>OZ005676.1:5148859-6381359 GCA_963930725.1 Candelabrum cocksii | reverse complement strand
ATATTAAGGAATTAAGGCCTCTGGGGGACGGTGGGGCAAAATGCGGGGAACCAGGAGGGCGTGGCGGGTAGGAACCTATGTACGCACAACCACCTCATGGTGGTAAGAAGTTTGAGACCCGACCCAGGCCTCTAGGCCCTTCCTGGAATCCGCTAGAGCAATTCTTGTTGCTTATATTAAGGAATTAAAGCCTCTGGGGATCCAAGGGGCAAAATGCGGGGAACCAGGAGGGCGTGGCGGGTAGGCACCCATGTACGCACAACCACCTCATGGTGGTAAGAAGTTTGACACCCGGCCCAGGTCCCTCGGCCCTTCCTGGAATCCGCTAGAGAAATTGTAAGTGCTTATATTAAGGAATTAAGGCCTCTGGGGGTCCGTGGGGCAAAATGCGGGGAACCAGGAGGGCGTGGCGGGTAGGAACCTATGTACGCACAACCACCTCATGGTGCTAAGAAGTTTGACACCCGGCCCTGGTCCTTCGGCCTTTCTTGGAATCCGCTAGAGCAATTCTAGGTGCTTATATTAAGGAATTAAAGCCTCTGGGGTACCGTGGGGCAAAATGCGGGGAACCATGAGGGCGTGGCGGGTAGGCACCCATGTACGCACTACCACCTCATGGTGGTAAGAAGTTTGACACCCGGCCCAGGTCCCTCGGCCCTTCCTGGAATCCGCTAGAGCAATTCTAGGGGCTTATATTAAGGAAATAAGGCTTCTGGGGGTCCGTGGGGCAAAATGCGGGGAACCAGGAGGGCGTGGCGAGTAGGCACCCATGTACGCACAACCACCTCATGGTGGTAAGAAGTTTGACACCCGGCTCAGGTCCCTCGGCCCTTCCTGGAATCCGCTAGGGAAATTCTAAGTGCTTATATTAAGGAATTAAGGCCTCTGGGGGTCCGTGGGGCAAAATGCGGGGAACCAGGAGGGCGTGGCGGGTAGGCACCAATGTACGCACTACCACCTCATGGTGGTAAGAAGTTTGACACGCGGCCCAGGTCCCTCGGCCCTTCCTGGAATCCGCTAGAGCAATTCTTGTTGCTTATATTAAGGAATTAAAGGCTCTGGGGATCCAAGGGCCAAAATGCGGGGAATCAGGAGGGCGTGGCGGGTAGGCACCCATGTACGCACAACCACCTCATGGTGGTAAGAAGTTTGACACCCGGCCCAGGTCCCTCGGCCGTTCCTGGAATCCGCTAGAGCAATTTTTGTTGCTTATATTAAGGAATTAAAGCCTTTGGGGATCCAAGGGGCAAAATGCGGGGAACCAGGAGGGCGTGGCGGGTAGGCACCCATGTACGCACAACCACCTCATGGTGGTAAGAAGTTTGACACCCGGCCCAGATCCCTCGGCCCTTCCTGGAATCCGCTAGAGAAATTCTAAGTGCTTATATTAAGGAATAACGGCCTCTGGGGGTCCGTGGGGCAATATGCGGGGAACCAGGAGGGCGTGGCGGGTAGGAACCTATGTACGCACAACCACCTCATGGTGCTAAGAAGTTTGACACCCGGCCCTGGTCCTTCGGCCTTTCCTGCAATCCGCTAGAGCAATTCTAAGTGCTTATATTAAGGAATTAAGGCCTCTGGGGGACGGTGGGGCAAAATGCGGGGAACTAGGAGGGCGTGGCGGGTAGGAACCTATGTACGCACAACCACCTCATGGTGGTAAGAAGTTTGAGACCCGACCCAGGCCTCTAGGCCCTTCCTGGAATCCGCTAGAGCAATTCTTGTTGCTTATATTAAGGAATTAAAGCCTCTGGGGATCCAAGGGGCAAAATGCGGGGAACCAGGAGGGCGTGGCGGGTAGGCACCCATGTACGCACAACCACCTCATGGTGGTAAGAAGTTTGACACCCGGCCCAGGTCCCTCGGCCCTTCCTGGAATCCGCTAGAGAAATTCTAAGTGCTTATATTAAGGAATTAAGGCCTCTGGGGGTCCGTGGGGCAAAATGCGGGGAACCAGAAGGGCGTGGCGGGTAGGAACCTATGTACGCACAACCACCTCATGGTGCTAAGAAGTTTGACACCCGGCCCTGGTCCTTCGGCCTTTCCTGGAATCCGCTAGAGCAATTCTAGGTACTTATATTAAGGAATTAAAGCTTCTGGGGGTCCGTGGGGCAAAGAGCGGGGAACCAGGAGGGCGTGGCGGGTAGGCACCCATGTACGCACAACCACCTCATGGTGGTTAGAAGTTTGACACCCGGCCCAGGTCCCCCGTCCCTTCCTGGAATCCGCTAGAGAAATTCTAAGTGCTTATATTAAGGAATAACGGCCTCTGGGGGTCCGAGGGGCAAAATGCGGGGAACCAGGAGGGCGTGGCGGGTAGGAACCTATGTACGCACAACCACCTCATGGTGCTAAGAAGTTTGACACCCGGCCCTGGTCCTTCGGCCTTTCCTGCAATCCGCTAGAGCAATTCTAGGTGCTTATATTAAGGAATTAAGGCCTCTGGGGGACCGTGGGGCAAAATGCGGGGAACCAGGAGGGCGTGGCGGGTAGGCACCCATGTACGCACAATCGCCTTATGGTGGTAAGAAGTTTGACACCCGGCCCAGGTCCCCCGGCCCTTCCTGGAATCCGGTAGAGAAATTCTAAGTGCTTATATTAAGGAATTAAGGCCTCTGGGGGACGGTGGGGCAAAATGCGGGGAACCAGGAGGGCGTGGCGGGTAGGCACCCATGTACGCACAACCACCTCATGGTGGTGAGAAGTTTGACACCCGGCCCAGGTCCCCCGGCCCTTCCTGGAATCTGCTAGAGAAATTCTAAGTGCTTCTATTAAGGAATAACGGCCTCTGGGGGTCCGTGGGGCAATATGCGGGGAACCAGGAGGGCGTGGCGGGTAGGAACCTATGTACGCACAACCACCTCATGGTGCTAAGAAGTTTGACACCCGGCCCTGGTCCTTCGGCCTTTCCTGCAATCCGCTAGAGCAATTCTAGGTGCTTATATTAAGGAATTAAGGCCTCTGTGGGACGGTGGGGCAAAATGCGGGGAACCAGGAGGACGTGGCGGGTAGGAACCTATGTACGCACAACCACCTCATGGTGGTAAGAAGTTTGAGACCCGACCCAGGCCTCTAGGCCCTTCCTGGAATCCGCTAGAGCAATTCTTGTTGCTTATATTAAGGAATTAAAGCCTCTGGGGATCCAAGGGGCAAAATGCGGGGAACCAGGAGGGCGTGGCGGGTAGGCACCCATGTACGCACAACCACTTTATGGTGGTAAGAAGTTTGACACCCGGCCCAGGTCCCTCGGCCCTTCCTGGAATCCGCTAGAGAAATTCTAAGTGCTTATATTAAGGAATTAAGGCCTCTGGGGGTCCGTGGGGCAAAATGCGGGGAACCAGGAGGGCGTGGCGGGTAGGAACCTATGTACGCACAACCTCCTCATGGTGCTAAGAACTTTGACACCCGGCCCTGGTCCTTCGGCCTTTCTTGGAATCCGCTAGAGCAATTCTAGGTGCTTATATTAAGGAATTAAAGCCTCTGGGGTACCGTGGGGCAAAATGCGGGGAACCATGAGGGCGTGGCGGGTAGGCACCCATGTACGCACTACCACCTCATGGTGGTAAGAAGTTTGACACCCGGCCCAGGTCCCTCGGCCCTTCCTGGAATCCGCTAGAGCAATTCTAGGGGCTTATATTAAGGAAATAAGGCCTCTGGGGGACGGTGGGGCAAAATGCGGGGAACTAGGAGGGCGTGGCGGGTAGGAACCTATGTACGCACAACCACCTCATGGTGGTAAGAAGTTTGAGACCCGACCCAGGCCTCTAGGCCCTTCCTGGAATCCGCTAGAGCAATTCTAAGTGCTTATATTAAGGAATTAAGGCCTCTGGGGGACGGTGGGGCAAAATGCGGGGAACTAGGAGGGCGTGGCGGGTAGGAACCTATGTACGCACAACCACCTCATGGTGGTAAGAAGTTTGAGACCCGACCCAGGCCTCTAGGCCCTTCCTGGAATCCGCTAGAGCAATTCTTGTTGCTTATATTAAGGAATTAAAGCCTCTGGGGATCCAAGGGGCAAAATGCGGGGAACCAGGAGGGCGTGGCGGGTAGGCACCCATGTACGCACAACCACCTCATGGTGGTAAGAAGTTTGACACCCGGCCCAGGTCCCTCGGCCCTTCCTGGAATCCGCTAGAGAAATTCTAAGTGCTTATATTAAGGAATTAAGGCCTCTGGGGGTCCGTGGGGCAAAATGCGGGGAACCAGAAGGGCGTGGCGGGTAGGAACCTATGTACGCACAACCACCTCATGGTGCTAAGAAGTTTGACACCCGGCCCTGGTCCTTCGGCCTTTCCTGGAATCCGCTAGAGCAATTCTAGGTACTTATATTAAGGAATTAAAGCTTCTGGGGGTCCGTGGGGCAAAGAGCGGGGAACCAGGAGGGCGTGGCGGGTAGGCACCCATGTACGCACAACCACCTCATGGTGGTTAGAAGTTTGACACCCGGCCCAGGTCCCCCGGCCCTTCCTGGAATCCGCTAGAGAAATTCTAAGTGCTTATATTAAGGAATAACGGCCTCTGGGGGTCCGAGGGGCAAAATGCGGGGAACCAGGAGGGCGTGGCGGGTAGGAACCTATGTACGCACAACCACCTCATGGTGCTAAGAAGTTTGACACCCGGCCCTGGTCCTTCGGCCTTTCCTGCAATCCGCTAGAGCAATTCTAGGTGCTTATATTAAGGAATTAAGGCCTCTGGGGGACCGTGGGGCAAAATGCGGGGAACCAGGAGGGCGTGGCGGGTAGGCACCCATGTACGCACAATCGCCTTATGGTGGTAAGAAGTTTGACACCCGGCCCAGGTCCCCCGGCCCTTCCTGGAATCCGGTAGAGAAATTCTAAGTGCTTATATTAAGGAATTAAGGCCTCTGGGGGACGGTGGGGCAAAATGCGGGGAACCAGGAGGGCGTGGCGGGTAGGCACCCATGTACGCACAACCACCTCATGGTGGTGAGAAGTTTGACACCCGGCCCAGGTCCCCCGGCCCTTCCTGGAATCTGCTAGAGAAATTCTAAGTGCTTCTATTAAGGAATAACGGCCTCTGGGGGTCCGTGGGGCAATTTGCGGGGAACCAGGAGGGCGTGGCGGGTAGGAACCTATGTACGCACAACCACCTCATGGTGCTAAGAAGTTTGACACCCGGCCCTGGTCCTTCGGCCTTTCCTGCAATCCGCTAGAGCAATTCTAGGTGCTTATATTAAGGAATTAAGGCCTCTGTGGGACGGTGGGGCAAAATGCGGGGAACCAGGAGGACGTGGCGGGTAGGAACCTATGTACGCACAACCACCTCATGGTGGTAAGAAGTTTGAGACCCGACCCAGGCCTCTAGGCCCTTCCTGGAATCCGCTAGAGCAATTCTTGTTGCTTATATTAAGGAATTAAAGCCTCTGGGGATCCAAGGGGCAAAATGCGGGGAACCAGGAGGGCGTGGCGGGTAGGCACCCATGTACGCACAACCACTTCATGGTGGTAAGAAGTTTGACACCCGGCCCAGGTCCCTCGGCCCTTCCTGGAATCCG
This sequence comes from Candelabrum cocksii, assembly GCA_963930725.1. Taxonomy (NCBI): domain Eukaryota; kingdom Metazoa; phylum Cnidaria; class Hydrozoa; order Anthoathecata; family Candelabridae; genus Candelabrum; species Candelabrum cocksii. The sequence goes on along the minus strand of OZ005676.1, from coordinate 6,375,844 downwards.
CTAGAGAAATTCTAAGTGCTTATATTAAGGAATTAAGGCCTCTGGGGGTCCGTGGGGCAAAATGCGGGGAACCAGGAGGGCGTGGCGGGTAGGAACCTATGTACGCACAACCACCTCATGGTGCTAAGAACTTTGACACCCGGCCCTGGTCCTTCGGCCTTTCTTGGAATCCGCTAGAGCAATTCTAGGTGCTTATATTAAGGAAATAAAGCCTCTGGGGTACCGTGGGGCAAAATGCGGGGAACCATGAGGGCGTGGCGGGTAGGCACCCATGTACGCACTACCACCTCATGGTGGTAAGAAGTTTGACACCCGGCCCAGGTCCCTCGGCCCTTCTTGGAATCCGCTAGAGCAATTCTAGGGGCTTATATTAAGGAAATAAGGCTTCTGGGGGTCCTTGGGGCAAAATGCGGGGAACCATGAGGGCGTGGCGGGTAGGCACCCATGTACGCACTACCACCTCATGGTGGTAAGAAGTTTGACACCCGGCCCAGGTCCCTCGGCCCTTCCTGGAATCCGCTAGAGCAATTCTAGGGGCTTATATTAAGGAAATAAGGCTTCTGGGGGTCCTTGGGGCAAAATGCGGGGAACCAGGAGGGCGTGGCAGGTAGGCACCCATGTACGCACAACCACCCCATGGTGGTAAGAAGTTTGACACCCGGCCCAGGTCCCTCGGCCCATCCTGGAATCCGCTAGAGAAATTCTAGGTGCTTATATTAAGGAAGTAAAGCCTCTGGGGGTCCGTGGGGCAAAATGCGGGGAACCAGGAGGGCGTGGCGGGTAGGAACCTATGTACGCACAACCACCTCATGGTGCTAAGAAGTTTGACACCCGGCCCTGGTCCTTCGGCCTTTCTTGGAATCCGCTAGAGCAATTCTAGGTGCTTATATTAAGGAATTAAAGCCTCTGGGGTACCGTGGGGCAAAATGCGGGGAACCATGAGGGCGTGGCGGGTAGGCACCCATGTACGCACTACCACCTCATGGTGGTAAGAAGTTTGACACCCGGCCCAGGTCCCTCGGCCCTTCCTGGAATCCGCTAGAGCAATTCTAGGGGCTTATATTAAGGAAATAAGGCTTCTGGGGGTCCTTGGGGCAAAATGCGGGGAACCAGGAGGGCGTGGCAGGTAGGCACCCATGTACGCACAACCACCCCATGGTGGTAAGAAGTTTGACACCCGGCCCAGGTCCCTCGGCCCATCCTGGAATCCGCTAGAGAAATTCTAGGTGCTTATATTAAGGAATTAAAGCCTCTGGGGGTCCGTGGGGCAAAATGCGGGGAACCAGGAGGGCGTGGTGGGTAGGCACCTATGTACGCACAACCACCTCATGGTGGTAAGAAGTTTGACACCCGACCCAGGCCTCTCGGCCCTTCCTGGAATCCGCTAGAGCAATTCTAGGTGCTTATATTAAGGAATTAAGGCCTCTGGGGGACCGAGGGGCAAAATGCGGGGAACCAGGAGGGCGTGGCGGGTAGGCACCCATGTACGCACTACCACCTCATGGTGGTTAGAAGTTTGACACCCGGCCCAGGTCCCTCGGCCCTTCCTGGAATCCGCTAGAGCAATTCTAGGGGCTTATATTAAGGAAATAAGGCTTCTGGGGGTCCTTGGGGCAAAATGCGGGGAACCAGGAGGGCGTGGCAGGTAGGCACCCATGTACGCACAACCACCCCATGGTGGTAAGAAGTTTGACACCCGGCCCAGGTCCCTCGGCCCATCCTGGAATCCGCTAGAGAAATTCTAGGTGCTTATATTAAGGAATTAAAGCCTCTGGGGGTCCGTGGGGCAAAATGCGGGGAACCAGGAGGGCGTGGTGGGTAGGCACCTATGTACGCACAACCACCTCATGGTGGTAAGAAGTTTGACACCCGACCCAGGCCTCTCGGCCCTTCCTGGAATCCGCTAGAGCAATTCTAGGTGCTTATATTAAGGAATTAAGGCCTCTGGGGGACCGAGGGGCAAAATGCGGGGAACCAGGAGGGCGTGGCGGGTAGGCACCCATGTACGCACTACCACCTCATGGTGGTTAGAAGTTTGACACCCGGCCCAGGTCCCTCGGCCCTTCCTGGAATCCGCTAGAGCAATTCTTGTTGCTTTTATTAAGGAATTAAAGCCTTTGGGGATCCCAGGGGCAAAATGCGGGGAACCAGGAGGGCGTGGCGAGTAGGCACCCATGTACGCACAACCACCTCATGGTGGTAAGAAGTTTGACACCCGGCTCAGGTCCTTCGGCCCTTCCTGGAATCCGCTAGGGAAATTCTAAGTGCTTATATTAAGGAATTAAGGCCTCTGGGGGTCCGTGGGGCAAAATGCGGGGAACCAGGAGGGCGTGGCGGGTAGGCACCAATGTACGCACTACCACCTCATGGTGGTAAGAAGTTTGACACCCGGCCCAGGTCCCTCGGCCCTTCCTGGAATCCGCTAGAGCAATTCTTGTTGCTTATATTAAGGAATTAAAGGCTCTGGGGATCCAAGGGCCAAAATGCGGGGAATCAGGAGGGCGTGGCGGGTAGGCACCCATGTACGCACAACCACCTCATGGTGGTAAGAAGTTTGACACCCGGCCGAGGTCCCTCGGCCGTTCCTGGAATCCGCTAGAGCAATTTTTGTTGCTTATATTAAGGAATTAAAGCCTTTGGGGATCCAAGGGGCAAAATGCGGGGAACCAGGAGGGCGTGGCGGGTAGGCACCCATGTACGCACAACCACCTCATGGTGGTAAGAAGTTTGACACCCGGCCCAGATCCCTCGGCCCTTCCTGGAATCCGCTAGAGAAATTCTAAGTGCTTATATTAAGGAATAACGGCCTCTGGGGGTCCGTGGGGCAATATGCGGGGAACCAGGAGGGCGTGGCGGGTAGGAACCTATGTACGCACAACCACCTCATGGTGGTAAGAAGTTTGACACCCGGCTCAGGTCCTTCGGCCCTTCCTGGAATCCGCTAGGGAAATTCTAAGTGCTTATATTAAGGAATTAAGGCCTCTGGGGGTCCGTGGGGCAAAATGCGGGGAACCAGGAGGGCGTGGCGGGTAGGCACCAATGTACGCACTACCACCTCATGGTGGTAAGAAGTTTGACACCCGGCCCAGGTCCCTCGGCCCTTCCTGGAATCCGCTAGAGCAATTCTTGTTGCTTATATTAAGGAATTAAAGGCTCTGGGGATCCAAGGGCCAAAATGCGGGGAATCAGGAGGGCGTGGCGGGTAGGCACCCATGTACGCACAACCACCTCATGGTGGTAAGAAGTTTGACACCCGGCCGAGGTCCCTCGGCCGTTCCTGGAATCCGCTAGAGCAATTTTTGTTGCTTATATTAAGGAATTAAAGCCTTTGGGGATCCAAGGGGCAAAATGCGGGGAACCAGGAGGGCGTGGCGGGTAGGCACCCATGTACGCACAACCACCTCATGGTGGTAAGAAGTTTGACACCCGGCCCAGATCCCTCGGCCCTTCCTGGAATCCGCTAGAGAAATTCTAAGTGCTTATATTAAGGAATAACGGCCTCTGGGGGTCCGTGGGGCAATATGCGGGGAACCAGGAGGGCGTGGCGGGTAGGAACCTATGTACGCACAACCACCTCATGGTGCTAAGAAGTTTGACACCCGGCCCTGGTCCTTCGGCCTTTCCTGCAATCCGCTAGAGCAATTCTAAGTGCTTATATTAAGGAATTAAGGCCTCTGGGGGACGGTGGGGCAAAATGCGGGGAACCAGGAGGGCGTGGCGGGTAGGCACCCATGTACGCACAACCACCTCATGGTGGTAAGAAGTTTGACACCCGGCCCAGGTCCCTCGGCCCTTCCTGGAATCCGCTAGAGAAATTCTAAGTGCTTATATTAAGGAATTAAGGCCTCTGGGGGTCCGTGGGGCAAAATGCGGGGAACCAGAAGGGCGTGGCGGGTAGGAACCTATGTACGCACAACCACCTCATGGTGCTAAGAAGTTTGACACCCGGCCCTGGTCCTTCGGCCTTTCCTGGAATCCGCTAGAGCAATTCTAGGTACTTATATTAAGGAATTAAAGCCTCTGGGAGTCCGTGGGGCAAAAAGCGGGGAACCAGGAGGGCGTGGCGGGTAGGCACCCATGTACGCACAACCACCTCATGGTGGTTAGAAGTTTGACACCCGGCCCAGGTCCCCCGGCCCTTCCTGGAATCCGCTAGAGAAATTCTAAGTGCTTATATTAAGGAATAACGGCCTCTGGGGGTCCGGGGGCAAAATGCGGGGAACCAGGAGGGCGTGGCGGGTAGGAACCTATGTACGCACAACCACCTCATGGTGCTAAGAAGTTTGACACCCGGCCCTGGTCCTTCGGCCTTTCCTGCAATCCGCTAGAGCAATTCTAGGTGCTTATATTAAGGAATTAAGGCCTCTGGGGGACCGTGGGGCAAAATGCGGGGAACCAGGAGGGCGTGGCGGGTAGGCACCCATGTACGCACAACCACCTCATGGTGGTGAGAAGTTTGACACCCGGCCCAGGTCCCCCGGCCCTTCCTGGAATCTGCTAGAGAAATTCTAAGTGCTTCTATTAAGGAATAAAGGCCTCTGGGGGTCCGTGGGGCAATATGCGGGGAACCAGGAGGGCGTGGCGGGTAGGAACCTATGTACGCACAACCACCTCATGGTGCTAAGAAGTTTGACACCCGGCCCTGGTCCTTCGGCCTTTCCTGCAATCCGCTAGAGCAATTCTAGGTGCTTATATTAAGGAATTAAGGCCTCTGGGGGACGGTGGGGCAAAATGCGGGGAACCAGGAGGACGTGGCGGGTAGGAACCTATGTACGCACAACCACCTCATGGTGGTAAGAAGTTTGAGACCCGACCCAGGCCTCTAGGCCCTTCCTGGAATCCGCTAGAGCAATTCTTGTTGCTTATATTAAGGAATTAAAGCCTCTGGGGATCCAAGGGGCAAAATGCGGGGAACCAGGAGGGCGTGGCGGGTAGGCACCCATGTACGCACAACCACTTCATGGTGGTAAGAAGTTTGACACCCGGCCCAGGTCCCTCGGCCCTTCCTGGAATCCGCTAGAGAAATTCTAAGTGCTTATATTAAGGAATTAAGGCCTCTGGGGGTCCGTGGGGCAATATGCGGGGAACCAGGAGGGCGTGGCGGGTAGGAACCTATGTACGCACAACCACCTCATGGTGCTAAGAAGTTTGACACTCGGCCCTGGTCCTTCGGCCTTTCCTGGAATCCGCTAGAGCAATTCTAGGTGCTTATATTAAGGAATTAAAGCCTCTGGGGGACCGTGGGGCAAAATGCGGGGAACCATGAAGGCGTGGCGGGTAGGCACCCATGTACGCACTACCACCTCATGGTGGTAAGAAGTTTGACACCCGGCCCAGGTCCCTCGGCCCTTCCTGGAATCCGCTAGAGCAATTCTAGGGGCTTATATTAAGGAATTAAAGCCTCTGGGGGTCCGTGGGGCAAAATGCGGGGAACCAGGAGGGCGTGGTGGGTAGGCACCTATGTACGCACAACCACCTCATGGTGGTAAGAAGTTTGACACCCGACCCAGGCCTCTCGGCCCTTCCTGGAATCCGCTAGAGCAATTCTAGGTGCTTATATTAAGGAATTAAGGCCTCTGGGGGACGGTGGGGCAAAATGCGGGGAACCAGGAGGGCGTGGCGGGTAGGCACCCATGTACGCACTACCACCTCATGGTGGTTAGAAGTTTGACACCCGGCCCAGGTCCCTCGGCCCTTCCTGGAATCCGCTAGAGCAATTCTTGTTGCTTATATTAAGGAATTAAAGCCTCTGGGGATCCCAGGGGCAAAATGCGGGGAACCAGGAGGGCGTGGCGGGTAGGCACCCATGTACGCACAACCACCTCATGGTGGTAAGAAGTTTGACACCCGGCTCAGGTCTCTCGGCCCTTCCTGGAATCCGCTAGGGAAATTCTAAGTGCTTATATTAAGGAATTAAGGCCTCTGGGGGTCCGTGGGGCAAAATGCGGGGAACCAGGAGGGCGTGGCGGGTAGGCACCAATGTACGCACTACCACCTCATGGTGGTAAGAAGTTTGACACCCGGCCCAGGTCCCTCGGCCCTTCCTAGAATCCGCTAGAGCAATTCTTGTTGCTTATATTAAGGAATTAAAGGCTCTGGGGATCCAAGGGCCAAAATGCGGGGAACCAGGAGGGCGTGGCGGGTAGGCACCCATGTACGCACAACCACCTCATGGTGGTAAGAAGTTTGACATCCGGCCCAGGTCCCTCGGCCGTTCCTGGAATCCGCTAGAGCAATTCTTGTTGCTTATATTAAGGAATTAAAGCCTCTGGGGATCCAAGGGGCAAAATGCGGGGAACCAGGAGGGCGTGGCGGGTAGGAACCTATGTACGCACAACCATCTCATGGTGGTAAGAAGTTTGACACCCGACCCAGGCCTCTCGGCCCTTCCTGGAATCCGCTAGAGCAATTCTTGTTGCTTATATTAAGGAATTAAAGCGTCTGGGGATCCAAGGGGCAAAATGCGGGGAACCAGGAGGGCGTGGCGGGTAGGCACCCATGTACGCACAACCACCTCATGGTGGTAAGAAGTTTGACACCCAGCCCAGGTCCCTCGGCCCTTCCTGGAATCCGCTAGAGAAATTCTAAGTGCTTATATTAAGGAATTAAAGCCTCTGGGGGTCCGTGGGGCAAAATGCGGGGAACCAGGAGGGCGTGGCGGGTAGGAACCTGTGTACGCACAACCACCTCATGGTGCTAAGAAGTTTGACACCCGGCCCTGGTCCTTCGGCCTTTCCTGGAATCCGCTAGAGCAATTCTACGTACTTATATTAAGGAATTAAGGCCTCTGGGGGACCGTGGGGCAAAATGCGGGGAACCAGGAGGGCGTGGCGGGTAGGCACCCATGTACGCACTACCACCTCATGGTGGTAAGAAGTTTGACACCTGGCCCAGGTCCCTCGGCCCATCCTGGAATCCGCTAGAGAAATTCTAGGTGCTTATATTAAGGAATTAAGGCCTCTGGGGGACCGTGGGGCAAAATGCGGGGAACCAGGAGGGCGTGGTGGGTAGGCACCCATGTACGCACTACCACCTCATGGTGGTAAGAACTTTGACACCCGGCCCAGGTCCCTCGGCCTTTCCTGGAATCCGCTAGAGCAATTCTTGTTGCTTATATTAAATAATTAAAGGCTCGGGGATCCAAGGGCCAAAATGCAGGGAACCAGGAGGGCGTGTCGGGTAGGCACCCATGTACGCACAACCACCTCATGGTGGTAAGAAGTTTGACACCCGGCCCAGGTCCCTCGGCCGTTCCTGGAATCCGCTAGAGCAATTCTTGTTGCTTATATTAAGGAATTAAAGCCTCTGGGGATCCAAGGGGCAAAATGCGGGGAACCAGGAGGGCGTGGCGGGTAGGCACCCATGTACGCACAACCACCTCATGGTGGTAAGAAGTTTGACACCCGGCCCAGATCCCTCGGCCCTTCCTGGAATCCGCTAGAGAAATTCTAAATGCTTATATTAAGGAATTAAGGCCTCTGGGGGTCCGTTGGGCAAAAAGCGGGGAACCAAGAGGGCGTGGCGGGTAGGCACCCATGTACGCACAACCACCTCATGGTGGTGAGAAGTTTGACACCCGGCCCAGGTCCTCCGGCCCTTCCTGGAATCTGCTAGAGAAATTCTAAGTGATTATATTAAGGAATAACGGCCTCTGGGGGTCCGTGGGGCAATATGCGGGGAACCAGGAGGGCGTGGCGGGTAGGAACCTATGTACGCACAACCACCTCATGGTGCGAAGAAGTTTGACACCCGGCCCTGGTCCTTCGGCCTTTCCTGCAATCCGCTAGAGCAATTCTAGGTGCTTATATTAAGGAATTAAGGCCTCTGGGAGACGGTGGGGCAAAATGCGGGGAACCAGGAGGACGTGGCGGGTAGGAACCTATGTACGCACAACCACCTCATGGTGGTAAGAAGTTTGAGACCCGACCCAGGCCTCTAGGCCCTTCCTGGAATCCGTTAGAGCAATTCTTGTTGCTTATATTAAGGAATTAAAGCCTCTGGGGATCCAAGGGGCAAAATGCGGGGAACCAGGAGGGCGTGGCGGGTAGGCACCCATGTACGCACAACCACCTCATGGTGGTAAGAAGTTTGACACCCGGCCCAGGTCCCTCGGCCCTTCCTGGAATCCGCTAGAGAAATTCTAAGTGCTTATATTAAGGAATTAAGGCATCTGGGGGTCCGTGGGGCAAAATGCGGGGAACCAGGAGGGCGTGGCGGGTAGGAACCTATGTACGCACAACCACCTCATGGTGCTAAGAAGTTTGACACCCGGCCCTGGTCCTTCGGCCTTTCCTGGAATCCGCTAGAGCAATTCTAGGTGCTTATATTGAGGAATTAAAGCCTCTGGGGTACCGTGGGGCAAAATGCGGGGAACCATGAGGGCGTGGCGGGTAGGCACCCATGTACGCACTACCACCTCATGGTGGTAAGAAGTTTGACACCCGGCCCAGGTCCCTCGGCCCTTCCTGGAATACGCTAGAGCAATTCTAGGGGCTTATATTAAAGAAATAAGGCTTCTGGGGGTCCTTGGGGCAAAATGCGGGGAACCAGGAGGGCGTGGCAGGTAGGCACCCATGTACGCACAACCACCCCATGGTGGTAAGAAGTTTGACACCCGGCACAGGTCCCTCGGCCCATCCTGGAATCCGCTAGAGAAATTCTAGGTGCTTATATTAAGGAATTAAAGCCTCTGGGGGTCCTTGGGGCAAAATGCGGGGAACCAGGAGGGCGTGGCAGGTAGGCACCCATGTACGCACAACCACCCCATGGTGGTAAGAAGTTTGACACCCGGCCCAGGTCCCTCGGCCCATCCTGGAATCCGCTAGAGAAATTCTAGGTGCTTATATTAAGGAATTAAAGCCTCTGGGGGTCCGTGGGGCAAAATGCGGGGAACCAGGAGGGCGTGGTGGGTAGGCACCTATGTACGCACAACCACCTCATGGTGGTAAGAAGTTTGACACCCGACCCAGGCCTCTCGGCCCTTCCTGGAATCCGCTAGAGCAATTCTAGGTGCTTATATTAAGGAATTAAGGTCTCTGGGGGACGGTGGGGCAAAATGCGGGGAACCAGGAGGGCGTGGCGGGTAGGCACCCATGTACGCACTACCACCTCATGGTGGTTAGAAGTTTGACACCCGGCCCAGATCCCTCGGCCCTTCCTGCAATCCGCTAGAGCAATTCTAGGTGCTTATATTAAGGAATTAAGGCCTCTGGGGGACGGTGGGGCAAAATGCGGGGAACCAGGAGGACGAGGCGGGTAGGAACCTATGTACGCACAACCACCTCATGGTGGTAAGAAGTTTGAGACCCGACCCAGGCCTCTAGGCCCTTCCTGGAATCCGCTAGAGCAATTCTTGTTGCTTATATTAAGGAATTAAGGCCTCTGGGGGTCCGTGGGGCAAAATGCGGGGAACCAGGAGGGCATGGCGGGTAGGCACCCATGTACGCACAACCACCTCATGGTGGTAAGAAGTTTGACACCCGGCCCAGATCCCTCGGCCCTTCCTGGAATCCGCTAGAGAAATTCTAAGTGCTTATATTAAGGAATTAAGGCCCCTGGGGGTCCGTGGGGCAAAAAGCGGGGAACCAGGAGGGCGTGGCGGGTAGGCACCCATGTACGCACAACCACCTCATGGTGGTAAGAAGTTTGACACCCGGCCCAGGTCCCCCTGCCCTTCCTGGAATCCGCTAGAGAAATTCTAAGTGCTTATATTAAGGAATTAAGGCCTCTGGGGGTCCGTGGGGCAAAATGCAGGGAACCAGGGGGGCGTGGCGGGTAGGAACCTATGTACGCACAACCACCTCATGGTGGTAAGAAGTTTGACACCCGATCCAGGTCCCTCGGCCCTTCCTGGAATCCTCTAGAGAAATTCTAAGTGCTTTTATTAAGGAATTAAGGCCTCTGGGGGTGCGTGGGTCAAAATGCGGGGTACCAGGAGGGCGTGGCGGGTAGGCACCCATGTACGCACAACCACCTCATGGTGGTAAGAAGTTTGACACCCGGCCCAGGTCCCCCGGCCCTTCCTGGAATCCGCTATAGAAATTCTAAGTGCTTATATTAAGGAATTAAGGCCTCTGGGGGTCCGTGGGGCAAAATGCGGGGAACCAGGAGGGCGTGGCGGGTAGGAACCTATGTACGCACAACCATCTCATGGTGGTAAGAAGTTTGACACCCGGCCCAGGTCCCCCGGCCCTTCCTGGAATCCGCTATAGAAATTCTAAGTGCTTATATTAAGGAATTAAGGCCTCTGGGGGTCCGTGGGGCAAAATGCGGGGAACCAGGAGGGCGTGGCGGGTAGGAACCTATGTACGCACAACCACCTCATGGTGCTAAGAAGTTTGACACTCGGCCCTGGTCCTTCGGCCTTTCCTGGAATCCGCTAGAGCAATTCTAGGTGCTTATATTAAGGAATTAAAGCCTCTGGGGGACCGTGGGGCAAAATGCGGGGAACCATGAAGGCGTGGCGGGTAGGCACCCATGTACGCACTACCACCTCATGGTGGTAAGAAGTTTGACACCCGGCCCAGGTCCCTCGGCCCTTCCTGGAATCCGCTAGAGCAATTCTAGGGGCTTATATTAAGGAATTAAAGCCTCTGGGGGTCCGTGGGGCAAAATGCGGGGAACCAGGAGGGCGTGGTGGGTAGGCACCTATGTACGCACAACCACCTCATGGTGGTAAGAAGTTTGACACCCGACCCAGGCCTCTCGGCCCTTCCTGGAATCCGCTAGAGCAATTCTAGGTGCTTATATTAAGGAATTAAGGCCTCTGGGGGACGGTGGGGCAAAATGCGGGGAACCAGGAGGGCGTGGCGGGTAGGCACCCATGTACGCACAACCACCTCATGGTGGTAAGAAGTTTGACACCCGGCTCAGGTCTCTCGGCCCTTCCTGGAATCCGCTAGGGAAATTCTAAGTGCTTATATTAAGGAATTAAGGCCTCTGGGGGTCCGTGGGGCAAAATGCGGGGAACCAGGAGGGCGTGGCGGGTAGGCACCAATGTACGCACTACCACCTCATGGTGGTAAGAAGTTTGACACCCGGCCCAGGTCCCTCGGCCCTTCCTAGAATCCGCTAGAGCAATTCTTGTTGCTTATATTAAGGAATTAAAGGCTCTGGGGATCCAAGGGCCAAAATGCGGGGAACCAGGAGGGCGTGGCGGGTAGGCACCCATGTACGCACAACCACCTCATGGTGGTAAGAAGTTTGACATCCGGCCCAGGTCCCTCGGCCGTTCCTGGAATCCGCTAGAGCAATTCTTGTTGCTTATATTAAGGAATTAAAGCCTCTGGGGATCCAAGGGGCAAAATGCGGGGAACCAGGAGGGCGTGGCGGGTAGGAACCTATGTACGCACAACCATCTCATGGTGGTAAAAAGTTTGACACCCGACCCAGGCCTCTCGGCCCTTCCTGGAATCCGCTAGAGCAATTCTTGTTGCTTATATTAAGGAATTAAAGCGTCTGGGGATCCAAGGGGCAAAATGCGGGGAACCAGGAGGGCGTGGCGGGTAGGCACCCATGTACGCACAACCACCTCATGGTGGTAAGAAGTTTGACACCCAGCCCAGGTCCCTCGGCCCTTCCTGGAATCCGCTAGAGAAATTCTAAGTGCTTATATTAAGGAATTAAAGCCTCTGGGGGTCCGTGGGGCAAAATGCGGGGAACCAGGAGGGCGTGGCGGGTAGGAACCTGTGTACGCACAACCACCTCATGGTGCTAAGAAGTTTGACACCCGGCCCTGGTCCTTCGGCCTTTCCTGGAATCCGCTAGAGCAATTCTACGTACTTATATTAAGGAATTAAGGCCTCTGGGGGACCGTGGGGCAAAATGCGGGGAACCAGGAGGGCGTGGCGGGTAGGCACCCATGTACGCACTACCACCTCATGGTGGTAAGAAGTTTGACACCTGGCCCAGGTCCCTCGGCCCATCCTGGAATCCGCTAGAGAAATTCTAGGTGCTTATATTAAGGAATTAAGGCCTCTGGGGGACCGTGGGGCAAAATGCGGGGAACCAGGAGGGCGTGGTGGGTAGGCACCCATGTACGCACTACCACCTCATGGTGGTAAGAACTTTGACACCCGGCCCAGGTCCCTCGGCCTTTCCTGGAATCCGCTAGAGCAATTCTTGTTGCTTATATTAAATAATTAAAGGCTCGGGGATCCAAGGGCCAAAATGCAGGGAACCAGGAGGGCGTGTCGGGTAGGCACCCATGTACGCACAACCACCTCATGGTGGTAAGAAGTTTGACACCCGGCCCAGGTCCCTCGGCCGTTCCTGGAATCCGCTAGAGCAATTCTTGTTGCTTATATTAAGGAATTAAAGCCTCTGGGGATCCAAGGGGCAAAATGCGGGGAACCAGGAGGGCGTGGCGGGTAGGCACCCATGTACGCACAACCACCTCATGGTGGTAAGAAGTTTGACACCCGGCCCAGATCCCTCGGCCCTTCCTGGAATCCGCTAGAGAAATTCTAAATGCTTATATTAAGGAATTAAGGCCTCTGGGGGTCCGTTGGGCAAAAAGCGGGGAACCAGGAGGGCGTGGCGGGTAGGCACCCATGTACGCACAACCACCTCATGGTGGTGAGAAGTTTGACACCCGGCCCAGGTCCTCCGGCCCTTCCTGGAATCTGCTAGAGAAATTCTAAGTGATTATATTAAGGAATAACGGCCTCTGGGGGTCCGTGGGGCAATATGCGGGGAACCAGGAGGGCGTGGCGGGTAGGAACCTATGTACGCACAACCACCTCATGGTGCGAAGAAGTTTGACACCCGGCCCTGGTCCTTCGGCCTTTCCTGCAATCCGCTAGAGCAATTCTAGGTGCTTATATTAAGGAATTAAGGCCTCTGGGAGACGGTGGGGCAAAATGCGGGGAACCAGGAGGACGTGGCGGGTAGGAACCTATGTACGCACAACCACCTCATGGTGGTAAGAAGTTTGAGACCCGACCCAGGCCTCTAGGCCCTTCCTGGAATCCGTTAGAGCAATTCTTGTTGCTTATATTAAGGAATTAAAGCCTCTGGGGATCCAAGGGGCAAAATGCGGGGAACCAGGAGGGCGTGGCGGGTAGGCACCCATGTACGCACAACCACCTCATGGTGGTAAGAAGTTTGACACCCGGCCCAGGTCCCTCGGCCCTTCCTGGAATCCGCTAGAGAAATTCTAAGTGCTTATATTAAGGAATTAAGGCATCTGGGGGTCCGTGGGGCAAAATGCGGGGAACCAGGAGGGCGTGGCGGGTAGGAACCTATGTACGCACAACCACCTCATGGTGCTAAGAAGTTTGACACCCGGCCCTGGTCCTTCGGCCTTTCCTGGAATCCGCTAGAGCAATTCTAGGTGCTTATATTGAGGAATTAAAGCCTCTGGGGTACCGTGGGGCAAAATGCGGGGAACCATGAGGGCGTGGCGGGTAGGCACCCATGTACGCACTACCACCTCATGGTGGTAAGAAGTTTGACACCCGGCCCAGGTCCCTCGGCCCTTCCTGGAATACGCTAGAGCAATTCTAGGGGCTTATATTAAAGAAATAAGGCTTCTGGGGGTCCTTGGGGCAAAATGCGGGGAACCAGGAGGGCGTGGCAGGTAGGCACCCATGTACGCACAACCACCCCATGGTGGTAAGAAGTTTGACACCCGGCACAGGTCCCTCGGCCCATCCTGGAATCCGCTAGAGAAATTCTAGGTGCTTATATTAAGGAATTAAAGCCTCTGGGGGTCCTTGGGGCAAAATGCGGGGAACCAGGAGGGCGTGGCAGGTAGGCACCCATGTACGCACAACCACCCCATGGTGGTAAGAAGTTTGACACCCGGCCCAGGTCCCTCGGCCCATCCTGGAATCCGCTAGAGAAATTCTAGGTGCTTATATTAAGGAATTAAAGCCTCTGGGGGTCCGTGGGGCAAAATGCGGGGAACCAGGAGGGCGTGGTGGGTAGGCACCTATGTACGCACAACCACCTCATGGTGGTAAGAAGTTTGACACCCGACCCAGGCCTCTCGGCCCTTCCTGGAATCCGCTAGAGCAATTCTAGGTGCTTATATTAAGGAATTAAGGTCTCTGGGGGACGGTGGGGCAAAATGCGGGGAACCAGGAGGGCGTGGCGGGTAGGCACCCATGTACGCACTACCACCTCATGGTGGTTAGAAGTTTGACACCCGGCCCAGATCCCTCGGCCCTTCCTGCAATCCGCTAGAGCAATTCTAGGTGCTTATATTAAGGAATTAAGGCCTCTGGGGGACGGTGGGGCAAAATGCGGGGAACCAGGAGGACGAGGCGGGTAGGAACCTATGTACGCACAACCACCTCATGGTGGTAAGAAGTTTGAGACCCGACCCAGGCCTCTAGGCCCTTCCTGGAATCCGCTAGAGCAATTCTTGTTGCTTATATTAAGGAATTAAGGCCTCTGGGGGTCCGTGGGGCAAAATGCGGGGAACCAGGAGGGCATGGCGGGTAGGCACCCATGTACGCACAACCACCTCATGGTGGTAAGAAGTTTGACACCCGGCCCAGATCCCTCGGCCCTTCCTGGAATCCGCTAGAGAAATTCTAAGTGCTTATATTAAGGAATTAAGGCCCCTGGGGGTCCGTGGGGCAAAAAGCGGGGAACCAGGAGGGCGTGGCGGGTAGGCACCCATGTACGCACAACCACCTCATGGTGGTAAGAAGTTTGACACCCGGCCCAGGTCCCCCTGCCCTTCCTGGAATCCGCTAGAGAAATTCTAAGTGCTTATATTAAGGAATTAAGGCCTCTGGGGGTCCGTGGGGCAAAATGCAGGGAACCAGGGGGGCGTGGCGGGTAGGAACCTATGTACGCACAACCACCTCATGGTGGTAAGAAGTTTGACACCCGATCCAGGTCCCTCGGCCCTTCCTGGAATCCTCTAGAGAAATTCTAAGTGCTTTTATTAAGGAATTAAGGCCTCTGGGGGTGCGTGGGTCAAAATGCGGGGTACCAGGAGGGCGTGGCGGGTAGGCACCCATGTACGCACAACCACCTCATGGTGGTAAGAAGTTTGACACCCGGCCCAGGTCCCCCGGCCCTTCCTGGAATCCGCTATAGAAATTCTAAGTGCTTATATTAAGGAATTAAGGCCTCTGGGGGTCCGTGGGGCAAAATGCGGGGAACCAGGAGGGCGTGGCGGGTAGGAACCTATGTACGCACAACCATCTCATGGTGGTAAGAAGTTTGACACCCGACCCAGGCCTCTCGGCCCTTCCTGGAATCCGCTAGAGCAATTCTTGTTGCTTATATTAAGGAATTAAAGCCTCTGGGGATCCAAGGGGCAAAATGCGGGGAACCAGGAGGGCGTGGCGGGTAGGCACCCATGTACGCACAACCACCTTATGGTGGTAAGAAGTTTGACACCCGGCCCAGGTCCCTCGGCCCTTCCTGGAATCCGCTAGAGAAATTCTAAGTGCTTATATTAAGGAATTAAGGCTTCTGGGGGTCCGTGGGGCAAAATGCGGGGAACCAGGAGGGCGTGGCGGGTAGGCACCCATGTACGCACAACCACCTCATAGTGGTAAAAAGTTTGACACCCGGCCCAGGTCCCTCGGCCCTTCCTGGAATCCGCTAGAGCAATTCTTGTTGCTTATATTAAGGAATTAAAGGCTCTGGGGATCCAAGGGGCAAAATGCGGGGAACCAGGAGGGCGTGGCGGATAGGCACCCATGTACGCACAACCACCTCATGGTGGTAAGAAGTTTGACACCCGGCCCAGGTCCCTCGGCCGTTCCTGGAATCCGCTAGAGCAATTCTTGTTGCTTATATTAAGGAATTAAAGCCTCTGGGAAACCAAGGAGCAAAATGCGGGGAACCAGGAGGGCGTGGCGGGTAGGCACCCATGTACGCACAACCACCTCATGGTGGTAAGAAGTTTGTCACCCGGCCCAGATCCCTCGGCCCTTCCTGGAATCCGCTAGAGAAATTCTAAGTGCTTATATTAAGGAATTAAGGCCTCTGGGGGTCCGTGGGGCAAAAAGCGGGGAACCAGGAGGGCGTGGCGGGTAGGCACCCATGTACGCACAACCACCTCATGGTGGTAAGAAGTTTGACACCCGGCCCAGGTCCCCCGGCCCTTCCTGGAATCCGCTAGAGAAATTCTAAGTCCTTATATTAAGGAATTAAGGCCTCTGGGGGTCCGTGGGGCAAAATGCGGGGAACCAGGAGGGCGTGGCGGGTAGGAACCTATGTACGCACAACCAACTCATGGTGCTAAGAAGTTTGACACCCGGCCCTGGTCCTTCGGCCTTTCCTGGAATCCGCTAGAGCAATTCTAGGTGCTTATATTAAGGAATTAAGGCCTCTGGGGGACCGTGGGGCAAAATGCGGGGAACCAGGAGGGCGTGGCGGGTAGGCACCCATGTACGCACTACCACCTCACGGTGGTAAGAAGTTTGACACCCGGCCCAGGTCCCTCGGCCCTTCCTGGAATCCGCTAGAGCAATTCTTGTTGCTTATAATGAGGAATTAAAGGCTCTGGGGATCCAAGGGCCAAAATGCGGGGAACCAGGAGGGCGTGGCGGGTAGGCACCCATGTACGCACAACCACCTCATGGTGGTAAGAAGTTTGACACCCGGCCCAGGTCCCTCGGCCGTTCCTGGAATCCGCTAGAGCAATTCTTGTTGCTTATATTAAGGAATTAAAGCCTCTGGGGATCCAAGGGGCAAAATGCGGGGAACCAGGAGGGCGTGGCGGGTAAGCACCCATGTACGCACAACCACCTCATGGTGGTAAGAAGTTTGACACCCGGCCCAGATCCCTCGGCCCTTCCTGGAATCCGCTAGAGAAATTCTAAGTGCTTATATTAAGGAATTAAGGCCTCTGGGGGTCCGTGGGGCAAAATGCGGGGAACCAGGAGGGCGTGGCGGGTAGGCACCCATGTACGCACAACCACCTCATGGTGGTAAAAAGTTTGACACCCGGCCCAGATCCCTCGGCCTTTCCTGGATTCCGCTAGAGAAATTCTAAGTGCTTATGTTAAGGAATTAAGGCCTCTGGGGGACCGTGGGGCAAAATGCGGGGAACCAGGAGGGCGTGGCGGGTAGGCACCCATGTACGCACAACCACCTCATGGTGGTAAGAAGTTTGACACCCGATCCAGGTCCCTCGGCCCTTCCTGGAATCCTCTAGAGAAATTCTAAGTGCTTATATTAAGGAATTAAGGCCTCTGGGGGTGCGTGGGTCAAAATGCGGGGTACCAGGAGGTTTTGGCGGGTAGGCACCCATGTACGCACAACCACCTCATGGTGGTAAGAAGTTTGACACCCGGCCCAGGTCCCCCGGCCCTTCCTGGAATTCGCTAGAGAAATTTTAAGTGCTTATATTAAGGAATTAAGACCTCTTGGGGTCCGTGGGGCAAAATGCGGGGAACCAGGAGGGCGTGGCGGGTAGGAACCTATGTACGCACAACCACCTCATGGTGGTAAGAAGTTTGACACCCGACCCAGGCCTCTCGGCTCTTCCTGGAATCCGCTAGAGCAATTCTTGTTGCTTATATTAAGGAATTAAAGCCTCTGGGGATCCAAGGGCCAAAATGCAGGGAACCAGGAGGGCGTGGCGGGTAGGCACCCATGTACGCACAACCACCTCATGGTGGTAAGAAGTTTGCCACCCGGCCCAGGTCCCTCGGCCGTTCCTGGAATCCGCTAGAGCAATTCTTGTTGCTTATATTAAGGAATTAAAGCCTCTGGGGATCCAAGGGGCAAAATGCGGGGAACCAGGAGGGCGTGGCGGGTAGGCACCCATGTACGCACAACCACCTCATGGTGGTAAGAAGTTTGACACCCGGCCCAGATCCCTCGGCCCTTCCTGGAATCCGCTAGAGAAATTCTAAGTGCTTATATTAAGGAATTAAGGCTTCTGGGGGTCCGTGGGGCAAAATGCGGGGAACCAAGAGGGCGTGGCGGGTAGGCACCCATGTACGCACAACCACCTCATGGTGGTAAGAAGTTTGACACCCGGCCCAGATCCCTCGGCCCTTCCTGGAATCTGCTAGAGAAATTCTAAGTGCTTATATTAAGGAATTAAGGCCTCTGGTGGTCCGTGGGGCAAAAAGCGGGGAACCAGGAGGGCGTGGCGGGTAGGCACCCATGGACGCACAACCACCTCATGGTGGTAAGAAGTTTGACATCCGGCCCAGGTCCCCCGGCCCTTCCTGGAATCCGCTAGAGCAATTCTAGGTGCTTATATTAAGGAATTAAGGCCTCTGGGGGACCGTGGGGCAAAATGCGGGGAACCAGGAGGGCGTGGCGGGTAGGCACCCATGTACGCACTACCACCTCATAGTGGTAAGAAGTTTGACACCCGGCCCAGGTCCCTCGGCCCTTCCTGGAATCCGCTAGAGCAATTCTTGTTGCTTATATTAAGGAATTAAAGCCTCTGGGGATCCAAGGGGCAAAATGCGGGGAACCAGGAGGGCGTGGCGGGTAGGCACCCATGTACGCACAACCACCTCATGGTGGTAAGAAGTTTGACACCCGGCCCAGATCCCTCGGCCCTTCCTGGAATCCGCTAGAGAAATTCTAAGTGCTTATATTAAGGAATTAAGGCCTCTGGGGGTCCGTGGGGCAAAATGCGGGGAACCAGGAGGGCATGGCGGGTAGGCACCCATGTACGCACAACCACCTCATGGTGGTAAGAAGTTTGACACCCGGCCCAGATCCCTCGGCCCTTCCTGGAATCCGCTAGAGAAATTCTAAGTGCTTATATTAAGGAATTAAGGCCCCTGGGGGTCCGTGGGGCAAAAAGCGGGGAACCAGGAAAGCGTGGCGGGTAGGCACCCATGTACGCACAACCACCTCATGGTGGTAAGAAGTTTGACACCCGGCCCAGGTCCCCCTGCCCTTCCTGGAATCCGCTAGAGAAATTCTAAGTGCTTATATTAAGGAATTAAGGCCTCTGGGGGTCCGTGGGGCAAAATGCAGGGAACCAGGGGGGCGTGGCGGGTAGGAACCTATGTACGCACAACCACCTCATGGTGGTAAGAAGTTTGACACCCGATCCAGGTCCCTCGGCCCTTCCTGGAATCCTCTAGAGAAATTCTAAGTGCTTTTATTAAGGAATTAAGGCCTCTGGGGGTGCGTGGGTCAAAATGCGGGGTACCAGGAGGGCGTGGCGGGTAGGCACCCATGTACGCACAACCACCTCATGGTGGTAAGAAGTTTGACACCCGGCCCAGGTCCCCCGGCCCTTCCTGGAATCCGCTATAGAAATTCTAAGTGCTTATATTAAGGAATTAAGGCCTCTGGGGGTCCGTGGGGCAAAATGCGGGGAACCAGGAGGGCGTGGCGGGTAGGAACCTATGTACGCACAACCATCTCATGGTGGTAAGAAGTTTGACACCCGACCCAGGCCTCTCGGCCCTTCCTGGAATCTGCTAGAGCAATTCTTGTTGCTTATATTTAGGAATTAAAGCGTCTGGGGATCCAAGGGGCAAAATGCGGGCAACCAGGAGGGCGTGGCGGGTAGGCACCCATGTACGCACAACCACCTCATGGTGGTAAGAAGTTTGACACCCAGCCCAGGTCCCTCGGCCCTTCCTGGAATCCGCTAGAGAAATTCTAAGTGCTTATATTAAGGAATTAAAGCCTCTGGGGGTCCGTGGGGCAAAATGCGGGGAACCAGGAGGGCGTGGCGGGTAGGAACCTGTGTACGCACAACCACCTCATGGTGCTAAGAAGTTTGACACCCGGCCCTGGTCCTTCGGCCTTTCCTGGAATCCGCTAGAGCAATTCTACGTACTTATATTAAGGAATTAAGGCCTCTGGGGGACCGTGGGGCAAAATGCGGGGAACCAGGAGGGCGTGGCGGGTAGGCACCCATGTACGCACTACCACCTCATGGTGGTAAGAAGTTTGACACCCGGCCCAGGTCCCTCGGCCCATCCTGGAATCCGCTAGAGAAATTCTAGGTGCTTATATTAAGGAATTAAGGCTTCTGGGGGTCCTTGGGGCAAAATGCGGGGAACCAGGAGGGCGTGGCAGGTAGGCACCCATGTACGCACAACCACCCCATGGTGGTAAGAAGTTTTACACCCGGCCCAGGTCCCTCGGCCCATCCTGGAATCCGCTAGAGAAATTCTAGGTGCTTATATTAAGGAATTAAAGCCTC
Organism: Candelabrum cocksii; assembly: GCA_963930725.1. NCBI lineage: Eukaryota > Metazoa > Cnidaria > Hydrozoa > Anthoathecata > Candelabridae > Candelabrum > Candelabrum cocksii. The sequence continues at coordinate 6,355,737 of OZ005676.1, read as the reverse complement.
TGGGGGTCCGTGGGGCAAAATGCGGGGAACCAGGAGGGCGTGGTGGGTAGGCACCTATGTACGCACAACCACCTCATGGTGGTAAGAAGTTTGACACCCGACCCAGGCCTCTCGGCCCTTCCTGGAATCCGCTAGAGCAATTCTAGGTGCTTATATTAAGGAATTAAGGTCTCTGGGGGACCGTGGGGCAAAATGCGGGGAACCAGGAGGGCGTGGCGGGTAGGCACCCATGTACGCACTACCACCTCATGGTGGTTAGAAGTTTGACACCCGGTCCAGGTCCCTCGGCCCTTCCTGGAATCCGCTAGAGCAATTCTTGTTGCTTATATTAAGGAATTAAAGCCTTTGGGGATCCCAGGGGCAAAATGCGGGGAACCAGGAGGGCGTGGCGAGTAGGCACCCATGTACGCACAACCACCTCATGGTGGTAAGAAGTTTGACACCCGGCTCAGGTCCCTCGGCCCTTCCTGGAATCCGCTAGGGAAATTCTAAGTGCTTATATTAAGGAATTAAGGCCTCTGGGGGTCCGTGGGGCAAAATGCGGGGAACCAGGAGGGCGTGGCGGGTAGGCACCAATGTACGCACTACCACCTCATGGTGGTAAGAAGTTTGACACCCGGCCCAGGTCCCTCGGCCCTTCCTGGAATCCGCTAGAGCAATTCTTGTTGCTTATATTAAGGAATTAAAGGCTCTGGGGATCCAAGGGCCAAAATGCGGGGAATCAGGAGGGCGTGGCGGGTAGGCACCCATGTACGCACAACCACCTCATGGTGGTAAGAAGTTTGACACCCGGCCCAGGTCCCTCGGCCGTTCCTGGAATCCGCTAGAGCAATTTTTGTTGCTTATATTAAGGAATTAAAGCCTCTGGGGATCCAAGGGGCAAAATGCGGGGAACCAGGAGGGCGTGGCGGGTAGGCATCCATGTACGCACAACCACCTTATGGTGGTAAGAAGTTTGACACCCGGCCCAGGTCCCTCGGCCCTTCCTGGAATCCGCTAGAGCAATTCTAGGGGCTTATATTAAGGAAATAAGGCTTCTGGGGGTCCTTGGGGCAAAATGCGGGGAACCAGGAGGGCGTGGCAGGTAGGCACCCATGTACGCACAACCACCCCATGGTGGTAAGAAGTTTGACACCCGGCCCAGGTCCCTCGGCCCATCCTGGAATCCGCTAGAGAAATTCTAGGGGCTTATATTAAGGAATTAAAGCCTCTGGGGGTCCGTGGGGCAAAATGCGGGGAACCAGGAGGGCGTGGTGGGTAGGCACCTATGTACGCACAACCACCTCATGGTGGTAAGAAGTTTGACACCCGACCCAGGCCTCTCGGCCTTTCCTGGAATCCGCTAGAGCAATTCTAGGTGCTTATATTAAAGAATTAAGGTCTCTGGGGGACCGTGGGGCAAAATGCGGGGAACCAGGAGGGCGTGGCGGGTAGGCACCCATGTACGCACTACCACCTCATGGTGGTTAGAAGTTTGACACCCGGTCCAGGTCCCTCGGCCCTTCCTGGAATCCGCTAGAGCAATTCTTGTTGCTTATATTAAGGAATTAAAGCCTTTGGGGATCCCAGGGGCAAAATGCGGGGAACCAGGAGGGCGTGGCGAGTAGGCACCCATGTACGCACAACCACCTCATGGTGGTAAGAAGTTTGACACCCGGCTCAGGTCCCTCGGCCCTTCCTGGAATCCGCTAGGGAAATTCTAAGTGCTTATATTAAGGAATTAAGGCCTCTGGGGGTCCGTGGGGCAAAATGCGGGGAACCAGGAGGGCGTGGCGGGTAGGCACCAATGTACGCACTACCACCTCATGGTGGTAAGAAGTTTGACACCCGGCCCAGGTCCCTCGGCCCTTCCTGGAATCCGCTAGAGCAATTCTTGTTGCTTATATTAAGGAATTAAAGGCTCTGGGGATCCAAGGGGCAAAATGCGGGGAACCAGGAGGGCGTGGCGGGTAGGCATCTATGTACGCACAACCACCTTATGGTGGTAAGAAGTTTGACACCCGGCCCAGGTCCCTCGGCCTTTCCTGGAATCCGCTAGAGAAATTCTAAGTGCTTATATTAAGGAATTAAGGCTTCTGGGGGTCCGTGGGGCAAAATGCGGGGAACCAGGAGGGCGTGGCGGGTAGGCACCCATGTACGCACAACCACCTCATGGTGGTAAGAAGTTTGACACCCGGCCCAGATCCCTCGGCCCTTCCTGGAATCTGCTAGAGAAATTCTAAGTGCTTATATTAAGGAATTAAGGCCTCTGGTGGTCCGTGGGGCAAAAAGCGGGGAACCAGGAGGGCGTGGCGGGTAGGCACCCATGGACGCACAACCACCTCATGGTGGTAAGAAGTTTGACATCCGGCCCAGGTCCCCCGGCCCTTCCTGGAATCCGCTAGAGCAATTCTAGGTGCTTATATTAAGGAATTAAGGCCTCTGGGGGACCGTGGGGCAAAATGCGGGGAACCAGGAGGGCGTGGCGGGTAGGCACCCATGTACGCACTACCACCTCATAGTGGTAAGAAGTTTGACACCCGGCCCAGGTCCCTCGGCCCTTCCTGGAATCCGCTAGAGCAATTCTTGTTGCTTATATTAAGGAATTAAAGGCTCTGGGGATCCAAGGGCCAAAATGCGGGGAACCAGGAGGGCGTGGCGGGTAGGCACCCATGTACGCACAACCACCTCATGGTGGTAAGAAGTTTGACACCCGGCCCAGGTCCCTCGGCCGTTCCTGGAATCCGCTAGAGCAATTCTTGTTGCTTATATTAAGGAATTAAAGCCTCTGGGGATCCAAGGGGCAAAATGCGGGGAACCAGGAGGGCGTGGCGGGTAGGCACCCATGTACGCACAACCACCTTATGGTGGTAAGAAGTTTGACACCCGGCCCAGGTCCCTCGGCCCTTCCTGGAATCCGCTAGAGAAATTCTAAGTGCTTATATTAAGGAATTAAGGCTTCTGGGGGTCCGTGGGGCAAAATGCGGGGAACCAGGAGGGCGTGGCGGGTAGGCACCCATGTACGCACAACCACCTCATAGTGGTAAAAAGTTTGACACCCGGCCCAGGTCCCTCGGCCCTTCCTGGAATCCGCTAGAGCAATTCTTGTTGCTTATATTAAGGAATTAAAGGCTCTGGGGATCCAAGGGGCAAAATGCGGGGAACCAGGAGGGCGTGGCGGGTAGGCACCCATGTACGCACAACCACCTCATGGTGGTAAGAAGTTTGACACCCGGCCCAGGTCCCTCGGCCGTTCCTGGAATCCGCTAGAGCAATTCTTGTTGCTTATATTAAGGAATTAAAGCCTCTGGGAAACCAAGGAGCAAAATGCGGGGAACCAGGAGGGCGTGGCGGGTAGGCACCCATGTACGCACAACCACCTCATGGTGGTAAGAAGTTTGTCACCCGGCCCAGATCCCTCGGCCCTTCCTGGAATCCGCTAGAGAAATTCTAAGTGCTTATATTAAGGAATTAAGGCCTCTGGGGGTCCGTGGGGCAAAAAGCGGGGAACCAGGAGGGCGTGGCGGGTAGGCACCCATGTACGCACAACCACCTCATGGTGGTAAGTAGTTTGACACCCGGCCCAGGTCCCCCGGCCCTTCCTGGAATCCGCTAGAGAAATTCTAAGTCCTTATATTAAGGAATTAAGGCCTCTGGGGGTCCGTGGGGCAAAATGCGGGGAACCAGGAGGGCGTGGCGGGTAGGAACCTATGTACGCACAACCAACTCATGGTGCTAAGAAGTTTGACACCCGGCCCTGGTCCTTCGGCCTTTCCTGGAATCCGCTAGAGCAATTCTAGGTGCTTAAATTAAGGAATTAAGGCCTCTGGGGGACCGTGGGGAAAAATGCGGGGAACCAGGAGGGCGTGGCGGGTAGGCACCCATGTACGCACTACCACCTCACGGTGGTAAGAAGTTTGACACCCGGCCCAGGTCCCTCGGCCCTTCCTGGAATCCGCTAGAGCAATTCTTGTTGCTTATAATGAGGAATTAAAGGCTCTGGGGATCCAAGGGCCAAAATGCGGGGAACCAGGAGGGCGTGGCGGGTAGGCACCCATGTACGCACAACCACCTCATGGTGGTAAGAAGTTTGACACCCGGCCCAGGTCCCTCGGCCCTTCCTGGAATCCGCTAGAGCAATTCTTGTTGCTTATATTAAGGAATTAAAGGCTCTGGGGATCCAAGGGGCAAAATGCGGGGAACCAGGAGGGCGTGGCGGGCAGGCACCCATGTACGCACAACCACCTCATGGTGGTAAGAAGTTTGACACCCGGCCCAGGTCCCTCGGCCGTTCCTGGAATCCGCTAGAGCAATTCTTGTTGCTTATATTGAGGAATTAAAGCCTCTGGGAAACCAAGGAGCAAAATGCGGGGAACCAGGAGGGCGTGGCGGGTAGGCACCCATGTACGCACAACCACCTCATGGTGGTAAGAAGTTTGACACCCGGCCCAGATCCCTCGGCCCTTCCTGGAATCCGCTAGAGAAATTCTAAGTGCTTATATTAAGGAATTAAGGCCTCTGGGGGTCCGTGGGGCAAAAAGCGGGGAACCAGGAGGGCGTGGCGGGTAGGCACCCATGTACGCACAACCACCTCATGGTGGTAAGAAGTTTGACACCCGGCCCAGGTTCCCCGGCCCTTCCTGGAATCCGCTAGAGAAATTCTAAGTGCTTATATTAAGGAATTAAGGCCTCTGGGGGTCCGTGGGGCAAAATGCGGGGAACCAGGAGGGCGTGGCGGGTAGGAACCTATGTACGCACAACCAACTCATGGTGCTAAGAAGTTTGACACCCGGCCCTGGTCCTTCGGCCTTTCCTGGAATCCGCTAGAGCAATTCTAGGTGCTTATATTAAGGAATTAAGGCCTCTGGGGGACCGTGGGGCAAAATGCGGGGAACCAGGAGGGCGTGGCGGGTAGGCACCCATGTACGCACTACCACCTCACGGTGGTAAGAAGTTTGACACCCGGCCCAGGTCCCTCGGCCCTTCCTGGAATCCGCTAGAGCAATTCTTGTTGCTTATAATGAGGAATTAAAGGCTCTGGGGATCCAAGGGCCAAAATGCGGGGAACCAGGAGGGCGTGGCGGGTAGGCACCCATGTACGCACAACCACCTCATGGTGGTAAGAAGTTTGACACCCGGCCCAGGTCCCTCGGCCGTTCCTGGAATCCGCTAGAGCAATTCTTGTTGCTTATATTAAGGAATTAAAGCCTCTGGGGATCCAAGGGGCAAAATGCGGGGAACCAGGAGGGCGTGGCGGGTAAGCACCCATGTACGCACAACCACCTCATGGTGGTAAGAAGTTTGACACCCGGCCCAGATCCCTCGGCCCTTCCTGGAATCCGCTAGAGAAATTCTAAGTGCTTATATTAAGGAATTAAGGCCTCTGGGGGTCCGTGGGGCAAAATGCGGGGAACCAGGAGGGCGTGGCGGGTAGGCACCCATGTACGCACAACCACCTCATGGTGGTAAAAAGTTTGACACCCGGCCCAGATCCCTCGGCCTTTCCTGGATTCCGCTAGAGAAATTCTAAGTGCTTATGTTAAGGAATTAAGGCCTCTGGGGGACCGTGGGGCAAAATGCGGGGAACCAGGAGGGCGTGGCGGGTAGGCACCCATGTACGCACAACCACCTCATGGTGGTAAGAAGTTTGACACCCGATCCAGGTCCCTCGGCCCTTCCTGGAATCCTCTAGAGAAATTCTAAGTGCTTATATTAAGGAATTAAGGCCTCTGGGGGTGCGTGGGTCAAAATGCGGGGTACCAGGAGGTTTTGGCGGGTAGGCACCCATGTACGCACAACCACCTCATGGTGGTAAGAAGTTTGACACCCGGCCCAGGTCCCCCGGCCCTTCCTGGAATTCGCTAGAGAAATTTTAAGTGCTTATATTAAGGAATTAAGGCCTCTTGGGGTCCGTGGGGCAAAATGCGGGGAACCAGGAGGGCGTGGCGGGTAGGAACCTATGTACGCACAACCACCTCATGGTGGTAAGAAGTTTGACACCCGACCCAGGCCTCTCGGCTCTTCCTGGAATCCGCTAGAGCAATTCTTGTTGCTTATATTAAGGAATTAAAGCCTCTGGGGATCCAAGGGCCAAAATGCAGGGAACCAGGAGGGCGTGGCGGGTAGGCACCCATGTACGCACAACCACCTCATGGTGGTAAGAAGTTTGCCACCCGGCCCAGGTCCCTCGGCCGTTCCTGGAATCCGCTAGAGCAATTCTTGTTGCTTATATTAAGGAATTAAAGCCTCTGGGGATCCAAGGGGCAAAATGCGGGGAACCAGGAGGGCGTGGCGGGTAGGCACCCATGTACGCACAACCACCTCATGGTGGTAAGAAGTTTGACACCCGGCCCAGATCCCTCGGCCCTTCCTGGAATCCGCTAGAGAAATTCTAAGTGCTTATATTAAGGAATTAAGGCTTCTGGGGGTCCGTGGGGCAAAATGCGGGGAACCAAGAGGGCGTGGCGGGTAGGCACCCATGTACGCACAACCACCTCATGGTGGTAAGAAGTTTGACACCCGGCCCAGATCCCTCGGCCCTTCCTGGAATCTGCTAGAGAAATTCTAAGTGCTTATATTAAGGAATTAAGGCCTCTGGTGGTCCGTGGGGCAAAAAGCGGGGAACCAGGAGGGCGTGGCGGGTAGGCACCCATGGACGCACAACCACCTCATGGTGGTAAGAAGTTTGACATCCGGCCCAGGTCCCCCGGCCCTTCCTGGAATCCGCTAGAGCAATTCTAGGTGCTTATATTAAGGAATTAAGGCCTCTGGGGGACCGTGGGGCAAAATGCGGGGAACCAGGAGGGCGTGGCGGGTAGGCACCCATGTACGCACTACCACCTCATAGTGGTAAGAAGTTTGACACCCGGCCCAGGTCCCTCGGCCCTTCCTGGAATCCGCTAGAGCAATTCTTGTTGCTTATATTAAGGAATTAAAGCCTCTGGGGATCCAAGGGGCAAAATGCGGGGAACCAGGAGGGCGTGGCGGGTAGGCACCCATGTACGCACAACCACCTCATGGTGGTAAGAAGTTTGACACCCGGCCCAGATCCCTCGGCCCTTCCTGGAATCCGCTAGAGAAATTCTAAGTGCTTATATTAAGGAATTAAGGCCTCTGGGGGTCCGTGGGGCAAAATGCGGGGAACCAGGAGGGCATGGCGGGTAGGCACCCATGTACGCACAACCACCTCATGGTGGTAAGAAGTTTGACACCCGGCCCAGATCCCTCGGCCCTTCCTGGAATCCGCTAGAGAAATTCTAAGTGCTTATATTAAGGAATTAAGGCCCCTGGGGGTCCGTGGGGCAAAAAGCGGGGAACCAGGAGGGCGTGGCGGGTAGGCACCCATGTACGCACAACCACCTCATGGTGGTAAGAAGTTTGACACCCGATCCAGGTCCCTCGGCCCTTCCTGGAATCCTCTAGAGAAATTCTAAGTGCTTATATTAAGGAATTAAGGCCTCTGGGGGTGCGTGGGTCAAAATGCGGGGTACCAGGAGGTTTTGGCGGGTAGGCACCCATGTACGCACAACCACCTCATGGTGGTAAGAAGTTTGACACCCGGCCCAGGTCCCCCGGCCCTTCCTGGAATTCGCTAGAGAAATTTTAAGTGCTTATATTAAGGAATTAAGGCCTCTTGGGGTCCGTGGGGCAAAATGCGGGGAACCAGGAGGGCGTGGCGGGTAGGAACCTATGTACGCACAACCACCTCATGGTGGTAAGAAGTTTGACACCCGACCCAGGCCTCTCGGCTCTTCCTGGAATCCGCTAGAGCAATTCTTGTTGCTTATATTAAGGAATTAAAGCCTCTGGGGATCCAAGGGCCAAAATGCAGGGAACCAGGAGGGCGTGGCGGGTAGGCACCCATGTACGCACAACCACCTCATGGTGGTAAGAAGTTTGCCACCCGGCCCAGGTCCCTCGGCCGTTCCTGGAATCCGCTAGAGCAATTCTTGTTGCTTATATTAAGGAATTAAAGCCTCTGGGGATCCAAGGGGCAAAATGCGGGGAACCAGGAGGGCGTGGCGGGTAGGCACCCATGTACGCACAACCACCTCATGGTGGTAAGAAGTTTGACACCCGGCCCAGATCCCTCGGCCCTTCCTGGAATCCGCTAGAGAAATTCTAAGTGCTTATATTAAGGAATTAAGGCTTCTGGGGGTCCGTGGGGCAAAATGCGGGGAACCAAGAGGGCGTGGCGGGTAGGCACCCATGTACGCACAACCACCTCATGGTGGTAAGAAGTTTGACACCCGGCCCAGATCCCTCGGCCCTTCCTGGAATCTGCTAGAGAAATTCTAAGTGCTTATATTAAGGAATTAAGGCCTCTGGTGGTCCGTGGGGCAAAAAGCGGGGAACCAGGAGGGCGTGGCGGGTAGGCACCCATGGACGCACAACCACCTCATGGTGGTAAGAAGTTTGACATCCGGCCCAGGTCCCCCGGCCCTTCCTGGAATCCGCTAGAGCAATTCTAGGTGCTTATATTAAGGAATTAAGGCCTCTGGGGGACCGTGGGGCAAAATGCGGGGAACCAGGAGGGCGTGGCGGGTAGGCACCCATGTACGCACTACCACCTCATAGTGGTAAGAAGTTTGACACCCGGCCCAGGTCCCTCGGCCCTTCCTGGAATCCGCTAGAGCAATTCTTGTTGCTTATATTAAGGAATTAAAGCCTCTGGGGATCCAAGGGGCAAAATGCGGGGAACCAGGAGGGCGTGGCGGGTAGGCACCCATGTACGCACAACCACCTCATGGTGGTAAGAAGTTTGACACCCGGCCCAGATCCCTCGGCCCTTCCTGGAATCCGCTAGAGAAATTCTAAGTGCTTATATTAAGGAATTAAGGCCTCTGGGGGTCCGTGGGGCAAAATGCGGGGAACCAGGAGGGCATGGCGGGTAGGCACCCATGTACGCACAACCACCTCATGGTGGTAAGAAGTTTGACACCCGGCCCAGATCCCTCGGCCCTTCCTGGAATCCGCTAGAGAAATTCTAAGTGCTTATATTAAGGAATTAAGGCCCCTGGGGGTCCGTGGGGCAAAAAGCGGGGAACCAGGAGGGCGTGGCGGGTAGGCACCCATGTACGCACAACCACCTCATGGTGGTAAGAAGTTTGACACCCGGCCCAGGTCCCCCTGCCCTTCCTGGAATCCGCTAGAGAAATTCTAAGTGCTTATATTAAGGAATTAAGGCCTCTGGGGGTCCGTGGGGCAAAATGCAGGGAACCAGGGGGGCGTGGCGGGTAGGAACCTATGTACGCACAACCACCTCATGGTGGTAAGAAGTTTGACACCCGATCCAGGTCCCTCGGCCCTTCCTGGAATCCTCTAGAGAAATTCTAAGTGCTTTTATTAAGGAATTAAGGCCTCTGGGGGTGCGTGGGTCAAAATGCGGGGTACCAGGAGGGCGTGGCGGGTAGGCACCCATGTACGCACAACCACCTCATGGTGGTAAGAAGTTTGACACCCGGCCCAGGTCCCCCGGCCCTTCCTGGAATCCGCTATAGAAATTCTAAGTGCTTATATTAAGGAATTAAGGCCTCTGGGGGTCCGTGGGGCAAAATGCGGGGAACCAGGAGGGCGTGGCGGGTAGGAACCTATGTACGCACAACCATCTCATGGTGGTAAGAAGTTTGACACCCGACCCAGGCCTCTCGGCCCTTCCTGGAATCTGCTAGAGCAATTCTTGTTGCTTATATTTAGGAATTAAAGCGTCTGGGGATCCAAGGGGCAAAATGCGGGCAACCAGGAGGGCGTGGCGGGTAGGCACCCATGTACGCACAACCACCTCATGGTGGTAAGAAGTTTGACACCCAGCCCAGGTCCCTCGGCCCTTCCTGGAATCCGCTAGAGAAATTCTAAGTGCTTATATTAAGGAATTAAAGCCTCTGGGGGTCCGTGGGGCAAAATGCGGGGAACCAGGAGGGCGTGGCGGGTAGGAACCTGTGTACGCACAACCACCTCATGGTGCTAAGAAGTTTGACACCCGGCCCTGGTCCTTCGGCCTTTCCTGGAATCCGCTAGAGCAATTCTACGTACTTATATTAAGGAATTAAGGCCTCTGGGGGACCGTGGGGCAAAATGCGGGGAACCAGGAGGGCGTGGCGGGTAGGCACCCATGTACGCACTACCACCTCATGGTGGTAAGAAGTTTGACACCCGGCCCAGGTCCCTCGGCCCATCCTGGAATCCGCTAGAGAAATTCTAGGTGCTTATATTAAGGAATTAAGGCCTCTGGGGGACCGTGGGGCAAAATGCGGGGAACCAGGAGGGCGTGGCGGGTAGGCACCCATGTACGCACAACCACCTCATGGTGGTAAGAAGTTTGCCACCCGGCCCAGGTCCCTCGGCCGTTCCTGGAATCCGCTAGAGCAATTCTTGTTGCTTATATTAAGGAATTAAAGCCTCTGGGGATCCAAGGGGCAAAATGCGGGGAACCAGGAGGGCGTGGCGGGTAGGCACCCATGTACGCACAACCACCTCATGGTGGTAAGAAGTTTGACACCCGGCCCAGATCCCTCGGCCCTTCCTGGAATCCGCTAGAGAAATTCTAAGTGCTTATATTAAGGAATTAAGGCCTCTGGGGGTCCGTTGGGCAAAAAGCGGGGAACCAGGACGGCGTGGCGGGTAGGCACCCATGTACGCACAACCACCTCATGGTGGTGAGAAGTTTGACACCCGGCCCAGGTCCCCCGGCCCTTCCTGGAATCTGCTAGAGAAATTCTAAGTGCTTATATTAAGGAATAACGGCCTCTGGGGGTCCGTGGGGCAATATGCGGGGAACCAGGAGGGCGTGGCGGGTAGGAACCTATGTACGCACAACCACCTCATGGTGCTAAGAAGTTTGACACCCGGCCCTGGTCCTTCGGCCTTTCCTGCAATCCGCTAGAGCAATTCTAGGTGCTTATATTAAGGAATTAAGGCCTCTGGGGGACGGTGGGGCAAAATGCGGGGAACCAGGAGGACGTGGCGGGTAGGAACCTATGTACGCACAACCACCTCATGGTGGTAAGAAGTTTGAGACCCGACCCAGGCCTCTAGGCCCTTCCTGGAATCCGCTAGAGCAATTCTTGTTGCTTATATTAAGGAATTAAAGCCTCTGGGGATCCAAGGGGCAAAATGCGGGGAACCAGGAGGGCGTGGCGGGTAGGCACCCATGTACGCACAACCACCTCATGGTGGTAAGAAGTTTGACACCCGGCCCAGGTCCCTCGGCCCTACCTGGAATCCGCTAGAGAAATTGTAAGTGCTTATATTAAGGAATTAAGGCCTCTGGGGGTCCGTGGGGCAAAATGCGGGGAACCAGGAGGGCGTGGCGGGTAGGAACCTATGTACGCACAACCACCTCATGGTGCTAAGAAGTTTGACACCCGGCCCTGGTCCTTCGGCCTTTCTTGGAATCCGCTAGAGCAATTCTAGGTGCTTATATTAAGGAATTAAAGCCTCTGGGGTACCGTGGGGCAAAATGCGGGGAACCATGAGGGCGTGGCGGGTAGGCACCCATGTACGCACTACCACCTCATGGTGGTAAGAAGTTTGACACCCGGCCCAGGTCCCTCGGCCCTTCCTGGAATCCGCTAGAGCAATTCTAGGGGCTTATATTAAGGAAATAAGGCTTCTGGGGGTCCTTGGGGCAAAATGCGGGGAACCAGGAGGGCGTGGCAGGTAGGCACCCATGTACGCACAACCACCCCATGGTGGTAAGAAGTTTGACACCCGGCCCAGGTCCCTCGGCCCATCCTGGAATCCGCTAGAGAAATTCTAGGTGCTTATATTAAGGAATTAAAGCCTCTGGGGGTCCGTGGGGCAAAATGCGGGGAACCAGGAGGGCGTGGTGGGTAGGCACCTATGTACGCACAACCACCTCATGGTGGTAAGAAGTTTGACACCCGACCCAGGCCTCTCGGCCCTTCCTGGAATCCGCTAGAGCAATTCTAGGTGCTTATATTAAGGAATTAAGGTCTCTGGGGGACCGTGGGGCAAAATGCGGGGAACCAGGAGGGCGTGGCGGGTAGGCACCCATGTACGCACTACCACCTCATGGTGGTTAGAAGTTTGACACCCGGTCCAGGTCCCTCGGCCCTTCCTGGAATCCGCTAGAGCAATTCTTGTTGCTTATATTAAGGAATTAAAGCCTTTGGGGATCCCAGGGGCAAAATGCGGGGAACCAGGAGGGCGTGGCGAGTAGGCACCCATGTACGCACAACCACCTCATGGTGGTAAGAAGTTTGACACCCGGCTCAGGTCCCTCGGCCCTTCCTGGAATCCGCTAGGGAAATTCTAAGTGCTTATATTAAGGAATTAAGGCCTCTGGGGGTCCGTGGGGCAAAATGCGGGGAACCAGGAGGGCGTGGCGGGTAGGCACCAATGTACGCACTACCACCTCATGGTGGTAAGAAGTTTGACACCCGGCCCAGGTCCCTCGGCCCTTCCTGGAATCCGCTAGAGCAATTCTTGTTGCTTATATTAAGGAATTAAAGGCTCTGGGGATCCAAGGGCCAAAATGCGGGGAATCAGGAGGGCGTGGCGGGTAGGCACCCATGTACGCACAACCACCTCATGGTGGTAAGAAGTTTGACACCCGGCCCAGGTCCCTCGGCCGTTCCTGGAATCCGCTAGAGCAATTTTTGTTGCTTATATTAAGGAATTAAAGCCTCTGGGGATCCAAGGGGCAAAATGCGGGGAACCAGGAGGGCGTGGCGGGTAGGCATCCATGTACGCACAACCACCTTATGGTGGTAAGAAGTTTGACACCCGGCCCAGGTCCCTCGGCCCTTCCTGGAATCCGCTAGAGCAATTCTAGGGGCTTATATTAAGGAAATAAGGCTTCTGGGGGTCCTTGGGGCAAAATGCGGGGAACCAGGAGGGCGTGGCAGGTAGGCACCCATGTACGCACAACCACCCCATGGTGGTAAGAAGTTTGACACCCGGCCCAGGTCCCTCGGCCCATCCTGGAATCCGCTAGAGAAATTCTAGGGGCTTATATTAAGGAATTAAAGCCTCTGGGGGTCCGTGGGGCAAAATGCGGGGAACCAAGAGGGCGTGGTGGGTAGGCACCTATGTACGCACAACCACCTCATGGTGGTAAGAAGTTTGACACCCGACCCAGGCCTCTCGGCCTTTCCTGGAATCCGCTAGAGCAATTCTAGGTGCTTATATTAAGGAATTAAGGTCTCTGGGGGACCGTGGGGCAAAATGCGGGGAACCAGGAGGGCGTGGCGGGTAGGCACCCATGTACGCACTACCACCTCATGGTGGTTAGAAGTTTGACACCCGGTCCAGGTCCCTCGGCCCTTCCTGGAATCCGCTAGAGCAATTCTTGTTGCTTATATTAAGGAATTAAAGCCTTTGGGGATCCCAGGGGCAAAATGCGGGGAACCAGGAGGGCGTGGCGAGTAGGCACCCATGTACGCACAACCACCTCATGGTGGTAAGAAGTTTGACACCCGGCCCAGGTCCCTCGGCCCTTCCTGGAATCCGCTAGAGCAATTCTTGTTGCTTATATTAAGGAATTAAAGGCTCTGGGGATCCAAGGGGCAAAATGCGGGGAACCAGGAGGGCGTGGCGGGTAGGCATCTATGTACGCACAACCACCTTATGGTGGTAAGAAGTTTGACACCCGGCCCAGGTCCCTCGGCCTTTCCTGGAATCCGCTAGAGAAATTCTAAGTGCTTATATTAAGGAATTAAGGCTTCTGGGGGTCCGTGGGGCAAAATGCGGGGAACCAGGAGGGCGTGGCGGGTAGGCACCCATGTACGCACAACCACCTCATGGTGGTAAGAAGTTTGACACCCGGCCCAGATCCCTCGGCCCTTCCTGGAATCTGCTAGAGAAATTCTAAGTGCTTATATTAAGGAATTAAGGCCTCTGGTGGTCCGTGGGGCAAAAAGCGGGGAACCAGGAGGGCGTGGCGGGTAGGCACCCATGGACGCACAACCACCTCATGGTGGTAAGAAGTTTGACATCCGGCCCAGGTCCCCCGGCCCTTCCTGGAATCCGCTAGAGCAATTCTAGGTGCTTATATTAAGGAATTAAGGCCTCTGGGGGACCGTGGGGCAAAATGCGGGGAACCAGGAGGGCGTGGCGGGTAGGCACCCATGTACGCACTACCACCTCATAGTGGTAAGAAGTTTGACACCCGGCCCAGGTCCCTCGGCCCTTCCTGGAATCCGCTAGAGCAATTCTTGTTGCTTATATTAAGGAATTAAAGGCTCTGGGGATCCAAGGGCCAAAATGCGGGGAACCAGGAGGGCGTGGCGGGTAGGCACCCATGTACGCACAACCACCTCATGGTGGTAAGAAGTTTGACACCCGGCCCAGGTCCCTCGGCCGTTCCTGGAATCCGCTAGAGCAATTCTTGTTGCTTATATTAAGGAATTAAAGCCTCTGGGGATCCAAGGGGCAAAATGCGGGGAACCAGGAGGGCGTGGCGGGTAGGCACCCATGTACGCACAACCACCTCATGGTGGTAAAAAGTTTGACACCCGGCCCAGATCCCTCGGCCCTTCCTGGAATCCGCTAGAGAAATTCTAAGTGCTTATATTAAGGAATTAAGGCCTCTGGGGGTCCGTGGGGCAAAATGCGGGGAACCAGGAGGGCGTGGCGGGTAGGCACCCATGTACGCACAACCACCTCATGGTGGTAAGAAGTTTGACACCCGGCCCAGATCCCTCGGCCCTTCCTGGAATCCGCTAGAGAAATTCTAAGTGCTTATATTAAGGAATTAAGGCCCCTGGGGGTCCGTGGGGCAAAAAGCGGGGAACCAGGAGGGCGTGGCGTGTAGGCACCCATGTACGCACAACCACCTCATGGTGGTAAGAAGTTTGACACCCGGCCCAGGTCCCCCTGCCCTTCCTGGAATCCGCTAGAGAAATTCTAAGTGCTTATATTAAGGAATTAAGGCCTCTGGGGGTCCGTGGGGCAAAATGCAGGGAACCAGGGGGGCGTGGCGGGTAGGAACCTATGTACGCACAACCACCTCATGGTGGTAAGAAGTTTGACACCCGATCCAGGTCCCTCGGCCCTTCCTGGAATCCTCTAGAGAAATTCTAAGTGCTTTTATTAAGGAATTAAGGCCTCTGGGGGTGGGTGGGTCAAAATGCGGGGTACCAGGAGGGCGTGGCGGGTAGGCACCCATGTACGCACAACCACCTCATGGTGGTAAGAAGTTTGACACCCGGCCCAGGTCCCCCGGCCCTTCCTGGAATCCGCTATAGAAATTCTAAGTGCTTATATTAAGGAATTAAGGCCTCTGGGGGTCCGTGGGGCAAAATGCGGGGAACCAGGAGGGCGTGGCGGGTAGGAACCTATGTACGCACAACCATCTCATGGTGGTAAGAAGTTTGACACCCGACCCAGGCCTCTCGGCCCTTCCTGGAATCCGCTAGAGCAATTCTTGTTGCTTATATTAAGGAATTAAAGCGTCTGGGGATCCAAGGGGCAAAATGCGGGCAACCAGGAGGGCGTGGCGGGTAGGCACCCATGTACGCACAACCACCTCATGGTGGTAAGAAGTTTGACACCCAGCCCAGGTCCCTCGGCCCTTCCTGGAATCCGCTAGAGAAATTCTAAGTGCTTATATTAAGGAATTAAAGCCTCTGGGGGTCCGTGGGGCAAAATGCGGGGAACCAGGAGGGCGTGGCGGGTAGGAACCTGTGTACGCACAACCACCTCATGGTGCTAAGAAGTTTGACACCCGGCCCTGGTCCTTCGGCCTTTCCTGGAATCCGCTAGAGCAATTCTACGTACTTATATTAAGGAATTAAGGCCTCTGGGGGACCGTGGGGCAAAATGCGGGGAACCAGGAGGGCGTGGCGGGTAGGCACCCATGTACGCACTACCACCTCATGGTGGTAAGAAGTTTGACACCCGGCCCAGGTCCCTCGGCCCATCCTGGAATCCGCTAGAGAAATTCTAGGTGCTTATATTAAGGAATTAAGGCCTCTGGTGGTCCGTGGGGCAAAAAGCGGGGAACCAGGAGGGCGTGGCGGGTAGGCACCCATGGACGCACAACCACCTCATGGTGGTAAGAAGTTTGACATCCGGCCCAGGTCCCCCGGCCCTTCCTGGAATCCGCTAGAGCAATTCTAGGTGCTTATATTAAGGAATTAAGGCCTCTGGGGGACCGTGGGGCAAAATGCGGGGAACCAGGAGGGCGTGGCGGGTAGGCACCCATGTACGCACTACCACCTCATAGTGGTAAGAAGTTTGACACCCGGCCCAGGTCCCTCGGCCCTTCCTGGAATCCGCTAGAGCAATTCTTGTTGCTTATATTAAGGAATTAAAGGCTCTGGGGATCCAAGGGCCAAAATGCGGGGAACCAGGAGGGCGTGGCGGGTAGGCACCCATGTACGCACAACCACCTCATGGTGGTAAGAAGTTTGACACCCGGCCCAGGTCCCTCGGCCGTTCCTGGAATCCGCTAGAGCAATTCTTGTTGCTTATATTAAGGAATTAAAGCCTCTGGGGATCCAAGGGGCAAAATGCGGGGAACCAGGAGGGCGTGGCGGGTAGGCACCCATGTACGCACAACCACCTCATGGTGGTAAAAAGTTTGACACCCGGCCCAGATCCCTCGGCCCTTCCTGGAATCCGCTAGAGAAATTCTAAGTGCTTATATTAAGGAATTAAGGCCTCTGGGGGTCCGTGGGGCAAAATGCGGGGAACCAGGAGGGCGTGGCGGGTAGGCACCCATGTACGCACAACCACCTCATGGTGGTAAGAAGTTTGACACCCGGCCCAGATCCCTCGGCCCTTCCTGGAATCCGCTAGAGAAATTCTAAGTGCTTATATTAAGGAATTAAGGCCCCTGGGGGTCCGTGGGGCAAAAAGCGGGGAACCAGGAGGGCGTGGCGGGTAGGCACCCATGTACGCACAACCACCTCATGGTGGTAAGAAGTTTGACACCCGGCCCAGGTCCCCCTGCCCTTCCTGGAATCCGCTAGAGAAATTCTAAGTGCTTATATTAAGGAATTAAGGCCTCTGGGGGTCCGTGGGGCAAAATGCAGGGAACCAGGGGGGCGTGGCGGGTAGGAACCTATGTACGCACAACCACCTCATGGTGGTAAGAAGTTTGACACCCGATCCAGGTCCCTCGGCCCTTCCTGGAATCCTCTAGAGAAATTCTAAGTGCTTTTATTAAGGAATTAAGGCCTCTGGGGGTGGGTGGGTCAAAATGCGGGGTACCAGGAGGGCGTGGCGGGTAGGCACCCATGTACGCACAACCACCTCATGGTGGTAAGAAGTTTGACACCCGGCCCAGGTCCCCCGGCCCTTCCTGGAATCCGCTATAGAAATTCTAAGTGCTTATATTAAGGAATTAAGGCCTCTGGGGGTCCGTGGGGCAAAATGCGGGGAACCAGGAGGGCGTGGCGGGTAGGAACCTATGTACGCACAACCATCTCATGGTGGTAAGAAGTTTGACACCCGACCCAGGCCTCTCGGCCCTTCCTGGAATCCGCTAGAGCAATTCTTGTTGCTTATATTAAGGAATTAAAGCGTCTGGGGATCCAAGGGGCAAAATGCGGGCAACCAGGAGGGCGTGGCGGGTAGGCACCCATGTACGCACAACCACCTCATGGTGGTAAGAAGTTTGACACCCAGCCCAGGTCCCTCGGCCCTTCCTGGAATCCGCTAGAGAAATTCTAAGTGCTTATATTAAGGAATTAAAGCCTCTGGGGGTCCGTGGGGCAAAATGCGGGGAACCAGGAGGGCGTGGCGGGTAGGAACCTGTGTACGCACAACCACCTCATGGTGCTAAGAAGTTTGACACCCGGCCCTGGTCCTTCGGCCTTTCCTGGAATCCGCTAGAGCAATTCTACGTACTTATATTAAGGAATTAAGGCCTCTGGGGGACCGTGGGGCAAAATGCGGGGAACCAGGAGGGCGTGGCGGGTAGGCACCCATGTACGCACTACCACCTCATGGTGGTAAGAAGTTTGACACCCGGCCCAGGTCCCTCGGCCCATCCTGGAATCCGCTAGAGAAATTCTAGGTGCTTATATTAAGGAATTAAGGCCTCTGGGGGACCGTGGGGCAAAATGCGGGGAACCAGGAGGGCGTGGCGGGTAGGCACCCATGTACGCACAACCACCTCATGGTGGTAAGAAGTTTGCCACCCGGCCCAGGTCCCTCGGCCGTTCCTGGAATCCGCTAGAGCAATTCTTGTTGCTTATATTAAGGAATTAAAGCCTCTGGGGATCCAAGGGGCAAAATGCGGGGAACCAGGAGGGCGTGGCGGGTAGGCACCCATGTACGCACAACCACCTCATGGTGGTAAGAAGTTTGACACCCGGCCCAGGTCCCTCGGCCCTTCCTGGAATCCGCTAGAGAAATTGTAAGTGCTTATATTAAGGAATTAAGGCCTCTGGGGGTCCGTGGGGCAAAATGCGGGGAACCAGGAGGGCGTGGCGGGTAGGAACCTATGTACGCACAACCACCTCATGGTGCTAAGAAGTTTGACACCCGGCCCTGGTCCTTCGGCCTTTCTTGGAATCCGCTAGAGCAATTCTAGGTGCTTATATTAAGGAATTAAAGCCTCTGGGGTACCGTGGGGCAAAATGCGGGGAACCATGAGGGCGTGGCGGGTAGGCACCCATGTACGCACTACCACCTCATGGTGGTAAGAAGTTTGACACCCGGCCCAGGTCCCTCGGCCCTTCCTGGAATCCGCTAGAGCAATTCTAGGGGCTTATATTAAGGAAATAAGGCTTCTGGGGGTCCTTGGGGCAAAATGCGGGGAACCAGGAGGGCGTGGCAGGTAGGCACCCATGTACGCACAACCACCCCATGGTGGTAAGAAGTTTGACACCCGGCCCAGGTCCCTCGGCCCATCCTGCAATCCGCTAGAGCAATTCTAAGTGCTTATATTAAGGAATTAAGGCCTCTGGGGGACGGTGGGGCAAAATGCGGGGAACCAGGAGGACGTGGCGGGTAGGAACCTATGTACGCACAACCACCTCATGGTGGTAAGAAGTTTGAGACCCGACCCAGGCCTCTAGGCCCTTCCTGGAATCCGCTAGAGCAATTCTTGTTGCTTATATTAAGGAATTAAAGCCTCTGGGGATCCAAGGGGCAAAATGCGGGGAACCAGGAGGGCGTGGCGGGTAGGCACCCATGTACGCACAACCACCTCATGGTGGTAAGAAGTTTGACACCCGGCCCAGGTCCCTCGGCTCTTCCTGGAATCCGCTAGAGAAATTGTAAGTGCTTATATTAAGGAATTAAGGCCTCTGGGGGTCCGTGGGGCAAAATGCGGGGAACCAGGAGGGCGTGGCGGGTAGGAACCTATGTACGCACAACCACCTCATGGTGCTAAGAAGTTTGACACCCGGCCCTGGTCCTTCGGCCTTTCTTGGAATCCGCTAGAGCAATTCTAGGTGCTTATATTAAGGAATTAAAGCCTCTGGGGTACCGTGGGGCAAAATGCGGGGAACCATGAGGGCGTGGCGGGTAGGCACCCATGTACGCACTACCACCTCATGGTGGTAAGAAGTTTGACACCCGGCCCAGGTCCCTCGGCCCTTCCTGGAATCCGCTAGAGCAATTCTAGGGGCTTATATTAAGGAAATAAGGCTTCTGGGGGTCCTTGGGGCAAAATGCGGGGAACCAGGAGGGCGTGGCAGGTAGGCACCCATGTACGCACAACCACCCCATGGTGGTAAGAAGTTTGACACCCGGCCCAGGTCCCTCGGCCCATCCTGGAATCCGCTAGAGAAATTCTAGGTGCTTATATTAAGGAATTAAAGCCTCTGGGGGTCCGTGGGGCAAAATGCGGGGAACCAGGAGGGCGTGGTGGGTAGGCACCTATGTACGCACAACCACCTCATGGTGGTAAGAAGTTTGACACCCGACCCAGGCCTCTCGGCCCTTCCTGGAATCCGCTAGAGCAATTCTAGGTGCTTATATTAAGGAATTAAGGTCTCTGGGGGACCGTGGGGCAAAATGCGGGGAACCAGGAGGGCGTGGCGGGTAGGCACCCATGTACGCACTACCACCTCATGGTGGTTAGAAGTTTGACACCCGGTCCAGGTCCCTCGGCCCTTCCTGGAATCCGCTAGAGCAATTCTTGTTGCTTATATTAAGGAATTAAAGCCTTTGGGGATCCCAGGGGCAAAATGCGGGGAACCAGGAGGGCGTGGCGAGTAGGCACCCATGTACGCACAACCACCTCATGGTGGTAAGAAGTTTGACACCCGGCTCAGGTCCCTCGGCCCTTCCTGGAATCCGCTAGGGAAATTCTAAGTGCTTATATTAAGGAATTAAGGCCTCTGGGGGTCCGTGGGGCAAAATGCGGGGAACCAGGAGGGCGTGGCGGGTAGGCACCAATGTACGCACTACCACCTCATGGTGGTAAGAAGTTTGACACCCGGCCCAGGTCCCTCGGCCCTTCCTGGAATCCGCTAGAGCAATTCTTGTTGCTTATATTAAGGAATTAAAGGCTCTGGGGATCCAAGGGCCAAAATGCGGGGAATCAGGAGGGCGTGGCGGGTAGGCACCCATGTACGCACAACCACCTCATGGTGGTAAGAAGTTTGACACCCGGCCCAGGTCCCTCGGCCGTTCCTGGAATCCGCTAGAGCAATTTTTGTTGCTTATATTAAGGAATTAAAGCCTTTGGGGATCCAAGGGGCAAAATGCGGGGAACCAGGAGGGCGTGGCGGGTAGGCACCCATGTACGCACAACCACCTCATGGTGGTAAGAAGTTTGACAACCGGCCCAGATCCCTCGGCCGTTCCTGGAATCCGCTAGAGCAATTCTTGTTGCTTATATTAAGGAATTAAGGCCTCTGGGGGACCGTGGGGCAAAATGCGGGGAACCAGGAGGGCGTGGCGGGTAGGCACCCATGTACGCACAATCGCCTTATGGTGGTAAGAAGTTTGACACCCGGCCCAGGTCCCTCGGCCGTTCCTGGAATCCGCTAGAGCAATTCTTGTTGCTTATATTAAGGAATTAAAGCCTCTGGGAAACCAAGGAGCAAAATGCGGGGAACCAGGAGGGCGTGGCGGGTAGGCACCCATGTACGCACAACCACCTCATGGTGGTAAGAAGTTTGACACCCGGCCCAGATCCCTCGGCCCTTCCTGGAATCCGCTAGAGAAATTCTAAGTGCTTATATTAAGGAATTAAGGCCTCTGGGGGTCCGTGGGGCAAAAAGCGGGGAACCAGGAGGGCGTGGCGGGTAGGCACCCATGTACGCACAACCACCTCATGGTGGTAAGAAGTTTGACACCCGGCCCAGGTCCCCCGGCCCTTCCTGGAATCCGCTAGAGAAATTCTAAGTGCTTATATTAAGGAATTAAGGCCTCTGGGGGTCCGTGGGGCAAAATGCGGGGAACCAGGAGGGCGTGGCGGGTAGGAACCTATGTACGCACAACCAACTCATGGTGCTAAGAAGTTTGACACCCGGCCCTGGTCCTTCGGCCTTTCCTGGAATCCGCTAGAGCAATTCTAGGTGCTTATATTAAGGAATTAAGGCCTCTGGGGGACCGTGGGGCAAAATGCGGGGAACCAGGAGGGCGTGGCGGGTAGGCACCCTAGTACGCACTACCACCTCACGGTGGTAAGAAGTTTGACACCCGGCCCAGGTCCCTTGGCCCTTCCTGGAATCCGCTAGAGCAATTCTTGTTGCTTATAATGAGGAATTAAAGGCTCTGGGGATCCAAGGGCCAAAATGCGGGGAACCAGGAGGGCGTGGCGGGTAGGCACCCATGTACGCACAACCACCTCATGGTGGTAAGAAGTTTGACACCCGGCCCAGGTCCCTCGGCCGTTCCTGGAATCCGCTAGAGCAATTCTTGTTGCTTATATTAAGGAATTAAAGCCTCTGGGGATCCAAGGGGCAAAATGCGGGGAACCAGGAGGGCGTGGCGGGTAGGCACCCATGTACGCACAACCACCTCATGGTGGTAAGAAGTTTGACACCCGGCCCAGATCCCTCGGCCCTTCCTGGAATCCGCTAGAGAAATTCTAAGTGCTTATATTAAGGAATTAAGGCCTCTGGGGGTCCGTGGGGCAAAATGCGGGGAACCAGGAGGGCGTGGCGGGTAGGCACCCATGTACGCACAACCACCTCATGGTGGTAAAAAGTTTGACACCCGGCCCAGATCCCTCGGCCCTTCCTGGAATCCGCTAGAGAAATTCTAAGTGCTTATATTAAGGAATTAAGGCCTCTGGGGGACCGTGGGGCAAAATGCGGGGAACCAGGAAGGCGTGGCGGGTAGGCACCCATGTACGCACAACCACCTCATGGTGGTAAGAAGTTTGACACCCGATCCAGGTCCCTCGGCCCTTCCTGGAATCCTCTAGAGAAATTCTAAGTGCTTATATGAAGGAATTAAGGCCTCTGGGGGTGCGTGGTTCAAAATGCGGGGTACCAGGAGGGCGTGGCGGGTAGGCACCCATGTACGCACAACCACCTCATGGTGGTAAGAAGTTTGACACCCGGCCCAGGTCCCCCGGCCCTTCCTGGAATTCGCTAGAGAAATTTTAAGTGCTTATATTAAGGAATTAAGGCCTCTTGGGGTCCGTGGGGCAAAATGCGGGGAACCAGGAGGGCGTGGCGGGTAGGCACCCATGTACGCACTACCACCTCATGGTGGTAAGAAGTTTGACACCCGGCCCAGGTCCCTCGGCCCATCCTGGAATCCGCTAGAGAAATTCTAGGTGCTTATATTAAGGAATTAAGGCCTCTGGGGGACCGTGGGGCAAAATGCGGGGAACCAGGAGGGCGTGGCGGGTAGGCACCCATGTACGCACAACCACCTCATGGTGGTAAGAAGTTTGCCACCCGGCCCAGGTCCCTCGGCCGTTCCTGGAATCCGCTAGAGCAATTCTTGTTGCTTATATTAAGGAATTAAAGCCTCTGGGGATCCAAGGGGCAAAATGCGGGGAACCAGGAGGGCGTGGCGGGTAGGCACCCATGTACGCACAACCACCTCATGGTGGTAAGAAGTTTGACACCCGGCCCAGATCCCTCGGCCCTTCCTGGAATCCGCTAGAGCAATTCTTGTTGCTTATATTAAGGAATTAAAGCCTCTGGGGATCCAAGGGGCAAAATGCGGGGAACCAGGAGGGCGTGGCGGGTAGGCACCCATGTACGCACAACCACCTCATGGTGGTAAGAAGTTTGACACCCGGCCCAGGTCCCTCGGCCCTTCCTGGAATCCGCTAGAGAAATTGTAAGTGCTTATATTAAGGAATAACGGCCTCTGGGGGTCCGTGGGGCAATATGCGGGGAACCAGGAGGGCGTGGCGGGTAGGAACCTATGTACGCACAACCACCTCATGGTGCTAAGAAGTTTGACACCCGGCCCTGGTCCTTCGGCCTTTCCTGCAATCCGCTAGAGCAATTCTAGGTGCTTATATTAAGGAATTAAGGCCTCTGGGGGACAGTGGGGCAAAATGCGGGGAACCAGGAGGACGTGGCGGGTAGGAACCTATGTACGCACAACCACCTCATGGTGGTAAGAAGTTTGAGACCCGACCCAGGCCTCTAGGCCCTTCCTGGAATCCGCTAGAGCAATTCTTGTTGCTTATATTAAGGAATTAAAGCCTCTGGGGATCCAAGGGGCAAAATGCGGGGAACCAGGAGGGCGTGGCGGGTAGGCACCCATGTACGCACAACCACCTCATGGTGGTAAGAAGTTTGACACCCGGCCCAGGTCCCTCGGCCCTTCCTGGAATCCGCTAGAGAAATTGTAAGTGCTTATATTAAGGAATTAAGGCCTCTGGGGGTCCGTGGGGCAAAATGCGGGGAACCAGGAGGGCGTGGCGGGTAGGAACCTATGTACGCACAACCACCTCATGGTGCTAAGAAGTTTGACACCCGGCCCTGGTCCTTCGGCCTTTCTTGGAATCCGCTAGAGCAATTCTAGGTGCTTATATTAAGGAATTAAAGCCTCTGGGGTACCGTGGGGCAAAATGCGGGGAACCATGAGGGCGTGGCGGGTAGGCACCCATGTACGCACTACCACCTCATGGTGGTAAGAAGTTTGACACCCGGCCCAGGTCCCTCGGCCCTTCCTGGAATCCGCTAGAGCAATTCTAGGGGCTTATATTAAGGAAATAAGGCTTCTGGGGGTCCTTGGGGCAAAATGCGGGGAACCAGGAGGGCGTGGCAGGTAGGCACCCATGTACGCACAACCACCCCATGGTGGTAAGAAGTTTGACACCCGGCCCAGGTCCCTCGGCCCATCCTGGAATCCGCTAGAGAAATTCTAGGTGCTTATATTAAGGAATTAAAGCCTCTGGGGGTCCGTGGGGCAAAATGCGGGGAACCAGGAGGGCGTGGTGGGTAGGCACCTATGTACGCACAACCACCTCATGGTGGTAAGAAGTTTGACACCCGACCCAGGCCTCTCGGCCCTTCCTGGAATCCGCTAGAGCAATTCTAGGTGCTTATATTAAGGAATTAAGGTCTCTGGGGGACCGTGGGGCAAAATGCGGGGAACCAGGAGGGCGTGGCGGGTAGGCACCCATGTACGCACTACCACCTCATGGTGGTTAGAAGTTTGACACCCGGTCCAGGTCCCTCGGCCCTTCCTGGAATCCGCTAGAGCAATTCTTGTTGCTTATATTAAGGAATTAAAGCCTTTGGGGATCCCAGGGGCAAAATGCGGGGAACCAGGAGGGCGTGGCGAGTAGGCACCCATGTACGCACAACCACCTCATGGTGGTAAGAAGTTTGACACCCGGCTCAGGTCCCTCGGCCCTTCCTGGAATCCGCTAGGGAAATTCTAAGTGCTTATATTAAGGAATTAAGGCCTCTGGGGGTCCGTGGGGCAAAATGCGGGGAACCAGGAGGGCGTGGCGGGTAGGCACCAATGTACGCACTACCACCTCATGGTGGTAAGAAGTTTGACACCCGGCCCAGGTCCCTCGGCCCTTCCTGGAATCCGCTAGAGCAATTCTTGTTGCTTATATTAAGGAATTAAAGGCTCTGGGGATCCAAGGGCCAAAATGCGGGGAATCAGGAGGGCGTGGCGGGTAGGCACCCATGTACGCACAACCACCTCATGGTGGTAAGAAGTTTGACACCCGGCCCAGGTCCCTCGGCCGTTCCTGGAATCCGCTAGAGCAATTTTTGTTGCTTATATTAAGGAATTAAAGCCTCTGGGGATCCAAGGGGCAAAATGCGGGGAACCAGGAGGGCGTGGCGGGTAGGCATCCATGTACGCACAACCACCTTATGGTGGTAAGAAGTTTGACACCCGGCCCAGGTCCCTCGGCCCTTCCTGGAATCCGCTAGAGCAATTCTAGGGGCTTATATTAAGGAAATAAGGCTTCTGGGGGTCCTTGGGGCAAAATGCGGGGAACCAGGAGGGCGTGGCAGGTAGGCACCCATGTACGCACAACCACCCCATGGTGGTAAGAAGTTTGACACCCGGCCCAGGTCCCTCGGCCCATCCTGGAATCCGCTAGAGAAATTCTAGGGGCTTATATTAAGGAATTAAAGCCTCTGGGGGTCCGTGGGGCAAAATGCGGGGAACCAAGAGGGCGTGGTGGGTAGGCACCTATGTACGCACAACCACCTCATGGTGGTAAGAAGTTTGACACCCGACCCAGGCCTCTCGGCCTTTCCTGGAATCCGCTAGAGCAATTCTAGGTGCTTATATTAAGGAATTAAGGTCTCTGGGGGACCGTGGGGCAAAATGCGGGGAACCAGGAGGGCGTGGCGGGTAGGCACCCATGTACGCACTACCACCTCATGGTGGTTAGAAGTTTGACACCCGGTCCAGGTCCCTCGGCCCTTCCTGGAATCCGCTAGAGCAATTCTTGTTGCTTATATTAAGGAATTAAAGCCTTTGGGGATCCCAGGGGCAAAATGCGGGGAACCAGGAGGGCGTGGCGAGTAGGCACCCATGTACGCACAACCACCTCATGGTGGTAAGAAGTTTGACACCCGGCCCAGGTCCCTCGGCCCTTCCTGGAATCCGCTAGAGCAATTCTTGTTGCTTATATTAAGGAATTAAAGGCTCTGGGGATCCAAGGGGCAAAATGCGGGGAACCAGGAGGGCGTGGCGGGTAGGCATCTATGTACGCACAACCACCTTATGGTGGTAAGAAGTTTGACACCCGGCCCAGGTCCCTCGGCCTTTCCTGGAATCCGCTAGAGAAATTCTAAGTGCTTATATTAAGGAATTAAGGCTTCTGGGGGTCCGTGGGGCAAAATGCGGGGAACCAGGAGGGCGTGGCGGGTAGGCACCCATGTACGCACAACCACCTCATGGTGGTAAGAAGTTTGACACCCGGCCCAGATCCCTCGGCCCTTCCTGGAATCTGCTAGAGAAATTCTAAGTGCTTATATTAAGGAATTAAGGCCTCTGGTGGTCCGTGGGGCAAAAAGCGGGGAACCAGGAGGGCGTGGCGGGTAGGCACCCATGGACGCACAACCACCTCATGGTGGTAAGAAGTTTGACATCCGGCCCAGGTCCCCCGGCCCTTCCTGGAATCCGCTAGAGCAATTCTAGGTGCTTATATTAAGGAATTAAGGCCTCTGGGGGACCGTGGGGCAAAATGCGGGGAACCAGGAGGGCGTGGCGGGTAGGCACCCATGTACGCACTACCACCTCATAGTGGTAAGAAGTTTGACACCCGGCCCAGGTCCCTCGGCCCTTCCTGGAATCCGCTAGAGCAATTCTTGTTGCTTATATTAAGGAATTAAAGGCTCTGGGGATCCAAGGGCCAAAATGCGGGGAACCAGGAGGGCGTGGCGGGTAGGCACCCATGTACGCACAACCACCTCATGGTGGTAAGAAGTTTGACACCCGGCCCAGGTCCCTCGGCCGTTCCTGGAATCCGCTAGAGCAATTCTTGTTGCTTATATTAAGGAATTAAAGCCTCTGGGGATCCAAGGGGCAAAATGCGGGGAACCAGGAGGGCGTGGCGGGTAGGCACCCATGTACGCACAACCACCTCATGGTGGTAAAAAGTTTGACACCCGGCCCAGATCCCTCGGCCCTTCCTGGAATCCGCTAGAGAAATTCTAAGTGCTTATATTAAGGAATTAAGGCCTCTGGGGGTCCGTGGGGCAAAATGCGGGGAACCAGGAGGGCGTGGCGGGTAGGCACCCATGTACGCACAACCACCTCATGGTGGTAAGAAGTTTGACACCCGGCCCAGATCCCTCGGCCCTTCCTGGAATCCGCTAGAGAAATTCTAAGTGCTTATATTAAGGAATTAAGGCCCCTGGGGGTCCGTGGGGCAAAAAGCGGGGAACCAGGAGGGCGTGGCGTGTAGGCACCCATGTACGCACAACCACCTCATGGTGGTAAGAAGTTTGACACCCGGCCCAGGTCCCCCTGCCCTTCCTGGAATCCGCTAGAGAAATTCTAAGTGCTTATATTAAGGAATTAAGGCCTCTGGGGGTCCGTGGGGCAAAATGCAGGGAACCAGGGGGGCGTGGCGGGTAGGAACCTATGTACGCACAACCACCTCATGGTGGTAAGAAGTTTGACACCCGATCCAGGTCCCTCGGCCCTTCCTGGAATCCTCTAGAGAAATTCTAAGTGCTTTTATTAAGGAATTAAGGCCTCTGGGGGTGGGTGGGTCAAAATGCGGGGTACCAGGAGGGCGTGGCGGGTAGGCACCCATGTACGCACAACCACCTCATGGTGGTAAGAAGTTTGACACCCGGCCCAGGTCCCCCGGCCCTTCCTGGAATCCGCTATAGAAATTCTAAGTGCTTATATTAAGGAATTAAGGCCTCTGGGGGTCCGTGGGGCAAAATGCGGGGAACCAGGAGGGCGTGGCGGGTAGGAACCTATGTACGCACAACCATCTCATGGTGGTAAGAAGTTTGACACCCGACCCAGGCCTCTCGGCCCTTCCTGGAATCCGCTAGAGCAATTCTTGTTGCTTATATTAAGGAATTAAAGCGTCTGGGGATCCAAGGGGCAAAATGCGGGCAACCAGGAGGGCGTGGCGGGTAGGCACCCATGTACGCACAACCACCTCATGGTGGTAAGAAGTTTGACACCCAGCCCAGGTCCCTCGGCCCTTCCTGGAATCCGCTAGAGAAATTCTAAGTGCTTATATTAAGGAATTAAAGCCTCTGGGGGTCCGTGGGGCAAAATGCGGGGAACCAGGAGGGCGTGGCGGGTAGGAACCTGTGTACGCACAACCACCTCATGGTGCTAAGAAGTTTGACACCCGGCCCTGGTCCTTCGGCCTTTCCTGGAATCCGCTAGAGCAATTCTACGTACTTATATTAAGGAATTAAGGCCTCTGGGGGACCGTGGGGCAAAATGCGGGGAACCAGGAGGGCGTGGCGGGTAGGCACCCATGTACGCACTACCACCTCATGGTGGTAAGAAGTTTGACACCCGGCCCAGGTCCCTCGGCCCATCCTGGAATCCGCTAGAGAAATTCTAGGTGCTTATATTAAGGAATTAAGGCCTCTGGTGGTCCGTGGGGCAAAAAGCGGGGAACCAGGAGGGCGTGGCGGGTAGGCACCCATGGACGCACAACCACCTCATGGTGGTAAGAAGTTTGACATCCGGCCCAGGTCCCCCGGCCCTTCCTGGAATCCGCTAGAGCAATTCTAGGTGCTTATATTAAGGAATTAAGGCCTCTGGGGGACCGTGGGGCAAAATGCGGGGAACCAGGAGGGCGTGGCGGGTAGGCACCCATGTACGCACTACCACCTCATAGTGGTAAGAAGTTTGACACCCGGCCCAGGTCCCTCGGCCCTTCCTGGAATCCGCTAGAGCAATTCTTGTTGCTTATATTAAGGAATTAAAGGCTCTGGGGATCCAAGGGCCAAAATGCGGGGAACCAGGAGGGCGTGGCGGGTAGGCACCCATGTACGCACAACCACCTCATGGTGGTAAGAAGTTTGACACCCGGCCCAGGTCCCTCGGCCGTTCCTGGAATCCGCTAGAGCAATTCTTGTTGCTTATATTAAGGAATTAAAGCCTCTGGGGATCCAAGGGGCAAAATGCGGGGAACCAGGAGGGCGTGGCGGGTAGGCACCCATGTACGCACAACCACCTCATGGTGGTAAAAAGTTTGACACCCGGCCCAGATCCCTCGGCCCTTCCTGGAATCCGCTAGAGAAATTCTAAGTGCTTATATTAAGGAATTAAGGCCTCTGGGGGTCCGTGGGGCAAAATGCGGGGAACCAGGAGGGCGTGGCGGGTAGGCACCCATGTACGCACAACCACCTCATGGTGGTAAGAAGTTTGACACCCGGCCCAGATCCCTCGGCCCTTCCTGGAATCCGCTAGAGAAATTCTAAGTGCTTATATTAAGGAATTAAGGCCCCTGGGGGTCCGTGGGGCAAAAAGCGGGGAACCAGGAGGGCGTGGCGGGTAGGCACCCATGTACGCACAACCACCTCATGGTGGTAAGAAGTTTGACACCCGGCCCAGGTCCCCCTGCCCTTCCTGGAATCCGCTAGAGAAATTCTAAGTGCTTATATTAAGGAATTAAGGCCTCTGGGGGTCCGTGGGGCAAAATGCAGGGAACCAGGGGGGCGTGGCGGGTAGGAACCTATGTACGCACAACCACCTCATGGTGGTAAGAAGTTTGACACCCGATCCAGGTCCCTCGGCCCTTCCTGGAATCCTCTAGAGAAATTCTAAGTGCTTTTATTAAGGAATTAAGGCCTCTGGGGGTGGGTGGGTCAAAATGCGGGGTACCAGGAGGGCGTGGCGGGTAGGCACCCATGTACGCACAACCACCTCATGGTGGTAAGAAGTTTGACACCCGGCCCAGGTCCCCCGGCCCTTCCTGGAATCCGCTATAGAAATTCTAAGTGCTTATATTAAGGAATTAAGGCCTCTGGGGGTCCGTGGGGCAAAATGCGGGGAACCAGGAGGGCGTGGCGGGTAGGAACCTATGTACGCACAACCATCTCATGGTGGTAAGAAGTTTGACACCCGACCCAGGCCTCTCGGCCCTTCCTGGAATCCGCTAGAGCAATTCTTGTTGCTTATATTAAGGAATTAAAGCGTCTGGGGATCCAAGGGGCAAAATGCGGGCAACCAGGAGGGCGTGGCGGGTAGGCACCCATGTACGCACAACCACCTCATGGTGGTAAGAAGTTTGACACCCAGCCCAGGTCCCTCGGCCCTTCCTGGAATCCGCTAGAGAAATTCTAAGTGCTTATATTAAGGAATTAAAGCCTCTGGGGGTCCGTGGGGCAAAATGCGGGGAACCAGGAGGGCGTGGCGGGTAGGAACCTGTGTACGCACAACCACCTCATGGTGCTAAGAAGTTTGACACCCGGCCCTGGTCCTTCGGCCTTTCCTGGAATCCGCTAGAGCAATTCTACGTACTTATATTAAGGAATTAAGGCCTCTGGGGGACCGTGGGGCAAAATGCGGGGAACCAGGAGGGCGTGGCGGGTAGGCACCCATGTACGCACTACCACCTCATGGTGGTAAGAAGTTTGACACCCGGCCCAGGTCCCTCGGCCCATCCTGGAATCCGCTAGAGAAATTCTAGGTGCTTATATTAAGGAATTAAGGCCTCTGGGGGACCGTGGGGCAAAATGCGGGGAACCAGGAGGGCGTGGCGGGTAGGCACCCATGTACGCACAACCACCTCATGGTGGTAAGAAGTTTGCCACCCGGCCCAGGTCCCTCGGCCGTTCCTGGAATCCGCTAGAGCAATTCTTGTTGCTTATATTAAGGAATTAAAGCCTCTGGGGATCCAAGGGGCAAAATGCGGGGAACCAGGAGGGCGTGGCGGGTAGGCACCCATGTACGCACAACCACCTCATGGTGGTAAGAAGTTTGACACCCGGCCCAGGTCCCTCGGCCCTTCCTGGAATCCGCTAGAGAAATTGTAAGTGCTTATATTAAGGAATTAAGGCCTCTGGGGGTCCGTGGGGCAAAATGCGGGGAACCAGGAGGGCGTGGCGGGTAGGAACCTATGTACGCACAACCACCTCATGGTGCTAAGAAGTTTGACACCCGGCCCTGGTCCTTCGGCCTTTCTTGGAATCCGCTAGAGCAATTCTAGGTGCTTATATTAAGGAATTAAAGCCTCTGGGGTACCGTGGGGCAAAATGCGGGGAACCATGAGGGCGTGGCGGGTAGGCACCCATGTACGCACTACCACCTCATGGTGGTAAGAAGTTTGACACCCGGCCCAGGTCCCTCGGCCCTTCCTGGAATCCGCTAGAGCAATTCTAGGGGCTTATATTAAGGAAATAAGGCTTCTGGGGGTCCTTGGGGCAAAATGCGGGGAACCAGGAGGGCGTGGCAGGTAGGCACCCATGTACGCACAACCACCCCATGGTGGTAAGAAGTTTGACACCCGGCCCAGGTCCCTCGGCCCATCCTGCAATCCGCTAGAGCAATTCTAAGTGCTTATATTAAGGAATTAAGGCCTCTGGGGGACGGTGGGGCAAAATGCGGGGAACCAGGAGGACGTGGCGGGTAGGAACCTATGTACGCACAACCACCTCATGGTGGTAAGAAGTTTGAGACCCGACCCAGGCCTCTAGGCCCTTCCTGGAATCCGCTAGAGCAATTCTTGTTGCTTATATTAAGGAATTAAAGCCTCTGGGGATCCAAGGGGCAAAATGCGGGGAACCAGGAGGGCGTGGCGGGTAGGCACCCATGTACGCACAACCACCTCATGGTGGTAAGAAGTTTGACACCCGGCCCAGGTCCCTCGGCTCTTCCTGGAATCCGCTAGAGAAATTGTAAGTGCTTATATTAAGGAATTAAGGCCTCTGGGGGTCCGTGGGGCAAAATGCGGGGAACCAGGAGGGCGTGGCGGGTAGGAACCTATGTACGCACAACCACCTCATGGTGCTAAGAAGTTTGACACCCGGCCCTGGTCCTTCGGCCTTTCTTGGAATCCGCTAGAGCAATTCTAGGTGCTTATATTAAGGAATTAAAGCCTCTGGGGTACCGTGGGGCAAAATGCGGGGAACCATGAGGGCGTGGCGGGTAGGCACCCATGTACGCACTACCACCTCATGGTGGTAAGAAGTTTGACACCCGGCCCAGGTCCCTCGGCCCTTCCTGGAATCCGCTAGAGCAATTCTAGGGGCTTATATTAAGGAAATAAGGCTTCTGGGGGTCCTTGGGGCAAAATGCGGGGAACCAGGAGGGCGTGGCAGGTAGGCACCCATGTACGCACAACCACCCCATGGTGGTAAGAAGTTTGACACCCGGCCCAGGTCCCTCGGCCCATCCTGGAATCCGCTAGAGAAATTCTAGGTGCTTATATTAAGGAATTAAAGCCTCTGGGGGTCCGTGGGGCAAAATGCGGGGAACCAGGAGGGCGTGGTGGGTAGGCACCTATGTACGCACAACCACCTCATGGTGGTAAGAAGTTTGACACCCGACCCAGGCCTCTCGGCCCTTCCTGGAATCCGCTAGAGCAATTCTAGGTGCTTATATTAAGGAATTAAGGTCTCTGGGGGACCGTGGGGCAAAATGCGGGGAACCAGGAGGGCGTGGCGGGTAGGCACCCATGTACGCACTACCACCTCATGGTGGTTAGAAGTTTGACACCCGGTCCAGGTCCCTCGGCCCTTCCTGGAATCCGCTAGAGCAATTCTTGTTGCTTATATTAAGGAATTAAAGCCTTTGGGGATCCCAGGGGCAAAATGCGGGGAACCAGGAGGGCGTGGCGAGTAGGCACCCATGTACGCACAACCACCTCATGGTGGTAAGAAGTTTGACACCCGGCTCAGGTCCCTCGGCCCTTCCTGGAATCCGCTAGGGAAATTCTAAGTGCTTATATTAAGGAATTAAGGCCTCTGGGGGTCCGTGGGGCAAAATGCGGGGAACCAGGAGGGCGTGGCGGGTAGGCACCAATGTACGCACTACCACCTCATGGTGGTAAGAAGTTTGACACCCGGCCCAGGTCCCTCGGCCCTTCCTGGAATCCGCTAGAGCAATTCTTGTTGCTTATATTAAGGAATTAAAGGCTCTGGGGATCCAAGGGCCAAAATGCGGGGAATCAGGAGGGCGTGGCGGGTAGGCACCCATGTACGCACAACCACCTCATGGTGGTAAGAAGTTTGACACCCGGCCCAGGTCCCTCGGCCGTTCCTGGAATCCGCTAGAGCAATTTTTGTTGCTTATATTAAGGAATTAAAGCCTTTGGGGATCCAAGGGGCAAAATGCGGGGAACCAGGAGGGCGTGGCGGGTAGGCACCCATGTACGCACAACCACCTCATGGTGGTAAGAAGTTTGACAACCGGCCCAGATCCCTCGGCCGTTCCTGGAATCCGCTAGAGCAATTCTTGTTGCTTATATTAAGGAATTAAGGCCTCTGGGGGACCGTGGGGCAAAATGCGGGGAACCAGGAGGGCGTGGCGGGTAGGCACCCATGTACGCACAATCGCCTTATGGTGGTAAGAAGTTTGACACCCGGCCCAGGTCCCTCGGCCGTTCCTGGAATCCGCTAGAGCAATTCTTGTTGCTTATATTAAGGAATTAAAGCCTCTGGGAAACCAAGGAGCAAAATGCGGGGAACCAGGAGGGCGTGGCGGGTAGGCACCCATGTACGCACAACCACCTCATGGTGGTAAGAAGTTTGACACCCGGCCCAGATCCCTCGGCCCTTCCTGGAATCCGCTAGAGAAATTCTAAGTGCTTATATTAAGGAATTAAGGCCTCTGGGGGTCCGTGGGGCAAAAAGCGGGGAACCAGGAGGGCGTGGCGGGTAGGCACCCATGTACGCACAACCACCTCATGGTGGTAAGAAGTTTGACACCCGGCCCAGGTCCCCCGGCCCTTCCTGGAATCCGCTAGAGAAATTCTAAGTGCTTATATTAAGGAATTAAGGCCTCTGGGGGTCCGTGGGGCAAAATGCGGGGAACCAGGAGGGCGTGGCGGGTAGGAACCTATGTACGCACAACCAACTCATGGTGCTAAGAAGTTTGACACCCGGCCCTGGTCCTTCGGCCTTTCCTGGAATCCGCTAGAGCAATTCTAGGTGCTTATATTAAGGAATTAAGGCCTCTGGGGGACCGTGGGGCAAAATGCGGGGAACCAGGAGGGCGTGGCGGGTAGGCACCCTAGTACGCACTACCACCTCACGGTGGTAAGAAGTTTGACACCCGGCCCAGGTCCCTTGGCCCTTCCTGGAATCCGCTAGAGCAATTCTTGTTGCTTATAATGAGGAATTAAAGGCTCTGGGGATCCAAGGGCCAAAATGCGGGGAACCAGGAGGGCGTGGCGGGTAGGCACCCATGTACGCACAACCACCTCATGGTGGTAAGAAGTTTGACACCCGGCCCAGGTCCCTCGGCCGTTCCTGGAATCCGCTAGAGCAATTCTTGTTGCTTATATTAAGGAATTAAAGCCTCTGGGGATCCAAGGGGCAAAATGCGGGGAACCAGGAGGGCGTGGCGGGTAGGCACCCATGTACGCACAACCACCTCATGGTGGTAAGAAGTTTGACACCCGGCCCAGATCCCTCGGCCCTTCCTGGAATCCGCTAGAGAAATTCTAAGTGCTTATATTAAGGAATTAAGGCCTCTGGGGGTCCGTGGGGCAAAATGCGGGGAACCAGGAGGGCGTGGCGGGTAGGCACCCATGTACGCACAACCACCTCATGGTGGTAAAAAGTTTGACACCCGGCCCAGATCCCTCGGCCCTTCCTGGAATCCGCTAGAGAAATTCTAAGTGCTTATATTAAGGAATTAAGGCCTCTGGGGGACCGTGGGGCAAAATGCGGGGAACCAGGAAGGCGTGGCGGGTAGGCACCCATGTACGCACAACCACCTCATGGTGGTAAGAAGTTTGACACCCGATCCAGGTCCCTCGGCCCTTCCTGGAATCCTCTAGAGAAATTCTAAGTGCTTATATGAAGGAATTAAGGCCTCTGGGGGTGCGTGGTTCAAAATGCGGGGTACCAGGAGGGCGTGGCGGGTAGGCACCCATGTACGCACAACCACCTCATGGTGGTAAGAAGTTTGACACCCGGCCCAGGTCCCCCGGCCCTTCCTGGAATTCGCTAGAGAAATTTTAAGTGCTTATATTAAGGAATTAAGGCCTCTTGGGGTCCGTGGGGCAAAATGCGGGGAACCAGGAGGGCGTGGCGGGTAGGCACCCATGTACGCACTACCACCTCATGGTGGTAAGAAGTTTGACACCCGGCCCAGGTCCCTCGGCCCATCCTGGAATCCGCTAGAGAAATTCTAGGTGCTTATATTAAGGAATTAAGGCCTCTGGGGGACCGTGGGGCAAAATGCGGGGAACCAGGAGGGCGTGGCGGGTAGGCACCCATGTACGCACAACCACCTCATGGTGGTAAGAAGTTTGCCACCCGGCCCAGGTCCCTCGGCCGTTCCTGGAATCCGCTAGAGCAATTCTTGTTGCTTATATTAAGGAATTAAAGCCTCTGGGGATCCAAGGGGCAAAATGCGGGGAACCAGGAGGGCGTGGCGGGTAGGCACCCATGTACGCACAACCACCTCATGGTGGTAAGAAGTTTGACACCCGGCCCAGA
Organism: Candelabrum cocksii; assembly: GCA_963930725.1. Taxonomy (NCBI): domain Eukaryota; kingdom Metazoa; phylum Cnidaria; class Hydrozoa; order Anthoathecata; family Candelabridae; genus Candelabrum; species Candelabrum cocksii. The sequence goes on along the minus strand of OZ005676.1, from coordinate 6,320,338 downwards.
TCCCTCGGCCCTTCCTGGAATCCGCTAGAGCAATTCTTGTTGCTTATATTAAGGAATTAAAGCCTCTGGGGATCCAAGGGGCAAAATGCGGGGAACCAGGAGGGCGTGGCGGGTAGGCACCCATGTACGCACAACCACCTCATGGTGGTAAGAAGTTTGACACCCGGCCCAGGTCCCTCGGCCCTTCCTGGAATCCGCTAGAGAAATTGTAAGTGCTTATATTAAGGAATAACGGCCTCTGGGGGTCCGTGGGGCAATATGCGGGGAACCAGGAGGGCGTGGCGGGTAGGAACCTATGTACGCACAACCACCTCATGGTGCTAAGAAGTTTGACACCCGGCCCTGGTCCTTCGGCCTTTCCTGCAATCCGCTAGAGCAATTCTAGGTGCTTATATTAAGGAATTAAGGCCTCTGGGGGACAGTGGGGCAAAATGCGGGGAACCAGGAGGACGTGGCGGGTAGGAACCTATGTACGCACAACCACCTCATGGTGGTAAGAAGTTTGAGACCCGACCCAGGCCTCTAGGCCCTTCCTGGAATCCGCTAGAGCAATTCTTGTTGCTTATATTAAGGAATTAAAGCCTCTGGGGATCCAAGGGGCAAAATGCGGGGAACCAGGAGGGCGTGGCGGGTAGGCACCCATGTACGCACAACCACCTCATGGTGGTAAGAAGTTTGACACCCGGCCCAGGTCCCTCGGCCCTTCCTGGAATCCGCTAGAGAAATTGTAAGTGCTTATATTAAGGAATTAAGGCCTCTGGGGGTCCGTGGGGCAAAATGCGGGGAACCAGGAGGGCGTGGCGGGTAGGAACCTATGTACGCACAACCACCTCATGGTGCTAAGAAGTTTGACACCCGGCCCTGGTCCTTCGGCCTTTCTTGGAATCCGCTAGAGCAATTCTAGGTGCTTATATTAAGGAATTAAAGCCTCTGGGGTACCGTGGGGCAAAATGCGGGGAACCATGAGGGCGTGGCGGGTAGGCACCCATGTACGCACTACCACCTCATGGTGGTAAGAAGTTTGACACCCGGCCCAGGTCCCTCGGCCCTTCCTGGAATCCGCTAGAGCAATTCTAGGGGCTTATATTAAGGAAATAAGGCTTCTGGGGGTCCGTGGGGCAAAATGCGGGGAACCAGGAGGGCGTGGCGAGTAGGCACCCATGTACGCACAACCACCTCATGGTGGTAAGAAGTTTGACACCCGGCTCAGGTCCCTCGGCCCTTCCTGGAATCCGCTAGGGAAATTCTAAGTGCTTATATTAAGGAATTAAGGCCTCTGGGGGTCCGTGGGGCAAAATGCGGGGAACCAGGAGGGCGGGGCGGGTAGGCACCAATGTACGCACTACCACCTCATGGTGGTAAGAAGTTTGACACGCGGCCCAGGTCCCTCGGCCCTTCCTGGAATCCGCTAGAGCAATTCTTGTTGCTTATATTAAGGAATTAAAGGCTCTGGGGATCCAAGGGCCAAAATGCGGGGAATCAGGAGGGCGTGGCGGGTAGGCACCCATGTACGCACAACCACCTCATGGTGGTAAGAAGTTTGACACCCGGCCCAGGTCCCTCGGCCGTTCCTGGAATCCGCTAGAGCAATTTTTGTTGCTTATATTAAGGAATTAAAGCCTTTGGGGATCCAAGGGGCAAAATGCGGGGAACCAGGAGGGCGTGGCGGGTAGGCACCCATGTACGCACAACCACCTCATGGTGGTAAGAAGTTTGACACCCGGCCCAGATCCCTCGGCCCTTCCTGGAATCCGCTAGAGAAATTCTAAGTGCTTATATTAAGGAATAACGGCCTCTGGGGGTCCGTGGGGCAATATGCGGGGAACCAGGAGGGCGTGGCGGGTAGGAACCTATGTACGCACAACCACCTCATGGTGCTAAGAAGTTTGACACCCGGCCCTGGTCCTTCGACCTTTCCTGCAATCCGCTAGAGCAATTCTAAGTGCTTATATTAAGGAATTAAGGCCTCTGGGGGACGGTGGGGCAAAATGCGGGGAACTAGGAGGGCGTGGCGGGTAGGAACCTATGTACGCACAACCACCTCATGGTGGTAAGAAGTTTGAGACCCGACCCAGGCCTCTAGGCCCTTCCTGGAATCCGCTAGAGCAATTCTTGTTGCTTATATTAAGGAATTAAAGCCTCTGGGGATCCAAGGGGCAAAATGCGGGGAACCAGGAGGGCGTGGCGGGTAGGCACCCATGTACGCACAACCACCTCATGGTGGTAAGAAGTTTGACACCCGGCCCAGGTCCCTCGGCCCTTCCTGGAATCCGCTAGAGAAATTCTAAGTGCTTATATTAAGGAATTAAGGCCTCTGGGGGTCCGTGGGGCAAAATGCGGGGAACCAGAAGGGCGTGGCGGGTAGGAACCTATGTACGCACAACCACCTCATGGTGCTAAGAAGTTTGACACCCGGCCCTGGTCCTTCGGCCTTTCCTGGAATCCGCTAGAGCAATTCTAGGTACTTATATTAAGGAATTAAAGCTTCTGGGGGTCCGTGGGGCAAAGAGCGGGGAACCAGGAGGGCGTGGCGGGTAGGCACCCATGTACGCACAACCACCTCATGGTGGTTAGAAGTTTGACACCCGGCCCAGGTCCCCCGTCCCTTCCTGGAATCCGCTAGAGAAATTCTAAGTGCTTATATTAAAGAATAACGGCCTCTGGGGGTCCGAGGGGCAAAATGCGGGGAACCAGGAGGGCGTGGCGGGTAGGAACCTATGTACGCACAACCACCTCATGGTGCTAAGAAGTTTGACACCCGGCCCTGGTCCTTCGGCCTTTCCTGCAATCCGCTAGAGCAATTCTAGGTGCTTATATTAAGGAATTAAGGCCTCTGGGGGACCGTGGGGCAAAATGCGGGGAACCAGGAGGGCGTGGCGGGTAGGCACCCATGTACGCACAATCGCCTTATGGTGGTAAGAAGTTTGACACCCGGCCCAGGTCCCCCGGCCCTTCCTGGAATCCGGTAGAGAAATTCTAAGTGCTTATATTAAGGAATTAAGGCCTCTGGGGGACGGTGGGGCAAAATGCGGGGAACCAGGAGGGCGTGGCGGGTAGGCACCCATGTACGCACAACCACCTCATGGTGGTGAGAAGTTTGACACCCGGCCCAGGTCCCCCGGCCCTTCCTGGAATCTGCTAGAGAAATTCTAAGTGCTTCTATTAAGGAATAACGGCCTCTGGGGGTCCGTGGGGCAATATGCGGGGAACCAGGAGGGCGTGGCGGGTAGGAACCTATGTACGCACAACCACCTCATGGTGCTAAGAAGTTTGACACCCGGCCCTGGTCCTTCGGCCTTTCCTGCAATCCGCTAGAGCAATTCTAGGTGCTTATATTAAGGAATTAAGGCCTCTGTGGGACGGTGGGGCAAAATGCGGGGAACCAGGAGGACGTGGCGGGTAGGAACCTATGTACGCACAACCACCTCATGGTGGTAAGAAGTTTGAGACCCGACCCAGGCCTCTAGGCCCTTCCTGGAATCCGCTAGAGCAATTCTTGTTGCTTATATTAAGGAATTAAAGCCTCTGGGGATCCAAGGGGCAAAATGCGGGGAACCAGGAGGGCGTGGCGGGTAGGCACCCATGTACGCACAACCACTTCATGGTGGTAAGAAGTTTGACACCCGGCCCAGGTCCCTCGGCCCTTCCTGGAATCCGCTAGAGAAATTCTAAGTGCTTATATTAAGGAATTAAGGCCTCTGGGGGACGGTGGGGCAAAATGCGGGGAACCAGGAGGGCGTGGCGGGTAGGCACCCATGTACGCACAACCACCTCATGGTGGTAAGAAGTTTGAGACCCGACCCAGGCCTCTAGGCCCTTCCTGGAATCCGCTAGAGCAATTCTTGTTGCTTATATTAAGGAATTAAAGTCTCTGGGGGACCGTGGGGCAAAATGCGGGGAACCAGGAGGGCGTGGCGGGTAGGCACCCATGTACGCACAATCGCCTTATGGTGGTAAGAAGTTTGACACCCGGCCCAGGTCCCCCGGCCCTTCCTGGAATCCGGTAGAGAAATTCTAAGTGCTTATATTAAGGAATTAAGGCCTCTGGGGGACGGTGGGGCAAAATGCGGGGAACCAGGAGGGCGTGGCGGGTAGGCACCCATGTACGCACAACCACCTCATGGTGGTGAGAAGTTTGACACCCGGCCCAGGTCCCCCGGCCCTTCCTGGAATCTGCTAGAGAAATTCTAAGTGCTTCTATTAAGGAATAACGGCCTCTGGGGGTCCGTGGGGCAATATGCGGGGAACCAGGAGGGCGTGGCGGGTAGGAACCTATGTACGCACAACCACCTCATGGTGCTAAGAAGTTTGACACCCGGCCCTGGTCCTTCGGCCTTTCCTGCAATCCGCTAGAGCAATTCTAGGTGCTTATATTAAGGAATTAAGGCCTCTGTGGGACGGTGGGGCAAAATGCGGGGAACCAGGAGGACGTGGCGGGTAGGAACCTATGTACGCACAACCACCTCATGGTGGTAAGAAGTTTGAGACCCGACCCAGGCCTCTAGGCCCTTCTTGGAATCCGCTAGAGCAATTCTTGTTGCTTATATTAAGGAATTAAAACCTCTGGGGATCCAAGGGGCAAAATGCGGGGAACCAGGAGGGCGTGGCGGGTAGGCACCCATGTACGCACAACCACTTCATGGTGGTAAGAAGTTTGACACCCGGCCCAGGTCCCTCGGCCCTTCCTGGAATCCGCTAGAGAAATTCTAAGTGCTTATATTAAGGAATTAAGGCCTCTGGGGGTCCGTGGGGCAAAATGCGGGGAACCAGGAGGGCGTGGCGGGTAGGAACCTATGTACGCACAACCACCTCATGGTGCTAAGAACTTTGACACCCGGCCCTGGTCTTTCGGCCTTTCTTGGAATCCGCTAGAGCAATTCTAGGTGCTTATATTAAGGAATTAAAGCTTCTGGGGTACCGTGGGGCAAAATGCGGGGAACCATGAGGGCGTGGCGGGTAGGCACCCATGTACGCACTACCACCTCATGGTGGTAAGAAGTTTGACACCCGGCCCAGGTCCCTCGGCCCTTCCTGGAATCCGCTAGAGCAATTCTAGGGGCTTATATTAAGGAAATAAGGCCTCTGGGGGACGGTGGGGCAAAATGCGGGGAACTAGGAGGGCGTGGCGGGTAGGAACCTATGTACGCACAACCACCTCATGGTGGTAAGAAGTTTGAGACCCGACCCAGGCCTCTAGGCCCTTCCTGGAATCCGCTAGAGCAATTCTAAGTGCTTATATTAAGGAATTAAGGCCTCTGGGGGACGGTGGGGCAAAATGCGGGGAACTAGGAGGGCGTGGCGGGTAGGAACCTATGTACGCACAACCACCTCATGGTGGTAAGAAGTTTGAGACCCGACCCAGGCCTCTAGGCCCTTCCTGGAATCCGCTAGAGCAATTCTTGTTGCTTATATTAAGGAATTAAAGCCTCTGGGGATCCAAGGGGCAAAATGCGGGGAACCAGGAGGGCGTGGCGGGTAGGCACCCATGTACGCACAACCACCTCATGGTGGTAAGAAGTTTGACACCCGGCCCAGATCCCTCGGCCCTTCCTGGAATCCGCTAGAGAAATTCTAAGTGCTTATATTAAGGAATTAAGGCCTCTGGGGGTCCGTTGGGCAAAAAGCGGGGAACCAGGACGGCGTGGCGGGTAGGCACCCATGTACGCACAACCACCTCATGGTGGTGAGAAGTTTGACACGCGGCCCAGGTCCCCCGGCCCTTCCTGGAATCTGCTAGAGAAATTCTAAGTGCTTATATTAAGGAATAACGGCCTCTGGGGGTCCGTGGGGCAATATGCGGGGAACCAGGAGGGCGTGGCGGGTAGGAACCTATGTACGCACAACCACCTCATGGTGCTAAGAAGTTTGACACCCGGCCCTGGTCCTTCGGCCTTTCCTGCAATCCGCTAGAGCAATTCTAGGTGCTTATATTAAGGAATTAAGGCCTCTGGGGGACGGTGGGGCAAAATGCGGGGAACCAGGAGGGCGTGGCGGGTAGGAACCTATGTACGCACAACCACCTCATGGTGGTAAGAAGTTTGAGACCCGACCCAGGCCTCTAGGCCCTTCCTGGAATCCGCTAGAGCAATTCTTGTTGCTTATATTAAGGAATTAAAGCCTCTGGGGATCCAAGGGGCAAAATGCGGGGAACCAGGAGGGCGTGGCGGGTAGGCACCCATGTACGCACAACCACCTCATGGTGGTAAGAAGTTTGACACCCGGCCCAGGTCCCTCGGCCCTTCCTGGAATCCGCTAGAGAAATTGTAAGTGCTTATATTAAGGAATTAAGGCCTCTGGGGGTCCGTGGGGCAAAATGCGGGGAACCAGGAGGGCGTGGCGGGTAGGAACCTATGTACGCACAACCACCTCATGGTGCTAAGAAGTTTGACACCCGGCCCTGGTCCTTCGGCCTTTCTTGGAATCCGCTAGAGCAATTCTAGGTGCTTATATTAAGGAATTAAAGCCTCTGGGGTACCGTGGGGCAAAATGCGGGGAACCATGAGGGCGTGGCGGGTAGGCACCCATGTACGCACTACCACCTCATGGTGGTAAGAAGTTTGACACCCGGCCCAGGTCCCTCGGCCCTTCCTGGAATCCGCTAGAGCAATTCTAGGGGCTTATATTAAGGAAATAAGGCTTCTGGGGGTCCGTGGGGCAAAATGCGGGGAACCAGGAGGGCGTGGCGAGTAGGCACCCATGTACGCACAACCACCTCATGGTGGTAAGAAGTTTGACACCCGGCTCAGGTCCCTCGGCCCTTCCTGGAATCCGCTAGGGAAATTCTAAGTGCTTATATTAAGGAATTAAGGCCTCTGGGGGTCCGTGGGGCAAAATGCGGGGAACCAGGAGGGCGTGGCGGGTAGGCACCAATGTACGCACTACCACCTCATGGTGGTAAGAAGTTTGACACGCGGCCCAGGTCCCTCGGCCCTTCCTGGAATCCGCTAGAGCAATTCTTGTTGCTTATATTAAGGAATTAAAGGCTCTGGGGATCCAAGGGCCAAAATGCGGGGAATCAGGAGGGCGTGGCGGGTAGGCACCCATGTACGCACAACCACCTCATGGTGGTAAAAAGTTTGACACCCGGCCCAGGTCCCTCGGCCGTTCCTGGAATCCGCTAGAGCAATTTTTGTTGCTTATATTAAGGAATTAAAGCCTTTGGGGATCCAAGGGGCAAAATGCGGGGAACCAGGAGGGCGTGGCGGGTAGGCACCCATGTACGCACAACCACCTCATGGTGGTAAGAAGTTTGACACCCGGCCCAGATCCCTCGGCCCTTCCTGGAATCCGCTAGAGAAATTCTAAGTGCTTATATTAAGGAATAACGGCCTCTGGGGGTCCGTGGGGCAATATGCGGGGAACCAGGAGGGCGTGGCGGGTAGGAACCTATGTACGCACAACCACCTCATGGTGCTAAGAAGTTTGACACCCGGCCCTGGTCCTTCGGCCTTTCCTGCAATCCGCTAGAGCAATTCTAAGTGCTTATATTAAGGAATTAAGGCCTCTGGGGGACGGTGGGGCAAAATGCGGGGAACTAGGAGGGCGTGGCGGGTAGGAACCTATGTACGCACAACCACCTCATGGTGGTAAGAAGTTTGAGACCCGACCCAGGCCTCTAGGCCCTTCCTGGAATCCGCTAGAGCAATTCGTGTTGCTTATATTAAGGAATTAAAGCCTCTGGGGATCCAAGGGGCAAAATGCGGGGAACCAGGAGGGCGTGGCGGGTAGGCACCCATGTACGCACAACCACCTCATGGTGGTAAGAAGTTTGACACCCGGCCCAGGTCCCTCGGCCCTTCCTGGAATCCGCTAGAGAAATTCTAAGTGCTTATATTAAGGAATTAAGGCCTCTGGGGGTCCGTGGGGCAAAATGCGGGGAACCAGAAGGGCGTGGCGGGTAGGAACCTATGTACGCACAACCACCTCATGGTGCTAAGAAGTTTGACACCCGGCCCTGGTCCTTCGGCCTTTCCTGGAATCCGCTAGAGCAATTCTAGGTACTTATATTAAGGAATTAAAGCTTCTGGGGGTCCGTGGGGCAAAGAGCGGGGAACCAGGAGGGCGTGGCGGGTAGGCACCCATGTACGCACAACCACCTCATGGTGGTTAGAAGTTTGACACCCGGCCCAGGTCCCCCGTCCCTTCCTGGAATCCGCTAGAGAAATTCTAAGTGCTTATATTAAGGAATAACGGCCTCTGGGGGTCCGAGGGGCAAAATGCGGGGAACCAGGAGGGCGTGGCGGGTAGGAACCTATGTACGCACAACCACCTCATGGTGCTAAGAAGTTTGACACCCGGCCCTGGTCCTTCGGCCTTTCCTGCAATCCGCTAGAGCAATTCTAGGTGCTTATATTAAGGAATTAAGGCCTCTGGGGGACCGTGGGGCAAAATGCGGGGAACCAGGAGGGCGTGGCGGGTAGGCACCCATGTACGCACAATCGCCTTATGGTGGTAAGAAGTTTGAGACCCGACCCAGGCCTCTAGGCCCTTCCTGGAATCCGCTAGAGCAATTCGTGTTGCTTATATTAAGGAATTAAAGCCTCTGGGGATCCAAGGGGCAAAATGCGGGGAACCAGGAGGGCGTGGCGGGTAGGCACCCATGTACGCACAACCACCTCATGGTGGTAAGAAGTTTGACACCCGGCCCAGGTCCCTCGGCCCTTCCTGGAATCCGCTAGAGAAATTCTAAGTGCTTATATTAAGGAATTAAGGCCTCTGGGGGTCCGTGGGGCAAAATGCGGGGAACCAGAAGGGCGTGGCGGGTAGGAACCTATGTACGCACAACCACCTCATGGTGCTAAGAAGTTTGACACCCGGCCCTGGTCCTTCGGCCTTTCCTGGAATCCGCTAGAGCAATTCTAGGTACTTATATTAAGGAATTAAAGCTTCTGGGGGTCCGTGGGGCAAAGAGCGGGGAACCAGGAGGGCGTGGCGGGTAGGCACCCATGTACGCACAACCACCTCATGGTGGTTAGAAGTTTGACACCCGGCCCAGGTCCCCCGTCCCTTCCTGGAATCCGCTAGAGAAATTCTAAGTGCTTATATTAAGGAATAACGGCCTCTGGGGGTCCGAGGGGCAAAATGCGGGGAACCAGGAGGGCGTGGCGGGTAGGAACCTATGTACGCACAACCACCTCATGGTGCTAAGAAGTTTGACACCCGGCCCTGGTCCTTCGGCCTTTCCTGCAATCCGCTAGAGCAATTCTAGGTGCTTATATTAAGGAATTAAGGCCTCTGGGGGACCGTGGGGCAAAATGCGGGGAACCAGGAGGGCGTGGCGGGTAGGCACCCATGTACGCACAATCGCCTTATGGTGGTAAGAAGTTTGACACCCGGCCCAGGTCCCCCGGCCCTTCCTGGAATCCGGTAGAGAAATTCTAAGTGCTTATATTAAGGAATTAAGGCCTCTGGGGGACGGTGGGGCAAAATGCGGGGAACCAGGAGGGCGTGGCGGGTAGGCACCCATGTACGCACAACCACCTCATGGTGGTGAGAAGTTTGACACCCGGCCCAGGTCCCCCGGCCCTTCCTGGAATCTGCTAGAGAAATTCTAAGTGCTTCTATTAAGGAATAACGGCCTCTGGGGGTCCGTGGGGCAATATGCGGGGAACCAGGAGGGCGTGGCGGGTAGGAACCTATGTACGCACAACCACCTCATGGTGCTAAGAAGTTTGACACCCGGCCCTGGTCCTTCGGCCTTTCCTGCAATCCGCTAGAGCAATTCTAGGTGCTTATATTAAGGAATTAAGGCCTCTGTGGGACGGTGGGGCAAAATGCGGGGAACCAGGAGGACGTGGCGGGTAGGAACCTATGTACGCACAACCACCTCATGGTGGTAAGAAGTTTGAGACCCGACCCAGGCCTCTAGGCCCTTCCTGGAATCCGCTAGAGCAATTCTTGTTGCTTATATTAAGGAATTAAAGCCTCTGGGGATCCAAGGGGCAAAATGCGGGGAACCAGGAGGGCGTGGCGGGTAGGCACCCATGTACGCACAACCACTTCATGGTGGTAAGAAGTTTGACACCCGGCCCAGGTCCCTCTTCCCTTCCTGGAATCCGCTAGAGAAATTCTAAGTGCTTATATTAAGGAATTAAGGCCTCTGGGGGTCCGTGGGGCAAAATGCGGGGAACCAGGAGGGCGTGGCGGGTAGGAACCTATGTACGCACAACCACCTCATGGTGCTAAGAACTTTGACACCCGGCCCTGGTCCTTCGGCCTTTCTTGGAATCCGCTAGAGCAATTCTAGGTGCTTATATTAAGGAATTAAAGCCTCTGGGGTACCGTGGGGCAAAATGCGGGGAACCATGAGGGCGTGGCGGGTAGGCACCCATGTACGCACTACCACCTCATGGTGGTAAGAAGTTTGACACCCGGCCCAGGTCCATCGGCCCTTCCTGGAATCCGCTAGAGCAATTCTAGGGGCTTATATTAAGGAAATAAGGCCTCTGGGGGACGGTGGGGCAAAATGCGGGGAACTAGGAGGGCGTGGCGGGTAGGAACCTATGTACGCACAACCACCTCATGGTGGTAAGAAGTTTGAGACCCGACCCAGGCCTCTAGGCCCTTCCTGGAATCCGCTAGAGCAATTCTAAGTGCTTATATTAAGGAATTAAGGCCTCTGGGGGACGGTGGGGCAAAATGCGGGGAACTAGGAGGGCGTGGCGGGTAGGAACCTATGTACGCACAACCACCTCATGGTGGTAAGAAGTTTGAGACCCGACCCAGGCCTCTAGGCCCTTCCTGGAATCCGCTAGAGCAATTCTTGTTGCTTATATTAAGGAATTAAAGCCTCTGGGGATCCAAGGGGCAAAATGCGGGGAACCAGGAGGGCGTAGCGGGTAGGCACCCATGTACGCACAACCACCTCATGGTGGTAAGAAGTTTGACACCCGGCCCAGGTCCCTCGGCCCTTCCTGGAATCCGCTAGAGAAATTCTAAGTGCTTATATTAAGGAATTAAGGCCTCTGGGGGTCCGTGGGGCAAAATGCGGGGAACCAGAAGGGCGTGGCGGGTAGGAACCTATGTACGCACAACCACCTCATGGTGCTAAGAAGTTTGACACCCGGCCCTGGTCCTTCGGCCTTTTTTGGAATCCGCTAGAGCAATTCTAGGTACTTATATTAAGGAATTAAAGCTTCTGGGGGTCCGTGGGGCAAAGAGCGGGGAACCAGGAGGGCGTGGCGGGTAGGCACCCATGTACGCACAACCACCTCATGGTGGTTAGAAGTTTGACACCCGGCCCAGGTCCCCCGGCCCTTCCTGGAATCCGCTAGAGAAATTCTAAGTGCTTATATTAAGGAATAACGGCCTCTGGGGGTCCGAGGGGCAAAATGCGGGGAACCAGGAGGGCGTGGCGGGTAGGAACCTATGTACGCACAACCACCTCATGGTGCTAAGAAGTTTGACACCCGGCCCTGGTCCTTCGGCCTTTCCTGCAATCCGCTAGAGCAATTCTAGGTGCTTATATTAAGGAATTAAGGCCTCTGGGGGACCGTGGGGCAAAATGCGGGGAACCAGGAGGGCGTGGCGGGTAGGCACCCATGTACGCACAATCGCCTTATGGTGGTAAGAAGTTTGACACCCGGCCCAGGTCCCCCGGCCCTTCCTGGAATCCGGTAGAGAAATTCTAAGTGCTTATATTAAGGAATTAAGGCCTCTGGGGGACGGTGGGGCAAAATGCGGGGAACCAGGAGGGCGTGGCGGGTAGGCACCCATGTACGCACAACCACCTCATGGTGGTGAGAAGTTTGACACCCGGCCCAGGTCCCCCGGCCCTTCCTGGAATCTGCTAGAGAAATTCTAAGTGCTTCTATTAAGGAATAACGGCCTCTGGGGGTCCGTGGGGCAATTTGCGGGGAACCAGGAGGGCGTGGCGGGTAGGAACCTATGTACGCACAACCACCTCATGGTGCTAAGAAGTTTGACACCCGGCCCTGGTCCTTCGGCCTTTCCTGCAATCCGCTAGAGCAATTCTAGGTGCTTATATTAAGGAATTAAGGCCTCTGTGGGACGGTGGGGCAAAATGCGGGGAACCAGGAGGACGTGGCGGGTAGGAACCTATGTACGCACAACCACCACATGGTGGTAAGAAGTTTGAGACCCGACCCAGGCCTCTAGGCCCTTCCTGGAATCCGCTAGAGCAATTCTTGTTGCTTATATTAAGGAATTAAAGCCTCTGGGGATCCAAGGGGCAAAATGCGGGGAACCAGGAGGGCGTGGCGGGTAGGCACCCATGTACGCACAACCACTTCATGGTGGTAAGAAGTTTGACACCCGGCCCAGGTCCCTCGGCCCTTCCTGGAATCCGCTAGAGAAATTCTAAGTGCTTATATTAAGGAATTAAGGCCTCTGGGGGTCCGTGGGGCAAAATGCGGGGAACCAGGAGGGCGTGGCGGGTAGGAACCTATGTACGCACAACCACCTCATGGTGCTAAGAACTTTGACACCCGGCCCTGGTCCTTCGGCCTTTCTTGGAATCCGCTAGAGCAATTCTAGGTGCTTATATTAAGGAATTAAAGCCTCTGGGGTACCGTGGGGCAAAATGCGGGGAACCATGAGGGCGTGGCGGGTAGGCACCCATGTACGCACTACCACCTCATGGTGGTAAGAAGTTTGACACCCGGCCCAGGTCCCTCGGCCCTTCCTGGAATCCGCTAGAGCAATTCTAGGGGCTTATATTAAGGAAATAAGGCTTCTGGGGGTCCTTGGGGCAAAACGCGGGGAACCATGAGGGCGTGGCGGGTAGGCACCCATGTACGCACTACCACCTCATGGTGGTAAGAAGTTTGACACCCGGCCCAGGTCCCTCGGCCCTTCCTGGAATCCGCTAGAGCAATTCTAGGGGCTTATATTAAGGAAATAAGGCTTCTGGGGGTCCTTGGGGCAAAATGCGGGGAACCAGGAGGGCGTGGCAGGTAGGCACCCATGTACGCACAACCACCCCATGGTGGTAAGAAGTTTGACACCCGGCCCAGGTCCCTCGGCCCATCCTGGAATCCGCTAGAGAAATTCTAGGTGCTTATATTAAGGAAGTAAAGCCTCTGGGGGTCCGTGGGGCAAAATGCGGGGAACCAGGAGGGCGTGGCGGGTAGGAACCTATGTACGCACAACCACCTCATGGTGCTAAGAAGTTTGACACCCGGCCCTGGTCCTTCGGCCTTTCTTGGAATCCGCTAGAGCAATTCTAGGTGCTTATATTAAGGAATTAAAGCCTCTGGGGTACCGTGGGGCAAAATGCGGGGAACCATGAGGGCGTGGCGGGTAGGCACCCATGTACGCACTACCACCTCATGGTGGTAAGAAGTTTGACACCCGGCCCAGGTCCCTCGGCCCTTCCTGGAATCCGCTAGAGCAATTCTAGGGGCTTATATTAAGGAAATAAGGCTTCTGGGGGTCCTTGGGGCAAAATGCGGGGAACCAGGAGGGCGTGGCAGGTAGGCACCCATGTACGCACAACCACCCCATGGTGGTAAGAAGTTTGACACCCGGCCCAGGTCCCTCGGCCCATCCTGGAATCCGCTAGAGAAATTCTAGGTGCTTATATTAAGGAATTAAAGCCTCTGGGGGTCCGTGGGGCAAAATGCGGGGAACCAGGAGGGCGTGGTGGGTAGGCACCTATGTACGCACAACCACCTCATGGTGGTAAGAAGTTTGACACCCGACCCAGGCCTCTCGGCCCTTCCTGGAATCCGCTAGAGCAATTCTAGGTGCTTATATTAAGGAATTAAGGCCTCTGGGGGACCGAGGGGCAAAATGCGGGGAACCAGGAGGGCGTGGCGGGTAGGCACCCATGTACGCACTACCACCTCATGGTGGTTAGAAGTTTGACACCCGGCCCAGGTCCCTCGGCCCTTCCTGGAATCCGCTAGAGCAATTCTTGTTGCTTTTATTAAGGAATTAAAGCCTTTGGGGATCCCAGGGGCAAAATGCGGGGAACCAGGAGGGCGTGGCGAGTAGGCACCCATGTACGCACAACCACCTCATGGTGGTAAGAAGTTTGACACCCGGCTCAGGTCCTTCGGCCCTTCCTGGAATCCGCTAGGGAAATTCTAAGTGCTTATATTAAGGAATTAAGGCCTCTGGGGGTCCGTGGGGCAAAATGCGGGGAACCAGGAGGGCGTGGCGGGTAGGCACCAATGTACGCATTACCACCTCATGGTGGTAAGAAGTTTGACACCCGGCCCAGGTCCCTCGGCCCTTCCTGGAATCCGCTAGAGCAATTCTTGTTGCTTATATTAAGGAATTAAAGGCTCTGGGGATCCAAGGGCCAAAATGCGGGGAATCAGGAGGGCGTGGCGGGTAGGCACCCATGTACGCACAACCACCTCATGGTGGTAAGAAGTTTGACACCCGGCCGAGGTCCCTCGGCCGTTCCTGGAATCCGCTAGAGCAATTTTTGTTGCTTATATTAAGGAATTAAAGCCTTTGGGGATCCAAGGGGCAAAATGCGGGGAACCAGGAGGGCGTGGCGGGTAGGCACCCATGTACGCACAACCACCTCATGGTGGTAAGAAGTTTGACACCCGGCCCAGATCCCTCGGCCCTTCCTGGAATCCGCTAGAGAAATTCTAAGTGCTTATATTAAGGAATAACGGCCTCTGGGGGTCCGTGGGGCAATATGCGGGGAACCAGGAGGGCGTGGCGGGTAGGAACCTATGTACGCACAACCACCTCATGGTGGTAAGAAGTTTGACACCCGGCTCAGGTCCTTCGGCCCTTCCTGGAATCCGCTAGGGAAATTCTAAGTGCTTATATTAAGGAATTAAGGCCTCTGGGGGTCCGTGGGGCAAAATGCGGGGAACCAGGAGGGCGTGGCGGGTAGGCACCAATGTACGCACTACCACCTCATGGTGGTAAGAAGTTTGACACCCGGCCCAGGTCCCTCGGCCCTTCCTGGAATCCGCTAGAGCAATTCTTGTTGCTTATATTAAGGAATTAAAGGCTCTGGGGATCCAAAGGCCAAAATGCGGGGAATCAGGAGGGCGTGGCGGGTAGGCACCCATGTACGCACAACCACCTCATGGTGGTAAGAAGTTTGACACCCGGCCGAGGTCCCTCGGCCGTTCCTGGAATCCGCTAGAGCAATTTTTGTTGCTTATATTAAGGAATTAAAGCCTTTGGGGATCCAAGGGGCAAAATGCGGGGAACCAGGAGGGCGTGGCGGGTAGGCACCCATGTACGCACAACCACCTCATGGTGGTAAGAAGTTTGACACCCGGCCCAGATCCCTCGGCCCTTCCTGGAATCCGCTAGAGAAATTCTAAGTGCTTATATTAAGGAATAACGGCCTCTGGGGGTCCGTGGGGCAATATGCGGGGAACCAGGAGGGCGTGGCGGGTAGGAACCTATGTACGCACAACCACCTCATGGTGCTAAGAAGTTTGACACCCGGCCCTGGTCCTTCGGCCTTTCCTGCAATCCGCTAGAGCAATTCTAAGTGCTTATATTAAGGAATTAAGGCCTCTGGGGGACGGTGGGGCAAAATGCGGGGAACTAGGAGGGCGTGGCGGGTAGGAACCTATGTACGCACAACCACCTCATGGTGGTAAGAAGTTTGAGACCCGACCCAGGCCTCTAGGCCCTTCCTGGAATCCGCTAGAGCAATTCTTGTTGCTTATATTAAGGAATTAAAGCCTCTGGGGATCCAAGGGGCAAAATGCGGGGAACCAGGAGGGCGTGGCGGGTAGGCACCCATGTACGCACAACCACCTCATGGTGGTAAGAAGTTTGACACCCGGCCCAGGTCCCTCGGCCCTTCCTGGAATCCGCTAGAGAAATTCTAAGTGCTTATATTAAGGAATTAAGGCCTCTGGGGGTCCGTGGGGCAAAATGCGGGGAACCAGAAGGGCGTGGCGGGTAGGAACCTATGTACGCACAACCACCTCATGGTGCTAAGAAGTTTGACACCCGGCCCTGGTCCTTCGGCCTTTCCTGGAATCCGCTAGAGCAATTCTAGGTACTTATATTAAGGAATTAAAGCCTCTGGGGGTCCGTGGGGAAAAAAGCGGGGAACCAGGAGGGCGTGGCGGGTAGGCACCCATGTACGCACAACCACCTCATGGTGGTTAGAAGTTTGACACCCGGCCCAGGTCCCCCGGCCCTTCCTGGAATCCGCTAGAGAAATTCTAAGTGCTTATATTAAGGAATAACGGCCTCTGGGGGTCCGAGGGGCAAAATGCGGGGAACCAGGAGGGCGTGGCGGGTAGGAACCTATGTACGCACAACCACCTCATGGTGCTAAGAAGTTTGACACCCGGCCCTGGTCCTTCGGCCTTTCCTGCAATCCGCTAGAGCAATTCTAGGTGCTTATATTAAGGAATTAAGGCCTCTGGGGGACCGTGGGGCAAAATGCGGGGAACCAGGAGGGCGTGGCGGGTAGGCACCCATGTACGCACAACCACCTCATGGTGGTGAGAAGTTTGACACCCGGCCCAGGTCCCCCGGCCCTTCCTGGAATCTGCTAGAGAAATTCTAAGTGCTTCTATTAAGGAATAAAGGCCTCTGGGGGTCCGTGGGGCAATATGCGGGGAACCAGGAGGGCGTGGCGAGTAGGAACCTATGTACGCACAACCACCTCATGGTGCTAAGAAGTTTGACACCCGGCCCTGGTCCTTCGGCCTTTCCTGCAATCCGCTAGAGCAATTCTAGGTGCTTATATTAAGGAATTAAGGCCTCTGGGGGACGGTGGGGCAAAATGCGGGGAACCAGGAGGACGTGGCGGGTAGGAACCTATGTACGCACAACCACCTCATGGTGGTAAGAAGTTTGAGACCCGACCCAGGCCTCTAGGCCCTTCCTGGAATCCGCTAGAGCAATTCTTGTTGCTTATATTAAGGAATTAAAGCCTCTGGGGATCCAAGGGGCAAAATGCGGGGAACCAGGAGGGCGTGGCGGGTAGGCACCCATGTACGCACAACCACTTCATGGTGGTAAGAAGTTTGACACCCGGCCCAGGTCCCTCGGCCCTTCCTGGAATCCGCTAGAGAAATTCTAAGTGCTTATATTAAGGAATTAAGGCCTCTGGGGGTCCGTGGGGCAATATGCGGGGAACCAGGAGGGCGTGGCGGGTAGGAACCTATGTACGCACAACCACCTCATGGTGCTAAGAAGTTTGACACTCGGCCCTGGTCCTTCGGCCTTTCCTGGAATCCGCTAGAGCAATTCTAGGTGCTTATATTAAGGAATTAAAGCCTCTGGGGGACCGTGGGGCAAAATGCGGGGAACCATGAAGGCGTGGCGGGTAGGCACCCATGTACGCACTACCACCTCATGGTGGTAAGAAGTTTGACACCCGGCCCAGGTCCCTCGGCCCTTCCTGGAATCCGCTAGAGCAATTCTAGGGGCTTATATTAAGGAATTAAAGCCTCTGGGGGTCCGTGGGGCAAAATGCGGGGAACCAGGAGGGCGTGGTGGGTAGGCACCTATGTACGCACAACCACCTCATGGTGGTAAGAAGTTTGACACCCGACCCAGGCCTCTCGGCCCTTCCTGGAATCCGCTAGAGCAATTCTAGGTGCTTATATTAAGGAATTAAGGCCTCTGGGGGACGGTGGGGCAAAATGCGGGGAACCAGGAGGGCGTGGCGGGTAGGCACCCATGTACGCACTACCACCTCATGGTGGTTAGAAGTTTGACACCCGGCCCAGGTCCCTCGGCCCTTCCTGGAATCCGCTAGAGCAATTCTTGTTGCTTATATTAAGGAATTAAAGCCTCTGGGGATCCCAGGGGCAAAATGCGGGGAACCAGGAGGGCGTGGCGGGTAGGCACCCATGTACGCACAACCACCTCATGGTGGTAAGAAGTTTGACACCCGGCTCAGGTCCCTCGGCCCTTCCTGGAATCCGCTAGGGAAATTCTAAGTGCTTATATTAAGGAATTAAGGCCTCTGGGGGTCCGTGGGGCAAAATGCGGGGAACCAGGAGGGCGTGGCGGGTAGGCACCAATGTACGCACTACCACCTCATGGTGGTAAGAAGTTTGACACCCGGCCCAGGTCCCTCGGCCCTTCCTAGAATCCGCTAGAGCAATTCTTGTTGCTTATATTAAGGAATTAAAGGCTCTGGGGATCCAAGGGCCAAAATGCGGGGAACCAGGAGGGCGTGGCGGGTAGGCACCCATGTACGCACAACCACCTCATGGTGGTAAGAAGTTTGACATCCGGCCCAGGTCCCTCGGCCGTTCCTGGAATCCGCTAGAGCAATTCTTGTTGCTTATATTAAGGAATTAAAGCCTCTGGGGATCCAAGGGGCAAAATGCGGGGAACCAGGAGGGCGTGGCGGGTAGGAACCTATGTACGCACAACCATCTCATGGTGGTAAGAAGTTTGACACCCGACCCAGGCCTCTCGGCCCTTCCTGGAATCCGCTAGAGCAATTCTTGTTGCTTATATTAAGGAATTAAAGCGTCTGGGGATCCAAGGGGCAAAATGCGGGGAACCAGGAGGGCGTGGCGGGTAGGCACCCATGTACGCACAACCACCTCATGGTGGTAAGAAGTTTGACACCCAGCCCAGGTCCCTCGGCCCTTCCTGGAATCCGCTAGAGAAATTCTAAGTGCTTATATTAAGGAATTAAAGCCTCTGGGGGTCCGTGGGGCAAAATGCGGGGAACCAGGAGGGCGTGGCGGGTAGGAACCTGTGTACGCACAACCACCTCATGGTGCTAAGAAGTTTGACACCCGGCCCTGGTCCTTCGGCCTTTCCTGGAATCCGCTAGAGCAATTCTACGTACTTATATTAAGGAATTAAGGCCTCTGGGGGACCGTGGGGCAAAATGCGGGGAACCAGGAGGGCGTGGCGGGTAGGCACCCATGTACGCACTACCACCTCATGGTGGTAAGAAGTTTGACACCTGGCCCAGGTCCCTCGGCCCATCCTGGAATCCGCTAGAGAAATTCTAGGTGCTTATATTAAGGAATTAAGGCCTCTGGGGGACCGTGGGGCAAAATGCGGGGAACCAGGAGGGCGTGGTGGGTAGGCACCCATGTACGCACTACCACCTCATGGTGGTAAGAACTTTGACACCCGGCCCAGGTCCCTCGGCCTTTCCTGGAATCCGCTAGAGCAATTCTTGTTGCTTATATTAAATAATTAAAGGCTCGGGGATCCAAGGGCCAAAATGCAGGGAACCAGGAGGGCGTGTCGGGTAGGCACCCATGTACGCACAACCACCTCATGGTGGTAAGAAGTTTGACACCCGGCCCAGGTCCCTCGGCCGTTCCTGGAATCCGCTAGAGCAATTCTTGTTGCTTATATTAAGGAATTAAAGCCTCTGGGGATCCAAGGGGCAAAATGCGGGGAACCAGGAGGGCGTGGCGGGTAGGCACCCATGTACGCACAACCACCTCATGGTGGTAAGAAGTTTGACACCCGGCCCAGATCCCTCGGCCCTTCCTGGAATCCGCTAGAGAAATTCTAAATGCTTATATTAAGGAATTAAGGCCTCTGGGGGTCCGTTGGGCAAAAAGCGGGGAACCAGGAGGGCGTGGCGGGTAGGCACCCATGTACGCACAACCACCTCATGGTGGTGAGAAGTTTGACACCCGGCCCAGGTCCTCCGGCCCTTCCTGGAATCTGCTAGAGAAATTCTAAGTGATTATATTAAGGAATAACGGCCTCTGGGGGTCCGTGGGGCAATATGCGGGGAACCAGGAGGGCGTGGCGGGTAGGAACCTATGTACGCACAACCACCTCATGGTGCTAAGAAGTTTGACACCCGGCCCTGGTCCTTCGGCCTTTCCTGCAATCCGCTAGAGCAATTCTAGGTGCTTATATTAAGGAATTAAGGCCTCTGGGAGACGGTGGGGCAAAATGCGGGGAACCAGGAGGACGTGGCGGGTAGGAACCTATGTACGCACAACCACCTCATGGTGGTAAGAAGTTTGAGACCCGACCCAGGCCTCTAGGCCCTTCCTGGAATCCGTTAGAGCAATTCTTGTTGCTTATATTAAGGAATTAAAGCCTCTGGGGATCCAAGGGGCAAAATGCGGGGAACCAGGAGGGCGTGGCGGGTAGGCACCCATGTACGCACAACCACCTCATGGTGGTAAGAAGTTTGACACCCGGCCCAGGTCCCTCGGCCCTTCCTGGAATCCGCTAGAGAAATTCTAAGTGCTTATATTAAGGAATTAAGGCATCTGGGGGTCCGTGGGGCAAAATGCGGGGAACCAGGAGGGCGTGGCGGGTAGGAACCTATGTACGCACAACCACCTCATGGTGCTAAGAAGTTTGACACCCGGCCCTGGTCCTTCGGCCTTTCCTGGAATCCGCTAGAGCAATTCTAGGTGCTTATATTGAGGAATTAAAGCCTCTGGGGTACCGTGGGGCAAAATGCGGGGAACCATGAGGGCGTGGCGGGTAGGCACCCATGTACGCACTACCACCTCATGGTGGTAAGAAGTTTGACACCCGGCCCAGGTCCCTCGGCCCTTCCTGGAATACGCTAGAGCAATTCTAGGGGCTTATATTAAAGAAATAAGGCTTCTGGGGGTCCTTGGGGCAAAATGCGGGGAACCAGGAGGGCGTGGCAGGTAGGCACCCATGTACGCACAACCACCCCATGGTGGTAAGAAGTTTGACACCCGGCACAGGTCCCTCGGCCCATCCTGGAATCCGCTAGAGAAATTCTAGGTGCTTATATTAAGGAATTAAAGCCTCTGGGGGTCCTTGGGGCAAAATGCGGGGAACCAGGAGGGCGTGGCAGGTAGGCACCCATGTACGCACAACCACCCCATGGTGGTAAGAAGTTTGACACCCGGCCCAGGTCCCTCGGCCCATCCTGGAATCCGCTAGAGAAATTCTAGGTGCTTATATTAAGGAATTAAAGCCTCTGGGGGTCCGTGGGGCAAAATGCGGGGAACCAGGAGGGCGTGGTGGGTAGGCACCTATGTACGCACAACCACCTCATGGTGGTAAGAAGTTTGACACCCGACCCAGGCCTCTCGGCCCTTCCTGGAATCCGCTAGAGCAATTCTAGGTGCTTATATTAAGGAATTAAGGCCTCTGGGGGACGGTGGGGCAAAATGCGGGGAACCAGGAGGGCGTGGCGGGTAGGCACCCATGTACGCACTACCACCTCATGGTGGTTAGAAGTTTGACACCCGGCCCAGATCCCTCGGCCCTTCCTGCAATCCGCTAGAGCAATTCTAGGTGCTTATATTAAGGAATTAAGGCCTCTGGGGGACGGTGGGGCAAAATGCGGGGAACCAGGAGGACGAGGCGGGTAGGAACCTATGTACGCACAACCACCTCATGGTGGTAAGAAGTTTGAGACCCGACCCAGGCCTCTAGGCCCTTCCTGGAATCCGCTAGAGCAATTCTTGTTGCTTATATTAAGGAATTAAGGCCTCTGGGGGTCCGTGGGGCAAAATGCGGGGAACCAGGAGGGCGTGGCGGGTAGGAACCTATGTACGCACAACCAACTCATGGTGCTAAGAAGTTTGACACCCGGCCCTGGTCCTTCGGCCTTTCCTGGAATCCGCTAGAGCAATTCTAGGTGCTTATATTAAGGAATTAAGGCCTCTGGGGGACCGTGGGGCAAAATGCGGGGAACCAGGAGGGCGTGGCGGGTAGGCACCCATGTACGCACTACCACCTCACGGTGGTAAGAAGTTTGACACCCGGCCCAGGTCCCTCGGCCCTTCCTGGAATCCGCTAGAGAAATTCTAAGTGCTTATATTAAGGAATTAAGGCCTCTGGGGGTCCGTGGGGCAAAATGCGGGGAACCAGTAGGGCGTGGCGGGTAGGCACCAATGTACGCACTACCACCTCATGGTGGTAAGAAGTTTGACACCCGGCCCAGGTCCCTCGGCCCTTCCTGGAATCCGCTAGAGCAATTCTTGTTGCTTATATTAAGGAATTAAAGGCTCTGGGGATCCAAGGGCCAAAATGCGGGGAACCAGGAGGGCGTGGCGGGTAGGCACCCATGTACGCACAACCACCTCATGGTGGTAAGAAGTTTGACATCCGGCC
This sequence comes from Candelabrum cocksii, assembly GCA_963930725.1. Taxonomy (NCBI): domain Eukaryota; kingdom Metazoa; phylum Cnidaria; class Hydrozoa; order Anthoathecata; family Candelabridae; genus Candelabrum; species Candelabrum cocksii. Next base: position 6,298,372 of record OZ005676.1, on the reverse strand, counting down.
CAGGTCCCCCGGCCCTTCCTGGAATCCGCTAGAGCAATTCTAGGTGCTTATATTAAGGAATTAAGTCCTCTGGGGGACCGTGGGGCAAAATGCGGGGAACCAGGAGGGCGTGGCGGGTAGGCACCCATGTACGCACTACCACCTCATAGTGGTAAGAAGTTTGACACCCGGCCCAGGTCCCTCGGCCCTTCCTGGAATCCGCTAGAGCAATTCTTGTTGCTTATATTAAGGAATTAAAGGCTCTGGGGATCCAAGGGCCAAAATGCGAGGAACCAGGAGGGCGTGGCGGGTAGTCACCCATGTACTCACAACCACCTCATGGTGGTAAGAAGTTTGACACCCGGCCCAGGTCCCTCGGCCGTTCCTGGAATCCGCTAGAGCAATTCTTGTTGCTTATATTAAGGAATTAAAGCCTCTGGGGATCCAAGGGGCAAAATGCGGGGAACCAGGAGGGCGTGGCGGGTAGGCACCCATGTACGCACAACCACCTCATGGTGGTTAGAAGTTTGACACCCGGCCCAGATCCCTCGGCCCTTCCTGGAATCCGCTAGAGAAATTCTAAGTGCTTATATTAAGGAATTAAGGCCTCTGGGGGTCCGTGGGGCAAAATGCGGGGAACCAGGAGGGCGTGGCGGGTAGGCACCCATGTACGCACAACCACCTCATGGTGGTAAGAAGTTTGACACCCGGCCCAGATCCCTCGGCCCTTCCTGGAATCCGCTAGAAAAATTCTAAGTGCTTATATTAAGGAATTAAGGCCCCTGGGGGTCCGTGGGGCAAAAAGCGGGGAACCAGGAGGGCGTGGCGGGTAGGCACCCATGTACGCACAACCACCTCATGGTGGTAAGAAGTTTGACACCCGGCCCAGGTCCCCCGGCCCTTCCTGGAATCCGCTAGAGAAATTCTAAGTGCTTATATTAAGGAATTAAGGCCTCTGGGTGACCGTGGGGCAAAATGCGGAGAACCAGGAGGGCGTGGCGGGTAGGCACCCATGTACGCACTACCACCTCACGGTGGTAAGAAGTTTGACACCCGGCCCAGGTCCCTCGGCCCTTCCTGGAATCCGCTAGAGCAATTCTTGTTGCTTATATTAAGGAATTAAAGGCTCTGGGGATCCAAGGGCCAAAATGCGGGGAACCAGGAGGGCGTGGCGGGTAGGCACCCATGTACGCACAACCACCTCATGGTGGTAAGAAGTTTGACACCCGGCCCAGGTCCCTCGGCCCTTCCTGGAATCCGCTAGAGCAATTCTTGTTGCTTATATTAAGGAATTAAAGGCTCTGGGGATCCAAGGGGCAAAATGCGGGGAACCAGGAGGGCGTGGCGGGTAGGCACCCATGTACGCACAACCACCTCATGGTGGTAAGAAGTTTGACACCCGGCCCAGGTCCCTCGGCCGTTCCTGGAATCCGCTAGAGCAATTCTTGTTGCTTATATTAAGGAATTAAAGCCTCTGGGAAACCAAGGAGCAAAATGCGGGGAACCAGGAGGGCGTGGCGGGTAGGCACCCATGTACGCACAACCACCTCATGGTGGTAAGAAGTTTGACACCCGGCCCAGATCCCTCGGCCCTTCCTGGAATCCGCTAGAGAAATTCTAAGTGCTTATATTAAGGAATTAAGGCCTCTGGGGGTCCTTGGGGCAAAATGCGGGGAACCAGGAGGGCGTGGCGGGTAGGAACCTATGTACGCACAACCAACTCATGGTGCTAAGAAGTTTGACACCCGGCCCTGGTCCTTCGGCCTTTCCTGGAATCCGCTAGAGCAATTCTAGGTGCTTATATTAAGGAATTAAGGCCTCTGGGGGACCGTGGGGCAAAATGCGGGGAACCAGGAGGGCGTGGCGGGTAGGCACCCATGTACGCACTACCACCTCACGGTGGTAAGAAGTTTGACACCCGGCCCAGGTCCCTCGGCCCTTCCTGGAATCCGCTAGAGCAATTCTTGTTGCTTATAATGAGGAATTAAAGGCTCTGGGGATCCAAGGGCCAAAATGCGGGGAACCAGGAGGGCGTGGCGGGTAGGCACCCATGTACGCACAACCACCTCATGGTGGTAAGAAGTTTGACACCCGGCCCAGGTCCCTCGGCCGTTCCTGGAATCCGCTAGAGCAATTCTTGTTGCTTATATTAAGGAATTAAAGCCTCTGGGGATCCAAGGGGCAAAATGTGGGGAACCAGGAGGGCGTGGCGGGTAGGCACCCATGTACGCACAACCACCTCATGGTGGTAAGAAGTTTGACACCCGGCCCAGATCCCTCGGCCCTTCCTGGAATCCGCTAGAGAAATTCTAAGTGCTTATATTAAGGAATTAAGGCCTCTGGGGGTCCGTGGGGCAAAATGCGGGGAACCAGGAGGGCGTGGCGGGTAGGCACCCATGTACGCACAACCACCTCATGGTGGTAAAAAGTTTGACACCCGGCCCAGATCCCTCGGCCCTTCCTGGAATCCGCTAGAGAAATTCTAAGTGCTTATATTAAGGAATTAAGGCCTCTGGGGGACCGTGGGGCAAAATGCGGGGAACCAGGAGGGCGTGGCGGGTAGGCACCCATGTACGCACAACCACCTCATGGTGGTAAGAAGTTTGACACCCGATCCAGGTCCTTCGGCCTTTCCTGGAATCCGCTAGAGCAATTCTAGGTGCTTATATTAAGGAATTAAAGCCTCTGGGGTACCGTGGGGCAAAATGCGGGGAACCATGAGGGCGTGGCGGGTAGGCACCCATGTACGCACTACCACCTCATGGTGGTAAGAAGTTTGACACCCGGCCCAGGTCCCTCGGCCCTTCCTGGAATCCGCTAGAGCAATTCTAGGGGCTTATATTAAAGAAATAAGGCTTCTGGGGGTCCTTGGGGCAAAATGCGGGGAACCAGTAGGGCGTGGCAGGTAGGCACCCATGTACGCACAACCACCCCATGGTGGTAAGAAGTTTGACACCCGGCCCAGGTCCCTCGGCCCATCCTGGAATCCGCTAGAGAAATTCTAGGTGCTTATATTAAGGAATTAAAGCCTCTGGGGGTCCGTGGGGCAAAATGCGGGGAACCAGGAGGGCGTGGTGGGTAGGCACCTATGTACGCACAACCACCTCATGGTGGTAAGAAGTTTGACACCCGACCCAGGCCGCTCGGCCTTTCCTGGAATCCGCTAGAGCAATTCTAGGTGCTTATATTAAGGAATTAAAGCCTCTGGGAAACCAAGGAGCAAAATGCGGGGAACCAGGAGGGCGTGGCGGGTAGGCACCCATGTACGCACAACCACCTCATGGTGGTAAGAAGTTTGACACCCGGCCCAGATCCCTCGGCCCTTCCTGGAATCCGCTAGAGAAATTCTAAGTGCTTATATTAAGGAATTAAGGCCTCTGGGGGTCCGTGGGGCAAAAAGCGGGGAACCAGGAGGGCGTGGCGGGTAGGCACCCATGTACGCACAACCACCTCATGGTGGTAAGAAGTTTGACACCCGGCCCAGGTCCCCCGGCCCTTCCTGGAATCCGCTAGAGAAATTCTAAGTGCTTATATTAAGGAATTAAGGCCTCTGGGGGTCCGTGGGGCAAAATGCGGGGAACCAGGAGGGCGTGGCGGGTAGGAACCTATGTACGCACAACCAACTCATGGTGCTAAGAAGTTTGACACCCGGCCCTGGTCCTTCGGCCTTTCCTGGAATCCGCTAGAGCAATTCTAGGTGCTTATATTAAGGAATTAAGGCATCTGGGGGACCGTGGGGCAAAATGCGGGGAACCAGGAGGGCGTGGCGGGTAGGCACCCATGTACGCACTACCACCTCACGGTGGTAAGAAGTTTGACACCCGGCCCAGGTCCCTCGGCCCTTCCTGGAATCCGCTAGAGCAATTCTTGTTGCTTATAATGAGGAATTAAAGGCTCTGGGGATCCAAGGGCCAAAATGCGGGGAACCAGGAGAGCGTGGCGGGTAGGCACCCATGTACGCACAACCACCTCATGGTGGTAAGAAGTTTGACACCCGGCCCAGGTCCCTCGGCCGTTCCTGGAATCCGCTAGAGCAATTCTTGTTGCTTATATTAAGGAATTAAAGCCTCTGGGAAACCAAGGAGCAAAATGCGGGGAACCAGGAGGGCGTGGCGGGTAGGCACCCATGTACGCACAACCACCTCATGGTGGTAAGAAGTTTGACACCCGGCCCAGATCCCTCGGCCCTTCCTGGAATCCGCTAGAGAAATTCTAAGTGCTTATATTAAGGAATTAAGGCCTCTGGGGGACCTTGGGGCAAAATGCGGGGAACCAGGAGGGCGTGGCGGGTAGGAACCTATGTACGCACAACCAACTCATGGTGCTAAGAAGTTTGACACCCGGCCCTGGTTCTTCGGCCTTTCCTGGAATCCGCTAGAGCAATTCTAGGTGCTTATATTAAGGAATTAAGGCCTCTGGGGGACCGTGGGGCAAAATGCGGGGAACCAGGAGGGCGTGGCGGGTAGGCACCCATGTACGCACTACCACCTCACGGTGGTAAGAAGTTTGACACCCGGCCCAGGTCCCTCGGCCCTTCCTGGAATCCGCTAGAGCAATTCTAGGTGCTTATATTAAGGAATTAAAGCCTCAGGGAAACCAAGGAGCAAAATGCGGGGAACCAGGAGGGCGTGGCGGGTAGGCACCCATGTACGCACAACCACCTCATGGTGGTAAGAAGTTTGACACCCGGCCCAGATCCCTCGGCCCTTCCTGGAATCCGCTAGAGAAATTCTAAGTGCTTATATTAAGGAATTAAGGCCTCTGGGGGTCCGTGGGGCAAAAAGCGGGGAACCAGGAGGGCGTGGCGGGTAGGCACCCATGTACGCACAACCACTTCATGGTGGTAAGAAGTTTGACACCCGGCCCAGGTCCCCCTGCCATTCCTGGAATCCGCTAAAGAAATTCTAAGTGCTTATATTAAGGAATTAAGGCCTCTGGGGGTCCGTGGGGCAAAATGCGGGGAACCAGGAGGGCGTGGCGGGTAGGAACCTATGTACGCACAACCAACTCATGGTGCTAAGAAGTTTGACACCCGGCCCTGGTCCTTCGGCCTTTCCTGGAATCCGCTAGAGCAATTCTAGGTGCTTATATTAAGGAATTAAGGCCTCTGGGGGACCGTGGGGCAAAATGCGGGGAACCAGGAGGGCGTGGCGGGTAGGCACCCATGTACGCACTACCACCTCACGGTGGTAAGAAGTTTGACACCCGGCCCAGGTCCCTCGGCCCTTCCTGGAATCCGCTAGAGCAATTCTTGTTGCTTATATTAAGGAATTAAAGGCTCTGGGGATCCAAGGGCCAAAATGCGGGGAACCAGGAGGGCGTGGCGGGTAGGCACCCATGTACGCACAACCACCTCATGGTGGTAAGAAGTTTGACACCCGGCCCAGGTCCCTCGGCCCTTCCTGGAATCCGCTAGAGCAATTCTTGTTGCTTATATTAAGGAATTAAAGGCTCTGGGGATCCAAGGGGCAAAATGCGGGGAACCAGGAGGGCGTGGCGGGTAAGCACCCATGTACGCACAACCACCTCATGGTGGTAAGAAGTTTGACACCCGGCCCAGGTCCCTCGGCCGTTCCTGGAATCCGCTAGAGCAATTCTTGTTGCTTATATTAAGGAATTAAAGCCTCTGGGAAACCAAGGAGCAAAATGCGGGGAACCAGGAGGGCGTGGCGGGTAGGCACCCATGTACGCACAACCACCTCATGGTGGTAAGAAGTTTGACACCCGGCCCAGATCCCTCGGCCCTTCCTGGAATCCGCTAGAGAAATTCTAAGTGCTTATATTAAGGAATTAAGGCCTCTGGGGGTCCTTGGGGCAAAATGCGGGGAACCAGGAGGGCGTGGCGGGTAGGAACCTATGTACGCACAACCAACTCATGGTGCTAAGAAGTTTGACACCCGGCCCTGGTCCTTCGGCCTTTCCTGGAATCCGCTAGAGCAATTCTAGGTGCTTATATTAAGGAATTAAGGCCTCTGGGGGACCGTGGGGCAAAATGCGGGGAACCAGGAGGGCGTGGCGGGTAGGCACCCATGTACGCACTACCACCTCACGGTGGTAAGAAGTTTGACACCCGGCCCAGGTCCCTCGGCCCTTCCTGGAATCCGCTAGAGCAATTCTTGTTGCTTATAATGAGGAATTAAAGGCTCTGGGGATCCAAGGGGCAAAATGCGGGGAACCAGGAGGGCGTGGCGGGTAGGCACCCATGTACGCACAACCACCTCATGGTGGTAAGAAGTTTGACACCCGGCCCAGATCCCTCGGCCCTTCCTGGAATCCGCTAGAGAAATTCTAAGTGCTTATATTAAGGAATTAAGGCCTCTGGGGGTCCGTGGGGCAAAATGCGGGGAACCAGGAGGGCGTGGCGGGTAGGCACCCATGTACGCACAACCACCTCATGGTGGTAAGAAGTTTGACACCCGATCCAGGTCCTTCGGCCTTTCCTGGAATCCGCTAGAGCAATTCTAGGTGCTTATATTAAGGAATTAAAGCCTCTGGGGTACCGTGGGGCAAAATGCGGGGAACCATGAGGGCGTGGCGGGTAGGCACCCATGTACGCACAACCACCCCATGGTGGTAAGAAGTTTGACACCCGGCCCAGGTCCCTCGGCCCATCCTGGAATCCGCTAGAGAAATTCTAGGTGCTTATATTAAGGAATTAAAGCCTCTGGGGGTCCGTGGGGCAAAATGCGGGGAACCAGGAGGGCGTGGTGGGTAGGCACCTATGTACGCACAACCACCTCATGGTGGTAAGAAGTTTGACACCCGACCCAGGTCTCTCGGCCCTTCCTGGAATCCGCTAGAGCAATTCTAGGTGCTTATATTAAGGAATTAAAGCCTCTGGGAAACCAAGGAGCAAAATGCGGGGAACCAGGAAGGCGTGGCGGGTAGGCACCCATGTACGCACAACCACCTCATGGTGGTAAGAAGTTTGACACCCGGCCCAGATCCCTCGGCCCTTCCTGGAATCCGCTAGAGAAATTCTAAGTGCTTATATTAAGGAATTAAGGCCTCTGGGGGTCCGTGGGGCAAAAAGCGGGGAACCAGGAGGGCGTGGCGGGTAGGCACCCATGTACGCACAACCACCTCATGGTGGTAAGAAGTTTGACACCCGGCCCAGGTCCCCCGGCCCTTCCTGGAATCCGCTAGAAAAATTCTAAGTGCTTATATTAAGGAATTAAGGCCTCTGGGGGTCCGTGGGGCAAAATGCGGGGAACCAGGAGGGCGTGGCGGGTAGGAACCTATGTACGCACAACCAACTCATGGTGCTAAGAAGTTTGACACCCGGCCCTGGTCCTTCGGCCTTTCCTGGAATCCGCTAGAGCAATTCTAGGTGCTTATATTAAGGAATTAAGGCCTCTGGGGGACCGTGGGGCAAAATGCGGGGAACCAGGAGGGCGTGGCGGGTAGGCACCCATGTACGCACTACCACCTCACGGTGGTAAGAAGTTTGACACCCGGCCCAGGTCCCTCGGCCCTTCCTGGAATCCGCTAGAGCAATACTTGTTGCTTATAATGAGGAATTAAAGGCTCTGGGGATCCAAGGGCCAAAATGCGGGGAACCAGGAGGGCGTGGCGGGTAGGCACCCATGTACGCACAACCACCTCATGGTGGTAAGAAGTTTGACACCCGGCCCAGGTCCCTCGGCCCTTCCTGGAATCCGCTAGAGCAATTCTTGTTGCTTATATTAAGGAATTAAAGGCTCTGGGGATCCAAGGGGCAAAATGCGGGGAACCAGGAGGGCGTGGCGGGTAGGCACCCATGTACGCACAACCACCTCATGGTGGTAAGAAGTTTGATACCCGGCCCAGGTCCCTCGGCCGTTCCTGGAATCCGCTAGAGCAATTCTTGTTGCTTATATTAAGGAATTAAAGCCTCTGGGAAACCAAGGAGCAAAATGCGGGGAACCAGGAGGGCGTGGCGGGTAGGCACCCATGTACGCACAACCACCTCATGGTGGTAAGAAGTTTGACACCCGGCCCAGATCCCTCGGCCCTTCCTGGAATCCGCTAGAGAAATTCTAAGTGCTTATATTAAGGAATTAAGGCCTCTGGGGGACCTTGGGGCAAAATGCGGGGAACCAGGAGGGCGTGGCGGGTAGGAACCTATGTACGCACAACCAACTCATGGTGCTAAGAAGTTTGACACCCGGCCCTGGTCCTTCGGCCTTTCCTGGAATCCGCTAGAGCAATTCTAGGTGCTTATATTAAGGAATTAAGGCCTCTGGGGGACCGTGGGGCAAAATGCGGGGAACCAGGAGGGCGTGGCGGGTAGGCACCCATGTACGCACAACCACCTCATGGTGGTAAGAAGTTTGACACCCAGCCCAGGTCCCTCGGCCCTTCCTGGAATCCGCTAGAGAAATTCTAAGTGCTTATATTAAGGAATTAAAGCCTCTGGGGGTCCGTGGGGCAAAATGCGGGGAACCAGGAGGGCGTGGCGGGTAGCAACCTGTGTACGCACAACCACCTCATGGTGCTAAGAAGTTTGACACCCGGCCCTGGTCCTTCGGCCTTTCCTGGAATCCGCTAGAGCAATTCTACGTACTTGTATTAAGGAATTAAGGCCTCTGGGGGACCGTGGGGCAAAATGCGGGGAACCAGGAGGGCGTAGCGGGTAGGCACCCATGTACGCACTACCACCTCATGGTGGTAAGAAGTTTGACACCCGGCCCAGGTCCCTCGGCCCATCCTGGAATCCGCTAGAGAAATTCTAGGTGCTTATATTAAGGAATTAAGGCCTCTGGGGGACCGTGGGGCAAAATGCGGGGAACCAGGAGGGCGTGGCGGGTAGGCACCCATGTACGCACTACCACCTCATGGTGGTAAGAACTTTGACACCCGGCCCAGGTCCCTCGGCCCTTCCTGGAATCCGCTAGAGCAATTCTAGGTGCTTATATTAAGGAATTAAAGCCTCTGGGAAACCAAGGAGCAAAATGCGGGGAACCAGGAGGGCGTGGCGGGTAGGCACCCATGTACGCACAACCACCTCATGGTGGTAAGAAGTTTGACACCCGGCCCAGATCCCTCGGCCCTTCCTGGAATCCGCTAGAGAAATTCTAAGTGCTTATATTAAGGAATTAAGGCCTCTGGGGGTCCGTGGGGCAAAAAGCGGGGAACCAGGAGGGCGTGGCGGGTAGGCACCCATGTACGCACAACCACCTCATGGTGGTAAGAAGTTTGACACCCGGCCCAGGTCCCCCGGCCCTTCCTGTAATCCGCTAGAGAAATTCTAAGTGCTTATATTAAGGAATTAAGGCCTCTGGGGGTCCGTGGGGCAAAATGCGGGGAACCAGGAGGGCGTGGCGGGTAGGAACCTATGTACGCACAACCAACTCATGGTGCTAAGAAGTTTGACACCCGGCCCTGGTCCTTCGGCCTTTCCTGGAATCCGCTAGAGCAATTCTAGGTGCTTATATTAAGGAATTAAGGCCTCTGGGAGACGGTGGGGCAAAATGCGGGGAACCAGGAGGACGTGGCGGGTAGGAACCTATGTACGCACAACCACCTCATGGTGGTAAGAAGTTTGAGACCCGACCCAGGCTTCTAGGCCCTTCCTGGAATCCGCTAGAGCAATTCTTGTTGCTTATATTAAGGAATTAAAGCCTCTGGGGATCCAAGGGGCAAAATGCGGGGAACCAGGAGGGCGTGGCGGGTAGGCACCCATGTACGCACAACCACCTCATGGTGGTAAGAAGTTTGACACCCGGCCCAGGTCCCTCGGCCCTTCCTGGAATCCGCTAGAGAAATTCCAAGTGCTTATATTAAGGAATTAAGGCCTCTGGGGGTCCGAGGGGCAAAATGCGGGGAACCAGGAGGGCGTGGCGGGTAGGAACCCATGTACGCACAACCACCTCATGGTGCTAAGAAGTTTGACACCCGGCCCTGGTCCTTCGGCCTTTCCTGGAATCCGCTAGAGCAATTCTAGGTGCTTATATTAAGGAATTAAAGCCTCTGGGGTACCGTGGGGCAAAATGCGGGGAACCATGAGGGCGTGGCGGGTAGGCACCCATGTACGCACTACCACCTCATGGTGGTAAGAAGTTTGACACCCGGCCCAGGTCCCTCGGCCCTTCCTGGAATCCGCTAGAGCAATTCTAGGGGCTTATATTAAAGAAATAAGGCTTCTGGGGGTCCTTGGGGCAAAATGCGGGGAACCAGGAGGGCGTGGCAGGTAGGCACCCATGTACGCACAACCACCCCATGGTGGTAAGAAGTTTGACACCCGGCCCAGGTCCCTCGGCCCATCCTGGAATCCGCTAGAGAAATTCTAGGTGCTTATATTAAGGAATTAAAGCCTCTGGGGGTCCGTGGGGCAAAATGCGGGGAACCAGGAGGGCGTGGTGGGTAGGCACCTATGTACGCACAACCACCTCATGGTGGTAAGAAGTTTGACACCCGACCCAGGCCTCTCGGCCCTTCCTGGAATCCGCTAGAGCAATTCTAGGTGCTTATATTAAGGAATTAAAGCCTCTGGGGGTCCTTGGGGCAAAATGCGGGGAACCAGGAGGGCGTGGCGGGTAGGAACCTATGTACGCACAACCAACTCATGGTGCTAAGAAGTTTGACACCCGGCCCTGGTCCTTCGGCCTTTCCTGGAATCCGCTAGAGCAATTCTAGGTGCTTATATTAAGGAATTAAGGCCTCTGGGGGACCGTGGGGCAAAATGCGGGGAACCAGGAGGGCGTGGCGGGTAGGCACCCATGTACGCACTACCACCTCACGGTGGTAAGAAGTTTGACACCCGGCCCAGGTCCCTCGGCCCTTCCTGGAATCCGCTAGAGCAATTCTTGTTGCTTATAATGAGGAATTAAAGGCTCTGGGGATCCAAGGGCCAAAATGCGGGGAACCAGGAGGGCGTGGCGGGTAGGCACCCATGTACGCACAACCACCTCATGGTGGTAAGAAGTTTGACACCCGGCCCAGGTCCCTCGGCCGTTCCTGGAATCCGCTAGAGCAATTCTTGTTGCTTATATTAAGGAATTAAAGCCTCTGGGGATCCAAGGGGCAAAATGTGGGGAACCAGGAGGGCGTGGCGGGTAGGCACCCATGTACGCACAACCACCTCATGGTGGTAAGAAGTTTGACACCCGGCCCAGATCCCTCGGCCCTTCCTGGAATCCGCTAGAGAAATTCTAAGTGCTTATATTAAGGAATTAAGGCCTCTGGGGGTCCGTGGGGCAAAATGCGGGGAACCAGGAGGGCGTGGCGGGTAGGCACCCATGTACGCACAACCACCTCATGGTGGTAAAAAGTTTGACACCCGGCCCAGATCCCTCGGCCCTTCCTGGAATCCGCTAGAGAAATTCTAAGTGCTTATATTAAGGAATTAAGGCCTCTGGGGGACCGTGGGGCAAAATGCGGGGAACCAGGAGGGCGTGGCGGGTAGGCACCCATGTACGCACAACCACCTCATGGTGGTAAGAAGTTTGACACCCGATCCAGGTCCTTCGGCCTTTCCTGGAATCCGCTAGAGCAATTCTAGGTGCTTATATTAAGGAATTAAAGCCTCTGGGGTACCGTGGGGCAAAATGCGGGGAACCATGAGGGCGTGGCGGGTAGGCACCCATGTACGCACTACCACCTCATGGTGGTAAGAAGTTTGACACCCGGCCCAGGTCCCTCGGCCCTTCCTGGAATCCGCTAGAGCAATTCTAGGGGCTTATATTAAAGAAATAAGGCTTCTGGGGGTCCTTGGGGCAAAATGCGGGGAACCAGGAGGGCGTGGCAGGTAGGCACCCATGTACGCACAACCACCCCATGGTGGTAAGAAGTTTGACACCCGGCCCAGGTCCCTCGGCCCATCCTGGAATCCGCTAGAGAAATTCTAGGTGCTTATATTAAGGAATTAAAGCCTCTGGGGGTCCGTGGGGCAAAATGCGGGGAACCAGGAGGGCGTGGTGGGTAGGCACCTATGTACGCACAACCACCTCATGGTGGTAAGAAGTTTGACACCCGACCCAGGCCGCTCGGCCTTTCCTGGAATCCGCTAGAGCAATTCTAGGTGCTTATATTAAGGAATTAAAGCCTCTGGGAAACCAAGGAGCAAAATGCGGGGAACCAGGAGGGCGTGGCGGGTAGGCACCCATGTACGCACAACCACCTCATGGTGGTAAGAAGTTTGACACCCGGCCCAGATCCCTCGGCCCTTCCTGGAATCCGCTAGAGAAATTCTAAGTGCTTATATTAAGGAATTAAGGCCTCTGGGGGTCCGTGGGGCAAAAAGCGGGGAACCAGGAGGGCGTGGCGGGTAGGCACCCATGTACGCACAACCACCTCATGGTGGTAAGAAGTTTGACACCCGGCCCAGGTCCCCCGGCCCTTCCTGGAATCCGCTAGAGAAATTCTAAGTGCTTATATTAAGGAATTAAGGCCTCTGGGGGTCCGTGGGGCAAAATGCGGGGAACCAGGAGGGCGTGGCGGGTAGGAACCTATGTACGCACAACCAACTCATGGTGCTAAGAAGTTTGACACCCGGCCCTGGTCCTTCGGCCTTTCCTGGAATCCGCTAGAGCAATTCTAGGTGCTTATATTAAGGAATTAAGGCATCTGGGGGACCGTGGGGCAAAATGCGGGGAACCAGGAGGGCGTGGTGGGTAGGCACCTATGTACGCACAACCACCTCATGGTGGTAAGAAGTTTGACACCCGACCCAGGCCGCTCGGCCTTTCCTGGAATCCGCTAGAGCAATTCTAGGTGCTTATATTAAGGAATTAAAGCCTCTGGGAAACCAAGGAGCAAAATGCGGGGAACCAGGAGGGCGTGGCGGGTAGGCACCCATGTACGCACAACCACCTCATGGTGGTAAGAAGTTTGACACCCGGCCCAGATCCCTCGGCCCTTCCTGGAATCCGCTAGAGAAATTCTAAGTGCTTATATTAAGGAATTAAGGCCTCTGGGGGTCCGTGGGGCAAAAAGCGGGGAACCAGGAGGGCGTGGCGGGTAGGCACCCATGTACGCACAACCACCTCATGGTGGTAAGAAGTTTGACACCCGGCCCAGGTCCCCCGGCCCTTCCTGGAATCCGCTAGAGAAATTCTAAGTGCTTATATTAAGGAATTAAGGCCTCTGGGGGTCCGTGGGGCAAAATGCGGGGAACCAGGAGGGCGTGGCGGGTAGGAACCTATGTACGCACAACCAACTCATGGTGCTAAGAAGTTTGACACCCGGCCCTGGTCCTTCGGCCTTTCCTGGAATCCGCTAGAGCAATTCTAGGTGCTTATATTAAGGAATTAAGGCATCTGGGGGACCGTGGGGCAAAATGCGGGGAACCAGGAGGGCGTGGCGGGTAGGCACCCATGTACGCACTACCACCTCACGGTGGTAAGAAGTTTGACACCCGGCCCAGGTCCCTCGGCCCTTCCTGGAATCCGCTAGAGCAATTCTTGTTGCTTATAATGAGGAATTAAAGGCTCTGGGGATCCAAGGGCCAAAATGCGGGGAACCAGGAGAGCGTGGCGGGTAGGCACCCATGTACGCACAACCACCTCATGGTGGTAAGAAGTTTGACACCCGGCCCAGGTCCCTCGGCCGTTCCTGGAATCCGCTAGAGCAATTCTTGTTGCTTATATTAAGGAATTAAAGCCTCTGGGAAACCAAGGAGCAAAATGCGGGGAACCAGGAGGGCGTGGCGGGTAGGCACCCATGTACGCACAACCACCTCATGGTGGTAAGAAGTTTGACACCCGGCCCAGATCCCTCGGCCCTTCCTGGAATCCGCTAGAGAAATTCTAAGTGCTTATATTAAGGAATTAAGGCCTCTGGGGGACCTTGGGGCAAAATGCGGGGAACCAGGAGGGCGTGGCGGGTAGGAACCTATGTACGCACAACCAACTCATGGTGCTAAGAAGTTTGACACCCGGCCCTGGTTCTTCGGCCTTTCCTGGAATCCGCTAGAGCAATTCTAGGTGCTTATATTAAGGAATTAAGGCCTCTGGGGGACCGTGGGGCAAAATGCGGGGAACCAGGAGGGCGTGGCGGGTAGGCACCCATGTACGCACTACCACCTCACGGTGGTAAGAAGTTTGACACCCGGCCCAGGTCCCTCGGCCCTTCCTGGAATCCGCTAGAGCAATTCTAGGTGCTTATATTAAGGAATTAAAGCCTCAGGGAAACCAAGGAGCAAAATGCGGGGAACCAGGTGGGCGTGGCGGGTAGGCACCCATGTACGCACAACCACCTCATGGTGGTAAGAAGTTTGACACCCGGCCCAGATCCCTCGGCCCTTCCTGGAATCCGCTAGAGAAATTCTAAGTGCTTATATTAAGGAATTAAGGCCTCTGGGGGTCCGTGGGGCAAAAAGCGGGGAACCAGGAGGGCGTGGCGGGTAGGCACCCATGTACGCACAACCACTTCATGGTGGTAAGAAGTTTGACACCCGGCCCAGGTCCCCCTGCCATTCCTGGAATCCGCTAAAGAAATTCTAAGTGCTTATATTAAGGAATTAAGGCCTCTGGGGGTCCGTGGGGCAAAATGCGGGGAACCAGGAGGGCGTGGCGGGTAGGAACCTATGTACGCACAACCAACTCATGGTGCTAAGAAGTTTGACACCCGGCCCTGGTCCTTCGGCCTTTCCTGGAATCCGCTAGAGCAATTCTAGGTGCTTATATTAAGGAATTAAGGCCTCTGGGGGACCGTGGGGCAAAATGCGGGGAACCAGGAGGGCGTGGCGGGTAGGCACCCATGTACGCACTACCACCTCACGGTGGTAAGAAGTTTGACACCCGGCCCAGGTCCCTCGGCCCTTCCTGGAATCCGCTAGAGCAATTCTTGTTGCTTATATTAAGGAATTAAAGGCTCTGGGGATCCAAGGGCCAAAATGCGGGGAACCAGGAGGGCGTGGCGGGTAGGCACCCATGTACGCACAACCACCTCATGGTGGTAAGAAGTTTGACACCCGGCCCAGGTCCCTCGGCCCTTCCTGGAATCCGCTAGAGCAATTCTTGTTGCTTATATTAAGGAATTAAAGGCTCTGGGGATCCAAGGGGCAAAATGCGGGGAACCAGGAGGGCGTGGCGGGTAGGCACCCATGTACGCACAACCACCTCATGGTGGTAAGAAGTTTGACACCCGGCCCAGGTCCCTCGGCCGTTCCTGGAATCCGCTAGAGCAATTCTTGTTGCTTATATTAAGGAATTAAAGCCTCTGGGAAACCAAGGAGCAAAATGCGGGGAACCAGGAGGGCGTGGCGGGTAGGCACCCATGTACGCACAACCACCTCATGGTGGTAAGAAGTTTGACACCCGGCCCAGATCCCTCGGCCCTTCCTGGAATCCGCTAGAGAAATTCTAAGTGCTTATATTAAGGAATTAAGGCCTCTGGGGGTCCTTGGGGCAAAATGCGGGGAACCAGGAGGGCGTGGCGGGTAGGAACCTATGTACGCACAACCAACTCATGGTGCTAAGAAGTTTGACACCCGGCCCTGGTCCTTCGGCCTTTCCTGGAATCCGCTAGAGCAATTCTAGGTGCTTATATTAAGGATTTAAGGCCTCTGGGGGACCGTGGGGCAAAATGCGGGGAACCAGGAGGGCGTGGCGGGTAGGCACCCATGTACGCACTACCACCTCACGGTGGTAAGAAGTTTGACACCCGGCCCAGGTCCCTCGGCCCTTCCTGGAATCCGCTAGAGCAATTCTTGTTGCTTATAATGAGGAATTAAAGGCTCTGGGGATCCAAGGGCCAAAATGCGGGGAACCAGGAGGGCGTGGCGGGTAGGCACCCATGTACGCACAACCACCTCATGGTGGTAAGAAGTTTGACACCCGGCCCAGGTCCCTCGGCCGTTCCTGGAATCCGCTAGAGCAATTCTTGTTGCTTATATTAAGGAATTAAAGCCTCTGGGGATCCAAGGGGCAAAATGCGGGGAACCAGGAGGGCGTGGCGGGTAGGCACCCATGTACGCACAACCACCTCATGGTGGTAAGAAGTTTGACACCCGGCCCAGATCCCTCGGCCCTTCCTGGAATCCGCTAGAGAAATTCTAAGTGCTTATATTAAGGAATTAAGGCCTCTGGGGGTCCGTGGGGCAAAATGCGGGGAACCAGGAGGGCGTGGCGGGTAGGCACCCATGTACGCACAACCACCTCATGGTGGTAAGAAGTTTGACACCCGATCCAGGTCCTTCGGCCTTTCCTGGAATCCGCTAGAGCAATTCTAGGTGCTTATATTAAGGAATTAAAGCCTCTGGGGTACCGTGGGGCAAAATGCGGGGAACCATGAGGGCGTGGCGGGTAGGCACCCATGTACGCACAACCACCCCATGGTGGTAAGAAGTTTGACACCCGGCCCAGGTCCCTCGGCCCATCCTGGAATCCGCTAGAGAAATTCTAGGTGCTTATATTAAGGAATTAAAGCCTCTGGGGGTCCGTGGGGCAAAATGCGGGGAACCAGGAGGGCGTGGTGGGTAGGCACCTATGTACGCACAACCACCTCATGGTGGTAAGAAGTTTGACACCCGACCCAGGTCTCTCGGCCCTTCCTGGAATCCGCTAGAGCAATTCTAGGTGCTTATATTAAGGAATTAAAGCCTCTGGGAAACCAAGGAGCAAAATGCGGGGAACCAGGAGGGCGTGGCGGGTAGGCACCCATGTACGCACAACCACCTCATGGTGGTAAGAAGTTTGACACCCGGCCCAGATCCCTCGGCCCTTCCTGGAATCCGCTAGAGAAATTCTAAGTGCTTATATTAAGGAATTAAGGCCTCTGGGGGTCCGTGGGGCAAAAAGCGGGGAACCAGGAGGGCGTGGCGGGTAGGCACCCATGTACGCACAACCACCTCATGGTGGTAAGAAGTTTGACACCCGGCCCAGGTCCCCCGGCCCTTCCTGGAATCCGCTAGAAAAATTCTAAGTGCTTATATTAAGGAATTAAGGCCTCTGGGGGTCCGTGGGGCAAAATGCGGGGAACCAGGAGGGCGTGGCGGGTAGGAACCTATGTACGCACAACCAACTCATGGTGCTAAGAAGTTTGACACCCGGCCCTGGTCCTTCGGCCTTTCCTGGAATCCGCTAGAGCAATTCTAGGTGCTTATATTAAGGAATTAAGGCCTCTGGGGGACCGTGGGGCAAAATGCGGGGAACCAGGAGGGCGTGGCGGGTAGGCACCCATGTACGCACTACCACCTCACGGTGGTAAGAAGTTTGACACCCGGCCCAGGTCCCTCGGCCCTTCCTGGAATCCGCTAGAGCAATACTTGTTGCTTATAATGAGGAATTAAAGGCTCTGGGGATCCAAGGGCCAAAATGCGGGGAACCAGGAGGGCGTGGCGGGTAGGCACCCATGTACGCACAACCACCTCATGGTGGTAAGAAGTTTGACACCCGGCCCAGGTCCCTCGGCCCTTCCTGGAATCCGCTAGAGCAATTCTTGTTGCTTATATTAAGGAATTAAAGGCTCTGGGGATCCAAGGGGCAAAATGCGGGGAACCAGGAGGGCGTGGCGGGTAGGCACCCATGTACGCACAACCACCTCATGGTGGTAAGAAGTTTGATACCCGGCCCAGGTCCCTCGGCCGTTCCTGGAATCCGCTAGAGCAATTCTTGTTGCTTATATTAAGGAATTAAAGCCTCTGGGAAACCAAGGAGCAAAATGCGGGGAACCAGGAGGGCGTGGCGGGTAGGCACCCATGTACGCACAACCACCTCATGGTGGTAAGAAGTTTGACACCCGGCCCAGATCCCTCGGCCCTTCCTGGAATCCGCTAGAGAAATTCTAAGTGCTTATATTAAGGAATTAAGGCCTCTGGGGGACCTTGGGGCAAAATGCGGGGAACCAGGAGGGCGTGGCGGGTAGGAACCTATGTACGCACAACCAACTCATGGTGCTAAGAAGTTTGACACCCGGCCCTGGTCCTTCGGCCTTTCCTGGAATCCGCTAGAGCAATTCTAGGTGCTTATATTAAGGAATTAAGGCCTCTGGGGGACCGTGGGGCAAAATGCGGGGAACCAGGAGGGCGTGGCGGGTAGGCACCCATGTACGCACAACCACCTCATGGTGGTAAGAAGTTTGACACCCAGCCCAGGTCCCTCGGCCCTTCCTGGAATCCGCTAGAGAAATTCTAAGTGCTTATATTAAGGAATTAAAGCCTCTGGGGGTCCGTGGGGCAAAATGCGGGGAACCAGGAGGGCGTGGCGGGTAGCAACCTGTGTACGCACAACCACCTCATGGTGCTAAGAAGTTTGACACCCGGCCCTGGTCCTTCGGCCTTTCCTGGAATCCGCTAGAGCAATTCTACGTACTTGTATTAAGGAATTAAGGCCTCTGGGGGACCGTGGGGCAAAATGCGGGGAACCAGGAGGGCGTAGCGGGTAGGCACCCATGTACGCACTACCACCTCATGGTGGTAAGAAGTTTGACACCCGGCCCAGGTCCCTCGGCCCATCCTGGAATCCGCTAGAGAAATTCTAGGTGCTTATATTAAGGAATTAAGGCCTCTGGGGGACCGTGGGGCAAAATGCGGGGAACCAGGAGGGCGTGGCGGGTAGGCACCCATGTACGCACTACCACCTCATGGTGGTAAGAACTTTGACACCCGGCCCAGGTCCCTCGGCCCTTCCTGGAATCCGCTAGAGCAATTCTAGGTGCTTATATTAAGGAATTAAAGCCTCTGGGAAACCAAGGAGCAAAATGCGGGGAACCAGGAGGGCGTGGCGGGTAGGCACCCATGTACGCACAACCACCTCATGGTGGTAAGAAGTTTGACACCCGGCCCAGATCCCTCGGCCCTTCCTGGAATCCGCTAGAGAAATTCTAAGTGCTTATATTAAGGAATTAAGGCCTCTGGGGGTCCGTGGGGCAAAAAGCGGGGAACCAGGAGGGCGTGGCGGGTAGGCACCCATGTACGCACAACCACCTCATGGTGGTAAGAAGTTTGACACCCGGCCCAGGTCCCCCGGCCCTTCCTGTAATCCGCTAGAGAAATTCTAAGTGCTTATATTAAGGAATTAAGGCCTCTGGGGGTCCGTGGGGCAAAATGCGGGGAACCAGGAGGGCGTGGCGGGTAGGAACCTATGTACGCACAACCAACTCATGGTGCTAAGAAGTTTGACACCCGGCCCTGGTCCTTCGGCCTTTCCTGGAATCCGCTAGAGCAATTCTAGGTGCTTATATTAAGGAATTAAGGCCTCTGGGAGACGGTGGGGCAAAATGCGGGGAACCAGGAGGACGTGGCGGGTAGGAACCTATGTACGCACAACCACCTCATGGTGGTAAGAAGTTTGAGACCCGACCCAGGCTTCTAGGCCCTTCCTGGAATCCGCTAGAGCAATTCTTGTTGCTTATATTAAGGGATTAAAGCCTCTGGGGATCCAAGGGGCAAAATGCGGGGAACCAGGAGGGCGTGGCGGGTAGGCACCCATGTACGCACAACCACCTCATGGTGGTAAGAAGTTTGACACCCGGCCCAGGTCCCTCGGCCCTTCCTGGAATCCGCTAGAGAAATTCCAAGTGCTTATATTAAGGAATTAAGGCCTCTGGGGGTCCGAGGGGCAAAATGCGGGGAACCAGGAGGGCGTGGCGGGTAGGAACCCATGTACGCACAACCACCTCATGGTGCTAAGAAGTTTGACACCCGGCCCTGGTCCTTCGGCCTTTCCTGGAATCCGCTAGAGCAATTCTAGGTGCTTATATTAAGGAATTAAAGCCTCTGGGGTACCGTGGGGCAAAATGCGGGGAACCATGAGGGCGTGGCGGGTAGGCACCCATGTACGCACTACCACCTCATGGTGGTAAGAAGTTTGACACCCGGCCCAGGTCCCTCGGCCCTTCCTGGAATCCGCTAGAGCAATTCTAGGGGCTTATATTAAAGAAATAAGGCTTCTGGGGGTCCTTGGGGCAAAATGCGGGGAACCAGGAGGGCGTGGCAGGTAGGCACCCATGTACGCACAACCACCCCATGGTGGTAAGAAGTTTGACACCCGGCCCAGGTCCCTCGGCCCATCCTGGAATCCGCTAGAGAAATTCTAGGTGCTTATATTAAGGAATTAAAGCCTCTGGGGGTCCGTGGGGCAAAATGCGGGGAACCAGGAGGGCGTGGTGGGTAGGCACCTATGTACGCACAACCACCTCATGGTGGTAAGAAGTTTGACACCCGACCCAGGCCTCTCGGCCCTTCCTGGAATCCGCTAGAGCAATTCTAGGTGCTTATATTAAGGAATTAAAGCCTCTGGGAAACCAAGGAGCAAAATGCGGGGAACCAGGAGGGCGTGGCGGGTAGGCACCCATGTACGCACAACCACCTCATGGTGGTAAGAAGTTTGACACCCGGCCCAGATCCCTCGGCCCTTCCTGGAATCCGCTAGAGAAATTCTAAGTGCTTATATTAAGGAATTAAGGCCTCTGGGGGTCCGTGGGGCAAAAAGCGGGGAACCAGGAGGGCGTGGCGGGTAGGCACCCATGTACGCACAACCACCTCATGGTGGTAAGAAGTTTGACACCCGGCCCAGGTCCCCCGGCCCTTCCTGTAATCCGCTAGAGAAATTCTAAGTGCTTATATTAAGGAATTAAAGCCTCTGGGGGTCCGTGGGGCAAAATGCGGGGAACCAGGAGGGCGTGGCGGGTAGGAACCTATGTACGCACAACCAACTCATGGTGCTAAGAAGTTTGACACCCGGCCCTGGTCCTTCGGCCTTTCCTGGAATCCGCTAGAGCAATTCTAGGTGCTTATATTAAGGAATTAAGGCTTCTGGGGGACCGTGGGGCAAAATGCGGGGAACCAGGAGGGCGTGGCGGGTAGGCACCCATGTACGCACTACCACCTCACGGTGGTAAGAAGTTTGACACCCGGCCCAGGTCCCTCGGCCCTTCCTGGAATCCGCTAGAGCAATTCTTGTTGCTTATAATGAGGAATTAAAGGCTCTGGGGATCCAAGGGCCAAAATGCGGGGAACCAGGAGGGCGTGGCGGGTAGGCACCCATGTACGCACAACCACCTCATGGTGGTAAGAAGTTTGACACCCGGCCCAGGTCCCTCGGCCCTTCCTGGAATCCGCTAGAGCAATTCTTGTTGCTTATATTAAGGAATTAAAGGCTCTGGGGATCCAAGGGGCAAAATGCGGGGAACCAGGAGGGCGTGGCGGGTAGGCACCCATGTACGCACAACCACCTCATGGTGGTAAGAAGTTTGACACCCGGCCCAGGTCCCTCGGCCGTTCCTGGAATCCGCTAGAGCAATTCTTGTTGCTTATATTAAGGAATTAAAGCCTCTGGGAAACCAAGGAGCAAAATGCGGGGAACCAGGAGGGCGTGGCGGGTAGGCACCCATGTACGCACAACCACCTCATGGTGGTAAGAAGTTTGACACCCGGCCCAGATCCCTCGGCCCTTCCTGGAATCCGCTAGAGAAATTCTAAGTGCTTATATTAAGGAATTAAGGCCTCTGGGGGTCCTTGGGGCAAAATGCGGGGAACCAGGAGGGCGTGGCGGGTAGGAACCTATGTACGCACAACCAACTCATGGTGCTAAGAAGTTTGACACCCGGCCCTGGTCCTTCGGCCTTTCCTGGAATCCGCTAGAGCAATTCTAGGTGCTTATATTAAGGAATTAAGGCTTCTGGGGGACCGTGGGGCAAAATGCGGGGAACCAGGAGGGCGTGGCGGGTAGGCACCCATGTACGCACTACCACCTCACGGTGGTAAGAAGTTTGACACCCGGCCCAGGTCCCTCGGCCCTTCCTGGAATCCGCTAGAGCAATTCTTGTTGCTTATAATGAGGAATTAAAGGCTCTGGGGATCCAAAGGCCAAAATGCGGGGAACCAGGAGGGCGTGGCGGGTAGGCACCCATGTACGCACAACCACCTCATGGTGGTAAGAAGTTTGACACCCGGCCCAGGTCCCTCGGCCGTTCCTGGAATCCGCTAGAGCAATTCTTGTTCCTTATATTAAGGAATTAAAGCCTCTGGGGATCCAAGGGGCAAAATGCGGGGAACCAGGAGGGCGTGGCGGGTAGGCACCCATGTACGCACAACCACCTCATGGTGGTAAGAAGTTTGACACCCGGCCCAGGTCCCTCGGCCCTTCCTGGAATCCGCTAGAGCAATTCTAGGGGCTTATATTAAAGAAATAAGGCTTCTGGGGGTCCTTGGGGCAAAATGCGAGGAACCAGGAGGGCGTGGCAGGTAGGCACCCATGTACGCACAACCACCCCATGATGGTAAGAAGTTTGACACCCGGCCCAGGTCCCTCGGCCCATCCTGGAATCCGCTAGAGAAATTCTAGGTGCTTATATTAAGGAATTAAAGCCTCTGGGGGTCCGTGGGGCAAAATGCGGGGAACCAGGAGGGCGTGGTGGGTAGGCACCTATGTACGCACAACCACCTCATGGTGGTAAGAAGTTTGACACCCGACCCAGGCCTCTCGGCCCTTCCTGGAATCCGCTAGAGCAATTCTAGGTGCTTATATTAAGGAATTAAAGCCTCTGGGAAACCAAGGAGCAAAATTCGGGGAACCAGGAGGGCGTGGCGGGTAGGCACCCATGTACGCACAACCACCTCATGGTGGTAAGAAGTTTGACACCCGGCCCAGATCCCTCGGCCCTTCCTGGAATCCGCTAGAGAAATTCTAAGTGCTTATATTAAGGAATTAAGGCCTCTGGGGGTCCGTGGGGCAAAAAGCGGGGAACCAGGAGGGCGTGGCGGGTAGGCACCCATGTACGCACAACCACCTCATGGTGGTAAGAAGTTTGACACCCGGCCCAGGTCCCCCGGCCCTTCCTGGAATCCGCTAGAGAAATTCTAAGTGCTTATATTAAGGAATTAAAGCCTCTGGGGGTCCGTGGGGCAAAATGCGGGGAACCAGGAGGGCGTGGTGGGTAGGCACCTATGTACGCACAACCACCTCATGGTGGTAAGAAGTTTGACACCCGACCCAGGCCTCTCGGCCCTTCCTGGAATCCGCTAGAGCAATTCTAGGTGCTTATATTAAGGAATTAAAGCCTCTGGGAAACCAAGGAGCAAAATGCGGGGAACCAGGAGGGCGTGGCGGGTAGGCACCCATGTACGCACAACCACCTCATGGTGGTAAGAAGTTTGACACCCGGCCCAGATCCCTCGGCCCTTCCTGGAATCCGCTAGAGAAATTCTAAGTGCTTATATTAAGGAATTAAGGCCTCTGGGGGTCCGTGGGGCAAAAAGCGGGGAACCAGGAGGGCGTGGCGGGTAGGCACCCATGTACGCACAACCACCTCATGGTGGTAAGAAGTTTGACACCCGGCCCAGGTCCCCCGGCCCTTCCTGGAATCCGCTAGAGAAATTCTAAGTGCTTATATTAAGGAATTAAGGCCTCTGGGGGTCCGTGGGGCAAAATGCGGGGAACCAGGAGGGCGTGGCGGGTAGGAACCTATGTACGCACAACCAACTCATGGTGCTAAGAAGTTTGACACCCGGCCCAGGTCCCTCGGCCCTTCCTGGAATCCGCTAGAGCAATTCTTGTTGCTTATATTAAGGAATTAAAGGCTCTGGGGATCCAAGGGGCAAAATGCGGGGAACCAGGAGGGCGTGGCGGGTAGGCACCCATGTACGCACAACCACCTCATGGTGGTAAGAAGTTTGATACCCGGCCCAGGTCCCTCGGCCGTTCCTGGAATCCGCTAGAGCAATTCTTGTTGCTTATATTAAGGAATTAAAGCCTCTGGGAAACCAAGGAGCAAAATGCGGGGAACCAGGAGGGCGTGGCGGGTAGGCACCCATGTACGCACAACCACCTCATGGTGGTAAGAAGTTTGACACCCGGCCCAGATCCCTCGGCCCTTCCTGGAATCCGCTAGAGAAATTCTAAGTGCTTATATTAAGGAATTAAGGCCTCTGGGGGACCTTGGGGCAAAATGCGGGGAACCAGGAGGGCGTGGCGGGTAGGAACCTATGTACGCACAACCAACTCATGGTGCTAAGAAGTTTGACACCCGGCCCTGGTCCTTCGGCCTTTCCTGGAATCCGCTAGAGCAATTCTAGGTGCTTATATTAAGGAATTAAGGCCTCTGGGTGACCGTGGGGCAAAATGCGGGGAACCAGGAGGGCGTGGCGGGTAGGCACCCATGTACGCACAACCACCTCATGGTGGTAAGAAGTTTGACACCCAGCCCAGGTCCCTCGGCCCTTCCTGGAATCCGCTAGAGAAATTCTAAGTGCTTATATTAAGGAATTAAAGCCTCTGGGGGTCCGTGGGGCAAAATGCGGGGAACCAGGAGGGCGTGGCGGGTAGCAACCTGTGTACGCACAACCACCTCATGGTGCTAAGAAGTTTGACACCCGGCCCTGGTCCTTCGGCCTTTCCTGGAATCCGCTAGAGCAATTCTACGTACTTGTATTAAGGAATTAAGGCCTCTGGGGGACCGTGGGGCAAAATGCGGGGAACCAGGAGGGCGTAGCGGGTAGGCACCCATGTACGCACTACCACCTCATGGTGGTAAGAAGTTTGACACCCGGCCCAGGTCCCTCGGCCCATCCTGGAATCCGCTAGAGAAATTCTAGGTGCTTATATTAAGGAATTAAGGCCTCTGGGGGACCGTGGGGCAAAATGCGGGGAACCAGGAGGGCGTGGCGGGTAGGCACCCATGTACGCACTACCACCTCATGGTGGTAAGAACTTTGACACCCGGCCCAGGTCCCTCGGCCCTTCCTGGAATCCGCTAGAGCAATTCTAGGTGCTTATATTAAGGAATTAAAGCCTCTGGGAAACCAAGGAGCAAAATGCGGGGAACCAGGAGGGCGTGGCGGGTAGGCACCCATGTACGCACAACCACCTCATGGTGGTAAGAAGTTTGACACCCGGCCCAGATCCCTCGGCCCTTCCTGGAATCCGCTAGAGAAATTCTAAGTGCTTATATTAAGGAATTAAGGCCTCTGGGGGTCCGTGGGGCAAAAAGCGGGGAACCAGGAGGGCGTGGCGGGTAGGCACCCATGTACGCACAACCACCTCATGGTGGTAAGAAGTTTGACACCCGGCCCAGGTCCCCCGGCCCTTCCTGTAATCCGCTAGAGAAATTCTAAGTGCTTATATTAAGGAATTAAGGCCTCTGGGGGTCCGTGGGGCAAAATGCGGGGAACCAGGAGGGCGTGGCGGGTAGGAACCTATGTACGCACAACCAACTCATGGTGCTAAGAAGTTTGACACCCGGCCCTGGTCCTTCGGCCTTTCCTGGAATCCGCTAGAGCAATTCTAGGTGCTTATATTAAGGAATTAAGGCCTCTGGGAGACGGTGGGGCAAAATGCGGGGAACCAGGAGGACGTGGCGGGTAGGAACCTATGTACGCACAACCACCTCATGGTGGTAAGAAGTTTGAGACCCGACCCAGGCTTCTAGGCCCTTCCTGGAATCCGCTAGAGCAATTCTTGTTGCTTATATTAAGGAATTAAAGCCTCTGGGGATCCAAGGGGCAAAATGCGGGGAACCAGGAGGGCGTGGCGGGTAGGCACCCATGTACGCACAACCACCTCATGGTGGTAAGAAGTTTGACACCCGGCCCAGGTCCCTCGGCCCTTCCTGGAATCCGCTAGAGAAATTCCAAGTGCTTATATTAAGGAATTAAGGCCTCTGGGGGTCCGAGGGGCAAAATGCGGGGAACCAGGAGGGCGTGGCGGGTAGGAACCCATGTACGCACAACCACCTCATGGTGCTAAGAAGTTTGACACCCGGCCCTGGTCCTTCGGCCTTTCCTGGAATCCGCTAGAGCAATTCTAGGTGCTTATATTAAGGAATTAAAGCCTCTGGGGTACCGTGGGGCAAAATGCGGGGAACCATGAGGGCGTGGCGGGTAGGCACCCATGTACGCACTACCACCTCATGGTGGTAAGAAGTTTGACACCCGGCCCAGGTCCCTCGGCCCTTCCTGGAATCCGCTAGAGCAATTCTAGGGGCTTATATTAAAGAAATAAGGCTTCTGGGGGTCCTTGGGGCAAAATGCGGGGAACCAGGAGGGCGTGGCAGGTAGGCACCCATGTACGCACAACCACCCCATGGTGGTAAGAAGTTTGACACCCGGCCCAGGTCCCTCGGCCCATCCTGGAATCCGCTAGAGAAATTCTAGGTGCTTATATTAAGGAATTAAAGCCTCTGGGGGTCCGTGGGGCAAAATGCGGGGAACCAGGAGGGCGTGGTGGGTAGGCACCTATGTACGCACAACCACCTCATGGTGGTAAGAAGTTTGACACCCGACCCAGGCCTCTCGGCCCTTCCTGGAATCCGCTAGAGCAATTCTAGGTGCTTATATTAAGGAATTAAAGCCTCTGGGAAACCAAGGAGCAAAATGCGGGGAACCAGGAGGGCGTGGCGGGTAGGCACCCATGTACGCACAACCACCTCATGGTGGTAAGAAGTTTGACACCCGGCCCAGATCCCTCGGCCCTTCCTGGAATCCGCTAGAGAAATTCTAAGTGCTTATATTAAGGAATTAAGGCCTCTGGGGGTCCGTGGGGCAAAAAGCGGGGAACCAGGAGGGCGTGGCGGGTAGGCACCCATGTACGCACAACCACCTCATGGTGGTAAGAAGTTTGACACCCGGCCCAGGTCCCCCGGCCCTTCCTGTAATCCGCTAGAGAAATTCTAAGTGCTTATATTAAGGAATTAAAGCCTCTGGGGGTCCGTGGGGCAAAATGCGGGGAACCAGGAGGGCGTGGCGGGTAGGAACCTATGTACGCACAACCAACTCATGGTGCTAAGAAGTTTGACACCCGGCCCTGGTCCTTCGGCCTTTCCTGGAATCCGCTAGAGCAATTCTAGGTGCTTATATTAAGGAATTAAGGCTTCTGGGGGACCGTGGGGCAAAATGCGGGGAACCAGGAGGGCGTGGCGGGTAGGCACCCATGTACGCACTACCACCTCACGGTGGTAAGAAGTTTGACACCCGGCCCAGGTCCCTCGGCCCTTCCTGGAATCCGCTAGAGCAATTCTTGTTGCTTATAATGAGGAATTAAAGGCTCTGGGGATCCAAGGGCCAAAATGCGGGGAACCAGGAGGGCGTGGCGGGTAGGCACCCATGTACGCACAACCACCTCATGGTGGTAAGAAGTTTGACACCCGGCCCAGGTCCCTCGGCCCTTCCTGGAATCCGCTAGAGCAATTCTTGTTGCTTATATTAAGGAATTAAAGGCTCTGGGGATCCAAGGGGCAAAATGCGGGGAACCAGGAGGGCGTGGCGGGTAGGCACCCATGTACGCACAACCACCTCATGGTGGTAAGAAGTTTGACACCCGGCCCAGGTCCCTCGGCCGTTCCTGGAATCCGCTAGAGCAATTCTTGTTGCTTATATTAAGGAATTAAAGCCTCTGGGAAACCAAGGAGCAAAATGCGGGGAACCAGGAGGGCGTGGCGGGTAGGCACCCATGTACGCACAACCACCTCATGGTGGTAAGAAGTTTGACACCCGGCCCAGATCCCTCGGCCCTTCCTGGAATCCGCTAGAGAAATTCTAAGTGCTTATATTAAGGAATTAAGGCCTCTGGGGGTCCTTGGGGCAAAATGCGGGGAACCAGAAGGGCGTGGCGGGTAGGAACCTATGTACGCACAACCAACTCATGGTGCTAAGAAGTTTGACACCCGGCCCTGGTCCTTCGGCCTTTCCTGGAATCCGCTAGAGCAATTCTAGGTGCTTATATTAAGGAATTAAGGCTTCTGGGGGACCGTGGGGCAA
The DNA here is from genome assembly GCA_963930725.1 of Candelabrum cocksii. NCBI lineage: Eukaryota > Metazoa > Cnidaria > Hydrozoa > Anthoathecata > Candelabridae > Candelabrum > Candelabrum cocksii. The sequence continues at coordinate 6,270,777 of OZ005676.1, read as the reverse complement.
AATGCGGGGAACCAGGAGGGCGTGGCGGGTAGGCACCCATGTACGCACTACCACCTCACGGTGGTAAGAAGTTTGACACCCGGCCCAGGTCCCTCGGCCCTTCCTGGAATCCGCTAGAGCAATTCTTGTTGCTTATAATGAGGAATTAAAGGCTCTGGGGATCCAAAGGCCAAAATGCGGGGAACCAGGAGGGCGTGGCGGGTAGGCACCCATGTACGCACAACCACCTCATGGTGGTAAGAAGTTTGACACCCGGCCCAGGTCCCTCGGCCGTTCCTGGAATCCGCTAGAGCAATTCTTGTTCCTTATATTAAGGAATTAAAGCCTCTGGGGATCCAAGGGGCAAAATGCGGGGAACCAGGAGGGCGTGGCGGGTAGGCACCCATGTACGCACAACCACCTCATGGTGGTAAGAAGTTTGACACCCGGCCCAGGTCCCTCGGCCCTTCCTGGAATCCGCTAGAGCAATTCTAGGGGCTTATATTAAAGAAATAAGGCTTCTGGGGGTCCTTGGGGCAAAATGCGGGGAACCAGGAGGGCGTGGCAGGTAGGCACCCATGTACGCACAACCACCCCATGATGGTAAGAAGTTTGACACCCGGCCCAGGTCCCTCGGCCCATCCTGGAATCCGCTAGAGAAATTCTAGGTGCTTATATTAAGGAATTAAAGCCTCTGGGGGTCCGTGGGGCAAAATGCGGGGAACCAGGAGGGCGTGGTGGGTAGGCACCTATGTACGCACAACCACCTCATGGTGGTAAGAAGTTTGACACCCGACCCAGGCCTCTCGGCCCTTCCTGGAATCCGCTAGAGCAATTCTAGGTGCTTATATTAAGGAATTAAAGCCTCTGGGAAACCAAGGAGCAAAATTCGGGGAACCAGGAGGGCGTGGCGGGTAGGCACCCATGTACGCACAACCACCTCATGGTGGTAAGAAGTTTGACACCCGGCCCAGATCCCTCGGCCCTTCCTGGAATCCGCTAGAGAAATTCTAAGTGCTTATATTAAGGAATTAAGGCCTCTGGGGGTCCGTGGGGCAAAAAGCGGGGAACCAGGAGGGCGTGGCGGGTAGGCACCCATGTACGCACAACCACCTCATGGTGGTAAGAAGTTTGACACCCGGCCCAGGTCCCCCGGCCCTTCCTGGAATCCGCTAGAGAAATTCTAAGTGCTTATATTAAGGAATTAAAGCCTCTGGGGGTCCGTGGGGCAAAATGCGGGGAACCAGGAGGGCGTGGTGGGTAGGCACCTATGTACGCACAACCACCTCATGGTGGTAAGAAGTTTGACACCCGACCCAGGCCTCTCGGCCCTTCCTGGAATCCGCTAGAGCAATTCTAGGTGCTTATATTAAGGAATTAAAGCCTCTGGGAAACCAAGGAGCAAAATGCGGGGAACCAGGAGGGCGTGGCGGGTAGGCACCCATGTACGCACAACCACCTCATGGTGGTAAGAAGTTTGACACCCGGCCCAGATCCCTCGGCCCTTCCTGGAATCCGCTAGAGAAATTCTAAGTGCTTATATTAAGGAATTAAGGCCTCTGGGGGTCCGTGGGGCAAAAAGCGGGGAACCAGGAGGGCGTGGCGGGTAGGCACCCATGTACGCACAACCACCTCATGGTGGTAAGAAGTTTGACACCCGGCCCAGGTCCCCCGGCCCTTCCTGGAATCCGCTAGAGAAATTCTAAGTGCTTATATTAAGGAATTAAGGCCTCTGGGGGTCCGTGGGGCAAAATGCGGGGAACCAGGAGGGCGTGGCGGGTAGGAACCTATGTACGCACAACCAACTCATGGTGCTAAGAAGTTTGACACCCGGCCCTGGTCCTTCGGCCTTTCCTGGAATCCGCTAGAGCAATTCTAGGTGCTTATATTAAGGAATTAAGGCCTCTGGGGGACCGTGGGGCAAAATGCGGGGAACCAGGAGGGCGTGGCGGGTAGGCACCCATGTACGCACTACCACCTAACGGTGGTAAGAAGTTTGACACCCGGCCCAGGTCCCTCGGCCCTTCCTGGAATCCGCTAGAGCAATTCTTGTTGCTTATAATGAGGAATTAAAGGCTCTGGGGATCCAAGGGCCAAAATGCGGGGAACCAGGAGGGCGTGGCGGGTAGGCACCCATGTACGCACAACCACCTCATGGTGGTAAGAAGTTTGACACCCGGCCCAGGTCCCTCGGCCGTTCCTGGAATCCGCTAGAGCAATTCTTGTTGCTTATATTAAGGAATTAAAGCCTCTGGGAAACCAAGGTGCAAAATGCGGGGAACCAGGAGGGCGTGGCGGGTAGGCACCCATGTACGCACAACCACCTCATGGTGGTAAGAAGTTTGACACCCGGCCCAGATCCCTCGGCCCTTCCTGGAATCCGCTAGAGAAATTCTAAGTGCTTATATTAAGGAATTAAGGCCTCTGGGGGTCCTTGGGGCAAAATGCGGGGAACCAGGAGGGCGTGGCGGGTAGGCACCCATGTACGCACAACCACCTTATGGTGGTAAGAAGTTTGACACCCGGCCCTGGTCCTTCGGCCTTTCCTGGAATCCGCTAGAGCAATTCTAGGTGCTTATATTAAGGAATTAAGGCCTCTGGGGGACCGTGGGGCAAAATGCGGGGAACCAGGAGGGCGTGGCGGGTAGGCACCCATGTACGCACTACCACCTCACGGTGGTAAGAAGTTTGACACCCGGCCCAGGTCCCTCGGCCCTTCCTGGAATCCGCTAGAGCAATTCTTGTTGCTTATAATGAGGAATTAAAGGCTCTGGGGATCCAAGGGCCAAAATGCGGGGAACCAGGAGGGCGTGGCGGGTAGGCACCCATGTACGCACAACCACCTCATGGTGGTAAGAAGTTTGACACCCGGCCCAGATCCCTCGGCCCTTCCTGGAATCCGCTAGAGAAATTCTAAGTGCTTATATTAAGGAATTAAGGCCTCTGGGGGTCCGTGGGGCAAAATGCGGGGAACCAGGAGGGCGTGGCGGGTAGGCACCCATGTACGCACAACCACCTCATGGTGGTAAAAAGTTTGACACCCGGCCCAGATCCCTCGGCCCTTCCTGGAATCCGCTAGAGAAATTCTAAGTGCTTATATTAAGGAATTAAGGCCTCTGGGGGACCGTGGGACAAAATGCGGGTAACCAGGAGGGCGTGGCGGGTAGGCACCTATGTACGCACAACCAACTCATGGTGCTAAGAAGTTTGACACCCGGCCCTGGTCCTTCGGCCTTTCCTGGAATCCGCTAGAGCAATTCTAGGTGCTTATATTAAGGAATTAAGGCCTCTGGGGGACCGTGGGGCAAAATGCGGGGAACCAGGAGGGCGTGGCGGGTAGGCACCCATGTACGCACTACCACCTCACGGTGGTAAGAAGTTTGACACCCGGCCCAGGTCCCTCGGCCCTTCCTGGAATCCGCTAGAGCAATTCTTGTTGCTTATAATGAGGAATTAAAGGCTCTGGGGATCCAAGGGCCAAAATGCGGGGAACCAGGAGGGCGTGGCGGGTAGGCACCCATGTACGCACAACCACCTCATGGTGGTAAGAAGTTTGACACCCGGCCCAGGTCCCTCGGCCGTTCCTGGAATCCGCTAGAGCAATTCTTGTTGCTTATATTAAGGAATTAAAGCCTCTGGGGATCCAAGGGGCAAAATGCGGGGAACCAGGAGGGCGTGGCGGGTAGGCACCCATGTACGCACAACCACCTCATGGTGGTAAGAAGTTTGACACCCGGCCCAGATCCCTCGGCCCTTCCTGGAATCCGCTAGAGAAATTCTAAGTGCTTATATTAAGGAATTAAGGCCTCTGGGGGTCCGTGGGGCAAAATGCGGGGAACCAGGAGGGCGTGGCGGGTAGGCACCCATGTACGCACAACCACCTCATGGTGGTAAAAAGTTTGACACCCGGCCCAGATCCCTCGGCCCTTCCTGGAATCCGCTAGAGAAATTCTAAGTGCTTATATTAAGGAATTAAGGCCTCTGGGGGACCGTGGGACAAAATGCGGGGAACCAGGAGGGCGTGGCGGGTAGGCACCCATGTACGCACAACCACCTCATGGTGGTAAGAAGTTTGACACCCGATCCAGGTCCCTCGGCCCTTCCTGGAATCCTCTAGAGAAATTCTAAGTGCTTATATTAAGGAATTAAGGACTCTGGGGGTGCGTGGGTCAAAATGCAGGGTACCAGGAGGGCGTGGCGGGTAGGCACCCATGTACGCACAACCACCTCATGGTGGTAAGAAGTTTGACACCCGGCCCAGGTCCCCCGGCCCTTCCTGGAATTCGCTAGAGAAATTTTAAGTGCTTATATTAAGGAATTAAGGCCTCTTGGGGTCCGTGGGGCAAAATGCGGGGAACCAGGAGGGCGTGGCGGGTAGGAACCTATGTACGCACAACCACCTCATGGTGGTAAGAAGTTTGACACCCGACCCAGGCCTCTCGGCTCTTCCTGGAATCCGCTAGAGCAATTCTTGTTGCTTATATTAAGGAATTAAAGCCTCTGGGGATCCAAGGGGCAAAATGCGGGGAACCAGGAGGGCGTGGCGGGTAGGCACCCATGTACGCACAACCACCTTATGGTGGTAAGAAGTTTGACACCCGGCCCTGGTCCTTCGGCCTTTCCTGGAATCCGCTAGAGCAATTCTAGGTGCTTATATTAAGGAATTAAGGCCTCTGGGGGGCGTGGGGCAAAATGCGGGGAACCAGGAGGGCGTGGCGGGTAGGCACCCATGTACGCACTACCACCTCACGGTGGTAAGAAGTTTGACACCCGGCCCAGGTCCCTCGGCCCTTCCTGGAATCCGCTAGAGCAATTCTTGTTGCTTATAATGAGGAATTAAAGGCTCTGGGGATCCAAGGGCCAAAATGCGGGGAACCAGGAGGGCGTGGCGGGTAGGCACCCATGTACGCACAACCACCTCATGGTGGTAAGAAGTTTGACACCTGGCCCAGGTCCCTCGGCCGTTCCTGGAATCCGCTAGAGCAATTCTTGTTGCTTATATTAAGGAATTAAAGCCTCTGGGGATCCAAGGGGCAAAATGCGGGGAACCAGGAGGGCGTGGCGGGTAGGCACCCATGTACGCACAACCACCTCATGGTGGTAAGAAGTTTGACACCCGGCCCAGATCCCTCGGCCCTTCCTGGAATCCGCTAGAGAAATTCTAAGTGCTTATATTAAGGAATTAAGGCCTCTGGGGGTCCGTGGGGCAAAATGCCGGGAACCAGGAGGGCGTGGCGGGTAGGCACCCATGTACGCACAACCACCTCATGGTGGTAAAAAGTTTGACACCCGGCCCAGATCCCTCGGCCCTTCCTGGAATCCGCTAGAGAAATTCTAAGTGCTTATATTAAGGAATTAAGGCCTCTGGGGGACCGTGGGACAAAATGCGGGGAACCAGGAGGGCGTGGCGGGTAGGCACCCATGTACGCACAACCACCTCATGGTGGTAAGAAGTTTGACACCCGATCCAGGTCCCTCGGCCCTTCCTGGAATCCTCTAGAGAAATTTTAAGTGCTTATATTAAGGAATTAAGGCCTCTTGGGGTCCGTGGGGCAAAATGCGGGGAATCAGGAGGGCGTGGCGGGTAGGAACCTATGTACGCACAACCACCTCATGGTGGTAAGAAGTTTGACACCCGACCCAGGCCTCTCGGCTCTTCCTGGAATCCGCTAGAGCAATTCTTGTTGCTTATATTAAGGAATTAAAGCCTCTGGGGATCCAAGGGGCAAAATGCGGGGAACCAGGAGGGCGTGGCGGGTAGGCACCCATGTACGCACAACCACCTTATGGTGGTAAGAAGTTTGACACCCGGCCCAGGTCCCTCGGCCCTTCCTGGAATCCGCTAGAGAAATTCTAAGTGCTTATATTAAGGAATTAAGGCTTCTGGGGGTCCGTGGGGCAAAATGCGGGGAACCAGGAGGGCGTGGCGGGTAGGCACCCATGTACGCACAACCACCTCATGGTGGTAAGAAGTTTGACACCCGGCCCAGATCCCTCGGCCCTTCCTGGAATCTGCTAGAGCAATTCTAAGTGCTTATATTAAGGAATTAAGGCCTCTGGTGGTCCGTGGGGCAAAAAGCGCGGAACCAGGAGGGCGTGGCGGGTAGGCACCCATGTACGCACAACCACCTCATGGTGGTAAGAAGTTTGACACCCGGCCCAGATCCCTCGGCCCTTCCTGGAATCCGCTAGAGAAATTCTAAGTGCTTATATTAAGGAATTAAGGCCTCTGGGGGACCGTGGGGCAAAATTCGGGGAACCAGGAGGGCGTGGCGGGTAGGCACCCATGTACGCACAACCACCTCATGGTGGTAAAAAGTTTGACACCCGGCCCAGATCCCTCGGCCCTTCCTGGAATCCGCTAGAGAAATTCTAAGTGCTTATATTAAGGAATTAAGGCCTCTGGGGGACCGTGGGGCAAAATGCGGGGAACCAGGAGGGCGTGGCGGGTAGGCACCCATGTACGCACAACCACCTCATGGTGGTAAGAAGTTTGACACCCGATCCAGGTCCCTCGGCCCTTCCTGGAATCCTCTAGAGAAATTCTAAGTGCTTATATTAAGGAATTAAGGCCTCTGGGGGTGCGTGGGTCAAAATGCGGGGTTCCAGGAGGGCGTGGCGGGTAGGCACCCATGTACGCACAACCACCTCATGGTGGTAAGAAGTTTGACACCCGGCCCAGGTCCCCCGGCCCTTCCTGGAATTCGCTAGAGAAATTTTAAGTGCTTATATTAAGGAATTAAGGCCTCTTGGGGTCCGTGGGTCAAAATGCGGGGAACCAGGAGGGCGTGGCGGGTAGGAACCTATGTACGCACAACCACCTCATGGTGGTAAGAAGTTTGACACCCGACCCAGGCCTCTCGGCTCTTCCTGGAATCCGCTAGAGCAATTCTTGTTGCTTATATTAAGGAATTAAAGCCTCTGGGGATCCAAGGGGCAAAATGCGGGGAACCAGGAGGGCGTGGCGGGTAGGCACCCATGTACGCACAACCACCTTATGGTGGTAAGAAGTTTGACACCCGGCCCAGGTCCCTCGGCCCTTCCTGGAATCCGCTAGAGAAATTCTAAGTGCTTATATTAAGGAATTAAGGCTTCTGGGGGTCCGTGGGGCAAAATGCGGGGAACCAGGAGGGCGTGGCGGGTAGGCACCCATGTACGCACAACCACCTTATGGTGGTAAGAAGTTTGACACCCGGCCCTGGTCCTTCGGCCTTTCCTGGAATCCGCTAGAGCAATTCTAGGTGCTTATATTAAGGAATTAAGGCCTCTGGGGGACCGTGGGGCAAAATGCGGGGAACCAGGAGGGCGTGGCGGGTAGGCACCCATGTACGCACTACCACCTCACGGTGGTAAGAAGTTTGACACCCGGCCCAGGTCCCTCGGCCCTTCCTGGAATCCGCTAGAGCAATTCTTGTTGCTTATAATGAGGAATTAAAGGCTCTGGGGATCCAAGGGCCAAAATGCGGGGAACCAGGAGGGCGTGGCGGGTAGGCACCCATGTACGCACAACCACCTCATGGTGGTAAGAAGTTTGACACCCGGCCCAGGTCCCTCGGCCGTTCCTGGAATCCGCTAGAGCAATTCTTGTTGCTTATATTAAGGAATTAAAGCCTCTGGGGATCCAAGGGGCAAAATGCGGGGAACCAGGAGGGCGTGGCGGGTAGGCACCCATGTACGCACAACCACCTCATGGTGGTAAGAAGTTTGACACCCGGCCCAGATCCCTCGGCCCTTCCTGGAATCCGCTAGAGAAATTCTAAGTGCTTATATTAAGGAATTAAGGCCTCTGGGGGTCCGTGGGGCAAAATGCGGGGAACCAGGAGGGCGTGGCGGGTAGGCACCCATGTACGCACAACCACCTCATGGTGGTAAAAAGTTTGACACCCGGCCCAGATCCCTCGGCCCTTCCTGGAATCCGCTAGAGAAATTCTAAGTGCTTATATTAAGGAATTAAGGCCTCTGGGGGACCGTGGGACAAAATGCGGGGAACCAGGAGGGCGTGGCGGGTAGGCACCCATGTACGCACAACCACCTCATGGTGGTAAGAAGTTTGACACCCGATCCAGGTCCCTCGGCCCTTCCTGGAATCCTCTAGAGAAATTTTAAGTGCTTATATTAAGGAATTAAGGCCTCTTGGGGTCCGTGGGGCAAAATGCGGGGAACCAGGAGGGCGTGGCGGGTAGGAACCTATGTACGCACAACCACCTCATGGTGGTAAGAAGTTTGACACCCGACCCAGGCCTCTCGGCTCTTCCTGGAATCCGCTAGAGCAATTCTTGTTGCTTATATTAAGGAATTAAAGCCTCTGGGGATCCAAGGGGCAAAATGCGGGGAACCAGGAGGGCGTGGCGGGTAGGCACCCATGTACGCACAACCACCTTATGGTGGTAAGAAGTTTGACACCCGGCCCAGGTCCCTCGGCCCTTCCTGGAATCCGCTAGAGAAATTCTAAGTGCTTATATTAAGGAATTAAGGCTTCTGGGGGTCCGTGGGGCAAAATGCGGGGAACCAGGAGGGCGTGGCGGGTAGGCACCCATGTACGCACAACCACCTCATGGTGGTAAGAAGTTTGACACCCGGCCCAGATCCCTCGGCCCTTCCTGGAATCTGCTAGAGCAATTCTAAGTGCTTATATTAAGGAATTAAGGCCTCTGGTGGTCCGTGGGGCAAAAAGCGGGGAACCAGGAGGGCGTGGCGGGTAGGCACCCATGTACGCACAACCACCTCATGGTGGTAAGAAGTTTGACACCCGGCCCAGATCCCTCGGCCCTTCCTGGAATCCGCTAGAGAAATTCTAAGTGCTTATATTAAGGAATTAAGGCCTCTGGGGGACCGTGGGGCAAAATTCGGGGAACCAGGAGGGCGTGGCGGGTAGGCACCCATGTACGCACAACCACCTCATGGTGGTAAAAAGTTTGACACCCGGCCCAGATCCCTCGGCCCTTCCTGGAATCCGCTAGAGAAATTCTAAGTGCTTATATTAAGGAATTAAGGCCTCTGGGGGACCGTGGGGCAAAATGCGGGGAACCAGGAGGGCGTGGCGGGTAGGCACCCATGTACGCACAACCACCTCATGGTGGTAAGAAGTTTGACACCCGATCCAGGTCCCTCGGCCCTTCCTGGAATCCTCTAGAGAAATTCTAAGTGCTTATATTAAGGAATTAAGGCCTCTGGGGGTGCGTGGGTCAAAATGCAGGGTACCAGGAGGGCGTGGCGGGTAGGCACCCATGTACGCACAACCACCTCATGGTGGTAAGAAGTTTGACACCCGGCCCAGGTCCCCCGGCCTTTCCTGGAATTCGCTAGAGAAATTTTAAGTGCTTATATTAAGGAATTAAGGCCTCTTGGGGTCCGTGGGGCAAAATGCGGGGAACCAGGAGGGCGTGGCGGGTAGGAACCTATGTACGCACAACCACCTCATGGTGGTAAGAAGTTTGACACCCGACCCAGGCCTCTCGGCTCTTCCTGGAATCCGCTAGAGCAATTCTTGTTGCTTATATTAAGGAATTAAAGCCTCTGGGGATCCAAGGGGCAAAATGCGGGGAACCTGGAGGGCGTGGCGGGTAGGCACCCATGTACGCACAACCACCTTATGGTGGTAAGAAGTTTGACACCCGGCCCAGGTCCCTCGGCCCTTCCTGGAATCCGCTAGAGAAATTCTAAGTGCTTATATTAAGGAAGTAAGGCTTCTGGGGGTCCGTGGGGCAAAATGCGGGGAACCAGGAGGGCGTGGCGGGTAGGCACCCATGTACGCACAACCACCTCATGGTGGTAAGAAGTTTGACACCCGGCCCAGATCCCTCGGCCCTTCCTGGAATCTGCTAGAGAAATTCTAAGTGCTTATATTAAGGAATTAAGGCCTCTGGTGGTCCGTGGGGCAAAAAGCGGGGAACCAGGAGGGCGTGGCGGGTAGGCACCCATGTACGCACAACTACCTCATGGTGGTAAGAAGTTTAACATCCGGCCCAGGTCCCCCGGCCCTTCCTGGAATCCGCTAGAGCAATTCTAGGTGCTTATATTAAGGAATTAAGGCCTCTGGGGGACCGTGGGGCAAAATTCGGGGAACCAGGAGGGCGTGGCGGGTAGGCACCCATGTACGCACTACCACCTCATAGTGGTAAGAAGTTTGACACCCGGCCCAGGTCCCTCGGCCCTTCCTGGAATCCGCTAGAGCAATTCTTGTTGCTTATATTAAGGAATTAAAGGCTCTGGGGATCCAAGGGCCAAAATGCGGGGAACCAGGAGGGCGTGGCGGGTAGGCACCCATGTACGCACAACCACCTCATGGTGGTAAGAAGTTTGACACCCGGCCCAGGTCCCTCGGCCGTTCCTGGAATCCGCTAGAGCAATTCTTGTTGCTTATATTAAGGAATTAAAGCCTCTGGGGATCCAAGGGGCAAAATGCGGGGAACCAGGAGGGCGTGGCGGGTAGGCACCCATGTACGCACAACCACCTCATGGTGGTAAGAAGTTTGACACCCGGCCCAGATCCCTCGGCCCTTCCTAGAATCCGCTAGAGAAATTCTAAGTGCTTATATTAAGGAATTAAGGCCTCTGGGGGTCCGTGGGGCAAAATGCGGGGAACCAGGAGGGCGTGGCGGGTAGGAACCTATGTACGCACAACCACCTCATGGTGGTAAGAAGTTTGAGACCCGACCCAGGCCTCTAGGCCCTTCCTGGAATCCGCTAGAGCAATTCTTGTTGCTTATATTAAGGAATTAAAGCCTCTGGGGATCCAAGGGGCAAAATGCGGGGAACCAGGAGGGCGTGGCGGGTAGGCACCCATGTACGCACAACCACCTCATAGTGGTAAAAAGTTTGACACCCGGCCCAGGTCCCTCGGCCCTTCCTGGAATCCGCTAGAGCAATTCTTGTTGCTTATATTAAGGAATTAAAGGCTCTGGGGATCCAAGGGGCAAAATGCGGGGAACCAGGAGGGCGTGGCGGGTAGGCACCCATGTACGCACAACCACCTCATGGTGGTAAGAAGTTTGACACCCGGCCCAGGTCCCTCGGCCGTTCTTGGAATCCGCTAGAGCAATTCTTGTTACTTATATTAAGGAATTAAAGCCTCTGGGAAACCAAGGAGCAAAATGCGGGGAACCAGGAGGGCGTGGCGGGTAGGCACCCATGTACGCACAACCACCTCATGGTGGTAAGAAGTTTGACACCCGGCCCAGATCCCTCGGCCCTTCCTGGAATCCGCTAGAGAAATTCTAAGTGCTTATATTAAGGAATTTAGGCCTCTGGGGGTCCGTGGGGCAAAAAGCGGTGAACCAGGAGGGCGTGGCGGGTAGGAACCTATGTACGCACAACCACCTCATGGTGGTAAGAAGTTTGACACCCGACCCAGGCCTCTCGGCTCTTCCTGGAATCCGCTAGAGCAATTCTTGTTGCTTATATTAAGGAATTAAAGCCTCTGGGGATCCAAGGGGCAAAATGCGGGGAACCAGGAGGGCGTGGCGGGTAGGCACCCATGTACGCACAACCACCTTATGGTGGTAAGAAGTTTGACACCCGGCCCTGGTCCTTCGGCCTTTCCTGGAATCCGCTAGAGCAATTCTAGGTGCTTATATTAAGGAATTAAGGCCTCTGGGGGACCGTGGGGCAAAATGCGGGGAACCAGGAGGGCGTGGCGGGTAGGCACCCATGTACGCACTACCACCTCACGGTTGTAAGAAGTTTGACACCCGGCCCAGGTCCCTCGGCCCTTCCTGGAATCCGCTAGAGCAATTCTTGTTGCTTATAATGAGGAATTAAAGGCTCTGGGGATCCAAGGGCCAAAATGCGGGGAACCAGGAGGGCGTGGCGGGTAGGCACCCATGTACGCACAACCACCTCATGGTGGTAAGAAGTTTGACACCCGGCCCAGGTCCCTCGGCCGTTCCTGGAATCCGCTAGAGCAATTCTTGTTGCTTATATTAAGGAATTAAAGCCTCTGGGGATCCAAGGGGCAAAATGCGGGGAACCAGGAGGGCGTGGCGGGTAGGCACCCATGTACGCACAACCACCTCATGGTGGTAAGAAGTTTGACACCCAGCCCAGATCCCTCGGCCCTTCCTGGAATCCGCTAGAGAAATTCTAAGTGCTTATATTAAGGAATTAAGGCCTCTGGGGGTCCGTGGGGCAAAATGCGGGGAACCAGGAGGGCGTGGCGGGTAGGCACCCATGTACGCACAACCACCTCATGGTGGTAAAAAGTTTGACACCCGGCCCAGATCCCTCGGCCCTTCCTGGAATCCGCTAGAGAAATTCTAAGTGCTTATATTAAGGAATTAAGGCCTCTGGGGGACCGTGGGACAAAATGCGGGGAACCAGGAGGGCGTGGCGGGTAGGCACCCATGTACGCACAACCACCTCATGGTGGTAAGAAGTTTGACACCCGATCCAGGTCCCTCGGCCCTTCCTGGAATCCTCTAGAGAAATTCTAAGTGCTTATATTAAGGAATTAAGGACTCTGGGGGTGCGTGGGTCAAAATGCGGGGTACCAGGAGGGCGTGGCGGGTAGGCACCCATGTACGCACAACCACCTCATGGTGGTAAGAAGTTTGACACCCGGCCCAGGTCCCCCGGCCCTTCCTGGAATTCGCTAGAGAAATTTTAAGTGCTTATATTAAGGAATTAAGGCCTCTTGGGGTCCGTGGGGCAAAATGCGGGGAACCAGGAGGGCGTGGCGGGTAGGAACCTATGTACGCACAACCACCTCATGGTGGTAAGAAGTTTGACACCCGACCCAGGCCTCTCGGCTCTTCCTGGAATCCGCTAGAGCAATTCTTGTTGCTTATATTAAGGAATTAAAGCCTCTGGGGATCCAAGGGGCAAAATGCGGGGAACCAGGAGGGCGTGGCGGGTAGGCACCCATGTACGCACAACCACCTTATGGTGGTAAGAAGTTTGACACCCGGCCCAGGTCCCTCGGCCCTTCCTGGAATCCGCTAGAGAAATTCTAAGTGCTTATATTAAGGAATTAAGGCTTCTGGGGGTCCGTGGGGCAAAATGCGGGGAACCAGGAGGGCGTGGCGGGTAGGCACCCATGTACGCACAACCACCTCATGGTGGTAAGAAGTTTGACACCCGGCCCAGATCCCTCGGCCCTTCCTGGAATCTGCTAGAGCAATTCTAAGTGCTTATATTAAGGAATTAAGGCCTCTGGTGGTCCGTGGGGCAAAAAGCGGGGAACCAGGAGGGCGTGGCGGGTAGGCACCCATGTACGCACAACCACCTCATGGTGGTAAGAAGTTTGACACCCGGCCCAGATCCCTCGGCCCTTCCTGGAATCCGCTAGAGAAATTCTAAGTGCTTTTATTAAGGAATTAAGGCCTCTGGGGGACCGTGGGGCAAAATTCGGGGAACCAGGAGGGCGTGGCGGGTAGGCACCCATGTACGCACAACCACCTCATGGTGGTAAAAAGTTTGACACCCGGCCCAGATCCCTCGGCCCTTCCTGGAATCTGCTAGAGCAATTCTAAGTGCTTATATTAAGGAATTAAGGCCTCTGGTGGTCCGTGGGGCAAAAAGCGGGGAACCAGGAGGGCGTGGCGGGTAGGCACCCATGTACGCACAACCACCTCATGGTGGTAAGAAGTTTGACACCCGGCCCAGATCCCTCGGCCCTTCCTGGAATCCGCTAGAGAAATTCTAAGTGCTTTTATTAAGGAATTAAGGCCTCTGGGGGACCGTGGGGCAAAATTCGGGGAACCAGGAGGGCGTGGCGGGTAGGCACCCATGTACGCACAACCACCTCATGGTGGTAAAAAGTTTGACACCCGGCCCAGATCCCTCGGCCCTTCCTGGAATCCGCTAGAGAAATTCTAAGTGCTTATATTAAGGAATTAAGGCCTCTGGGGGACCGTGGGGCAAAATGCGGGGAACCAGGAGGGCGTGGCGGGTAGGCACCCATGTACGCACAACCACCTCATGGTGGTAAGAAGTTTGACACCCGATCCAGGTCCCTCGGCCCTTCCTGGAATCCTCTAGAGAAATTCTAAGTGCTTATATTAAGGAATTAAGGCCTCTGGGGGTGCGTGGGTCAAAATGCGGGGTACCAGGAGGGCGTGGCGGGTAGGCACCCATGTACGCACAACCACCTCATGGTGGTAAGAAGTTTGACACCCGGCCCAGGTCCCCCGGCCCTTCCTGGAATTCGCTAGAGAAATTTTAAGTGCTTATATTAAGGAATTAAGGCCTCTTGGGGTCCGTGGGGCAAAATGCGGGGAACCAGGAGGGCGTGGCGGGTAGGAACCTATGTACGCACAACCACCTCATGGTGGTAAGAAGTTTGACACCCGACCCAGGCCTCTCGGCTCTTCCTGGAATCCGCTAGAGCAATTCTTGTTGCTTATATTAAGGAATTAAAGCCTCTGGGGATCCAAGGGGCAAAATGCGGGGAACCAGGAGGGCGTGGCGGGTAGGCACCCATGTACGCACAACCACCTTATGGTGGTAAGAAGTTTGACACCCGGCCCAGGTCCCTCGGCCCTTCCTGGAATCCGCTAGAGAAATTCTAAGTGCTTATATTAAGGTATTAAGGCTTCTGGGGGTCCGTGGGGCAAAATGCGGGGAACCAGGAGGGCGTGGCGGGTAGGAACCTATGTACGCACAACCACCTCATGGTGGTAAGAAGTTTGACACCCGATCCAGGTCCCTCGGCCCTTCCTGGAATCCTCTAGAGAAATTCTAAGTGCTTATATTAAGGAATTAAGGCCTCTGGGGGTGCGTGGGTCAAAATGCGGGGTACCAGGAGGGCGTGGCGGGTAGGCACCCATGTACGCACAACCACCTCATGGTGGTAAGAAGTTTGACACCCGGCCCAGGTCCCCCGGCCCTTCCTGGAATCCGCTATAGAAATTCTAAGTGCTTATATTAAGGAATTAAGGCCTCTGGGGGTCCGTGGGGCAAAATGCGGGGAACCAGGAGGGCGTGGCGGGTAGGAACCTATGTACGCACAACCATCTCATGGTGGTAAGAAGTTTGACACCCGACCCAGGCCTCTCGGCCCTTCCTGGAATCCGCTAGAGCAATTCTTGTTGCTTATATTAAGGAATTAAAGCGTCTGGGGATCCAAGGGGCAAAATGCGGGCAACCAGGAGGGCGTGGCGGGTAGGCACCCATGTACGCACAACCACCTCATGGTGGTAAGAAGTTTGACACCCAGCCCAGGTCCCTCGGCCCTTCCTGGAATCCGCTAGAGAAATTCTAAGTGCTTATATTAAGGAATTAAAGCCTCTGGGGGTCCGTGGGGCAAAATGCGGGGAACCAGGAGGGCGTGGCGGGTAGCAACCTGTGTACGCACAACCACCTCATGGTGCTAAGAAGTTTGACACCCGGCCCTGGTCCTTCGGCCTTTCCTGGAATCCGCTAGAGAAATTCTAGGTGCTTATATTAAGGAATTAAGGCCTCTGGGGGACCGTGGGGCAAAATGCGGGGAACCAGGAGGGCGTGGCGGGTAGGCACCCATGTACGCACTACCACCTCATGGTGGTAAGAACTTTGACACCCGGCCCAGGTCCCTCGGCCCTTCCTGGAATCCGCTAGAGCAATTCTTGTTGCTTATATTAAATAATTAAAGGCTCTGGGGATCCAAGGGCCAAAATGCAGGGAACCAGGAGGGCGTGGCGGGTAGGCACCCATGTACGCACAACCACCTCATGGTGGTAAGAAGTTTGCCACCCGGCCCAGGTCCCTCGGCCGTTCCTGGAATCCGCTAGAGCAATTCTTGTTGCTTATATTAAGGAATTAAAGCCTCTGGGGATCCAAGGGGCAAAATGCGGGGAACCAGGAGGGCGTGGCGGGTAGGCACCCATGTACGCACAACCACCTCATGGTGGTAAGAAGTTTGACACCCGGCCCAGATCCCTCGGCCCTTCCTGGAATCCGCTAGAGAAATTCTAAGTGCTTATATTAAGGAATTAAGGCCTCTGGGGGTCCGTTGGGCAAAAAGCAGGGAACCAGGAGGGCGTGGCGGGTAGGCACCCATGTACGCACAACCACCTCATGGTGGTGAGAAGTTTGACACCCGGCCCAGGTCCCCCGGCCCTTCCTGGAATCTGTTAGAGAAATTCTAAGTGCTTATATTAAGGAATAACGGCCTCTGGGGGTCCGTGGGGCAATATGCGGGGAACCAGGAGGGCGTGGCGGGTAGGAACCTATGTACGCACAACCACCTCATGGTGCTAAGAAGTTTGACACCCGGCCCTGGTCCTTCGGCCTTTCCTGCAATCCGCTAGAGCAATTCTAGGTGCTTATATTAAGGAATTAAGGCCTCTGGGGGACGGTGGGGCAAAATGCGGGGAACCAGGAGGACGTGGCGGGTAGGAACCTATGTACGCACAACCACCTCATGGTGGTAAGAAGTTTGAGACCCGACCCAGGCCTCTAGGCCCTTCCTGGAATCCGCTAGAGCAATTCTTGTTGCTTATATTAAGGAATTAAAGCCTCTGGGGATCCAAGGGGCAAAATGCGGGGAACCAGGAGGGCGTGGCGGGTAGGCACCCATGTACGCACAACCACCTCATAGTGGTAAAAAGTTTGACACCCGGCCCAGGTCCCTCGGCCCTTCCTGGAATCCGCTAGAGCAATTCTTGTTGCTTATATTAAGGAATTAAAGGCTCTGGGGATCCAAGGGGCAAAATGCGGGGAACCAGGAGGGCGTGGCGGGTAGGCACCCATGTACGCACAACCACCTCATGGTGGTAAGAAGTTTGACACCCGGCCCAGGTCCCTCGGCCGTTCTTGGAATCCGCTAGAGCAATTCTTGTTACTTATATTAAGGAATTAAAGCCTCTGGGAAACCAAGGAGCAAAATGCGGGGAACCAGGAGGGCGTGGCGGGTAGGCACCCATGTACGCACAACCACCTCATGGTGGTAAGAAGTTTGACACCCGGCCCAGATCCCTCGGCCCTTCCTGGAATCCGCTAGAGAAATTCTAAGTGCTTATATTAAGGAATTAAAGCCTCTGGGGGTCCGTGGGGCAAAAAGCGGGGAACCAGGAGGGCGTGGCGGGTAGACACCCATGTACGCACAACCACCTCATGGTGGTAAGAAGTTTGACACCCGGCCCAGGTCCCCCGGCCCTTCCTGGAATCCGCTAGAGAAATTCTAAGTGCTTATATTAAGGAACTAAGGCCTCTGGGGTTCCGTGGGGCAAAATGCGGGGAACCAGGAGGGCGTGGCGGGTAGGAACCTATGTACGCACAACCAACTCATGGTGCTAAGAAGTTTGACACCCGGCCCTGGTCCTTCGGCCTTTCCTGGAATCCGCTAGAGCAATTCTAGGTGCTTATATTAAGGAATTAAGGCCTCTGGGGGACCGTGGGGCAAAATGCGGGGAACCAGGAGGGCGTGGCGGGTAGGCACCCATGTACGCACTACCACCTCACGGTGGTAAGAAGTTTGACACCCGGCCCAGGTCCCTCGGCCCTTCCTGGAATCCGCTAGAGCAATTCTTGTTGCTTATAATGAGGAATTAAAGGCTCTGGGGATCCAAGGGCCAAAATGCGGGGAACCAGGAGGGCGTGGCGGGTAGGCACCCATGTACGCACAACCACCTCATGGTGGTAAGAAGTTTGACACCCGGCCCAGGTCCCTCGGCCGTTCCTGGAATCCGCTAGAACAATTCTTGACGCTTATATTAAGGAATTAAAGCCTCTGGGGATCCAAGGGGCAAAATGCGGGGAACCAGGAGGGCGTGGCGGGTAGGCACCCATGTACGCACAACCACCTCATGGTGGTAAGAAGTTTGACACCCGGCCCAGATCCCTCGGCCCTTCCTGGAATCCGCTAGAGAAATTCTAAGTGCTTATATTAAGGAATTAAGGCCTCTGGGGGTCCGTGGGGCAAAATGCGGGGAACCAGGAGGGCGTGGCGGGTAGGCACCCATGTACGCACAACCACCTCATGGTGGTAAAAAGTTTGACACCCGGCCCAGATCCCTCGGCCCTTCCTGGAATCCGCTAGAGAAATTCTAAGTGCTTATATTAAGGAATTAAGGCCTCTGGGGGACCGTGGGGCAAAATGCGGGGAACCAGGAGGGCGTGGTGGGTAGGCACCCATGTACGCACAACCACCTCATGGTGGTAAGAAGTTTGACACCCGATCCAGGTCCCTCGGCCCTTCCTGGAATCCTCTAGAGAAATTCTACGTGCTTATATTAAGGAATTAAGGGCTCTGGGGGTGCGTGGGTCAAAATGCGGGGTACCAGGAGGGCGTGGCGGGTAGGCACCCATGTACGCACAACCACCTCATGGTGGTAAGAAGTTTGACACCCGGCCCAGGTCCCCCGGCCCTTCCTGGAATTCGCTAGAGAAATTTTAAGTGCTTATATTAAGGAATTAAGGCCTCTTGGGGTCCGTGGGGCAAAATGCGGGGAACCAGGAGGGCGTGGCGGGTAGGAACCTATGTACGCACAACCACCTCATGGTGGTAAGAAGTTTGACACCCGACCCAGGCCTCTCGGCTCTTCCTGGAATCCGCTAGAGCAATTCTTGTTGCTTATATTAAGGAATTAAAGCCTCTGGGGATCCAAGGGGCAAAATGCGGGGAACCAGGAGGGCGTGGCGGGTAGGCACCCATGTACGCACAACCACCTTATGGTGGTAAGAAGTTTGACACCCGGCCCAGGTCCCTCGGCCCTTCCTGGAATCCGCTAGAGAAATTCTAAGTGCTTATATTAAGGAATTAAGGCTTCTGGGGGTCCGTGGGGCAAAATGCGGGGAACCAGGAGGGCGTGGCGGGTAGGCACCCATGTACGCACAACCACCTCATGGTGGTAAGAAGTTTGACACCCGGCCCAGATCCCTCGGCCCTTCCTGGAATCTGCTAGAGAAATTCTAAGTGTTTATATTAAGGAATTAAGGCCTCTGGTGGTCCGTGGGGCAAAAAGCGGGGAACCAGGAGGGCGTGGCGGGTAGGCACCCATGTACGCACAACCACCTCATGGTGGTAAGAAGTTTGACATCCGGCCCAGGTCCCCCGGCCCTTCCTGGAATCCGCTAGAGCAATTCTAGGTGCTTATATTAAGGAATTAAGGCCTCTGGGGGACCGTGGGGCAAAATGCGGGGAACCAGGAGGGCGTGGCGGGTAGGCACCCATGTACGCACTACCACCTCATAGTGGTAAGAAGTTTGACACCCGGCCAAGGTCCCTCGGCCCTTCCTGGAATCCGCTAGAGCAATTCTTGTTGCTTATATTAAGGAATTAAAGGCTCTGGGGATCCAAGGGCCAAAATGCGGGGAACCAGGAGGGCGTGGCGGGTAGGCACCCATGTACGCACAACCACCTCATGGTGGTAAGAAGTTTGACACCCGGCCCAGGTCCCTCGGCCGTTCCTGGAATCCGCTAGAGCAATTCTTGTTGCTTATATTAAGGAATTAAAGCCTCTGGGGATCCAAGGGGCAAAATGCGGGGAACCAGGAGGGCGTGGCGGGTAGGCACCCATGTACGCACTACCACCTCATGGTGGTAAGAAGTTTGCCACCCGGCCCAGGTCCCTCGGCCGTTCCTGGAATCCGCTAGAGCAATTCTTGTTGCTTATATTAAGGAATTAAAGCCTCTGGGGATCCAAGGGGCAAAATGCGGGGAACCAGAAGGGCGTGGCGGGTAGGCACCCATGTACGCACAACCACCTCATGGTGGTAAGAAGTTTGACACCCGGCCCAGATCCCTCGGCCCTTCCTGGAATCCGCTAGAGAAATTCTAAGTGCTTATATTAAGGAATTAAGGCCTCTGGGGGTCCGTTGGGCAAAAAGCGGGGAACCAGGAGGGCGTGGCGGGTAGGCACCCATGTACGCACAACCACCTCATGGTGGTGAGAAGTTTGACACCCGGCCCAGGTCCCCCGGCCCTTCCTGGAATCTGCTAGAGAAATTCTAAGTGCTTATATTAAGGAATAACGGCCTCTGGGGGTCCGTGGGGCAATATGCGGGGAACCAGGAGGGCGTGGCGGGTAGGAACCTATGTACGCACAACCACCTCATGGTGCTAAGAAGTTTGACACCCGGCCCTGGTCCTTCGGCCTTTCCTGCAATCCGCTAGAGCAATTCTAGGTGCTTATATTAAGGAATTAAGGCCTCTGGGGGACGGTGGGGCAAAATGCGGGGAACCAGGAGGGCGTGGCGGGTAGGCACCCATGTACGCACAACCACCTCATAGTGGTAAAAAGTTTGACACCCGGCCCAGGTCCCTCGGCCCTTCCTGGAATCCGCTAGAGCAATTCTTGTTGCTGATATTAAGGAATTAAAGGCTCTGGGGATCCAAGGGGCAAAATGCGGGGAACCAGGAGGGCGTGGCGGGTAGGCACCCATGTACGCACAACCACCTCATGGTGGTAAGAAGTTTGACACCCGGCCCAGATCCCTCGGCCCTTCCTGGAATCCGCTAGAGAAATTCTAAGTGCTTATATTAAGGAATTTAGGCCTCTGGGGGTCCGTGGAGCAAAAAGCGGGGAACCAGGAGGGCGTGGCGGGTAGACACCCATGTACGCACAACCACCTCATGGTGGTAAGAAGTTTGACACCCGGCCCAGGTCCCCCGGCCCTTCCTGGAATCCGCTAGAGAAATTCTAAGTGCTTATATTAAGGAATTAAGGCCTCTGGGGGTCCGTGGGGCAAAATGCGGGGAACCAGGAGGGCGTGGCGGGTAGGAACCTATGTACGCACAACCAACTCATGGTGCTAAGAAGTTTGACACCCGGCCCTGGTCCTTCGGCCTTTCCTGGAATCCGCTAGAGCAATTCTAGGTGCTTATATTAAGGAATTAAGGCCTCTGGGGGACCGTGGGGCAAAATGCGGGGAACCAGGAGGGCGTGGCGGGTAGGCACCCATGTACGCACTACCACCTCACGGTGGTAAGAAGTTTGACACCCGGCCCAGGTCCCTCGGCCCTTCCTGGAATCCGCTAGAGCAATTCTTGTTGCTTATAATGAGGAATTAAAGGCTCTGGGGATCCAAGGGCCAAAATGCGGGGAACCAGGAGGGCGTGGCGGGTAGGCACCCATGTACGCACAACCACCTCATGGTGGTAAGAAGTTTGACACCCGGCCCAGGTCCCTCGGCCGTTCCTGGAATCCGCTAGAGCAATTCTTGACGCTTATATTAAGGAATTAAAGCCTCTGGGGATCCAAGGGGCAAAATGCGGGGAACCAGGAGGGCGTGGCGGGTAGGCACCCATGTACGCACAACCACCTCATGGTGGTAAGAAGTTTGACACCCGGCCCAGATCCCTCGGCCCTTCCTGGAATCCGCTAGAGAAATTCTAAGTGCTTATATTAAGGAATTAAGGCCTCTGGGGGTCCGTGGGGCAAAATGCGGGGAACCAGGAGGGCGTGGCGGGTAGGCACCCATGTACGCACAACCACCTCATGGTGGTAAAAAGTTTGACACCCGGCCCAGATCCCTCGGCCCTTCCTGGAATCCGCTAGAGAAATTCTAAGTGCTTATATTAAGGAATTAAGGCCTCTGGGGGTCCGTGGGGCAAAAAGCGGGGAACCAGGAGGGCGTGGCGGGTAGGCACCCATGTACGCACAACCACCTCATGGTGGTAAGAAGTTTGACACCCGGCCCTGGTCCTTCGGCCTTTCCTGGAATCCGCTAGAGCAATTCTAGGTGCTTATATTAAGGAATTAAGGCCTCTGGGGGACCGTGGGGCAAAATGCGGGGAACCAGGAGGGCGTGGCGGGTAGGCACCCATGTACGCACTACCACCTCATAGTGGTAAGAAGTTTGACACCCGGCCCAGATCCCTCGGCCCTTCCTGGAATCCGCTAGAGCAATTCTTGTTGCTTATATTAAGGAATTAAGGCCTCTGGGGGTCCGTGGGGCAAAATGCGGGGAACCAGGAGGGCGTGGCGGGTAGGCACCCATGTACGCACAACCACCTCATGGTGGTAAAAAGTTTGACACCCGGCCCAGATCCCTCGGCCCTTCCTGGAATCCGCTAGAGAAATTCTAAGTGCTTATATTAAGGAATTAAGGCCTCTGGGGGTCCGTGGGGCAAAAAGCGGGGAACCAGGAGGGCGTGGCGGGTAGGCACCCATGTACGCACAACCACCTCATGGTGGTAAGAAGTTTGACACCCGGCCCTGGTCCTTCGGCCTTTCCTGGAATCCGCTAGAGCAATTCTAGGTGCTTATATTAAGGAATTAAGGCCTCTGGGGGACCGTGGGGCAAAATGCGGGGAACCAGGAGGGCGTGGCGGGTAGGCACCCATGTACGCACTACCACCTCATAGTGGTAAGAAGTTTGACACCCGGCCCAGGTCCCTCGGCCCTTCCTGGAATCCGCTAGAGCAATTCTTGTTGCTTATATTAAGGAATTAAAGGCTCTGGGGATCCAAGGGCCAAAATGCGGGGAACCAGGAGGGCGTGGCGGGTAGGCACCCATGTACGCACAACCACCTCATGGTGGTAAGAAGTTTGACACCCGGCCCAGGTCCCTCGGCCGTTCTTGGAATCCGCTAGAGCAATTCTTGTTACTTATATTAAGGAATTAAAGCCTCTGGGAAACCAAGGAGCAAAATGCGGGGAACCAGGAGGGCGTGGCGGGTAGGCACCCATGTACGCACAACCACCTCATGGTGGTAAGAAGTTTGACACCCGGCCCAGATCCCTCAGCCCTTCCTGGAATCCGCTAGAGAAATTCTAAGTGCTTATATTAAGGAATTTAGGCCTCTGGGGGTCCGTGGAGCAAAAAGCGGGGAACCAGGAGGGCGTGGCGGGTAGACACCCATGTACGCACAACCACCTCATGGTGGTAAGAAGTTTGACACCCGGCCCAGGTCCCCCGGCCCTTCCTGGAATCCGCTAGAGAAATTCTAAGTGCTTATATTAAGGAATTAAGGCCTCTGGGGGTCCGTGGGGCAAAATGCGGGGAACCAGGAGGGCGTGGCGGGTAGGAACCTATGTACGCACAACCAACTCATGGTGCTAAGAAGTTTGACACCCGGCCCTGGTCCTTCGGCCTTTCTTGGAATCCGCTAGAGCAATTCTAGGTGCTTATATTAAGGAATTAAGGCCTCTGGGGGACCGTGGGGCAAAATGCGGGGAACCAGGAGGGCGTGGCGGGTAGGCACCCATGTACGCACTACCACCTCACGGTGGTAAGAAGTTTGACACCCGGCCCAGGTCCCTCGGCCCTTCCTGGAATCCGCTAGAGCAATTCTTGTTGCTTATAATGAGGAATTAAAGGCTCTGGGGATCCAAGGGCCAAAATGCGGGGAACCAGGAGGGCGTGGCGGGTAGGCACCCATGTACGCACAACCACCTCATGGTGGTAAGAAGTTTGACACCCGGCCCAGGTCCCTCGGCCGTTCCTGGAATCCGCTAGAGCAATTCTTGACGCTTATATTAAGGAATTAAAGCCTCTGGGGATCCAAGGGGCAAAATGCGGGGAACCAGGAGGGCGTGGCGGGTAGGCACCCATGTACGCACAACCACCTCATGGTGGTAAGAAGTTTGACACCCGGCCCAGATCCCTCGGCCCTTCCTGGAATCCGCTAGAGAAATTCTAAGTGCTTATATTAAGGAATTAAGGCCTCTGGGGGTCCGTGGGGCAAAATGCGGGGAACCAGGAAGGCGTGGCGGGTAGGCACCCATGTACGCACAACCACCTCATGGTGGTAAAAAGTTTGACACCCGGCCCAGATCCCTCGGCCCTTCCTGGAATCCGCTAGAGAAATTCTAAGTGCTTATATTAAGGAATTAAGGCCTCTGGGGGTCCGTGGGGCAAAAAGCGGGGAACCAGGAGGGCGTGGCGGGTAGGCACCCATGTACGCACAACCACCTCATGGTGGTAAGAAGTTTGACACCCGGCCCTGGTCCTTCGGCCTTTCCTGGAATCCGCTAGAGCAATTCTAGGTGCTTATATTAAGGAATTAAGGCCTCTGGGGGACCGTGGGGCAAAATGCGGGGAACCAGGAGGGCGTGGCGGGTAGGCACCCATGTACGCACTACCACCTCATAGTGGTAAGAAGTTTGACACCCGGCCCAGGTCCCTCGGCCCTTCCTGGAATCCGCTAGAGCAATTCTTGTTGCTTATATTAAGGAATTAAAGGCTCTGGGGATCCAAGGGCCAAAATGCGGGGAACCAGGAGGGCGTGGCGGGTAGGCACCCATGTACGCACAACCACCTCATGGTGGTAAGAAGTTTGACACCCGGCCCAGGTCCCTCGGCCGTTCCTGGAATCCGCTAGAGCAATTCTTGTTGCTTATATTAAGGAATTAAAGCCTCTGGGGATCCAAGGGGCAAAATGCGGGGAACCAGGAGGGCGTGGCGGGTAGGCACCCATGTACGCACAACCACCTCATGGTGGTAAGAAGTTTGACACCCGGCCCAGATCCCTCGGCCCTTCCTGGAATCCGCTAGAGAAATTCTAAGTGCTTATATTAAGGAATTAAGGCCTCTGGGGGTCTGTGGGGCAAAATGCGGGGAACCAGGAGGGCGTGGCGGGTAGGCACCCATGTACGCACAACCACCTCATGGTGGTAAGAAGTTTGACACCCGGCCCAGATCCCTCGGCCCTTCCTGGAATCCGCTAGAGAAATTCTTAGTGCTTATATTTAGGAATTAAGGCCCCTGGGGGTCCGTGGGGCAAAAAGCGGGGAACCAGGAGGGCGTGGCGGGTAGGCACCCATGTACGCACAACCACCTCATGGTGGTAAGAAGTTTGACACCCGGCCCAGGTCCCCCTGCCCTTCCTGGAATCCGCTAGAGAAATTCTTAGTGCTTATATTAAGGAATTAAGGCCTCTGGGGGTCCGTGGGGCAAAATGCGGGGAACCAGGGGGGCGTGGCGGGTAGGCACCCATGTACGCACAACCACCTCATGGTGGTAAGAAGTTTGACACCCGGCCCAGGTCCCCCTGCCCTTCCTGGAATCCGCTAGAGAAATTCTAAGTGCTTATATTAAGGAATTAAGG
Organism: Candelabrum cocksii; assembly: GCA_963930725.1. Classification (NCBI taxonomy): domain Eukaryota; kingdom Metazoa; phylum Cnidaria; class Hydrozoa; order Anthoathecata; family Candelabridae; genus Candelabrum; species Candelabrum cocksii. Next base: position 6,245,888 of record OZ005676.1, on the reverse strand, counting down.
CCTCTGGGGGTCCGTGGGGCAAAATGCGGGGAACCAGGGGGGCGTGGCGGGTAGGAACCTATGTACGCACAACCACCTCATGGTGGTAAGAAGTTTGACACCCGATCCAGGTCCCTCGGCCCTTCCTGGAATCCTCTAGAGAAATTCTAAGTGCTTATATTAAGGAATTAAGGCCTCTGGGGGTGCGTGGGTCAAAATGCGGGGTACCAGGAGGGCGTGGCGGGTAGGCACCCATGTACGCACAACCACCTCATGGTGGTAAGAAGTTTGACACCCGGCCCAGGTCCCCCGGCCCTTCCTGGAATCCGCTATAGAAATTCTAAGTGCTTATATTAAGGAATTAAGGCCTCTGGGGGTCCGTGGGGCAAAATGCGGGGAACCAGGAGGGCGTGGCGGGTAGGAACCTATGTACGCACAACCATCTCATGGTGGTAAGAAGTTTGACACCCGACCCAGGCCTCTCGGCCCTTCCTGGAATCCGCTAGAGCAATTCTTGCTGCTTATATTAAGGAATTAAAGCGTCTGGGGATCCAAGGGGCAAAATGCGGGCAACCAGGAGGGCGTGGCGGGTAGGCACCCATGTACGCACAACCACCTCATGGTGGTAAGAAGTTTGACACCCAGCCCAGGTCCCTCGGCCCTTCCTGGAATCCGCTAGAGAAATTCTAAGTGCTTATATTAAGGAATTAAGGCCTCTGGGGGTCCGTTGGGCAAAAAGCGGGGAACCAGGACGGCGTGGCGGGTAGGCACCCATGTACGCACAACCACCTCATGGTGGTGAGAAGTTTGACACCCGGCCCAGGTCCCCCGACCCTTCCTGGAATCTGCTAGAGAAATTCTAAGTGCTTATATTAAGGAATAACGGCCTCTGGGGGTCCGTGGGGCAATATGCGGGGAACCAGGAGGGCGTGGCGGGTAGGAACCTATGTACGCACAACCACCTCATGGTGCTAAGAAGTTTGACACCCGGCCCTGGTCCTTCGGCCTTTCCTGCAATCCGCTAGAGCAATTCTAGGTGCTTATATTAAGGAATTAAGGCCTCTGGGGGACGGTGGGGCAAAATGCGGGGAACCAGGAGGACGTGGCGGGTAGGAACCTATGTACGCACAACCACCTCATGGTGGTAAGAAGTTTGAGACCCGACCCAGGCCTCTAGGCCCTTCCTGGAATCCGCTAGAGCAATTCTTGTTGCTTATATTAAGGAATTAAAGCCTCTGGGGATCCAAGGGGCAAAATGCGGGGAACCAGGAGGGCGTGGCGGGTAGGCACCCATGTACGCACAACCACCTCATGGTGGTAAGAAGTTTGACACCCGGCCCAGGTCCCTCGGCCCTTCCTGGAATCCGCTAGAGAAATTGTAAGTGCTTATATTAAGGAATTAAGGCCTCTGGGGGTCCGTGGGGCAAAATGCGGGGAACCAGGAGGGCGTGGCGGGTAGGAACCTATGTACGCACAACCACCTCATGGTGCTAAGAAGTTTGACACCCGGCCCTGGTCCTTCGGCCTTTCTTGGAATCCGCTAGAGCAATTCTAGGTGCTTATATTAAGGAATTAAAGCCTCTGGGGTACCGTGGGGCAAAATGCGGGGAACCATGAGGGCGTGGCGGGTAGGCACCCATGTACGCACTACCACCTCATGGTGGTAAGAAGTTTGACACCCGGCCCAGGTCCCTCGGCCCTTCCTGGAATCCGCTAGAGCAATTCTAGGGGCTTATATTAAGGAAATAAGGCTTCTGGGGGTCCTTGGGGCAAAATGCGGGGAACCAGGAGGGCGTGGCAGGTAGGCACCCATGTACGCACAACCACCCCATGGTGGTAAGAAGTTTGACACCCGGCCCAGGTCCCTCGGCCCATCCTGGAATCCGCTAGAGAAATTCTAGGTGCTTATATTAAGGAATTAAAGCCTCTGGGGGTCCGTGGGGCAAAATGCGGGGAACCAGGAGGGCGTGGTGGGTAGGCACCCATGTACGCACAACCACCTCATGGTGGTAAGAAGTTTGACACCCGGCCCAGGTCCCTCGGCCGTTCTTGGAATCCGCTAGAGCAATTCTTGTTACTTATATTAAGGAATTAAAGCCTCTGGGAAACCAAGGAGCAAAATGCGGGGAACCAGGAGGGCGTGGCGGGTAGGCACCCATGTACGCACAACCACCTCATGGTGGTAAGAAGTTTGACACCCGGCCCAGATCCCTCAGCCCTTCCTGGAATCCGCTAGAGAAATTCTAAGTGCTTATATTAAGGAATTTAGGCCTCTGGGGGTCCGTGGAGCAAAAAGCGGGGAACCAGGAGGGCGTGGCGGGTAGACACCCATGTACGCACAACCACCTCATGGTGGTAAGAAGTTTGACACCCGGCCCAGGTCCCCCGGCCCTTCCTGGAATCCGCTAGAGAAATTCTAAGTGCTTATATTAAGGAATTAAGGCCTCTGGGGGTCCGTGGGGCAAAATGCGGGGAACCAGGAGGGCGTGGCGGGTAGGAACCTATGTACGCACAACCAACTCATGGTGCTAAGAAGTTTGACACCCGGCCCTGGTCCTTCGGCCTTTCTTGGAATCCGCTAGAGCAATTCTAGGTGCTTATATTAAGGAATTAAGGCCTCTGGGGGACCGTGGGGCAAAATGCGGGGAACCAGGAGGGCGTGGCGGGTAGGCACCCATGTACGCACTACCACCTCACGGTGGTAAGAAGTTTGACACCCGGCCCAGGTCCCTCGGCCCTTCCTGGAATCCGCTAGAGCAATTCTTGTTGCTTATAATGAGGAATTAAAGGCTCTGGGGATCCAAGGGCCAAAATGCGGGGAACCAGGAGGGCGTGGCGGGTAGGCACCCATGTACGCACAACCACCTCATGGTGGTAAGAAGTTTGACACCCGGCCCAGGTCCCTCGGCCGTTCCTGGAATCCGCTAGAGCAATTCTTGACGCTTATATTAAGGAATTAAAGCCTCTGGGGATCCAAGGGGCAAAATGCGGGGAACCAGGAGGGCGTGGCGGGTAGGCACCCATGTACGCACAACCACCTCATGGTGGTAAGAAGTTTGACACCCGGCCCAGATCCCTCGGCCCTTCCTGGAATCCGCTAGAGAAATTCTAAGTGCTTATATTAAGGAATTAAGGCCTCTGGGGGTCCGTGGGGCAAAATGCGGGGAACCAGGAAGGCGTGGCGGGTAGGCACCCATGTACGCACAACCACCTCATGGTGGTAAAAAGTTTGACACCCGGCCCAGATCCCTCGGCCCTTCCTGGAATCCGCTAGAGAAATTCTAAGTGCTTATATTAAGGAATTAAGGCCTCTGGGGGTCCGTGGGGCAAAAAGCGGGGAACCAGGAGGGCGTGGCGGGTAGGCACCCATGTACGCACAACCACCTCATGGTGGTAAGAAGTTTGACACCCGGCCCTGGTCCTTCGGCCTTTCCTGGAATCCGCTAGAGCAATTCTAGGTGCTTATATTAAGGAATTAAGGCCTCTGGGGGACCGTGGGGCAAAATGCGGGGAACCAGGAGGGCGTGGCGGGTAGGCACCCATGTACGCACTACCACCTCATAGTGGTAAGAAGTTTGACACCCGGCCCAGGTCCCTCGGCCCTTCCTGGAATCCGCTAGAGCAATTCTTGTTGCTTATATTAAGGAATTAAAGGCTCTGGGGATCCAAGGGCCAAAATGCGGGGAACCAGGAGGGCGTGGCGGGTAGGCACCCATGTACGCACAACCACCTCATGGTGGTAAGAAGTTTGACACCCGGCCCAGGTCCCTCGGCCGTTCCTGGAATCCGCTAGAGCAATTCTTGTTGCTTATATTAAGGAATTAAAGCCTCTGGGGATCCAAGGGGCAAAATGCGGGGAACCAGGAGGGCGTGGCGGGTAGGCACCCATGTACGCACAACCACCTCATGGTGGTAAGAAGTTTGACACCCGGCCCAGATCCCTCGGCCCTTCCTGGAATCCGCTAGAGAAATTCTAAGTGCTTATATTAAGGAATTAAGGCCTCTGGGGGTCTGTGGGGCAAAATGCGGGGAACCAGGAGGGCGTGGCGGGTAGGCACCCATGTACGCACAACCACCTCATGGTGGTAAGAAGTTTGACACCCGGCCCAGATCCCTCGGCCCTTCCTGGAATCCGCTAGAGAAATTCTTAGTGCTTATATTTAGGAATTAAGGCCCCTGGGGGTCCGTGGGGCAAAAAGCGGGGAACCAGGAGGGCGTGGCGGGTAGGCACCCATGTACGCACAACCACCTCATGGTGGTAAGAAGTTTGACACCCGGCCCAGGTCCCCCTGCCCTTCCTGGAATCCGCTAGAGAAATTCTTAGTGCTTATATTAAGGAATTAAGGCCTCTGGGGGTCCGTGGGGCAAAATGCGGGGAACCAGGGGGGCGTGGCGGGTAGGCACCCATGTACGCACAACCACCTCATGGTGGTAAGAAGTTTGACACCCGGCCCAGGTCCCCCTGCCCTTCCTGGAATCCGCTAGAGAAATTCTAAGTGCTTATATTAAGGAATTAAGGCCTCTGGGGGTCCGTGGGGCAAAATGCGGGGAACCAGGGGGGCGTGGCGGGTAGGAACCTATGTACGCACAACCACCTCATGGTGGTAAGAAGTTTGACACCCGATCCAGGTCCCTCGGCCCTTCCTGGAATCCTCTAGAGAAATTCTAAGTGCTTATATTAAGGAATTAAGGCCTCTGGGGGTGCGTGGGTCAAAATGCGGGGTACCAGGAGGGCGTGGCGGGTAGGCACCCATGTACGCACAACCACCTCATGGTGGTAAGAAGTTTGACACCCGGCCCAGGTCCCCCGGCCCTTCCTGGAATCCGCTATAGAAATTCTACGTGCTTATATTAAGGAATTAAGGCCTCTGGGGGTCCGTGGGGCAAAATGCGGGGAACCAGGAGGGCGTGGCGGGTAGGAACCTATGTACGCACAACCATCTCATGGTGGTAAGAAGTTTGACACCCGACCCAGGCCTCTCGGCCCTTCCTGGAATCCGCTAGAGCAATTCTTGCTGCTTATATTAAGGAATTAAAGCGTCTGGGGATCCAAGGGGCAAAATGCGGGCAACCAGGAGGGCGTGGCGGGTAGGCACCCATGTACGCACAACCACCTCATGGTGGTAAGAAGTTTGACACCCAGCCCAGGTCCCTCGGCCCTTCCTGGAATCCGCTAGAGAAATTCTAAGTGCTTATATTAAGGAATTAAGGCCTCTGGGGGTCCGTTGGGCAAAAAGCGGGGAACCAGGACGGCGTGGCGGGTAGGCACCCATGTACGCACAACCACCTCATGGTGGTGAGAAGTTTGACACCCGGCCCAGGTCCCCCGACCCTTCCTGGAATCTGCTAGAGAAATTCTAAGTGCTTATATTAAGGAATAACGGCCTCTGGGGGTCCGTGGGGCAATATGCGGGGAACCAGGAGGGCGTGGCGGGTAGGAACCTATGTACGCACAACCACCTCATGGTGCTAAGAAGTTTGACACCCGGCCCTGGTCCTTCGGCCTTTCCTGCAATCCGCTAGAGCAATTCTAGGTGCTTATATTAAGGAATTAAGGCCTCTGGGGGACGGTGGGGCAAAATGCGGGGAACCAGGAGGACGTGGCGGGTAGGAACCTATGTACGCACAACCACCTCATGGTGGTAAGAAGTTTGAGACCCGACCCAGGCCTCTAGGCCCTTCCTGGAATCCGCTAGAGCAATTCTTGTTGCTTATATTAAGGAATTAAAGCCTCTGGGGATCCAAGGGGCAAAATGCGGGGAACCAGGAGGGCGTGGCGGGTAGGCACCCATGTACGCACAACCACCTCATGGTGGTAAGAAGTTTGACACCCGGCCCAGGTCCCTCGACCCTTCCTGGAATCCGCTAGAGAAATTGTAAGTGCTTATATTAAGGAATTAAGGCCTCTGGGGGTCCGTGGGGCAAAATGCGGGGAACCAGGAGGGCGTGGCGGGTAGGAACCTATGTACGCACAACCACCTCATGGTGCTAAGAAGTTTGACACCCGGCCCTGGTCCTTCGGCCTTTCTTGGAATCCGCTAGAGCAATTCTAGGTGCTTATATTAAGGAATTAAAGCCTCTGGGGTACCGTGGGGCAAAATGCGGGGAACCATGAGGGCGTGGCGGGTAGGCACCCATGTACGCACTACCACCTCATGGTGGTAAGAAGTTTGACACCCGGCCCAGGTCCCTCGGCCCTTCCTGGAATCCGCTAGAGCAATTCTAGGGGCTTATATTAAGGAAATAAGGCTTCTGGGGGTCCTTGGGGCAAAATGCGGGGAACCAGGAGGGCGTGGCAGGTAGGCACCCATGTACGCACAACCACCCCATGGTGGTAAGAAGTTTGACACCCGGCCCAGGTCCCTCGGCCCATCCTGGAATCCGCTAGAGAAATTCTAGGTGCTTATATTAAGGAATTAAAGCCTCTGGGGGTCCGTGGGGCAAAATGCGGGGAACCAGGAGGGCGTGGTGGGTAGGCACCTATGTACGCACAACCACCTCATGGTGGTAAGAAGTTTGACACCCGACCCAGGCCTCTCGGCCCTTCCTGGAATCCGCTAGAGCAATTCTAGGTGCTTATATTAAGGAATTAAGGTCTCTGGGGGACCGTGGGGCAAAATGCGGGGAACCAGGAGGGCGTGGCGGGTAGGCACCCATGTACGCACTACCACCTCATGGTGGTTAGAAGTTTGACACCCGGTCCAGGTCCCTCGGCCCTTCCTGGAATCCGCTAGAGCAATTCTTGTTGCTTATATTAAGGAATTAAAGCCTTTGGGGATCCCAGGGGCAAAATGCGGGGAACCAGGAGGGCGTGGCAAGTAGGCACCCATGTACGCACAACCACCTCATGGTGGTAAGAAGTTTGACACCCGGCTCAGGTCCCTCGGCCCTTCCTGGAATCCGCTAGGGAAATTCTAAGTGCTTATATTAAGGAATTAAGGCCTCTGGGGGTCCGTGGGGCAAAATGCGGGGAACCAGGAGGGCGTGGCGGGTAGGCACCAATGTACGCACTACCACCTCATGGTGGTAAGAAGTTTGACACCCGGCCCAGGTCCCTCGGCCCTTCCTGGAATCCGCTAGAGCAATTCTTGTTGCTTATATTAAGGAATTAAAGGCTCTGGGGATCCAAGGGCCAAAATGCGGGGAATCAGGAGGGCGTGGCGGGTAGGCACCCATGTACGCACAACCACCTCATGGTGGTAAGAAGTTTGACACCCGGCCCAGGTCCCTCGGCCGTTCCTGGAATCCGCTAGAGCAATTTTTGATGCTTATATTAAGGAATTAAAGCCTTTGGGGATCCAAGGGGCAAAATGCGGGGAACCAGGAGGGCGTGGCGGGTAGGCACCCATGTACGCACAACCACCTCATGGTGGTAAGAAGTTTGACAACCGGCCCAGATCCCTCGGCCCTTCCTGGAATCCGCTAGAGAAATTCTAAGTGCTTATATTAAGGAATAACGGCCTCTGGGGGTCCGTGGGGCAATATGCGGGGAACCAGGAGGGCGTGGCGGGTAGGAACCTATGTACGCACAACCACCTCATGGTGCTAAGAAGTTTGACACCCGGCCCTGGTCCTTCGGCCTTTCCTGCAATCCGCTAGAGCAATTCTAGGTGCTTATATTAAGGAATTAAGGCCTCTGGGGGACCGTGGGGCAAAATGCGGGGAACCAGGAGGGCGTGGCGGGTAGGCACCCATGTACGCACAATCGCCTTATGGTGGTAAGAAGTTTGACACCCGGCCCAGGTCCCTCGGCCGTTCCTGGAATCCGCTAGAGCAATTCTTGTTGCTTATATTAAGGAATTAAAGCCTCTGGGAAACCAAGGAGCAAAATGCGGGGAACCAGGAGGGCGTGGCGGGTAGGCACCCATGTACGCACAACCACCTCATGGTGGTAAGAAGTTTGACACCCGGCCCAGATCCCTCGGCCCTTCCTGGAATCCGCTAGAGCATTTCTAGGTGCTTATATTAAGGAATTAAGGTCTCTGGGGGACCGTGGGGCAAAATGCGGGGAACCAGGAGGGCGTGGCGGGTAGGCACCCATGTACGCACTACCACCTCATGGTGGTTAGAAGTTTGACACCCGGTCCAGGTCCCTCAGCCCTTCCTGGAATCCGCTAGAGAAATTCTAAGTGCTTATATTAAGGAATTAAGGCCTCTGGGGGTCCGTGGGGCAAAATGCGGGGAACCAGGAGGGCGTGGCGGGTAGGAACCTATGTACGCACAACCAACTCATGGTGCTAAGAAGTTTGACACCCGGCCCTGGTCCTTCGGCCTTTCCTGGAATCCGCTAGAGTAATTCTAGGTGCTTATATTAAGGAATTAAGGCCTCTGGGGGACCGTGGGGCAAAATGCGGGGAACCAGGAGGGCGTGGCGGGTAGGCACCCATGTACGCACTACCACCTCACGGTGGTAAGAAGTTTGACACCCGGCCCAGGTCCCTTGGCCCTTCCTGGAATCCGCTAGAGCAATTCTTGTTGCTTATAATGAGGAATTAAAGGCTCTGGGGATCCAAGGGCCAAAATGCGGGGAACCAGGAGGGCGTGGCGGGTAGGCACCCATGTACGCACAACCACCTCATGGTGGTAAGAAGTTTGACACCCGGCCCAGGTCCCTCGGCCGTTCCTGGAATCCGCTAGAGCAATTCTTGTTGCTTATATTAAGGAATTAAAGCCTCTGGGGATCCAAGGGGCAAAATGCGGGGAACCAGGAGGGCGTGGCGGGTAGGCACCCATGTACGCACAACCACCTCATGGTGGTAAGAAGTTTGACACCCGGCCCAGATCCCTCGGCCCTTCCTGGAATCCGCTAGAGAAATTCTAAGTGCTTATATTAAGGAATTAAGGCCTCTGGGGGTCCGTGGGGCAAAATGCGGGGAACCAGGAGGGCGTGGCGGGTAGGCACCCATGTACGCACAACCACCTCATGGTGGTAAAAAGTTTGACACCCGGCCCAGATCCCTCGGCCCTTCCTGGAATCCGCTAGAGAAATTCTAAGTGCTTATATTAAGGAATTAAGGCCTCTGGGGGACCGTGGGGCAAAATGCGGGGAACCAGGAGGGCGTGGCGGGTAGGCACCCATGTACGCACAACCACCTCATGGTGGTAAGAAGTTTGACACCCGATCCAGGTCCCTCGGCCCTTCCTGGAATCCTCTAGAGAAATTCTAAGTGCTTATATGAAGGAATTAAGGCCTCTGGGGGTGCGTGGTTCAAAATGCGGGGTACCAGGAGGGCGTGGCGGGTAGGCACCCATGTACGCACAACCACCTCATGGTGGTAAGAAGTTTGACACCCGGCCCAGGTCCCCCGGCCCTTCCTGGAATTCGCTAGAGAAATTTTAAGTGCTTATATTAAGGAATTAAGGCCTCTTGGGGTCCAAGGGGCAAAATGCGGGGAACCAGGAGGGCGTGGCGGGTAGGAACCTATGTACGCACAACCACCTCATGGTGGTAAGAAGTTTGACACCCGACCCAGGCCTCTCGGCTCTTCCTGGAATCCGCTAGAGCAATTCTTGTTGCTTATATTAAGGAATTAAAGCCTCTGGGGATCCAAGGGGCAAAATGCGGGGAACCAGGAGGGCGTGGCGGGTAGGCATCCATGTACGCACAACCACCTTATGGTGGTAAGAAGTTTGACACCCGGCCCAGGTCCCTCGGCCCTTCCTGGAATCCGCTAGAGAAATTCTAAGTGCTTATATTAAGGAATTAAGGCTTCTGGGGGTCCGTGGGGCAAAATGCGGGGAACCAGGAGGGCGTGGCGGGTAGGCACCCATGTACGCACAACCACCTCATGGTGGTAAGAAGTTTGACACCCGGCCCAGATCCCTCGGCCCTTCCTGGAATCTGCTAGAAAAATTCTAAGTGCTTATATTAAGGAATTAAGGCCTCTGGTGGTCCGTGGGGCAAAAAGCGGGGAACCAGGAGGGCGTGGCGGGTAGGCACCCATGGACGCACAACCACCTCATGGTGGTAAGAAGTTTGACATCCGGCCCAGGTCCCCCGGCCCTTCCTGGAATCCGCTAGAGCAATTCTAGGTGCTTATATTAAGGAATTAAGGCTTCTGGGGGACCGTGGGGCAAAATGCGGGGAACCAGGAGGGCGTGGCGGGTAGGCACCCATGTACGCACTACCACCTCATAGTGGTAAGAAGTTTGACACCCGGCCCAGGTCCCTCGGCCCTTCCTGGAATCCGCTAGAGCAATTCTTGTTGCTTATATTAAGGAATTAAAGGCTCTGGGGATCCAAGGGCCAAAATGCGGGGAACCAGGAGGGCGTGGCGGGTAGGCACCCATGTACGCACAACCACCTCATGGTGGTAAGAAGTTTGACACCCGGCCCAGGTCCCTCGGCCGTTCCTGGAATCCGCTAGAGCAATTCTTGTTGCTTATATTAAGGAATTAAAGCCTCTGGGGATCCAAGGGGCAAAATGCGGGGAACCAGGAGGGCGTAGCGGGTAGGCACCCATGTACGCACAACCACCTCATGGTGGTAAGAAGTTTGACACCCGGCCCAGATCCCTCGGCCCTTCCTGGAATCCGCTAGAGAAATTCTAAGTGCTTATATTAAGGAATTAAGGCCTCTGGGGGTCCGTGGGGCAAAATGCGGGGAACCAGGAGGGCGTGGCGGGTAGGCACCCATGTACGCACAACTACCTCATGGTGGTAAGAAGTTTGACACCCGGCCCAGATCCCTCGGCCCTTCCTGGAATCCGCTAGAGAAATTCTAAGTTCTTATATTAAGGAATTAAGGCCCCTGGGGGTCCGTGGGGCAAAAAGCGGGGAACCAGGAGGGCGTGGCGGGTAGGCACCCATGTACGCACAACCACCTCATGGTGGTAAGAAGTTTGACACCCGGCCCAGGTCCCCCTGCCCTTCCTGGTATCCGCTAGAGAAATTCTAAGTGCTTATATTAAGGAATTAAGGCCTCTGGGGGTCCGTGGGGCAAAATGCAGGGAACCAGGGGGGCGTGGCGGGTAGGAACCTATGTACGCACAACCACCTCATGGTGGTAAGAAGTTTGACACCCGATCCAGGTCCCTCGGCCCTTCCTGGAATCCTCTAGAGAAATTCTAAGTGCTTTTATTAAGGAATTAAGGCCTCTGGGGGTGCGTGGGTCAAAATGCGGGGTACCAGGAGGGCGTGGCGGGTAGGCACCCATGTACGCACAACCACCTCATGGTGGTAAGAAGTTTGACACCCGGCCCAGGTCCCCCGGCCCTTCCTGGAATCCGCTATAGAAATTCTAAGTGCTTATATTAAGGAATTAAGGCCTCTGGGGGTCCGTGGGGCAAAATGCGGGGAACCAGGAGGGCGTGGCGGGTAGGAACCTATGTACGCACAACCATCTCATGGTGGTAAGAAGTTTGACACCCGACCCAGGCCTCTCGGCCCTTCCTGGAATCCGCTAGAGCAATTCTTGTTGCTTATATTAAGGAATTAAAGCGTCTGGGGATCCAAGGGGCAAAATGCGGGCAAACAGGAGGGCGTGGCGGGTAGGCACCCATGTACGCACAACCACCTCATGGTGGTAAGAAGTTTGACACCCAGCCCAGGTCCCTCGGCCCTTCCTGGAATCCGCTAGAGAAATTCTAAGTGCTTATATTAAGGAATTAAAGCCTCTGGGGGTCCGTGGGGCAAAATGCGGGGAACCAGGAGGGCGTGGCGGGTAGGAACCTGTGTACGCACAACCACCTCATGGTGCTAAGAAGTTTGACACCCGGCCCTGGTCCTTCGGCATTTCCTGGAATCCGCTAGAGCAATTCTACGTACTTATATTAAGGAATTAAGGCCTCTGGGGGACCGTGGGGCAAAATGCGGGGAACCAGGAGGGCGTGGCGGGTAGGCACCCATGTACGCACTACCACCTCATGGTGGTAAGAAGTTTGACACCCGGCCCAGGTCCCTCGGCCCATCCTGGAATCCGCTAGAGAAATTCTAGGTGCTTATATTAAGGAATTAAGGCCTCTGGGGGACCGTGGGGCAAAATGCGGGGAACCAGGAGGGCGTGGCGGGTAGGCACCCATGTACGCACAACCACCTCATGGTGGTAAGAAGTTTGCCACCCGGCCCAGGTCCCTCGGCCGTTCCTGGAATCCGCTAGAGCAATTCTTGTTGCTTATATTAAGGAATTAAAGCCTCTGGGGATCCAAGGGGCAAAATGCGGGGAACCAGGAGGGCGTGGCGGGTAGGCACCCATGTACGCACAACCACCTCATGGTGGTAAGAAGTTTGACACCCGGCCCAGATCCCTCGGCCCTTCCTGGAATCCGCTAGAGCAATTCTTGTTGCTTATATTAAGGAATTAAAGCCTCTGGGGATCCAAGGGGCAAAATGCGGGGAACCAGGAGGGCGTGGCGGGTAGGCACCCATGTACGCACAACCACCTCATGGTGGTAAGAAGTTTGACACCCGGCCCAGGTCCCTCGGCCCTTCCTGGAATCCGCTAGAGAAATTGTAAGTGCTTATATTAAGGAATAACGGCCTCTGGGGGTCCGTGGGGCAATATGCGGGGAACCAGGAGGGCGTGGCGGGTAGGAACCTATGTACGCACAACCACCTCATGGTGCTAAGAAGTTTGACACCCGGCCCTGGTCCTTCGGCCTTTCCTGCAATCCGCTAGAGCAATTCTAGGTGCTTATATTAAGGAATTAAGGCCTCTGGGGGACGGTGGGGCAAAATGCGGGGAACCAGGAGGACGTGGCGGGTAGGAACCTATGTACGCACAACCACCTCATGGTGGTAAGAAGTTTGAGACCCCACCCAGGCCTCTAGGCCCTTCCTGGAATCCGCTAGAGCAATTCTTGTTGCTTATATTAAGGAATTAAAGCCTCTGGGGATCCAAGGGGCAAAATGCGGGGAACCAGGAGGGCGTGGCGGGTAGGCACCCATGTACGCACAACCACCTCATGGTGGTAAGAAGTTTGACACCCGGCCCAGGTCCCTCGGCCCTTCCTGGAATCCGCTAGAGAAATTGTAAGTGCTTATATTAAGGAATTAAGGCCTCTGGGGGTCCGTGGGGCAAAATGCGGGGAACCAGGAGGGCGTGGCGGGTAGGAACCTATGTACGCACAACCACCTCATGGTGCTAAGAAGTTTGACACCCGGCCCTGGTCCTTCGGCCTTTCTTGGAATCCGCTAGAGCAATTCTAGGTGCTTATATTAAGGAATTAAAGCCTCTGGGGTACCGTGGGGCAAAATGCGGGGAACCATGAGGGCGTGGCGGGTAGGCACCCATGTACGCACTACCACCTCATGGTGGTAAGAAGTTTGACACCCGGCCCAGGTCCCTCGGCCCTTCCTGGAATCCGCTAGAGCAATTCTAGGGGCTTATATTAAGGAAATAAGGCTTCTGGGGGTCCGTGGGGCAAAATGCGGGGAACCAGGAGGGCGTGGCGAGTAGGCACCCATGTACGCACAACCACCTCATGGTGGTAAGAAGTTTGACACCCGGCTCAGGTCCCTCGGCCCTTCCTGGAATCCGCTAGGGAAATTCTAAGTGCTTATATTAAGGAATTAAGGCCTCTGGGGGTCCGTGGGGCAAAATGCGGGGAACCAGGAGGGCGTGGCGGGTAGGCACCAATGTACGCACTACCACCTCATGGTGGTAAGAAGTTTGACACGCGGCCCAGGTCCCTCGGCCCTTCCTGGAATCCGCTAGAGCAATTCTTGTTGCTTATATTAAGGAATTAAAGGCTCTGGGGATCCAAGGGCCAAAATGCGGGGAATCAGGAGGGCGTGGCGGGTAGGCACCCATGTACGCACAACCACCTCATGGTGGTAAGAAGTTTGACACCCGGCCCAGGTCCCTCGGCCGTTCCTGGAATCCGCTAGAGCAATTTTTGTTGCTTATATTAAGGAATTAAAGCCTTTGGGGATCCAAGGGGCAAAATGCGGGGAACCAGGAGGGCGTGGCGGGTAGGCACCCATGTACGCACAACCACCTCATGGTGGTAAGAAGTTTGACACCCGGCCCAGATCCCTCGGCCCTTCCTGGAATCCGCTAGAGAAATTCTAAGTGCTTATATTAAGGAATAACGGCCTCTGGGGGTCCGTGGGGCAATATGCGGGGAACCAGGAGGGCGTGGCGGGTAGGAACCTATGTACGCACAACCACCTCATGGTGCTAAGAAGTTTGACACCCGGCCCTGGTCCTTCGGCCTTTCCTGCAATCCGCTAGAGCAATTCTAAGTGCTTATATTAAGGAATTAAGGCCTCTGGGGGACGGTGGGGCAAAATGCGGGGAACTAGGAGGGCGTGGCGGGTAGGAACCTATGTACGCACAACCACCTCATGGTGGTAAGAAGTTTGAGACCCGACCCAGGCCTCTAGGCCCTTCCTGGAATCCGCTAGAGCAATTCTTGTTGCTTATATTAAGGAATTAAAGCCTCTGGGGATCCAAGGGGCAAAATGCGGGGAACCAGGAGGGCGTGGCGGGTAGGCACCCATGTACGCACAACCACCTCATGGTGGTAAGAAGTTTGACACCCGGCCCAGGTCCCTCGGCCCTTCCTGGAATCCGCTAGAGAAATTCTAAGTGCTTATATTAAGGAATTAAGGCCTCTGGGGGTCCGTGGGGCAAAATGCGGGGAACCAGAAGGGCGTGGCGGGTAGGAACCTATGTACGCACAACCACCTTATGGTGCTAAGAAGTTTGACACCCGGCCCTGGTCCTTCGGCCTTTCCTGGAATCCGCTAGAGCAATTCTAGGTACTTATATTAAGGAATTAAAGCTTCTGGGGGTCCGTGGGGCAAAGAGCGGGGAACCAGGAGGGCGTGGCGGGTAGGCACCCATGTACGCACAACCACCTCATGGTGGTTAGAAGTTTGACACCCGGCCCAGGTCCCCCGTCCCTTCCTGGAATCCGCTAGAGAAATTCTAAGTGCTTATATTAAGGAATAACGGCCTCTGGGGGTCCGAGGGGCAAAATGCGGGGAACCAGGAGGGCGTGGCGGGTAGGAACCTATGTACGCACAACCACCTCATGGTGCTAAGAAGTTTGACACCCGGCCCTGGTCCTTCGGCCTTTCCTGCAATCCGCTAGAGCAATTCTAGGTGCTTATATTAAGGAATTAAGGCCTCTGGGGGACCGTGGGGCAAAATGCGGGGAACCAGGAGGGCGTGGCGGGTAGGCACCCATGTACGCACAATCGCCTTATGGTGGTAAGAAGTTTGACACCCGGCCCAGGTCCCCCGGCCCTTCCTGGAATCCGGTAGAGAATTTCTAAGTGCTTATATTAAGGAATTAAGGCCTCTGGGGGACGGTGGGGCAAAATGCGGGGAACCAGGAGGGCGTGGCGGGTAGGCACCCATGTACGCACAACCACCTCATGGTGGTGAGAAGTTTGACACCCGGCCCAGGTCCCCCGGCCCTTCCTGGAATCTGCTAGAGAAATTCTAAGTGCTTCTATTAAGGAATAACGGCCTCTGGGGGTCCGTGGGGCAATATGCGGGGAACCAGGAGGGCGTGGCGGGTAGGAACCTATGTACGCACAACCACCTCATGGTGCTAAGAAGTTTGACACCCGGCCCTGGTCCTTCGGCCTTTCCTGCAATCCGCTAGAGCAATTCTAGGTGCTTATATTAAGGAATTAAGGCCTCTGTGGGACGGTGGGGCAAAATGCGGGGAACCAGGAGGACGTGGCGGGTAGGAACCTATGTACGCACAACCACCTCATGGTGGTAAGAAGTTTGAGACCCGACCCAGGCCTCTAGGCCCTTCCTGGAATCCGCTAGAGCAATTTTTGTTGCTTATATTAAGGAATTAAAGCCTCTGGGGATCCAAGGGGCAAAATGCGGGGAACCAGGAGGGCGTGGCGGGTAGGCACCCATGTACGCACAACCACTTCATGGTGGTAAGAAGTTTGACACCCGGCCCAGGTCCCTCGGCCCTTCCTGGAATCCGCTAGAGAAATTCTAAGTGCTTATATTAAGGAATTAAGGCCTCTGGGGGTCCGTGGGGCAAAATGCGGGGAACCAGGAGGGCGTGGCGGGTAGGAACCTATGTACGCACAACCACCTCATGGTGCTAAGAACTTTGACACCCGGCCCTGGTCCTTCGGCCTTTCTTGGAATCCGCTAGAGCAATTCTAGGTGCTTATATTAAGGAATTAAAGCTTCTGGGGTACCGTGGGGCAAAATGCGGGGAACCATGAGGGCGTGGCGGGTAGGCACCCATGTACGCACTACCACCTCATGGTGGTAAGAAGTTTGACACCCGGCCCAGGTCCCTCGGCCCTTCCTGGAATCCGCTAGAGCAATTCTAGGGGCTTATATTAAGGAAATAAGGCCTCTGGGGGACGGTGGGGCAAAATGCGGGGAACTAGGAGGGCGTGGCGGGTAGGAACCTATGTACGCACAACCACCTCATGGTGGTAAGAAGTTTGAGACCCGACCCAGGCCTCTAGGCCCTTCCTGGAATCCGCTAGAGCAATTCTAAGTGCTTATATTAAGGAATTAAGGCCTCTGGGGGACGGTGGGGCAAAATGCGGGGAACTAGGAGGGCGTGGCGGGTAGGAACCTATGTACGCACAACCACCTCATGGTGGTAAGAAGTTTGAGACCCGACCCAGGCCTCTAGGCCCTTCCTGGAATCCGCTAGAGCAATTCTTGTTGCTTATATTAAGGAATTAAAGCCTCTGGGGATCCAAGGGGCAAAATGCGGGGAACCAGGAGGGCGTGGCGGGTAGGCACCCATGTACGCACAACCACCTCATGGTGGTAAGAAGTTTGACACCCGGCCCAGATCCCTCGGCCCTTCCTGGAATCCGCTAGAGAAATTCTAAGTGCTTATATTAAGGAATTAAGGCCTCTGGGGGTCCGTTGGGCAAAAAGCGGGGAACCAGGACGGCGTGGCGGGTAGGCACCCATGTACGCACAACCACCTCATGGTGGTGAGAAGTTTGACACGCGGCCCAGGTCCCCCGGCCCTTCCTGGAATCTGCTAGAGAAATTCTAAGTGCTTATATTAAGGAATAACGGCCTCTGGGGGTCCGTGGGGCAATATGCGGGGAACCAGGAGGGCGTGGCGGGTAGGAACCTATGTACGCACAACCACCTCATGGTGCTAAGAAGTTTGACACCCGGCCCTGGTCCTTCGGCCTTTCCTGCAATCCGCTAGAGCAATTCTAGGTGCTTATATTAAGGAATTAAGGCCTCTGGGGGACGGTGGGGCAAAATACGGGGAACCAGGAGGGCGTGGCGGGTAGGAACCTATGTACGCACAACCACCTCATGGTGGTAAGAAGTTTGAGACCCGACCCAGACCTCTAGGCCCTTCCTGGAATCCGCTAGAGCAATTCTTGTTGCTTATATTAAGGAATTAAAGCCTCTGGGGATCCAAGGGGCAAAATGCGGGGAACCAGGAGGGCGTGGCGGGTAGGCACCCATGTACGCACAACCACCTCATGGTGGTAAGAAGTTTGACACCCGGCCCAGGTCCCTCGGCCCTTCCTGGAATCCGCTAGAGAAATTGTAAGTGCTTATATTAAGGAATTAAGGCCTCTGGGGGTCCGTGGGGCAAAATGCGGGGAACCAGGAGGGCGTGGCGGGTAGGAACCTATGTACGCACAACCACCTCATGGTGCTAAGAAGTTTGACACCCGGCCCTGGTCCTTCGGCCTTTCTTGGAATCCGCTAGAGCAATTCTAGGTGCTTATATTAAGGAATTAAAGCCTCTGGGGTACCGTGGGGCAAAATGCGGGGAACCATGAGGGCGTGGCGGGTAGGCACCCATGTACGCACTACCACCTCATGGTGGTAAGAAGTTTGACACCCGGCCCAGGTCCCTCGGCCCTTCCTGGAATCCGCTAGAGCAATTCTAGGGGCTTATATTAAGGAAATAAGGCTTCTGGGGGTCCGTGGGGCAAAATGCGGGGAACCAGGAGGGCGTGGCGAGTAGGCACCCATGTACGCACAACCACCTCATGGTGGTAAGAAGTTTGACACCCGGCTCAGGTCCCTCGGCCCTTCCTGGAATCCGCTAGGGAAATTCTAAGTGCTTATATTAAGGAATTAAGGCCTCTGGGGGTCCGTGGGGCAAAATGCGGGGAACCAGGAGGGCGTGGCGGGTAGGCACCAATGTACGCACTACCACCTCATGGTGGTAAGAAGTTTGACACGCGGCCCAGGTCCCTCGGCCCTTCCTGGAATCCGCTAGAGCAATTCTTGTTGCTTATATTAAGGAATTAAAGGCTCTGGGGATCCAAGGGCCAAAATGCGGGGAATCAGGAGGGCGTGGCGGGTAGGCACCCATGTACGCACAACCACCTCATGGTGGTAAGAAGTTTGACACCCGGCCCAGGTCCCTCGGCCGTTCCTGGAATCCGCTAGAGCAATTTTTGTTGCTTATATTAAGGAATTAAAGCCTTTGGGGATCCAAGGGGCAAAATGCGGGGAACCAGGAGGGCGTGGCGGGTAGGCACCCATGTACGCACAACCACCTCATGGTGGTAAGAAGTTTGACACCCGGCCCAGATCCCTCGGCCCTTCCTGGAATCCGCTAGAGAAATTCTAAGTGCTTATATTAAGGAATAACGGCCTCTGGGGGTCCGTGGGGCAATATGCGGGGAACCAGGAGGGCGTGGCGGGTAGGAACCTATGTACGCACAACCACCTCATGGTGCTAAGAAGTTTGACACCCGGCCCTGGTCCTTCGGCCTTTCCTGCAATCCGCTAGAGCAATTCTAAGTGCTTATATTAAGGAATTAAGGCCTCTGGGGGACGGTGGGGCAAAATGCGGGGAACTAGGAGGGCGTGGCGGGTAGGAACCTATGTACGCACAACCACCTCATGGTGGTAAGAAGTTTGAGACCCGACCCAGGCCTCTAGGCCCTTCCTGGAATCCGCTAGAGCAATTCTTGTTGCTTATATTAAGGAATTAAAGCCTCTGGGGATTCAAGGGGCAAAATGCGGGGAACCAGGAGGGCGTGGCGGGTAGGCACCCATGTACGCACAACCACCTCATGGTGGTAAGAAGTTTGACACCCGGCCCAGGTCCCTCGGCCCTTCCTGGAATCCGCTAGAGAAATTCTAAGTGCTTATATTAAGGAATTAAGGCCTCTGGGGGTCCGTGGGGCAAAATGCGGGGAACCAGAAGGGCGTGGCGGGTAGGAACCTATGTACGCACAACCACCTCATGGTGCTAAGAAGTTTGACACCCGGCCCTGGTCCTTCGGCCTTTCCTGGAATCCGCTAGAGCAATTCTAGGTACTTATATTAAGGAATTAAAGCTTCTGGGGGTCCGTGGGGCAAAGAGCGGGGAACCAGGAGGGCGTGGCGGGTAGGCACCCATGTACGCACAACCACCTCATGGTGGTTAGAAGTTTGACACCCGGCCCAGGTCCCCCGTCCCTTCCTGGAATCCGCTAGAGAAATTCTAAGTGCTTATATTAAGGAATAACGGCCTCTGGGGGTCCGAGGGGCAAAATGCGGGGAACCAGGAGGGCGTGGCGGGTAGGAACCTATGTACGCACAACCACCTCATGGTGCTAAGAAGTTTGACACCCGGCCCTGGTCCTTCGGCCTTTCCTGCAATCCGCTAGAGCAATTCTAGGTGCTTATATTAAGGAATTAAGGCCTCTGGGGGACCGTGGGGCAAAATGCGGGGAACCAGGAGGGCGTGGCGGGTAGGCACCCATGTACGCACAATCGCCTTATGGTGGTAAGAAGTTTGACACCCGGCCCAGGTACCCCGGCCCTTCCTGGAATCCGGTAGAGAAATTCTAAGTGCTTATATTAAGGAATTAAGGCCTCTGGGGGACGGTGGGGCAAAATGCGGGGAACCAGGAGGGCGTGGCGGGTAGGCACCCATGTACGCACAACCACCTCATGGTGGTGAGAAGTTTGACACCCGGCCCAGGTCCCCCGGCCCTTCCTGGAATCTGCTAGAGAAATTCTAAGTGCTTCTATTAAGGAATAACGGCCTCTGGGGGTCCGTGGGGCAATATGCGGGGAACCAGGAGGGCGTGGCGGGTAGGAACCTATGTACGCACAACCACCTCATGGTGCTAAGAAGTTTGACACCCGGCCCTGGTCCTTCGGCCTTTCCTGCAATCCGCTAGAGCAATTCTAGGTGCTTATATTAAGGAATTAAGGCCTCTGTGGGACGGTGGGGCAAAATGCGGGGAACCAGGAGGACGTGGCGGGTAGGAACCTATGTACGCACAACCACCTCATGGTGGTAAGAAGTTTGAGACCCGACCCAGGCCTCTAGGCCCTTCCTGGAATCCGCTAGAGCAATTCTTGTTGCTTATATTAAGGAATTAAAGCCTCTGGGGATCCAAGGGGCAAAATGCGGGGAACCAGGAGGGCGTGGCGGGTAGGCACCCATGTACGCACAACCACTTCATGGTGGTAAGAAGTTTGACACCCGGCCCAGGTCCCTCGGCCCTTCCTGGAATCCGCTAGAGAAATTCTAAGTGCTTATATTAAGGAATTAAGGCCTCTGGGGGTCCGTGGGGCAAAATGCGGGGAACCAGGAGGGCGTGGCGGGTAGGAACCTATGTACGCACAACCACCTCATGGTGCTAAGAACTTTGACACCCGGCCCTGGTCCTTCGGCCTTTCTTGGAATCCGCTAGAGCAATTCTAGGTGCTTATATTAAGGAATTAAAGCCTCTGGGGTACCGTGGGGCAAAATGCGGGGAACCATGAGGGCGTGGCGGGTAGGCACCCATGTACGCACTACCACCTCATGGTGGTAAGAAGTTTGACACCCGGCCCAGGTCCCTCGGCCCTTCCTGGAATCCGCTAGAGCAATTCTAGGGGCTTATATTAAGGAAATAAGGCCTCTGGGGGACGGTGGGGCAAAATGCGGGGAACTAGGAGGGCGTGGCGGGTAGGAACCTATGTACGCACAACCACCTCATGGTGGTAAGAAGTTTGAGACCCGACCCAGGCCTCTAGGCCCTTCCTGGAATCCGCTAGAGCAATTCTAAGTGCTTATATTAAGGAATTAAGGCCTCTGGGGGACGGTGGGGCAAAATGCGGGGAACTAGGAGGGCGTGGCGGGTAGGAACCTATGTACGCACAATCACCTCATGGTGGTAAGAAGTTTGAGACCCGACCCAGGCCTCTAGGCCCTTCCTGGAATCCGCTAGAGCAATTCTTGTTGCTTATATTAAGGAATTAAAGCCTCTGGGGATCCAAGGGGCAAAATGCGGGGAACCAGGAGGGCGTGGCGGGTAGGCACCCATGTACGCACAACCACCTCATGGTGGTAAGAAGTTTGACACCCGGCCCAGGTCCCTCGGCCCTTCCTGGAATCCGCTAGAGAAATTCTAAGTGCTTATATTAAGGAATTAAGGCCTCTGGGGGTCCGTGGGGCAAAATGCGGGGAACCAGAAGGGCGTGGCGGGTAGGAACCTATGTACGCACAACCACCTCATGGTGCTAAGAAGTTTGACACCCGGCCCTGGTCCTTCGGCCTTTCCTGGAATCCGCTAGAGCAATTCTAGGTACTTATATTAAGGAATTAAAGCTTCTGGGGGTCCGTGGGGCAAAGAGCGGGGAACCAGGAGGGCGTGGCGGGTAGGCACCCATGTACGCACAACCACCTCATGGTGGTTAGAAGTTTGACACCCGGCCCAGGTCCCCCGGCCCTTCCTGGAATCCGCTAGAGAAATTCTAAGTGCTTATATTAAGGAATAACGGCCTCTGGGGGTCTGAGGGGCAAAATGCGGGGAACCAGGAGGGCGTGGCGGGTAGGAACCTATGTACGCACAACCACCTCATGGTGCTAAGAAGTTTGACACCCGGCCCTGGTCCTTCGGCCTTTCCTGCAATCCGCTAGAGCAATTCTAGGTGCTTATATTAAGGAATTAAGGCCTCTGGGGGACCGTGGGGCAAAATGCGGGGAACCAGAAGGGCGTGGCGGGTAGGCACCCATGTACGCACAATCGCCTTATGGTGGTAAGAAGTTTGACACCCGGCCCAGGTCCCCCGGCTATTCCTGGGATCCGGTAGAGAAATTCTAAGTGCTTATATTAAGGAATTAAGGCCTCTGGGGGACGGTGGGGCAAAATGCGGGGAACCAGGAGGGCGTGGCGGGTAGGCACCCATGTACGCACAACCACCTCATGGTGGTGAGAAGTTTGACACCCGGCCCAGGTCCCCCGGCCCTTCCTGGAATCTGCTAGAGAAATTCTAAGTGCTTCTATTAAGGAATAACGGCCTCTGGGGGTCCGTGGGGCAATTTGCGGGGAACCAGGAGGGCGTGGCGGGTAGGAACCTATGTACGCACAACCACCTCATGGTGCTAAGAAGTTTGACACCCGGCCCTGGTCCTTCGGCCTTTCCTGCAATCCGCTAGAGCAATTCTAGGTGCTTATATTAAGGAATTAAGGCCTCTGTGGGACGGTGGGGCAAAATGCGGGGAACCAGGAGGACGTGGCGGGTAGGAACCTATGTACGCACAACCACCTCATGGTGGTAAGAAGTTTGAGACCCGACCCAGGCCTCTAGGCCCTTCCTGGAATCCGCTAGAGCAATTCTTGTTGCTTATATTAAGGAATTAAAGCCTCTGGGGATCCAAGGGGCAAAATGCGGGGAACCAGGAGGGCGTGGCGGGTAGGCACCCATGTACGCACAACCACTTCATGGTGGTAAGAAGTTTGACACCCGGCCCAGGTCCCTCGGCCCTTCCTGGAATCCGCTAGAGAAATTCTAAGTGCTTATATTAAGGAATTAAGGCCTCTGGGGGTCCGTGGGGCAAAATGCGGGGAACCAGGAGGGCGTGGCGGGTAGGAACCTATGTACGCACAACCACCTCATGGTGCTAAGAACTTTGACACCCGGCCCTGGTCCTTCGGCCTTTCTTGGAATCCGCTAGAGCAATTCTAGGTGCTTATATTAAGGAATTAAAGCCTCTGGGGTACCGTGGGGCAAAATGCGGGGAACCATGAGGGCGTGGCGGGTAGGCACCCATGTACGCACTACCACCTCATGGTGGTAAGAAGTTTGACACCCGGCCCAGGTCCCTCGGCCCTTCCTGGAATCCGCTAGAGCAATTCTAGGGGCTTATATTAAGGAAATAAGGCTTCTGGGGGTCCTTGGGGCAAAATGCGGGGAACCATGAGGGCGTGGCGGGTAGGCACCCATGTACGCACTACCACCTCATGGTGGTAAGAAGTTTGACACCCGGCCCAGGTCCCTCGGCCCTTCCTGGAATCCGCTAGAGCAATTCTAGGGGCTTATATTAAGGAAATAAGGCTTCTGGGGGTCCTTGGGGCAAAATGCGGGGAACCAGGAGGGCGTGGCAGGTAGGCACCCATGTACGCACAACCACCCCATGGTGGTAAGAAGTTTGACACCCGGCCCAGGTCCCTCGGCCCATCCTGGAATCCGCTAGAGAAATTCTAGGTGCTTATATTAAGGAAGTAAAGCCTCTGGGGGTCCGTGGGGCAAAATGCGGGGAACCAGGAGGGCGTGGCGGGTAGGAACCTATGTACGCACAACCACCTCATGGTGCTAAGAAGTTTGACACCCGGCCCTGGTCCTTCGGCCTTTCTTGGAATCCGCTAGAGCAATTCTAGGTGCTTATATTAAGGAATTAAAGCCTCTGGGGTACCGTGGGGCAAAATGCGGGGAACCATGAGGGCGTGGCGGGTAGGCACCCATGTACGCACTACCACCTCATGGTGGTAAGAAGTTTGACACCCGGCCCAGGTCCCTCGGCCCTTCCTGGAATCCGCTAGAGCAATTCTAGGGGCTTATATTAAGGAAATAAGGCTTCTGGGGGTCCTTGGGGCAAAATGCGGGGAACCAGGAGGGCGTGGCGGGTAGGCACCCATGTACGCACAACCACCTCATGGTGGTAAGAAGTTTGACACCCGGCCCAGATCCCTCGGCCCTTCCTGGAATCCGCTAGAGAAATTCTAAGTGCTTATATTAAGGAATAACGGCCTCTGGGGGTCCGTGGGGCAATATGCGGGGAACCAGGAGGGCGTGGCGGGTAGGAACCTATGTACGCACAACCACCTCATGGTGCTAAGAAGTTTGACACCCGGCCCTGGTCCTTCGGCCTTTCCTGCAATCCGCTAGAGCAATTCTAAGTGCTTATATTAAGGAATTAAGGCCTCTGGGGGACGGTGGGGCAAAATGCGGGGAACTAGGAGGGCGTGGCGGGTAGGAACCTATGTACGCACAACCACCTCATGGTGGTAAGAAGTTTGAGACCCGACCCAGGCCTCTAGGCCCTTCCTGGAATCCGCTAGAGCAATTCTTGTTGCTTATATTAAGGAATTAAAGCCTCTGGGGATCCAAGGGGCAAAATGCGGGGAACCAGGAGGGCGTGGCGGGTAGGCACCCATGTACGCACAACCACCTCATGGTGGTAAGAAGTTTGACACCCGGCCCAGGTCCCTCGGCCCTTCCTGGAATCCGCTAGAGAAATTCTAAGTGCTTATATTAAGGAATTAAGGCCTCTGGGGGTCCGTGGGGCAAAATGCGGGGAACCAGAAGGGCGTGGCGGGTAGGAACCTATGTACGCACAACCACCTCATGGTGCTAAGAAGTTTGACACCCGGCCCTGGTCCTTCGGCCTTTCCTGGAATCCGCTAGAGCAATTCTAGGTACTTATATTAAGGAATTAAAGCTTCTGGGGGTCCGTGGGGCAAAGAGCGGGGAACCAGGAGGGCGTGGCGGGTAGGCACCCATGTACGCACAACCACCTCATGGTGGTTAGAAGTTTGACACCCGGCCCAGGTCCCCCGTCCCTTCCTGGAATCCGCTAGAGAAATTCTAAGTGCTTATATTAAGGAATAACGGCCTCTGGGGGTCCGAGGGGCAAAATGCGGGGAACCAGGAGGGCGTGGCGGGTAGGAACCTATGTACGCACAACCACCTCATGGTGCTAAGAAGTTTGACACCCGGCCCTGGTCCTTCGGCCTTTCCTGCAATCCGCTAGAGCAATTCTAGGTGCTTATATTAAGGAATTAAGGCCTCTGGGGGACCGTGGGGCAAAATGCGGGGAACCAGGAGGGCGTGGCGGGTAGGCACCCATGTACGCACAATCGCCTTATGGTGGTAAGAAGTTTGACACCCGGCCCAGGTACCCCGGCCCTTCCTGGAATCCGGTAGAGAAATTCTAAGTGCTTATATTAAGGAATTAAGGCCTCTGGGGGACGGTGGGGCAAAATGCGGGGAACCAGGAGGGCGTGGCGGGTAGGCACCCATGTACGCACAACCACCTCATGGTGGTGAGAAGTTTGACACCCGGCCCAGGTCCCCCGGCCCTTCCTGGAATCTGCTAGAGAAATTCTAAGTGCTTCTATTAAGGAATAACGGCCTCTGGGGGTCCGTGGGGCAATATGCGGGGAACCAGGAGGGCGTGGCGGGTAGGAACCTATGTACGCACAACCACCTCATGGTGCTAAGAAGTTTGACACCCGGCCCTGGTCCTTCGGCCTTTCCTGCAATCCGCTAGAGCAATTCTAGGTGCTTATATTAAGGAATTAAGGCCTCTGTGGGACGGTGGGGCAAAATGCGGGGAACCAGGAGGACGTGGCGGGTAGGAACCTATGTACGCACAACCACCTCATGGTGGTAAGAAGTTTGAGACCCGACCCAGGCCTCTAGGCCCTTCCTGGAATCCGCTAGAGCAATTCTTGTTGCTTATATTAAGGAATTAAAGCCTCTGGGGATCCAAGGGGCAAAATGCGGGGAACCAGGAGGGCGTGGCGGGTAGGCACCCATGTACGCACAACCACTTCATGGTGGTAAGAAGTTTGACACCCGGCCCAGGTCCCTCGGCCCTTCCTGGAATCCGCTAGAGAAATTCTAAGTGCTTATATTAAGGAATTAAGGCCTCTGGGGGTCCGTGGGGCAAAATGCGGGGAACCAGGAGGGCGTGGCGGGTAGGAACCTATGTACGCACAACCACCTCATGGTGCTAAGAACTTTGACACCCGGCCCTGGTCCTTCGGCCTTTCTTGGAATCCGCTAGAGCAATTCTAGGTGCTTATATTAAGGAATTAAAGCCTCTGGGGTACCGTGGGGCAAAATGCGGGGAACCATGAGGGCGTGGCGGGTAGGCACCCATGTACGCACTACCACCTCATGGTGGTAAGAAGTTTGACACCCGGCCCAGGTCCCTCGGCCCTTCCTGGAATCCGCTAGAGCAATTCTAGGGGCTTATATTAAGGAAATAAGGCCTCTGGGGGACGGTGGGGCAAAATGCGGGGAACTAGGAGGGCGTGGCGGGTAGGAACCTATGTACGCACAACCACCTCATGGTGGTAAGAAGTTTGAGACCCGACCCAGGCCTCTAGGCCCTTCCTGGAATCCGCTAGAGCAATTCTAAGTGCTTATATTAAGGAATTAAGGCCTCTGGGGGACGGTGGGGCAAAATGCGGGGAACTAGGAGGGCGTGGCGGGTAGGAACCTATGTACGCACAACCACCTCATGGTGGTAAGAAGTTTGAGACCCGACCCAGGCCTCTAGGCCCTTCCTGGAATCCGCTAGAGCAATTCTTGTTGCTTATATTAAGGAATTAAAGCCTCTGGGGATCCAAGGGGCAAAATACGGGGAACCAGGAGGGCGTGGCGGGTAGGCACCCATGTACGCACAACCACCTCATGGTGGTAAGAAGTTTGACACCCGGCCCAGGTCCCTCAGCCCTTCCTGGAATCCGCTAGAGAAATTCTAAGTGCTTATATTAAGGAATTAAGGCCTCTGGGGGTCCGTGGGGCAAAATGCGG
Organism: Candelabrum cocksii; assembly: GCA_963930725.1. Classification (NCBI taxonomy): domain Eukaryota; kingdom Metazoa; phylum Cnidaria; class Hydrozoa; order Anthoathecata; family Candelabridae; genus Candelabrum; species Candelabrum cocksii. The sequence continues at coordinate 6,219,217 of OZ005676.1, read as the reverse complement.
GGAACCAGAAGGGCGTGGCGGGTAGGAACCTATGTACGCACAACCACCTCATGGTGCTAAGAAGTTTGACACCCGGCCCTGGTCCTTCGGCCTTTCCTGGAATCCGCTAGAGCAATTCTAGGTACTTATATTAAGGAATTAAAGCTTCTGGGGGTCCGTGGGGCAAAGAGCGGGGAACCAGGAGGGCGTGGCGGGTAGGCACCCATGTACGCACAACCACCTCATGGTGGTTAGAAGTTTGACACCCGGCCCAGGTCCCCCGGCCCTTCCTGGAATCCGCTAGAGAAATTCTAAGTGCTTATATTAAGGAATAACGGCCTCTGGGGGTCCGAGGGGCAAAATGCGGGGAACCAGGAGGGCGTGGCGGGTAGGAACCTATGTACGCACAACCACCTCATGGTGCTAAGAAGTTTGACACCCGGCCCTGGTCCTTCGGTCTTTCCTGCAATCCGCTAGAGCAATTCTAGGTGCTTATATTAAGGAATTAAGGCCTCTGGGGGACCGTGGGGCAAAATGCGGGGAACCAGGAGGGCGTGGCGGGTAGGCACCCATGTACGCACAATCGCCTTATGGTGGTAAGAAGTTTGACACCCGGCCCAGGTCCCCCGGCCCTTCCTGGAATCCGGTAGAGAAATTCTAAGTGCTTATATTAAGGAATTAAGGCCTCTGGGGGACGGTGGGGCAAAATGCGGGGAACCAGGAGGGCGTGGCGGGTAGGCACCCATGTACGCACAACCACCTCATGGTGGTGAGAAGTTTGACACCCGGCCCAGGTCCCCCGGCCCTTCCTGGAATCTGCTAGAGAAATTCTAAGTGCTTCTATTAAGGAATAACGGCCTCTGGGGGTCCGTGGGGCAATTTGCGGGGAACCAGGAGGGCGTGGCGGGTAGGAACCTATGTACGCACAACCACCTCATGGTGCTAAGAAGTTTGACACCCGGCCCTGGTCCTTCGGCCTTTCCTGCAATCCGCTAGAGCAATTCTAGGTGCTTATATTAAGGAATTAAGGCCTCTGTGGGACGGTGGGGCAAAATGCGGGGAACCAGGAGGACGTGGCGGGTAGGAACCTATGTACGCACAACCACCTCATGGTGGTAAGAAGTTTGAGACCCGACCCAGGCCTCTAGGCCCTTCCTGGAATCCGCTAGAGCAATTCTTGTTGCTTATATTCAGGAATTAAAGCCTCTGGGGATCCAAGGGGCAAAATGCGGGGAACCAGGAGGGCGTGGCGGGTAGGCACCCATGTACGCACAACCACTTCATGGTGGTAAGAAGTTTGACACCCGGCCCAGGTCCCTCGGCCCTTCCTGGAATCCGCTAGAGAAATTCTAAGTGCTTATATTAAGGAATTAAGGCCTCTGGGGGTCCGTGGGGCAAAATGCGGGGAACCAGGAGGGCGTGGCGGGTAGGAACCTATGTACGCACAACCACCTCATGGTGCTAAGAACTTTGACACCCGGCCCTGGTCCTTCGGCCTTTCTTGGAATCCGCTAGAGCAATTCTAGGTGCTTATATTAAGGAATTAAAGCCTCTGGGGTACCGTGGGGCAAAATGCGGGGAACCATGAGGGCGTGGCGGGTAGGCACCCATGTACGCACTACCACCTCATGGTGGTAAGAAGTTTGACACCCGGCCCAGGTCCCTCGGCCCTTCCTGGAATCCGCTAGAGCAATTCTAGGGGCTTATATTAAGGAAATAAGGCTTCTGGGGGTCCTTGGGGCAAAATGCGGGGAACCATGAGGGCGTGGCGGGTAGGCACCCATGTACGCACTACCACCTCATGGTGGTAAGAAGTTTGACACCCGGCCCAGGTCCCTCGGCCCTTCCTGGAATCCGCTAGAGCAATTCTAGGGGCTTATATTAAGGAAATAAGGCTTCTGGGGGTCCTTGGGGCAAAATGCGGGGAACCAGGAGGGCGTGGCAGGTAGGCACCCATGTACGCACAACCACCCCATGGTGGTAAGAAGTTTGACACCCGGCCCAGGTCCCTCGGCCCATCCTGGAATCCGCTAGAGAAATTCTAGGTGCTTATATTAAGGAAGTAAAGCCTCTGGGGGTCCGTGGGGCAAAATGCGGGGAACCAGGAAGGCGTGGCGGGTAGGAACCTATGTACGCACAACCACCTCATGGTGCTAAGAAGTTTGACACCCGGCCCTGGTCCTTCGGCCTTTCTTGGAATCCGCTAGAGCAATTCTAGGTGCTTATATTAAGGAATTAAAGCCTCTGGGGTACCGTGGGGCAAAATGCGGGGAACCATGAGGGCGTGGCGGGTAGGCACCCATGTACGCACTACCACCTCATGGTGGTAAGAAGTTTGACACCCGGCCCAGGTCCCTCGGCCCTTCCTGGAATCCGCTAGAGCAATTCTAGGGGCTTATATTAAGGAAATAAGGCTTCTGGGGGTCCTTGGGGCAAAATGCGGGGAACCAGGAGGGCGTGGCAGGTAGGCACCCATGTACGCACAACCACCCCATGGTGGTAAGAAGTTTGACACCCGGCCCAGGTCCCTCAGCCCATCCTGGAATCCGCTAGAGAAATTCTAGGTGCTTATATTAAGGAATTAAAGCCTCTGGGGGTCCGTGGGGCAAAATGCGGGGAACCAGGAGGGCGTGGTGGGTAGGCACCTATGTACGCACAACCACCTCATGGTGGTAAGAAGTTTGACACCCGACCCAGGCCTCTCGGCCCTTCCTGGAATCCGCTAGAGCAATTCTAGGTGCTTATATTAAGGAATTAAGGCCTCTGGGGGACCGAGGGGCAAAATGCGGGGAACCAGGAGGGCGTGGCGGGTAGGCACCCATGTACGCACTACCACCTCATGGTGGTTAGAAGTTTGACACCCGGCCCAGGTCCCTCGGCCCTTCCTGGAATCCGCTAGAGCAATTCTTGTTGCTTTTATTAAGGAATTAAAGCCTTTGGGGATCCCAGGGGCAAAATGCGGGGAACCAGGAGGGCGTGGCGAGTAGGCACCCATGTACGCACAACCACCTCATGGTGGTAAGAAGTTTGACACCCGGCTCAGGTCCTTCGGCCCTTCCTGGAATCCGCTAGGGAAATTCTAAGTGCTTATATTAAGGAATTAAGGCCTCTGGGGGTCCGTGGGGCAAAATGCGGGGAACCAGGAGGGCGTGGCGGGTAGGCACCAATGTACGCACTACCACCTCATGGTGGTAAGAAGTTTGACACCCGGCCCAGGTCCCTCGGCCCTTCCTGGAATCCGCTAGAGCAATTCTTGTTGCTTATATTAAGGAATTAAAGGCTCTGGGGATCCAAGGGCCAAAATGCGGGGAATCAGGAGGGCGTGGCGGGTAGGCACCCATGTACGCACAACCACCTCATGGTGGTAAGAAGTTTGACACCCGGCCGAGGTCCCTCGGCCGTTCCTGGAATCCGCTAGAGCAATTTTTGTTGCTTATATTAAGGAATTAAAGCCTTTGGGGATCCAAGGGGCAAAATGCGGGGAACCAGGAGGGCGTGGCGGGTAGGCACCCATGTACGCACAACCACCTCATGGTGGTAAGAAGTTTGACACCCGGCCCAGATCCCTCGGCCCTTCCTGGAATCCGCTAGAAAAATTCTAAGTGCTTATATTAAGGAATAACGGCCTCTGGGGGTCCGTGGGGCAATATGCGGGGAACCAGGAGGGCGTGGCGGGTAGGAACCTATGTACGCACAACCACCTCATGGTGGTAAGAAGTTTGACACCCGGCTCAGGTCCTTCGGCCCTTCCTGGAATCCGCTAGGGAAATTCTAAGTGCTTATATTAAGGAATTAAGGCCTCTGGGGGTCCGTGGGGCAAAATGCGGGGAACCAGGAGGGCGTGGCGGGTAGGCACCAATGTACGCACTACCACCTCATGGTGGTTAGAAGTTTGACACCCGGCCCAGGTCCCCCGTCCCTTCCTGGAATCCGCTAGAGAAATTCTAAGTGCTTATATTAAGGAATAACGGCCTCTGGGGGTCCGAGGGGCAAAATGCGGGGAACCAGGAGGGCGTGGCGGGTAGGAACCTATGTACGCACAACCACCTCATGGTGCTAAGAAGTTTGACACCCGGCCCTGGTCCTTCGGCCTTTCCTGCAATCCGCTAGAGCAATTCTAGGTGCTTATATTAAGGAATTAAGGCCTCTGGGGGACCGTGGGGCAAAATGCGGGGAACCAGGAGGGCGTGGCGGGTAGGCACCCATGTACGCACAATCGCCTTATGGTGGTAAGAAGTTTGACACCCGGCCCAGGTACCCCGGCCCTTCCTGGAATCCGGTAGAGAAATTCTAAGTGCTTATATTAAGGAATTAAGGCCTCTGGGGGACGGTGGGGCAAAATGCGGGGAACCAGGAGGGCGTGGCGGGTAGGCACCCATGTACGCACAACCACCTCATGGTGGTGAGAAGTTTGACACCCGGCCCAGGTCCCCCGGCCCTTCCTGGAATCTGCTAGAGAAATTCTAAGTGCTTCTATTAAGGAATAACGGCCTCTGGGGGTCCGTGGGGCAATATGCGGGGAACCAGGAGGGCGTGGCGGGTAGGAACCTATGTACGCACAACCACCTCATGGTGCTAAGAAGTTTGACACCCGGCCCTGGTCCTTCGGCCTTTCCTGCAATCCGCTAGAGCAATTCTAGGTGCTTATATTAAGGAATTAAGGCCTCTGTGGGACGGTGGGGCAAAATGCGGGGAACCAGGAGGACGTGGCGGGTAGGAACCTATGTACGCACAACCACCTCATGGTGGTAAGAAGTTTGAGACCCGACCCAGGCCTCTAGGCCCTTCCTGGAATCCGCTAGAGCAATTCTTGTTGCTTATATTAAGGAATTAAAGCCTCTGGGGATCCAAGGGGCAAAATGCGGGGAACCAGGAGGGCGTGGCGGGTAGGCACCCATGTACGCACAACCACTTCATGGTGGTAAGAAGTTTGACACCCGGCCCAGGTCCCTCGGCCCTTCCTGGAATCCGCTAGAGAAATTCTAAGTGCTTATATTAAGGAATTAAGGCCTCTGGGGGTCCGTGGGGCAAAATGCGGGGAACCAGGAGGGCGTGGCGGGTAGGAACCTATGTACGCACAACCACCTCATGGTGCTAAGAACTTTGACACCCGGCCCTGGTCCTTCGGCCTTTCTTGGAATCCGCTAGAGCAATTCTAGGTGCTTATATTAAGGAATTAAAGCCTCTGGGGTACCGTGGGGCAAAATGCGGGGAACCATGAGGGCGTGGCGGGTAGGCACCCATGTACGCACTACCACCTCATGGTGGTAAGAAGTTTGACACCCGGCCCAGGTCCCTCGGCCCTTCCTGGAATCCGCTAGAGCAATTCTAGGGGCTTATATTAAGGAAATAAGGCCTCTGGGGGACGGTGGGGCAAAATGCGGGGAACTAGGAGGGCGTGGCGGGTAGGAACCTATGTACGCACAACCACCTCATGGTGGTAAGAAGTTTGAGACCCGACCCAGGCCTCTAGGCCCTTCCTGGAATCCGCTAGAGCAATTCTTGTTGCTTATATTAAGGAATTAAAGCCTCTGGGGATCCAAGGGGCAAAATGCGGGGAACCAGGAGGGCGTGGCGGGTAGGCACCCATGTACGCACAACCACCTCATGGTGGTAAGAAGTTTGACACCCGGCCCAGGTCCCTCGGCCCTTCCTGGAATCCGCTAGAGAAATTCTAAGTGCTTATATTAAGGAATTAAGGCCTCTGGGGGTCCGTGGGGCAAAATGCGGGGAACCAGAAGGGCGTGGCGGGTAGGAACCTATGTACGCACAACCACCTCATGGTGCTAAGAAGTTTGACACCCGGCCCTGGTCCTTCGGCCTTTCCTGGAATCCGCTAGAGCAATTCTAGGTACTTATATTAAGGAATTAAAGCTTCTGGGGGTCCGTGGGGCAAAGAGCGGGGAACCAGGAGGGCGTGGCGGGTAGGCACCCATGTACGCACAACCACCTCATGGTGGTTAGAAGTTTGACACCCGGCCCAGGTCCCCCGGCCCTTCCTGGAATCCGCTAGAGAAATTCTAAGTGCTTATATTAAGGAATAACGGCCTCTGGGGGTCCGAGGGGCAAAATGCGGGGAACCAGGAGGGCGTGGCGGGTAGGAACCTATGTACGCACAACCACCTCATGGTGCTAAGAAGTTTGACACCCGGCCCTGGTCCTTCGGCCTTTCCTGCAATCCGCTAGAGCAATTCTAGGTGCTTATATTAAGGAATTAAGGCCTCTGGGGGACCGTGGGGCAAAATGCGGGGAACCAGGAGGGCGTGGCGGGTAGGCACCCATGTACGCACAATCGCCTTATGGTGGTAAGAAGTTTGACACCCGGCCCAGGTCCCCCGGCCCTTCCTGGAATCCGGTAGAGAAATTCTAAGTGCTTATATTAAGGAATTAAGGCCTCTGGAGGACGGTGGGGCAAAATGCGGGGAACCAGGAGGGCGTGGCGGGTAGGCACCCATGTACGCACAACCACCTCATGGTGGTGAGAAGTTTGACACCCGGCCCAGGTCCCCCGGCCCTTCCTGGAATCTGCTAGAAAAAATTCTAAGTGCTTCTATTAAGGAATAACGGCCTCTGGGGGTCCGTGGGGCAATTTGCGGGGAACCAGGAGGGCGTGGCGGGTAGGAACCTATGTACGCACAACCACCTCATGGTGCTAAGAAGTTTGACACCCGGCCCTGGTCCTTCGGCCTTTCCTGCAATCCGCTAGAGCAATTCTAGGTGCTTATATTAAGGAATTAAGGCCTCTGTGGGACGGTGGGGCAAAATGCGGGGAACCAGGAGGACGTGGCGGGTAGGAACCTATGTACGCACAACCACCTCATGGTGGTAAGAAGTTTGAGACCCGACCCAGGCCTCTAGGCCCTTCCTGGAATCCGCTAGAGCAATTCTTGTTGCTTATATTAAGGAATTAAAGCCTCTGGGGATCCAAGGGGCAAAATGCGGGGAACCAGGAGGGCGTGGCGGGTAGGCACCCATGTACGCACAACCACTTCATGGTGGTAAGAAGTTTGACACCCGGCCCAGGTCCCTCGGCCCTTCCTGGAATCCGCTAGAGAAATTCTAAGTGCTTATATTAAGGAATTAAGGCCTCTGGGGGTCCGTGGGGCAAAATGCGGGGAACCAGGAGGGCGTGGCGGGTAGGAACCTATGTACGCACAACCACCTCATGGTGCTAAGAACTTTGACACCCGGCCCTGGTCCTTCGGCCTTTCTTGGAATCCGCTAGAGCAATTCTAGGTGCTTATATTAAGGAATTAAAGCCTCTGGGGTACCGTGGGGCAAAATGCGGGGAACCATGAGGGCGTGGCGGGTAGGCACCCATGTACGCACTACCACCTCATGGTGGTAAGAAGTTTGACACCCGGCCCAGGTCCCTCGGCCCTTCCTGGAATCCGCTAGAGCAATTCTAGGGGCTTATATTAAGGAAATAAGGCTTCTGGGGGTCCTTGGGGCAAAATGCGGGGAACCATGAGGGCGTGGCGGGTAGGCACCCATGTACGCACTACCACCTCATGGTGGTAAGAAGTTTGACACCCGGCCCAGGTCCCTCGGCCCTTCCTGGAATCCGCTAGAGCAATTCTAGGGGCTTATATTAAGGAAATAAGGCTTCTGGGGGTCCTTGGGGCAAAATGCGGGGAACCAGGAGGGCGTGGCAGGTAGGCACCCATGTACGCACAACCACCCCATGGTGGTAAGAAGTTTGACACCCGGCCCAGGTCCCTCGGCCCATCCTGGAATCCGCTAGAGAAATTCTAGGTGCTTATATTAAGGAAGTAAAGCCTCTGGGGGTCCGTGGGGCAAAATGCGGGGAACCAGGAGGGCGTGGCGGGTAGGAACCTATGTACGCACAACCACCTCATGGTGCTAAGAAGTTTGACACCCGGCCCTGGTCCTTCGGCCTTTCTTGGAATCCGCTAGAGCAATTCTAGGTGCTTATATTAAGGAATTAAAGCCTCTGGGGTACCGTGGGGCAAAATGCGGGGAACCATGAGGGCGTGGCGGGTAGGCACCCATGTACGCACTACCACCTCATGGTGGTAAGAAGTTTGACACCCGGCCCAGGTCCCTCGGCCCTTCCTGGAATCCGCTAGAGCAATTCTAGGGGCTTATATTAAGGAAATAAGGCTTCTGGGGGTCCTTGGGGCAAAATGCGGGGAACCAGGAGGGCGTGGCAGGTAGGCACCCATGTACGCACAACCACCCCATGGTGGTAAGAAGTTTGACACCCGGCCCAGGTCCCTCGGCCCATCCTGGAATCCGCTAGAGAAATTCTAGGTGCTTATATTAAGGAATTAAAGCCTCTGGGGGTCCGTGGGGCAAAATGCGGGGAACCAGGAGGGCGTGGTGGGTAGGCACCGATGTACGCACAACCACCTCATGGTGGTAAGAAGTTTGACACCCGACCCAGGCCTCTCGGCCCTTCCTGGAATCCGCTAGAGCAATTCTAGGTGCTTATATTAAGGAATTAAGGCCTCTGGGGGACCGAGGGGCAAAATGCGGGGAACCAGGAGGGCGTGGCGGGTAGGCACCCATGTACGCACTACCACCTCATGGTGGTTAGAAGTTTGACACCCGGCCCAGGTCCCTCGGCCCTTCCTGGAATCCGCTAGAGCAATTCTTGTTGCTTTTATTAAGGAATTAAAGCCTTTGGGGATCCCAGGGGCAAAATGCGGGGAACCAGGAGGGCGTGGCGAGTAGGCACCCATGTACGCACAACCACCTCATGGTGGTAAGAAGTTTGACACCCGGCTCAGGTCCTTCGGCCCTTCCTGGAATCCGCTAGGGAAATTCTAAGTGCTTATATTAAGGAATTAAGGCCTCTGGGGGTCCGTGGGGCAAAATGCGGGGAACCAGGAGGGCGTGGCGGGTAGGCACCAATGTACGCACTACCACCTCATGGTGGTAAGAAGTTTGACACCCGGCCCAGGTCCCTCGGCCCTTCCTGGAATCCGCTAGAGCAATTCTTGTTGCTTATATTAAGGAATTAAAGGCTCTGGGGATCCAAGGGCCAAAATGCGGGGAATCAGGAGGGCGTGGCGGGTAGGCACCCATGTACGCACAACCACCTCATGGTGGTAAGAAGTTTGACACCCGGCCGAGGTCCCTCGGCCGTTCCTGGAATCCGCTAGAGCAATTTTTGTTGCTTATATTAAGGAATTAAAGCCTTTGGGGATCCAAGGGGCAAAATGCGGGGAACCAGGAGGGCGTGGCGGGTAGGCACCCATGTACGCACAACCACCTCATGGTGGTAAGAAGTTTGACACCCGGCCCAGATCCCTCGGCCCTTCCTGGAATCCGCTAGAAAAATTCTAAGTGCTTATATTAAGGAATAACGGCCTCTGGGGGTCCGTGGGGCAATATGCGGGGAACCAGGAGGGCGTGGCGGGTAGGAACCTATGTACGCACAACCACCTCATGGTGGTAAGAAGTTTGACACCCGGCTCAGGTCCTTCGGCCCTTCCTGGAATCCGCTAGGGAAATTCTAAGTGCTTATATTAAGGAATTAAGGCCTCTGGGGGTCCGTGGGGCAAAATGCGGGGAACCAGGAGGGCGTGGCGGGTAGGCACCAATGTACGCACTACCACCTCATGGTGGTAAGAAGTTTGACACCCGGCCCAGGTCCCTCGGCCCTTCCTGGAATCCGCTAGAGCAATTCTTGTTGCTTATATTAAGGAATTAAAGGCTCTGGGGATCCAAGGGCCAAAATGCGGGGAATCAGGAGGGCGTGGCGGGTAGGCACCCATGTACGCACAACCACCTCATGGTGGTAAGAAGTTTGACACCCGGCCGAGGTCCCTCGGCCGTTCCTGGAATCCGCTAGAGCAATTTTTGTTGCTTATATTAAGGAATTAAAGCCTTTGGGGATCCAAGGGGCAAAATGCGGGGAACCAGGAGGGCGTGGCGGGTAGGCACCCATGTACGCACAACCACCTCATGGTGGTAAGAAGTTTGACACCCGGCCCAGATCCCTCGGCCCTTCCTGGAATCCGCTAGAGAAATTCTAAGTGCTTATATTAAGGAATAACGGCCTCTGGGGGTCCGTGGGGCAATATGCGGGGAACCAGGAGGGCGTGGCGGGTAGGAACCTATGTACGCACAACCACCTCATGGTGCTAAGAAGTTTGACACCCGGCCCTGGTCCTTCGGCCTTTCCTGCAATCCGCTAGAGCAATTCTAAGTGCTTATATTAAGGAATTAAGGCCTCTGGGGGACGGTGGGGCAAAATGCGGGGAACTAGGAGGGCGTGGCGGGTAGGAACCTATGTACGCACAACCACCTCATGGTGGTAAGAAGTTTGAGACCCGACCCAGGCCTCTAGGCCCTTCCTGGAATCCGCTAGAGCAATTCTTGTTGCTTATATTAAGGAATTAAAGCCTCTGGGGATCCAAGGGGCAAAATGCGGGGAACCAGGAGGGCGTGGCGGGTAGGCACCCATGTACGCACAACCACCTCATGGTGGTAAGAAGTTTGACACCCGGCCCAGGTCCCTCGGCCCTTCCTGGAATCCGCTAGAGAAATTCTAAGTGCTTATATTAAGGAATTAAGGCCTCTGGGGGTCCGTGGGGCAAAATGCGGGGAACCAGAAAGGCGTGGCGGGTAGGAACCTATGTACGCACAACCACCTCATGGTGCTAAGAAATTTGACACCCGGCCCTGGTCCTTCGGCCTTTCCTGGAATCCGCTAGAGCAATTCTAGGTACTTATATTAAGGAATTAAAGCCTCTGGGGGTCCGTGGGGCAAAAAGCGGGGAACCAGGAGGGCGTGGCGGGTAGGCACCCATGTACGCACAACCACCTCATGGTGGTTAGAAGTTTGACACCCGGCCCAGGTCCCCCGGCCCTTCCTGGAATCCGCTAGAGAAATTCTAAGTGCTTATATTAAGGAATAACGGCCTCTGGGGGTCCGAGGGGCAAAATGCGGGGAACCAGGAGGGCGTGGCGGGTAGGAACCTATGTACGCACAACCACCTCATGGTGCTAAGAAGTTTGACACCCGGCCCTGGTCCTTCGGCCTTTCCTGCAATCCGCTAGAGCAATTCTAGGTGCTTATATTAAGGAATTAAGGCCTCTGGGGGACCGTGGGGCAAAATGCGGGGAACCAGGAGGGCGTGGCGGGTAGGCACCCATGTACGCACAACCACCTCATGGTGGTGAGAAGTTTGACACCCGGCCCAGGTCCCCCGGCCCTTCCTGGAATCTGCTAGAGAAATTCTAAGTGCTTCTATTAAGGAATAAAGGCCTCTGGGGGTCCGTGGGGCAATATGCGGGGAACCAGGAGGGCGTGGCGGGTAGGAACCTATGTACGCACAACCACCTCATGGTGCTAAGAAGTTTGACACCCGGCCCTGGTCCTTCGGCCTTTCCTGCAATCCGCTAGAGCAATTCTAGGTGCTTATATTAAGGAATTAAGGCCTCTGGGGGACGGTGGGGCAAAATGCGGGGAACCAGGAGGACGTGGCGGGTAGGAACCTATGTACGCACAACCACCTCATGGTGGTAAGAAGTTTGAGACCCGACCCAGGCCTCTAGGCCCTTCCTGGAATCCGCTAGAGCAATTCTTGTTGCTTATATTAAGGAATTAAAGCCTCTGGGGATCCAAGGGGCAAAATGCGGGGAACCAGGAGGGCGTGGCGGGTAGGCACCCATGTACGCACAACCACTTCATGGTGGTAAGAAGTTTGACACCCGGCCCAGGTCCCTCGGCCCTTCCTGGAATCCGCTAGAGAAATTCTAAGTGCTTATATTAAGGAATTAAGGCCTCTGGGGGTCCGTGGGGCAATATGCGGGGAACCAGGAGGGCGTGGCGGGTAGGAACCTATGTACGCACAACCACCTCATGGTGCTAAGAAGTTTGACACTCGGCCCTGGTCCTTCGGCCTTTCCTGGAATCCGCTAGAGCAATTCTAGGTGCTTATATTAAGGAATTAAAGCCTCTGGGGGACCGTGGGGCAAAATGCGGGGAACCATGAAGGCGTGGCGGGTAGGCACCCATGTACGCACTACCACCTCATGGTGGTAAGAAGTTTGACACCCGGCCCAGGTCCCTCGGCCCTTCCTGGAATCCGCTAGAGCAATTCTAGGGGCTTATATTAAGGAATTAAAGCCTCTGGGGGTCCGTGGGGCAAACTGCGGGGAACCAGGAGGGCGTGGTGGGTAGGCACCTATGTACGCACAACCACCTCATGGTGGTAAGAAGTTTGACACCCGACCCAGGCCTCTCGGCCCTTCCTGGAATCCGCTAGAGCAATTCTAGGTGCTTATATTAAGGAATTAAGGCCTCTGGGGGACGGTGGGGCAAAATGCGGGGAACCAGGAGGGCGTGGCGGGTAGGCACCCATGTACGCACTACCACCTCATGGTGGTTAGAAGTTTGACACCCGGCCCAGGTCCCTCGGCCCTTCCTGGAATCCGCTAGAGCAATTCTTGTTGCTTATATTAAGGAATTAAAGCCTCTGGGGATCCCAGGGGCAAAATGCGGGGAACCAGGAGGGCGTGGCGGGTAGGCACCCATGTACGCACAACCACCTCATGGTGGTAAGAAGTTTGACACCCGGCTCAGGTCCCTCGGCCCTTCCTGGAATCCGCTAGGGAAATTCTAAGTGCTTATATTAAGGAATTAAGGCCTCTGGGGGTCCGTGGGGCAAAATGCGGGGAACCAGGAGGGCGTGGCGGGTAGGCACCAATGTACGCACTACCACCTCATGGTGGTAAGAAGTTTGACACCCGGCCCAGGTCCCTCGGCCCTTCCTAGAATCCGCTAGAGCAATTCTTGTTGCTTATATTAAGGAATTAAAGGCTCTGGGGATCCAAGGGCCAAAATGCGGGGAACCAGGAGGGCGTGGCGGGTAGGCACCCATGTACGCACAACCACCTCATGGTGGTAAGAAGTTTGACATCCGGCCCAGGTCCCTCGGCCGTTCCTGGAATCCGCTAGAGCAATTCTTGTTGCTTATATTAAGGAATTAAAGCCTCTGGGGATCCAAGGGGCAAAATGCGGGGAACCAGGAGGGCGTGGCGGGTAGGAACCTATGTACGCACAACCATCTCATGGTGGTAAGAAGTTTGACACCCGACCCAGGCCTCTCGGCCCTTCCTGGAATCCGCTAGAGCAATTCTTGTTGCTTATATTAAGGAATTAAAGCGTCTGGGGATCCAAGGGGCAAAATGCGGGGAACCAGGAGGGCGTGGCGGGTAGGCACCCATGTACGCACAACCACCTCATGGTGGTAAGAAGTTTGACACCCAGCCCAGGTCCCTCGGCCCTTCCTGGAATCCGCTAGAGAAATTCTAAGTGCTTATATTAAGGAATTAAAGCCTCTGGGGGTCCGTGGGGCAAAATGCGGGGAACCAGGAGGGCGTGGCGGGTAGGAACCTGTGTACGCACAACCACCTCATGGTGCTAAGAAGTTTGACACCCGGCCCTGGTCCTTCGGCCTTTCCTGGAATCCGCTAGAGCAATTCTACGTACTTATATTAAGGAATTAAGGCCTCTGGGGGACCGTGGGGCAAAATGCGGGGAACCAGGAGGGCGTGGCGGGTAGGCACCCATGTACGCACTACCACCTCATGGTGGTAAGAAGTTTGACACCTGGCCCAGGTCCCTCGGCCCATCCTGGAATCCGCTAGAGAAATTCTAGGTGCTTATATTAAGGAATTAAGGCCTCTGGGGGACCGTGGGGCAAAATGCGGGGAACCAGGAGGGCGTGGTGGGTAGGCACCCATGTACGCACTACCACCTCATGGTGGTAAGAACTTTGACACCCGGCCCAGGTCCCTCGGCTTTTCCTGGAATCCGCTAGAGCAATTCTTGTTGCTTATATTAAATAATTAAAGGCTCGGGGATCCAAGGGCCAAAATGCAGGGAACCAGGAGGGCGTGTCGGGTAGGCACCCATGTACGCACAACCACCTCATGGTGGTAAGAAGTTTGACACCCGGCCCAGGTCCCTCGGCCGTTCCTGGAATCCGCTAGAGCAATTCTTGTTGCTTATATTAAGGAATTAAAGCCTCTGGGGATCCAAGGGGCAAAATGCGGGGAACCAGGAGGGCGTGGCGGGTAGGCACCCATGTACGCACAACCACCTCATGGTGGTAAGAAGTTTGACACCCGGCCCAGATCCCTCGGCCCTTCCTGGAATCCGCTAGAGAAATTCTAAATGCTTATATTAAAGAATTAAGGCCTCTGGGGGTCCGTTGGGCAAAAAGCGGGGAACCAGGAGGGCGTGGCGGGTAGGCACCCATGTACGCACAACCACCTCATGGTGGTGAGAAGTTTGACACCCGGCCCAGGTCCTCCGGCCCTTCCTGGAATCTGCTAGAGAAATTCTAAGTGATTATATTAAGGAATAACGGCCTCTGGGGGTCCGTGGGGCAATATGCGGGGAACCAGGAGGGCGTGGCGGGTAGGAACCTATGTACGCACAACCACCTCATGGTGCTAAGAAGTTTGACACCCGGCCCTGGTCCTTCGGCCTTTCCTGCAATCCGCTAGAGCAATTCTAGGTGCTTATATTAAGGAATTAAGGCCTCTGGGAGACGGTGGGGCAAAATGCGGGGAACCAGGAGGACGTGGCGGGTAGGAACCTATGTACGCACAACCACCTCATGGTGGTAAGAAGTTTGAGACCCGACCCAGGCCTCTAGGCCCTTCCTGGAATCCGTTAGAGCAATTCTTGTTGCTTATATTAAGGAATTAAAGCCTCTGGGGATCCAAGGGGCAAAATGCGGGGAACCAGGAGGGCGTGGCGGGTAGGCACCCATGTACGCACAACCACCTCATGGTGGTAAGAAGTTTGACACCCGGCCCAGGTCCCTCGGCCCTTCCTGGAATCCGCTAGAGAAATTCTAAGTGCTTATATTAAGGAATTAAGGCATCTGGGGGTCCGTGGGGCAAAATGCGGGGAACCAGGAGGGCGTGGCGGGTAGGAACCTATGTACGCACAACCACCTCATGGTGCTAAGAAGTTTGACACCCGGCCCTGGTCCTTCGGCCTTTCCTGGAATCCGCTAGAGCAATTCTAGGTGCTTATATTGAGGAATTAAAGCCTCTGGGGTACCGTGAGGCAAAATGCGGGGAACCATGAGGGCGTGGCGGGTAGGCACCCATGTACGCACTACCACCTCATGGTGGTAAGAAGTTTGACACCCGGCCCAGGTCCCTCGGCCCTTCCTGGAATACGCTAGAGCAATTCTAGGGGCTTATATTAAAGAAATAAGGCTTCTGGGGGTCCTTGGGGCAAAATGCGGGGAACCAGGAGGGCGTGGCAGGTAGGCACCCATGTACGCACAACCACCCCATGGTGGTAAGAAGTTTGACACCCGGCACAGGTCCCTCGGCCCATCCTGGAATCCGCTAGAGAAATTCTAGGTGCTTATATTAAGGAATTAAAGCCTCTGGGGGTCCTTGGGGCAAAATGCGGGGAACCAGGAGGGCGTGGCAGGTAGGCACCCATGTACGCACAACCACCCCATGGTGGTAAGAAGTTTGACACCCGGCCCAGGTCCCTCGGCCCATCCTGGAATCCGCTAGAGAAATTCTAGGTGCTTATATTAAGGAATTAAAGCCTCTGGGGGTCCGTGGGGCAAAATGCGGGGAACCAGGAGGGCGTGGTGGGTAGGCACCTATGTACGCACAACCACCTCATGGTGGTAAGAAGTTTGACACCCGACCCAGGCCTCTCGGCCCTTCCTGGAATCCGCTAGAGCAATTCTAGGTGCTTATATTAAGGAATTAAGGCCTCTGGGGGACGGTGGGGCAAAATGCGGGGAACCAGGAGGGCGTGGCGGGTAGGCACCCATGTACGCACTACCACCTCATGGTGGTTAGAAGTTTGACACCCGGCCCAGATCCCTCGGCCCTTCCTGCAATCCGCTAGAGCAATTCTAGGTGCTTATATTAAGGAATTAAGGCCTCTGGGGGACGGTGGGGCAAAATGCGGGGAACCAGGAGGACGAGGCGGGTAGGAACCTATGTACGCACAACCACCTCATGGTGGTAAGAAGTTTGAGACCCGACCCAGGCCTCTAGGCCCTTCCTGGAATCCGCTAGAGCAATTCTTGTTGCTTATATTAAGGAATTAAGGCCTCTGGGGGTCCGTGGGGCAAAATGCGGGGAACCAGGAGGGCATGGCGGGTAGGCACCCATGTACGCACAACCACCTCATGGTGGTAAGAAGTTTGACACCCGGCCCAGATCCCTCGGCCCTTCCTGGAATCCGCTAGAGAAATTCTAAGTGCTTATATTAAGGAATTAAGGCCCCTGGGGGTCCGTGGGGCAAAAAGCGGGGAACCAGGAGGGCGTGGCGGGTAGGCACCCATGTACGCACAACCACCACATGGTGGTAAGAAGTTTGACACCCGGCCCAGGTCCCCTTGCCCTTCCTGGAATCCGCTAGAGAAATTCTAAGTGCTTATATTAAGGAATTAAGGCCTCTGGGGGTCCGTGGGGCAAAATGCAGGGAACCAGGGGGGCGTGGCGGGTAGGAACCTATGTACGCACAACCACCTCATGGTGGTAAGAAGTTTGACACCCGATCCAGGTCCCTCGGCCCTTCCTGGAATCCTCTAGAGAAATTCTAAGTGCTTTTATTAAGGAATTAAGGCCTCTGGGGGTGCGTGTGTCAAAATGCGGGGTACCAGGAGGGCGTGGCGGGTAGGCACCCATGTACGCACAACCACCTCATGGTGGTAAGAAGTTTGACACCCGGCCCAGGTCCCCCGGCCCTTCCTGGAATCCGCTATAGAAATTCTAAGTGCTTATATTAAGGAATTAAGGCCTCTGGGGGTCCGTGGGGCAAAATGCGGGGAACCAGGAGGGCGTGGCGGGTAGGAACCTATGTACGCACAACCATCTCATGGTGGTAAGAAGTTTGACACCCGACCCAGGCCTCTCGGCCCTTCCTGGAATCCGCTAGAGCAATTCTTGTTGCTTATATTAAGGAATTAAAGCCTCTGGGGATCCAAGGGGCAAAATGCGGGGAACCAGGAGGGCGTGGCGGGTAGGCACCCATGTACGCACAACCACCTTATGGTGGTAAGAAGTTTGACACCCGGCCCAGGTCCCTCGGCCCTTCCTGGAATCCGCTAGAGAAATTCTAAGTGCTTATATTAAGGAATTAAGGCTTCTGGGGGTCCGTGGGGCAAAATGCGGGGAACCAGGAGGGCGTGGCGGGTAGGCACCCATGTACGCACAACCACCTCATAGTGGTAAAAAGTTTGACACCCGGCCCAGGTCCCTCGGCCCTTCCTGGAATCCGCTAGAGCAATTCTTGTTGCTTATATTAAGGAATTAAAGGCTCTGGGGATCCAAGGGGCAAAATGCGGGGAACCAGGAGGGCGTGGCGGGTAGGCACCCATGTACGCACAACCACCTCATGGTGGTAAGAAGTTTGACACCCGGCCCAGGTCCCTCGGCCGTTCCTGGAATCCGCTAGAGCAATTCTTGTTGCTTATATTAAGGAATTAAAGCCTCTGGGAAACCAAGGAGCAAAATGCGGGGAACCAGGAGGGCTTTTTCGGGTAGGCACCCATGTACGCACAACCACCTCATGGTGGTAAGAAGTTTGTCACCCGGCCCAGATCCCTCGGCCCTTCCTGGAATCCGCTAGAGAAATTCTAAGTGCTTATATTAAGGAATTAAGGCCTCTGGGGGTCCGTGGGGCAAAAAGCGGGGAACCAGGAGGGCGTGGCGGGTAGGCACCCATGTACGCACAACCACCTCATGGTGGTAAGAAGTTTGACACCCGGCCCAGGTCCCCCGGCCCTTCCTGGAATCCGCTATAGAAATTCTAAGTCCTTATATTAAGGAATTAAGGCCTCTGGGGGTCCGTGGGGCAAAATGCGGGGAACCAGGAGGGCGTGGCGGGTAGGAACCTATGTACGCACAACCAACTCATGGTGCTAAGAAGTTTGACACCCGGCCCTGGTCCTTCGGCCTTTCCTGGAATCCGCTAGAGCAATTCTAGGTGCTTATATTAAGGAATTAAGGCCTCTGGGGGACCGTGGGGCAAAATGCGGGGAACCAGGAGGGCGTGGCGGGTAGGCACCCATGTACGCACTACCACCTCACGGTGGTAAGAAGTTTGACACCCGGCCCAGGTCCCTCGGCACTTCCTGGAATCCGCTAGAGCAATTCTTGTTGCTTATAATGAGGAATTAAAGGCTCTGGGGATCCAAGGGCCAAAATGCGGGGAACCAGGAGGGCGTGGCGGGTAGGCACCCATGTACGCACAACCACCTCATGGTGGTAAGAAGTTTGACACCCGGCCCAGATCCCTCGGCCCTTCCTGCAATCCGCTAGAGCAATTCTAGGTGCTTATATTAAGGAATTAAGGCCTCTGGGGGACGGTGGGGCAAAATGCGGGGAACCAGGAGGACGAGGCGGGTAGGAACCTATGTACGCACAACCACCTCATGGTGGTAAGAAGTTTGAGACCCGACCCAGGCCTCTAGGCCCTTCCTGGAATCCGCTAGAGCAATTCTTGTTGCTTATATTAAGGAATTAAGGCCTCTGGGGGTCCGTGGGGCAAAATGCGGGGAACCAGGAGGGCATGGCGAGTAGGCACCCATGTACGCACAACCACCTCATGGTGGTAAGAAGTTTGACACCCGGCCCAGATCCCTCGGCCCTTCCTGGAATCCGCTAGAGAAATTCTAAGTGCTTATATTAAGGAATTAAGGCCCCTGGGGGTCCGTGGGGCAAAAAGCGGGGAACCAGGAGGGCGTGGCGGGTAGGCACCCATGTACGCACAACCACCACATGGTGGTAAGAAGTTTGACACCCGGCCCAGGTCCCCCTGCCCTTCCTGGAATCCGCTAGAGAAATTCTAAGTGCTTATATTAAGGAATTAAGGCCTCTGGGGGTCCGTGGGGCAAAATGCAGGGAACCAGGGGGGCGTGGCGGGTAGGAACCTATGTACGCACAACCACCTCATGGTGGTAAGAAGTTTGACACCCGATCCAGGTCCCTCGGCCCTTCCTGGAATCCTCTAGAGAAATTCTAAGTGCTTTTATTAAGGAATTAAGGCCTCTGGGGGTGCGTGTGTCAAAATGCGGGGTACCAGGAGGGCGTGGCGGGTAGGCACCCATGTACGCACAACCACCTCATGGTGGTAAGAAGTTTGACACCCGGCCCAGGTCCCCCGGCCCTTCCTGGAATCCGCTATAGAAATTCTAAGTGCTTATATTAAGGAATTAAGGCCTCTGGGGGTCCGTGGGGCAAAATGCGGGGAACCAGGAGGGCGTGGCGGGTAGGAACCTATGTACGCACAACCATCTCATGGTGGTAAGAAGTTTGACACCCGACCCAGGCCTCTCGGCCCTTCCTGGAATCCGCTAGAGCAATTCTTGTTGCTTATATTAAGGAATTAAAGCCTCTGGGGATCCAAGGGGCAAAATGCGGGGAACCAGGAGGGCGTGGCGGGTAGGCACCCATGTACGCACAACCACCTTATGGTGGTAAGAAGTTTGACACCCGGCCCAGGTCCCTCGGCCCTTCCTGGAATCCGCTAGAGAAATTCTAAGTGCTTATATTAAGGAATTAAGGCTTCTGGGGGTCCGTGGGGCAAAATGCGGGGAACCAGGAGGGCGTGGCGGGTAGGCACCCATGTACGCACAACCACCTCATAGTGGTAAAAAGTTTGACACCCGGCCCAGGTCCCTCGGCCCTTCCTGGAATCCGCTAGAGCAATTCTTGTTGCTTATATTAAGGAATTAAAGGCTCTGGGGATCCAAGGGGCAAAATGCGGGGAACCAGGAGGGCGTGGCGGGTAGGCACCCATGTACGCACAACCACCTCATGGTGGTAAGAAGTTTGACACCCGGCCCAGGTCCCTCGGCCGTTCCTGGAATCCGCTAGAGCAATTCTTGTTGCTTATATTAAGGAATTAAAGCCTCTGGGAAACCAAGGAGCAA
This sequence comes from Candelabrum cocksii, assembly GCA_963930725.1. Lineage (NCBI taxonomy): Eukaryota > Metazoa > Cnidaria > Hydrozoa > Anthoathecata > Candelabridae > Candelabrum > Candelabrum cocksii. The sequence goes on along the minus strand of OZ005676.1, from coordinate 6,199,328 downwards.
AATGCGGGGAACCAGGAGGGCGTGGCGGGTAGGCACCCATGTACGCACAACCACCTCATGGTGGTAAGAAGTTTGTCACCCGGCCCAGATCCCTCGGCCCTTCCTGGAATCCGCTAGAGAAATTCTAAGTGCTTATATTAAGGAATTAAGGCCTCTGGGGGTCCGTGGGGCAAAAAGCGGGGAACCAGGAGGGCGTGGCGGGTAGGCACCCATGTACGCACAACCACCTCATGGTGGTAAGAAGTTTGACACCCGGCCCAGGTCCCCCGGCCCTTCCTGGAATCCGCTAGAGAAATTCTAAGTCCTTATATTAAGGAATTAAAGCCTCTGGGGGTCCGTGGGGCAAAATGCGGGGAACCAGGAGGGCGTGGCGGGTAGGAACCTATGTACGCACAACCAACTCATGGTGCTAAGAAGTTTGACACCCGGCCCTGGTCCTTCGGCCTTTCCTGGAATCCGCTAGAGCAATTCTAGGTGCTTATATTAAGGAATTAAGGCCTCTGGGGGACCGTGGGGCAAAATGCGGGGAACCAGGAGGGCGTGGCGGGTAGGCACCCATGTACGCACTACCACCTCACGGTGGTAAGAAGTTTGACACCCGGCCCAGGTCCCTCGGCCCTTCCTGGAATCCGCTAGAGCAATTCTTGTTGCTTATAATGAGGAATTAAAGGCTCTGGGGATCCAAGGGCCAAAATGCGGGGAACCAGGAGGGCGTGGCGGGTAGGCACCCATGTACGCACAACCACCTCATGGTGGTAAGAAGTTTGACACCCGGCCCAGGTCCCTCGGCCCTTCCTGGAATCCGCTAGAGCAATTCTTGTTGCTTATATTAAGGAATTAAAGGCTCTGGGGATCCAAGGGGCAAAATGCGGGGAACCAGGAGGGCGTGGCGGGCAGGCACCCATGTACGCACAACCACCTCATGGTGGTAAGAAGTTTGACACCCGGCCCAGGTCCCTCGGCCGTTCCTGGAATCCGCTAGAGCAATTCTTGTTGCTTATATTGAGGAATTAAAGCCTCTGGGAAACCAAGGAGCAAAATGCGGGGAACCAGGAGGGCGTGGCGGGTAGGCACCCATGTACGCACAACCACCTCATGGTGGTAAGAAGTTTGACACCCGGCCCAGATCCCTCGGCCCTTCCTGGAATCCGCTAGAGAAATTCTAAGTGCTTATATTAAGGAATTAAGGCCTCTGGGGGTCCGTGGGGCAAAAAGCGGGGAACCAGGAGGGCGTGGCGGGTAGGCACCCATGTACGCACAACCACCTCATGGTGGTAAGAAGTTTGACACCCGGCCCAGGTCCCCCGGCCCTTCCTGGAATCCGCTAGAGAAATTCTAAGTGCTTATATTAAGGAATTAAGGCCTCTGGGGGTCCGTGGGGCAAAATGCGGGGAACCAGGAGGGCGTGGCGGGTAGGAACCTATGTACGCACAACCAACTCATGGTGCTAAGAAGTTTGACACCCGGCCCTGGTCCTTCGGCCTTTCCTGGAATCCGCTAGAGCAATTCTAGGTGCTTATATTAAGGAATTAAGGCCTCTGGGGGACCGTGGGGCAAAATGCGGGGAACCAGGAGGGCGTGGCGGGTAGGCACCCATGTACGCACTACCACCTCACGGTGGTAAGAAGTTTGACACCCGGCCCAGGTCCCTCGGCCCTTCCTGGAATCCGCTAGAGCAATTCTTGTTGCTTATAATGAGGAATTAAAGGCTCTGGGGATCCAAGGGCCAAAATGCGGGGAACCAGGAGGGCGTGGCGGGTAGGCACCCATGTACGCACAACCACCTCATGGTGGTAAGAAGTTTGACACCCGGCCCAGGTCCCTCGGCCGTTCCTGGAATCCGCTAGAGCAATTCTTGTTGCTTATATTAAGGAATTAAAGCATCTGGGGATCCAAGGGGCAAAATGCGGGGAACCAGGAGGGCGTGGCGGGTAAGCACCCATGTACGCACAACCACCTCATGGTGGTAAGAAGTTTGACACCCGGCCCAGATCCCTCGGCCCTTCCTGGAATCCGCTAGAGAAATTCTAAGTGCTTATATTAAGGAATTAAGGCCTCTGGGGGTCCGTGGGGCAAAATGCGGGGAACCAGGAGGGCGTGGCGGGTAGGCACCCATGTACGCACAACCACCTCATGGTGGTAAAAAGTTTGACACCCGGCCCAGATCCCTCGGCCCTTCTTGGATTCCGCTAGAGAAATTCTAAGTGCTTATGTTAAGGAATTAAGGCCTCTGGGGGACCGTGGGGCAAAATGCGGGGAACCAGGAGGGCGTGGTGGGTAGGCACCCATGTACGCACAACCACCTCATGGTGGTAAGAAGTTTGACACCCGATCCAGGTCCCTCGGCCCTTCCTGGAATCCTCTAGAGAAATTCTAAGTGCTTATATTAAGGAATTAAGGCCTCTGGGGGTGCGTGGGTCAAAATGCGGGGTACCAGGAGGTTTTGGCGGGTAGGCACCCATGTACGCACAACCACCTCATGGTGGTAAGAAGTTTGACACCCGGCCCAGGTCCCCCGGCCCTTCCTGGAATTCGCTAGAGAAATTTTAAGTGCTTATATTAAGGAATTAAGGCCTCTTGGGGTCCGTGGGGCAAAATGCGGGGAACCAGGAGGGCGTGGCGGGTAGGAACCTATGTACGCACAACCACCTCATGGTGGTAAGAAGTTTGACACCCGACCCAGGCCTCTCGGCTCTTCCTGGAATCCGCTAGAGCAATTCTTGTTGCTTATATTAAGGAATTAAAGCCTCTGGGGATCCAAGGGCCAAAATGCAGGGAACCAGGAGGGCGTGGCGGGTAGGCACCCATGTACGCACAACCACCTCATGGTGGTAAGAAGTTTGCCACCCGGCCCAGGTCCCTCGGCCGTTCCTGGAATCCGCTAGAGCAATTCTTGTTGCTTATATTAAGGAATTAAAGCCTCTGGGGATCCAAGGGGCAAAATGCGGGGAACCAGGAGGGCGTGGCGGGTAGGCACCCATGTACGCACAACCACCTCATGGTGGTAAGAAGTTTGACACCCGGCCCAGATCCCTCGGCCCTTCCTGGAATCCGCTAGAGAAATTCTAAGTGCTTATATTAAGGAATTAAGGCTTCTGGGGGTCCGTGGGGCAAAATGCGGGGAACCAGGAGGGCGTGGCGGGTAGGCACCCATGTACGCACAACCACCTCATGGTGGTAAGAAGTTTGACACCCGGCCCAGATCCCTCGGCCCTTCCTGGAATCTGCTAGAGAAATTCTAAGTGCTTATATTAAGGAATTAAGGCCTCTGGTGGTCCGTGGGGCAAAAAGCGGGGAACCAGGAGGGCGTGGCGGGTAGGCACCCATGGACGCACAACCACCTCATGGTGGTAAGAAGTTTGACATCCGGCCCAGGTCCCCCGGCCCTTCCTGGAATCCGCTAGAGCAATTCTAGGTGCTTATATTAAGGAATTAAGGCCTCTGGGGGACCGTGGGGCAAAATGCGGGGAACCAGGAAGGCGTGGCGGGTAGGCACCCATGTACGCACTACCACCTCATAGTGGTAAGAAGTTTGACACCCGGCCCAGGTCCCTCGGCCCTTCCTGGAATCCGCTAGAGCAATTCTTGTTGCTTATATTAAGGAATTAAAGCCTCTGGGGATCCAAGGGGCAAAATGCGGGGAACCAGGAGGGCGTGGCGGGTAGGCACCCATGTACGCACAACCACCTCATGGTGGTAAGAAGTTTGACACCCGGCCCAGATCCCTCGGCCCTTCCTGGAATCCGCTAGAGAAATTCTAAGTGCTTATATTAAGGAATTAAGGCCTCTGGGGGTCCGTGGGGCAAAATGCGGGGAACCAGGAGGGCATGGCGGGTAGGCACCCATGTACGCACAACCACCTCATGGTGGTAAGAAGTTTGACACCCGGCCCAGATCCCTCGGCCCTTCCTGGAATCCGCTAGAGAAATTCTAAGTGCTTATATTAAGGAATTAAGGCCCCTGGGGGTCCGTGGGGCAAAAAGCGGGGAACCAGGAGGGCGTGGCGGGTAGGCACCCATGTACGCACAACCACCTCATGGTGGTAAGAAGTTTGACACCCGGCCCAGGTCCCCCTGCCCTTCCTGGAATCCGCTAGAGAAATTCTAAGTGCTTATATTAAGGAATTAAGGCCTCTGGGGGTCCGTGGGGCAAAATGCAGGGAACCAGGGGGGCGTGGCGGGTAGGAACCTATGTACGCACAACCACCTCATGGTGGTAAGAAGTTTGACACCCGATCCAGGTCCCTCGGCCCTTCCTGGAATCCTCTAGAGAAATTCTAAGTGCTTTTATTAAGGAATTAAGGCCTCTGGGGGACCGTGGGGCAAAATGCGGGGAACCAGGAGGGCGTGGCGGGTAGGCACCCATGTACGCACTACCACCTCACGGTGGTAAGAAGTTTGACACCCGGCCCAGGTCCCTCGGCCCTTCCTGGAATCCGCTAGAGCAATTCTTGTTGCTTATAATGAGGAATTAAAGGCTCTGGGGATCCAAGGGCCAAAATGCGGGGAACCAGGAGGGCGTGGCGGGTAGGCACCCATGTACGCACAACCACCTCATGGTGGTAAGAAGTTTGACACCCGGCCCAGGTCCCTCGGCCGTTCCTGGAATCCGCTAGAGCAATTCTTGTTGCTTATATTAAGGAATTAAAGCATCTGGGGATCCAAGGGGCAAAATGCGGGGAACCAGGAGGGCGTGGCGGGTAAGCACCCATGTACGCACAACCACCTCATGGTGGTAAGAAGTTTGACACCCGGCCCAGATCCCTCGGCCCTTCCTGGAATCCGCTAGAGAAATTCTAAGTGCTTATATTAAGGAATTAAGGCCTCTGGGGGTCCGTGGGGCAAAATGCGGGGAACCAGGAGGGCGTGGCGGGTAGGCACCCATGTACGCACAACCACCTCATGGTGGTAAAAAGTTTGACACCCGGCCCAGATCCCTCGGCCCTTCTTGGATTCCGCTAGAGAAATTCTAAGTGCTTATGTTAAGGAATTAAGGCCTCTGGGGGACCGTGGGGCAAAATGCGGGGAACCAGGAGGGCGTGGTGGGTAGGCACCCATGTACGCACAACCACCTCATGGTGGTAAGAAGTTTGACACCCGATCCAGGTCCCTCGGCCCTTCCTGGAATCCTCTAGAGAAATTCTAAGTGCTTATATTAAGGAATTAAGGCCTCTGGGGGTGCGTGGGTCAAAATGCGGGGTACCAGGAGGTTTTGGCGGGTAGGCACCCATGTACGCACAACCACCTCATGGTGGTAAGAAGTTTGACACCCGGCCCAGGTCCCCCGGCCCTTCCTGGAATTCGCTAGAGAAATTTTAAGTGCTTATATTAAGGAATTAAGGCCTCTTGGGGTCCGTGGGGCAAAATGCGGGGAACCAGGAGGGCGTGGCGGGTAGGAACCTATGTACGCACAACCACCTCATGGTGGTAAGAAGTTTGACACCCGACCCAGGCCTCTCGGCTCTTCCTGGAATCCGCTAGAGCAATTCTTGTTGCTTATATTAAGGAATTAAAGCCTCTGGGGATCCAAGGGCCAAAATGCAGGGAACCAGGAGGGCGTGGCGGGTAGGCACCCATGTACGCACAACCACCTCATGGTGGTAAGAAGTTTGCCACCCGGCCCAGGTCCCTCGGCCGTTCCTGGAATCCGCTAGAGCAATTCTTGTTGCTTATATTAAGGAATTAAAGCCTCTGGGGATCCAAGGGGCAAAATGCGGGGAACCAGGAGGGCGTGGCGGGTAGGCACCCATGTACGCACAACCACCTCATGGTGGTAAGAAGTTTGACACCCGGCCCAGATCCCTCGGCCCTTCCTGGAATCCGCTAGAGAAATTCTAAGTGCTTATATTAAGGAATTAAGGCTTCTGGGGGTCCGTGGGGCAAAATGCGGGGAACCAGGAGGGCGTGGCGGGTAGGCACCCATGTACGCACAACCACCTCATGGTGGTAAGAAGTTTGACACCCGGCCCAGATCCCTCGGCCCTTCCTGGAATCTGCTAGAGAAATTCTAAGTGCTTATATTAAGGAATTAAGGCCTCTGGTGGTCCGTGGGGCAAAAAGCGGGGAACCAGGAGGGCGTGGCGGGTAGGCACCCATGGACGCACAACCACCTCATGGTGGTAAGAAGTTTGACATCCGGCCCAGGTCCCCCGGCCCTTCCTGGAATCCGCTAGAGCAATTCTAGGTGCTTATATTAAGGAATTAAGGCCTCTGGGGGACCGTGGGGCAAAATGCGGGGAACCAGGAAGGCGTGGCGGGTAGGCACCCATGTACGCACTACCACCTCATAGTGGTAAGAAGTTTGACACCCGGCCCAGGTCCCTCGGCCCTTCCTGGAATCCGCTAGAGCAATTCTTGTTGCTTATATTAAGGAATTAAAGCCTCTGGGGATCCAAGGGGCAAAATGCGGGGAACCAGGAGGGCGTGGCGGGTAGGCACCCATGTACGCACAACCACCTCATGGTGGTAAGAAGTTTGACACCCGGCCCAGATCCCTCGGCCCTTCCTGGAATCCGCTAGAGAAATTCTAAGTGCTTATATTAAGGAATTAAGGCCTCTGGGGGTCCGTGGGGCAAAATGCGGGGAACCAGGAGGGCATGGCGGGTAGGCACCCATGTACGCACAACCACCTCATGGTGGTAAGAAGTTTGACACCCGGCCCAGATCCCTCGGCCCTTCCTGGAATCCGCTAGAGAAATTCTAAGTGCTTATATTAAGGAATTAAGGCCCCTGGGGGTCCGTGGGGCAAAAAGCGGGGAACCAGGAGGGCGTGGCGGGTAGGCACCCATGTACGCACAACCACCTCATGGTGGTAAGAAGTTTGACACCCGGCCCAGGTCCCCCTGCCCTTCCTGGAATCCGCTAGAGAAATTCTAAGTGCTTATATTAAGGAATTAAGGCCTCTGGGGGTCCGTGGGGCAAAATGCAGGGAACCAGGGGGGCGTGGCGGGTAGGAACCTATGTACGCACAACCACCTCATGGTGGTAAGAAGTTTGACACCCGATCCAGGTCCCTCGGCCCTTCCTGGAATCCTCTAGAGAAATTCTAAGTGCTTTTATTAAGGAATTAAGGCCTCTGGGGGTGCGTGGGTCAAAATGCGGGGTACCAGGAGGGCGTGGCGGGTAGGCACCCATGTACGCACAACCACCTCATGGTGGTAAGAAGTTTGACACCCGGCCCAGGTCCCCCGGCCCTTCCTGGAATCCGCTATAGAAATTCTAAGTGCTTATATTAAGGAATTAAGGCCTCTGGGGGTCCGTGGGGCAAAATGCGGGGAACCAGGAGGGCGTGGCGGGTAGGAACCTATGTACGCACAACCATCTCATGGTGGTAAGAAGTTTGACACCCGACCCAGGCCTCTCGGCCCTTCCTGGAATCCGCTAGAGCAATTCTTGTTGCTTATATTTAGGAATTAAAGCGTCTGGGGATCCAAGGGGCAAAATGCGGGCAACCAGGAGGGCGTGGCGGGTAGTCACCCATGTACGCACAACCACCTCATGGTGGTAAGAAGTTTGACACCCAGCCCAGGTCCCTCGGCCCTTCCTGGAATCCGCTAGAGAAATTCTAAGTGCTTATATTAAGGAATTAAAGCCTCTGGGGGTCCGTGGGGCAAAATGCGGGGAACCAGGAGGGCGTGGCGGGTAGGAACCTGTGTACGCACAACCACCTCATGGTGCTAAGAAGTTTGACACCCGGCCCTGGTCCTTCGGCCTTTCCTGGAATCCGCTAGAGCAATTCTACGTACTTATATTAAGGAATTAAGGCCTCTGGGGGACCGTGGGGCAAAATGCGGGGAACCAGGAGGGCGTGGCGGGTAGGCACCCATGTACGCACTACCACCTCATGGTGGTAAGAAGTTTGACACCCGGCCCAGGTCCCTCGGCCCATCCTGGAATCCGCTAGAGAAATTCTAGGTGCTTATATTAAGGAATTAAGGCCTCTGGGGGACCGTGGGGCAAAATGCGGGGAACCAGGAGGGCGTGGCGGGTAGGCACCCATGTACGCACAACCACCTCATGGTGGTAAGAAGTTTGCCACCCGGCCCAGGTCCCTCGGCCGTTCCTGGAATCCGCTAGAGCAATTCTTGTTGCTTATATTAAGGAATTAAAGCCTCTGGGGATCCAAGGGGCAAAATGCGGGGAACCAGGAGGGCGTGGCGGGTAGGCACCCATGTACGCACAACCACCTCATGGTGGTAAGAAGTTTGACACCCGGCCCAGATCCCTCGGCCCTTCCTGGAATCCGCTAGAGAAATTCTAAGTGCTTATATTAAGGAATTAAAGCCTCTGGGGATCCAAGGGGCAAAATGCGGGGAACCAGGAGGGCGTGGCGGGTAGGCACCCATGTACGCACAACCACCTCATGGTGGTAAGAAGTTTGACACCCGGCCCAGGTCCCTCGGCCCTTCCTGGAATCCGCTAGAGAAATTGTAAGTGCTTATATTAAGGAATTAAGGCCTCTGGGGGTCCGTGGGGCAAAATGCGGGGAACCAGGAGGGCGTGGCGGGTAGGAACCTATGTACGCACAACCACCTCATGGTGCTAAGAAGTTTGACACCCGGCCCTGGTCCTTCGGCCTTTCTTGGAATCCGCTAGAGCAATTCTAGGTGCTTATATTAAGGAATTAAAGCCTCTGGGGTACCGTGGGGCAAAATGCGGGGAACCATGAGGGCGTGGCGGGTAGGCACCCATGTACGCACTACCACCTCATGGTGGTAAGAAGTTTGACACCCGGCCCAGGTCCCTCGGCCCTTCCTGGAATCCGCTAGAGCAATTCTAGGGGCTTATATTAAGGAAATAAGGCTTCTGGGGGTCCTTGGGGCAAAATGCGGGGAACCAGGAGGGCGTGGCAGGTAGGCACCCATGTACGCACAACCACCCCATGGTGGTAAGAAGTTTGACACCCGGCCCAGGTCCCTCGGCCCATCCTGGAATCCGCTAGAGAAATTCTAGGTGCTTATATTAAGGAATTAAAGCCTCTGGGGGTCCGTGGGGCAAAATGCGGGGAACCAGGAGGGCGTGGTGGGTAGGCACCTATGTACGCACAACCACCTCATGGTGGTAAGAAGTTTGACACCCGACCCAGGCCTCTCGGCCCTTCCTGGAATCCGCTAGAGCAATTCTAGGTGCTTATATTAAGGAATTAAGGTCTCTGGGGGACCGTGGGGCAAAATGCGGGGAACCAGGAGGGCGTGGCGGGTAGGCACCCATGTACGCACTACCACCTCATGGTGGTTAGAAGTTTGACACCCGGTCCAGGTCCCTCGGCCCTTCCTGGAATCCGCTAGAGCAATTCTTGTTGCTTATATTAAGGAATTAAAGCCTTTGGGGATCCCAGGGGCAAAATGCGGGGAACCAGGAGGGCGTGGCGAGTAGGCACCCATGTACGCACAACCACCTCATGGTGGTAAGAAGTTTGACACCCGGCTCAGGTCCCTCGGCCCTTCCTGGAATCCGCTAGGGAAATTCTAAGTGCTTATATTAAGGAATTAAGGCCTCTGGGGGTCCGTGGGGCAAAATGCGGGGAACCAGGAGGGCGTGGCGGGTAGGCACCAATGTACGCACTACCACCTCATGGTGGTAAGAAGTTTGACACCCGGCCCAGGTCCCTCGGCCCTTCCTGGAATCCGCTAGAGCAATTCTTGTTGCTTATATTAAGGAATTAAAGGCTCTGGGGATCCAAGGGCCAAAATGCGGGGAATCAGGAGGGCGTGGCGGGTAGGCACCCATGTACGCACAACCACCTCATGGTGGTAAGAAGTTTGACACCCGGCCCAGGTCCCTCGGCCGTTCCTGGAATCCGCTAGAGCAATTTTTGTTGCTTATATTAAGGAATTAAAGCCTCTGGGGGTCCGTGGGGCAAAATGCGGGGAACCAGGAGGGCGTGGTGGGTAGGCACCTATGTACGCACAACCACCTCATGGTGGTAAGAAGTTTGACACCCGACCCAGGCCTCTCGGCCTTTCCTGGAATCCGCTAGAGCAATTCTAGGTGCTTATATTAAGGAATTAAGGTCTCTGGGGGACCGTGGGGCAAAATGCGGGGAACCAGGAGGGCGTGGCGGGTAGGCACCCATGTACGCACTACCACCTCATGGTGGTTAGAAGTTTGACACCCGGTCCAGGTCCCTCGGCCCTTCCTGGAATCCGCTAGAGCAATTCTTGTTGCTTATATTAAGGAATTAAAGCCTTTGGGGATCCCAGGGGCAAAATGCGGGGAACCAGGAGGGCGTGGCGAGTAGGCACCCATGTACGCACAACCACCTCATGGTGGTAAGAAGTTTGACACCCGGCTCAGGTCCCTCGGCCCTTCCTGGAATCCGCTAGGGAAATTCTAAGTGCTTATATTAAGGAATTAAGGCCTCTGGGGGTCCGTGGGGCAAAATGCGGGGAACCAGGAGGGCGTGGCGGGTAGGCACCAATGTACGCACTACCACCTCATGGTGGTAAGAAGTTTGACACCCGGCCCAGGTCCCTCGGCCTTTCCTGGAATCCGCTAGAGCAATTCTTGTTGCTTATATTAAGGAATTAAAGGCTCTGGGGATCCAAGGGGCAAAATGCGGGGAACCAGGAGGGCGTGGCGGGTAGGCATCCATGTACGCACAACCACCTTATGGTGGTAAGAAGTTTGACACCCGGCCCAGGTCCCTCGGCCTTTCCTGGAATCCGCTAGAGAAATTCTAAGTGCTTATATTAAGGAATTAAGGCTTCTGGGGGTCCGTGGGGCAAAATGCGGGGAACCAGGAGGGCGTGGCGGGTAGGCACCCATGTACGCACAACCACCTCATGGTGGTAAGAAGTTTGACACCCGGCCCAGATCCCTCGGCCCTTCCTGGAATCTGCTAGAGAAATTCTAAGTGCTTATATTAAGGAATTAAGGCCTCTGGTGGTCCGTGGGGCAAAAAGCGGGGAACCAGGAGGGCGTGGCGGGTAGGCACCCATGGACGCACAACCACCTCATGGTGGTAAGAAGTTTGACATCCGGCCCAGGTCCCCCGGCCCTTCCTGGAATCCGCTAGAGCAATTCTAGGTGCTTATATTAAGGAATTAAGGCCTCTGGGGGACCGTGGGGCAAAATGCGGGGAACCAGGAGGGCGTGGCGGGTAGGCACCCATGTACGCACTACCACCTCATAGTGGTAAGAAGTTTGACACCCGGCCCAGGTCCCTCGGCCCTTCCTGGAATCCGCTAGAGCAATTCTTGTTGCTTATATTAAGGAATTAAAGGCTCTGGGGATCCAAGGGCCAAAATGCGGGGAACCAGGAGGGCGTGGCGGGTAGGCACCCATGTACGCACAACCACCTCATGATGGTAAGAAGTTTGACACCCGGCCCAGGTCCCTCGGCCGTTCCTGGAATCCGCTAGAGCAATTCTTGTTGCTTATATTAAGGAATTAAAGCCTCTGGGGATCCAAGGGGCAAAATGCGGGGAACCAGGAGGGCGTGGCGGGTAGGCACCCATGTACGCACAACCACCTCATGGTGGTAAGAAGTTTGACACCCGGCCCAGATCCCTCGGCCCTTCCTGGAATCCGCTAGAGAAATTCTAAGTGCTTATATTAAGGAATTAAGGCTTCTGGGGGTCCGTGGGGCAAAATGCGGGGAACCAGGAGGGCGTGGCGGGTAGGCACCCATGTACGCACAACCACCTCATGGTGGTAAGAAGTTTGACACCCGGCCCAGATCCCTCGGCCCTTCCTGGAATCCGCTAGAGAAATTCTAAGTGCTTATATTAAGGAATTAAGGCCCCTGGGGGTCCGTGGGGCAAAAAGCGGGGAACCAGGAGGGCGTGGCGGGTAGGCACCCATGTACGCACAACCACCTCATGGTGGTAAGAAGTTTGACACCCGGCCCAGGTCCCCCTGCCCTTCCTGGAATCCGCTAGAGAAATTCTAAGTGCTTATATTAAGGAATTAAGGCCTCTGGGGGTCCGTGGGGCAAAATGCAGGGAACCAGGGGGGCGTGGCGGGTAGGAACCTATGTACGCACAACCACCTCATGGTGGTAAGAAGTTTGACACCCGATCCAGGTCCCTCGGCCCTTCCTGGAATCCTCTAGAGAAATTCTAAGTGCTTTTATTAAGGAATTAAGGCCTCTGGGGGTGGGTGGGTCAAAATGCGGGGTACCAGGAGGGCGTGGCGGGTAGGCACCCATGTACGCACAACCACCTCATGGTGGTAAGAAGTTTGACACCCGGCCCAGGTCCCCCGGCCCTTCCTGGAATCCGCCATAGAAATTCTAAGTGCTTATATTAAGGAATTAAGGCCTCTGGGGGTCCGTGGGGCAAAATGCGGGGAACCAGGAGGGCGTGGCGGGTAGGAACCTATGTACGCACAACCATCTCATGGTGGTAAGAAGTTTGACACCCGACCCAGGCCTCTCGGCCCTTCCTGGAATCCGCTAGAGCAATTCTTGTTGCTTATATTAAGGAATTAAAGCGTCTGGGGATCCAAGGGGCAAAATGCGGGCAACCAGGAGGGCGTGGCGGGTAGGCACCCATGTACGCACAACCACCTCATGGTGGTAAGAAGTTTGACACCCAGCCCAGGTCCCTCGGCCCTTCCTGGAATCCGCTAGAGAAATTCTAAGTGCTTATATTAAGGAATTAAAGCCTCTGGGGGTCCGTGGGGCAAAATGCGGGGAACCAGGAGGGCGTGGCGGGTAGGAACCTGTGTACGCACAACCACCTCATGGTGCTAAGAAGTTTGACACCCGGCCCTGGTCCTTCGGCCTTTCCTGGAATCCGCTAGAGCAATTCTACGTACTTATATTAAGGAATTAAGGCCTCTGGGGGACCGTGGGGCAAAATGCGGGGAACCAGGAGGGCGTGGCGGGTAGGCACCCATGTACGCACTACCACCTCATGGTGGTAAGAAGTTTGACACCCGGCCCAGGTCCCTCGGCCCATCCTGGAATCCGCTAGAGAAATTCTAGGTGCTTATATTAAGGAATTAAGGCCTCTGGGGGACCGTGGGGCAAAATGCGGGGAACCAGGAGGGCGTGGCGGGTAGGCACCCATGTACGCACAACCACCTCATGGTGGTAAGAAGTTTGACACCCGGCCGAGGTCCCTCGGCCGTTCCTGGAATCCGCTAGAGCAATTCTTGTTGCTTATATTAAGGAATTAAAGCCTCTGGGGATCCAAGGGGCAAAATGCGGGGAACCAGGAGGGCGTGGCGGGTAGGCACCCATGTACGCACAACCACCTCATGGTGGTAAGAAGTTTGACACCCGGCCCAGATCCCTCGGCCCTTCCTGGAATCCGCTAGAGAAATTCTAAGTGCTTATATTAAGGAATTAAGGCCTCTGGGGGTCCGTTGGGCAAAAAGCGGGGAACCAGGACGGCGTGGCGGGTAGGCACCCATGTACGCACAACCACCTCATGGTGGTGAGAAGTTTGACACCCGGCCCAGGTCCCCCGACCCTTCCTGGAATCTGCTAGAGAAATTCTAAGTGCTTATATTAAGGAATAACGGCCTCTGGGGGTCCGTGGGGCAATATGCGGGGAACCAGGAGGGCGTGGCGGGTAGGAACCTATGTACGCACAACCACCTCATGGTGCAAAGAAGTTTGACACCCGGCCCTGGTCCTTCGGCCTTTCCTGCAATCCGCTAGAGCAATTCTAGGTGCTTATATTAAGGAATTAAGGCCTCTGGGGGACGGTGGGGCAAAATGCGGGGAACCAGGAGGACGTGGCGGGTAGGAACCTATGTACGCACAACCACCTCATGGTGGTAAGAAGTTTGAGACCCGACCCAGGCCTCTAGGCCCTTCCTGGAATCCGCTAGAGCAATTCTTGTTGCTTATATTAAGGAATTAAAGCCTCTGGGGATCCAAGGGGCAAAATGCGGGGAACCAGGAGGGCGTGGCGGGTAGGCACCCATGTACGCACAACCACCTCATGGTGGTAAGAAGTTTGACACCCGGCCCAGGTCCCTCGGCCCTTCCTGGAATCCGCTAGAGAAATTGTAAGTGCTTATATTAAGGAATTAAGGCCTCTGGGGGTCCGTGGGGCAAAATGCGGGGAACCAGGAGGGCGTGGCGGGTAGGAACCTATGTACGCACAACCACCTCATGGTGCTAAGAAGTTTGACACCCGGCCCTGGTCCTTCGGCCTTTCTTGGAATCCGCTAGAGCAATTCTAGGTGCTTATATTAAGGAATTAAAGCCTCTGGGGTACCGTGGGGCAAAATGCGGGGAACCATGAGGGCGTGGCGGGTAGGCACCCATGTACGCACTACCACCTCATGGTGGTAAGAAGTTTGACACCCGGCCCAGGTCCCTCGGCCCTTCCTGGAATCCGCTAGAGCAATTCTAGGGGCTTATATTAAGGAAATAAAGCTTCTGGGGGTCCTTGGGGCAAAATGCGGGGAACCAGGAGGGCGTGGCAGGTAGGCACCCATGTACGCACAACCACCCCATGGTGGTAAGAAGTTTGACACCCGGCCCAGGTCCCTCGGCCCATCCTGGAATCCGCTAGAGAAATTCTAGGTGCTTATATTAAGGAATTAAAGCCTCTGGGGGTCCGTGGGGCAAAATGCGGGGAACCAGGAGGGCGTGGTGGGTAGGCACCTATGTACGCACAACCACCTCATGGTGGTAAGAAGTTTGACACCCGACCCAGGCCTCTCGGCCCTTCCTGGAATCCGCTAGAGCAATTCTAGGTGCTTATATTAAGGAATTAAGGTCTCTGGGGGACCGTGGGGCAAAATGCGGGGAACCAGGAGGGCGTGGCGGGTAGGCACCCATGTACGCACTACCACCTCATGGTGGTTAGAAGTTTGACACCCGGTCCAGGTCCCTCGGCCCTTCCTGGAATCCGCTAGAGCAATTCTTGTTGCTTATATTAAGGAATTAAAGCCTTTGGGGATCCCAGGGGCAAAATGCGGGGAACCAGGAGGGCGTGGCGAGTAGGCACCCATGTACGCACAACCACCTCATGGTGGTAAGAAGTTTGACACCCGGCTCAGGTCCCTCGGCCCTTCCTGGAATCCGCTAGGGAAATTCTAAGTGCTTATATTAAGGAATTAAGGCCTCTGGGGGTCCGTGGGGCAAAATGCGGGGAACCAGGAGGGCGTGGCGGGTAGGCACCAATGTACGCACTACCACCTCATGGTGGTAAGAAGTTTGACACCCGGCCCAGGTCCCTCGGCCCTTCCTGGAATCCGCTAGAGCAATTCTTGTTGCTTATATTAAGGAATTAAAGGCTCTGGGGATCCAAGGGCCAAAATGCGGGGAATCAGGAGGGCGTGGCGGGTAGGCACCCATGTACGCACAACCACCTCATGGTGGTAAGAAGTTTGACACCCGGCCCAGGTCCCTCGGCCGTTCCTGGAATCCGCTAGAGCAATTTTTGTTGCTTATATTAAGGAATTAAAGCCTTTGGGGATCCAAGGGGCAAAATGCGGGGAACCAGGAGGGCGTGGCGGGTAGGCACCCATGTACGCACAACCACCTCATGGTGGTAAGAAGTTTGACAACCGGCCCAGATCCCTCGGCCCTTCCTGGAATCCGCTAGAGAAATTCTAAGTGCTTATATTAAGGAATAACGGCCTCTGGGGGTCCGTGGGGCAATATGCGGGGAACCAGGAGGGCGTGGCGGGTAGGAACCTATGTACGCACAACCACCTCATGGTGCTAAGAAGTTTGACACCCGGCCCTGGTCCTTCGGCCTTTCCTGCAATCCGCTAGAGCAATTCTAGGTGCTTATATTAAGGAATTAAGGCCTCTGGGGGACCGTGGGGCAAAATGCGGGGAACCAGGAGGGCGTGGCGGGTAGGCACCCATGTACGCACAATCGCCTTATGGTGGTAAGAAGTTTGACACCCGGCCCAGGTCCCTCGGCCGTTCCTGGAATCCGCTAGAGCAATTCTTGTTGCTTATATTAAGGAATTAAAGCCTCTGGGAAACCAAGGAGCAAAATGCGGGGAACCAGGAGGGCGTGGCGGGTAGGCACCCATGTACGCACAACCACCTCATGGTGGTAAGAAGTTTGACACCCGGCCCAGATCCCTCGGCCCTTCCTGGAATCCGCTAGAGAAATTCTAAGTGCTTATATTAAGGAATTAAGGCCTCTGGGGGTCCGTGGGGCAAAAAGCGGGGAACCAGGAGGGCGTGGCGGGTAGGCACCCATGTACGCACAACCACCTCATGGTGGTAAGAAGTTTGACACCCGGCCCAGGTCCCCCGGCCCTTCCTGGAATCCGCTAGAGAAATTCTAAGTGCTTATATTAAGGAATTAAGGCCTCTGGGGGTCCGTGGGGCAAAATGCGGGGAACCAGGAGGGCGTGGCGGGTAGGAACCTATGTACGCACAACCAACTCATGGTGCTAAGAAGTTTGACACCCGGCCCTGGTCCTTCGGCCTTTCCTGGAATCCGCTAGAGCAATTCTAGGTGCTTATATTAAGGAATTAAGGCCTCTGGGGGACCGTGGGGCAAAATGCGGGGAACCAGGAGGGCGTGGCGGGTAGGCACCCATGTACGCACTACCACCTCACGGTGGTAAGAAGTTTGACACCCGGCCCAGGTCCCTTGGCCCTTCCTGGAATCCGCTAGAGCAATTCTTGTTGCTTATAATGAGGAATTAAAGGCTCTGGGGATCCAAGGGCCAAAATGCGGGGAACCAGGAGGGCGTGGCGGGTAGGCACCCATGTACGCACAACCACCTCATGGTGGTAAGAAGTTTGACACCCGGCCCAGGTCCCTCGGCCGTTCCTGGAATCCGCTAGAGCAATTCTTGTTGCTTATATTAAGGAATTAAAGCCTCTGGGGATCCAAGGGGCAAAATGCGGGGAACCAGGAGGGCGTGGCGGGTAGGCACCCATGTACGCACAACCACCTCATGGTGGTAAGAAGTTTGACACCCGGCCCAGATCCCTCGGCCCTTCCTGGAATCCGCTAGAGAAATTCTAAGTGCTTATATTAAGGAATTAAGGCCTCTGGGGGTCCGTGGGGCAAAATGCGGGGAACCAGGAGGGCGTGGCGGGTAGGCACCCATGTACGCACAACCACCTCATGGTGGTAAAAAGTTTGACACCCGGCCCAGATCCCTCGGCCCTTCCTGGAATCCGCTAGAGAAATTCTAAGTGCTTATATTAAGGAATTAAGGCCTCTGGGGGACCGTGGGGCAAAATGCGGGGAACCAGGAGGGCGTGGCGGGTAGGCACCCATGTACGCACAACCACCTCATGGTGGTAAGAAGTTTGACACCCGATCCAGGTCCCTCGGCCCTTCCTGGAATCCTCTAGAGAAATTCTAAGTGCTTATATGAAGGAATTAAGGCCTCTGGGGGTGCGTGGTTCAAAATGCGGGGTACCAGGAGGGCGTGGCGGGTAGGCACCCATGTACGCACAACCACCTCATGGTGGTAAGAAGTTTGACACCCGGCCCAGGTCCCCCGGCCCTTCCTGGAATTCGCTAGAGAAATTTTAAGTGCTTATATTAAGGAATTAAGGCCTCTTGGGGTCCGTGGGGCAAAATGCGGGGAACCAGGAGGGCGTGGCGGGTAGGAACCTATGTACGCACAACCACCTCATGGTGGTAAGAAGTTTGACACCCGACCCAGGCCTCTCGGCTCTTCCTGGAATCCGCTAGAGCAATTCTTGTTGCTTATATTAAGGAATTAAAGCCTCTGGGGATCCAAGGGGCAAAATGCGGGGAACCAGGAGGGCGTGGCGGGTAGGCATCCATGTACGCACAACCACCTTATGGTGGTAAGAAGTTTGACACCCGGCCCAGGTCCCCCGGCCCTTCCTGGAATCCGCTAGAGCAATTCTAGGTGCTTATATTAAGGAATTAAGGCCTCTGGGGGACCGTGGGGCAAAATGCGGGGAACCAGGAGGGCGTGGCGGGTAGGCACCCATGTACGCACTACCACCTCATAGTGGTAAGAAGTTTGACACCCGGCCCAGGTCCCTCGGCCCTTCCTGGAATCCGCTAGAGCAATTCTTGTTGCTTATATTAAGGAATTAAAGCCTCTGGGGATCCAAGGGGCAAAATGCGGGGAACCAGGAGGGCGTGGCGGGTAGGCACCCATGTACGCACAACCACCTCATGGTGGTAAGAAGTTTGACACCCGGCCCAGATCCCTCGGCCCTTCCTGGAATCCGCTAGAGAAATTCTAAGTGCTTATATTAAGGAATTAAGGCCTCTGGGGGTCCGTGGGGCAAAATGCGGGGAACCAGGAGGGCATGGCGGGTAGGCACCCATGTACGCACAACCACCTCATGGTGGTAAGAAGTTTGACACCCGGCCCAGATCCCTCGGCCCTTCCTGGAATCCGCTAGAGAAATTCTAAGTGCTTATATTAAGGAATTAAGGCCCCTGGGGGTCCGTGGGGCAAAAAGCGGGGAACCAGGAGGGCGTGGCGGGTAGGCACCCATGTACGCACAACCACCTCATGGTGGTAAGAAGTTTGACACCCGGCCCAGGTCCCCCTGCCCTTCCTGGAATCCGCTAGAGAAATTCTAAGTGCTTATATTAAGGAATTAAGGCCTCTGGGGGTCCGTGGGGCAAAATGCGGGGAACCAGGGGGGCGTGGCGGGTAGGAACCTATGTACGCACAACCACCTCATGGTGGTAAGAAGTTTGACACCCGATCCAGGTCCCTCGGCCCTTCCTGGAATCCTCTAGAGAAATTCTAAGTGCTTTTATTAAGGAATTAAGGCCTCTGGGGGTGCGTGGGTCAAAATGCGGGGTACCAGGAGGGCGTGGCGGGTAGGCACCCATGTACGCACAACCACCTCATGGTGGTAAGAAGTTTGACACCCGGCCCAGGTCCCCCGGCCCTTCCTGGAATCCGCTATAGAAATTCTAAGTGCTTATATTAAGGAATTAAGGCCTCTGGGGGTCCGTGGGGCAAAATGCGGGGAACCAGGAGGGCGTGGCGGGTAGGAACCTATGTACGCACAACCATCTCATGGTGGTAAGAAGTTTGACACCCGACCCAGGCCTCTCGGCCCTTACTGGAATCCGCTAGAGCAATTCTTGTTGCTTATATTTAGGAATTAAAGCGTCTGGGGATCCAAGGGGCAAAATGCGGGCAACCAGGAGGGCGTGGCGGGTAGGCACCCATGTACGCACAACCACCTCATGGTGGTAAGAAGTTTGACACCCAGCCCAGGTCCCTCGGCCCTTCCTGGAATCCGCTAGAGAAATTCTAAGTGCTTATATTAAGGAATTAAAGCCTCTGGGGGTCCGTGGGGCAAAATGCGGGGAACCAGGAGGGCGTGGCGGGTAGGAACCTGTGTACGCACAACCACCTCATGGTGCTAAGAAGTTTGACACCCGGCCCTGGTCCTTCGGCCTTTCCTGGAATCCGCTAGAGCAATTCTACGTACTTATATTAAGGAATTAAGGCCTCTGGGGGACCGTGGGGCAAAATGCGGGGAACCAGGAGGGCGTGGCGGGTAGGCACCCATGTACGCACTACCACCTCATGGTGGTAAGAAGTTTGACACCCGGCCCAGGTCCCTCGGCCCATCCTGGAATCCGCTAGAGAAATTCTAGGTGCTTATATTAAGGAATTAAGGCCTCTGGGGGACCGTGGGGCAAAATGCGGGGAACCAGGAGGGCGTGGCGGGTAGGCACCCATGTACGCACAACCACCTCATGGTGGTAAGAAGTTTGCCACCCGGCCCAGGTCCCTCGGCCGTTCCTGGAATCCGCTAGAGCAATTCTTGTTGCTTATATTAAGGAATTAAAGCCTCTGGGGATCCAAGGGGCAAAATGCGGGGAACCAGGAGGGCGTGGCGGGTAGGCACCCATGTACGCACAACCACCTCATGGTGGTAAGAAGTTTGACACCCGGCCCAGATCCCTCGGCCCTTCCTGGAATCCGCTAGAGAAATTCTAAGTGCTTATATTAAGGAATTAAGGCCTCTGGGGGTCCGTTGGGCAAAAAGCGGGGAACCAGGACGGCGTGGCGGGTAGGCACCCATGTACGCACAACCACCTCATGGTGGTGAGAAGTTTGACACCCGGCCCAGGTCCCCCGGCCCTTCCTGGAATCTGCTAGAGAAATTCTAAGTGCTTATATTAAGGAATAACGGCCTCTGGGGGTCCGTGGGGCAATATGCGGGGAACCAGGAGGGCGTGGCGGGTAGGAACCTATGTACGCACAACCACCTCATGGTGCTAAGAAGTTTGACACCCGGCCCTGGTCCTTCGGCCTTTCCTGCAATCCGCTAGAGCAATTCTAGGTGCTTATATTAAGGAATTAAGGCCTCTGGGGGACGGTGGGGCAAAATGCGGGGAACCAGGAGGACGTGGCGGGTAGGAACCTATGTACGCACAACCACCTCATGGTGGTAAGAAGTTTGAGACCCGACCCAGGCCTCTAGGCCCTTCCTGGAATCCGCTAGAGCAATTCTTGTTGCTTATATTAAGGAATTAAAGCCTCTGGGGATCCAAGGGGCAAAATGCGGGGAACCAGGAGGGCGTGGCGGGTAGGCACCCATGTACGCACAACCACCTCATGGTGGTAAGAAGTTTGACACCCGGCCCAGGTCCCTCGGCCCTTCCTGGAATCCGCTAGAGAAATTGTAAGTGCTTATATTAAGGAATTAAGGCCTCTGGGGGTCCGTGGGGCAAAATGCGGGGAACCAGGAGGGCGTGGCGGGTAGGAACCTATGTACGCACAACCACCTCATGGTGCTAAGAAGTTTGACACCCGGCCCTGGTCCTTCGGCCTTTCTTGGAATCCGCTAGAGCAATTCTAGGTGCTTATATTAAGGAATTAAAGCCTCTGGGGTACCGTGGGGCAAAATGCGGGGAACCATGAGGGCGTGGCGGGTAGGCACCCATGTACGCACTACCACCTCATGGTGGTAAGAAGTTTGACACCCGGCCCAGGTCCCTCGGCCCTTCCTGGAATCCGCTAGAGCAATTCTAGGGGCTTATATTAAGGAAATAAGGCTTCTGGGGGTCCTTGGGGCAAAATGCGGGGAACCAGGAGGGCGTGGCAGGTAGGCACCCATGTACGCACAACCACCCCATGGTGGTAAGAAGTTTGACACCCGGCCCAGGTCCCTCGGCCCATCCTGGAATCCGCTA
The DNA here is from genome assembly GCA_963930725.1 of Candelabrum cocksii. Lineage (NCBI taxonomy): Eukaryota > Metazoa > Cnidaria > Hydrozoa > Anthoathecata > Candelabridae > Candelabrum > Candelabrum cocksii. The sequence continues at coordinate 6,178,279 of OZ005676.1, read as the reverse complement.
GAGAAATTCTAGGTGCTTATATTAAGGAATTAAAGCTTCTGGGGGTCCGTGGGGCAAAATGCGGGGAACCAGGAGGGCGTGGTGGGTAGGCACCTATGTACGCACAACCACCTCATGGTGGTAAGAAGTTTGACACCCGACCCAGGCCTCTCGGCCCTTCCTGGAATCCGCTAGAGCAATTCTAGGTGCTTATATTAAGGAATTAAGGTCTCTGGGGGACCGTGGGGCAAAATGCGGGGAACCAGGAGGGCGTGGCGGGTAGGCACCCATGTACGCACTACCACCTCATGGTGGTTAGAAGTTTGACACCCGGTCCAGGTCCCTCGGCCCTTCCTGGAATCCGCTAGAGCAATTCTTGTTGCTTATATTAAGGAATTAAAGCCTTTGGGGATCCCAGGGGCAAAATGCGGGGAACCAGGAGGGCGTGGCGAGTAGGCACCCATGTACGCACAACCACCTCATGGTGGTAAGAAGTTTGACACCCGGCTCAGGTCCCTCGGCCCTTCCTGGAATCCGCTAGGGAAATTCTAAGTGCTTATATTAAGGAATTAAGGCCTCTGGGGGTCCGTGGGGCAAAATGCGGGGAACCAGGAGGGCGTGGCGGGTAGGCACCAATGTACGCACTACCACCTCATGGTGGTAAGAAGTTTGACACCCGGCCCAGGTCCCTCGGCCCTTCCTGGAATCCGCTAGAGCAATTCTTGTTGCTTATATTAAGGAATTAAAGGCTCTGGGGATCCAAGGGCCAAAATGCGGGGAATCAGGAAGGCGTGGCGGGTAGGCACCCATGTACGCACAACCACCTCATGGTGGTAAGAAGTTTGACACCCGGCCCAGGTCCCTCGGCCGTTCCTGGAATCCGCTAGAGCAATTTTTGTTGCTTATATTAAGGAATTAAAGCCTCTGGGGATCCAAGGGGCAAAATGCGGGGAACCAGGAGGGCGTGGCGGGTAGGCATCCATGTACGCACAACCACCTTATGGTGGTAAGAAGTTTGACACCCGGCCCAGGTCCCTCGGCCCTTCCTGGAATCCGCTAGAGCAATTCTAGGGGCTTATATTAAGGAAATAAGGCTTCTGGGGGTCCTTGGGGCAAAATGCGGGGAACCAGGAGGGCGTGGCAGGTAGGCACCCATGTACGCACAACCACCCCATGGTGGTAAGAAGTTTGACACCCGGCCCAGGTCCCTCGGCCCATCCTGGAATCCGCTAGAGAAATTCTAGGGGCTTATATTAAGGAATTAAAGCCTCTGGGGGTCCGTGGGGCAAAATGCGGGGAACCAGGAGGGCGTGGTGGGTAGGCACCTATGTACGCACAACCACCTCATGGTGGTAAGAAGTTTGACACCCGACCCAGGCCTCTCGGCCTTTCCTGGAATCCGCTAGAGCAATTCTAGGTGCTTATATTAAGGAATTAAGGTCTCTGGGGGACCGTGGGGCAAAATGCGGGGAACCAGGAGGGCGTGGCGGGTAGGCACCCATGTACGCACTACCACCTCATGGTGGTTAGAAGTTTGACACCCGGTCCAGGTCCCTCGGCCCTTCCTGGAATCCGCTAGAGCAATTCTTGTTGCTTATATTAAGGAATTAAAGCCTTTGGGGATCCCAGGGGCAAAATGCGGGGAACCAGGAGGGCGTGGCGAGTAGGCACCCATGTACGCACAACCACCTCATGGTGGTAAGAAGTTTGACACCCGGCCCAGATCCCTCGGCCCTTCCTGGAATCCGCTAGAGAAATTCTAAGTGCTTATATTAAGGAATTAAGGCCTCTGGGGGTCCGTGGGGCAAAATGCGGGGAACCAGGAGGGCATGGCGGGTAGGCACCCATGTACGCACAACCACCTCATGGTGGTAAGAAGTTTGACACCCGGCCCAGATCCCTCGGCCCTTCCTGGAATCCGCTAGAGAAATTCTAAGTGCTTATATTAAGGAATTAAGGCCCCTGGGGGTCCGTGGGGCAAAAAGCGGGGAACCAGGAGGGCGTGGCGGGTAGGCACCCATGTACGCACAACCACCTCATGGTGGTAAGAAGTTTGACACCCGGCCCAGGTCCCCCTGCCCTTCCTGGAATCCGCTAGAGAAATTCTAAGTGCTTATATTAAGGAATTAAGGCCTCTGGGGGTCCGTGGGGCAAAATGCGGGGAACCAGGGGGGCGTGGCGGGTAGGAACCTATGTACGCACAACCACCTCATGGTGGTAAGAAGTTTGACACCCGATCCAGGTCCCTCGGCCCTTCCTGGAATCCTCTAGAGAAATTCTAAGTGCTTTTATTAAGGAATTAAGGCCTCTGGGGGTGCGTGGGTCAAAATGCGGGGTACCAGGAGGGCGTGGCGGGTAGGCACCCATGTACGCACAACCACCTCATGGTGGTAAGAAGTTTGACACCCGGCCCAGGTCCCCCGGCCCTTCCTGGAATCCGCTATAGAAATTCTAAGTGCTTATATTAAGGAATTAAGGCCTCTGGGGGTCCGTGGGGCAAAATGCGGGGAACCAGGAGGGCGTGGCGGGTAGGAACCTATGTACGCACAACCATCTCATGGTGGTAAGAAGTTTGACACCCGACCCAGGCCTCTCGGCCCTTACTGGAATCCGCTAGAGCAATTCTTGTTGCTTATATTTAGGAATTAAAGCGTCTGGGGATCCAAGGGGCAAAATGCGGGCAACCAGGAGGGCGTGGCGGGTAGGCACCCATGTACGCACAACCACCTCATGGTGGTAAGAAGTTTGACACCCAGCCCAGGTCCCTCGGCCCTTCCTGGAATCCGCTAGAGAAATTCTAAGTGCTTATATTAAGGAATTAAAGCCTCTGGGGGTCCGTGGGGCAAAATGCGGGGAACCAGGAGGGCGTGGCGGGTAGGAACCTGTGTACGCACAACCACCTCATGGTGCTAAGAAGTTTGACACCCGGCCCTGGTCCTTCGGCCTTTCCTGGAATCCGCTAGAGCAATTCTACGTACTTATATTAAGGAATTAAGGCCTCTGGGGGACCGTGGGGCAAAATGCGGGGAACCAGGAGGGCGTGGCGGGTAGGCACCCATGTACGCACTACCACCTCATGGTGGTAAGAAGTTTGACACCCGGCCCAGGTCCCTCGGCCCATCCTGGAATCCGCTAGAGAAATTCTAGGTGCTTATATTAAGGAATTAAGGCCTCTGGGGGACCGTGGGGCAAAATGCGGGGAACCAGGAGGGCGTGGCGGGTAGGCACCCATGTACGCACAACCACCTCATGGTGGTAAGAAGTTTGCCACCCGGCCCAGGTCCCTCGGCCGTTCCTGGAATCCGCTAGAGCAATTCTTGTTGCTTATATTAAGGAATTAAAGCCTCTGGGGATCCAAGGGGCAAAATGCGGGGAACCAGGAGGGCGTGGCGGGTAGGCACCCATGTACGCACAACCACCTCATGGTGGTAAGAAGTTTGACACCCGGCCCAGATCCCTCGGCCCTTCCTGGAATCCGCTAGAGAAATTCTAAGTGCTTATATTAAGGAATTAAGGCCTCTGGGGGTCCGTTGGGCAAAAAGCGGGGAACCAGGACGGCGTGGCGGGTAGGCACCCATGTACGCACAACCACCTCATGGTGGTGAGAAGTTTGACACCCGGCCCAGGTCCCCCGGCCCTTCCTGGAATCTGCTAGAGAAATTCTAAGTGCTTATATTAAGGAATAACGGCCTCTGGGGGTCCGTGGGGCAATATGCGGGGAACCAGGAGGGCGTGGCGGGTAGGAACCTATGTACGCACAACCACCTCATGGTGCTAAGAAGTTTGACACCCGGCCCTGGTCCTTCGGCCTTTCCTGCAATCCGCTAGAGCAATTCTAGGTGCTTATATTAAGGAATTAAGGCCTCTGGGGGACGGTGGGGCAAAATGCGGGGAACCAGGAGGACGTGGCGGGTAGGAACCTATGTACGCACAACCACCTCATGGTGGTAAGAAGTTTGAGACCCGACCCAGGCCTCTAGGCCCTTCCTGGAATCCGCTAGAGCAATTCTTGTTGCTTATATTAAGGAATTAAAGCCTCTGGGGATCCAAGGGGCAAAATGCGGGGAACCAGGAGGGCGTGGCGGGTAGGCACCCATGTACGCACAACCACCTCATGGTGGTAAGAAGTTTGACACCCGGCCCAGGTCCCTCGGCCCTTCCTGGAATCCGCTAGAGAAATTGTAAGTGCTTATATTAAGGAATTAAGGCCTCTGGGGGTCCGTGGGGCAAAATGCGGGGAACCAGGAGGGCGTGGCGGGTAGGAACCTATGTACGCACAACCACCTCATGGTGCTAAGAAGTTTGACACCCGGCCCTGGTCCTTCGGCCTTTCTTGGAATCCGCTAGAGCAATTCTAGGTGCTTATATTAAGGAATTAAAGCCTCTGGGGTACCGTGGGGCAAAATGCGGGGAACCATGAGGGCGTGGCGGGTAGGCACCCATGTACGCACTACCACCTCATGGTGGTAAGAAGTTTGACACCCGGCCCAGGTCCCTCGGCCCTTCCTGGAATCCGCTAGAGCAATTCTAGGGGCTTATATTAAGGAAATAAGGCTTCTGGGGGTCCTTGGGGCAAAATGCGGGGAACCAGGAGGGCGTGGCAGGTAGGCACCCATGTACGCACAACCACCCCATGGTGGTAAGAAGTTTGACACCCGGCCCAGGTCCCTCGGCCCATCCTGGAATCCGCTAGAGAAATTCTAGGTGCTTATATTAAGGAATTAAAGCTTCTGGGGGTCCGTGGGGCAAAATGCGGGGAACCAGGAGGGCGTGGTGGGTAGGCACCTATGTACGCACAACCACCTCATGGTGGTAAGAAGTTTGACACCCGACCCAGGCCTCTCGGCCCTTCCTGGAATCCGCTAGAGCAATTCTAGGTGCTTATATTAAGGAATTAAGGTCTCTGGGGGACCGTGGGGCAAAATGCGGGGAACCAGGAGGGCGTGGCGGGTAGGCACCCATGTACGCACTACCACCTCATGGTGGTTAGAAGTTTGACACCCGGTCCAGGTCCCTCGGCCCTTCCTGGAATCCGCTAGAGCAATTCTTGTTGCTTATATTAAGGAATTAAAGCCTTTGGGGATCCCAGGGGCAAAATGCGGGGAACCAGGAGGGCGTGGCGAGTAGGCACCCATGTACGCACAACCACCTCATGGTGGTAAGAAGTTTGACACCCGGCTCAGGTCCCTCGGCCCTTCCTGGAATCCGCTAGGGAAATTCTAAGTGCTTATATTAAGGAATTAAGGCCTCTGGGGGTCCGTGGGGCAAAATGCGGGGAACCAGGAGGGCGTGGCGGGTAGGCACCAATGTACGCACTACCACCTCATGGTGGTAAGAAGTTTGACACCCGGCCCAGGTCCCTCGGCCCTTCCTGGAATCCGCTAGAGCAATTCTTGTTGCTTATATTAAGGAATTAAAGGCTCTGGGGATCCAAGGGCCAAAATGCGGGGAATCAGGAAGGCGTGGCGGGTAGGCACCCATGTACGCACAACCACCTCATGGTGGTAAGAAGTTTGACACCCGGCCCAGGTCCCTCGGCCGTTCCTGGAATCCGCTAGAGCAATTTTTGTTGCTTATATTAAGGAATTAAAGCCTCTGGGGATCCAAGGGGCAAAATGCGGGGAACCAGGAGGGCGTGGCGGGTAGGCATCCATGTACGCACAACCACCTTATGGTGGTAAGAAGTTTGACACCCGGCCCAGGTCCCTCGGCCCTTCCTGGAATCCGCTAGAGCAATTCTAGGGGCTTATATTAAGGAAATAAGGCTTCTGGGGGTCCTTGGGGCAAAATGCGGGGAACCAGGAGGGCGTGGCAGGTAGGCACCCATGTACGCACAACCACCCCATGGTGGTAAGAAGTTTGACACCCGGCCCAGGTCCCTCGGCCCATCCTGGAATCCGCTAGAGAAATTCTAGGGGCTTATATTAAGGAATTAAAGCCTCTGGGGGTCCGTGGGGCAAAATGCGGGGAACCAGGAGGGCGTGGTGGGTAGGCACCTATGTACGCACAACCACCTCATGGTGGTAAGAAGTTTGACACCCGACCCAGGCCTCTCGGCCTTTCCTGGAATCCGCTAGAGCAATTCTAGGTGCTTATATTAAGGAATTAAGGTCTCTGGGGGACCGTGGGGCAAAATGCGGGGAACCAGGAGGGCGTGGCGGGTAGGCACCCATGTACGCACTACCACCTCATGGTGGTTAGAAGTTTGACACCCGGTCCAGGTCCCTCGGCCCTTCCTGGAATCCGCTAGAGCAATTCTTGTTGCTTATATTAAGGAATTAAAGCCTTTGGGGATCCCAGGGGCAAAATGCGGGGAACCAGGAGGGCGTGGCGAGTAGGCACCCATGTACGCACAACCACCTCATGGTGGTAAGAAGTTTGACACCCGGCTCAGGTCCCTCGGCCCTTCCTGGAATCCGCTAGGGAAATTCTAAGTGCTTATATTAAGGAATTAAGGCCTCTGGGGGTCCGTGGGGCAAAATGCGGGGAACCAGGAGGGCGTGGCGGGTAGGCACCAATGTACGCACTACCACCTCATGGTGGTAAGAAGTTTGACACCCGGCCCAGGTCCCTCGGCCTTTCCTGGAATCCGCTAGAGCAATTCTTGTTGCTTATATTAAGGAATTAAAGGCTCTGGGGATCCAAGGGGCAAAATGCGGGGAACCAGGAGGGCGTGGCGGGTAGGCATCCATGTACGCACAACCACCTTATGGTGGTAAGAAGTTTGACACCCGGCCCAGGTCCCTCGGCCTTTCCTGGAATCCGCTAGAGAAATTCTAAGTGCTTATATTAAGGAATTAAGGCTTCTGGGGGTCCGTGGGGCAAAATGCGGGGAACCAGGAGGGCGTGGCGGGTAGGCACCCATGTACGCACAACCACCTCATGGTGGTAAGAAGTTTGACACCCGGCCCAGATCCCTCGGCCCTTCCTGGAATCTGCTAGAGAAATTCTAAGTGCTTATATTAAGGAATTAAGGCCTCTGGTGGTCCGTGGGGCAAAAAGCGGGGAACCAGGAGGGCGTGGCGGGTAGGCACCCATGGACGCACAACCACCTCATGGTGGTAAGAAGTTTGACATCCGGCCCAGGTCCCCCGGCCCTTCCTGGAATCCGCTAGAGCAATTCTAGGTGCTTATATTAAGGAATTAAGGCCTCTGGGGGACCGTGGGGCAAAATGCGGGGAACCAGGAGGGCGTGGCGGGTAGGCACCCATGTACGCACTACCACCTCATAGTGGTAAGAAGTTTGACACCCGGCCCAGGTCCCTCGGCCCTTCCTGGAATCCGCTAGAGCAATTCTTGTTGCTTATATTAAGGAATTAAAGGCTCTGGGGATCCAAGGGCCAAAATGCGGGGAACCAGGAGGGCGTGGCGGGTAGGCACCCATGTACGCACAACCACCTCATGGTGGTAAGAAGTTTGACACCCGGCCCAGGTCCCTCGGCCGTTCCTGGAATCCGCTAGAGCAATTCTTGTTGCTTATATTAAGGAATTAAAGCCTCTGGGGATCCAAGGGGCAAAATGCGGGGAACCAGGAGGGCGTGGCGGGTAGGCACCCATGTACGCACAACCACCTCATGGTGGTAAGAAGTTTGACACCCGGCCCAGATCCCTCGGCCCTTCCTGGAATCCGCTAGAGAAATTCTAAGTGCTTATATTAAGGAATTAAGGCCTCTGGGGGTCCGTGGGGCAAAATGCGGGGAACCAGGAGGGCGTGGCGGGTAGGCACCCATGTACGCACAACCACCTCATGGTGGTAAGAAGTTTGACACCCGGCCCAGATCCCTCGGCCCTTCCTGGAATCCGCTAGAGAAATTCTAAGTGCTTATATTAAGGAATTAAGGCCCCTGGGGGTCCGTGGGGCAAAAAGCGGGGAACCAGGAGGGCGTGGCGGGTAGGCACCCATGTACGCACAACCACCTCATGGTGGTAAGAAGTTTGACACCCGGCCCAGGTCCCCCTGCCCTTCCTGGAATCCGCTAGAGAAATTCTAAGTGCTTATATTAAGGAATTAAGGCCTCTGGGGGTCCGTGGGGCAAAATGCAGGGAACCAGGGGGGCGTGGCGGGTAGGAACCTATGTACGCACAACCACCTCATGGTGGTAAGAAGTTTGACACCCGATCCAGGTCCCTCGGCCCTTCCTGGAATCCTCTAGAGAAATTCTAAGTGCTTTTATTAAGGAATTAAGGCCTCTGGGGGTGGTTGGGTCAAAATGCGGGGTACCAGGAGGGCGTGGCGGGTAGGCACCCATGTACGCACAACCACCTCATGGTGGTAAGAAGTTTGACACCCGGCCCAGGTCCCCCGGCCCTTCCTGGAATCCGCTATAGAAATTCTAAGTGCTTATATTAAGGAATTAAGGCCTCTGGGGGTCCGTGGGGCAAAATGCGGGGAACCAGGAGGGCGTGGCGGGTAGGAACCTATGTACGCACAACCATCTCATGGTGGTAAGAAGTTTGACACCCGACCCAGGCCTCTCGGCCCTTCCTGGAATCCGCTAGAGCAATTCTTGTTGCTTATATTAAGGAATTAAAGCGTCTGGGGATCCAAGGGGCAAAATGCGGGCAACCAGGAGGGCGTGGCGGGTAGGCACCCATGTACGCACAACCACCTCATGGTGGTAAGAAGTTTGACACCCAGCCCAGGTCCCTCGGCCCTTCCTGGAATCCGCTAGAGAAATTCTAAGTGCTTATATTAAGGAATTAAAGCCTCTGGGGGTCCGTGGGGCAAAATGCGGGGAACCAGGAGGGCGTGGCGGGTAGGAACCTGTGTACGCACAACCACCTCATGGTGCTAAGAAGTTTGACACCCGGCCCTGGTCCTTCGGCCTTTCCTGGAATCCGCTAGAGCAATTCTACGTACTTATATTAAGGAATTAAGGCCTCTGGGGGACCGTGGGGCAAAATGCGGGGAACCAGGAGGGCGTGGCGGGTAGGCACCCATGTACGCACTACCACCTCATGGTGGTAAGAAGTTTGACACCCGGCCCAGGTCCCTCGGCCCATCCTGGAATCCGCTAGAGAAATTCTAGGTGCTTATATTAAGGAATTAAGGCCTCTGGGGGACCGTGGGGCAAAATGCGGGGAACCAGGAGGGCGTGGCGGGTAGGCACCCATGTACGCACAACCACCTCATGGTGGTAAGAAGTTTGACACCCGGCCGAGGTCCCTCGGCCGTTCCTGGAATCCGCTAGAGCAATTCTTGTTGCTTATATTAAGGAATTAAAGCCTCTGGGGATCCAAGGGGCAAAATGCGGGGAACCAGGAGGGCGTGGCGGGTAGGCACCCATGTACGCACAACCACCTCATGGTGGTAAGAAGTTTGACACCCGGCCCAGATCCCTCGGCCCTTCCTGGAATCCGCTAGAGAAATTCTAAGTGCTTATATTAAGGAATTAAGGCCTCTGGGGGTCCGTTGGGCAAAAAGCGGGGAACCAGGACGGCGTGGCGGGTAGGCACCCATGTACGCACAACCACCTCATGGTGGTGAGAAGTTTGACACCCGGCCCAGGTCCCCCGACCCTTCCTGGAATCTGCTAGAGAAATTCTAAGTGCTTATATTAAGGAATAACGGCCTCTGGGGGTCCGTGGGGCAATATGCGGGGAACCAGGAGGGCGTGGCGGGTAGGAACCTATGTACGCACAACCACCTCATGGTGCAAAGAAGTTTGACACCCGGCCCTGGTCCTTCGGCCTTTCCTGCAATCCGCTAGAGCAATTCTAGGTGCTTATATTAAGGAATTAAGGCCTCTGGGGGACGGTGGGGCAAAATGCGGGAAACCAGGAGGACGTGGCGGGTAGGAACCTATGTACGCACAACCACCTCATGGTGGTAAGAAGTTTGAGACCCGACCCAGGCCTCTAGGCCCTTCCTGGAATCCGCTAGAGCAATTCTTGTTGCTTATATTAAGGAATTAAAGCCTCTGGGGATCCAAGGGGCAAAATGCGGGGAACCAGGAGGGCGTGGCGGGTAGGCACCCATGTACGCACAACCACCTCATGGTGGTAAGAAGTTTGACACCCGGCCCAGGTCCCTCGGCCCTTCCTGGAATCCGCTAGAGAAATTGTAAGTGCTTATATTAAGGAATTAAGGCCTCTGGGGGTCCGTGGGGCAAAATGCGGGGAACCAGGAGGGCGTGGCGGGTAGGAACCTATGTACGCACAACCACCTCATGGTGCTAAGAAGTTTGACACCCGGCCCTGGTCCTTCGGCCTTTCTTGGAATCCGCTAGAGCAATTCTAGGTGCTTATATTAAGGAATTAAAGCCTCTGGGGTACCGTGGGGCAAAATGCGGGGAACCATGAGGGCGTGGCGGGTAGGCACCCATGTACGCACTACCACCTCATGGTGGTAAGAAGTTTGACACCCGGCCCAGGTCCCTCGGCCCTTCCTGGAATCCGCTAGAGCAATTCTAGGGGCTTATATTAAGGAAATAAGGCTTCTGGGGGTCCTTGGGGCAAAATGCGGGGAACCAGGAGGGCGTGGCAGGTAGGCACCCATGTACGCACAACCACCCCATGGTGGTAAGAAGTTTGACACCCGGCCCAGGTCCCTCGGCCCATCCTGGAATCCGCTAGAGAAATTCTAGGTGCTTATATTAAGGAATTAAAGCCTCTGGGGGTCCGTGGGGCAAAATGCGGGGAACCAGGAGGGCGTGGTGGGTAGGCACCTATGTACGCACAACCACCTCATGGTGGTAAGAAGTTTGACACCCGACCCAGGCCTCTCGGCCCTTCCTGGAATCCGCTAGAGCAATTCTAGGTGCTTATATTAAGGAATTAAAGTCTCTGGGGGACCGTGGGGCAAAATGCGGGGAACCAGGAGGGCGTGGCGGGTAGGCACCCATGTACGCACTACCACCTCATGGTGGTTAGAAGTTTGACACCCAGCCCAGGTCCCTCGGCCCTTCCTGGAATCCGCTAGAGCAATTCTTGTTGCTTATATTAAGGAATTAAAGCCTTTGGGGATCCCAGGGGCAAAATGCGGGGAACCAGGAGGGCGTGGCGAGTAGGCACCCATGTACGCACAACCACCTCATGGTGGTAAGAAGTTTGACACCCGGCTCAGGTCCCTCGGCCCTTCCTGGAATCCGCTAGGGAAATTCTAAGTGCTTATATTAAGGAATTAAGGCCTCTGGGGGTCCGTGGGGCAAAATGCGGGGAACCAGGAGGGCGTGGCGGGTAGGCACCAATGTACGCACTACCACCTCATGGTGGTAAGAAGTTTGACACCCGGCCCAGGTCCCTCGGCCCTTCCTGGAATCCGCTAGAGCAATTCTTGTTGCTTATATTAAGGAATTAAAGGCTCTGGGGATCCAAGGGCCAAAATGCGGGGAATCAGGAGGGCGTGGCGGGTAGGCACCCATGTACGCACAACCACCTCATGGTGGTAAGAAGTTTGACACCCGGCCCAGGTCCCTCGGCCGTTCCTGGAATCCGCTAGAGCAATTTTTGTTGCTTATATTAAGGAATTAAAGCCTTTGGGGATCCAAGGGGCAAAATGCGGGGAACCAGGAGGGCGTGGCGGGTAGGCACCCATGTACGCACAACCACCTCATGGTGGTAAGAAGTTTGACAACCGGCCCAGATCCCTCGGCCCTTCCTGGAATCCGCTAGAGAAATTCTAAGTGCTTATATTAAGGAATAACGGCCTCTGGGGGTCCGTGGGGCAATATGCGGGGAACCAGGAGGGCGTGGCGGGTAGGAACCTATGTACGCACAACCACCTCATGGTGCTAAGAAGTTTGACACCCGGCCCTGGTCCTTCGGCCTTTCCTGCAATCCGCTAGAGCAATTCTAGGTGCTTATATTAAGGAATTAAGGCCTCTGGGGGACCGTGGGGCAAAATGCGGGGAACCAGGAGGGCGTGGCGGGTAGGCACCCATGTACGCACAATCGCCTTATGGTGGTAAGAAGTTTGACACCCGGCCCAGGTCCCTCGGCCGTTCCTGGAATCCGCTAGAGCAATTCTTGTTGCTTATATTAAGGAATTAAAGCCTCTGGGAAACCAAGGAGCAAAATGCGGGGAACCAGGAGGGCGTGGCGGGTAGGCACCCATGTACGCACAACCACCTCATGGTGGTAAGAAGTTTGACACCCGGCCCAGATCCCTCGGCCCTTCCTGGAATCCGCTAGAGAAATTCTAAGTGCTTATATTAAGGAATTAAGGCCTCTGGGGGTCCGTGGGGCAAAAAGCGGGGAACCAGGAGGGCGTGGCGGGTAGGCACCCATGTACGCACAACCACCTCATGGTGGTAAGAAGTTTGACACCCGGCCCAGGTCCCCCGGCCCTTCCTGGAATCCGCTAGAGAAATTCTAAGTGCTTATATTAAGGAATTAAGGCCTCTGGGGGTCCGTGGGGCAAAATGCGGGGAACCAGGAGGGCGTGGCGGGTAGGAACCTATGTACGCACAACCAACTCATGGTGCTAAGAAGTTTGACACCCGGCCCTGGTCCTTCGGCCTTTCCTGGAATCCGCTAGAGCAATTCTAGGTGCTTATATTAAGGAATTAAGGCCTCTGGGGGACCGTGGGGCAAAATGCGGGGAACCAGGAGGGCGTGGCGGGTAGGCACCCATGTACGCACTACCACCTCACGGTGGTAAGAAGTTTGACACCCGGCCCAGGTCCCTTGGCCCTTCCTGGAATCCGCTAGAGCAATTCTTGTTGCTTATAATGAGGAATTAAAGGCTCTGGGGATCCAAGGGCCAAAATGCGGGGAACCAGGAGGGCGTGGCGGGTAGGCACCCATGTACGCACAACCACCTCATGGTGGTAAGAAGTTTGACACCCGGCCCAGGTCCCTCGGCCGTTCCTGGAATCCGCTAGAGCAATTCTTGTTGCTTATATTAAGGAATTAAAGCCTCTGGGGATCCAAGGGGCAAAATGCGGGGAACCAGGAGGGCGTGGCGGGTAGGCACCCATGTACGCACAACCACCTCATGGTGGTAAGAAGTTTGACACCCGGCCCAGATCCCTCGGCCCTTCCTGGAATCCGCTAGAGAAATTCTAAGTGCTTATATTAAGGAATTAAGGCCTCTGGGGGTCCGTGGGGCAAAATGCGGGGAACCAGGAGGGCGTGGCGGGTAGGCACCCATGTACGCACAACCACCTCATGGTGGTAAAAAGTTTGACACCCGGCCCAGATCCCTCGGCCCTTCCTGGAATCCGCTAGAGAAATTCTAAGTGCTTATATTAAGGAATTAAGGCCTCTGGGGGACCGTGGGGCAAAATGCGGGGAACCAGGAGGGCGTGGCGGGTAGGCACCCATGTACGCACAACCACCTCATGGTGGTAAGAAGTTTGACACCCGATCCAGGTCCCTCGGCCCTTCCTGGAATCCTCTAGAGAAATTCTAAGTGCTTATATGAAGGAATTAAGGCCTCTGGGGGTGCGTGGTTCAAAATGCGGGGTACCAGGAGGGCGTGGCGGGTAGGCACCCATGTACGCACAACCACCTCATGGTGGTAAGAAGTTTGACACCCGGCCCAGGTCCCCCGGCCCTTCCTGGAATTCGCTAGAGAAATTTTAAGTGCTTATATTAAGGAATTAAGGCCTCTTGGGGTCCGTGGGGCAAAATGCGGGGAACCAGGAGGGCGTGGCGGGTAGGAACCTATGTACGCACAACCACCTCATGGTGGTAAGAAGTTTGACACCCGACCCAGGCCTCTCGGCTCTTCCTGGAATCCGCTAGAGCAATTCTTGTTGCTTATATTAAGGAATTAAAGCCTCTGGGGATCCAAGGGGCAAAATGCGGGGAACCAGGAGGGCGTGGCGGGTAGGCATCCATGTACGCACAACCACCTTATGGTGGTAAGAAGTTTGACACCCGGCCCAGGTCCCTCGGCCCTTCCTGGAATCCGCTAGAGAAATTCTAAGTGCTTATATTAAGGAATTAAGGCTTCTGGGGGTCCGTGGGGCAAAATGCGGGGAACCAGGAGGGCGTGGCGGGTAGGCACCCATGTACGCACAACCACCTCATGGTGGTAAGAAGTTTGACACCCGGCCCAGATCCCTCGGCCCTTCCTGGAATCTGCTAGAAAAATTCTAAGTGCTTATATTAAGGAATTAAGGCCTCTGGTGGTCCGTGGGGCAAAAAGCGGGGAACCAGGAGGGCGTGGCGGGTAGGCACCCATGGACGCACAACCACCTCATGGTGGTAAGAAGTTTGACATCCGGCCCAGGTCCCCCGGCCCTTCCTGGAATCCGCTAGAGCAATTCTAGGTGCTTATATTAAGGAATTAAGGCTTCTGGGGGACCGTGGGGCAAAATGCGGGGAACCAGGAGGGCGTGGCGGGTAGGCACCCATGTACGCACTACCACCTCATAGTGGTAAGAAGTTTGACACCCGGCCCAGGTCCCTCGGCCCTTCCTGGAATCCGCTAGAGCAATTCTTGTTGCTTATATTAAGGAATTAAAGGCTCTGGGGATCCAAGGGCCAAAATGCGGGGAACCAGGAGGGCGTGGCGGGTAGGCACCCATGTACGCACAACCACCTCATGGTGGTAAGAAGTTTGACACCCGGCCCAGGTCCCTCGGCCGTTCCTGGAATCCGCTAGAGCAATTCTTGTTGCTTATATTAAGGAATTAAAGCCTCTGGGGATCCAAGGGGCAAAATGCGGGGAACCAGGATGGCGTAGCGGGTAGGCACCCATGTACGCACAACCACCTCATGGTGGTAAGAAGTTTGACACCCGGCCCAGATCCCTCGGCCCTTCCTGGAATCCGCTAGAGAAATTCTAAGTGCTTATATTAAGGAATTAAGGCCTCTGGGGGTCCGTGGGGCAAAATGCGGGGAACCAGGAGGGCGTGGCGGGTAGGCACCCATGTACGCACAACCACCTCATGGTGGTAAGAAGTTTGACACCCGGCCCAGATCCCTCGGCCCTTCCTGGAATCCGCTAGAGAAATTCTAAGTTCTTATATTAAGGAATTAAGGCCCCTGGGGGTCCGTGGGGCAAAAAGCGGGGAACCAGGAGGGCGTGGCGGGCAGGCACCCATGTACGCACAACCACCTCATGGTGGTAAGAAGTTTGACACCCGGCCCAGGTCCCCCTGCCCTTCCTGGAATCCGCTAGAGAAATTCTAAGTGCTTATATTAAGGAATTAAGGCCTCTGGGGGTCCGTGGGGCAAAATGCAGGGAACCAGGGGGGCGTGGCGGGTAGGAACCTATGTACGCACAACCACCTCATGGTGGTAAGAAGTTTGACACCCGATCCAGGTCCCTCGGCCCTTCCTGGAATCCTCTAGAGAAATTCTAAGTGCTTTTATTAAGGAATTAAGGCCTCTGGGGGTGCGTGGGTCAAAATGCGGGGTACCAGGAGGGCGTGGCGGGTAGGCACCCATGTACGCACAACCACCTCATGGTGGTAAGAAGTTTGACACCCGGCCCAGGTCCCCCGGCCCTTCCTGGAATCCGCTATAGAAATTCTAAGTGCTTATATTAAGGAATTAAGGCCTCTGGGGGTCCGTGGGGCAAAATGCGGGGAACCAGGAGGGCGTGGCGGGTAGGAACCTATGTACGCACAACCATCTCATGGTGGTAAGAAGTTTGACACCCGACCCAGGCCTCTCGGCCCTTCCTGGAATCCGCTAGAGCAATTCTTGTTGCTTATATTAAGGAATTAAAGCGTCTGGGGATCCAAAGAGCAAAATGCGGGCAAACAGGAGGGCGTGGCGGGTAGGCACCCATGTACGCACAACCACCTCATGGTGGTAAGAAGTTTGACACCCAGCCCAGGTCCCTCGGCCCTTCCTGGAATCCGCTAGAGAAATTCTAAGTGCTTATATTAAGGAATTAAAGCCTCTGGGGGTCCGTGGGGCAAAATGCGGGGAACCAGGAGGGCGTGGCGGGTAGGAACCTGTGTACGCACAACCACCTCATGGTGCTAAGAAGTTTGACACCCGGCCCTGGTCCTTCGGCCTTTCCTGGAATCCGCTAGAGCAATTCTACGTACTTATATTAAGGAATTAAGGCCTCTGGGGGACCGTGGGGCAAAATGCGGGGAACCAGGAGGGCGTGGCGGGTAGGCACCCATGTACGCACTACCACCTCATGGTGGTAAGAAGTTTGACACCCGGCCCAGGTCCCTCGGCCCATCCTGGAATCCGCTAGAGAAATTCTAGGTGCTTATATTAAGGAATTAAGGCCTCTGGGGGACCGTGGGGCAAAATGCGGGGAACCAGGAGGGCGTGGCGGGTAGGCACCCATGTACGCACAACCACCTCATGGTGGTAAGAAGTTTGCCACCCGGCCCAGGTCCCTCGGCCGTTCCTGGAATCCGCTAGAGCAATTCTTGTTGCTTATATTAAGGAATTAAAGCCTCTGGGGATCCAAGGGGCAAAATGCGGGGAACCAGGAGGGCGTGGCGGGTAGGCACCCATGTACGCACAACCACCTCATGGTGGTAAGAAGTTTGACACCCGGCCCAGATCCCTCGGCCCTTCCTGGAATCCGCTAGAGCAATTCTTGTTGCTTATATTAAGGAATTAAAGCCTCTGGGGATCCAAGGGGCAAAATGCGGGGAACCAGGAGGGCGTGGCGGGTAGGCACCCATGTACGCACAACCACCTCATGGTGGTAAGAAGTTTGACACCCGGCCCAGGTCCCTCGGCCCTTCCTGGAATCCGCTAGAGAAATTGTAAGTGCTTATATTAAGGAATAACGGCCTCTGGGGGTCCGTGGGGCAATATGCGGGGAACCAGGAGGGCGTGGCGGGTAGGAACCTATGTACGCACAACCACCTCATGGTGCTAAGAAGTTTGACACCCGGCCCTGGTCCTTCGGCCTTTCCTGCAATCCGCTAGAGCAATTCTAGGTGCTTATATTAAGGAATTAAGGCCTCTGGGGGACGGTGGGGCAAAATGCGGGGAACCAGGAGGACGTGGCGGGTAGGAACCTATGTACGCACAACCACCTCATGGTGGTAAGAAGTTTGAGACCCGACCCAGGCCTCTAGGCCCTTCCTGGAATCCGCTAGAGCAATTCTTGTTGCTTATATTAAGGAATTAAAGCCTCTGGGGATCCAAGGGGCAAAATGCGGGGAACCAGGAGGGCGTGGCGGGTAGGCACCCATGTACGCACAACCACTTCATGGTGGTAAGAAGTTTGACTCCCGGCCCAGGTCCCTCGGCCCTTCCTGGAATCCGCTAGAGAAATTGTAAGTGCTTATATTAAGGAATTAAGGCCTCTGGGGGTCCGTGGGGCAAAATGCGGGGAACCAGGAGGGCGTGGCGGGTAGGAACCTATGTACGCACAACCACCTCATGGTGCTAAGAAGTTTGACACCCGGCCCTGGTCCTTCGGCCTTTCTTGGAATCCGCTAGAGCAATTCTAGGTGCTTATATTAAGGAATTAAAGCCTCTGGGGGTCCGTGGGGCAAAATGCGGGGAACCAGGAGGGCGTGGCGGGTAGGAACCTATGTACGCACAACCACCTCATGGTGGTAAGAAGTTTGACACCCGGCCCAGATCCCTCGGCCCTTCCTGGAATCCGCTAGAGAAATTCTAAGTGCTTATATTAAGGAATAACGGCCTCTGGGGGTCCGTGGGGCAATATGCGGGGAACCAGGAGGGCGTGGCGGGTAGGAACCTATGTACGCACAACCACCTCATGGTGCTAAGAAGTTTGACACCCGGCCCTGGTCCTTCGGCCTTTCCTGCAATCCGCTAGAGCAATTCTAAGTGCTTATATTAAGGAATTAAGGCCTCTGGGGGACGGTGGGGCAAAATGCGGGGAACTAGGAGGGCGTGGCGGGTAGGAACCTATGTACGCACAACCACCTCATGGTGGTAAGAAGTTTGAGACCCGACCCAGGCCTCTAGGCCCTTCCTGGAATCCGCTAGAGCAATTCTTGTTGCTTATATTAAGGAATTAAAGCCTCTGGGGATCCAAGGGGCAAAATGCGGGGAACCAGGAGGGCGTGGCGGGTAGGCACCCATGTACGCACAACCACCTCATGGTGGTAAGAAGTTTGACACCCGGCCCAGGTCCCTCGGCCCTTCCTGGAATCCGCTAGAGAAATTCTAAGTGCTTATATTAAGGAATTAAGGCCTCTGGGGGTCCGTGGGGCAAAATGCGGGGAACCAGAAGGGCGTGGCGGGTAGGAACCTATGTACGCACAACCACCTCATGGTGCTAAGAAGTTTGACACCCGGCCCTGGTCCTTCGGCCTTTCCTGAAATCCGCTAGAGCAATTCTAGGTACTTATATTAAGGAATTAAAGCTTCTGGGGGTCCGTGGGGCAAAGAGCGGGGAACCAGGAGGGCGTGGCGGGTAGGCACCCATGTACGCACAACCACCTCATGGTGGTTAGAAGTTTGACACCCGGCCCAGGTCCCCCGTCCCTTCCTGGAATCCGCTAGAGAAATTCTAAGTGCTTATATTAAGGAATAACGGCCTCTGGGGGTCCGAGGGGCAAAATGCGGGGAACCAGGAGGGCGTGGCGGGTAGGAACCTATGTACGCACAACCACCTCATGGTGCTAAGAAGTTTGACACCCGGCCCTGGTCCTTCGGCCTTTCCTGCAATCCGCTAGAGCAATTCTAGGTGCTTATATTAAGGAATTAAGGCCTCTGGGGGACCGTGGGGCAAAATGCGGGGAACCAGGAGGGCGTGGCGGGTAGGCACCCATGTACGCACAATCGCCTTATGGTGGTAAGAAGTTTGACACCCGGCCCAGGTCCCTCGGCCGTTCCTGGAATCCGCTAGAGCAATTCTTGTTGCTTATATTAAGGAATTAAAGCCTCTGGGAAACCAAGGAGCAAAATGCGGGGAACCAGGAGGGCGTGGCGGGTAGGCACCCATGTACGCACAACCACCTCATGGTGGTAAGAAGTTTGACACCCGGCCCAGATCCCTCGGCCCTTCCTGGAATCCGCTAGAGAAATTCTAAGTGCTTATATTAAGGAATTAAGGCCTCTGGGGGTCCGTGGGGCAAAAAGCGGGGAACCAGGAGGGCGTGGCGGGTAGGCACCCATGTACGCACAACCACCTCATGGTGGTAAGAAGTTTGACACCCGGCCCAGGTCCCCCGGCCCTTCCTGGAATCCGCTAGAGAAATTCTAAGTGCTTATATTAAGGAATTAAGGCCTCTGGGGGTCCGTGGGGCAAAATGCGGGGAACCAGGAGGGCGTGGCGGGTAGGAACCTATGTACGCACAACCAACTCATGGTGCTAAGAAGTTTGACACCCGGCCCTGGTCCTTCGGCCTTTCCTGGAATCCGCTAGAGCAATTCTAGGTGCTTATATTAAGGAATTAAGGCCTCTGGGGGACCGTGGGGCAAAATGCGGGGAACCAGGAGGGCGTGGCGGGTAGGCACCCATGTACGCACTACCACCTCACGGTGGTAAGAAGTTTGACACCCGGCCCAGGTCCCTTGGCCCTTCCTGGAATCCGCTAGAGCAATTCTTGTTGCTTATAATGAGGAATTAAAGGCTCTGGGGATCCAAGGGCCAAAATGCGGGGAACCAGGAGGGCGTGGCGGGTAGGCACCCATGTACGCACAACCACCTCATGGTGGTAAGAAGTTTGACACCCGGCCCAGGTCCCTCGGCCGTTCCTGGAATCCGCTAGAGCAATTCTTGTTGCTTATATTAAGGAATTAAAGCCTCTGGGGATCCAAGGGGCAAAATGCGGGGAACCAGGAGGGCGTGGCGGGTAGGCACCCATGTACGCACAACCACCTCATGGTGGTAAGAAGTTTGACACCCGGCCCAGATCCCTCGGCCCTTCCTGGAATCCGCTAGAGAAATTCTAAGTGCTTATATTAAGGAATTAAGGCCTCTGGGGGTCCGTGGGGCAAAATGCGGGGAACCAGGAGGGCGTGGCGGGTAGGCACCCATGTACGCACAACCACCTCATGGTGGTAAAAAGTTTGACACCCGGCCCAGATCCCTCGGCCCTTCCTGGAATCCGCTAGAGAAATTCTAAGTGCTTATATTAAGGAATTAAGGCCTCTGGGGGACCGTGGGGCAAAATGCGGGGAACCAGGAGGGCGTGGCGGGTAGGCACCCATGTACGCACAACCACCTCATGGTGGTAAGAAGTTTGACACCCGATCCAGGTCCCTCGGCCCTTCCTGGAATCCTCTAGAGAAATTCTAAGTGCTTATATGAAGGAATTAAGGCCTCTGGGGGTGCGTGGTTCAAAATGCGGGGTACCAGGAGGGCGTGGCGGGTAGGCACCCATGTACGCACAACCACCTCATGGTGGTAAGAAGTTTGACACCCGGCCCAGGTCCCCCGGCCCTTCCTGGAATTCGCTAGAGAAATTTTAAGTGCTTATATTAAGGAATTAAGGCCTCTTGGGGTCCGTGGGGCAAAATGCGGGGAACCAGGAGGGCGTGGCGGGTAGGAACCTATGTACGCACAACCACCTCATGGTGGTAAGAAGTTTGACACCCGACCCAGGCCTCTCGGCTCTTCCTGGAATCCGCTAGAGCAATTCTTGTTGCTTATATTAAGGAATTAAAGCCTCTGGGGATCCAAGGGGCAAAATGCGGGGAACCAGGAGGGCGTGGCGGGTAGGCATCCATGTACGCACAACCACCTTATGGTGGTAAGAAGTTTGACACCCGGCCCAGGTCCCTCGGCCCTTCCTGGAATCCGCTAGAGAAATTCTAAGTGCTTATATTAAGGAATTAAGGCTTCTGGGGGTCCGTGGGGCAAAATGCGGGGAACCAGGAGGGCGTGGCGGGTAGGCACCCATGTACGCACAACCACCTCATGGTGGTAAGAAGTTTGACACCCGGCCCAGATCCCTCGGCCCTTCCTGGAATCTGCTAGAAAAATTCTAAGTGCTTATATTAAGGAATTAAGGCCTCTGGTGGTCCGTGGGGCAAAAAGCGGGGAACCAGGAGGGCGTGGCGGGTAGGCACCCATGGACGCACAACCACCTCATGGTGGTAAGAAGTTTGACATCCGGCCCAGGTCCCCCGGCCCTTCCTGGAATCCGCTAGAGCAATTCTAGGTGCTTATATTAAGGAATTAAGGCTTCTGGGGGACCGTGGGGCAAAATGCGGGGAACCAGGAGGGCGTGGCGGGTAGGCACCCATGTACGCACTACCACCTCATAGTGGTAAGAAGTTTGACACCCGGCCCAGGTCCCTCGGCCCTTCCTGGAATCCGCTAGAGCAATTCTTGTTGCTTATATTAAGGAATTAAAGGCTCTGGGGATCCAAGGGCCAAAATGCGGGGAACCAGGAGGGCGTGGCGGGTAGGCACCCATGTACGCACAACCACCTCATGGTGGTAAGAAGTTTGACACCCGGCCCAGGTCCCTCGGCCGTTCCTGGAATCCGCTAGAGCAATTCTTGTTGCTTATATTAAGGAATTAAAGCCTCTGGGGATCCAAGGGGCAAAATGCGGGGAACCAGGATGGCGTAGCGGGTAGGCACCCATGTACGCACAACCACCTCATGGTGGTAAGAAGTTTGACACCCGGCCCAGATCCCTCGGCCCTTCCTGGAATCCGCTAGAGAAATTCTAAGTGCTTATATTAAGGAATTAAGGCCTCTGGGGGTCCGTGGGGCAAAATGCGGGGAACCAGGAGGGCGTGGCGGGTAGGCACCCATGTACGCACAACCACCTCATGGTGGTAAGAAGTTTGACACCCGGCCCAGATCCCTCGGCCCTTCCTGGAATCCGCTAGAGAAATTCTAAGTTCTTATATTAAGGAATTAAGGCCCCTGGGGGTCCGTGGGGCAAAAAGCGGGGAACCAGGAGGGCGTGGCGGGCAGGCACCCATGTACGCACAACCACCTCATGGTGGTAAGAAGTTTGACACCCGGCCCAGGTCCCCCTGCCCTTCCTGGAATCCGCTAGAGAAATTCTAAGTGCTTATATTAAGGAATTAAGGCCTCTGGGGGTCCGTGGGGCAAAATGCAGGGAACCAGGGGGGCGTGGCGGGTAGGAACCTATGTACGCACAACCACCTCATGGTGGTAAGAAGTTTGACACCCGATCCAGGTCCCTCGGCCCTTCCTGGAATCCTCTAGAGAAATTCTAAGTGCTTTTATTAAGGAATTAAGGCCTCTGGGGGTGCGTGGGTCAAAATGCGGGGTACCAGGAGGGCGTGGCGGGTAGGCACCCATGTACGCACAACCACCTCATGGTGGTAAGAAGTTTGACACCCGGCCCAGGTCCCCCGGCCCTTCCTGGAATCCGCTATAGAAATTCTAAGTGCTTATATTAAGGAATTAAGGCCTCTGGGGGTCCGTGGGGCAAAATGCGGGGAACCAGGAGGGCGTGGCGGGTAGGAACCTATGTACGCACAACCATCTCATGGTGGTAAGAAGTTTGACACCCGACCCAGGCCTCTCGGCCCTTCCTGGAATCCGCTAGAGCAATTCTTGTTGCTTATATTAAGGAATTAAAGCGTCTGGGGATCCAAAGAGCAAAATGCGGGCAAACAGGAGGGCGTGGCGGGTAGGCACCCATGTACGCACAACCACCTCATGGTGGTAAGAAGTTTGACACCCAGCCCAGGTCCCTCGGCCCTTCCTGGAATCCGCTAGAGAAATTCTAAGTGCTTATATTAAGGAATTAAAGCCTCTGGGGGTCCGTGGGGCAAAATGCGGGGAACCAGGAGGGCGTGGCGGGTAGGAACCTGTGTACGCACAACCACCTCATGGTGCTAAGAAGTTTGACACCCGGCCCTGGTCCTTCGGCCTTTCCTGGAATCCGCTAGAGCAATTCTACGTACTTATATTAAGGAATTAAGGCCTCTGGGGGACCGTGGGGCAAAATGCGGGGAACCAGGAGGGCGTGGCGGGTAGGCACCCATGTACGCACTACCACCTCATGGTGGTAAGAAGTTTGACACCCGGCCCAGGTCCCTCGGCCCATCCTGGAATCCGCTAGAGAAATTCTAGGTGCTTATATTAAGGAATTAAGGCCTCTGGGGGACCGTGGGGCAAAATGCGGGGAACCAGGAGGGCGTGGCGGGTAGGCACCCATGTACGCACAACCACCTCATGGTGGTAAGAAGTTTGCCACCCGGCCCAGGTCCCTCGGCCGTTCCTGGAATCCGCTAGAGCAATTCTTGTTGCTTATATTAAGGAATTAAAGCCTCTGGGGATCCAAGGGGCAAAATGCGGGGAACCAGGAGGGCGTGGCGGGTAGGCACCCATGTACGCACAACCACCTCATGGTGGTAAGAAGTTTGACACCCGGCCCAGATCCCTCGGCCCTTCCTGGAATCCGCTAGAGCAATTCTTGTTGCTTATATTAAGGAATTAAAGCCTCTGGGGATCCAAGGGGCAAAATGCGGGGAACCAGGAGGGCGTGGCGGGTAGGCACCCATGTACGCACAACCACCTCATGGTGGTAAGAAGTTTGACACCCGGCCCAGGTCCCTCGGCCCTTCCTGGAATCCGCTAGAGAAATTGTAAGTGCTTATATTAAGGAATAACGGCCTCTGGGGGTCCGTGGGGCAATATGCGGGGAACCAGGAGGGCGTGGCGGGTAGGAACCTATGTACGCACAACCACCTCATGGTGCTAAGAAGTTTGACACCCGGCCCTGGTCCTTCGGCCTTTCCTGCAATCCGCTAGAGCAATTCTAGGTGCTTATATTAAGGAATTAAGGCCTCTGGGGGACGGTGGGGCAAAATGCGGGGAACCAGGAGGACGTGGCGGGTAGGAACCTATGTACGCACAACCACCTCATGGTGGTAAGAAGTTTGAGACCCGACCCAGGCCTCTAGGCCCTTCCTGGAATCCGCTAGAGCAATTCTTGTTGCTTATATTAAGGAATTAAAGCCTCTGGGGATCCAAGGGGCAAAATGCGGGGAACCAGGAGGGCGTGGCGGGTAGGCACCCATGTACGCACAACCACTTCATGGTGGTAAGAAGTTTGACTCCCGGCCCAGGTCCCTCGGCCCTTCCTGGAATCCGCTAGAGAAATTGTAAGTGCTTATATTAAGGAATTAAGGCCTCTGGGGGTCCGTGGGGCAAAATGCGGGGAACCAGGAGGGCGTGGCGGGTAGGAACCTATGTACGCACAACCACCTCATGGTGCTAAGAAGTTTGACACCCGGCCCTGGTCCTTCGGCCTTTCTTGGAATCCGCTAGAGCAATTCTAGGTGCTTATATTAAGGAATTAAAGCCTCTGGGGGTCCGTGGGGCAAAATGCGGGGAACCAGGAGGGCGTGGCGGGTAG
Organism: Candelabrum cocksii; assembly: GCA_963930725.1. Classification (NCBI taxonomy): domain Eukaryota; kingdom Metazoa; phylum Cnidaria; class Hydrozoa; order Anthoathecata; family Candelabridae; genus Candelabrum; species Candelabrum cocksii. The sequence continues at coordinate 6,154,143 of OZ005676.1, read as the reverse complement.
GAACCTATGTACGCACAACCACCTCATGGTGGTAAGAAGTTTGACACCCGGCCCAGATCCCTCGGCCCTTCCTGGAATCCGCTAGAGAAATTCTAAGTGCTTATATTAAGGAATAACGGCCTCTGGGGGTCCGTGGGGCAATATGCGGGGAACCAGGAGGGCGTGGCGGGTAGGAACCTATGTACGCACAACCACCTCATGGTGCTAAGAAGTTTGACACCCGGCCCTGGTCCTTCGGCCTTTCCTGCAATCCGCTAGAGCAATTCTAAGTGCTTATATTAAGGAATTAAGGCCTCTGGGGGACGGTGGGGCAAAATGCGGGGAACTAGGAGGGCGTGGCGGGTAGGAACCTATGTACGCACAACCACCTCATGGTGGTAAGAAGTTTGAGACCCGACCCAGGCCTCTAGGCCCTTCCTGGAATCCGCTAGAGCAATTCTTGTTGCTTATATTAAGGAATTAAAGCCTCTGGGGATCCAAGGGGCAAAATGCGGGGAACCAGGAGGGCGTGGCGGGTAGGCACCCATGTACGCACAACCACCTCATGGTGGTAAGAAGTTTGACACCCGGCCCAGGTCCCTCGGCCCTTCCTGGAATCCGCTAGAGAAATTCTAAGTGCTTATATTAAGGAATTAAGGCCTCTGGGGGTCCGTGGGGCAAAATGCGGGGAACCAGAAGGGCGTGGCGGGTAGGAACCTATGTACGCACAACCACCTCATGGTGCTAAGAAGTTTGACACCCGGCCCTGGTCCTTCGGCCTTTCCTGAAATCCGCTAGAGCAATTCTAGGTACTTATATTAAGGAATTAAAGCTTCTGGGGGTCCGTGGGGCAAAGAGCGGGGAACCAGGAGGGCGTGGCGGGTAGGCACCCATGTACGCACAACCACCTCATGGTGGTTAGAAGTTTGACACCCGGCCCAGGTCCCCCGTCCCTTCCTGGAATCCGCTAGAGAAATTCTAAGTGCTTATATTAAGGAATAACGGCCTCTGGGGGTCCGAGGGGCAAAATGCGGGGAACCAGGAGGGCGTGGCGGGTAGGAACCTATGTACGCACAACCACCTCATGGTGCTAAGAAGTTTGACACCCGGCCCTGGTCCTTCGGCCTTTCCTGCAATCCGCTAGAGCAATTGTAGATGCTTATATTAAGGAATTAAGGCCTCTGGGGGACCGTGGGGCAAAATGCGGGGAACCAGGAGGGCGTGGCGGGTAGGCACCCATGTACGCACAATCGCCTTATGGTGGTAAGAAGTTTGACACCCGGCCCAGGTCCCCCGGCCCTTCCTGGAATCCGGTAGAGAAATTCTAAGTGCTTATATTAAGGAATTAAGGCCTCTGGGGGACGGTGGGGCAAAATGCGGGGAACCAGGAGGGCGTGGCGGGTAGGCACCCATGTACGCACAACCACCTCATGGTGGTGAGAAGTTTGACACCCGGCCCAGGTCCCCCGGCCCTTCCTGGAATCTGCTAGAGAAATTCTAAGTGCTTCTATTAAGGAATAACGGCCTCTGGGGGTCCGTGGGGCAATATGCGGGGAACCAGGAGGGCGTGGCGGGTAGGAACCTATGTACGCACAACCACCTCATGGTGCTAAGAAGTTTGACACCCGGCCCTGGTCCTTCGGCCTTTCCTGCAATCCGCTAGAGCAATTCTAGGTGCTTATATTAAGGAATTAAGGCCTCTGTGGGACGGTGGGGCAAAATGCGGGGAACCAGGAGGACGTGGCGGGTAGGAACCTATGTACGCACAACCACCTCATGGTGGTAAGAAGTTTGAGACCCGACCCAGGCCTCTAGGCCCTTCCTGGAATCCGCTAGAGCAATTCTTGTTGCTTATATTAAGGAATTAAAGCCTCTGGGGATCCAAGGGGCAAAATGCGGGGAACCAGGAGGGCGTGGCGGGTAGGCACCCATGTACGCACAACCACTTCATGGTGGTAAGAAGTTTGACACCCGGCCCAGGTCCCTCGGCCCTTCCTGGAATCCGCTAGAGAAATTCTAAGTGCTTATATTAAGGAATTAAGGCCTCTGGGGGTCCGTGGGGCAAAATGCGGGGAACCAGGAGGGCGTGGCGGGTAGGAACCTATGTACGCACAACCACCTCATGGTGCTAAGAACTTTGACACCCGGCCCTGGTCCTTCGGCCTTTCTTGGAATCCGCTAGAGCAATTCTAGGTGCTTATATTAAGGAATTAAAGCTTCTGGGGTACCGTGGGGCAAAATGCGGGGAACCATGAGGGCGTGGCGGGTAGGCACCCATGTACGCACTACCACCTCATGGTGGTAAGAAGTTTGACACCCGGCCTAGGTCCCTCGGCCCTTCCTGGAATCCGCTAGAGCAATTCTAGGGGCTTATATTAAGGAAATAAGGCCTCTGGGGGACGGTGGGGCAAAATGCGGGGAACTAGGAGGGCGTGGCGGGTAGGAACCTATGTACGCACAACCACCTCATGGTGGTAAGAAGTTTGAGACCCGACCCAGGCCTCTAGGCCCTTCCTGGAATCCGCTAGAGCAATTCTAAGTGCTTATATTAAGGAATTAAGGCCTCTGGGGGACGGTGGGGCAAAATGCGGGGAACTAGGAGGGCGTGGCGGGTAGGAACCTATGTACGCACAACTACCTCATGGTGGTAAGAAGTTTGAGACCCGACCCAGGCTTCTAGGCCCTTCCTGGAATCCGCTAGAGCAATTCTTGTTGCTTATATTAAGGAATTAAAGCCTCTGGGGATCCAAGGGGCAAAATGCGGGGAACCAGGAGGGCGTGGCGGGTAGGCACCCATGTACGCACAACCACCTCATGGTGGTAAGAAGTTTGACACCCGGCCCAGAACCCTCGGCCCTTCCTGGAATCCGCTAGAGAAATTCTAAGTGCTTATATTAAGGAATTAAGGCCTCTGGGGGTCCGTTGGGCAAAAAGCGGGGAACCAGGACGGCGTGGCGGGTAGGCACCCATGTACGCACAACCACCTCATGGTGGTGAGAAGTTTGACACGCGGCCCAGGTCCCCCGGCCCTTCCTGGAATCTGCTAGAGAAATTCTAAGTGCTTATATTAAGGAATAACGGCCTCTGGGGGTCCGTGGGGCAATATGCGGGGAACCAGGAGGGCGTGGCGGGTAGGAACCTATGTACGCACAACCACCTCATGGTGCTAAGAAGTTTGACACCCGGCCCTGGTCCTTCGGCCTTTCCTGCAATCCGCTAGAGCAATTCTAGGTGCTTATATTAAGGAATTAAGGCCTCTGGGGGACGGTGGGGCAAAATGCGGGGAACCAGGAGGGCGTGGCGGGTAGGAACCTATGTACGCACAACCACCTCATGGTGGTAAGAAGTTTGAGACCCGACCCAGGCCTCTAGGCCCTTCCTGGAATCCGCTAGAGCATTTCTTGTTGCTTATATTAAGGAATTAAAGCCTCTGGGGATCCAAGGGGCAAAATGCGGGGAACCAGGAGGGCGTGGCGGGTAGGCACCCATGTACGCACAACCACCTCATGGTGGTAAGAAGTTTGACACCCGGCCCAGGTCCCTCGGCCCTTCCTGGAATCCGCTAGAGAAATTGTAAGTGCTTATATTAAGGAATTAAGGCCTCTGGGGGTCCGTGGGGCAAAATGCGGGGAACCAGGAGGGCGTGGCGGGTAGGAACCTATGTACGCACAACCACCTCATGGTGCTAAGAAGTTTGACACCCGGCCCTGGTCCTTCGGCCTTTCTTGGAATCCGCTAGAGCAATTCTAGGTGCTTATATTAAGGAATTAAAGCCTCTGGGGTACCGTGGGGCAAAATGCGGGGAACCATGAGGGCGTAACGGGTAGGCACCCATGTACGCACTACCACCTCATGGTGGTAAGAAGTTTGACACCCGGCCCAGGTCCCTCGGCCCTTCCTGGAATCCGCTAGAGCAATTCTAGGGGCTTATATTAAGGAAATAAGGCTTCTGGGGGTCCGTGGGGCAAAATGCGGGGAACCAGGAGGGCGTGGCGAGTAGGCACCCATGTACGCACAACCACCTCATGGTGGTAAGAAGTTTGACACCCGGCTCAGGTCCCTCGGCCCTTCCTGGAATCCGCTAGGGAAATTCTAAGTGCTTATATTAAGGAATTAAGGCCTCTGGGGGTCCGTGGGGCAAAATGCGGGGAACCAGGAGGGCGTGGCGGGTAGGCACCAATGTACGCACTACCACCTCATGGTGGTAAGAAGTTTGACACGCGGCCCAGGTCCCTCGGCCCTTCCTGGAATCCGCTAGAGCAATTCTTGTTGCTTATATTAAGGAATTAAAGGCTCTGGGGATCCAAGGGCCAAAATGCGGGGAATCAGGAGGGCGTGGCGGGTAGGCACCCATGTACGCACAACCACCTCATGGTGGTAAGAAGTTTGACACCCGGCCCAGGTCCCTCGGCCGTTCCTGGAATCCGCTAGAGCAATTTTTGTTGCTTATATTAAGGAATTAAAGCCTTTGGGGATCCAAGGGGCAAAATGCGGGGAACCAGGAGGGCGTGGCGGGTAGGCACCCATGTACGCACAACCACCTCATGGTGGTAAGAAGTTTGACACCCGGCCCAGATCCTTCGGCCCTTCCTGGAATCCGCTAGAGAAATTCTAAGTGCTTATATTAAGGAATAACGGCCTCTGGGGGTCCGTGGGGCAATATGCGGGGAACCAGGAGGGCGTGGCGGGTAGGAACCTATGTACGCACAACCACCTCATGGTGCTAAGAAGTTTGACACCCGGCCCTGGTCCTTCGGCCTTTCCTGCAATCCGCTAGAGCAATTCTAAGTGCTTATATTAAGGAATTAAGGCCTCTGGGGGACGGTGGGGCAAAATGCGGGGAACTAGGAGGGCGTGGCGGGTAGGAACCTATGTACGCACAACCACCTCATGGTGGTAAGAAGTTTGAGACCCGACCCAGGCCTCTAGGCCCTTCCTGGAATCCGCTAGAGCAATTCTTGTTGCTTATATTAAGGAATTAAAGCCTCTGGGGATCCAAGGGGCAAAATGCGGGGAACCAGGAGGGCGTGGCGGGTAGGCACCCATGTACGCACAACCACCTCATGGTGGTAAGAAGTTTGACACCCGGCCCAGGTCCCTCGGCCCTTCCTGGAATCCGCTAGAGAAATTCTAAGTGCTTATATTAAGGAATTAAGGCCTCTGGGGGTCCGTGGGGCAAAATGCGGGGAACCAGAAGGGCGTGGCGGGTAGGAACCTATGTACGCACAACCACCTCATGGTGCTAAGAAGTTTGACACCCGGCCCTGGTCCTTCGGCCTTTCCTGGAATCCGCTAGAGCAATTCTAGGTACTTATATTAAGGAATTAAAGCTTCTGGGGGTCCGTGGGGCAAAGAGCGGGGAACCAGGAGGGCGTGGCGGGTAGGCACCCATGTACGCACAACCACCTCATGGTGGTTAGAAGTTTGACACCCGGCCCAGGTCCCCCGTCCCTTCCTGGAATCCGCTAGAGAAATTCTAAGTGCTTATATTAAGGAATAACGGCCTCTGGGGGTCCGAGGGGCAAAATGCGGGGAACCAGGAGGGCGTGGCGGGTAGGAACCTATGTACGCACAACCACCTCATGGTGCTAAGAAGTTTGACACCCGGCCCTGGTCCTTCGGCCTTTCCTGCAATCCGCTAGAGCAATTCTAGGTGCTTATATTAAGGAATTAAGGCCTCTGGGGGACCGTGGGGCAAAATGCGGGGAACCAGGAGGGCGTGGCGGGTAGGCACCCATGTACGCACAATCGCCTTATGGTGGTAAGAAGTTTGACACCCGGCCCAGGTCCCCCGGCCCTTCCTGGAATCCGGTAGAGAAATTCTAAGTGCTTATATTAAGGAATTAAGGCCTCTGGGGGACGGTGGGGCAAAATGCGGGGAACCAGGAGGGCGTGGCGGGTAGGCACCCATGTACGCACAACCACCTCATGGTGGTGAGAAGTTTGACACCCGGCCCAGGTCCCCCGGCCCTTCCTGGAATCTGCTAGAGAAATTCTAAGTGCTTCTATTAAGGAATAACGGCCTCTGGGGGTCCGTGGGGCAATATGCGGGGAACCAGGAGGGCGTGGCGGGTAGGAACCTATGTACGCACAACCACCTCATGGTGCTAAGAAGTTTGACACCCGGCCCTGGTCCTTCGGCCTTTCCTGCAATCCGCTAGAGCAATTCTAGGTGCTTATATTAAGGAATTAAGGCCTCTGTGGGACGGTGGGGCAAAATGCGGGGAACCAGGAGGACGTGGCGGGTAGGAACCTATGTACGCACAACCACCTCATGGTGGTAAGAAGTTTGAGACCCGACCCAGGCCTCTAGGCCCTTCCTGGAATCCGCTAGAGCAATTCTTGTTGCTTATATTAAGGAATTAAAGCCTCTGGGGATCCAAGGGGCAAAATGCGGGGAACCAGGAGGGCGTGGCGGGTAGGCACCCATGTACGCACAACCACTTCATGGTGGTAAGAAGTTTGACACCCGGCCCAGGTCCCTCGGCCCTTCCTGGAATCCGCTAGAGAAATTCTAAGTGCTTATATTAAGGAATTAAGGCCTCTGGGGGTCCGTGGGGCAAAATGCGGGGAACCAGGAGGGCGTGGCGGGTAGGAACCTATGTACGCACAACCACCTCATGGTGCTAAGAACTTTGACACCCGGCCCTGGTCCTTCGGCCTTTCTTGGAATCCGCTAGAGCAATTCTAGGTGCTTATATTAAGGAATTAAAGCCTCTGGGGTACCGTGGGGCAAAATGCGGGGAACCATGAGGGCGTGGCGGGTAGGCACCCATGTACGCACTACCACCTCATGGTGGTAAGAAGTTTGACACCCGGCCCAGGTCCCTCGGCCCTTCCTGGAATCCGCTAGAGCAATTCTAGGGGCTTATATTAAGGAAATAAGGCCTCTGGGGGACGGTGGGGCAAAATGCGGGGAACTAGGAGGGCGTGGCGGGTAGGAACCTATGTACGCACAACCACCTCATGGTGGTAAGAAGTTTGAGACCCGACCCAGGCCTCTAGGCCCTTCCTGGAATCCGCTAGAGCAATTCTAAGTGCTTATATTAAGGAATTAAGGCCTCTGGGGGACGGTGGGGCAAAATGAGGGGAACTAGGAGGGCGTGGCGGGTAGGAACATATGTACGCACAACCACCTCATGGTGGTAAGAAGTTTGAGACCCGACCCAGGCCTCTAGGCCCTTCCTGGAATCCGCTAGAGCAATTCTTGTTGCTTATATTAAGGAATTAAAGCCTCTGGGGATCCAAGGGGCAAAATGCGGGGAACCAGGAGGGCGTGGCGGGTAGGCACCCATGTACGCACAACCACCTCATGGTGGTAAGAAGTTTGACACCCGGCCCAGGTCCCTCGGCCCTTCCTGGAATCCGCTAGAGAAATTCTAAGTGCTTTTATTAAGGAATTAAGGCCTCTGGGGGTCCGTGGGGCAAAATGCGGGGAACCAGAAGGGCGTGGCGGGTAGGAACCTATGTACGCACAACCACCTCATGGTGCTAAGAAGTTTGACACCCGGCCCTGGTCCTTCGGCCTTTCCTGGAATCCGCTAGAGCAATTCTAGGTACTTATATTAAGGAATTAAAGCTTCTGGGGGTCCGTGGGGCAAAGAGCGGGGAACCAGGAGGGCGTGGCGGGTAGGCACCCATGTACGCACAACCACCTCATGGTGGTTAGAAGTTTGACACCCGGCCCAGGTCCCCCGGCCCTTCCTGGAATCCGCTAGAGAAATTCTAAGTGCTTATATTAAGGAATAACGGCCTCTGGGGGTCCGAGGGGCAAAATGCGGGGAACCAGGAGGGCGTGGCGGGTAGGAACCTATGTACGCACAACCACCTCATGGTGCTAAGAAGTTTGACACCCGGCCCTGGTCCTTCGGCCTTTCCTGCAATCCGCTAGAGCAATTCTAGGTGCTTATATTAAGGAATTAAGGCCTCTGGGGGACCGTGGGGCAAAATGCGGGGAACCAGGAGGGCGTGGCGGGTAGGCACCCATGTACGCACAATCGCCTTATGGTGGTAAGAAGTTTGACACCCGGCCCAGGTCCCCCGGCCCTTCCTGGAATCCGGTAGAGAAATTCTAAGTGCTTATATTAAGGAATTAAGGCCTCTGGGGGACGGTGGGGCAAAATGCGGGGAACCAGGAGGGCGTGGCGGGTAGGCACCCATGTACGCACAACCACCTCATGGTGGTAAGAAGTTTGACACCCGGCCCAGGTCCCTCGGCCCTTCCTGGAATCCGCTAGAGAAATTGTAAGTGCTTATATTAAGGAATAACGGCCTCTGGGGGTCCGTGGGGCAATATGCGGGGAACCAGGAGGGCGTGGCGGGTAGGAACCTATGTACGCACAACCACCTCATGGTGCTAAGAAGTTTGACACCCGGCCCTGGTCCTTCGGCCTTTCCTGCAATCCGCTAGAGCAATTCTAGGTGCTTATATTAAGGAATTAAGGCCTCTGGGGGACGGTGGGGCAAAATGCGGGGAACCAGGAGGACGTGGCGGGTAGGAACCTATGTACGCACAACCACCTCATGGTGGTAAGAAGTTTGAGACCCGACCCAGGCCTCTAGGCCCTTCCTGGAATCCGCTAGAGCAATTCTTGTTGCTTATATTAAGGAATTAAAGCCTCTGGGGATCCAAGGGGCAAAATGCGGGGAACCAGGAGGGCGTGGCGGGTAGGCACCCATGTACGCACAACCACCTCATGGTGGTAAGAAGTTTGACACCCGGCCCAGGTCCCTCGGCCCTTCCTGGAATCCGCTAGAGAAATTGTAAGTGCTTATATTAAGGAATTAAGGCCTCTGGGGGTCCGTGGGGCAAAATGCGGGGAACCAGGAGGGCGTGGCGGGTAGGAACCTATGTACGCACAACCACCTCATGGTGCTAAGAAGTTTGACACCCGGCCCTGGTCCTTCGGCCTTTCTTGGAATCCGCTAGAGCAATTCTAGGTGCTTATATTAAGGAATTAAAGCCTCTGGGGTACCGTGGGGCAAAATGCGGGGAACCATGAGGGCGTGGCGGGTAGGCACCCATGTACGCACTACCACCTCATGGTGGTAAGAAGTTTGACACCCGGCCCAGGTCCCTCGGCCCTTCCTGGAATCCGCTAGAGCAATTCTAGGGGCTTATATTAAGGAAATAAGGCTTCTGGGGGTCCGTGGGGCAAAATGCGGGGAACCAGGAGGGCGTGGCGAGTAGGCACCCATGTACGCACAACCACCTCATGGTGGTAAGAAGTTTGACACCCGGCTCAGGTCCCTCGGCCCTTCCTGGAATCCGCTAGGGAAATTCTAAGTGCTTATATTAAGGAATTAAGGCCTCTGGGGGTCCGTGGGGCAAAATGCGGGGAACCAGGAGGGCGTGGCGGGTAGGCACCAATGTACGCACTACCACCTCATGGTGGTAAGAAGTTTGACACGCGGCCCAGGTCCCTCGGCCCTTCCTGGAATCCGCTAGAGCAATTCTTGTTGCTTATATTAAGGAATTAAAGGCTCTGGGGATCCAAGGGCCAAAATGCGGGGAATCAGGAGGGCGTGGCGGGTAGGCACCCATGTACGCACAACCACCTCATGGTGGTAAGAAGTTTGACACCCGGCCCAGGTCCCTCGGCCGTTCCTGGAATCCGCTAGAGCAATTTTTGTTGCTTATATTAAGGAATTAAAGCCTTTGGGGATCCAAGGGGCAAAATGCGGGGAACCAGGAGGGCGTGGCGGGTAGGCACCCATGTACGCACAACCACCTCATGGTGGTAAGAAGTTTGACACCCGGCCCAGATCCCTCGGCCCTTCCTGGAATCCGCTAGAGAAATTCTAAGTGCTTATATTAAGGAATAACGGCCTCTGGGGGTCCGTGGGGCAATATGCGGGGAACCAGGAGGGCGTGGCGGGTAGGAACCTATGTACGCACAACCACCTCATGGTGCTAAGAAGTTTGACACCCGGCCCTGGTCCTTCGGCCTTTCCTGCAATCCGCTAGAGCAATTCTAAGTGCTTATATTAAGGAATTAAGGCCTCTGGGGGACGGTGGGGCAAAATGCGGGGAACTAGGAGGGCGTGGCGGGTAGGAACCTATGTACCCACAACCACCTCATGGTGGTAAGAAGTTTGAGACCCGACCCAGGCCTCTAGGCCCTTCCTGGAATCCGCTAGAGCAATTCTTGTTGCTTATATTAAGGAATTAAAGCCTCTGGGGATCCAAGGGGCAAAATGCGGGGAACCAGGAGGGCGTGGCGGGTAGGCACCCATGTACGCACAACCACCTCATGGTGGTAAGAAGTTTGACACCCGGCCCAGGTCCCTCGGCCCTTCCTGGAATCCGCTAGAGAAATTCTAAGTGCTTATATTAAGGAATTAAGGCCTCTGGGGGTCCGTGGGGCAAAATGCGGGGAACCAGAAGGGCGTGGCGGGTAGGAACCTATGTACGCACAACCACCTCATGGTGCTAAGAAGTTTGACACCCGGCCCTGGTCCTTCGGCCTTTCCTGAAATCCGCTAGAGCAATTCTAGGTACTTATATTAAGGAATTAAAGCTTCTGGGGGTCCGTGGGGCAAAGAGCGGGGAACCAGGAGGGCGTGGCGGGTAGGCACCCATGTACGCACAACCACCTCATGGTGGTTAGAAGTTTGACACCCGGCCCAGGTCCCCCGTCCCTTCCTGGAATCCGCTAGAGAATTTCTAAGTGCTTATATTAAGGAATAACGGCCTCTGGGGGTCCGAGGGGCAAAATGCGGGGAACCAGGAGGGCGTGGCGGGTAGGAACCTATGTACGCACAACCACCTCATGGTGCTAAGAAGTTTGACACCCGGCCCTGGTCCTTCGGCCTTTCCTGCAATCCGCTAGAGCAATTCTAGGTGCTTATATTAAGGAATTAAGGCCTCTGGGGGACCGTGGGGCAAAATGCGGGGAACCAGGAGGGCGTGGCGGGTAGGCACCCATGTACGCACAATCGCCTTATGGTGGTAAGAAGTTTGACACCCGGCCCAGGTCCCCCAGCCCTTCCTGGAATCCGGTAGAGAAATTCTAAGTGCTTATATTAAGGAATTAAGGCCTCTGGGGGACGGTGGGGCAAAATGCGGGGAACCAGGAGGGCGTGGCGGGTAGGCACCCATGTACGCACAACCACCTCATGGTGGTGAGAAGTTTGACACCCGGCCCAGGTCCCCCGGCCCTTCCTGGAATCTGCTAGAGAAATTCTAAGTGCTTCTATTAAGGAATAACGGCCTCTGGGGGTCCGTGGGGCAATATGCGGGGAACCAGGAGGGCGTGGCGGGTAGGAACCTATGTACGCACAACCACCTCATGGTGCTAAGAAGTTTGACACCCGGCCCTGGTCCTTCGGCCTTTCCTGCAATCCGCTAGAGCAATTCTAGGTGCTTATATTAAGGAATTAAGGCCTCTGTGGGACGGTGGGGCAAAATGCGGGGAACCAGGAGGACGTGGCGGGTAGGAACCTATGTACGCACAACCACCTCATGGTGGTAAGAAGTTTGAGACCCGACCCAGGCCTCTAGGCCCTTCCTGGAATCCGCTAGAGCAATTCTTGTTGCTTATATTAAGGAATTAAAGCCTCTGGGGATCCAAGGGGCAAAATGCGGGGAACCAGGAGGGCGTGGCGGGTAGGCACCCATGTACGCACAACCACTTCATGGTGGTAAGAAGTTTGACACCCGGCCCAGGTCCCTCGGCCCTTCCTGGAATCCGCTAGAGAAATTCTAAGTGCTTATATTAAGGAATTAAGGCCTCTGGGGGTCCGTGGGGCAAAATGCGGGGAACCAGGAGGGCGTGGCGGGTAGGAACCTATGTACGCACAACCACCTCATGGTGCTAAGAACTTTGACACCCGGCCCTGGTCCTTCGGCCTTTCTTGGAATCCGCTAGAGCAATTCTAGGTGCTTATATTAAGGAATTAAAGCTTCTGGGGTACCGTGGGGCAAAATGCGGGGAACCATGAGGGCGTGGCGGGTAGGCACCCATGTACGCACTACCACCTCATGGTGGTAAGAAGTTTGACACCCGGCCCAGGTCCCTCGGCCCTTCCTGGAATCCGCTAGAGCAATTCTAGGGGCTTATATTAAGGAAATAAGGCCTCTGGGGGACGGTGGGGCAAAATGCGGGGAACTAGGAGGGCGTGGCGGGTAGGAACCTATGTACGCACAACCACCTCATGGTGGTAAGAAGTTTGAGACCCGACCCAGGCCTCTAGGCCCTTCCTGGAATCCGCTAGAGCAATTCTAAGTGCTTATATTAAGGAATTAAGGCCTCTGGGGGACGGTGGGGCAAAATGCGGGGAACTAGGAGGGCGTGGCGGGTAGGAACCTATGTACGCACAACCACCTCATGGTGGTAAGAAGTTTGAGACCCGACCCAGGCCTCTAGGCCCTTCCTGGAATCCGCTAGAGCAATTCTTGTTGCTTATATTAAGGAATTAAAGCCTCTGGGGATCCAAGGGGCAAAATGCGGGGAACCAGGAGGGCGTGGCGGGTAGGCACCCATGTACGCACAACCACCTCATGGTGGTAAGAAGTTTGACACCCGGCCCAGAACCCTCGGCCCTTCCTGGAATCCGCTAGAGAAATTCTAAGTGCTTATATTAAGGAATTAAGGCCTCTGGGGGTCCGTTGGGCAAAAAGCGGGGAACCAGGACGGCGTGGCGGGTAGGCACCCATGTACGCACAACCACCTCATGGTGGTGAGAAGTTTGACACGCGGCCCAGGTCCCCCGGCCCTTCCTGGAATCTGCTAGAGAAATTCTAAGTGCTTATATTAAGGAATAACGGCCTCTGGGGGTCCGTGGGGCAATATGCGGGGAACCAGGAGGGCGTGGCGGGTAGGAACCTATGTACGCACAACCACCTCATGGTGCTAAGAAGTTTGACACCCGGCCCTGGTCCTTCGGCCTTTCCTGCAATCCGCTAGAGCAATTCTAGGTGCTTATATTAAGGAATTAAGGCCTCTGGGGGACGGTGGGGCAAAATGCGGGGAACCAGGAGGGCGTGGCGGGTAGGAACCTATGTACGCACAACCACCTCATGGTGGTAAGAAGTTTGAGACCCGACCCAGGCCTCTAGGCCCTTCCTGGAATCCGCTAGAGCAATTCTAGGTGCTTATATTAAGGAATTAAGGCCTCTGTGGGACGGTGGGGCAAAATGCGGGGAACCAGGAGGACGTGGCGGGTAGGAACCTATGTACGCACAACCACCTCATGGTGGTAAGAAGTTTGAGACCCGACCCAGGCCTCTAGGCCCTTCCTGGAATCCGCTAGAGCAATTCTTGTTGCTTATATTAAGGAATTAAAGCCTCTGGGGATCCAAGGGGCAAAATGCGGGGAACCAGGAGGGCGTGGCGGGTAGGCACCCATGTACGCACAACCACTTCATGGTGGTAAGAAGTTTGACACCCGGCCCAGGTCCCTCGGCCTTTCCTGGAATCCGCTAGAGAAATTCTAAGTGCTTATATTAAGGAATTAAGGCCTCTGGGGGTCCGTGGGGCAAAATGCGGGGAACCAGGAGGGCGTGGCGGGTAGGAACCTATGTACGCACAACCACCTCATGGTGCTAAGAACTTTGACACCCGGCCCTGGTCCTTCGGCCTTTCTTGGAATCCGCTAGAGCAATTCTAGGTGCTTATATTAAGGAATTAAAGCTTCTGGGGTACCGTGGGGCAAAATGCGGGGAACCATGAGGGCGTGGCGGGTAGGCACCCATGTACGCACTACCACCTCATGGTGGTAAGAAGTTTGACACCCGGCCCAGGTCCCTCGGCCCTTCCTGGAATCCGCTAGAGCAATTCTAGGGGCTTATATTAAGGAAATAAGGCCTCTGGGGGACGGTGGGGCAAAATGCGGGGAACTAGGAGGGCGTGGCGGGTAGGAACCTATGTACGCACAACCACCTCATGGTGGTAAGAAGTTTGAGACCCGACCCAGGCCTCTAGGCCCTTCCTGGAATCCGCTAGAGCAATTCTAAGTGCTTATATTAAGGAATTAAGGCCTCTGGGGGACGGTGGGGCAAAATGCGGGGAACTAGGAGGGCGTGGCGGGTAGGAACCTATGTACGCACAACCACCTCATGGTGGTAAGAAGTTTGAGACCCGACCCAGGCCTCTAGGCCCTTCCTGGAATCCGCTAGAACAATTCTTGTTGCTTATATTAAGGAATTAAAGCCTCTGGGGATCCAAGGGGCAAAATGCGGGGAACCAGGAGGGCGTGGCGGGTAGGCACCCATGTACGCACAACCACCTCATGGTGGTAAGAAGTTTGACACCCGGCCCAGAACCCTCGGCCCTTCCTGGAATCCGCTAGAGAAATTCTAAGTGCTTATATTAAGGAATTAAGGCCTCTGGGGGTCCGTTGGGCAAAAAGCGGGGAACCAGGACGGCGTGGCGGGTAGGCACCCATGTACGCACAACCACCTCATGGTGGTGAGAAGTTTGACACGCGGCCCAGGTCCCCCGGCCCTTCCTGGAATCTGCTAGAGAAATTCTAAGTGCTTATATTAAGGAATAACGGCCTCTGGGGGTCCGTGGGGCAATATGCGGGGAACCAGGAGGGCGTGGCGGGTAGGAACCTATGTACGCACAACCACCTCATGGTGCTAAGAAGTTTGACACCCGGCCCTGGTCCTTCGGCCTTTCCTGCAATCCGCTAGAGCAATTCTAGGTGCTTATATTAAGGAATTAAGGCCTCTGGGGGACGGTGGGGCAAAATGCGGGGAACCAGGAGGGCGTGGCGGGTAGGAACCTATGTACGCACAACCACCTCATGGTGGTAAGAAGTTTGAGACCCGACCCAGGCCTCTAGGCCCTTCCTGGAATCCGCTAGAGCAATTCTTGTTGCTTATATTAAGGAATTAAAGCCTCGGGGATCCAAGGGGCAAAATGCGGGGAACCAGGAGGGCGTGGCGGGTAGGCACCCATGTACGCACAACCACCTCATGGTGGTAAGAAGTTTGACACCCGGCCCAGGTCCCTCGGCCCTTCCTGGAATCCGCTAGAGAAATTGTAAGTGCTTATATTAAGGAATTAAGGCCTCTGGGGGTCCGTGGGGCAAAATGCGGGGAACCAGGAGGGCGTGGCGGGTAGGCACCCATGTACGCACAACCACCTCATGGTGGTAAGAAGTTTGACACCCGGCCCAGGTCCCTCGGCCGTTCCTGGAATCCGCTAGAGCAATTCTTGTTGCTTATATTAAGGAATTAAAGCCTCTGGGGATCCAAGGGGCAAAATGCGGGGAACCAGGAGGGCGTGGCGGGTAGGCACCCATGTACGCACAACCACCTCATGGTGGTAAGAAGTTTGACACCCGGCCCAGATCCCTCGGCCCTTCCTGGAATCCGCTAGAGAAATTCTAAGTGCTTATATTAAGGAATTAAGGCCTCTGGGGGTCCGTGGGGCAAAATGCGGGGAACCAGGAGGGCGTGGCGGGTAGGAACCTATGTACGCACAACCACCTCATGGTGGTAAGAAGTTTGAGACCCGACCCAGGCCTCTAGGCCCTTCCTGGAATCCGCTAGAGCAATTCTAGGTGCTTATATTAAGGAATTAAGGCCTCTGTGGGACGGTGGGGCAAAATGCGGGGAACCAGGAGGACGTGGCGGGTAGGAACCTATGTACGCACAACCACCTCATGGTGGTAAGAAGTTTGAGACCCGACCCAGGCCTCTAGGCCCTTCCTGGAATCCGCTAGAGCAATTCTTGTTGCTTATATTAAGGAATTAAAGCCTCTGGGGATCCAAGGGGCAAAATGCGGGGAACCAGGAGGGCGTGGCGGGTAGGCACCCATGTACGCACAACCACTTCATGGTGGTAAGAAGTTTGACACCCGGCCCAGGTCCCTCGGCCTTTCCTGGAATCCGCTAGAGAAATTCTAAGTGCTTATATTAAGGAATTAAGGCCTCTGGGGGTCCGTGGGGCAAAATGCGGGGAACCAGGAGGGCGTGGCGGGTAGGAACCTATGTACGCACAACCACCTCATGGTGCTAAGAACTTTGACACCCGGCCCTGGTCCTTCGGCCTTTCTTGGAATCCGCTAGAGCAATTCTAGGTGCTTATATTAAGGAATTAAAGCTTCTGGGGTACCGTGGGGCAAAATGCGGGGAACCATGAGGGCGTGGCGGGTAGGCACCCATGTACGCACTACCACCTCATGGTGGTAAGAAGTTTGACACCCGGCCCAGGTCCCTCGGCCCTTCCTGGAATCCGCTAGAGCAATTCTAGGGGCTTATATTAAGGAAATAAGGCCTCTGGGGGACGGTGGGGCAAAATGCGGGGAACTAGGAGGGCGTGGCGGGTAGGAACCTATGTACGCACAACCACCTCATGGTGGTAAGAAGTTTGAGACCCGACCCAGGCCTCTAGGCCCTTCCTGGAATCCGCTAGAGCAATTCTAAGTGCTTATATTAAGGAATTAAGGCCTCTGGGGGACGGTGGGGCAAAATGCGGGGAACTAGGAGGGCGTGGCGGGTAGGAACCTATGTACGCACAACCACCTCATGGTGGTAAGAAGTTTGAGACCCGACACAGGCCTCTAGGCCCTTCCTGGAATCCGCTAGAACAATTCTTGTTGCTTATATTAAGGAATTAAAGCCTCTGGGGATCCAAGGGGCAAAATGCGGGGAACCAGGAGGGCGTGGCGGGTAGGCACCCATGTACGCACAACCACCTCATGGTGGTAAGAAGTTTGACACCCGGCCCAGAACCCTCGGCCCTTCCTGGAATCCGCTAGAGAAATTCTAAGTGCTTATATTAAGGAATTAAGGCCTCTGGGGGTCCGTTGGGCAAAAAGCGGGGAACCAGGACGGCGTGGCGGGTAGGCACCCATGTACGCACAACCACCTCATGGTGGTGAGAAGTTTGACACGCGGCCCAGGTCCCCCGGCCCTTCCTGGAATCTGCTAGAGAAATTCTAAGTGCTTATATTAAGGAATAACGGCCTCTGGGGGTCCGTGGGGCAATATGCGGGGAACCAGGAGGGCGTGGCGGGTAGGAACCTATGTACGCACAACCACCTCATGGTGCTAAGAAGTTTGACACCCGGCCCTGGTCCTTCGGCCTTTCCTGCAATCCGCTAGAGCAATTCTAGGTGCTTATATTAAGGAATTAAGGCCTCTGGGGGACGGTGGGGCAAAATGCGGGGAACCAGGAGGGCGTGGCGGGTAGGAACCTATGTACGCACAACCACCTCATGGTGGTAAGAAGTTTGAGACCCGACCCAGGCCTCTAGGCCCTTCCTGGAATCCGCTAGAGCAATTCTTGTTGCTTATATTAAGGAATTAAAGCCTCGGGGATCCAAGGGGCAAAATGCGGGGAACCAGGAGGGCGTGGCGGGTAGGCACCCATGTACGCACAACCACCTCATGGTGGTAAGAAGTTTGACACCCGGCCCAGGTCCCTCGGCCCTTCCTGGAATCCGCTAGAGAAATTGTAAGTGCTTATATTAAGGAATTAAGGCCTCTGGGGGTCCGTGGGGCAAAATGCGGGGAACCAGGAGGGCGTGGCGGGTAGGCACCCATGTACGCACAACCACCTCATGGTGGTAAGAAGTTTGACACCCGGCCCAGGTCCCTCGGCCGTTCCTGGAATCCGCTAGAGCAATTCTTGTTGCTTATATTAAGGAATTAAAGCCTCTGGGGATCCAAGGGGCAAAATGCGGGGAACCAGGAGGGCGTGGCGGGTAGGCACCCATGTACGCACAACCACCTCATGGTGGTAAGAAGTTTGACACCCGGCCCAGATCCCTCGGCCCTTCCTGGAATCCGCTAGAGAAATTCTAAGTGCTTATATTAAGGAATTAAGGCCTCTGGGGGTCCGTGGGGCAAAATGCGGGGAACCAGGAGGGCGTGGCGGGTAGGCACCCATGTACGCACAACCACCTCATGGTGGTAAAAAGTTTGACACCCGGCCCAGATCCCTCGGCCCTTCCTGGAATCCGCTAGAGAAATTCTAAGTGCTTATATTAAGGAATTAAGGCCTCTGGGGGACCGTGGGGCAAAATGCGGGGAACCAGGAGGGCGTGGCGGGTAGGCACCCATGTACGCACAACCACCTCATGGTGGTAAGAAGTTTGACACCCGATCCAGGTCCCTCGGCCCTTCCTGGAATCCTCTAGAGAAATTCTAAGTGCTTATATGAAGGAATTAAGGCCTCTGGGGGTGCGTGGTTCAAAATGCGGGGTACCAGGAGGGCGTGGCGGGTAGGCACCCATGTACGCACAACCACCTCATGGTGGTAAGAAGTTTGACACCCGGCCCAGGTCCCCCGGCCCTTCCTGGAATTCGCTAGAGAAATTTTAAGTGCTTATATTAAGGAATTAAGGCCTCTTGGGGTCCGTGGGGCAAAATGCGGGGAACCAGGAGGGCGTGGCGGGTAGGAACCTATGTACGCACAACCACCTCATGGTGGTAAGAAGTTTGACACCCGACCCAGGCCTCTCGGCTCTTCCTGGAATCCGCTAGAGCAATTCTTGTTGCTTATATTAAGGAATTAAAGCCTCTGGGGATCCAAGGGGCAAAATGCGGGGAACCAGGAGGGCGTGGCGGGTAGGCATCCATGTACGCACAACCACCTTATGGTGGTAAGAAGTTTGACACCCGGCCCAGGTCCCTCGGCCCTTCCTGGAATCCGCTAGAGAAATTCTAAGTGCTTATATTAAGGAATTAAGGCTTCTGGGGGTCCGTGGGGCAAAATGCGGGGAACCAGGAGGGCGTGGCGGGTAGGCACCCATGTACGCACAACCACCTCATGGTGGTAAGAAGTTTGACACCCGGCCCAGATCCCTCGGCCCTTCCTGGAATCTGCTAGAAAAATTCTAAGTGCTTATATTAAGGAATTAAGGCCTCTGGTGGTCCGTGGGGCAAAAAGCGGGGAACCAGGAGGGCGTGGCGGGTAGGCACCCATGGACGCACAACCACCTCATGGTGGTAAGAAGTTTGACATCCGGCCCAGGTCCCCCGGCCCTTCCTGGAATCCGCTAGAGCAATTCTAGGTGCTTATATTAAGGAATTAAGGCTTCTGGGGGACCGTGGGGCAAAATGCGGGGAACCAGGAGGGCGTGGCGGGTAGGCACCCATGTACGCACTACCACCTCATAGTGGTAAGAAGTTTGACACCCGGCCCAGATCCCTCGGCCCTTCCTGGAATCCGCTAGAGCAATTCTTGTTGCTTATATTAAGGAATTAAAGGCTCTGGGGATCCAAGGGCCAAAATGCGGGGAACCAGGAGGGCGTGGCGGGTAGGCACCCATGTACGCACAACCACCTCATGGTGGTAAGAAGTTTGACACCCGGCCCAGGTCCCTCGGCCGTTCCTGGAATCCGCTAGAGCAATTCTTGTTGCTTATATTAAGGAATTAAAGCCTCTGGGGATCCAAGGGGCAAAATGCGGGGAACCAGGATGGCGTAGCGGGTAGGCACCCATGTACGCACAACCACCTCATGGTGGTAAGAAGTTTGACACCCGGCCCAGATCCCTCGGCCCTTCCTGGAATCCGCTAGAGAAATTCTAAGTGCTTATATTAAGGAATTAAGGCCTCTGGGGGTCCGTGGGGCAAAATGCGGGGAACCAGGAGGGCGTGGCGGGTAGGCACCCATGTACGCACAACCACCTCATGGTGGTAAGAAGTTTGACACCCGGCCCAGATCCCTCGGCCCTTCCTGGAATCCGCTAGAGAAATTCTAAGTTCTTATATTAAGGAATTAAGGCCCCTGGGGGTCCGTGGGGCAAAAAGCGGGGAACCAGGAGGGCGTGGCGGGTAGGCACCCATGTACGCACAACCACCTCATGGTGGTAAGAAGTTTGACACCCGGCGCAGGTCCCCCTGCCCTTCCTGGAATCCGCTAGAGAAATTCTAAGTGCTTATATTAAGGAATTAAGGCCTCTGGGGGTCCGTGGGGCAAAATGCAGGGAACCAGGGGGGCGTGGCGGGTAGGAACCTATGTACGCACAACCACCTCATGGTGGTAAGAAGTTTGACACCCGATCCAGGTCCCTCGGCCCTTCCTGGAATCCTCTAGAGAAATTCTAAGTGCTTTTATTAAGGAATTAAGGCCTCTGGGGGTGCGTGGGTCAAAATGCGGGGTACCAGGAGGGCGTGGCGGGTAGGCACCCATGTACGCACAACCACCTCATGGTGGTAAGAAGTTTGACACCCGGCCCAGGTCCCCCGGCCCTTCCTGGAATCCGCTATAGAAATTCTAAGTGCTTATATTAAGGAATTAAGGCCTCTGGGGGTCCGTGGGGCAAAATGCGGGGAACCAGGAGGGCGTGGCGGGTAGGAACCTATGTACGCACAACCATCTCATGGTGGTAAGAAGTTTGACACCCGACCCAGGCCTCTCGGCCCTTCCTGGAATCCGCTAGAGCAATTCTTGTTGCTTATATTAAGGAATTAAAGCGTCTGGGGATCCAAGGGGCAAAATGCGGGCAAACAGGAGGGCGTGGCGGGTAGGCACCCATGTACGCACAACCACCTCATGGTGGTAAGAAGTTTGACACCCAGCCCAGGTCCCTCGGCCCTTCCTGGAATCCGCTAGAGAAATTCTAAGTGCTTATATTAAGGAATTAAAGCCTCTGGGGGTCCGTGGGGCAAAATGCGGGGAACCAGGAGGGCGTGGCGGGTAGGAACCTGTGTACGCACAACCACCTCATGGTGCTAAGAAGTTTGACACCCGGCCCTGGTCCTTCGGCCTTTCCTGGAATCCGCTAGAGCAATTCTACGTACTTATATTAAGGAATTAAGGCCTCTGGGGGACCGTGGGGCAAAATGCGGGGAACCAGGAGGGCGTGGCCGGTAGGCACCCATGTACGCACTACCACCTCATGGTGGTAAGAAGTTTGACACCCGGCCCAGGTCCCTCGGCCCATCCTGGAATCCGCTAGAGAAATTCTAGGTGCTTATATTAAGGAATTAAGGCCTCTGGGGGACCGTGGGGCAAAATGCGGGGAACCAGGAGGGCGTGGCGGGTAGGCACCCATGTACGCACAACCACCTCATGGTGGTAAGAAGTTTGCCACCCGGCCCAGGTCCCTCGGCCGTTCCTGGAATCCGCTAGAGCAATTCTTGTTGCTTATATTAAGGAATTAAAGCCTCTGGGGATCCAAGGGGCAAAATGCGGGGAACCAGGAGGGCGTGGCGGGTAGGCACCCATGTACGCACAACCACCTCATGGTGGTAAGAAGTTTGACACCCGGCCCAGATCCCTCGGCCCTTCCTGGAATCCGCTAGAGCAATTCTTGTTGCTTATATTAAGGAATTAAAGCCTCTGGGGATCCAAGGGGCAAAATGCGGGGAACCAGGAGGGCGTGGCGGGTAGGCACCCATGTACGCACAACCACCTCATGGTGGTAAGAAGTTTGACTCCCGGCCCAGGTCCCTCGGCCCTTCCTGGAATCCGCTAGAGAAATTGTAAGTGCTTATATTAAGGAATAACGGCCTCTGGGGGTCCGTGGGGCAATATGCGGGGAACCAGGAGGGCGTGGCGGGTAGGAACCTATGTACGCACAACCACCTCATGGTGCTAAGAAGTTTGACACCCGGCCCTGGTCCTTCGGCCTTTCCTGCAATCCGCTAGAGCAATTCTAGGTGCTTATATTAAGGAATTAAGGCCTCTGGGGGACGGTGGGGCAAAATGCGGGGAACCAGGAGGACGTGGCGGGTAGGAACCTATGTACGCACAACCACCTCATGGTGGTAAGAAGTTTGAGACCCGACCCAGGCCTCTAGGCCCTTCCTGGAATCCGCTAGAGCAATTCTTGTTGCTTATATTAAGGAATTAAAGCCTCTGGGGATCCAAGGGGCAAAATGCGGGGAACCAGGAGGGCGTGGCGGGTAGGCACCCATGTACGCACAACCACTTCATGGTGGTAAGAAGTTTGACACCCGGCCCAGGTCCCTCGGCCCTTCCTGGAATCCGCTAGAGAAATTGTAAGTGCTTATATTAAGGAATTAAGGCCTCTGGGGGTCCGTGGGGCAAAATGCGGGGAACCAGGAGGGCGTGGCGGGTAGGAACCTATGTACGCACAACCACCTCATGGTGCTAAGAAGTTTGACACCCGGCCCTGGTCCTTCGGCCTTTCTTGGAATCCGCTAGAGCAATTCTAGGTGCTTATATTAAGGAATTAAAGCCTCTGGGGGTCCGTGGGGCAAAATGCGGGGAACCAGGAGGGCGTGGCGGGTAGGAACCTATGTACGCACAACCACCTCATGGTGGTAAGAAGTTTGACACCCGGCCCAGATCCCTCGGCCCTTCCTGGAATCCGCTAGAGAAATTCTAAGTGCTTATATTAAGGAATAACGGCCTCTGGGGGTCCGTGGGGCAATATGCGGGGAACCAGGAGGGCGTGGCGGGTAGGAACCTATGTACGCACAACCACCTCATGGTGCTAAGAAGTTTGACACCCGGCCCTGGTCCTTCGGCCTTTCCTGCAATCCGCTAGAGCAATTCTAAGTGCTTATATTAAGGAATTAAGGCCTCTGGGGGACGGTGGGGCAAAATGCGGGGAACTAGGAGGGCGTGGCGGGTAGGAACCTATGTACGCACAACCACCTCATGGTGGTAAGAAGTTTGAGACCCGACCCAGGCCTCTAGGCCCTTCCTGGAATCCGCTAGAGCAATTCTTGTTGCTTATATTAAGGAATTAAAGCCTCTGGGGATCCAAGGGGCAAAATGCGGGGAACCAGGAGGGCGTGGCGGGTAGGCACCCATGTACGCACAACCACCTCATGGTGGTAAGAAGTTTGACACCCGGCCCAGGTCCCTCGGCCCTTCCTGGAATCCGCTAGAGAAATTCTAAGTGCTTATATTAAGGAATTAAGGCCTCTGGGGGTCCGTGGGGCAAAATGCGGGGAACCAGAAGGGCGTGGCGGGTAGGAACCTATGTACGCACAACCACCTCATGGTGCTAAGAAGTTTGACACCCGGCCCTGGTCCTTCGGCCTTTCCTGAAATCCGCTAGAGCAATTCTAGGTACTTATATTAAGGAATTAAAGCTTCTGGGGGTCCGTGGGGCAAAGAGCGGGGAACCAGGAGGGCGTGGCGGGTAGGCACCCATGTACGCACAACCACCTCATGGTGGTTAGAAGTTTGACACCCGGCCCAGGTCCCCCGTCCCTTCCTGGAATCCGCTAGAGAAATTCTAAGTGCTTATATTAAGGAATAACGGCCTCTGGGGGTCCGAGGGGCAAAATGCGGGGAACCAGGAGGGCGTGGCGGGTAGGAACCTATGTACGCACAACCACCTCATGGTGCTAAGAAGTTTGACACCCGGCCCTGGTCCTTCGGCCTTTCCTGCAATCCGCTAGAGCAATTCTAGGTGCTTATATTAAGGAATTAAGGCCTCTGGGGGACCGTGGGGCAAAATGCGGGGAACCAGGAGGGCGTGGCGGGTAGGCACCCATGTACGCACAATCGCCTTATGGTGGTAAGAAGTTTGACACCCGGCCCAGGTCCCCCGGCCCTTCCTGGAATCCGGTAGAGAAATTCTAAGTGCTTATATTAAGGAATTAAGGCCTCTGGGGGACGGTGGGGCAAAATGCGGGGAACCAGGAGGGCGTGGCGGGTAGGCACCCATGTACGCACAACCACCTCATGGTGGTGAGAAGTTTGACACCCGGCCCAGGTCCCCCGGCCCTTCCTGGAATCTGCTAGAGAAAATCTAAGTGCTTCTATTAAGGAATAACGGCCTCTGGGGGTCCGTGGGGCAATATGCGGGGAACCAAGAGGGCGTGGCGGGTAGGAACCTATGTACGCACAACCACCTCATGGTGCTAAGAAGTTTGACACCCGGCCCTGGTCCTTCGGCCTTTCCTGCAATCCGCTAGAGCAATTCTAGGTGCTTATATTAAGGAATTAAGGCCTCTGTGGGACGGTGGGGCAAAATGCGGGGAACCAGGAGGACGTGGCGGGTAGGAACCTATGTACGCACAACCACCTCATGGTGGTAAGAAGTTTGAGACCCGACCCAGGCCTCTAGGCCCTTCCTGGAATCCGCTAGAGCAATTCTTGTTGCTTATATTAAGGAATTAAAGCCTCTGGGGATCCAAGGGGCAAAATGCGGGGAACCAGGAGGGCGTGGCGGGTAGGCACCCATGTACGCACAACCACTTCATGGTGGTAAGAAGTTTGACACCCGGCCCAGGTCCCTCGGCCCTTCCTGGAATCCGCTAGAGAAATTCTAAGTGCTTATATTAAGGAATTAAGGCCTCTGGGGGTCCGTGGGGCAAAATGCGGGGAACCAGGAGGGCGTGGCGGGTAGGAACCTATGTACGCACAACCACCTCATGGTGCTAAGAACTTTGACACCCGGCCCTGGTCCTTCGGCCTTTCTTGGAATCCGCTAGAGCAATTCTAGGTGCTTATATTAAGGAATTAAAGCTTCTGGGGTACCGTGGGGCAAAATGCGGGGAACCATGAGGGCGTGGCGGGTAGGCACCCATGTACGCACTACCACCTCATGGTGGTAAGAAGTTTGACACCCGGCCCAGGTCCCTCGGCCCTTCCTGGAATCCGCTAGAGCAATTCTAGGGGCTTATATTAAGGAAATAAGGCCTCTGGGGGACGGTGGGGCAAAATGCGGGGAACTAGGAGGGCGTGGCGGGTAGGAACCTATGTACGCACAACCACCTCATGGTGGTAAGAAGTTTGAGACCCGACCCAGGCCTCTAGGCCCTTCCTGGAATCCGCTAGAGCAATTCTAAGTGCTTATATTAAGGAATTAAGGCCTCTGGGGGACGGTGGGGCAAAATGCGGGGAACTAGGAGGGCGTGGCGGGTAGGAACCTATGTACGCACAACCACCTCATGGTGGTAAGAAGTTTGAGACCCGACCCAGGCTTCTAGGCCCTTCCTGGAATCCGCTAGAGCAATTCTTGTTGCTTATATTAAGGAATTAAAGCCTCTGGGGATCCAAGGGGCAAAATGCGGGGAACCAGGAGGGCGTGGCGGGTAGGCACCCATGTACGCACAACCACCTCATGGTGGTAAGAAGTTTGACACCCGGCCCAGAACCCTCGGCCCTTCCTGGAATCCGCTAGAGAAATTCTAAGTGCTTATATTAAGGAATTAAGGCCTCTGGGGGTCCGTTGGGCAAAAAGCGGGGAACCAGGACGGCGTGGCGGGTAGGCACCCATGTACGCACAACCACCTCATGGTGGTGAGAAGTTTGACACGCGGCCCAGGTCCCCCGGCCCTTCCTGGAATCTGCTAGAGAAATTCTAAGTGCTTATATTAAGGAATAACGGCCTCTGGGGGTCCGTGGGGCAATATGCGGGGAACCAGGAGGGCGTGGCGGGTAGGAACCTATGTACGCACAACCACCTCATGGTGCTAAGAAGTTTGACACCCGGCCCTGGTCCTTCGGCCTTTCCTGCAATCCGCTAGAGCAATTCTAGGTGCTTATATTAAGGAATTAAGGCCTCTGGGGGACGGTGGGGCAAAATGCGGGGAACCAGGAGGGCGTGGCGGGTAGGAACCTATGTACGCACAACCACCTCATGGTGGTAAGAAGTTTGAGACCCGACCCAGGCCTCTAGGCCCTTCCTGGAATCCGCTAGAGCAATTCTTGTTGCTTATATTAAGGAATTAAAGCCTCTGGGGATCCAAGGGGCAAAATGCGGGGAACCAGGAGGGCGTGGCGGGTAGGCACCCATGTACGCACAACCACCTCATGGTGGTAAGAAGTTTGACACCCGGCCCAGGTCCCTCGGCCCTTCCTGGAATCCGCTAGAGAAATTGTAAGTGCTTATATTAAGGAATTAAGGCCTCTGGGGGTCCGTGGGGCAAAATGCGGGGAACCAGGAGGGCGTGGCGGGTAGGAACCTATGTACGCACAACCACCTCATGGTGCTAAGAAGTTTGACACCCGGCCCTGGTCCTTCGGCCTTTCTTGGAATCCGCTAGAGCAATTCTAGGTGCTTATATTAAGGAATTAAAGCCTCTGGGGTACCGTGGGGCAAAATGCGGGGAACCATGAGGGCGTAACGGGTAGGCACCCATGTACGCACTACCACCTCATGGTGGTAAGAAGTTTGACACCCGGCCCAGGTCCCTCGGCCCTTCCTGGAATCCGCTAGAGCAATTCTAGGGGCTTATATTAAGGAAATAAGGCTTCTGGGGGTCCGTGGGGCAAAATGCGGGGAACCAGGAGGGCGTGGCGAGTAGGCACCCATGTACGCACAACCACCTCATGGTGGTAAGAAGTTTGACACCCGGCTCAGGTCCCTCGGCCCTTCCTGGAATCCGCTAGGGAAATTCTAAGTGCTTATATTAAGGAATTAAGGCCTCTGGGGGTCCGTGGGGCAAAATGCGGGGAACCAGGAGGGCGTGGCGGGTAGGCACCAATGTACGCACTACCACCTCATGGTGGTAAGAAGTTTGACACGCGGCCCAGGTCCCTCGGCCCTTCCTGGAATCCGCTAGAGCAATTCTTGTTGCTTATATTAAGGAATTAAAGGCTCTGGGGATCCAAGGGCCAAAATGCGGGGAATCAGGAGGGCGTGGCGGGTAGGCACCCATGTACGCACAACCACCTCATGGTGGTAAGAAGTTTGACACCCGGCCCAGGTCCCTCGGCCGTTCCTGGAATCCGCTAGAGCAATTTTTGTTGCTTATATTAAGGAATTAAAGCCTTTGGGGATCCAAGGGGCAAAATGCGGGGAACCAGGAGGGCGTGGCGGGTAGGCACCCATGTACGCACAACCACCTCATGGTGGTAAGAAGTTTGACACCCGGCCCAGATCCCTCGGCCCTTCCTGGAATCCGCTAGAGAAATTCTAAGTGCTTATATTAAGGAATAACGGCCTCTGGGGGTCCGTGGGGCAATATGCGGGGAACCAGGAGGGCGTGGCGGGTAGGAACCTATGTACGCACAACCACCTCATGGTGCTAAGAAGTTTGACACCCGGCCCTGGTCCTTCGGCCTTTCCTGCAATCCGCTAGAGCAATTCTAAGTGCTTATATTAAGGAATTAAGGCCTCTGGGGGACGGTGGGGCAAAATGCGGGGAACTAGGAGGGCGTGGCGGGTAGGAACCTATGTACGCACAACCACCTCATGGTGGTAAGAAGTTTGAGACCCGACCCAGGCCTCTAGGCCCTTCCTGGAATCCGCTAGAGCAATTCTTGTTGCTTATATTAAGGAATTAAAGCCTCTGGGGATCCAAGGGGCAAAATGCGGGGAACCAGGAGGGCGTGGCGGGTAGGCACCCATGTACGCACAACCACCTCATGGTGGTAAGAAGTTTGACACCCGGCCCAGGTCCCTCGGCCCTTCCTGGAATCCGCTAGAGAAATTCTAAGTGCTTATATTAAGGAATTAAGGCCTCTGGGGGTCCGTGGGGCAAAATGCGGGGAACCAGAAGGGCGTGGCGGGTAGGAACCTATGTACGCACAACCACCTCATGGTGCTAAGAAGTTTGACACCCGGCCCTGGTCCTTCGGCCTTTCCTGGAATCCGCTAGAGCAATTCTAGGTACTTATATTAAGGAATTAAAGCTTCTGGGGGTCCGTGGGGCAAAGAGCGGGGAACCAGGAGGGCGTGGCGGGTAGGCACCCATGTACGCACAACCACCTCATGGTGGTTAGAAGTTTGACACCCGGCCCAGGTCCCCCGTCCCTTCCTGGAATCCGCTAGAGAAATTCTAAGTGCTTATATTAAGGAATAACGGCCTCTGGGGGTCCGAGGGGCAAAATGCGGGGAACCAGGAGGGCGTGGCGGGTAGGAACCTATGTACGCACAACCACCTCATGGTGCTAAGAAGTTTGACACCCGGCCCTGGTCCTTCGGCCTTTCCTGCAATCCGCTAGAGCAATTCTAGGTGCTTATATTAAGGAATTAAGGCCTCTGGGGGAACGTGGGGCAAAATGCGGGGAACCAGGAGGGCGTGGCGGGTAGGCACCCATGTACGCACAATCGCCTTATGGTGGTAAGAAGTTTGACACCCGGCCCAGGTCCCCCGGCCCTTCCTGGAATCCGGTAGAGAAATTCTAAGTGCTTATATTAAGGAATTAAGGCCTCTGGGGGACGGTGGGGCAAAATGCGGGGAACCAGGAGGGCGTGGCGGGTAGGCACCCATGTACGCACAACCACCTCATGGTGGTGAGAAGTTTGACACCCGGCCCAGGTCCCCCGGCCCTTCCTGGAATCTGCTAGAGAAATTCTAAGTGCTTCTATTAAGGAATAACGGCCTCTGGGGGTCCGTGGGGCAATATGCGGGGAACCAGGAGGGCGTGGCGGGTAGGAACCTATGTACGCACAACCACCTCATGGTGCTAAGAAGTTTGACACCCGGCCCTGGTCCTTCGGCCTTTCCTGCAATCCGCTAGAGCAATTCTAGGTGCTTATATTAAGGAATTAAGGCCTCTGTGGGACGGTGGGGCAAAATGCGGGGAACCAGGAGGACGTGGCGGGTAGGAACCTATGTACGCACAACCACCTCATGGTGGTAAGAAGTTTGAGACCCGACCCAGGCCTCTAGGCCCTTCCTGGAATCCGCTAGAGCAATTCTTGTTGCTTATATTAAGGAATTAAAGCCTCTGGGGATCCAAGGGGCAAAATGCGGGGAACCAGGAGGGCGTGGCGGGTAGGCACCCATGTACGCACAACCACTTCATGGTGGTAAGAAGTTTGACACCCGGCCCAGGTCCCTCGGCCCTTCCTGGAATCCGCTAGAGAAATTCTAAGTGCTTATATTAAGGAATTAAGGCCTCTGGGGGTCCGTGGGGCAAAATGCGGGGAACCAGGAGGGCGTGGCGGGTAGGAACCTATGTACGCACAACCACCTCATGGTGCTAAGAACTTTGACACCCGGCCCTGGTCCTTCGGCCTTTCTTGGAATCCGCTAGAGCAATTCTAGGTGCTTATATTAAGGAATTAAAGCCTCTGGGGTACCGTGGGGCAAAATGCGGGGAACCATGAGGGCGTGGCGGGTAGGCACCCATGTACGCACTACCACCTCATGGTGGTAAGAAGTTTGACACCCGGCCCAGGTCCCTCGGCCCTTCCTGGAATCCGCTAGAGCAATTCTAGGGGCTTATATTAAGGAAATAAGGCCTCTGGGGGACGGTGGGGCAAAATGCGGGGAACTAGGAGGGCGTGGCGGGTAGGAACCTATGTACGCACAACCACCTCATGGTGGTAAGAAGTTTGAGACCCGACCCAGGCCTCTAGGCCCTTCCTGGAATCCGCTAGAGCAATTCTAAGTGCTTATATTAAGGAATTAAGGCCTCTGGGGGACGGTGGGGCAAAATGCGGGGAACTAGGAGGGCGTGGCGGGTAGGAACCTATGTACGCACAACCACCTCATGGTGGTAAGAAGTTTGAGACCCGACCCAGGCCTCTAGGCCCTTCCTGGAATCCGCTAGAGCAATTCTTGTTGCTTATATTAAGGAATTAAAGCCTCTGGGGATCCAAGGGGCAAAATGCGGGGAACCAGGAGGGCGTGGCGGGTAGGCACCCATGTACGCACAACCACCTCATGGTGGTAAGAAGTTTGACACCCGGCCCAGGTCCCTCGGCCCTTCCTGGAATCCGCTAGAGAAATTCTAAGTGCTTTTATTAAGGAATTAAGGCCTCTGGGGGTCCGTGGGGCAAAATGCGGGGAACCAGAAGGGCGTGGCGGGTAGGAACCTATGTACGCACAACCACCTCATGGTGCTAAGAAGTTTGACACCCGGCCCTGGTCCTTCGGCCTTTCCTGGAATCCGCTAGAGCAATTCTAGGTACTTATATTAAGGAATTAAAGCTTCTGGGGGTCCGTGGGGCAAAGAGCGGGGAACCAGGAGGGCGTGGCGGGTAGGCACCCATGTACGCACAACCACCTCATGGTGGTTAGAAGTTTGACACCCGGCCCAGGTCCCCCGGCCCTTCCTGGAATCCGCTAGAGAAATTCTAAGTGCTTATATTAAGGAATAACGGCCTCTGGGGGTCCGAGGGGCAAAATGCGGGGAACCAGGAGGGCGTGGCGGGTAGGAACCTATGTACGCACAACCACCTCATGGTGCTAAGAAGTTTGACACCCGGCCCTGGTCCTTCGGCCTTTCCTGCAATCCGCTAGAGCAATTCTAGGTGCTTATATTAAGGAATTAAGGCCTCTGGGGGACCGTGGGGCAAAATGCGGGGAACCAGGAGGGCGTGGCGGGTAGGCACCCATGTACGCACAATCGCCTTATGGTGGTAAGAAGTTTGACACCCGGCCCAGGTCCCCCGGCCCTTCCTGGAATCCGGTAGAGAAATTCTAAGTGCTTATATTAAGGAATTAAGGCCTCTGGGGGACGGTGGGGCAAAATGCGGGGAACCAGGAGGGCGTGGCGGGTAGGCACCCATGTACGCACAACCACCTCATGGTGGTAAGAAGTTTGACACCCGGCCCAGGTCCCTCGGCCCTTCCTGGAATCCGCTAGAGAAATTGTAAGTGCTTATATTAAGGAATAACGGCCTCTGGGGGTCCGTGGGGCAATATGCGGGGAACCAGGAGGGCGTGGCGGGTAGGAACCTATGTACGCACAACCACCTCATGGTGCTAAGAAGTTTGACACCCGGCCCTGGTCCTTCGGCCTTTCCTGCAATCCGCTAGAGCAATTCTAGGTGCTTATATTAAGGAATTAAGGCCTCTGGGGGACGGTGGGGCAAAATGCGGGGAACCAGGAGGACGTGGCGGGTAGGAACCTATGTACGCACAACCACCTCATGGTGGTAAGAAGTTTGAGACCCGACCCAGGCCTCTAGGCCCTTCCTGGAATCCGCTAGAGCAATTCTTGTTGCTTATATTAAGGAATTAAAGCCTCTGGGGATCCAAGGGGCAAAATGCGGGGAACCAGGAGGGCGTGGCGGGTAGGCACCCATGTACGCACAACCACCTCATGGTGGTAAGAAGTTTGACACCCGGCCCAGGTCCCTCGGCCCTTCCTGGAATCCGCTAGAGAAATTGTAAGTGCTTATATTAAGGAATTAAGGCCTCTGGGGGTCCGTGGGGCAAAATGCGGGGAACCAGGAGGGCGTGGCGGGTAGGAACCTATGTACGCACAACCACCTCATGGTGCTAAGAAGTTTGACACCCGGCCCTGGTCCTTCGGCCTTTCTTGGAATCCGCTAGAGCAATTCTAGGTGCTTATATTAAGGAATTAAAGCCTCTGGGGTACCGTGGGGCAAAATGCGGGGAACCATGAGGGCGTGGCGGGTAGGCACCCATGTACGCACTACCACCTCATGGTGGTAAGAAGTTTGACACCCGGCCCAGGTCCCTCGGCCCTTCCTGGAATCCGCTAGAGCAATTCTAGGGGCTTATATTAAGGAAATAAGGCTTCTGGGGGTCCGTGGGGCAAAATGCGGGGAACCAGGAGGGCGTGGCGAGTAGGCACCCATGTACGCACAACCACCTCATGGTGGTAAGAAGTTTGACACCCGGCTCAGGTCCCTCGGCCCTTCCTGGAATCCGCTAGGGAAATTCTAAGTGCTTATATTAAGGAATTAAGGCCTCTGGGGGTCCGTGGGGCAAAATGCGGGGAACCAGGAGGGCGTGGCGGGTAGGCACCAATGTACGCACTACCACCTCATGGTGGTAAGAAGTTTGACACGCGGCCCAGGTCCCTCGGCCCTTCCTGGAATCCGCTAGAGCAATTCTTGTTGCTTATATTAAGGAATTAAAGGCTCTGGGGATCCAAGGGCCAAAATGCGGGGAATCAGGAGGGCGTGGCGGGTAGGCACCTATGTACGCACAACCACCTCATGGTGGTAAGAAGTTTGACACCCGGCCCAGGTCCCTCGGCCGTTCCTGGAATCCGCTAGAGCAATTTTTGTTGCTTATATTAAGGAATTAAAGCCTTTGGGGATCCAAGGGGCAAAATGCGGGGAACCAGGAGGGCGTGGCGGGTAGGCACCCATGTACGCACAACCACCTCATGGTGGTAAGAAGTTTGACACCCGGCCCAGATCCCTCGGCCCTTCCTGGAATCCGCTAGAGAAATTCTAAGTGCTTATATTAAGGAATAACGGCCTCTGGGGGTCCGTGGGGCAATATGCGGGGAACCAGGAGGGCGTGGCGGGTAGGAACCTATGTACGCACAACCACCTCATGGTGCTAAGAAGTTTGACACCCGGCCCTGGTCCTTCGGCCTTTCCTGCAATCCGCTAGAGCAATTCTAAGTGCTTATATTAAGGAATTAAGGCCTCTGGGGGACGGTGGGGCAAAATGCGGGGAACTAGGAGGGCGTGGCGGGTAGGAACCTATGTACCCACAACCACCTCATGGTGGTAAGAAGTTTGAGACCCGACCCAGGCCTCTAGGCCCTTCCTGGAATCCGCTAGAGCAATTCTTGTTGCTTATATTAAGGAATTAAAGCCTCTGGGGATCCAAGGGGCAAAATGCGGGGAACCAGGAGGGCGTGGCGGGTAGGCACCCATGTACGCACAACCACCTCATGGTGGTAAGAAGTTTGACACCCGGCCCAGGTCCCTCGGCCCTTCCTGGAATCCGCTAGAGAAATTCTAAGTGCTTATATTAAGGAATTAAGGCCTCTGGGGGTCCGTGGGGCAAAATGCGGGGAACCAGAAGGGCGTGGCGGGTAGGAACCTATGTACGCACAACCACCTCATGGTGCTAAGAAGTTTGACACCCGGCCCTGGTCCTTCGGCCTTTCCTGAAATCCGCTAGAGCAATTCTAGGTACTTATATTAAGGAATTAAAGCTTCTGGGGGTCCGTGGGGCAAAGAGCGGGGAACCAGGAGGGCGTGGCGGGTAGGCACCCATGTACGCACAACCACCTCATGGTGGTTAGAAGTTTGACACCCGGCCCAGGTCCCCCGTCCCTTCCTGGAATCCGCTAGAGAAATTCTAAGTGCTTATATTAAGGAATAACGGCCTCTGGGGGTCCGAGGGGCAAAATGCGGGGAACCAGGAGGGCGTGGCGGGTAGGAACCTATGTACGCACAACCACCTCATGGTGCTAAGAAGTTTGACACCCGGCCCTGGTCCTTCGGCCTTTCCTGCAATCCGCTAGAGCAATTCTAGGTGCTTATATTAAGGAATTAAGGCCTCTGGGGGACCGTGGGGCAAAATGCGGGGAACCAGGAGGGCGTGGCGGGTAGGCACCCATGTACGCACAATCGCCTTATGGTGGTAAGAAGTTTGACACCCGGCCCAGGTCCCCCGGCCCTTCCTGGAATCCGGTAGAGAAATTCTAAGTGCTTATATTAAGGAATTAAGGCCTCTGGGGGACGGTGGGGCAAAATGCGGGGAACCAGGAGGGCGTGACGGGTAGGCACCCATGTACGCACAACCACCTCATGGTGGTGAGAAGTTTGACACCCGGCCCAGGTCCCCCGGCCCTTCCTGGAATCTGCTAGAGAAATTCTAAGTGCTTCTATTAAGGAATAACGGCCTCTGGGGGTCCGTGGGGCAATATGCGGGGAACCAGGAGGGCGTGGCGGGTAGGAACCTATGTACGCACAACCACCTCATGGTGCTAAGAAGTTTGACACCCGGCCCTGGTCCTTCGGCCTTTCCTGCAATCCGCTAGAGCAATTCTAGGTGCTTATATTAAGGAATTAAGGCCTCTGTGGGACGGTGGGGCAAAATGCGGGGAACCAGGAGGACGTGGCGGGTAGGAACCTATGTACGCACAACCACCTCATGGTGGTAAGAAGTTTGAGACCCGACCCAGGCCTCTAGGCCCTTCCTGGAATCCGCTAGAGCAATTCTTGTTGCTTATATTAAGGAATTAAAGCCTCTGGGGATCCAAGGGGCAAAATGCGGGGAACCAGGAGGGCGTGGCGGGTAGGCACCCATGTACGCACAACCACTTCATGGTGGTAAGAAGTTTGACACCCGGCCCAGGTCCCTCGGCCCTTCCTGGAATCCGCTAGAGAAATTCTAAGTGCTTATATTAAGGAATTAAGGCCTCTGGGGGTCCGTGGGGCAAAATGCGGGGAACCAGGAGGGCGTGGCGGGTAGGAACCTATGTACGCACAACCACCTCATGGTGCTAAGAACTTTGACACCCGGCCCTGGTCCTTCGGCCTTTCTTGGAATCCGCTAGAGCAATTCTAGGTGCTTATATTAAGGAATTAAAGCTTCTGGGGTACCGTGGGGCAAAATGCGGGGAACCATGAGGGCGTGGCGGGTAGGCACCCATGTACGCACAACCACCTCATGGTGGTTAGAAGTTTGACACCCGGCCCAGGTCCCCCGTCCCTTCCTGGAATCCGCTAGAGAAATTCTAAGTGCTTATATTAAGGAATAACGGCCTCTGGGGGTCCGAAGGGCAAAATGCGGGGAACCAGGAGGGCGTGGCGGGTAGGAACCTATGTACGCACAACCACCTCATGGTGCTAAGAAGTTTGACACCCGGCCCTGGTCCTTCGGCCTTTCCTGCAATCCGCTAGAGCAATTCTAGGTGCTTATATTAAGGAATTAAGGCCTCTGGGGGACCGTGGGGCAAAATGCGGGGAACCAGGAGGGCGTGGCGGGTAGGCACCCATGTACGCACAATCGCCTTATGGTGGTAAGAAGTTTGACACCCGGCCCAGGTCCCCCGGCCCTTCCTGGAAACCGGTAGAGAAATTCTAAGTGCTTATATTAAGGAATTAAGGCCTCTGGGGGACGGTGGGGCAAAATGCGGGGAACCAGGAGGGCGTGGCGGGTAGGCACCCATGTACGCACAACCACCTCATGGTGGTGAGAAGTTTGACACCCGGCCCAGGTCCCCCGGCCCTTCCTGGAATCTGCTAGAGAAATTCTAAGTGCTTCTATTAAGGAAAAACGGCCTCTGGGGGTCCGTGGGGCAATATGCGGGGAACCAGGAGGGCGTGGCGGGTAGGAACCTATGTACGCACAACCACCTCATGGTGCTAAGAAGTTTGACACCCGGCCCTGGTCCTTCGGCCTTTCCTGCAATCCGCTAGAGCAATTCTAGGTGCTTATATTAAGGAATTAAGGCCTCTGTGGGACGGTGGGGCAAAATGCGGGGAACCAGGAGGACGTGGCGGGTAGGAACCTATGTACGCACAACCACCTCATGGTGGTAAGAAGTTTGAGACCCGACCCAGGCCTCTAGGCCCTTCCTGGAATCCGCTAGAGCAATTCTTGTTGCTTATATTAAGGAATTAAAGCCTCTGGGGATCCAAGGGGCAAAATGCGGGGAACCAGGAGGGCGTGGCGGGTAGGCACCCATGTACGCACAACCACTTCATGGTGGTAAGAAGTTTGACACCCGGCCCAGGTCCCTCGGCCCTTCCTGGAATCCGCTAGAGAAATTCTAAGTGCTTATATTAAGGAATTAAGGCCTCTGGGGGTCCGTGGGGCAAAATGCGGGGAACCAGGAGGGCGTGGCGGGTAGGAACTTATGTACGCACAACCACCTCATGGTGCTAAGAACTTTGACACCCGGCCCTGGTCCTTCGGCCTTTCTTGGAATCCGCTAGAGCAATTCTAGGTGCTTATATTAAGGAAATAAAGCCTCTGGGGTACCGTGGGGCAAAATGCGGGGAACCATGAGGGCGTGGCGGGTAGGCACCCATGTACGCACTACCACCTCATGGTGGTAAGAAGTTTGACACCCGGCCCAGGTCCCTCGGCCCTTCCTGGAATCCGCTAGAGCAATTCTAGGGGCTTATATTAAGGAAATAAGGCCTCTGGGGGACGGTGGGGCAAAATGCGGGGAACTAGGAGGGCGTGGCGGGTAGGAACCTATGTACGCACAACCACCTCATGGTGGTAAGAAGTTTGAGACCCGACCCAGGCCTCTAGGCCCTTCCTGGAATCCGCTAGAGCAATTCTAAGTGCTTATATTAAGGAATTAAGGCCTCTGGGGGACGGTGGGGCAAAATGCGGGGAACTAGGAGGGCGTGGCGGGTAGGAACCTATGTACGCACAACCACCTCATGGTGGTAAGAAGTTTGAGACCCGACCCAGGCCTCTAGGCCCTTCCTGGAATCCGCTAGAGCAATTCTTGTTGCTTATATTAAGGAATTAAAGCCTCTGGGGATCCAAGGGGCAAAATGCGGGGAACCAGGAGGGCGTGGCGGGTAGGCACCCATGTACGCACAACCACCTCATGGTGGTAAGAAGTTTGACACTCGGCCCAGGTCCCTCGGCCCTTCCTGGAATCCGCTAGAGAAATTCTAAGTGCTTATATTAAGGAATTAAGGCCTCTGGGGGTCCGTGGGGCAAAATGCGGGGAACCAGAAGGGCGTGGCGGGTAGGAACCTATGTACGCACAACCACCTCATGGTGCTAAGAAGTTTGACACCCGGCCCTGGTCCTTCGGCCTTTCCTGGAATCCGCTAGAGCAATTCTAGGTACTTATATTAAGGAATTAAAGCTTCTGGGGGTCCGTGGGGCAAAGAGCGGGGAACCAGGAGGGCGTGGCGGGTAGGCACCCATGTACGCACAACCACCTCATGGTGGTTAGAAGTTTGACACCCGGCCCAGGTCCCCCGGCCCTTCCTGGAATCCGCTAGAGAAATTCTAAGTGCTTATATTAAGGAATAACGGCCTCTGGGGGTCCGAGGGGCAAAATGCGGGGAACCAGGAGGGCGTGGCGGGTAGGAACCTATGTACGCACAACCACCTCATGGTGCTAAGAAGTTTGACACCCGGCCCTGGTCCTTCGGCCTTTCCTGCAATCCGCTAGAGCAATTCTAGGTGCTTATATTAAGGAATTAAGGCCTCTGGGGGACCGTGGGGCAAAATGCGGGGAACCAGGAGGGCGTGGCGGGTAGGCACCCATGTACGCACAATCGCCTTATGGTGGTAAGAAGTTTGACACCCGGCCCAGGTCCCCCGGCCCTTCCTGGAATCCGGTAGAGAAATTCTAAGTGCTTATATTAAGGAATTAAGGCCTCTGGGGGACGGTGGGGCAAAATGCGGGGAACCAGGAGGGCGTGGCGGGTAGGCACCCATGTACGCACAACCACCTCATGGTGGTGAGAAGTTTGACACCCGGCCCAGGTCCCCCGGCCCTTCCTGGAATCTGCTAGAGAAATTCTAAGTGCTTCTATTAAGGAATAACGGCCTCTGGGGGTCCGTGGGGCAATTTGCGGGGAACCAGGAGGGCGTGGGGGGTAGGAACCTATGTACGCACAACCACCTCATGGTGCTAAGAAGTTTGACACCCGGCCCTGGTCCTTCGGCCTTTCCTGCAATCCGCTAGAGCAATTCTAGGTGCTTATATTAAGGAATTAAGGCCTCTGTGGGACGGTGGGGCAAAATGCGGGGAACCAGGAGGACGTGGCGGGTAGGAACCTATGTACGCACAACCACCTCATGGTGGTAAAAAGTTTGAGACCCGACCCAGGCCTCTAGGCCCTTCCTGGAATCCGCTAGAGCAATTCTTGTTGCTTATATTAAGGAATTAAAGCCTCTGGGGATCCAAGGGGCAAAATGCGGGGAACCAGGAGGGCGTGGCGGGTAGGCACCCATGTACGCACAACCACTTCATGGTGGTAAGAAGTTTGACACCCGGCCCAGGTCCCTCGGCCCTTCCTGGAATCCGCTAGAGAAATTCTAAGTGCTTATATTAAGGAATTAAGGCCTCTGGGGGTCCGTGGGGCAAAATGCGGGGAACCAGGAGGGCGTGGCGGGTAGGAACCTATGTACGCACAACCACCTCATGGTGCTAAGAACTTTGACACCCGGCCCTGGTCCTTCGGCCTTTCTTGGAATCCGCTAGAGCAATTCTAGGTGCTTATATTAAGGAATTAAAGCCTCTGGGGTACCGTGGGGCAAAATGCGGGGAACCATGAGGGCGTGGCGGGTAGGCACCCAAGTACGCACTACCACCTCATGGTGGTAAGAAGTTTGACACCCGGCCCAGGTCCCTCGGCCCTTCCTGGAATCCGCTAGAGCAATTCTAGGGGCTTATATTAAGGAAATAAGGCTTCTGGGGGTCCTTGGGGCAAAATGCGGGGAACCATGAGGGCGTGGCGGGTAGGCACCCATGTACGCACTACCACCTCATGGTGGTAAGAAGTTTGACACCCGGCCCAGGTCCCTCGGCCCTTCCTGGAATCCGCTAGAGCAATTCTAGGGGCTTATATTAAGGAAATAAGGCTTCTGGGGGTCCTTGGGGCAAAATGCGGGGAACCAGGAGGGCGTGGCAGGTAGGCACCCATGTACGCACAACCACCCCATGGTGGTAAGAAGTTTGACACCCGGCCCAGGTCCCTCGGCCCATCCTGGAATCCGCTAGAGAAATTCTAGGTGCTTATATTAAGGAAGTAAAGCCTCTGGGGGTCCGTGGGGCAAAATGCGGGGAACCAGGAGGGCGTGGCGGGTAGGAACCTATGTACGCACAACCACCTCATGGTGCTAAGAAGTTTGACACCCGGCCCTGGTCCTTCGGCCTTTCTTGGAATCCGCTAGAGCAATTCTAGGTGCTTATATTAAGGAATTAAAGCCTCTGGGGTACCGTGGGGCAAAATGCGGGGAACCATGAGGGCGTGGCGGGTAGGCACCCATGTACGCACTACCACCTCATGGTGGTAAGAAGTTTGACACCCGGCCCAGGTCCCTCGGCCCTTCCTGGAATCCGCTAGAGCAATTCTAGGGGCTTATATTAAGGAAATAAGGCTTCTGGGGGTCCTTGGGGCAAAATGCGGGGAACCAGGAGGGCGTGGCAGGTAGGCACCCATGTACGCACAACCACCCCATGGTGGTAAGAAGTTTGACACCCGGCCCAGGTCCCTCGGCCCATCCTGGAATCCGCTAGAGAAATTCTAGGTGCTTATATTAAGGAATTAAAGCCTCTGGGGGTCCGTGGGGCAAAATGCGGGGAACCAGGAGGGCGTGGTGGGTAGGCACCTATGTACGCACAACCACCTCATGGTGGTAAGAAGTTTGACACCCGACCCAGGCCTCTCGGCCCTTCCTGGAATCCGCTAGAGCAATTCTAGGTGCTTATATTAAGGAATTAAGGCCTCTGGGGGACCGAGGGGCAAAATGCGGGGAACCAGGAGGGCGTGGCGGGTAGGCACCCATGTACGCACTACCACCTCATGGTGGTTAGAAGTTTGACACCCGGCCCAGGTCCCTCGGCCCTTCCTGGAATCCGCTAGAGCAATTCTTGTTGCTTTTATTAAGG
Organism: Candelabrum cocksii; assembly: GCA_963930725.1. NCBI lineage: Eukaryota > Metazoa > Cnidaria > Hydrozoa > Anthoathecata > Candelabridae > Candelabrum > Candelabrum cocksii. The sequence goes on along the minus strand of OZ005676.1, from coordinate 6,115,109 downwards.
AATTAAAGCCTTTGGGGATCCCAGGGGCAAAATGCGGGGAACCAGGAGGGCGTGGCGAGTAGGCACCCATGTACGCACAACCACCTCATGGTGGTAAGAAGTTTGACACCCGGCTCAGGTCCTTCGGCCCTTCCTGGAATCCGCTAGGGAAATTCTAAGTGCTTATATTAAGGAATTAAGGCCTCTGGGGGTCCGTGGGGCAAAATGCGGGGAACCAGGAGGGCGTGGCGGGTAGGCACCAATGTACGCACTACCACCTCATGGTGGTAAGAAGTTTGACACCCGGCCCAGGTCCCTCGGCCCTTCCTGGAATCCGCTAGAGCAATTCTTGTTGCTTATATTAAGGAATTAAAGGCTCTGGGGATCCAAGGGCCAAAATGCGGGGAATCAGGAGGGCGTGGCGGGTAGGCACCCATGTACGCACAACCACCTCATGGTGGTAAGAAGTTTGACACCCGGCCGAGGTCCCTCGGCCGTTCCTGGAATCCGCTAGAGCAATTTTTGTTGCTTATATTAAGGAATTAAAGCCTTTGGGGATCCAAGGGGCAAAATGCGGGGAACCAGGAGGGCGTGGCGGGTAGGCACCCATGTACGCACAACCACCTCATGGTGGTAAGAAGTTTGACACCCGGCCCAGATCCCTCTGCCCTTCCTGGAATCCGCTAGAGAAATTCTAAGTGCTTATATTAAGGAATAACGGCCTCTGGGGGTCCGTGGGGCAATATGCGGGGAACCAGGAGGGCGTGGCGGGTAGGAACCTATGTACGCACAACCACCTCATGGTGGTAAGAAGTTTGACACCCGGCTCAGGTCCTTCGGCCCTTCCTGGAATCCGCTAGGGAAATTCTAAGTGCTTATATTAAGGAATTAAGGCCTCTGGGGGTCCGTGGGGCAAAATGCGGGGAACCAGGAGGGCGTGGCGGGTAGGCACCAATGTACGCACTACCACCTCATGGTGGTAAGAAGTTTGACACCCGGCCCAGGTCCCTCGGCCCTTCCTGGAATCCGCTAGAGCAATTCTTGTTGCTTATATTAAGGAATTAAAGGCTCTGGGGATCCAAGGGCCAAAATGCGGGGAATCAGGAGGGCGTGGCGGGTAGGCACCCATGTACGCACAACCACCTCATGGTGGTAAGAAGTTTGACACCCGGCCGAGGTCCCTCGGCCGTTCCTGGAATCCGCTAGAGCAATTTTTGTTGCTTATATTAAGGAATTAAAGCCTTTGGGGATCCAAGGGGCAAAATGCGGGGAACCAGGAGGGCGTGGCGGGTAGGCACCCATGTACGCACAACCACCTCATGGTGGTAAGAAGTTTGACACCCGGCCCAGATCCCTCGGCCCTTCCTGGAATCCGCTAGAGAAATTCTAAGTGCTTATATTAAGGAATAACGGCCTCTGGGGGTCCGTGGGGCAATATGCGGGGAACCAGGAGGGCGTGGCGGGTAGGAACCTATGTAACCACAACCACCTCATGGTGCTAAGAAGTTTGACACCCGGCCCTGGTCCTTCGGCCTTTCCTGCAATCCGCTAGAGCAATTCTAAGTGCTTATATTAAGGAATTAAGGCCTCTGGGGGACGGTGGGGCAAAATGCGGGGAACTAGGAGGGCGTGGCGGGTAGGAACCTATGTACGCACAACCACCTCATGGTGGTAAGAAGTTTGAGACCCGACCCAGGCCTCTAGGCCCTTCCTGGAATCCGCTAGAGCAATTCTTGTTGCTTATATTAAGGAATTAAAGCCTCTGGGGATCCAAGGGGCAAAATGCGGGGAACCAGGAGGGCGTGGCGGGTAGGCACCCATGTACGCACAACCACCTCATGGTGGTAAGAAGTTTGACACCCGGCCCAGGTCCCTCGGCCCTTCCTGGAATCCGCTAGAGAAATTCTAAGTGCTTATATTAAGGAATTAAGGCCTCTGGGGGTCCGTGGGGCAAAATGCGGGGAACCAGAAGGGCGTGGCGGGTAGGAACCTATGTACGCACAACCACCTCATGGTGCTAAGAAGTTTGACACCCGGCCCTGGTCCTTCGGCCTTTCCTGGAATCCGCTAGAGCAATTCTAGGTACTTATATTAAGGAATTAAAGCCTCTGGGGGTCCGTGGGGCAAAAAGCGGGGAACCAGGAGGGCGTGGCGGGTAGGCACCCATGTACGCACAACCACCTCATGGTGGTTAGAAGTTTGACACCCGGCCCAGGTCCCCCGGCCCTTCCTGGAATCCGCTAGAGAAATTCTAAGTGCTTATATTAAGGAATAACGGCCTCTGGGGGTCCGAGGGGCAAAATGCGGGGAACCAGGAGGGCGTGGCGGGTAGGAACCTATGTACGCACAACCACCTCATGGTGCTAAGAAGTTTGACACCCGGCCCTGGTCCTTCGGCCTTTCCTGCAATCCGCTAGAGCAATTCTAGGTGCTTATATTAAGGAATTAAGGCCTCTGGGGGACCGTGGGGCAAAATGCGGGGAACCAGGAGGGCGTGGCGGGTAGGCACCCATGTACGCACAACCACCTCATGGTGGTGAGAAGTTTGACACCCGGCCCAGGTCCCCCGGCCCTTCCTGGAATCTGCTAGAGAAATTCTAAGTGCTTCTATTAAGGAATAAAGGCCTCTGGGGGTCCGTGGGGCAATATGCGGGGAACCAGGAGGGCGTGGCGGGTAGGAACCTATGTACGCACAACCACCTCATGGTGCTAAGAAGTTTGACACCCGGCCCTGGTCCTTCGGCCTTTCCTGCAATCCGCTAGAGCAATTCTAGGTGCTTATATTAAGGAATTAAGGCCTCTGGGGGACGGTGGGGCAAAATGCGGGGAACCAGGAGGACGTGGCGGGTAGGAACCTATGTACGCACAACCACCTCATGGTGGTAAGAAGTTTGACACCCGGCCGAGGTCCCTCGGCCGTTCCTGGAATCCGCTAGAGCAATTTTTGTTGCTTATATTAAGGAATTAAAGCCTTTGGGGATCCAAGGGGCAAAATGCGGGGAACCAGGAGGGCGTGGCGGGTAGGCACCCATGTACGCACAACCACCTCATGGTGGTAAGAAGTTTGACACCCGGCCCAGATCCCTCGGCCCTTCCTGGAATCCGCTAGAGAAATTCTAAGTGCTTATATTAAGGAATAACGGCCTCTGGGGGTCCGTGGGGCAATATGCGGGGAACCAGGAGGGCGTGGTGGGTAGGCACCTATGTACGCACAACCACCTCATGGTGGTAAGAAGTTTGACACCCGACCCAGGCCTCTCGGCCCTTCCTGGAATCCGCTAGAGCAATTCTAGGTGCTTATATTAAGGAATTAAGGCCTCTGGGGGACGGTGGGGCAAAATGCGGGGAACCAGGAGGGCGTGGCGGGTAGGCACCCATGTACGCACTACCACCTCATGGTGGTTAGAAGTTTGACACCCGGCCCAGGTCCCTCGGCCCTTCCTGGAATCCGCTAGAGCAATTCTTGTTGCTTATATTAAGGAATTAAAGCCTCTGGGGATCCCAGGGGCAAAATGCGGGGAACCAGGAGGGCGTGGCGGGTAGGCACCCATGTACGCACAACCACCTCATGGTGGTAAGAAGTTTGACACCCGGCTCAGGTCCCTCGGCCCTTCCTGGAATCCGCTAGGGAAATTCTAAGTGCTTATATTAAGGAATTAAGGCCTCTGGGGGTCCGTGGGGCAAAATGCGGGGAACCAGGAGGGCGTGGCGGGTAGGCACCAATGTACGCACTACCACCTCATGGTGGTAAGAAGTTTGACACCCGGCCCAGGTCCCTCGGCCCTTCCTAGAATCCGCTAGAGCAATTCTTGTTGCTTATATTAAGGAATTAAAGGCTCTGAGGATCCAAGGGCCAAAATGCGGGGAACCAGGAGGGCGTGGCGGGTAGGCACCCATGTACGCACAACCACCTCATGGTGGTAAGAAGTTTGACATCCGGCCCAGGTCCCTCGGCCGTTCCTGGAATCCGCTAGAGCAATTCTTGTTGCTTATATTAAGGAATTAAAGCCTCTGGGGATCCCAGGGGCAAAATGCGGGGAACCAGGAGGGCGTGGCGAGTAGGCACCCATGTACGCACAACCACCTCATGGTGGTAAGAAGTTTGACACCCGGCTCAGGTCCTTCGGCCCTTCCTGGAATCCGCTAGGGAAATTCTAAGTGCTTATATTAAGGAATTAAGGCCTCTGGGGGTCCGTGGGGCAAAATGCGGGGAACCAGGAGGGCGTGGCGGGTAGGCACCAATGTACGCACTACCACCTCATGGTGGTAAGAAGTTTGACACCCGGCCCAGGTCCCTCGGCCCTTCCTGGAATCCGCTAGAGCAATTCTTGTTGCTTATATTAAGGAATTAAAGGCTCTGGGGATCCAAGGGCCAAAATGCGGGGAATCAGGAGGGCGTGGCGGGTAGGCACCCATGTACGCACAACCACCTCATGGTGGTAAGAAGTTTGACACCCGGCCGAGGTCCCTCGGCCGTTCCTGGAATCCGCTAGAGCAATTTTTGTTGCTTATATTAAGGAATTAAAGCCTTTGGGGATCCAAGGGGCAAAATGCGGGGAACCAGGAGGGCGTGGCGGGTAGGCACCCATGTACGCACAACCACCTCATGGTGGTAAGAAGTTTGACACCCGGCCCAGATCCCTCGGCCCTTCCTGGAATCCGCTAGAGAAATTCTAAGTGCTTATATTAAGGAATAACGGCCTCTGGGGGTCCGTGGGGCAATATGCGGGGAACCAGGAGGGCGTGGCGGGTAGGAACCTATGTACGCACAACCACCTCATGGTGGTAAGAAGTTTGACACCCGGCTCAGGTCCTTCGGCCCTTCCTGGAATCCGCTAGGGAAATTCTAAGTGCTTATATTAAGGAATTAAGGCCTCTGGGGGTCCGTGGGGCAAAATGCGGGGAACCAGGAGGGCGTGGCGGGTAGGCACCAATGTACGCACTACCACCTCATGGTGGTAAGAAGTTTGACACCCGGCCCAGGTCCCTCGGCCCTTCCTGGAATCCGCTAGAGCAATTCTTGTTGCTTATATTAAGGAATTAAAGGCTCTGGGGATCCAAGGGCCAAAATGCGGGGAATCAGGAGGGCGTGGCGGGTAGGCACCCATGTACGCACAACCACCTCATGGTGGTAAGAAGTTTGACACCCGGCCGAGGTCCCTCGGCCGTTCCTGGAATCCGCTAGAGCAATTTTTGTTGCTTATATTAAGGAATTAAAGCCTTTGGGGATCCAAGGGGCAAAATGCGGGGAACCAGGAGGGCGTGGCGGGTAGGCACCCATGTACGCACAACCACCTCATGGTGGTAAGAAGTTTGACACCCGGCCCAGATCCCTCGGCCCTTCCTGGAATCCGCTAGAGAAATTCTAAGTGCTTATATTAAGGAATAACGGCCTCTGGGGGTCCGTGGGGCAATATGCGGGGAACCAGGAGGGCGTGGCGGGTAGGAACCTATGTAACCACAACCACCTCATGGTGCTAAGAAGTTTGACACCCGGCCCTGGTCCTTCGGCCTTTCCTGCAATCCGCTAGAGCAATTCTAAGTGCTTATATTAAGGAATTAAGGCCTCTGGGGGACGGTGGGGCAAAATGCGGGGAACTAGGAGGGCGTGGCGGGTAGGAACCTATGTACGCACAACCACCTCATGGTGGTAAGAAGTTTGAGACCCGACCCAGGCCTCTAGGCCCTTCCTGGAATCCGCTAGAGCAATTCTTGTTGCTTATATTAAGGAATTAAAGCCTCTGGGGATCCAAGGGGCAAAATGCGGGGAACCAGGAGGGCGTGGCGGGTAGGCACCCATGTACGCACAACCACCTCATGGTGGTAAGAAGTTTGACACCCGGCCCAGGTCCCTCGGCCCTTCCTGGAATCCGCTAGAGAAATTCTAAGTGCTTATATTAAGGAATTAAGGCCTCTGGGGGTCCGTGGGGCAAAATGCGGGGAACCAGAAGGGCGTGGCGGGTAGGAACCTATGTACGCACAACCACCTCATGGTGCTAAGAAGTTTGACACCCGGCCCTGGTCCTTCGGCCTTTCCTGGAATCCGCTAGAGCAATTCTAGGTACTTATATTAAGGAATTAAAGCCTCTGGGGGTCCGTGGGGCAAAAAGCGGGGAACCAGGAGGGCGTGGCGGGTAGGCACCCATGTACGCACAACCACCTCATGGTGGTTAGAAGTTTGACACCCGGCCCAGGTCCCCCGGCCCTTCCTGGAATCCGCTAGAGAAATTCTAAGTGCTTATATTAAGGAATAACGGCCTCTGGGGGTCCGAGGGGCAAAATGCGGGGAACCAGGAGGGCGTGGCGGGTAGGAACCTATGTACGCACAACCACCTCATGGTGCTAAGAAGTTTGACACCCGGCCCTGGTCCTTCGGCCTTTCCTGCAATCCGCTAGAGCAATTCTAGGTGCTTATATTAAGGAATTAAGGCCTCTGGGGGACCGTGGGGCAAAATGCGGGGAACCAGGAGGGCGTGGCGGGTAGGCACCCATGTACGCACAACCACCTCATGGTGGTGAGAAGTTTGACACCCGGCCCAGGTCCCCCGGCCCTTCCTGGAATCTGCTAGAGAAATTCTAAGTGCTTCTATTAAGGAATAAAGGCCTCTGGGGGTCCGTGGGGCAATATGCGGGGAACCAGGAGGGCGTGGCGGGTAGGAACCTATGTACGCACAACCACCTCATGGTGCTAAGAAGTTTGACACCCGGCCCTGGTCCTTCGGCCTTTCCTGCAATCCGCTAGAGCAATTCTAGGTGCTTATATTAAGGAATTAAGGCCTCTGGGGGACGGTGGGGCAAAATGCGGGGAACCAGGAGGACGTGGCGGGTAGGAACCTATGTACGCACAACCACCTCATGGTGGTAAGAAGTTTGAGACCCGACCCAGGCCTCTAGGCCCTTCCTGGAATCCGCTAGAGCAATTCTTGTTGCTTATATTAAGGAATTAAAGCCTCTGGGGAACCAAGGGGCAAAATGCGGGGAACCAGGAGGGCGTGGCGGGTAGGCACCCATGTACGCACAACCACTTCATGGTGGTAAGAAGTTTGACACCCGGCCCAGGTCCCTCGGCCCTTCCTGGAATCCGCTAGAGAAATTCTAAGTGCTTATATTAAGGAATTAAGGCCTCTGGGGGTCCGTGGGGCAATATGCGGGGAACCAGGAGGGCGTCGCGGGTAGGAACCTATGTACGCACAACCACCTCATGGTGCTAAGAAGTTTGACACTCGGCCCTGGTCCTTCGGCCTTTCCTGGAATCCGCTAGAGCAATTCTAGGTGCTTATATTAAGGAATTAAAGCCTCTGGGGGACCGTGGGGCAAAATGCGGGGAACCATGAAGGCGTGGCGGGTAGGCACCCATGTACGCACTACCACCTCATGGTGGTAAGAAGTTTGACACCCGGCCCAGGTCCCTCGTCCCTTCCTGGAATCCGCTAGAGCAATTCTAGGGGCTTATATTAAGGAATTAAAGCCTCTGGGGGTCCGTGGGGCAAAATGCGGGGAACCAGGAGGGCGTGGTGGGTAGGCACCTATGTACGCACAACCACCTCATGGTGGTAAGAAGTTTGACACCCGACCCAGGCCTCTCGGCCCTTCCTGGAATCCGCTAGAGCAATTCTAGGTGCTTATATTAAGGAATTAAGGCCTCTGGGGGACGGTGGGGCAAAATGCGGGGAACCAGGAGGGCGTGGCGGGTAGGCACCCATGTACGCACAACCACCTCATGGTGGTAAGAAGTTTGACACCCGGCTCAGGTCCCTCGGCCCTTCCTGGAATCCGCTAGGGAAATTCTAAGTGCTTATATTAAGGAATTAAGGCCTCTGGGGGTCCGTGGGGCAAAATGCGGGGAACCAGGAGGGCGTGGCGGGTAGGCACCAATGTACGCACTACCACCTCATGGTGGTAAGAAGTTTGACACCCGGCCCAGGTCCCTCGGCCCTTCCTAGAATCCGCTAGAGCAATTCTTGTTGCTTATATTAAGGAATTAAAGGCTCTGAGGATCCAAGGGCCAAAATGCGGGGAACCAGGAGGGCGTGGCGGGTAGGCACCCATGTACGCACAACCACCTCATGGTGGTAAGAAGTTTGACATCCGGCCCAGGTCCCTCGGCCGTTCCTGGAATCCGCTAGAGCAATTCTTGTTGCTTATATTAAGGAATTAAAGCCTCTGGGGATCCAAGGGGCAAAATGCGGGGAACCAGGAAGGCGTGGCGGGTAGGAACCTATGTACGCACAACCATCTCATGGTGGTAAGAAGTTTGACACCCGACCCAGGCCTCTCGGCCCTTCCTGGAATCCGCTAGAGCAATTCTTGTTGCTTATATTAAGGAATTAAAGCGTCTGGGGATCCAAGGGGCAAAATGCGGGGAACCAGGAGGGCGTGGCGGGTAGGCACCCATGTACGCACAACCACCTCATGGTGGTAAGAAGTTTGACACCCAGCCCAGGTCCCTCGGCCCTTCCTGGAATCCGCTAGAGAAATTCTAAGTGCTTATATTAAGGAATTAAAGCCTCTGGGGGTCCGTGGGGCAAAATGCGGGGAACCAGGAGGGCGTGGCGGGTAGGAACCTGTGTACGCACAACCACCTCATGGTGCTAAGAAGTTTGACACCCGGCCCTGGTCCTTCGGCCTTTCCTGGAATCCGCTAGAGCAATTCTACGTACTTATATTAAGGAATTAAGGCCTCTGGGGGACCGTGGGGCAAAATGCGGGGAACCAGGAGGGCGTGGCGGGTAGGCACCCATGTACGCACTACCACCTCATGGTGGTAAGAAGTTTGACACCTGGCCCAGGTCCCTCGGCCCATCCTGGAATCTGCTAGAGAAATTCTAGGTGCTTATATTAAGGAATTAAGGCCTCTGGGGGACCGTGGGGCAAAATGCGGGGAACCAGGAGGGCGTGGTGGGTAGGCACCCATGTACGCACTACCACCTCATGGTGGTAAGAACTTTGACACCCGGCCCAGGTCCCTCGGCCTTTCCTGGAATCCGCTAGAGCAATTCTTGTTGCTTATATTAAATAATTAAAGGCTCGGGGATCCAAAGGCCAAAATGCAGGGAACCAGGAGGGCGTGTCGGGTAGGCACCCATGTACGCACAACCACCTCATGGTGGTAAGAAGTTTGACACCCGGCCCAGGTCCCTCGGCCGTTCCTGGAATCCGCTAGAGCAATTCTTGTTGCTTATATTAAGGAATTAAAGCCTCTGGGGATCCAAGGGGCAAAATGCGGGGAACCAGGAGGGCGTGGCGGGTAGGCACCCATGTACGCACAACCACCTCATGGTGGTAAGAAGTTTGACACCCGGCCCAGATCCCTCGGCCCTTCCTGGAATCCGCTAGAGAAATTCTAAGTGCTTATATTAAGGAATAACGGCCTCTGGGGGTCCGTGGGGCAATATGCGGGGAACCAGGAGGGCGTGGCGGGTAGGAACCTATGTAACCACAACCACCTCATGGTGCTAAGAAGTTTGACACCCGGCCCTGGTCCTTCGGCCTTTCCTGCAATCCGCTAGAGCAATTCTAAGTGCTTATATTAAGGAATTAAGGCCTCTGGGGGACGGTGGGGCAAAATGCGGGGAACTAGGAGGGCGTGGCGGGTAGGAACCTATGTACGCACAACCACCTCATGGTGGTAAGAAGTTTGAGACCCGACCCAGGCCTCTAGGCCCTTCCTGGAATCCGCTAGAGCAATTCTTGTTGCTTATATTAAGGAATTAAAGCCTCTGGGGATCCAAGGGGCAAAATGCGGGGAACCAGGAGGGCGTGGCGGGTAGGCACCCATGTACGCACAACCACCTCATGGTGGTAAGAAGTTTGACACCCGGCCCAGGTCCCTCGGCCCTTCCTGGAATCCGCTAGAGAAATTCTAAGTGCTTATATTAAGGAATTAAGGCCTCTGGGGGTCCGTGGGGCAAAATGCGGGGAACCAGAAGGGCGTGGCGGGTAGGAACCTATGTACGCACAACCACCTCATGGTGCTAAGAAGTTTGACACCCGGCCCTGGTCCTTCGGCCTTTCCTGGAATCCGCTAGAGCAATTCTAGGTACTTATATTAAGGAATTAAAGCCTCTGGGGGTCCGTGGGGCAAAAAGCGGGGAACCAGGAGGGCGTGGCGGGTAGGCACCCATGTACGCACAACCACCTCATGGTGGTTAGAAGTTTGACACCCGGCCCAGGTCCCCCGGCCCTTCCTGGAATCCGCTAGAGAAATTCTAAGTGCTTATATTAAGGAATAACGGCCTCTGGGGGTCCGAGGGGCAAAATGCGGGGAACCAGGAGGGCGTGGCGGGTAGGAACCTATGTACGCACAACCACCTCATGGTGCTAAGAAGTTTGACACCCGGCCCTGGTCCTTCGGCCTTTCCTGCAATCCGCTAGAGCAATTCTAGGTGCTTATATTAAGGAATTAAGGCCTCTGGGGGACCGTGGGGCAAAATGCGGGGAACCAGGAGGGCGTGGCGGGTAGGCACCCATGTACGCACAACCACCTCATGGTGGTGAGAAGTTTGACACCCGGCCCAGGTCCCCCGGCCCTTCCTGGAATCTGCTAGAGAAATTCTAAGTGCTTCTATTAAGGAATAAAGGCCTCTGGGGGTCCGTGGGGCAATATGCGGGGAACCAGGAGGGCGTGGCGGGTAGGAACCTATGTACGCACAACCACCTCATGGTGCTAAGAAGTTTGACACCCGGCCCTGGTCCTTCGGCCTTTCCTGCAATCCGCTAGAGCAATTCTAGGTGCTTATATTAAGGAATTAAGGCCTCTGGGGGACGGTGGGGCAAAATGCGGGGAACCAGGAGGACGTGGCGGGTAGGAACCTATGTACGCACAACCACCTCATGGTGGTAAGAAGTTTGAGACCCGACCCAGGCCTCTAGGCCCTTCCTGGAATCCGCTAGAGCAATTCTTGTTGCTTATATTAAGGAATTAAAGCCTCTGGGGATCCAAGGGGCAAAATGCGGGGAACCAGGAGGGCGTGGCGGGTAGGCACCCATGTACGCACAACCACTTCATGGTGGTAAGAAGTTTGACACCCGGCCCAGGTCCCTCGGCCCTTCCTGGAATCCGCTAGAGAAATTCTAAGTGCTTATATTAAGGAATTAAGGCCTCTGGGGGTCCGTGGGGCAATATGCGGGGAACCAGGAGGGCGTCGCGGGTAGGAACCTATGTACGCACAACCACCTCATGGTGCTAAGAAGTTTGACACTCGGCCCTGGTCCTTCGGCCTTTCCTGGAATCCGCTAGAGCAATTCTAGGTGCTTATATTAAGGAATTAAAGCCTCTGGGGGACCGTGGGGCAAAATGCGGGGAACCATGAAGGCGTGGCGGGTAGGCACCCATGTACGCACTACCACCTCATGGTGGTAAGAAGTTTGACACCCGGCCCAGGTCCCTCGTCCCTTCCTGGAATCCGCTAGAGCAATTCTAGGGGCTTATATTAAGGAATTAAAGCCTCTGGGGGTCCGTGGGGCAAAATGCGGGGAACCAGGAGGGCGTGGTGGGTAGGCACCTATGTACGCACAACCACCTCATGGTGGTAAGAAGTTTGACACCCGACCCAGGCCTCTCGGCCCTTCCTGGAATCCGCTAGAGCAATTCTAGGTGCTTATATTAAGGAATTAAGGCCTCTGGGGGACGGTGGGGCAAAATGCGGGGAACCAGGAGGGCGTGGCGGGTAGGCACCCATGTACGCACAACCACCTCATGGTGGTAAGAAGTTTGACACCCGGCTCAGGTCCCTCGGCCCTTCCTGGAATCCGCTAGGGAAATTCTAAGTGCTTATATTAAGGAATTAAGGCCTCTGGGGGTCCGTGGGGCAAAATGCGGGGAACCAGGAGGGCGTGGCGGGTAGGCACCAATGTACGCACTACCACCTCATGGTGGTAAGAAGTTTGACACCCGGCCCAGGTCCCTCGGCCCTTCCTAGAATCCGCTAGAGCAATTCTTGTTGCTTATATTAAGGAATTAAAGGCTCTGAGGATCCAAGGGCCAAAATGCGGGGAACCAGGAGGGCGTGGCGGGTAGGCACCCATGTACGCACAACCACCTCATGGTGGTAAGAAGTTTGACATCCGGCCCAGGTCCCTCGGCCGTTCCTGGAATCCGCTAGAGCAATTCTTGTTGCTTATATTAAGGAATTAAAGCCTCTGGGGATCCAAGGGGCAAAATGCGGGGAACCAGGAAGGCGTGGCGGGTAGGAACCTATGTACGCACAACCATCTCATGGTGGTAAGAAGTTTGACACCCGACCCAGGCCTCTCGGCCCTTCCTGGAATCCGCTAGAGCAATTCTTGTTGCTTATATTAAGGAATTAAAGCGTCTGGGGATCCAAGGGGCAAAATGCGGGGAACCAGGAGGGCGTGGCGGGTAGGCACCCATGTACGCACAACCACCTCATGGTGGTAAGAAGTTTGACACCCAGCCCAGGTCCCTCGGCCCTTCCTGGAATCCGCTAGAGAAATTCTAAGTGCTTATATTAAGGAATTAAAGCCTCTGGGGGTCCGTGGGGCAAAATGCGGGGAACCAGGAGGGCGTGGCGGGTAGGAACCTGTGTACGCACAACCACCTCATGGTGCTAAGAAGTTTGACACCCGGCCCTGGTCCTTCGGCCTTTCCTGGAATCCGCTAGAGCAATTCTACGTACTTATATTAAGGAATTAAGGCCTCTGGGGGACCGTGGGGCAAAATGCGGGGAACCAGGAGGGCGTGGCGGGTAGGCACCCATGTACGCACTACCACCTCATGGTGGTAAGAAGTTTGACACCTGGCCCAGGTCCCTCGGCCCATCCTGGAATCTGCTAGAGAAATTCTAGGTGCTTATATTAAGGAATTAAGGCCTCTGGGGGACCGTGGGGCAAAATGCGGGGAACCAGGAGGGCGTGGTGGGTAGGCACCCATGTACGCACTACCACCTCATGGTGGTAAGAACTTTGACACCCGGCCCAGGTCCCTCGGCCTTTCCTGGAATCCGCTAGAGCAATTCTTGTTGCTTATATTAAATAATTAAAGGCTCGGGGATCCAAAGGCCAAAATGCAGGGAACCAGGAGGGCGTGTCGGGTAGGCACCCATGTACGCACAACCACCTCATGGTGGTAAGAAGTTTGACACCCGGCCCAGGTCCCTCGGCCGTTCCTGGAATCCGCTAGAGCAATTCTTGTTGCTTATATTAAGGAATTAAAGCCTCTGGGGATCCAAGGGGCAAAATGCGGGGAACCAGGAGGGCGTGGCGGGTAGGCACCCATGTACGCACAACCACCTCATGGTGGTAAGAAGTTTGACACCCGGCCCAGATCCCTCGGCCCTTCCTGGAATCCGCTAGAGAAATTCTAAATGCTTATATTAAGGAATTAAGGCCTCTGGGGGTCCGTTGGGCAAAAAGCGGGGAACCAGGAGGGCGTGGCGGGTAGGCACCCATGTACGCACAACCACCTCATGGTGGTGAGAAGTTTGACACCCGGCCCAGGTCTTCCGGCCCTTCCTGGAATCTGCTAGAGAAATTCTAAGTGATTATATTAAGGAATAACGGCCTCTGGGGGTCCGTGGGGCAATATGCGGGGAACCAGGAGGGCGTGGCGGGTAGGAACCTATGTACGCACAACCACCTCATGGTGCTAAGAAGTTTGACACCCGGCCCTGGTCCTTCGGCCTTTCCTGCAATCCGCTAGAGCAATTCTAGGTGCTTATATTAAGGAATTAAGGCCTCTGGGAGACGGTGGGGCAAAATGCGGGGAACCAGGAGGACGTGGCGGGTAGGAACCTATGTACGCACAACCACCTCATGGTGGTAAGAAGTTTGAGACCCGACCCAGGCCTCTAGGCCCTTCCTGGAATCCGTTAGAGCAATTCTTGTTGCTTATATTAAGGAATTAAAGCCTCTGGGGATCCAAGGGGCAAAATGCGGGGAACCAGGAGGGCGTGGCGGGTAGGCACCCATGTACGCACAACCACCTCATGGTGGTAAGAAGTTTGACACCCGGCCCAGGTCCCTCGGCCCTTCCTGGAATCCGCTAGAGAAATTCTAAGTGCTTATATTAAGGAATTAAGGCATCTGGGGGTCCGTGGGGCAAAATGCGGGGAACCAGGAGGGCGTGGCGGGTAGGAACCTATGTACGCACAACCACCTCATGGTGCTAAGAAGTTTGACACCCGGCCCTGGTCCTTCGGCCTTTCCTGGAATCCGCTAGAGCAATTCTAGGTGCTTATATTGAGGAATTAAAGCCTCTGGGGTACCGTGGGGCAAAATGCGGGGAACCATGAGGGCGTGGCGGGTAGGCACCCATGTACGCACTACCACCTCATGGTGGTAAGAAGTTTGACACCCGGCCCAGGTCCCTCGGCCCTTCCTGGAATACGCTAGAGCAATTCTAGGGGCTTATATTAAAGAAATAAGGCTTCTGGGGGTCCTTGGGGCAAAATGCGGGGAACCAGGAGGGCGTGGCAGGTAGGCACCCATGTACGCACAACCACCCCATGGTGGTAAGAAGTTTGACACCCGGCACAGGTCCCTCGGCCCATCCTGGAATCCGCTAGAGAAATTCTAGGTGCTTATATTAAGGAATTAAAGCCTCTGGGGGTCCTTGGGGCAAAATGCGGGGAACCAGGAGGGCGTGGCAGGTAGGCACCCATGTACGCACAACCACCCCATGGTGGTAAGAAGTTTGACACCCGGCCCAGGTCCCTCGGCCCATCCTGGAATCCGCTAGAGAAATTCTAGGTGCTTATATTAAGGAATTAAAGCCTCTGGGGGTCCGTGGGGCAAAATGCGGGGAACCAGGAGGGCGTGGTGGGTAGGCACCTATGTACGCACAACCACCTCATGGTGGTAAGAAGTTTGACACCAGACCCAGGCCTCTCGGCCCTTCCTGGAATCCGCTAGAGCAATTCTAGGTGCTTATATTAAGGAATTAAGGCCTCTGGGGGACGGTGGGGCAAAATGCGGGGAACCAGGAGGGCGTGGCGGGTAGGCACCCATGTACGCACTACCACCTCATGGTGGTTAGAAGTTTGACACCCGGCCCAGATCCCTCGGCCCTTCCTGCAATCCGCTAGAGCAATTCTAGGTGCTTATATTAAGGAATTAAGGCCTCTGGGGGACGGTGGGGCAAAATGCGGGGAACCAGGAGGACGAGGCGGGTAGGAACCTATGTACGCACAACCACCTCATGGTGGTAAGAAGTTTGAGACCCGACCCAGGCCTCTAGGCCCTTCCTGGAATCCGCTAGAGCAATTCTTGTTGCTTATATTAAGGAATTAAGGCCTCTGGGGGTCCGTGGGGCAAAATGCGGGGAACCAGGAGGGCGTGGCGGGTAGGAACCTATGTACGCACAACCAACTCATGGTGCTAAGAAGTTTGACACCCGGCCCTGGTCCCTCGGCCCTTCCTGGAATCCGCTAGAGCAATTCTTGTTGCTTTTATTAAGGAATTAAAGCCTTTGGGGATCCCAGGGGCAAAATGCGGGGAACCAGGAGGGCGTGGCGAGTAGGCACCCATGTACGCACAACCACCTCATGGTGGTAAGAAGTTTGACACCCGGCTCAGGTCCTTCGGCCCTTCCTGGAATCCGCTAGGGAAATTCTAAGTGCTTATATTAAGGAATTAAGGCCTCTGGGGGTCCGTGGGGCAAAATGCGGGGAACCAGGAGGGCGTGGCGGGTAGGCACCAATGTACGCACTACCACCTCATGGTGGTAAGAAGTTTGACACCCGGCCCAGGTCCCTCGGCCCTTCCTGGAATCCGCTAGAGCAATTCTTGTTGCTTATATTAAGGAATTAAAGGCTCTGGGGATCCAAGGGCCAAAATGCGGGGAATCAGGAGGGCGTGGCGGGTAGGCACCCATGTACGCACAACCACCTCATGGTGGTAAGAAGTTTGACACCCGGCCGAGGTCCCTCGGCCGTTCCTGGAATCCGCTAGAGCAATTTTTGTTGCTTATATTAAGGAATTAAAGCCTTTGGGGATCCAAGGGGCAAAATGCGGGGAACCAGGAGGGCGTGGCGGGTAGGCACCCATGTACGCACAACCACCTCATGGTGGTAAGAAGTTTGACACCCGGCCCAGATCCCTCGGCCCTTCCTGGAATCCGCTAGAGAAATTCTAAGTGCTTATATTAAGGAATAACGGCCTCTGGGGGTCCGTGGGGCAATATGCGGGGAACCAGGAGGGCGTGGCGGGTAGGAACCTATGTACGCACAACCACCTCATGGTGGTAAGAAGTTTGACACCCGGCTCAGGTCCTTCGGCCCTTCCTGGAATCCGCTAGGGAAATTCTAAGTGCTTATATTAAGGAATTAAGGCCTCTGGGGGTCCGTGGGGCAAAATGCGGGGAACCAGGAGGGCGTGGCGGGTAGGCACCAATGTACGCACTACCACCTCATGGTGGTAAGAAGTTTGACACCCGGCCCAGGTCCCTCGGCCCTTCCTGGAATCCGCTAGAGCAATTCTTGTTGCTTATATTAAGGAATTAAAGGCTCTGGGGATCCAAGGGCCAAAATGCGGGGAATCAGGAGGGCGTGGCGGGTAGGCACCCATGTACGCACAACCACCTCATGGTGGTAAGAAGTTTGACACCCGGCCGAGGTCCCTCTGCCGTTCCTGGAATCCGCTAGAGCAATTTTTGTTGCTTATATTAAGGAATTAAAGCCTTTGGGGATCCAAGGGGCAAAATGCGGGGAACCAGGAGGGCGTGGCGGGTAGGCACCCATGTACGCACAACCACCTCATGGTGGTAAGAAGTTTGACACCCGGCCCAGATCCCTCGGCCCTTCCTGGAATCGGCTAGAGAAATTCTAAGTGCTTATATTAAGGAATAACGGCCTCTGGGGGTCCGTGGGGCAAAATGCGGGGAACCAGAAGGGCGTGGCGGGTAGGAACCTATGTACGCACAACCACCTCATGGTGCTAAGAAGTTTGACACCCGGCCCTGGTCCTTCGGCCTTTCCTGGAATCCGCTAGAGCAATTCTAGGTACTTATATTAAGGAATTAAAGCCTCTGGGGGTCCGTGGGGCAAAAAGCGGGGAACCAGGAGGGCGTGGCGGGTAGGCACCCATGTACGCACAACCACCTCATGGTGGTTAGAAGTTTGACACCCGGCCCAGGTCCCCCGGCCCTTCCTGGAATCCGCTAGAGAAATTCTAAGTGCTTATATTAAGGAATAACGGCCTCTGGGGGTCCGAGGGGCAAAATGCGGGGAACCAGGAGGGCGTGGCGGGTAGGAACCTATGTACGCACAACCACCTCATGGTGCTAAGAAGTTTGACACCCGGCCCTGGTCCTTCGGCCTTTCCTGCAATCCGCTAGAGCAATTCTAGGTGCTTATATTAAGGAATTAAGGCCTCTGGGGGACCGTGGGGCAAAATGCGGGGAACCAGGAGGGCGTGGCGGGTAGGCACCCATGTACGCACAACCACCTCATGGTGGTGAGAAGTTTGACACCCGGCCCAGGTCCCCCGGCCCTTCCTGGAATCTGCTAGAGAAATTCTAAGTGCTTCTATTAAGGAATAAAGGCCTCTGGGGGTCCGTGGGGCAATATGCGGGGAACCAGGAGGGCGTGGCGGGTAGGAACCTATGTACGCACAACCACCTCATGGTGCTAAGAAGTTTGACACCCGGCCCTGGTCCTTCGGCCTTTCCTGCAATCCGCTAGAGCAATTCTAGGTGCTTATATTAAGGAATTAAGGCCTCTGGGGGACGGTGGGGCAAAATGCGGGGAACCAGGAGGACGTGGCGGGTAGGAACCTATGTACGCACAACCACCTCATGGTGGTAAGAAGTTTGAGACCCGACCCAGGCCTCTAGGCCCTTCCTGGAATCCGCTAGAGCAATTCTTGTTGCTTATATTAAGGAATTAAAGCCTCTGGGGATCCAAGGGGCAAAATGCGGGGAACCAGGAGGGCGTGGCGGGTAGGCACCCATGTACGCACAACCACTTCATGGTGGTAAGAAGTTTGACACCCGGCCCAGGTCCCTCGGCCCTTCCTGGAATCCGCTAGAGAAATTCTAAGTGCTTATATTAAGGAATTAAGGCCTCTGGGGGTCCGTGGGGCAATATGCGGGGAACCAGGAGGGCGTGGCGGGTAGGAACCTATGTACGCACAACCACCTCATGGTGCTAAGAAGTTTGACACTCGGCCCTGGTCCTTCGGCCTTTCCTGGAATCCGCTAGAGCAATTCTAGGTGCTTATATTAAGGAATTAAAGCCTCTGGGGGACCGTGGGGCAAAATGCGGGGAACCATGAAGGCGTGGCGGGTAGGCACCCATGTACGCACTACCACCTCATGGTGGTAAGAAGTTTGACACCCGGCCCAGGTCCCTCGGCCCTTCCTGGAATCCGCTAGAGCAATTCTAGGGGCTTATATTAAGGAATTAAAGCCTCTGGGGGTCCGTGGGGCAAAATGCGGGGAACCAGGAGGGCGTGGTGGGTAGGCACCTATGTACGCACAACCACCTCATGGTGGTAAGAAGTTTGACACCCGACCCAGGCCTCTCGGCCCTTCCTGGAATCCGCTAGAGCAATTCTAGGTGCTTATATTAAGGATTTAAGGCCTCTGGGGGACGGTGGGGCAAAATGCGGGGAACCAGGAGGGCGTGGCGGGTAGGCACCCATGTACGCACTACCACCTCATGGTGGTTAGAAGTTTGACACCCGGCCCAGGTCCCTCGGCCCTTCCTGGAATCCGCTAGAGCAATTCTTGTTGCTTATATTAAGGAATTAAAGCCTCTGGGGATCCCAGGGGCAAAATGCGGGGAACCAGGAGGGCGTGGCGGGTAGGCACCCATGTACGCACAACCACCTCATGGTGGTAAGAAGTTTGACACCCGGCTCAGGTCCCTCGGCCCTTCCTGGAATCCGCTAGGGAAATTCTAAGTGCTTATATTAAGGAATTAAGGCCTCTGGGGGTCCGTGGGGCAAAATGCGGGGAACCAGGAGGGCGTGGCGGGTAGGCACCAATGTACGCACTACCACCTCATGGTGGTAAGAAGTTTGACACCCGGCCCAGGTCCCTCGGCCCTTCCTAGAATCCGCTAGAGCAATTCTTGTTGCTTATATTAAGGAATTAAAGGCTCTGGGGATCCAAGGGCCAAAATGCGGGGAACCAGGAGGGCGTGGCGGGTAGGCACCCATGTACGCACAACCACCTCATGGTGGTAAGAAGTTTGACATCCGGCCCAGGTCCCTCGGCCGTTCCTGGAATCCGCTAGAGCAATTCTTGTTGCTTATATTAAGGAATTAAAGCCTCTGGGGATCCAAGGGGCAAAATGCGGGGAACCAGGAGGGCGTGGCGGGTAGGAACCTATGTACGCACAACCATCTCATGGTGGTAAGAAGTTTGACACCCGACCCAGGCCTCTCGGCCCTTCCTGGAATCCGCTAGAGCAATTCTTGTTGCTTATATTAAGGAATTAAAGCGTCTGGGGATCCAAGGGGCAAAATGCGGGGAACCAGGAGGGCG
Source organism: Candelabrum cocksii (assembly GCA_963930725.1). Lineage (NCBI taxonomy): Eukaryota > Metazoa > Cnidaria > Hydrozoa > Anthoathecata > Candelabridae > Candelabrum > Candelabrum cocksii. Next base: position 6,095,683 of record OZ005676.1, on the reverse strand, counting down.
TGGCGGGTAGGCACCCATGTACGCACAACCACCTCATGGTGGTAAGAAGTTTGACACCCAGCCCAGGTCCCTCGGCCCTTCCTGGAATCCGCTAGAGAAATTCTAAGTGCTTATATTAAGGAATTAAAGCCTCTGGGGGTCCGTGGGGCAAAATGCGGGGAACCAGGAGGGCGTGGCGGGTAGGAACCTGTGTACGCACAACCACCTCATGGTGCTAAGAAGTTTGACACCCGGCCCTGGTCCTTCGGCCTTTCCTGGAATCCGCTAGAGCAATTCTACGTACTTATATTAAGGAATTAAGGCCTCTGGGGGACCGTGGGGCAAAATGCGGGGAACCAGGAGGGCGTGGCGGGTAGGCACCCATGTACGCACTACCACCTCATGGTGGTAAGAAGTTTGACACCTGGCCCAGGTCCCTCGGCCCATCCTGGAATCCGCTAGAGAAATTCTAGGTGCTTATATTAAGGAATTAAGGCCTCTGGGGGACCGTGGGACAAAATGCGGGGAACCAGGAGGGCGTGGTGGGTAGGCACCCATGTACGCACTACCACCTCATGGTGGTAAGAACTTTGACACCCGGCCCAGGTCCCTCGGCCTTTCCTGGAATCCGCTAGAGCAATTCTTGTTGCTTATATTAAATAATTAAAGGCTCGGGGATCCAAGGGCCAAAATGCAGGGAACCAGGAGGGCGTGTCGGGTAGGCACCCATGTACGCACAACCACCTCATGGTGGTAAGAAGTTTGACACCCGGCCCAGGTCCCTCGGCCGTTCCTGGAATCCGCTAGAGCAATTCTTGTTGCTTATATTAAGGAATTAAAGCCTCTGGGGATCCAAGGGGCAAAATGCGGGGAACCAGGAGGGCGTGGCGGGTAGGCACCCATGTACGCACAACCACCTCATGGTGGTAAGAAGTTTGACACCCGGCCCAGATCCCTCGGCCCTTCCTGGAATCCGCTAGAGAAATTCTAAATGCTTATATTAAGGAATTAAGGCCTCTGGGGGTCCGTTGGGCAAAAAGCGGGGAACCAGGAGGGCGTGGCGGGTAGGCACCCATGTACGCACAACCACCTCATGGTGGTGAGAAGTTTGACACCCGGCCCAGGTCCTCCGGCCCTTCCTGGAATCTGCTAGAGAAATTCTAAGTGATTATATTAAGGAATAACGGCCTCTGGGGGTCCGTGGGGCAATATGCGGGGAACCAGGAGGGCGTGGCGGGTAGGAACCTATGTACGCACAACCACCTCATGGTGCTAAGAAGTTTGACACCCGGCCCTGGTCCTTCGGCCTTTCCTGCAATCCGCTAGAGCAATTCTAGGTGCTTATATTAAGGAATTAAGGCCTCTGGGAGACGGTGGGGCAAAATGCGGGGAACCAGGAGGACGTGGCGGGTAGGAACCTATGTACGCACAACCACCTCATGGTGGTAAGAAGTTTGAGACCCGACCCAGGCCTCTAGGCCCTTCCTGGAATCCGTTAGAGCAATTCTTGTTGCTTATATTAAGGAATTAAAGCCTCTGGGGATCCAAGGGGCAAAATGCGGGGAACCAGGAGGGCGTGGCGGGTAGGCACCCATGTACGCACAACCACCTCATGGTGGTAAGAAGTTTGACACCCGGCCCAGGTCCCTCGGCCCTTCCTGGAATCCGCTAGAGAAATTCTAAGTGCTTATATTAAGGAATTAAGGCATCTGGGGGTCCGTGGGGCAAAATGCGGGGAACCAGGAGGGCGTGGCGGGTAGGAACCTATGTACGCACAACCACCTCATGGTGCTAAGAAGTTTGACACCCGGCCCTGGTCCTTCGGCCTTTCCTGGAATCCGCTAGAGCAATTCTAGGTGCTTATATTGAGGAATTAAAGCCTCTGGGGTACCGTGGGGCAAAATGCGGGGAACCATGAGGGCGTGGCGGGTAGGCACCCATGTACGCACTACCACCTCATGGTGGTAAGAAGTTTGACACCCGGCCCAGGTCCCTCGGCCCTTCCTGGAATACGCTAGAGCAATTCTAGGGGCTTATATTAAAGAAATAAGGCTTCTGGGGGTCCTTGGGGCAAAATGCGGGGAACCAGGAGGGCGTGGCAGGTAGGCACCCATGTACGCACAACCACCCCATGGTGGTAAGAAGTTTGACACCCGGCACAGGTCCCTCGGCCCATCCTGGAATCCGCTAGAGAAATTCTAGGTGCTTATATTAAGGAATTAAAGCCTCTGGGGGTCCTTGGGGCAAAATGCGGGGAACCAGGAGGGCGTGGCAGGTAGGCACCCATGTACGCACAACCACCCCATGGTGGTAAGAAGTTTGACACCCGGCCCAGGTCCCTCGGCCCATCCTGGAATCCGCTAGAGAAATTCTAGGTGCTTATATTAAGGAATTAAAGCCTCTGGGGGTCCGTGGGGCAAAATGCGGGGAACCAGGAGGGCGTGGTGGGTAGGCACCTATGTACGCACAACCACCTCATGGTGGTAAGAAGTTTGACACCCGACCCAGGCCTCTCGGCCCTTCCTGGAATCCGCTAGAGCAATTCTAGGTGCTTATATTAAGGAATTAAGGCCTCTGGGGGACGGTGGGGCAAAATGCGGGGAACCAGGAGGGCGTGGCGGCTAGGCACCCATGTACGCACTACCACCTCATGGTGGTTAGAAGTTTGACACCCGGCCCAGATCCCTCGGCCCTTCCTGCAATCCGCTAGAGCAATTCTAGGTGCTTATATTAAGGAATTAAGGCCTCTGGGGGACGGTGGGGCAAAATGCGGGGAACCAGGAGGACGAGGCGGGTAGGAACCTATGTACGCACAACCACCTCATGGTGGTAAGAAGTTTGAGACCCGACCCAGGCCTCTAGGCCCTTCCTGGAATCCGCTAGAGCAATTCTTGTTGCTTATATTAAGGAATTAAGGCCTCTGGGGGTCCGTGGGGCAAAATGCGGGGAACCAGGAGGGCGTGGCGGGTAGGAACCTATGTACGCACAACCAACTCATGGTGCTAAGAAGTTTGACACCCGGCCCTGGTCCTTCGGCCTTTCCTGGAATCCGCTAGAGCAATTCTAGGTGCTTATATTAAGGAATTAAGGCCTCTGGGGGACCGTGGGGCAAAATGCGGGGAACCAGGAGGGCGTGGCGGGTAGGCACCCATGTACGCACTACCACCTCACGGTGGTAAGAAGTTTGACACCCGGCCCAGGTCCCTCGGCCCTTCCTGGAATCCGCTAGAGAAATTCTAAGTGCTTATATTAAGGAATTAAGGCCTCTGGGGGTCCGTGGGGCAAAATGCGGGGAACCAGTAGGGCGTGGCGGGTAGGCACCAATGTACGCACTACCACCTCATGGTGGTAAGAAGTTTGACACCCGGCCCAGGTCCCTCGGCCTTTCCTGGAATCCGCTAGAGCAATTCTTGTTGCTTATATTAAGGAATTAAAGGCTCTGGGGATCCAAGGGCCAAAATGCGGGGAACCAGGAGGGCGTGGCGGGTAGGCACCCATGTACGCACAACCACCTCATGGTGGTAAGAAGTTTGACATCCGGCCCAGGTCCCCCGGCCCTTCCTGGAATCCGCTAGAGCAATTCTAGGTGCTTATATTAAGGAATTAAGTCCTCTGGGGGACCGTGGGGCAAAATGCGGGGAACCAGGAGGGCGTGGCGGGTAGGCACCCATGTACGCACTACCACCTCATAGTGGTAAGAAGTTTGACACCCGGCCCAGGTCCCTCGGCCCTTCCTGGAATCCGCTAGAGCAATTCTTGTTGCTTATATTAAGGAATTAAAGGCTCTGGGGATCCAAGGGCCAAAATGCGAGGAACCAGGAGGGCGTGGCGGGTAGTCACCCATGTACTCACAACCACCTCATGGTGGTAAGAAGTTTGACACCCGGCCCAGGTCCCTCGGCCGTTCCTGGAATCCGCTAGAGCAATTCTTGTTGCTTATATTAAGGAATTAAAGCCTCTGGGGATCCAAGGGGCAAAATGCGGGGAACCAGGAGGGCGTGGCGGGTAGGCACCCATGTACGCACAACCACCTCATGGTGGTTAGAAGTTTGACACCCGGCCCAGATCCCTCGGCCCTTCCTGGAATCCGCTAGAGAAATTCTAAGTGCTTATATTAAGGAATTAAGGCCTCTGGGGGTCCGTGGGGCAAAATGCGGGGAACCAGGAGGGCGTGGCGGGTAGGCACCCATGTACGCACAACCACCTCATGGTGGTAAGAAGTTTGACACCCGGCCCAGATCCCTCGGCCCTTCCTGGAATCCGCTAGAAAAATTCTAAGTGCTTATATTAAGGAATTAAGGCCCCTGGGGGTCCGTGGGGCAAAAAGCGGGGAACCAGGAGGGCGTGGCGGGTAGGCACCCATGTACGCACAACCACCTCATGGTGGTAAGAAGTTTGACACCCGGCCCAGGTCCCCCGGCCCTTCCTGGAATCCGCTAGAGAAATTCTAAGTGCTTATATTAAGGAATTAAGGCCTCTGGGGGACCGTGGGGCAAAATGCGGGGAACCAGGAGGGCGTGGCGGGTAGGCACCCATGTACGCACTACCACCTCACGGTGGTAAGAAGTTTGACACCCGGCCCAGGTCCCTCGGCCCTTCCTGGAATCCGCTAGAGCAATTCTTGTTGCTTATATTAAGGAATTAAAGGCTCTGGGGATCCAAGGGCCAAAATGCGGGGAACCAGGAGGGCGTGGCGGGTAGGCACCCATGTACGCACAACCACCTCATGGTGGTAAGAAGTTTGACACCCGGCCCAGGTCCCTCGGCCCTTCCTGGAATCCGCTAGAGCAATTCTTGTTGCTTATATTAAGGAATTAAAGGCTCTGGGGATCCAAGGGGCAAAATGCGGAGAACCAGGAGAGCGTGGCGGGTAGGCACCCATGTACGCACAACCACCTCATGGTGGTAAGAAGTTTGACACCCGGCCCAGGTCCCTCGGCCGTTCCTGGAATCCGCTAGAGCAATTCTTGTTGCTTATATTAAGGAATTAAAGCCTCTGGGAAACCAAGGAGCAAAATGCGGGGAACCAGGAGGGCGTGGCGGGTAGGCACCCATGTACGCACAACCACCTCATGGTGGTAAGAAGTTTGACACCCGGCCCAGATCCCTCGGCCCTTCCTGGAATCCGCTAGAGAAATTCTAAGTGCTTATATTAAGGAATTAAGGCCTCTGGGGGTCCTTGGGGCAAAATGCGGGGAACCAGGAGGGCGTGGCGGGTAGGAACCTATGTACGCACAACCAACTCATGGTGCTAAGAAGTTTGACACCCGGCCCTGGTCCTTCGGCCTTTCCTGGAATCCGCTAGAGCAATTCTAGGTGCTTATATTAAGGAATTAAGGCCTCTGGGGGACCGTGGGGCAAAATGCGGGGAACCAGGAGGGCGTGGCGGGTAGGCACCCATGTACGCACTACCACCTCACGGTGGTAAGAAGTTTGACACCCGGCCCAGGTCCCTCGGCCCTTCCTGGAATCCGCTAGAGCAATTCTTGTTGCTTATAATGAGGAATTAAAGGCTCTGGGGATCCAAGGGCCAAAATGCGGGGAACCAGGAGGGCGTGGCGGGTAGGCACCCATGTACGCACAGCCACCTCATGGTGGTAAGAAGTTTGACACCCGGCCCAGGTCCCTCGGCCGTTCCTGGAATCCGCTAGAGCAATTCTTGTTGCTTATATTAAGGAATTAAAGCCTCTGGGGATCCAAGGGGCAAAATGTGGGGAACCAGGAGGGCGTGGCGGGTAGGCACCCATGTACGCACAACCACCTCATGGTGGTAAGAAGTTTGACACCCGGCCCAGATCCCTCGGCCCTTCCTGGAATCCGCTAGAGAAATTCTAAGTGCTTATATTAAGGAATTAAGGCCTCTGGGGGTCCGTGGGGCAAAATGCGGGGAACCAGGAGGGCGTGGCGGGTAGGCACCCATGTACGCACAACCACCTCATGGTGGTAAAAAGTTTGACACCCGGCCCAGATCCCTCGGCCCTTCCTGGAATCCGCTAGAGAAATTCTAAGTGCTTATATTAAGGAATTAAGGCCTCTGGGGGACCGTGGGGCAAAATGCGGGGAACCAGGAGGGCGTGGCGGGTAGGCACCCATGTACGCACAACCACCTCATGGTGGTAAGAAGTTTGACACCCGATCCAGGTCCTTCGGCCTTTCCTGGAATCCGCTAGAGCAATTCTAGGTGCCTATATTAAGGAATTTAAGCCTCTGGGGTACCGTGGGGCAAAATGCGGGGAACCATGAGGGCGTGGCGGGTAGGCACCCATGTACGCACTACCACCTCATGGTGGTAAGAAGTTTGACACCCGGCCCAGGTCCCTCGGCCCTTCCTGGAATCCGCTAGAGCAATTCTAGGGGCTTATATTAAAGAAATAAGGCTTCTGGGGGTCCTTGGGGCAAAATGCGGGGAACCAGGAGGGCGTGGCAGGTAGGCACCCATGTACGCACAACCACCCCATGGTGGTAAGAAGTTTGACACCCGGCCCAGGTCCCTCGGCCCATCCTGGAATCCGCTAGAGAAATTCTAGGTGCTTATATTAAGGAATTAAAGCCTCTGGGGGTCCGTGGGGCAAAATGCGGGGAACCAGGAGGGCGTGGTGGGTAGGCACCTATGTACGCACAACCACCTCATGGTGGTAAGAAGTTTGACACCCGACCCAGGCCGCTCGGCCCTTCCTGGAATCCGCTAGAGCAATTCTAGGTGCTTATATTAAGGAATTAAAGCCTCTGGGAAACCAAGGAGCAAAATGCGGGGAACCAGGAGGGCGTGGCGGGTAGGCACCCATGTACGCACAACCACCTCATGGTGGTAAGAAGTTTGACACCCGGCCCAGATCCCTCGGCCCTTCCTGGAATCCGCTAGAGAAATTCTAAGTGCTTATATTAAGGAATTAAGGCCTCTGGGGGTCCGTGGGGCAAAAAGCGGGGAACCAGGAGGGCGTGGCGGGTAGGCACCCATGTACGCACAACCACCTCATGTTGGTAAGAAGTTTGACACCCGGCCCAGGTCCCCCGGCCCTTCCTGGAATCCGCTAGAGAAATTCTAAGTGCTTATATTAAGGAATTAAGGCCTCTGGGGGTCCGTGGGGCAAAATGCGGGGAACCAGGAGGGCGTGGCGGGTAGGAACCTATGTACGCACAACCAACTCATGGTGCTAAGAAGTTTGACACCCGGCCCTGGTCCTTCGGCCTTTCCTGGAATCCGCTAGAGCAATTCTAGGTGCTTATATTAAGGAATTAAGGCATCTGGGGGACCGTGGGGCAAAATGCGGGGAACCAGGAGGGCGTGGCGGGTAGGCACCCATGTACGCACTACCACCTCACGGTGGTAAGAAGTTTGACACCCGGCCCAGGTCCCTCGGCCCTTCCTGGAATCCGCTAGAGCAATTCTTGTTGCTTATAATGAGGAATTAAAGGCTCTGGGGATCCAAGGGCCAAAATGCGGGGAACCAGGAGGGCGTGGCGGGTAGGCACCCATGTACGCACAACCACCTCATGGTGGTAAGAAGTTTGACACCCGGCCCAGGTCCCTCGGCCCTTCCTGGAATCCGCTAGAGCAATTCTTGTTGCTTATATTAAGGAATTAAAGGCTCTGGGGATCCAAGGGGCAAAATGCGGGGAACCAGGAGGGCGTGGCGGGTAGGCACCTATGTACGCACAACCACCTCATGGTGGTAAGAAGTTTGACACCCGGCCCAGGTCCCTCGGCCGTTCCTGGAATCCGCTAGAGCAATTCTTGTTGCTTATATTAAGGAATTAAAGCCTCTGGGAAACCAAGGAGCAAAATGCGGGGAACCAGGAGGGCGTGGCGGGTAGGCACCCATGTACGCACAACCACCTCATGGTGGTAAGAAGTTTGACACCCGGCCCAGATCCCTCGGCCCTTCCTGGAATCCGCTAGAGAAATTCTAAGTGCTTATATTAAGGAATTAAGGCCTCTGGGGGACCTTGGGGCAAAATGCGGGGAACCAGGAGGGCGTGGCGGGTAGGAACCTATGTACGCACAACCAACTCATGGTGCTAAGAAGTTTGACACCCGGCCCTGGTCCTTCGGCCTTTCCTGGAATCCGCTAGAGCAATTCTAGGTGCTTATATTAAGGAATTAAGGCCTCTGGGGGACCGTGGGGCAAAATGCGGGGAACCAGGAGGGCGTGGCGGGTAGGCACCCATGTACGCACTACCACCTCACGGTGGTAAGAAGTTTGACACCCGGCCCAGGTCCCTCGGCCCTTCCTGGAATCCGCTAGAGCAATTCTAGGTGCTTATATTAAGGAATTAAAGCCTCAGGGAAACCAAGGAGCAAAATGCGGGGAACCAGGAGGGCGTGGCGGGTAGGCACCCATGTACGCACAACCACCTCATGGTGGTAAGAAGTTTGACACCCGGCCCAGATCCCTCGGCCCTTCCTGGAATCCGCTAGAGAAATTCTAAGTGCTTATATTAAGGAATTAAGGCCTCTGGGGGTCCGTGGGGCAAAAAGCGGGGAACCAGGAGGGCGTGGCGGGTAGGCACCCATGTACGCACAACCACCTCATGGTGGTAAGAAGTTTGACACCCGGCCCAGGTCCCCCTGCCATTCCTGGAATCCGCTAAAGAAATTCTAAGTGCTTATATTAAGGAATTAAGGCCTCTGGGGGTCCGTGGGGCAAAATGCGGGGAACCAGGAGGGCGTGGCGGGTAGGAACCTATGTACGCACAACCAACTCATGGTGCTAAGAAGTTTGACACCCGGCCCTGGTCCTTCGGCCTTTCCTGGAATCCGCTAGAGCAATTCTAGGTGCTTATATTAAGGAATTAAGGCCTCTGGGGGACCGTGGGGCAAAATGCGGGGAACCAGGAGGGCGTGGCGGGTAGGCACCCATGTACGCACTACCACCTCACGGTGGTAAGAAGTTTGACACCCGGCCCAGGTCCCTCGGCCCTTCCTGGAATCCGCTAGAGCAATTCTTGTTGCTTATATTAAGGAATTAAAGGCTCTGGGGATCCAAGGGCCAAAATGCGGGGAACCAGGAGGGCGTGGCGGGTAGGCACCCATGTACGCACAACCACCTCATGGTGGTAAGAAGTTTGACACCCGGCCCAGGTCCCTCGGCCCTTCCTGGAATCCGCTAGAGCAATTCTTGTTGCTTATATTAAGGAATTAAAGGCTCTGGGGATCCAAGGGGCAAGATGCGGGGAACCAGGAGGGCGTGGCGGGTAGGCACCCATGTACGCACAACCACCTCATGGTGGTAAGAAGTTTGACACCCGGCCCAGGTCCCTCGGCCGTTCCTGGAATCCGCTAGAGCAATTCTTGTTGCTTATATTAAGGAATTAAAGCCTCTGGGAAACCAAGGAGCAAAATGCGGGGAACCAGGAGGGCGTGGCGGGTAGGCACCCATGTACGCACAACCACCTCATAGTGGTAAGAAGTTTGACACCCGGCCCAGATCCCTCGGCCCTTCCTGGAATCCGCTAGAGAAATTCTAAGTGCTTATATTAAGGAATTAAGGCCTCTGGGGGTCCTTGGGGCAAAATGCGGGGAACCAGGAGGGCGTGGCGGGTAGGAACCTATGTACGCACAACCAACTCATGGTGCTAAGAAGTTTGACACCCGGCCCTGGTCCTTCGGCCTTTCCTGGAATCCGCTAGAGCAATTCTAGGTGCTTATATTAAGGAATTAAGGCCTCTGGGGGACCGTGGGGCAAAATGCGGGGAACCAGGAGGGCGTGGCGGGTAGGCACCCATGTACGCACTACCACCTCACGGTGGTAAGAAGTTTGACACCCGGCCCAGGTCCCTCGGCCCTTCCTGGAATCCGCTAGAGCAATTCTTGTTGCTTATAATGAGGAATTAAAGGCTCTGGGGATCCAAGGGCCAAAATGCGGGGAACCAGGAGGGCGTGGCGGGTAGGCACCCATGTACGCACAACCACCTCATGGTGGTAAGAAGTTTGACACCCGGCCCAGGTCCCTCGGCCGTTCCTGGAATCCGCTAGAGCAATTCTTGTTGCTTATATTAAGGAATTAAAGCCTCTGGGGATCCAAGGGGCAAAATGCGGGGAACCAGGAGGGCGTGGCGGGTAGGCACCCATGTACGCACAACCACCTCATGGTGGTAAGAAGTTTGACACCCGGCCCAGATCCCTCGGCCCTTCCTGGAATCCGCTAGAGAAATTCTAAGTGCTTATATTAAGGAATTAAGGCCTCTGGGGGTCCGTGGGGCAAAATGCGGGGAACCAGGAGGGCGTGGCGGGTAGGCACCCATGTACGCACAACCACCTCATGGTGGTAAAAAGTTTGACACCCGGCCCAGATCCCTCGGCCCTTCCTGGAATCCGCTAGAGAAATTCTAAGTGCTTATATTAAGGAATTAAGGCCTCTGGGGGACCGTGGGGCAAAATGCGGGGAACCAGGAGGGCGTGGCGGGTAGGCACCCATGTACGCACAACCACCTCATGGTGGTAAGAAGTTTGACACCCGATCCAGGTCCTTCGGCCTTTCCTGGAATCCGCTAGAGCAATTCTAGGTGCTTATATTAAGGAATTAAAGCCTCTGGGGTACCGTGGGGCAAAATGCGGGGAACCATGAGGGCGTGGCGGGTAGGCACCCATGTACGCACAACCACCCCATGGTGGTAAGAAGTTTGACACCCGGCCCAGGTCCCTCGGCCCATCCTGGAATCCGCTAGAGAAATTCTAGGTGCTTATATTAAGGAATTAAAGCCTCTGGGGGTCCGTGGGGCAAAATGCGGGGAACCAGGAGGGCGTGGTGGGTAGGCACCTATGTACGCACAACCACCTCATGGTGGTAAGAAGTTTGACACCCGACCCAGGTCTCTCGGCCCTTCCTGGAATCCGCTAGAGCAATTCTAGGTGCTTATATTAAGGAATTAAAGCCTCTGGGAAACCAAGGAGCAAAATGCGGGGAACCAGGAGGGCGTGGCGGGTAGGCACCCATGTACGCACAACCACCTCATGGTGGTAAGAAGTTTGACACCCGGCCCAGATCCCTCGGCCCTTCCTGGAATCCGCTAGAGAAATTCTAAGTGCTTATATTAAGGCATTAAGGCCTCTGGGGGTCCGTGGGGCAAAAAGCGGGGAACCAGGAGGGCGTGGCGGGTAGGCACCCATGTACGCACAACCACCTCATGGTGGTAAGAAGTTTGACACCCGGCCCAGGTCCCCCGGCCCTTCCTGGAATCCGCTAGAAAAATTCTAAGTGCTTATATTAAGGAATTAAGGCCTCTGGGGGTCCGTGGGGCAAAATGCGGGGAACCAGGAGGGCGTGGCGGGTAGGAACCTATGTACGCACAACCAACTCATGGTGCTAAGAAGTTTGACACCCGGCCCTGGTCCTTCGGCCTTTCCTGGAATCCGCTAGAGCAATTCTAGGTGCTTATATTAAGGAATTAAGGCCTCTGGGGGACCGTGGGGCAAAATGCGGGGAACCAGGAGGGCGTGGCGGGTAGGCACCCATGTACGCACTACCACCTCACGGTGGTAAGAAGTTTGACACCCGGCCCAGGTCCCTCGGCCCTTCCTGGAATCCGCTAGAGCAATACTTGTTGCTTATAATGAGGAATTAAAGGCTCTGGGGATCCAAGGGCCAAAATGCGGGGAACCAGGAGGGCGTGGCGGGTAGGCACCCATGTACGCACAACCACCTCATGGTGGTAAGAAGTTTGACACCCGGCCCAGGTCCCTCGGCCCTTCCTGGAATCCGCTAGAGCAATTCTTGTTGCTTATATTAAGGAATTAAAGGCTCTGGGGATCCAAGGGGCAAAATGCGGGGAACCAGGAGGGCGTGGCGGGTAGGCACCCATGTACGCACAACCACCTCATGGTGGTAAGAAGTTTGACACCCGGCCCAGGTCCCTCGGCCGTTCCTGGAATCCGCTAGAGCAATTCTTGTTGCTTATATTAAGGAATTAAAGCCTCTGGGAAACCAAGGAGCAAAATGCGGGGAACCAGGAGGGCGTGGCGGGTAGGCACCCATGTACGCACAACCACCTCATGGTGGTAAGAAGTTTGACACCCGGCCCAGATCCCTCGGCCCTTCCTGGAATCCGCTAGAGAAATTCTAAGTGCTTATATTAAGGAATTAAGGCCTCTGGGGGACCTTGGGGCAAAATGCGGGGAACCAGGAGGGCGTGGCGGGTAGGAACCTATGTACGCACAACCAACTCATGGTGCTAAGAAGTTTGACACCCGGCCCTGGTCCTTCGGCCTTTCCTGGAATCCGCTAGAGCAATTCTAGGTGCTTATATTAAGGAATTAAGGCCTCTGGGGGACCGTGGGGCAAAATGCGGGGAACCAGGAGGGCGTGGCGGGTAGGCACCCATGTACGCACAACCACCTCATGGTGGTAAGAAGTTTGACACCCAGCCCAGGTCCCTCGGCCCTTCCTGGAATCCGCTAGAGAAATTCTAAGTGCTTATATTAAGGAATTAAAGCCTCTGGGGGTCCGTGGGGCAAAATGCGGGGAACCAGGAGGGCGTGGCGGGTAGCAACCTGTGTACGCACAACCACCTCATGGTGCTAAGAAGTTTGACACCCGGCCCTGGTCCTTCGGCCTTTCCTGGAATCCGCTAGAGCAATTCTACGTACTTATATTAAGGAATTAAGGCCTCTGGGGGACCGTGGGGCAAAATGCGGGGAACCAGGAGGGCGTAGCGGGTAGGCACCCATGTACGCACTACCACCTCATGGTGGTAAGAAGTTTGACACCCGGCCCAGGTCCCTCGGCCCATCCTGGAATCCGCTAGAGAAATTCTAGGTGCTTATATTAAGGAATTAAGGCCTCTGGGGGACCGTGGGGCAAAATGCGGGGAACCAGGAGGGCGTGGCGGGTAGGCACCCATGTACGCACTACCACCTCATGGTGGTAAGAACTTTGACACCCGGCCCAGGTCCCTCGGCCCTTCCTGGAATCCGCTAGAGCAATTCTAGGTGCTTATATTAAGGAATTAAAGCCTCTGGGAAACCAAGGAGCAAAATGCGGGGAACCAGGAGGGCGTGGCGGGTAGGCACCCATGTACGCACAACCACCTCATGGTGGTAAGAAGTTTGACACCCGGCCCAGATCCCTCGGCCCTTCCTGGAATCCGCTAGAGAAATTCTAAGTGCTTATATTAAGGAATTAAGGCCTCTGGGGGTCCGTGGGGCAAAAAGCGGGGAACCAGGAGGGCGTGGCGGGTAGGCACCCATGTACGCACAACCACCTCATGGTGGTAAGAAGTTTGACACCCGGCCCAGGTCCCCCGGCCCTTCCTGTAATCCGCTAGAGAAATTCTAAGTGCTTATATTAAGGAATTAAGGCCTCTGGGGGTCCGTGGGGCAAAATGCGGGGAACCAGGAGGGCGTGGCGGGTAGGAACCTATGTACGCACAACCAACTCATGGTGCTAAGAAGTTTGACACCCGGCCCTGGTCCTTCGGCCTTTCCTGGAATCCGCTAGAGCAATTCTAGGTGCTTATATTAAGGAATTAAGGCCTCTGGGAGACGGTGGGGCAAAATGCGGGGAACCAGGAGGACGTGGCGGGTAGGAACCTATGTACGCACAACCACCTCATGGTGGTAAGAAGTTTGAGACCCGACCCAGGCTTCTAGGCCCTTCCTGGAATCCGCTAGAGCAATTCTTGTTGCTTATATTAAGGAATTAAAGCCTCTGGGGATCCAAGGGGCAAAATGCGGGGAACCAGGAGGGCGTGGCGGGTAGGCACCCATGTACGCACAACCACCTCATGGTGGTAAGAAGTTTGACACCCGGCCCAGGTCCCTCGGCCCTTCCTGGAATCCGCTAGAGAAATTCCAAGTGCTTATATTAAGGAATTAAGGCCTCTGGGGGTCCGAGGGGCAAAATGCGGGGAACCAGGAGGGCGTGGCGGGTAGGAACCCATGTACGCACAACCACCTCATGGTGCTAAGAAGTTTGACACCCGGCCCTGGTCCTTCGGCCTTTCCTGGAATCCGCTAGAGCAATTCTAGGTGCTTATATTAAGGAATTAAAGCCTCTGGGGTACCGTGGGGCAAAATGCGGGGAACCATGAGGGCGTGGCGGGTAGGCACCCATGTACGCACTACCACCTCATGGTGGTAAGAAGTTTGACACCCGGCCCAGGTCCCTCGGCCCTTCCTGGAATCCGCTAGAGCAATTCTAGGGGCTTATATTAAAGAAATAAGGCTTCTGGGGGTCCTTGGGGCAAAATGCGGGGAACCAGGAGGGCGTGGCAGGTAGGCACCCATGTACGCACAACCACCCCATGGTGGTAAGAAGTTTGACACCCGGCCCAGGTCCCTCGGCCCATCCTGGAATCCGCTAGAGAAATTCTAGGTGCTTATATTAAGGAATTAAAGCCTCTGGGGGTCCGTGGGGCAAAATGCGGGGAACCAGGAGGGCGTGGTGGGTAGGCACCTATGTACGCACAACCACCTCATAGTGGTAAGAAGTTTGACACCCGACCCAGGCCTCTCGGCCCTTCCTGGAATCCGCTAGAGCAATTCTAGGTGCTTATATTAAGGAATTAAAGCCTCTGGGAAACCAAGGAGCAAAATGCGGGGAACCAGGAGGGCGTGGCGGGTAGGCACCCATGTACGCACAACCACCTCATGGTGGTAAGAAGTTTGACACCCGGCCCAGATCCCTCGGCCCTTCCTGGAATCCGCTAGAGAAATTCTAAGTGCTTATATTAAGGAATTAAGGCCTCTGGGGGTCCGTGGGGCAAAAAGCGGGGAACCAGGAGGGCGTGGCGGGTAGGCACCCATGTACGCACAACCACCTCATGGTGGTAAGAAGTTTGACACCCGGCCCAGGTCCCCCGGCCCTTCCTGTAATCCGCTAGAGAAATTCTAAGTGCTTATATTAAGGAATTAAAGCCTCTGGGGGTCCGTGGGGCAAAATGCGGGGAACCAGGAGGGCGTGGCGGGTAGGAACCTATGTACGCACAACCAACTCATGGTGCTAAGAAGTTTGACACCCGGCCCTGGTCCTTCGGCCTTTCCTGGAATCCGCTAGAGCAATTCTAGGTGCTTATATTAAGGAATTAAGGCTTCTGGGGGACCGTGGGGCAAAATGCGGGGAACCAGGAGGGCGTGGCGGGTAGGCACCCATGTACGCACTACCACCTCACGGTGGTAAGAAGTTTGACACCCGGCCCAGGTCCCTCGGCCCTTCCTGGAATCCGCTAGAGCAATTCTTGTTGCTTATAATGAGGAATTAAAGGCTCTGGGGATCCAAGGGCCAAAATGCGGGGAACCAGGAGGGCGTGGCGGGTAGGCACCCATGTACGCACAACCACCTCATGGTGGTAAGAAGTTTGACACCCGGCCCAGGTCCCTCGGCCCTTCCTGGAATCCGCTAGAGCAATTCTTGTTGCTTATATTAAGGAATTAAAGGCTCTGGGGATCCAAGGGGCAAAATGCGGGGAACCAGGAGGGCGTGGCGGGTAGGCACCCATGTACGCACAACCACCTCATGGTGGTAAGAAGTTTGACACCCGGCCCAGGTCCCTCGGCCGTTCCTGGAATCCGCTAGAGCAATTCTTGTTGCTTATATTAAGGAATTAAAGCCTCTGGGAAACCAAGGAGCAAAATGCGGGGAACCAGGAGGGCGTGGCGGGTAGGCACCCATGTACGCACAACCACCTCATGGTGGTAAGAAGTTTGACACCCGGCCCAGATCCCTCGGCCCTTCCTGGAATCCGCTAGAGAAATTCTAAGTGCTTATATTAAGGAATTAAGGCCTCTGGGGGTCCTTGGGGCAAAATGCGGGGAACCAGGAGGGCGTGGCGGGTAGGAACCTATGTACGCACAACCAACTCATGGTGCTAAGAAGTTTGACACCCGGCCCTGGTCCTTCGGCCTTTCCTGGAATCCGCTAGAGCAATTCTAGGTGCTTATATTAAGGAATTAAGGCTTCTGGGGGACCGTGGGGCAAAATGCGGGGAACCAGGAGGGCGTGGCGGGTAGGCACCCATGTACGCACTACCACCTCACGGTGGTAAGAAGTTTGACACCCGGCCCAGGTCCCTCGGCCCTTCCTGGAATCCGCTAGAGCAATTCTTGTTGCTTATAATGAGGAATTAAAGGCTCTGGGGATCCAAGGGCCAAAATGCGGGGAACCAGGAGGGCGTGGCGGGTAGACACCCATGTACGCACAACCACCTCATGGTGGTAAGAAGTTTGACACCCGGCCCAGGTCCCTCGGCCGTTCCTGGAATCCGCTAGAGCAATTCTTGTTCCTTATATTAAGGAATTAAAGCCTCTGGGGATCCAAGGGGCAAAATGCGGGGAACCAGGAGGGCGTGGCGGGTAGGCACCCATGTACGCACAACCACCTCATGGTGGTAAGAAGTTTGACACCCGGCCCAGGTCCCTCGGCCCTTCCTGGAATCCGCTAGAGCAATTCTAGGGGCTTATATTAAAGAAATAAGGCTTCTGGGGGTCCTTGGGGCAAAATGCGGGGAACCAGGAGGGCGTGGCAGGTAGGCACCCATGTACGCACAACCACCCCATGATGGTAAGAAGTTTGACACCCGGCCCAGGTCCCTCGGCCCATCCTGGAATCCGCTAGAGAAATTCTAGGTGCTTATATTAAGGAATTAAAGCCTCTGGGGGTCCGTGGGGCAAAATGCGGGGAACCAGGAGGGCGTGGCGGGTAGGCACCTATGTACGCACAACCACCTCATGGTGGTAAGAAGTTTGACACCCGACCCAGGCCTCTCGGCCCTTCCTGGAATCCGCTAGAGCAATTCTAGGTGCTTATATTAAGGAATTAAAGCCTCTGGGAAACCAAGGAGCAAAATGCGGGGAACCAGGAGGGCGTGGCGGGTAGGCACCCATGTACGCACAACCACCTCATGGTGGTAAGAAGTTTGACACCCGGCCCAGATCCCTCGGCCCTTCCTGGAATCCGCTAGAGAAATTCTAAGTGCTTATATTAAGGAATTAAGGCCTCTGGGGGTCCGTGGGGCAAAAAGCGGGGAACCAGGAGGGCGTGGCGGGTAGGCACCCATGTACGCACAACCACCTCATGGTGGTAAGAAGTTTGACACCCGGCCCAGGTCCCCCGGCCCTTCCTGGAATCCGCTAGAGAAATTCTAAGTGCTTATATTAAGGAATTAAAGCCTCTGGGGGTCCGTGGGGCAAAATGCGGGGAACCAGGAGGGCGTGGTGGGTAGGCACCTATGTACGCACAACCACCTCATGGTGGTAAGAAGTTTGACACCCGACCCAGGCCTCTCGGCCCTTCCTGGAATCCGCTAGAGCAATTCTAGGTGCTTATATTAAGGAATTAAAGCCTCTGGGAAACCAAGGAGCAAAATGCGGGGAACCAGGAGGGCGTGGCGGGTAGGCACCCATGTACGCACAACCACCTCATGGTGGTAAGAAGTTTGACACCCGGCCCAGATCCCTCGGCCCTTCCTGGAATCCGCTAGAGAAATTCTAAGTGCTTATATTAAGGAATTAAGGCCTCTGGGGGTCCGTGGGGCAAAAAGCGGGGAACCAGGAGGGCGTGGCGGGTAGGCACCCATGTACGCACAACCACCTCATGGTGGTAAGAAGTTTGACACCCGGCCCAGGTCCCCCGGCCCTTCCTGGAATCCGCTAGAGAAATTCTAAGTGCTTATATTAAGGAATTAAGGCCTCTGGGGGTCCGTGGGGCAAAATGCGGGGAACCAGGAGGGCGTGGCGGGTAGAAACCTATGTACGCACAACCAACTCATGGTGCTAAGAAGTTTGACACCCGGCCCTGGTCCTTCGGCCTTTCCTGGAATCCGCTAGAGCAATTCTAGGTGCTTATATTAAGGAATTAAGGCCTCTGGGGGACCGTGGGGCAAAATGCGGGGAACCAGGAGGGCGTGGCGGGTAGGCACCCATGTACGCACTACCACCTAACGGTGGTAAGAAGTTTGACACCCGGCCCAGGTCCCTCGGCCCTTCCTGGAATCCGCTAGAGCAATTCTTGTTGCTTATAATGAGGAATTAAAGGCTCTGGGGATCCAAGGGCCAAAATGCGGGGAACCAGGAGGGCGTGGCGGGTAGGCACCCATGTACGCACAACCACCTCATGGTGGTAAGAAGTTTGACACCCGGCCCAGGTCCCTCGGCCGTTCCTGGAATCCGCTAGAGCAATTCTTGTTGCTTATATTAAGGAATTAAAGCCTCTGGGAAACCAAGGTGCAAAATGCGGGGAACCAGGAGGGCGTGGCGGGTAGGCACCCATGTACGCACAACCACCTCATGGTGGTAAGAAGTTTGACACCCGGCCCAGATCCCTCGGCCCTTCCTGGAATCCGCTAGAGAAATTCTAAGTGCTTATATTAAGGAATTAAGGCCTCTGGGGGTCCTTGGGGCAAAATGCGGGGAACCAGGAGGGCGTGGCGGGTAGGCACCCATGTACGCACAACCACCTTATGGTGGTAAGAAGTTTGACACCCGGCCCTGGTCCTTCGGCCTTTCCTGGAATCCGCTAGAGCAATTCTAGGTGCTTATATTAAGGAATTAAGGCCTCTGGGGGACCGTGGGGCAAAATGCGGGGAACCAGGAGGGCGTGGCGGGTAGGCACCCATGTACGCACTACCACCTCACGGTGGTAAGAAGTTTGACACCCGGCCCAGGTCCCTCGGCCCTTCCTGGAATCCGCTAGAGCAATTCTTGTTGCTTATAATGAGGAATTAAAGGCTCTGGGGATCCAAGGGCCAAAATGCGGGGAACCAGGAGGGCGTTGCGGGTAGGCACCCATGTACGCACAACCACCTCATGGTGGTAAGAAGTTTGACACCCGGCCCAGGTCCCTCGGCCGTTCCTGGAATCCGCTAGAGCAATTCTTGTTGCTTATATTAAGGAATTAAAGCCTCTGGGGATCCAAGGGGCAAAATGCGGGGAACCAGGAGGGCGTGGCGGGTAGGCACCCATGTACGCACAACCACCTCATGGTGGTAAGAAGTTTGACACCCGGCCCAGATCCCTCGGCCCTTCCTGGAATCCGCTAGAGAAATTCTAAGTGCTTATATTAAGGAATTAAGGCCTCTGGGGGTCCGTGGGGCAAAATGCGGGGAACCAGGAGGGCGTGGCGGGTAGGCACCCATGTACGCACAACCACCTCATGGTGGTAAAAAGTTTGACACCCGGCCCAGATCCCTCGGCCCTTCCTGGAATCCGCTAGAGAAATTCTAAGTGCTTATATTAAGGAATTAAGGCCTCTGGGGGACCGTGGGACAAAATGCGGGGAACCAGGAGGGCGTGGCGGGTAGGCACCCATGTACGCACAACCACCTCATGGTGGTAAGAAGTTTGACACCCGATCCAGGTCCCTCGGCCCTTCCTGGAATCCTCTAGAGAAATTCTAAGTGCTTATATTAAGGAATTAAGGACTCTGGGGGTGCGTGGGTCAAAATGCAGGGTACCAGGAGGGCGTGGCGAATAGGCACCCATGTACGCACAACCACCTCATGGTGGTAAGAAGTTTGACACCCGGCCCAGGTCCCCCGGCCCTTCCTGGAATTCGCTAGAGAAATTTTAAGTGCTTATATTAAGGAATTAAGGCCTCTTGGGGTCCGTGGGGCAAAATGCGGGGAACCAGGAGGGCGTGGCGGGTAGGAACCTATGTACGCACAACCACCTCATGGTGGTAAGAAGTTTGACACCCGACCCAGGCCTCTCGGCTCTTCCTGGAATCCGCTAGAGCAATTCTTGTTGCTTATATTAAGGAATTAAAGCCTCTGGGGATCCAAGGGGCAAAATGCGGGGAACCAGGAGGGCGTGGCGGGTAGGCACCCATGTACGCACAACCACCTTATGGTGGTAAGAAGTTTGACACCCGGCCCTGGTCCTTCGGCCTTTCCTGGAATCCGCTAGAGCAATTCTAGGTGCTTATATTAAAGAATTAAGGCCTCTGGGGGACCGTGGGGCAAAATACGGGGAACCAGGAGGGCGTGGCGGGTAGGCACCCATGTACGCACTACCACCTCACGGTGGTAAGAAGTTTGACACCCGGCCCAGGTCCCTCGGCCCTTCCTGGAATCCGCTAGAGCAATTCTTGTTGCTTATAATGAGGAATTAAAGGCTCTGGGGATCCAAGGGCCAAAATGCGGGGAACCAGGAGGGCGTGGCGGGTAGGCACCCATGTACGCACAACCACCTCATGGTGGTAAGAAGTTTGACACCCGGCCCAGGTCCCTCGGCCGTTCCTGGAATCCGCTAGAGCAATTCTTGTTGCTTATATTAAGGAATTAAAGCCTCTGGGGATCCAAGGGGCAAAATGCGGGGAACCAGGAGGGCGTGGCGGGTAGGCACCCATGTACGCACAACCACCTCATGGTGGTAAGAAGTTTGACACCCGGCCCAGATCCCTCGGCCCTTCCTGGAATCCGCTAGAGAAATTCTAAGTGCTTATATTAAGGAATTAAGGCCTCTGGGGGTCCGTGGGGCAAAATGCGGGGAACCAGGAGGGCGTGGCGGGTAGGCACCCATGTACGCACAACCACCTCATGGTGATAAAAAGTTTGACACCCGGCCCAGATCCCTCGGCCCTTCCTGGAATCCGCTAGAGAAATTCTAAGTGCTTATATTAAGTAATTAAGGCCTCTGGGGGACCGTGGGACAAAATGCGGGGAACCAGGAGGGCGTGGCGGGTAGGCACCCATGTACGCACAACCACCTCATGGTGGTAAGAAGTTTGACACCCGATCCAGGTCCCTCGGCCCTTCCTGGAATCCTCTAGAGAAATTTTAAGTGCTTATATTAAGGAATTAAGGCCTCTTGGGGTCCGTGGGGCAAAATGCGGGGAATCAGGAGGGCGTGGCGGGTAGCAACCTATGTACGCACAACCACCTCATGGTGGTAAGAAGTTTGACACCCGACCCAGGCCTCTCGGCTCTTCCTGGAATCCGCTAGAGCAATTCTTGTTGCTTATATTAAGGAATTAAAGCCTCTGGGGATCCAAGGGGCAAAATGCGGGGAACCAGGAGGGCGTGGCGGGTAGGCACCCATGTACGCACAACCACCTTATGGTGGTAAGAAGTTTGACACCCGGCCCAGGTCCCTCGGCCCTTCCTGGAATCCGCTAGAGAAATTCTAAGTGCTTATATTAAGGAATTAAGGCTTCTGGGGGTCCGTGGGGCAAAATGCGGGGAACCAGGAGGGCGTGGCGGGTAGGCACCCATGTACGCACAACCACCTCATGGTGGTAAGAAGTTTGACACCCGGCCCAGATCCCTCGGCCCTTCCTGGAATCTGCTAGAGCAATTCTAAGTGCTTATATTAAGGAATTAAGGCCTCTGGTGGTCCGTGGGGCAAAAAGCGGGGAACCAGGAGGGCGTGGCGGGTAGGCACCCATGTACGCACAACCACCTCATGGTGGTAAGAAGTTTGACACCCGGCCCAGATCCCTCGGCCCTTCCTGGAATCCGCTAGAGAAATTCTAAGTGCTTATATTAAGGAATTAAGGCCTCTGGGGGACCGTGGGGCAAAATTCGGGGAACCAGGAGGGCGTGGCGGGTAGGCACCCATGTACGCACAACCACCTCATGGTGGTAAAAAGTTTGACACCCGGCCCAGATCCCTCGGCCCTTCCTGGAATCCGCTAGAGAAATTCTAAGTGCTTATATTAAGGAATTAAGGCCTCTGGGGGACCGTGGGGCAAAATGCGGGGAACCAGGAGGGCGTGGCGGGTAGGCACCCATGTACGCACAACCACCTCATGGTGGTAAGAAGTTTGACACCCGGTCCAGGTCCCTCGGCCCTTCCTGGAATCCTCTAGAGAAATTCTAAGTGCTTATATTAAGGAATTAAGGCCTCTGGGGGTGCGTGGGTCAAAATGCGGGGTACCAGGAGGGCGTGGCGGGTAGGCACCCATGTACGCACAACCACCTCATGGTGGTAAGAAGTTTGACACCCGGCCCAGGTCCCCCGGCCCTTCCTGGAATTCGCTAGAGAAATTTTAAGTGCTTATATTAAGGAATTAAGGCCTCTTGGGGTCCGTGGGTCAAAATGCGGGGAACCAGGAGGGCGTGGCGGGTAGGAACCTATGTACGCACAACCACCTCATGGTGGTAAGAAGTTTGACACCCGACCCAGGCCTCTCGGCTATTCCTGGAATCCGCTAGAGCAATTCTTGTTGCTTATATTAAGGAATTAAAGCCTCTGGGGATCCAAGGGGCAAAATGCGGGGAACCAGGAGGGCGTGGCGGGTAGGCACCCATGTACGCACAACCACCTTATGGTGGTAAGAAGTTTGACACCCGGCCCAGGTCCCTCGGCCCTTCCTGGAATCCGCTAGAGAAATTCTAAGTGCTTATATTAAGGAATTAAGGCTTCTGGGGGTCCGTGGGGCAAAATGCGGGGAACCAGGAGGGCGTGGCGGGTAGGCACCCATGTACGCACAACCACCTTATGGTGGTAAGAAGTTTGACACCCGGCCCTGGTCCTTCGGCCTTTCCTGGAATCCGCTAGAGCAATTCTAGGTGCTTATATTAAGGAATTAAGGCCTCTGGGGGACCGTGGGGCAAAATGCGGGGAACCAGGAGGGCGTGGCGGGTAGGCACCCATGTACGCACTACCACCTCACGGTGGTAAGAAGTTTGACACCCGGCCCAGGTCCCTCGGCCCTTCCTGGAATCCGCTAGAGCAATTCTTGTTGCTTATAATGAGGAATTAAAGGCTCTGGGGATCCAAGGGCCAAAATGCGGGGAACCAGGAGGGCGTGGCGGGTAGGCACCCATGTACGCACAACCACCTCATGGTGGTAAGAAGTTTGACACCCGGCCCAGGTCCCTCGGCCGTTCCTGGAATCCGCTAGAGCAATTCTTGTTGCTTATATTAAGGAATTAAAGCCTCTGGGGATCCAAGGGGCAAAATGCGGGGAACCAGGAGGGCGTGGCGGGTAGGCACCCATGTACGCACAACCACCTCATGGTGGTAAGAAGTTTGACACCCGGCCCAGATCCCTCGGCCCTTCCTGGAATCCGCTAGAGAAATTCTAAGTGCTTATATTAAGGAATTAAGGCCTCTGGGGGTCCGTGGGGCAAAATGCGGGGAACCAGGAGGGCGTGGCGGGTAGGCACCCATGTACGCACAACCACCTCATGGTGGTAAAAAGTTTGACACCCGGCCCAGATCCCTCGGCCCTTCCTGGAATCCGCTAGAGAAATTCTAAGTGCTTATATTAAGGAATTAAGGCCTCTGGGGGACCGTGGGACAAAATGCGGGGAACCAGGAGGGCGTGGCGGGTAGGCACCCATGTACGCACAACCACCTCATGGTGGTAAGAAGTTTGACACCCGATCCAGGTCCCTCGGCCCTTCCTGGAATCCTCTAGAGAAATTTTAAGTGCTTATATTAAGGAATTAAGGCCTCTTGGGGTCCGTGGGGCAAAATGCGGGGAACCAGGAGGGCGTGGCGGGTAGGAACCTATGTACGCACAACCACCTCATGGTGGTAAGAAGTTTGACACCCGACCCAGGCCTCTCGGCTCTTCCTGGAATCCGCTAGAGCAATTCTTGTTGCTTATATTAAGGAATTAAAGCCTCTGGGGATCCAAGGGGCAAAATGCGGGGAACCAGGAGGGCGTGGCGGGTAGGCACCCATGTACGCACAACCACCTTATGGTGGTAAGAAGTTTGACACCCGGCCCAGGTCCCTCGGCCCTTCCTGGAATCCGCTAGAGAAATTCTAAGTGCTTATATTAAGGAATTAAGGCTTCTGGGGGTCCGTGGGGCAAAATGCGGGGAACCAGGAGGGCGTGGCGGGTAGGCACCCATGTACGCACAACCACCTCATGGTGGTAAGAAGTTTGACACCCGGCCCAGATCCCTCGGCCCTTCCTGGAATCTGCTAGAGCAATTCTAAGTGCTTATATTAAGGAATTAAGGCCTCTGGTGGTCCGTGGGGCAAAAAGCGGGGAACCAGGAGGGCGTGGCGGGTAGGCACCCATGTACGCACAACCACCTCATGGTGGTAAGAAGTTTGACACCCGGCCCAGATCCCTCGGCCCTTCCTGGAATCCGCTAGAGAAATTCTAAGTGCTTATATTAAGGAATTAAGGCCTCTGGGGGACCGTGGGGCAAAATTCGGGGAACCAGGAGGGCGTGGCGGGTAGGCACCCATGTACGCACAACCACCTCATGGTGGTAAAAAGTTTGACACCCGGCCCAGATCCCTCGGCCCTTCCTGGAATCCGCTAGAGAAATTCTAAGTGCTTATATTAAGGAATTAAGGCCTCTGGGGGACCGTGGGGCAAAATGCGGGGAACCAGGAGGGCGTGGCGGGTAGGCACCCATGTACGCACAACCACCTCATGGTGGTAAGAAGTTTGACACCCGATCCAGGTCCCTCGGCCCTTCCTGGAATCCTCTAGAGAAATTCTAAGTGCTTATATTAAGGAATTAAGGCCTCTGGGGGTGCGTGGGTCAAAATGCAGGGTACCAGGAGGGCGTGGCGGGTAGGCACCCATGTACGCACAACCATCTCATGGTGGTAAGAAGTTTGACACCCGGCCCAGGTCCCCCGGCCCTTCCTGGAATTCGCTAGAGAAATTTTAAGTGCTTATATTAAGGAATTAAGGCCTCTTGGGGTCCGTGGGGCAAAATGCGGGGAACCAGGAGGGCGTGGCGGGTAGGAACCTATGTACGCACAACCACCTCATGGTGGTAAGAAGTTTGACACCCGACCCAGGCCTCTCGGCTCTTCCTGGAATCCGCTAGAGCAATTCTTGTTGCTTATATTAAGGAATTAAGGCCTCTGGGGGACCGTGGGGCAAAATGCGGGGAACCAGGAGGGCGTGGCGGGTAGGCACCCATGTACGCACTACCACCTCACGGTGGTAAGAAGTTTGACACCCGGCCCAGGTCCCTCGGCCCTTCCTGGAATCCGCTAGAGCAATTCTTGTTGCTTATAATGAGGAATTAAAGGCTCTGGGGATCCAAGGGCCAAAATGCGGGGAACCAGGAGGGCGTGGCGGGTAGGCACCCATGTACGCACAACCACCTCATGGTGGTAAGAAGTTTGACACCCGGCCCAGGTCCCTCGGCCGTTCCTGGAATCCGCTAGAGCAATTCTTGTTGCTTATATTAAGGAATTAAAGCCTCTGGGGATCCAAGGGGCAAAATGCGGGGAACCAGGAGGGCGTGGCGGGTAGGCACCCATGTACGCACAACCACCTCATGGTGGTAAGAAGTTTGACACCCGGCCCAGATCCCTCGGCCCTTCCTGGAATCCGCTAGAGAAATTCTAAGTGCTTATATTAAGGAATTAAGGCCTCTGGGGGTCCGTGGGGCAAAATGCGGGGAACCAGGAGGGCGTGGCGGGTAGGCACCCATGTACGCACAACCACCTCATGGTGGTAAAAAGTTTGACACCCGGCCCAGATCCCTCGGCCCTTCCTGGAATCCGCTAGAGAAATTCTAAGTGCTTATATTAAGGAATTAAGGCCTCTGGGGGACCGTGGGACAAAATGCGGGGAACCAGGAGGGCGTGGCGGGTAGGCACCCATGTACGCACAACCACCTCATGGTGGTAAGAAGTTTGACACCCGATCCAGGTCCCTCGGCCCTTCCTGGAATCCTCTAGAGAAATTTTAAGTGCTTATATTAAGGAATTAAGGCCTCTTGGGGTCCGTGGGGCAAAATGCGGGGAACCAGGAGGGCGTGGCGGGTAGGAACCTATGTACGCACAACCACCTCATGGTGGTAAGAAGTTTGACACCCGACCCAGGCCTCTCGGCTCTTCCTGGAATCCGCTAGAGCAATTCTTGTTGCTTATATTAAGGAATTAAAGCCTCTGGGGATCCAAGGGGCAAAATGCGGGGAACCAGGAGGGCGTGGCGGGTAGGCACCCATGTACGCACAACCACCTTATGGTGGTAAGAAGTTTGACACCCGGCCCAGGTCCCTCGGCCCTTCCTGGAATCCGCTAGAGAAATTCTAAGTGCTTATATTAAGGAATTAAGGCTTCTGGGGGTCCGTGGGGCAAAATGCGGGGAACCAGGAGGGCGTGGCGGGTAGGCACCCATGTACGCACAACCACCTCATGGTGGTAAGAAGTTTGACACCCGGCCCAGATCCCTCGGCCCTTCCTGGAATCTGCTAGAGCAATTCTAAGTGCTTATATTAAGGAATTAAGGCCTCTGGTGGTCCGTGGGGCAAAAAGCGGGGAACCAGGAGGGCGTGGCGGGTAGGCACCCATGTACGCACAACCACCTCATGGTGGTAAGAAGTTTGACACCCGGCCCAGATCCCTCGGCCCTTCCTGGAATCCGCTAGAGAAATTCTAAGTGCTTATATTAAGGAATTAAGGCCTCTGGGGGACCGTGGGGCAAAATTCGGGGAACCAGGAGGGCGTGGCGGGTAGGCACCCATGTACGCACAACCACCTCATGGTGGTAAAAAGTTTGACACCCGGCCCAGATCCCTCGGCCCTTCCTGGAATCCGCTAGAGAAATTCTAAGTGCTTATATTAAGGAATTAAGGCCTCTGGGGGACCGTGGGGCAAAATGCGGGGAACCAGGAGGGCGTGGCGGGTAGGCACCCATGTACGCACAACCACCTCATGGTGGTAAGAAGTTTGACACCCGATCCAGGTCCCTCGGCCCTTCCTGGAATCCTCTAGAGAAATTCTAAGTGCTTATATTAAGGAATTAAGGCCTCTGGGGGTGCGTGGGTCAAAATGCAGGGTACCAGGAGGGCGTGGCGGGTAGGCACCCATGTACGCACAACCATCTCATGGTGGTAAGAAGTTTGACACCCGGCCCAGGTCCCCCGGCCCTTCCTGGAATTCGCTAGAGAAATTTTAAGTGCTTATATTAAGGAATTAAGGCCTCTTGGGGTCCGTGGGGCAAAATGCGGGGAACCAGGAGGGCGTGGCGGGTAGGAACCTATGTACGCACAACCACCTCATGGTGGTAAGAAGTTTGACACCCGACCCAGGCCTCTCGGCTCTTCCTGGAATCCGCTAGAGCAATTCTTGTTGCTTATATTAAGGAATTAAAGCCTCTGGGGATCCAAGGGGCAAAATGCGGGGAACCTGGAGGGCGTGGCGGGTAGGCACCCATGTACGCACAACCACCTTATGGTAGTAAGAAGTTTGACACCCGGCCCAGGTCCCTCGGCCCTTCCTGGAATCCGCTAGAGAAATTCTAAGTGCTTATATTAAGGAATTAAGGCTTCTGGGGGTCCGTGGGGCAAAATGCGGGGAACCAGGAGGGCGTGGCGGGTAGGCACCCATGTACGCACAACCACCTCATGGTGGTAAGAAGTTTGACACCCGGCCCAGATCCCTCGGCCCTTCCTGGAATCTGCTAGAGAAATTCTAAGTGCTTATATTAAGGAATTAAGGCCTCTGGTGGTCCGTGGGGCAAAAAGCGGGGAACCAGGAGGGCGTGGCGGGTAGGCACCCATGTACGCACAACCACCTCATGGTGGTAAGAAGTTTGACATCCGGCCCAGGTCCCCCGGCCCTTCCTGGAATCCGCTAGAGCAATTCTAGGTGCTTATATTAAGGAATTAAGGCCTCTGGGGGACCGTGGGGCAAAATTCGGGGAACCAGGAGGGCGTGGCGGGTAGGCACCCATGTACGCACTACCACCTCATAGTGGTAAGAAGTTTGACACCCGGCCCAGGTCCCTCGGCCCTTCCTGGAATCCGCTAGAGCAATTCTTGTTGCTTATATTAAGGAATTAAAGGCTCTGGGGATCCAAGGGCCAAAATGCGGGGAACCAGGAGGGCGTGGCGGGTAGGCACCCATGTACGCACAACCACCTCATGGTGGTAAGAAGTTTGACACCCGGCCCAGGTCCCTCGGCCGTTCCTGGAATCCGCTAGAGCAATTCTTGTTGCTTATATTAAGGAATTAAAGCCTCTGGGGATCCAAGGGGCAAAATGCGGGAAACCAGGAGGGCGTGGCGGGTAGGCACCCATGTACGCACAACCACCTCATGGTGGTAAGAAGTTTGACACCCGGCCCAGATCCCTCGGCCCTTCCTAGAATCCGCTAGAGAAATTCTAAGTGCTTATATTAAGGAATTAAGGCCTCTGGGGGTCCGTGGGGCAAAATGCGGGGAACCAGGAGGGCGTGGCGGGTAGGCACCCATGTACGCACAACCACCTCATGGTGGTAAGAAGTTTGACACCCGGCCCAGGTCCCCCTGCCCTTCCTGGAATCCGCTAGAGAAAATCTAAGTGCTTATATTAAGGAATTAAGGCCTCTGGGGGTCCGTGGGGCAAAATGCGGGGGACCAGGGGGGCGTGGCGGGTAGGAACCTATGTACGCACAACCACCTCATGGTGGTAAGAAGTTTGACACCCGATCCAGGTCCCTCGGCCCTTCCTGGAATCCTCTAGAGAAATTCTAAATGCTTATATTAAGGAATTAAGGCCTCTGGGGGTGCGTGGGTCAAAATGCGGGGTACCAGGAGGGCGTGGCGGGTAGGCACCCATGTACGCACAACCACCTCATGGTGGTAAGAAGTTTGACACCCGGCCCAGGTCCCCCGGCCCTTCCTGGAATCCGCTATAGAAATTCTAAGTGCTTATATTAAGGAATTAAGGCCTCTGGGGGTCCGTGGGGCAAAATGCGGGGAACCAGGAGGGCGTGGCGGGTAGGAACCTATGTACGCACAACCATCTCATGGTGGTAAGAAGTTTGACACCCGACCCAGGCCTCTCGGCCCTTCCTGGAATCCGCTAGAGCAATTCTTGTTGCTTATATTAAGGAATTAAAGCGTCTGGGGATCCAAGGGGCAAAATCCGGGCAACCAGGAGGGCGTGGCGGGTAGGCACCCATGTACGCACAACCACCTCATGGTGGTAAGAAGTTTGACACCCAGCCCAGGTCCCTCGGCCCTTCCTGGAATCCGCTAGAGAAATTCTAAGTGCTTATATTAAGGAATTAAAGCCTCTGGGGGTCCGTGGGGCAAAATGCGGGGAACCAGGAGGGCGTGGCGGGTAGCAACCTGTGTACGCACAACCACCTCATGGTGCTAAAAAGTTTGACACCCGGCCCTGGTCCTTCGGCCTTTCCTGGAATCCGCTAGAGCAATTCTACGTACTTATATTAAGGAATTAAGGCCTCTGGGGGACCGTGGGGCAAAATGCGGGGAACCAGGAGGGCGTGGCGGGTAGGCACCCATGTACGCACTACCACCTCATTGTGGTAAGAAGTTTGACACCCGGCCCAGGTCCCTCGGCCCATCCTGGAATCCGCTAGAGAAATTCTAGGTGCTTATATTAAGGAATTAAGGCCTCTGGGGGACCGTGGGGCAAAATGCGGGGAACCAGGAGGGCGTGGCGGGTAGGCACCCATGTACGCACTACCACCTCATGGTGGTAAGAACTTTGACACCCGGCCCAGGTCCCTCGGCCCTTCCTGGAATCCGCTAGAGCAATTCTTGTTGCTTATATTAAATAATTAAAGGCTCTGGGGATCCAAGGGCCAAAATGCAGGGAACCAGGAGGGCGTGGCGGGTAGGCACCCATGTACGCACAACCACCTCATGGTGGTAAGAAGTTTGCCACCCGGCCCAGGTCCCTCGGCCGTTCCTGGAATCCGCTAGAGCAATTCTTGTTGCTTATATTAAGGAATTAAAGCCTCTGGGGATCCAAGGGGCAAAATGCGGGGAACCAGGAGGGCGTGGCGGGTAGGCACCCATGTACGCACAACCACCTCATGGTGGTAAGAAGTTTGACACCCGGCCCAGATCCCTCGGCCTTTCCTGGAATCCGCTAGAGAAATTCTAAGTGCTTATATTAAGGAATTAAGGCCTCTGGGGGTCCGTTGGGCAAAAAGCGGGGAACCAGGAGGGCGTGGCGGGTAGGCACCCATGTACGCACAACCACCTCATGGTGGTGAGAAGTTTGACACCCGGCCCAGGTCCCTCGGCCCTTCCTGGAATCCGCTAGAGAAATTCTAAGTGCTTATATTAAGGAATTTAGGCCTCTGGGGGTCCGTGGGGCAAAAAGCGGTGAACCAGGAGGGCGTGGCGGGTAGGAACCTATGTACGCACAACCACCTCATGGTGGTAAGAAGTTTGACACCCGACCCAGGCCTCTCGGCTCTTCCTGGAATCCGCTAGAGCAATTCTTGTTGCTTATATTAAGGAATTAAAGCCTCTGGGGATCCAAGGGGCAAAATGCGGGGAACCAGGAGGGCGTGGCGGGTAGGCACCCATGTACGCACAACCACCTTATGGTGGTAAGAAGTTTGACACCCGGCCCTGGTCCTTCGGCCTTTCCTGGAATCCGCTAGAGCAATTCTAGGTGCTTATATTAAGGAATTAAGGCCTCTGGGGGACCGTGGGGCAAAATGCGGGGAACCAGGAGGGCGTGGCGGGTAGGCACCCATGTACGCACTACCACCTCACGGTGGTAAGAAGTTTGACACCCGGCCCAGGTCCCTCGGCCCTTCCTGGAATCCGCTAGAGCAATTCTTGTTGCTTATAATGAGGAATTAAAGGCTCTGGGGATCCAAGGGCCAAAATGCGGGGAACCAGGAGGGCGTGGCGGGTAGGCACCCATGTACGCACAACCACCTCATGGTGGTAAGAAGTTTGACACCCGGCCCATGTCCCTCGGCCGTTCCTGGAATCCGCTAGAGCAATTCTTGTTGCTTATATTAAGGAATTAAAGCCTCTGGGGATCCAAGGAGCAAAATGCGGGGAACCAGGAGGGCGTGGCGGGTAGGCACCCATGTACGCACAACCACCTCATGGTGGTAAGAAGTTTGACACCCAGCCCAGATCCCTCGGCCCTTCCTGGAATCCGCTAGAGAAATTCTAAGTGCTTATATTAAGGAATTAAGGCCTCTGGGGGTCCGTGGGGCAAAATGCGGGGAACCAGGAGGGCGTGGCGGGTAGGCACCCATGTACGCACAACCACCTCATGGTGGTAAAAAGTTTGACACCCGGCCCAGATCCCTCGGCCCTTCCTGGAATCCGCTAGAGAAATTGTAAGTGCTTATATTAAGGAATTAAGGCCTCTGGGGGACCGTGGGACAAAATGCGGGGAACCAGGAGGGCGTGGCGGGTAGGCACCCATGTACGCACAACCACCTCATGGTGGTAAGAAGTTTGACACCCGATCCAGGTCCCTCGGCCCTTCCTGGAATCCTCTAGAGAAATTCTAAGTGCTTATATTAAGGAATTAAGGACTCTGGGGGTGCGTGGGTCAAAATGCGGGGTACCAGGAGGGCGTGGCGGGTAGGCACCCATGTACGCACAACCACCTCATGGTGGTAAGAAGTTTGACACCCGGCCCAGGTCCCCCGGCCCTTCCTGGAATTCGCTAAAGAAATTTTAAGTGCTTATATTAAGGAATTAAGGCCTCTTGGGGTCCGTGGGGCAAAATGCGGGGAACCAGGAGGGCGTGGCGGGTAGGAACCTATGTACGCACAACCACCTCATGGTGGTAAGAAGTTTGACACCCGACCCAGGCCTCTCGGCTCTTCCTGGAATCCGCTAGAGCAATTCTTGTTGCTTATATTAAGGAATTAAAGCCTCTGGGGATCCAAGGGGCAAAATGCGGGGAACCAGGAGGGCGTGGCGGGTAGGCACCCATGTACGCACAACCACCTTATGGTGGTAAGAAGTTTGACACCCGGCCCAGGTCCCTCGGCCCTTCCTGGAATCCGCTAGAGAAATTCTAAGTGCTTATATTAAGGAATTAAGGCTTCTGGGGGTCCGTGGGGCAAAATGCGGGGAACCAGGAGGGCGTGGCGGGTAGGCACCCATGTACGCACAACCACCTCATGGTGGTAAGAAGTTTGACACCCGGCCCAGATCCCTCGGCCCTTCCTGGAATCTGCTAGAGCAATTCTAAGTGCTTATATTAAGGAATTAAGGCCTCTGGTGGTCCGTGGGGCAAAAAGCGGGGAACCAGGAGGGCGTGGCGGGTAGGCACCCATGTACGCACAACCACCTCATGGTGGTAAGAAGTTTGACACCCGGCCCAGATCCCTCGGCCCTTCCTGGAATCCGCTAGAGAAATTCTAAGTGCTTATATTAAGGAATTAAGGCCTCTGGGGGACCGTGGGGCAAAATGCGGGGAACCAGGAGGGCGTGGCGGGTAGGCACCCATGTACGCACAACCACCTCATGGTGGTAAGAAGTTTGACACCCGGCCCAGGTCCCCCGGCCCTTCCTGGAATTCGCTAGAGAAATTTTAAGTGCTTATATTAAGGAATTAAGGCCTCTTGGGGTCCGTGGGGCAAAATGCGGGGAACCAGGAGGGCGTGGCGGGTAGGAACCTATGTACGCACAACCACCTCATGGTGGTAAGAAGTTTGACACCCGACCCAGGCCTCTCGGCTCTTCCTGGAATCCGCTAGAGCAATTCTTGTTGCTTATATTAAGGAATTAAAGCCTCTGGGGATCCAAGGGGCAAAATGCGGGGAACCAGGAGGGCGTGGCGGGTAGGCACCCATGTACGCACAACCACCTTATGGTGGTAAGAAGTTTGACACCCGGCCCAGGTCCCTCGGCCCTTCCTGGAATCCGCTAGAGAAATTCTAAGTGCTTATATTAAGGTATTAAGGCTTCTGGGGGTCCGTGGGGCAAAATGCGGGGAACCAGGAGGGCGTGGCGGGTAGGCACCCATGTACGCACAACCACCTCATGGTGGTAAGAAGTTTGACACCCGGCCCAGATCCCTCGGCCCTTCCTGGAATCTGCTAGAGAAATTCTAAGTGCTTATATTAAGGAATTAAGGCCTCTGGTGGTCCGTGGGGCAAAAAGCGGGGAACCAGGAGGGCGTGGCGGGTAGGCACCCATGTACGCACAACCACCTCATGGTGGTAAGAAGTTTGACATCCGGCCCAGGTCCCCCGGCCCTTCCTGGAATCCGCTAGAGCAATTCTAGGTGCTTATATTAAGGAATTAAGGCCTCTGGGGGACCGTGGGGCAAAATTCGGGGAACCAGGAGGGCGTGGCGGATAGGCACCCATGTACGCACTACCACCTCATAGTGGTAAGAAGTTTGACACCCGGCCCAGGTCCCTCGGCCCTTCCTGGAATCCGCTAGAGCAATTCTTGTTGCTTATATTAAGGAATTAAAGGCTCTGGGGATCCAAGGGCCAAAATGCGGGGAACCAGGAGGGCGTGGCGGGTAGGCACCCATGTACGCACAACCACCTCATGGTGGTAAGAAGTTTGACACCCGGCCCAGGTCCCTCGGCCGTTCCTGGAATCCGCTAGAGCAATTCTTGTTGCTTATATTAAGGAATTAAAGCCTCTGGGGATCCAAGGGGCAAAATGCGGGGAACCAGGAGGGCGTGGCGGGTAGGCACCCATGTACGCACAACCACCTCATGGTGGTAAGAAGTTTGACACCCGGCCCAGATCCCTCGGCCCTTCCTAGAATCCGCTAGAGAAATTCTAAGTGCTTATATTAAGGAATTAAGGCCTCTGGGGGTCCGTGGGGCAAAATGCGGGGAACCAGGAGGGCGTGGCGGGTAGGCACCCATGTACGCACAACCACCTCATGGTGGTAAGAAGTTTGACACCCGGCCCCGATCCCTCGGCCCTTCCTGGAATCCGCTAGAGAAATTCTAAGTGCTTATATTAAGGAATTAAGGCCCCTGGGGGTCCGTGGGGCAAAAAGCGGGGAACCAGGAGGGCGTGGCGGGTAGGCACCCATGTACGCACAACCACCTCATGGTGGTAAGAAGTTTGACACCCGGCCCAGGTCCCCCTGCCCTTCCTGGAATCCGCTAGAGAAAATCTAAGTGCTTATATTAAGGAATTAAGGCCTCTGGGGGTCCGTGGGGCAAAATGCGGGGAACCAGGGGGGCGTGGCGGGTAGGAACCTATGTACGCACAACCACCTCATGGTGGTAAGAAGTTTGACACCCGATCCAGGTCCCTCGGCCCTTCCTGGAATCCTCTAGAGAAATTCTAA
Organism: Candelabrum cocksii; assembly: GCA_963930725.1. Lineage (NCBI taxonomy): Eukaryota > Metazoa > Cnidaria > Hydrozoa > Anthoathecata > Candelabridae > Candelabrum > Candelabrum cocksii. The sequence goes on along the minus strand of OZ005676.1, from coordinate 6,061,843 downwards.
GTGCTTATATTAAGGAATTAAGGCCTCTGGGGGTGCGTGGGTCAAAATGCGGGGTACCAGGAGGGCGTGGCGGGTAGGCACCCATGTACGCACAACCACCTCATGGTGGTAAGAAGTTTGACACCCGGCCCAGGTCCCCCGGCCCTTCCTGGAATCCGCTATAGAAATTCTAAGTGCTTATATTAAGGAATTAAGGCCTCTGGGGGTCCGTGGGGCAAAATGCGGGGAACCAGGAGGGCGTGGCGGGTAGGAACCTATGTACGCACAACCATCTCATGGTGGTAAGAAGTTTGACACCCGACCCAGGCCTCTCGGCCCTTCCTGGAATCCGCTAGAGCAATTCTTGTTGCTTATATTAAGGAATTAAAGCGTCTGGGGATCCAAGGGGCAAAATGCGGGCAACCAGGAGGGCGTGGCGGGTAGGCACCCATGTACGCACAACCACCTCATGGTGGTAAGAAGTTTGACACCCAGCCCAGGTCCCTCGGCCCTTCCTGGAATCCGCTAGAGAAATTCTAAGTGCTTATATTAAGGAATTAAAGCCTCTGGGGGTCCGTGGGGCAAAATGCGGGGAACCAGGAGGGCGTGGCGGGTAGCAACCTGTGTACGCACAACCACCTCATGGTGCTAAGAAGTTTGACACCCGGCCCTGGTCCTTCGGCCTTTCCTGGAATCCGCTAGAGCAATTCTACGTACTTATATTAAGGAATTAAGGCCTCTGGGGGACCGTGGGGCAAAATGCGGGGAACCAGGAGGGCGTGGCGGGTAGGCACCCATGTACGCACTACCACCTCATGGTGGTAAAAAGTTTGACACCCGGCCCAGGTCCCTCGGCCCATCCTGGAATTCGCTAGAGAAATTCTAGGTGCTTATATTAAGGAATTAAGGCCTCTGGGGGACCGTGGGGCAAAATGCGGGGAACCAGGAGGGCGTGGCGGGTAGGCACCCATGTACGCACTACCACCTCATGGTGGTAAGAACTTTGACACCCGGCCCAGGTCCCTCGGCCCTTCCTGGAATCCGCTAGAGCAATTCTTGTTGCTTATATTAAATAATTTGAAGGCTCTGGGGATCCAAGGGCCAAAATGCAGGGAACCAGGAGGGCGTGGCGGGTAGGCACCCATGTACGCACAACCACCTCATGGTGGTAAGAAGTTTGCCACCCGGCCCAGGTCCCTCGGCCGTTCCTGGAATCCGCTAGAGCAATTCTTGTTGCTTATATTAAGGAATTAAAGCCTCTGGGGATCCAAGAGGCAAAATGCGGGGAACCAGGAGGGCGTGGCGGGTAGGCACCCATGTACGCACAACCACCTCATGGTGGTAAGAAGTTTGACACCCGGCCCAGATCCCTCGGCCCTTCCTGGAATCCGCTAGAGAAATTCTAAGTGCTTATATTAAGGAATTAAGGCCTCTGGGGGTCCGTTGGGCAAAAAGCGGGGAACCAGGAGGGCGTGGCGGGTAGGCACCCATGTACGCACAACCACCTCATGGTGGTGAGAAGTTTGACACCCGGCCCAGGTCCCCCGGCCCTTCCTGGAATCTGTTAGAGAAATTCTAAGTGCTTATATTAAGGAATAACGGCCTCTGGGGGTCCGTGGGGCAATATGCGGGGAACCAGGAGGGCGTGGCGGGTAGGAACCTATGTACGCACAACCACCTCATGGTGCTAAGAAGTTTGACACCCGGCCCTGGTCCTTCGGCCTTTCCTGCAATCCGCTAGAGCAATTCTAGGTGCTTATATTAAGGAATTAAGGCTTCTGGGGGACGGTGGGGCAAAATGCGGGGAACCAGGAGGACGTGGCGGGTAGGAACCTATGTACGCACAACCACCTCATGGTGGTAAGAAGTTTGAGACCCGACCCAGGCCTCTAGGCCCTTCCTGGAATCCGCTAGAGCAATTCTTGTTGCTTATATTAAGGAATTAAAGCCTCTGGGGATCCAAGGGGCAAAATGCGGGGAACCAGGAGGGCGTGGCGGGTAGGCACCCATGTACGCACAACCACCTCATAGTGGTAAAAAGTTTGACACCCGGCCCAGGTCCCTCGGCCCTCTCTGGAATCCGCTAGAGCAATTCTTGTTGCTTATATTAAGGAATTAAAGGCTCTGGGGATCCAAGGGGCAAAATGCGGGGAACCAGGAGGGCGTGGCGGGTAGGCACCCATGTACGCACAACCACCTCATGGTGGTAAGAAGTTTGACACCCGGCCCACGTCCCTCGGCCGTTCTTGGAATCCGCTAGAGCAATTCTTGTTACTTATATTAAGGAATTAAAGCCTCTGGGAAACCAAGGAGCAAAATGCGGGGAACCAGGAGGGCGTGGCGGGTAGGCACCCATGTACGCACAACCACCTCATGGTGGTAAGAAGTTTGACACCCGGCCCAGATCCCTCGGCCCTTCCTGGAATCCGCTAGAGAAATTCTAAGTGCTTATATTAAGGAATTAAAGCCTCTGGGGGTCCGTGGGGCAAAAAGCGGGGAACCAGGAGGGCGTGGCGGGTAGACACCCATGTACGCACAACCACCTCATGGTGGTAAGAAGTTTGACACCCGGCCCAGGTCCCCCGGCCCTTCCTGGAATCCGCTAGAGAAATTCTAAGTGCTTATATTAAGGAATTAAGGCCTCTGGGGTTCCGTGGGGCAAAATGCGGGGAACCAGGAGGGCGTGGCGGGTAGGAACCTATGTACGCACAACCAACTCATGGTGCTAAGAAGTTTGACACCCGGCCCTGGTCCTTCGGCCTTTCCTGGAATCCGCTAGAGCAATTCTAGGTGCTTATATTAAGGAATTAAGGCCTCTGGGGGACCGTGGGGCAAAATGCGGGGAACCAGGAGGGCGTGGCGGGTAGGCACCCATGTACGCACTACCACCTCATGGTGGTAAGAAGTTTGACACCCGGCCCAGATCCCTCGGCCCTTCCTGGAATCCGCTAGAGAAATTCTAAGTGCTTATATTAAGGAATTAAGGCCTCTGGGGGTCCGTTGGGCAAAAAGCGGGGAACCAGGAGGGCGTGGCGGGTAGGCACCCATGTACGCACAACCACCTCATGGTGGTGAGAAGTTTGACACCCGGCCCAGGTCCCCCGGCCCTTCCTGGAATCTGTTAGAGAAATTCTAAGTGCTTATATTAAGGAATAACGGCCTCTGGGGGTCCGTGGGGCAATATGCGGGGAACCAGGAGGGCGTGGCGGGTAGGAACCTATGTACGCACAACCACCTCATGGTGCTAAGAAGTTTGACACCCGGCCCTGGTCCTTCGGCCTTTCCTGCAATCCGCTAGAGCAATTCTAGGTGCTTATATTAAGGAATTAAGGCTTCTGGGGGACGGTGGGGCAAAATGCGGGGAACCAGGAGGACGTGGCGGGTAGGAACCTATGTACGCACAACCACCTCATGGTGGTAAGAAGTTTGAGACCCGACCCAGGCCTCTAGGCCCTTCCTGGAATCCGCTAGAGCAATTCTTGTTGCTTATATTAAGGAATTAAAGCCTCTGGGGATCCAAGGGGCAAAATGCGGGGAACCAGGAGGGCGTGGCGGGTAGGCACCCATGTACGCACAACCACCTCATAGTGGTAAAAAGTTTGACACCCGGCCCAGGTCCCTCGGCCCTCTCTGGAATCCGCTAGAGCAATTCTTGTTGCTTATATTAAGGAATTAAAGGCTCTGGGGATCCAAGGGGCAAAATGCGGGGAACCAGGAGGGCGTGGCGGGTAGGCACCCATGTACGCACAACCACCTCATGGTGGTAAGAAGTTTGACACCCGGCCCACGTCCCTCGGCCGTTCTTGGAATCCGCTAGAGCAATTCTTGTTACTTATATTAAGGAATTAAAGCCTCTGGGAAACCAAGGAGCAAAATGCGGGGAACCAGGAGGGCGTGGCGGGTAGGCACCCATGTACGCACAACCACCTCATGGTGGTAAGAAGTTTGACACCCGGCCCAGATCCCTCGGCCCTTCCTGGAATCCGCTAGAGAAATTCTAAGTGCTTATATTAAGGAATTAAAGCCTCTGGGGGTCCGTGGGGCAAAAAGCGGGGAACCAGGAGGGCGTGGCGGGTAGACACCCATGTACGCACAACCACCTCATGGTGGTAAGAAGTTTGACACCCGGCCCAGGTCCCCCGGCCCTTCCTGGAATCCGCTAGAGAAATTCTAAGTGCTTATATTAAGGAATTAAGGCCTCTGGGGTTCCGTGGGGCAAAATGCGGGGAACCAGGAGGGCGTGGCGGGTAGGAACCTATGTACGCACAACCAACTCATGGTGCTAAGAAGTTTGACACCCGGCCCTGGTCCTTCGGCCTTTCCTGGAATCCGCTAGAGCAATTCTAGGTGCTTATATTAAGGAATTAAGGCCTCTGGGGGACCGTGGGGCAAAATGCGGGGAACCAGGAGGGCGTGGCGGGTAGGCACCCATGTACGCACTACCACCTCACGGTGGTAAGAAGTTTGACACCCGGCCCAGGTCCCTCGGCCCTTCCTGGAATCCGCTAGAGCAATTCTTGTTGCTTATAATGAGGAATTAAAGGCTCTGGGGATCCAAGGGCCAATATGCGGGGAACCAGGAGGGCGTGGCGGGTAGGCACCCATGTACGCACAACCACCTCATGGTGGTAAGAAGTTTGACACCCGGCCCAGGTCCCTCGGCCGTTCCTGGAATCCGCTAGAACAATTCTTGACGCTTATATTAAGGAATTAAAGCCTCTGGGGATCCAAGGGGCAAAATGCGGGGAACCAGGAGGGCGTGGCGGGTAGGCACCCATGTACGCACAACCACCTCATGGTGGTAAGAAGTTTGACACCCGGCCCAGATCCCTCGGCCCTTCCTGGAATCCGCTAGATAAATTCTAAGTGCTTATATTAAGGAATTAAGGCCTCTGGGGGTCCGTGGGGCAAAATGCGGGGAACCAGGAGGGCGTGGCGGGTAGGCACCCATGTACGCACAACCACCTCATGGTGGTAAAAAGTTTGACACCCGGCCCAGATCCCTCGGCCCTTCCTGGAATCCGCTAGAGAAATTCTAAGTGCTTATATTAAGGAATTAAGGCCTCTGGGGGACCGTGGGGCAAAATGCGGGGAACCAGGAGGGCGTGGCGGGTAGGCACCCATGTACGCACAACCACCTCATGGTGGTAAGAAGTTTGACACCCGATCCAGGTCCCTCGGCCCTTCCTGGAATCCTCTAGAGAAATTCTAAGTGCTTATATTAAGGAATAAGGGCTCTGGGGGTGCGTGGGTCAAAATGCGGGGTACCAGGAGGGCGTGGCGGGTAGGCACCCATGTACGCACAACCACCTCATGGTGGTAAGAAGTTTGACACCCGGCCCAGGTCCCCCGGCCCTTCCTGGAATTCGCTAGAGAAATTTTAAGTGCTTATATTAAGGAATTAAGGCCTCTTGGGGTCCGTGGGGCAAAATGCGGGGAACCAGGAGGGCGTGGCGGGTAGGAACCTATGTACGCACAACCACCTCATGGTGGTAAGAAGTTTGACACCCGACCCAGGCCTCTCGGCTCTTCCTGGAATCCGCTAGAGCAATTCTTGTTGCTTATATTAAGGAATTAAAGCCTCTGGGGATCCAAGGGGCAAAATGCGGGGAACCAGGAGGGCGTGGCGGGTAGGCACCCATGTACGCACAACCACCTTATGGTGGTAAGAAGTTTGACACCCGGCCCAGGTCCCTCGGCCCTTCCTGGAATCCGCTAGAGAAATTCTAAGTGCTTATATTAAGGAATTAAGGCTTCTGGGGGTCCGTGGGGCAAAATGCGGGGAACCAGGAGGGCGTGGCGGGTAGGCACCCATGTACGCACAACCACCTCATGGTGGTAAGAAGTTTGACACCCGGCCCAGATCCCTCGGCCCTTCCTGGAATCTGCTAGAGAAATTCTAAGTGTTTATATTAAGGAATTAAGGCCTCTGGTGGTCCGTGGGGCAAAAAGCGGGGAACCAGGAGGGCGTGGCGGGTAGGCACCCATGTACGCACAACCACCTCATGGTGGTAAGAAGTTTGACATCCGGCCCAGGTCCCCCGGCCCTTCCTGGAATCCGCTAGAGCAATTCTAGGTGCTTATATTAAGGAATTAAGGCCTCTGGGGGACCGTGGGGCAAAATGCGGGGAACCAGGAGGGCGTGGCGGGTAGGCACCCATGTACGCACTACCACCTCATAGTGGTAAGAAGTTTGACACCCGGCCCAGGTCCCTCGGCCCTTCCTGGAATCCGCTAGAGCAATTCTTGTTGCTTATATTAAGGAATTAAAGGCTCTGGGGATCCAAGGGCCAAAATGCGGGGAACCAGGAGGGCGTGGCGGGTAGGCACCCATGTACGCACAACCACCTCATGGTGGTAAGAAGTTTGACACCCGGCCCAGGTCCCTCGGCCGTTCCTGGAATCCGCTAGAGCAATTCTTGTTGCTTATATTAAGGAATTAAAGCCTCTGGGGATCCAAGGGGCAAAATGCGGGGAACCAGGAGGGCGTGGCGGGTAGGCACCCATGTACGCACTACCACCTCATGGTGGTAAGAAGTTTGCCACCCGGCCCAGGTCCCTCGGCCGTTCCTGGAATCCGCTAGAGCAATTCTTGTTGCTTATATTAAGGAATTAAAGCCTCTGGGGATCCAAGGGGCAAAATGCGGGGAACCAGGAGGGCGTGGCGGGTAGGCACCCATGTACGCACAACCACCTCATGGTGGTAAGAAGTTTGACACCCGGCCCAGATCCCTCGGCCCTTCCTGGAATCCGCTAGAGAAATTCTAAGTGCTTATATTAAGGAATTAAGGCCTCTGGGGGTCCGTTGGGCAAAAAGCGGGGAACCAGGAGGGCGTGGCGGGTAGGCACCCATGTACGCACAACCACCTCATGGTGGTGAGAAGTTTGACACCCGGCCCAGGTCCCCCGGCCCTTCCTGGAATCTGCTAGAGAAATTCTAAGTGCTTATATTAAGGAATAACGGCCTCTGGGGGTCCGTGGGGCAATATGCGGGGAACCAGGAGGGCGTGGCGGGTAGGAACCTATGTACGCACAACCACCTCATGGTGCTAAGAAGTTTGACACCCGGCCCTGGTCCTTCGGCCTTTCCTGCAATCCGCTAGAGCAATTCTAGGTGCTTATATTAAGGAATTAAGGCCTCTGGGGGACGGTGGGGCAAAATGCGGGGAACCAGGAGGGCGTGGCGGGTAGGCACCCATGTACGCACAACCACCTCATAGTGGTAAAAAGTTTGACACCCGGCCCAGGTCCCTCGGCCCTTCCTGGAATCCGCTAGAGCAATTCTTGTTGCTGATATTAAGGAATTAAAGGCTCTGGGGATCCAAGGGGCAAAATGCGGGGAACCAGGAGGGCGTGGCGGGTAGGCACCCATGTACGCACAACCACCTCATGGTGGTAAGAAGTTTGACACCCGGCCCAGGTCCCTCGGCCGTTCTTGGAATCCGCTAGAGCAATTCTTGTTACTTATATTAAGGAATTAAAGCCTCTGGGAAACCAAGGAGCAAAATGCGGGGAACCAGGAGGGCGTGGCGGGTAGGCACCCATGTACGCACAACCACCTCATGGTGGTAAGAAGTTTGACACCCGGCCCAGATCCCTCGGCCCTTCCTGGAATCCGCTAGAGAAATTCTAAGTGCTTATATTAAGGAATTTAGGCCTCTGGGGGTCCGTGGAGCAAAAAGCGGGGAACCAGGAAGGCGTGGCGGGTAGACACCCATGTACGCACAACCACCTCATGGTGGTAAGAAGTTTGACACCCGGCCCAGGTCCCCCGGCCCTTCCTGGAATCCGCTAGAGAAATTCTAAGTGCTTATATTAAGGAATTAAGGCCTCTGGGGGTCCGTGGGGCAAAATGCGGGGAACCAGGAGGGCGTGGCGGGTAGGAACCTATGTACGCACAACCAACTCATGGTGCTAAGAAGTTTGACACCCGGCTCTGGTCCTTCGGCCTTTCCTGGAATCCGCTAGAGCAATTCTAGGTGCTTATATTAAGGAATTAAGGCCTCTGGGGGACCGTGGGGCAAAATGCGGGGAACCAGGAGGGCGTGGCGGGTAGGCACCCATGTACGCACTACCACCTCACGGTGGTAAGAAGTTTGACACCCGGCCCAGGTCCCTCGGCCCTTCCTGGAATCCGCTAGAGCAATTCTTGTTGCTTATAATGAGGAATTAAAGGCTCTGGGGATCCAAGGGCCAAAATGCGGGGAACCAGGAGGGCGTGGCGGGTAGGCACCCATGTACGCACAACCACCTCATGGTGGTAAGAAGTTTGACACCCGGCCCAGGTCCCTCGGCCGTTCCTGGAATCCGCTAGAGCAATTCTTGACGCTTATATTAAGGAATTAAAGCCTCTGGGGATCCAAGGGGCAAAATGCGGGGAACCAGGAGGGCGTGGCGGGTAGGCACCCATGTACGCACAACCACCTCATGGTGGTAAGAAGTTTGACACCCGGCCCAGATCCCTCGGCCCTTCCTGGAATCCGCTAGAGAAATTCTAAGTGCTTATATTAAGGAATTAAGGCTTCTGGGGGTCCGTGGGGCAAAATGCGGGGAACCAGGAAGACGTGGCGGGTAGGCAGCCATGTACGCACAACCACCTCATGGTGGTAAAAAGTTTGACACCCGGCCCAGATCCCTCGGCCCTTCCTGGAATCCGCTAGAGAAATTCTAAGTGCTTATATTAAGGAATTAAGGCCTCTGGGGGTCCGTGGGGCAAAAAGCGGGGAACCAGGAGGGCGTGGCGGGTAGGCACCCATGTACGCACAACCACCTCATGGTGGTAAGAAGTTTGACACCCGGCCATGGTCCTTCGGCCTTTCCTGGAATCCGCTAGAGCAATTCTAGGTGCTTATATTAAGGAATTAAGGCCTCTGGGGGCCGTGGGGCAAAATGCGGGGAACCAGGAGGGCGTGGCTGGTAGGCACCCATGTACGCACTACCACCTCATAGTGGTAAGAAGTTTGACACCCGGCCCAGGTCCCTCGGCCCTTCCTGGAATCCGCTAGAGCAATTCTTGTTGCTTATATTAAGGAATTAAAGGCTCTGGGGATCCAAGGGCCAAAATGCGGGGAACCAGGAGGGCGTGGCGGGTAGGCACCCATGTACGCACAACCACCTCATGGTGGTAAGAAGTTTGACACCCGGCCCAGGTCCCTCGGCCGTTCCTGGAATCCGCTAGAGCAATTCTTGTTGCTTATATTAAGGAATTAAAGCCTCTGGGGATCCAAGGGGCAAAATGCGGGGAACCAGGAGGGCGTGGCGGGTAGGCACCCATGTACGCACAACCACCTCATGGTGGTAAGAAGTTTGACACCCGGCCCAGATCCCTCGGCCCTTCCTGGAATCCGCTAGAGAAATTCTAAGTGCTTATATTAAGGAATTAAGGCCTCTGGGGGTCTGTGGGGCAAAATGCGGGGAACCAGGAGGGCGTGGCGGGTAGGCACCCATGTACGCACAACCACCTCATGGTGGTAAGAAGTTTGACACCCGGCCCAGATCCCTCGGCCCTTCCTGGAATCCGCTAGAGAAATTCTTAGTGCTTATATTAAGGAATTAAGGCCCCTGGGGGTCCGTGGGGCAAAAAGCGGGGAACCAGGAGGGCGTGGCGGGTAGGCACCCATGTACGCACAACCACCTCATGGTGGTAAGAAGTTTGACACCCGGCCCAGGTCCCCCTGCCCTTCCTGGAATCCGCTAGAGAAATTCTTAGTGCTTATATTAAGGAATTAAGGCCTCTGGGGGTCCGTGGGGCAAAATGCGGGGAACCAGGAGGGCGTGGCGGGTAGGCACCCATGTACGCACAACCACCTCATGGTGGTGAGAAGTTTGACACCCGGCCCAGGTCCCCCGGCCCTTCCTGGAATCTGCTAGAGAAATTCTAAGTGCTTATATTAAGGAATAACGGCCTCTGGGGGTCCGTGGGGCAATATGCGGGGAACCAGGAGGGCGTGGCGGGTAGGAACCTATGTACGCACAACCACCTCATGGTGCTAAGAAGTTTGACACCCGGCCCTGGTCCTTCGGCCTTTCCTGCAATCCGCTAGAGCAATTCTAGGTGCTTATATTAAGGAATTAAGGCCTCTGGGGGACGGTGGGGCAAAATGCGGGGAACCAGGAGGGCGTGGCGGGTAGGCACCCATGTACGCACAACCACCTCATAGTGGTAAAAAGTTTGACACCCGGCCCAGGTCCCTCGGCCCTTCCTGGAATCCGCTAGAGCAATTCTTGTTGCTGATATTAAGGAATTAAAGGCTCTGGGGATCCAAGGGGCAAAATGCGGGGAACCAGGAGGGCGTGGCGGGTAGGCACCCATGTACGCACAACCACCTCATGGTGGTAAGAAGTTTGACACCCGGCCCAGGTCCCTCGGCCGTTCTTGGAATCCGCTAGAGCAATTCTTGTTACTTATATTAAGGAATTAAAGCCTCTGGGAAACCAAGGAGCAAAATGCGGGGAACCAGGAGGGCGTGGCGGGTAGGCACCCATGTACGCACAACCACCTCATGGTGGTAAGAAGTTTGACACCCGGCCCAGATCCCTCGGCCCTTCCTGGAATCCGCTAGAGAAATTCTAAGTGCTTATATTAAGGAATTTAGGCCTCTGGGGGTCCGTGGAGCAAAAAGCGGGGAACCAGGAAGGCGTGGCGGGTAGACACCCATGTACGCACAACCACCTCATGGTGGTAAGAAGTTTGACACCCGGCCCAGGTCCCCCGGCCCTTCCTGGAATCCGCTAGAGAAATTCTAAGTGCTTATATTAAGGAATTAAGGCCTCTGGGGGTCCGTGGGGCAAAATGCGGGGAACCAGGAGGGCGTGGCGGGTAGGAACCTATGTACGCACAACCAACTCATGGTGCTAAGAAGTTTGACACCCGGCCCTGGTCCTTCGGCCTTTCCTGGAATCCGCTAGAGCAATTCTAGGTGCTTATATTAAGGAATTAAGGCCTCTGGGGGACCGTGGGGCAAAATGCGGGGAACCAGGAGGGCGTGGCGGGTAGGCACCCATGTACGCACTACCACCTCACGGTGGTAAGAAGTTTGACACCCGGCCCAGGTCCCTCGGCCCTTCCTGGAATCCGCTAGAGCAATTCTTGTTGCTTATAATGAGGAATTAAAGGCTCTGGGGATCCAAGGGCCAAAATGCGGGGAACCAGGAGGGCGTGGCGGGTAGGCACCCATGTACGCACAACCACCTCATGGTGGTAAGAAGTTTGACACCCGGCCCAGGTCCCTCGGCCGTTCCTGGAATCCGCTAGAGCAATTCTTGACGCTTATATTAAGGAATTAAAGCCTCTGGGGATCCAAGGGGCAAAATGCGGGGAACCAGGAGGGCGTGGCGGGTAGGCACCCATGTACGCACAACCACCTCATGGTGGTAAGAAGTTTGACACCCGGCCCAGATCCCTCGGCCCTTCCTGGAATCCGCTAGAGAAATTCTAAGTGCTTATATTAAGGAATTAAGGCTTCTGGGGGTCCGTGGGGCAAAATGCGGGGAACCAAGAAGACGTGGCGGGTAGGCACCCATGTACGCACAACCACCTCATGGTGGTAAAAAGTTTGACACCCGGCCCAGATCCCTCGGCCCTTCCTGGAATCCGCTAGAGAAATTCTAAGTGCTTATATTAAGGAATTAAGGCCTCTGGGGGTCCGTGGGGCAAAAAGCGGGGAACCAGGAGGGCGTGGCGGGTAGGCACCCATGTACGCACAACCACCTCATGGTGGTAAGAAGTTTGACACCCGGCCATGGTCCTTCGGCCTTTCCTGGAATCCGCTAGAGCAATTCTAGGTGCTTATATTAAGGAATTAAGGCCTCTGGGGGCCGTGGGGCAAAATGCGGGGAACCAGGAGGGCGTGGCTGGTAGGCACCCATGTACGCACTACCACCTCATAGTGGTAAGAAGTTTGACACCCGGCCCAGGTCCCTCGGCCCTTCCTGGAATCCGCTAGAGCAATTCTTGTTGCTTATATTAAGGAATTAAAGGCTCTGGGGATCCAAGGGCCAAAATGCGGGGAACCAGGAGGGCGTGGCGGGTAGGCACCCATGTACGCACAACCACCTCATGGTGGTAAGAAGTTTGACACCCGGCCCAGGTCCCTCGGCCGTTCCTGGAATCCGCTAGAGCAATTCTTGTTGCTTATATTAAGGAATTAAAGCCTCTGGGGATCCAAGGGGCAAAATGCGGGGAACCAGGAGGGCGTGGCGGGTAGGCACCCATGTACGCACAACCACCTCATGGTGGTAAGAAGTTTGACACCCGGCCCAGATCCCTCGGCCCTTCCTGGAATCCGCTAGAGAAATTCTAAGTGCTTATATTAAGGAATTAAGGCCTCTGGGGGTCTGTGGGGCAAAATGCGGGGAACCAGGAGGGCGTGGCGGGTAGGCACCCATGTACGCACAACCACCTCATGGTGGTAAGAAGTTTGACACCCGGCCCAGATCCCTCGGCCCTTCCTGGAATCCGCTAGAGAAATTCTTAGTGCTTATATTAAGGAATTAAGGCCCCTGGGGGTCCGTGGGGCAAAAAGCGGGGAACCAGGAGGGCGTGGCGGGTAGGCACCCATGTACGCACAACCACCTCATGGTGGTAAGAAGTTTGACACCCGGCCCAGGTCCCCCTGCCCTTCCTGGAATCCGCTAGAGAAATTCTTAGTGCTTATATTAAGGAATTAAGGCCTCTGGGGGTCCGTGGGGCAAAATGCGGGGAACCAGGGGGGCGTGGCGGGTAGGCACCCATGTACGCACAACCACCTCATGGTGGTAAGAAGTTTGACACCCGGCCCAGGTCCCCCTGCCCTTCCTGGAATCCGCTAGAGAAATTCTAAGTGCTTATATTAAGGAATTAAGGCCTCTGGGGGTCCGTGGGGCAAAATGCGGGGAACCAGGGGGGCGTGGCGGGTAGGAACCTATGTACGCACAACCACCTCATGGTGGTAAGAAGTTTGACACCCGATCCAGGTCCCTCGGCCCTTCCTGGAATCCTCTAGAGAAATTCTAAGTGCTTATATTAAGGAATTAAGGCCTCTGGGGGTGCGTGGGTCAAAATGCGGGGTACCAGGAGGGCGTGGCGGGTAGGCACCCATGTACGCACAACCACCTCATGGTGGTAAGAAGTTTGACACCCGGCCCAGGTCCCCCGGCCCTTCCTGGAATCCGCTATAGAAATTCTAAGTGCTTATATTAAGGAATTAAGGCCTCTGGGGGTCCGTGGGGCAAAATGCGGGGAACCAGGAGGGCGTGGCGGGTAGGAACCTATGTACGCACAACCATCTCATGGTGGTAAGAAGTTTGACACCCGACCCAGGCCTCTCGGCCCTTCCTGGAATCCGCTAGAGCAATTCTTGCTGCTTATATTAAGGAATTAAAGCGTCTGGGGATCCAAGGGGCAAAATGCGGGCAACCAGGAGGGCGTGGCGGGTAGGCACCCATGTACGCACAACCACCTCATGGTGGTAAGAAGTTTGACACCCAGCCCAGGTCCCTCGGCCCTTCCTGGAATCCGCTAGAGAAATTCTAAGTGCTTATATTAAGGAATTAAAGCCTCTGGGGGTCCGTGGGGCAAAATGCGGGGAACCAGGAGGGCGTGGCGGGTAGGCACCCATATACGCACAACCACCTCATGGTGGTGAGAAGTTTGACACCCGGCCCAGGTCCCCCGGCCCTTCCTGGAATCTGCTAGAGAAATTCTAAGTGCTTATATTAAGGAATAACGGCCTCTGGGGGTCCTTGGGGCAATATGCGGGGAACCAGGAGGGCGTGGCGGGTAGGAACCTATGTACGCACAACCACCTCATGGTGCTAAGAAGTTTGACACCCGGCCCTGGTCCTTCGGCCTTTCCTGCAATCCGCTAGAGCAATTCTAGGTGCTTATATTAAGGAATTAAGGCCTCTGGGGGACGGTGGGGCAAAATGCGGGGAACCAGGAGGACGTGGCGGGTAGGAACCTATGTACGCACAACCACCTCATGGTGGTAAGAAGTTTGAGACCCGACCCAGGCCTCTAGGCCCTTCCTGGAATCCGCTAGAGCAATTCTTGTTGCTTATATTAAGGAATTACAGCCTCTGGGGATCCAAGGGGCAAAATGCGGGGAACCAGGAGGGCGTGGCGGGTAGGCACCCATGTACGCACAACCACCTCATGGTGGTAAGAAGTTTGACACCCGGCCCAGGTCCCTCGGCCCTTCCTGGAATCCGCTAGAGAAATTGTAAGTGCTTATATTAAGGAATTAAGGCCTCTGGGGGTCCGTGGGGCAAAATGCGGGGAACCAGGAGGGCGTGGCGGGTAGGAACCTATGTACGCACAACCACCTCATGGTGCTAAGAAGTTTGACACCCGGCCCTGGTCCTTCGGCCTTTCTTGGAATCCGCTAGAGCAATTCTAGGTGCTTATATTAAGGAATTAAAGCCTCTGGGGTACCGTGGGGCAAAATGCGGGGAACCATGAGGGCGTGGCGGGTAGGCACCCATGTACGCACTACCACCTCATGGTGGTAAGAAGTTTGACACCCGGCCCAGGTCTCTCGGCCCTTCCTGGAATCCGTAGAGCAATTGTAGGGGCTTATATTAAGGAAATAAGGCTTCTGGGGGTCCTTGGGGCAAAATGCGGGGAACCAGGAGGGCGTGGCAGGTAGGCACCCATGTACGCACAACCACCCCATGGTGGTAAGAAGTTTGACACCCGGCCCAGGTCCCTCGGCCCATCCTGGAATCCGCTAGAGAAATTCTAGGTGCTTATATTAAGGAATTAAGGCCTCTGGGGGACCGTGGGGCAAAATGCGGGGAACCAGGAGGGCGTGGCGGGTAGGCACCCATGTACGCACTACCACCTCATGGTGGTTAGAAGTTTGACACCCGGCCCAGGTCCCTCGGCCCTTCCTGGAATCCGCTAGAGCAATTCTTGTTGCTTATATTAAGGAATTAAAGCCTTTGGGGATCCCAGGGGCAAAATGCGGGGAACCAGGAGGGCGTGGCGAGTAGGCACCCATGTACGCACAACCACCTCATGGTGGTAAGAAGTTTGACACCCGGCTCAGGTCCCTCGGCCCTTCCTGGAATCCGCTAGGGAAATTCTAAGTGCTTATATTAAGGAATTAAGGCCTCTGGGGGTCCGTGGGGCAAAATGCGGGGAACCAGGAGGGCGTGGCGGGTAGGCACCAATGTACGCACTACCACCTCATGGTGGTAAGAAGTTTGACACCCGGCCCAGGTCCCTCGGCCCTTCCTGGAATCCGCTAGAGCAATTCTTGTTGCTTATATTAAGGAATTAAAGGCTCTGGGGATCCAAGGGCCAAAATGCGGGGAATCAGGAGGGCGTGGCGGGTAGGCACCCATGTACGCACAACCACCTCATGGTGGTAAGAAGTTTGACACCCGGCCCAGGTCCCTCGGCCGTTCCTGGAATCCGCTAGAGCAATTTTTGTTGCTTATATTAAGGAATTAAAGCCTTTGGGGATCCAAGGGGCAAAATGCGGGGAACCAGGAGGGCGTGGCGGGTAGGCACCCATGTACGCACAACCACCTCATGGTTGTAAGAAGTTTGACACCCGGCCCAGGTCCCTCGGCCCTTCCTGGAATCCGCTAGAGAAATTGTAAGTGCTTATATTAAGGAATTAAGGCCTCTGGGGGTCCGTGGGGCAAAATGCGGGGAACCAGGAGGGCGTGGCGGGTAGGAACCTATGTACGCACAACCACCTCATGGTGCTAAGAAGTTTGACACCCGGCCCTGGTCCTTCGGCCTTTCTTGGAATCCGCTAGAGCAATTCTAGGTGCTTATATTAAGGAATTAAAGCCTCTGGGGTACCGTGGGGCAAAATGCGGGGAACCATGAGGGCGTGGCGGGTAGGCACCCATGTACGCACTACCACCTCATGGTGGTAAGAAGTTTGACACCCGGCCCAGGTCCCTCGGCCCTTCCTGGAATCCGCTAGAGAAATTGTAAGTGCTTATATTAAGGAATTAAGGCCTCTGGGGGTCCGTGGGGCAAAATGCGGGGAACCAGGAGGGCGTGGCGGGTAGGAACCTATGTACGCACAACCACCTCATGGTGCTAAGAAGTTTGACACCCGGCCCTGGTCCTTCGGCCTTTCTTGGAATCCGCTAGAGAAATTGTAAGTGCTTATATTAAGGAATTAAGGCCTCTGGGGGTCCGTGGGGCAAAATGCGGGGAACCAGGAGGGCGTGGCGGGTAGGAACCTATGTACGCACAACCACCTCATGGTGCTAAGAAGTTTGACACCCGGCCCTGGTCCTTCGGCCTTTCTTGGAATCCGCTAGAGCAATTCTAGGTGCTTATATTAAGGAATTAAAGCCTCTGGGGTACCGTGGGGCAAAATGCGGGGAACCATGAGGGCGTGGCGGGTAGGCACCCATGTACGCACTACCACCTCATGGTGGTAAGAAGTTTGACACCCGGCCCAGGTCTCTCGGCCCTTCCTGGAATCCGTAGAGCAATTGTAGGGGCTTATATTAAGGAAATAAGGCTTCTGGGGGTCCTTGGGGCAAAATGCGGGGAACCAGGAGGGCGTGGCAGGTAGGCACCCATGTACGCACAACCACCCCATGGTGGTAAGAAGTTTGACACCCGGCCCAGGTCCCTCGGCCCATCCTGGAATCCGCTAGAGAAATTCTAGGTGCTTATATTAAGGAATTAAGGCCTCTGGGGGACCGTGGGGCAAAATGCGGGGAACCAGGAGGGCGTGGCGGGTAGGCACCCATGTACGCACTACCACCTCATGGTGGTTAGAAGTTTGACACCCGGCCCAGGTCCCTCGGCCCTTCCTGGAATCCGCTAGAGCAATTCTTGTTGCTTATATTAAGGAATTAAAGCCTTTGGGGATCCCAGGGGCAAAATGCGGGGAACCAGGAGGGCGTGGCGAGTAGGCACCCATGTACGCACAACCACCTCATGGTGGTAAGAAGTTTGACACCCGGCTCAGGTCCCTCGGCCCTTCCTGGAATCCGCTAGGGAAATTCTAAGTGCTTATATTAAGGAATTAAGGCCTCTGGGGGTCCGTGGGGCAAAATGCGGGGAACCAGGAGGGCGTGGCGGGTAGGCACCAATGTACGCACTACCACCTCATGGTGGTAAGAAGTTTGACACCCGGCCCAGGTCCCTCGGCCCTTCCTGGAATCCGCTAGAGCAATTCTTGTTGCTTATATTAAGGAATTAAAGGCTCTGGGGATCCAAGGGCCAAAATGCGGGGAATCAGGAGGGCGTGGCGGGTAGGCACCCATGTACGCACAACCACCTCATGGTGGTAAGAAGTTTGACACCCGGCCCAGGTCCCTCGGCCGTTCCTGGAATCCGCTAGAGCAATTTTTGTTGCTTATATTAAGGAATTAAAGCCTTTGGGGATCCAAGGGGCAAAATGCGGGGAACCAGGAAGGCGTGGCGGGTAGGCACCCATGTACGCACAACCACCTCATGGTGGTAAGAAGTTTGACACCCGGCCCAGATCCCTCGGCCCTTCCTGGAATCCGCTAGAGAAATTCTAAGTGCTTATATTAAGGAATAACGGCCTCTGGGGGTCCGTGGGGCAATATGCGGGGAACCAGGAGGGCGTGGCGGGTAGGAACCTATGTACGCACAACCACCTCATGGTGCTAAGAAGTTTGACACCCGGCCCTGGTCCTTCGGCCTTTCCTGCAATCCGCTAGAGCAATTCTAGGTGCTTATATTAAGGAATTAAAGCCTCTGGGGTACCGTGGGGCAAAATGCGGGGAACCATGAGGGCGTGGCGGGTAGGCACCCATGTACGCACTACCACCTCATGGTGGTAAGAAGTTTGACACCCGGCCCAGGTCCCTCGGCCCTTCCTGGAATCCGCTAGAGCAATTCTAGGGGCTTATATTAAGGAAATAAGGCTTCTGGGGGTCCTTGGGGCAAAATGCGGGGAACCAGGAGGGCGTGGCAGGTAGGCACCCATGTACGCACAACCACCCCATGGTGGTAAGAAGTTTGACACCCGGCCCAGGTCCCTCGGCCCATCCTGGAATCCGCTAGAGAAATTCTAGGTGCTTATATTAAGGAATTAAGGCCTCTGGGGGACCGTGGGGCAAAATGCGGGGAACCAGGAGGGCGTGGCGGGTAGGCACCTATGTACGCACTACCACCTCATGGTGGTTAGAAGTTTGACACCCGGCCCAGGTCCCTCGGCCCTTCCTGGAATCCGCTAGAGCAATTCTTGTTGCTTATATTAAGGAATTAAAGCCTTTGGGGATCCCAGGGGCAAAATGCGGGGAACCAGGAGGGCGTGGCGAGTAGGCACCCATGTACGCACAACCACCTCATGGTGGTAAGAAGTTTGACACCCTGCTCAGGTCCCTCGGCCCTTCCTGGAATCCGCTAGGGAAATTCTAAGTGCTTATATTAAGGAATTAAGGCCTCTGGGGGTCCGTGGGGCAAAATACGGGGAACCAGGAGGGCGTGGCGGGTAGGCACCAATGTACGCACTACCACCTCATGGTGGTAAGAAGTTTGACACCCGGCCCTGGTCCTTCGGCCTTTCCTGCAATCCGCTAGAGCAATTCTAAGTGCTTATATTAAGGAATTAAGGCCTCTGGGGGACGGTGGGGCAAAATGCGGGGAACTAGGAGGGCGTGGCGGGTAGGAACCTATGTACGCACAACCACCTCATGGTGGTAAGAAGTTTGAGACCCGACCCAGGCCTCTAGGCCCTTCCTGGAATCCGCTAGAGCAATTCTTGTTGCTTATATTAAGGAATTAAAGCCTCTGGGGATCCAAGGGGCAAAATGCGGGGAACCAGGAGGGCGTGGCGGGTAGGCACCCATGTACGCACAACCACTTCATGGTGGTAAGAAGTTTGACACCCGGCCCAGGTCCCTCGGCCCTTCCTGGAATCCGCTAGAGAAATTCTAAGTGCTTATATTAAGGAATTAAGGCCTCTGGGGGTCCGTGGGGCAAAATGCGGGGAACCAGGAGGGCGTGGCGGGTAGGAACCTATGTACGCACAACCACCTCATGGTGCTAAGAAGTTTGACACTCGGCCCTGGTCCTTCGGCCATTCCTGGAATCCGCTAGAGCAATTCTTGTTGCTTATATTAAGGAATTAAAGCCTCTGGGGGACCGTGGGGCAAAATGCGGGGAACCATGAGGTCGTGGCGGGTAGGCACCCATGTACGCACTACCACCTCATGGTGGTAAGAAGTTTGACACCCGGCCCAGGTCCCTCGGCCCTTCCTGGAATCCGCTAGAGCAATTCTAGGGGCTTATATTAAGGAAATAAGGCTTCTGGGGGTCCTTGGGGCAAAATGCGGGGAACCAGGAGGGCGTGGCAGGTAGGCACCCATGTACGCACAACCACCCCATGGTGGTAAGAAGTTTGACACCCGGCCCAGGTCCCTCGGCCCTTCCTGGAATCCGCTAGGGAAATTCTAAGTGCTTATATTAAGGAATTAAGGCCTCTGGGGGTCCGTGGGGCAAAATGCGGGGAACCAGGAGGGCGTGGCGGGTAGGCACCAATGTACGCACTACCACCTCATGGTGGTAAGAAGTTTGACACCCGGCCCAGGTCCCTCGGCCCTTCCTGGAATCCGCTAGAGCAATTCTTGTTGCTTATATTAAGGAATTAAAGGCTCTGGGGATCCAAGGGCCAAAATGCGGGGAATCAGGAGGGCGTGGCGGGCAGGCACCCATGGACGCACAACCACCTCATGGTGGTAAGAAGTTTGACACCCGGCCCAGGTCCCTCGGCCGTTCCTGGAATCCGCTAGAGCAATTTTTGTTGCTTATATTAAGGAATTAAAGCCTTTGGGGATCCAAGGGGCAAAATGCGGGGAACCAGGAGGGCGTGGCGGGTAGGCACCCATGTACGCACAACCACCTCATGGTGGTAAGAAGTTTGACACCCGGCCCAGATCCCTCGGCCCTTCCTGGAATCCGCTAGAGAAATTCTAAGTGCTTATATTAAGGAATAACGGCCTCTGGGGGTCCGTGGGGCAATATGCGGGGAACCAGGAGGGCGTGGCGGGTAGGAACCTATGTACGCACAACCACCTCATGGTGCTAAGAAGTTTGACACCCGGCCCTGGTCCTTCGGCCTTTCCTGCAATCCGCTAGAGCAATTCTAGGTGCTTATATTAAGGAATTAAAGCCTCTGGGGTACCGTGGGGCAAAATGCGGGGAACCATGAGGGCGTGGCGGGTAGGCACCCATGTACGCACTACCACCTCATGGTGGTAAGAAGTTTGACACCCGGCCCAGGTCCCTCGGCCCTTCCTGGAATCCGCTAGAGCAATTCTAGGGGCTTATATTAAGGAAATAAGGCTTCTGGGGGTCCTTGGGGCAAAATGCGGGGAACCAGGCGGGCGTGGCAGGTAGGCACCCATGTACGCACAACCACCCCATGGTGGTAAGAAGTTTGACACCCGGCCCAGGTCCCTCGGCCCATCCTGGAATCCGCTAGAGAAATTCTAGGTGCTTATATTAAGGAATTAAGGCCTCTGGGGGACCGTGGGGCAAAATGCGGGGAACCAGGAGGGCGTGGCGGGTAGGCACCCATGTACGCACTACCACCTCATGGTGGTTAGAAGTTTGACACCCGGCCCAGGTCCCTCGGCCCTTCCTGGAATCCGCTAGAGCAATTCTTGTTGCTTATATTAAGGAATTAAAGCCTTTGGGGATCCCAGGGGCAAAATGCGGGGAACCAGGAGGGCGTGGCGAGTAGGCACCCATGTACGCACAACCACCTCATGGTGGTAAGAAGTTTGACACCCGGCTCAGGTCCCTCGGCCCTTCCTGGAATCCGCTAGGGAAATTCTAAGTGCTTATATTAAGGAATTAAGGCCTCTGGGGGTCCGTGGGGCAAAATGCGGGGAACCAGGAGGGCGTGGCGGGTAGGCACCAATGTACGCACTACCACCTCATGGTGGTAAGAAGTTTGACACCCGGCCCAGGTCCCTCGGCCCTTCCTGGAATCCGCTAGAGCAATTCTTGTTGCTTATATTAAGGAACTAAAGGCTCTGGGGATCCAAGGGCTAAAATGCGGGGAATCAGGAGGGCGTGGCGGGTAGGCACCCATGTACGCACAACCACCTCATGGTGGTAAGAAGTTTGACACCCGGCTCAGGTCCCTCGGCCGTTCCTGGAATCCGCTAGAGCAATTCTTGTTGCTTATATTAAGGAATTAAAGCCTTTGGGGATCCAAGGGGCAAAATGCGGGGAACCAGGAGGGCGTGGCGGGTAGGCACCCATGTACGCACAACCACCTCATGGTGGTAAGAAGTTTGACACCCGGCCCAGATCCCTCGGCCCTTCCTGGAATCCGCTAGAGAAATTCTAAGTGCTTATATTAAGGAATAACGGCCTCTGGGGGTCCGTGGGGCAATATGCGGGGAACCAGGAGGGCGTGGCGGGTAGGAACCTATGTACGCACAACCACCTCATGGTGCTAAGAAGTTTGACACCCGGCCCTGGTCCTTCGGCCTTTCCTGCAATCCGCTAGAGCAATTCTAAGTGCTTATATTAAGGAATTAAGGCCTCTGGGGGACGGTGGGGCAAAATGCGGGGAACTAGGAGGGCGTGGCGGGTAGGAACCTATGTACGCACAACCACTTCATGGTGGTAAGAAGTTTGAGACCCGACCCAGGCCTCTAGGCCCTTCCTGGAATCCGCTAGAGCAATTCTTGTTGCTTAAATTAAGGAATTAAAGCCTCTGGGGATCCAAGGGGCAAAATGCGGGGAACCAGGAGGGCGTGGCGGGTAGGCACCCATGTACGCACAACCGCCTTATGGTGGTAAGAAGTTTGACACCCGGCCCAGGTCCCCCGGCCCTTCCTGGAATCCGGTAGAGAAATTCTAAGTGCTTATATTAAGGAATTAAGGCCTCTGGGGGACGGTGGGGCAAAATGCGGGGAACCAGGAGGGCGTGGCGGGTAGGCACCCATGTACGCACAACCACCTCATGGTGGTGAGAAGTTTGACACCCGGCCCAGGTCCCCCGGCCCTTCCTGGAATCTGCTAGAGAAATTCTAAGTGCTTCTATTAAGGAATAACGGCCTCTGGGGGTCCGTGGGGCAATATGCGGGAACCAGGAGGGCGTGGCGGGTAGGAACCTATGTACGCACAACCACCTCATGGTGCTAAGAAGTTTGACACCCGGCCCTGGTCCTTCGGCCTTTCCTGCAATCCGCTAGAGCAATTCTAGGTGCTTATATTAAGGAATTAAGGCCTCTGGGGGACGGTGGGGCAAAATGCGGGGAACCAGGAGGACGTGGCGGGTAGGAACCTATGTACGCACAACCACCTCATGGTGGTAAGAAGTTTGACACCCGGCCCAGGTCCCTCGGCCCTTCCTGGAATCCGCTAGAGAAATTCTAAGTGCTTATATTAAGGAATTAAGGCCTCTGGGGGTCCGTGGGGCAAAATGCGGGGAACCAGGAGGGCGTGGCGGGTAGGAACCTATGTACGCACAACCACCTCATGGTGCTAAGAAGTTTGACACCCGGCCCTGGTCCTTCGACCTTTCCTGCAATCCGCTAGAGCAATTCTAGGTGCTTATATTAAGGAATTAAGGCCTCTGGGGGACGGTGGGGCAAAATGCGGGGAACCAGGAGGACGTGGCGGGTAGGAACCTATGTACGCACAACCACCTCATGGTGGTAAGAAGTTTGAGACCCGACCCAGGCCTCTAGGCCCTTCCTGGAATCCGCTAGAGCAATTCTTGTTGCTTATATTAAGGAATTAAAGCCTCTGGGGATCCAAGGGGCAAAATGCGGGGAACCAGGAGGGCGTGGCGGGTAGGCACCCATGTACGCACAACCACCTCATGGTGGTAAGAAGTTTGACACCCGGCCCAGGTCCCTCGGCCCTTCCTGGAATCCGCTAGAGAAATTGTAAGTGCTTATATTAAGGAATTAAGGCCTCTGGGGGTCCGTGGGGCAAAATGCGGGGAACCAGGAGGGCGTGGCGGGTAGGAACCTATGTACGCACAACCACCTCATGGTGCTAAGAAGTTTGACACCCGGCCCTGGTCCTTCGGCCTTTCTTGGAATCCGCTAGAGCAATTCTAGGTGCTTATATTAAGGAATTAAAGCCTCTGGGGTACCGTGGGGCAAAATGCGGGGAACCATGAGGGCGTGGCGGGTAGGCACCCATGTACGCACTACCACCTCATGGTGGTAAGAAGTTTGACACCCGGCCCAGGTCTCTCGGCCCTTCCTGGAATCCGTAGAGCAATTGTAGGGGCTTATATTAAGGAAATAAGGCTTCTGGGGGTCCTTGGGGCAAAATGCGGGGAACCAGGAGGGCGTGGCAGGTAGGCACCCATGTACGCACAACCACCCCATGGTGGTAAGAAGTTTGACACCCGGCCCAGGTCCCTCGGCCCATCCTGGAATCCGCTAGAGAAATTCTAGGTGCTTATATTAAGGAATTAAGGCCTCTGGGGGACCGTGGGGCAAAATGCGGGGAACCAGGAGGGCGTGGCGGGTAGGCACCCATGTACGCACTACCACCTCATGGTGGTTAGAAGTTTGACACCCGGCCCAGGTCCCTCGGCCCTTCCTGGAATCCGCTAGAGCAATTCTTGTTGCTTATATTAAGGAATTAAAGCCTTTGGGGATCCCAGGGGCAAAATGCGGGGAACCAGGAGGGCGTGGCGAGTAGGCACCCATGTACGCACAACCACCTCATGGTGGTAAGAAGTTTGACACCCGGCTCAGGTCCCTCGGCCCTTCCTGGAATCCGCTAGGGAAATTCTAAGTGCTTATATTAAGGAATTAAGGCCTCTGGGGGTCCGTGGGGCAAAATGCGGGGAACCAGGAGGGCGTGGCGGGTAGGCACCAATGTACGCACTACCACCTCATGGTGGTAAGAAGTTTGACACCCGGCCCAGGTCCCTCGGCGCTTCCTGGAATCCGCTAGAGCAATTCTTGTTGCTTATATTAAGGAATTAAAGGCTCTGGGGATCCAAGGGCCAAAATGCGGGGAATCAGGAGGGCGTGGCGGGTAGGCACCCATGTACGCACAACCACCTCATGGTGGTAAGAAGTTTGACACCCGGCCCAGGTCCCTCGGCCGTTCCTGGAATCCGCTAGAGCAATTTTTGTTGCTTATATTAAGGAATTAAAGCCTTTGGGGATCCAAGGGGCAAAATGCGGGGAACCAGGAAGGCGTGGCGGGTAGGCACCCATGTACGCACAACCACCTCATGGTGGTAAGAAGTTTGACACCCGGCCCAGATCCCTCGGCCCTTCCTGGAATCCGCTAGAGAAATTCTAAGTGCTTATATTAAGGAATAACGGCCTCTGGGGGTCCGTGGGGCAATATGCGGGGAACCAGGAGGGCGTGGCGGGTAGGAACCTATGTACGCACAACCACCTCATGGTGCTAAGAAGTTTGACACCCGGCCCTGGTCCTTCGGCCTTTCCTGCAATCCGCTAGAGCAATTCTAGGTGCTTATATTAAGGAATTAAAGCCTCTGGGGTACCGTGGGGCAAAATGCGGGGAACCATGAGGGCGTGGCGGGTAGGCACCCATGTACGCACTACCACCTCATGGTGGTAAGAAGTTTGACACCCGGCCCAGGTCCCTCGGCCCTTCCTGGAATCCGCTAGAGCAATTCTAGGGGCTTATATTAAGGAAATAAGGCTTCTGGGGGTCCTTGGGGCAAAATGCGGGGAACCAGGAGGGCGTGGCAGGTAGGCACCCATGTACGCACAACCACCCCATGGTGGTAAGAAGTTTGACACCCGGCCCAGGTCCCTCGGCCCATCCTGGAATCCGCTAGAGAAATTCTAGGTGCTTATATTAAGGAATTAAGGCCTCTGGGGGACCGTGGGGCAAAATGCGGGGAACCAGGAGGGCGTGGCGGGTAGGCACCTATGTACGCACTACCACCTCATGGTGGTTAGAAGTTTGACACCCGGCCCAGGTCCCTCGGCCCTTCCTGGAATCCGCTAGAGCAATTCTTGTTGCTTATATTAAGGAATTAAAGCCTTTGGGGATCCCAGGGGCAAAATGCGGGGAACCAGGAGGGCGTGGCGAGTAGGCACCCATGTACGCACAACCACCTCATGGTGGTAAGAAGTTTGACACCCTGCTCAGGTCCCTCGGCCCTTCCTGGAATCCGCTAGGGAAATTCTAAGTGCTTATATTAAGGAATTAAGGCCTCTGGGGGTCCGTGGGGCAAAATGCGGGGAACCAGGAGGGCGTGGCGGGTAGGCACCAATGTACGCACTACCACCTCATGGTGGTAAGAAGTTTGACACCCGGCCCTGGTCCTTCGGCCTTTCCTGCAATCCGCTAGAGCAATTCTAAGTGCTTATATTAAGGAATTAAGGCCTCTGGGGGACGGTGGGGCAAAATGCGGGGAACTAGGAGGGCGTGGCGGGTAGGAACCTATGTACGCACAACCACCTCATGGTGGTAAGAAGTTTGAGACCCGACCCAGGCCTCTAGGCCCTTCCTGGAATCCGCTAGAGCAATTCTTGTTGCTTATATTAAGGAATTAAAGCCTCTGGGGATCCAAGGGGCAAAATGCGGGGAACCAGGAGGGCGTGGCGGGTAGGCACCCATGTACGCACAACCACTTCATGGTGGTAAGAAGTTTGACACCCGGCCCAGGTCCCTCGGCCCTTCCTGGAATCCGCTAGAGAAATTCTAAGTGCTTATATTAAGGAATTAAGGCCTCTGGGGGTCCGTGGGGCAAAATGCGGGGAACCAGGAGGGCGTGGCGGGTAGGAACCTATGTACGCACAACCACCTCATGGTGCTAAGAAGTTTGACACTCGGCCCTGGTCCTTCGGCCATTCCTGGAATCCGCTAGAGCAATTCTTGTTGCTTATATTAAGGAATTAAAGCCTCTGGGGGACCGTGGGGCAAAATGCGGGGAACCATGAGGTCGTGGCGGGTAGGCACCCATGTACGCACTACCACCTCATGGTGGTAAGAAGTTTGACACCCGGCCCAGGTCCCTCGGCCCTTCCTGGAATCCGCTAGAGCAATTCTAGGGGCTTATATTAAGGAAATAAGGCTTCTGGGGGTCCTTGGGGCAAAATGCGGGGAACCAGGAGGGCGTGGCAGGTAGGCACCCATGTACGCACAACCACCCCATGGTGGTAAGAAGTTTGACACCCGGCCCAGGTCTCTCGGCCCTTCCTGGAATCCGCTAGGGAAATTCTAAGTGCTTATATTAAGGAATTAAGGCCTCTGGGGGTCCGTGGGGCAAAATGCGGGGAACCAGGAGGGCGTGGCGGGTAGGCACCAATGTACGCACTACCACCTCATGGTGGTAAGAAGTTTGACACCCGGCCCAGGTCCCTCGGCCCTTCCTGGAATCCGCTAGAGCAATTCTTGTTGCTTATATTAAGGAATTAAAGGCTCTGGGGATCCAAGGGCCAAAATGCGGGGAATCAGGAGGGCGTGGCGGGCAGGCACCCATGGACGCACAACCACCTCATGGTGGTAAGAAGTTTGACACCCGGCCCAGGTCCCTCGGCCGTTCCTGGAATCCGCTAGAGCAATTTTTGTTGCTTATATTAAGGAATTAAAGCCTTTGGGGATCCAAGGGGCAAAATGCGGGGAACCAGGAGGGCGTGGCGGGTAGGCACCCATGTACGCACAACCACCTCATGGTGGTAAGAAGTTTGACACCCGGCCCAGATCCCTCGGCCCTTCCTGGAATCCGCTAGAGAAATTCTAAGTGCTTATATTAAGGAATAACGGCCTCTGGGGGTCCGTGGGGCAATATGCGGGGAACCAGGAGGGCGTGGCGGGTAGGAACCTATGTACGCACAACCACCTCATGGTGCTAAGAAGTTTGACACCCGGCCCTGGTCCTTCGGCCTTTCCTGCAATCCGCTAGAGCAATTCTAGGTGCTTATATTAAGGAATTAAAGCCTCTGGGGTACCGTGGGGCAAAATGCGGGGAACCATGAGGGCGTGGCGGGTAGGCACCCATGTACGCACTACCACCTCATGGTGGTAAGAAGTTTGACACCCGGCCCAGGTCCCTCGGCCCTTCCTGGAATCCGCTAGAGCAATTCTAGGGGCTTATATTAAGGAAATAAGGCTTCTGGGGGTCCTTGGGGCAAAATGCGGGGAACCAGGAGGGCGTGGCAGGTAGGCACCCATGTACGCACAACCACCCCATGGTGGTAAGAAGTTTGACACCCGGCCCAGGTCCCTCGGCCCATCCTGGAATCCGCTAGAGAAATTCTAGGTGCTTATATTAAGGAATTAAGGCCTCTGGGGGACCGTGGGGCAAAATGCGGGGAACCAGGAGGGCGTGGCGGGTAGGCACCCATGTACGCACTACCACCTCATGGTGGTTAGAAGTTTGACACCCGGCCCAGGTCCCTCGGCCCTTCCTGGAATCCGCTAGAGCAATTCTTGTTGCTTATATTAAGGAATTAAAGCCTTTGGGGATCCCAGGGGCAAAATGCGGGGAACCAGGAGGGCGTGGCGAGTAGGCACCCATGTACGCACAACCACCTCATGGTGGTAAGAAGTTTGACACCCGGCTCAGGTCCCTCGGCCCTTCCTGGAATCCGCTAGGGAAATTCTAAGTGCTTATATTAAGGAATTAAGGCCTCTGGGGGTCCGTGGGGCAAAATGCGGGGAACCAGGAGGGCGTGGCGGGTAGGCACCAATGTACGCACTACCACCTCATGGTGGTAAGAAGTTTGACACCCGGCCCAGGTCCCTCGGCCCTTCCTGGAATCCGCTAGAGCAATTCTTGTTGCTTATATTAAGGAACTAAAGGCTCTGGGGATCCAAGGGCTAAAATGCGGGGAATCAGGAGGGCGTGGCGGGTAGGCACCCATGTACGCACAACCACCTCATGGTGGTAAGAAGTTTGACACCCGGCTCAGGTCCCTCGGCCGTTCCTGGAATCCGCTAGAGCAATTCTTGTTGCTTATATTAAGGAATTAAAGCCTTTGGGGATCCAAGGGGCAAAATGCGGGGAACCAGGAGGGCGTGGCGGGTAGGCACCCATGTACGCACAACCACCTCATGGTGGTAAGAAGTTTGACACCCGGCCCAGATCCCTCGGCCCTTCCTGGAATCCGCTAGAGAAATTCTAAGTGCTTATATTAAGGAATAACGGCCTCTGGGGGTCCGTGGGGCAATATGCGGGGAACCAGGAGGGCGTGGCGGGTAGGAACCTATGTACGCACAACCACCTCATGGTGCTAAGAAGTTTGACACCCGGCCCTGGTCCTTCGGCCTTTCCTGCAATCCGCTAGAGCAATTCTAAGTGCTTATATTAAGGAATTAAGGCCTCTGGGGGACGGTGGGGCAAAATGCGGGGAACTAGGAGGGCGTGGCGGGTAGGAACCTATGTACGCACAACCACTTCATGGTGGTAAGAAGTTTGAGACCCGACCCAGGCCTCTAGGCCCTTCCTGGAATCCGCTAGAGCAATTCTTGTTGCTTAAATTAAGGAATTAAAGCCTCTGGGGATCCAAGGGGCAAAATGCGGGGAACCAGGAGGGCGTGGCGGGTAGGCACCCATGTACGCACAACCGCCTTATGGTGGTAAGAAGTTTGACACCCGGCCCAGGTCCCCCGGCCCTTCCTGGAATCCGGTAGAGAAATTCTAAGTGCTTATATTAAGGAATTAAGGCCTCTGGGGGACGGTGGGGCAAAATGCGGGGAACCAGGAGGGCGTGGCGGGTAGGCACCCATGTACGCACAACCACCTCATGGTGGTGAGAAGTTTGACACCCGGCCCAGGTCCCCCGGCCCTTCCTGGAATCTGCTAGAGAAATTCTAAGTGCTTCTATTAAGGAATAACGGCCTCTGGGGGTCCGTGGGGCAATATGCGGGAACCAGGAGGGCGTGGCGGGTAGGAACCTATGTACGCACAACCACCTCATGGTGCTAAGAAGTTTGACACCCGGCCCTGGTCCTTCGGCCTTTCCTGCAATCCGCTAGAGCAATTCTAGGTGCTTATATTAAGGAATTAAGGCCTCTGGGGGACGGTGGGGCAAAATGCGGGGAACCAGGAGGACGTGGCGGGTAGGAACCTATGTACGCACAACCACCTCATGGTGGTAAGAAGTTTGACACCCGGCCCAGGTCCCTCGGCCCTTCCTGGAATCCGCTAGAGAAATTCTAAGTGCTTATATTAAGGAATTAAGGCCTCTGGGGGTCCGTGGGGCAAAATGCGGGGAACCAGGAGGGCGTGGCGGGTAGGAACCTATGTACGCACAACCACCTCATGGTGCTAAGAAGTTTGACACTCGGCCCTGGTCCTTCGGCCTTTCCTGGAATCCGCTAGAGCAATTCTTGTTGCTTATATTAAGGAATTAAAGCCTCTGGGGGACCGTGGGGCAAAATGCGGGGAACCATGAGGGCGTGGCGGGTAGGCACCCATGTACGCACTACCACCTCATGGTGGTAAGAAGTTTGACACCCGGCCCAGGTCCCTCGGCCCTTCCTGGAATCCGCTAGAGCAATTCTAGGGGCTAATATTAAGGAAATAAGGCTTCTGGGGGTCCTTGGGGCAAAATGCGGGGAACCAGGAGGGCGTGGCAGGTAGGCACCCATGTACGCACAACCACCCCATGGTGGTAAGAAGTTTGACACCCGGCCCAGGTCCCTCGGCCCATCCTGGAATCCGCTAGAGAAATTCTAGGTGCTTATATTAAGCAATTAAGGCCTCTGGGGGACCGTGGGGCAAAATGCGGGGAACCAGGAGGGCGTGGCGGGTAGGCACCCATGTACGCACTACCACCTCATGGTGGTTAGAAGTTTGACACCCGGCCCAGGTCCCTCGGCCCTTCCTGGAATCCGCTAGAGCAATTCTTGTTGCTTATATTAAGGAATTAAAGCCTTTGGGGATCCCAGGGGCAAAATGCGGGGAACCAGGAGGGCGTGGCGAGTAGGCACCCATGTACGCACAACCACCTCATGGTGGTAAGAAGTTTGACACCCGGCTCAGGTCCCTCGGCCCTTCCTGGAATCCGCTAGGGAAATTCTAAGTGCTTATATTAAGGAATTAAGGCCTCTGGGGGTCCGTGGGGCAAAATGCGGGGAACCAGGAGGGCGTGGCGGGTAGGCACCAATGTACGCACTACCACCTCATGGTGGTAAGAAGTTTGACACCCGGCCCAGGTCCCTCGGCCCTTCCTGGAATCCGCTAGAGCAATTCTTGTTGCTTATATTAAGGAACTAAAGGCTCTGGGGATCCAAGGGCTAAAATGCGGGGAATCAGGAGGGCGTGGCGGGTAGGCACCCATGTACGCACAACCACCTCATGGTGGTAAGAAGTTTGACACCCGGCTCAGGTCTCTCGGCCGTTCCTGGAATCCGCTAGAGCAATTCTTGTTGCTTATATTAAGGAATTAAAGCCTTTGGGGATCCAAGGGGCAAAATGCGGGGAACCAGGAGGGCGTGGCGGGTAGGCACCCATGTACGCACAACCACCTCATGGTGGTAAGAAGTTTGACACCCGGCCCAGATCCCTCGGCCCTTCCTGGAATCCGCTAGAGAAATTCTAAGTGCTTATATTAAGGAATAACGGCCTCTGGGGGTCCGTGGGGCAATATGCGGGGAACCAGGAGGGCGTGGCGGGTAGGAACCTATGTACGCACAACCACCTCATGGTGCTAAGAAGTTTGACACCCGGCCCTGGTCCTTCGGCCTTTCCTGCAATCCGCTAGAGCAATTCTAAGTGCTTATATTAAGGAATTAAGGCCTCTGGGGGACGGTGGGGCAAAATGCGGGGAACTAGGAGGGCGTGGCGGGTAGGAACCTATGTACGCACAACCACTTCATGGTGGTAAGAAGTTTGAGACCCGACCCAGGCCTCTAGGCCCTTCCTGGAATCCGCTAGAGCAATTCTTGTTGCTTAAATTAAGGAATTAAAGCCTCTGGGGATCCAAGGGGCAAAATGCGGGGAACCAGGAGGGCGTGGCGGGTAGGCACCCATGTACGCACAACCACCTCATGGTGGTAAGAAGTTTGACACCCGGCCCAGGTCCCTCGGCCCTTCCTGGAATCCGCTAGAGAAATTCTAAGTGCTTATATTAAGGAATTAAGGCCTCTGGGGGTCCGTGGGGCAAAATGCGGGGAACCAGAAGGGCGTGGCGGGTAGGAATCTATGTACGCACAACCACCTCATGGTGCTAAGAAGTTTGACACCCGGCCCTGGTCCTTCGGCCTTTCCTGGAATCCGCTAGAGCAATTCTAGGTGCTTATATTAAGGAATTAAGGCCTCTGGGGGACGGTGGGGCAAAATGCGGGGAACCAGGAGGGCGTGGCGGGTAGGCACCCATGTACGCACAACCACCTCATGGTGGTGAGAAGTTTGACACCCGGCCCAGGTCCCCCGGCCCTTCCTGGAATCTGCTAGAGAAATTCTAAGTGCTTCTATTAAGGAATAACGGCCTCTGGGGGTCCGTGGGGCAATATGCGGGAACCAGGAGGGCGTGGCGGGTAGGAACCTATGTACGCACAACCACCTCATGGTGCTAAGAAGTTTGACACCCGGCCCAGGTCCCTCGGCCCTTCCTGGAATCCGCTAGAGCAATTCTAAGGGCTTATATTAAGGAAATAAGGCTTCTGGGGGTCCTTGGGGCAAAATGCGGGGAACCAGGAGGGCGTGGCAGGTAGGCACCCATGTACGCACAACCACCCCTTGGTGGTAAGAAGTTTGACACCCGGCCCAGGTCCCTCGGCCCATCCTGGAATCCGCTAGAGAAATTCTAGGTGCTTATATTAAGGAATTAAAGCCTCTGGGGGTCCGTGGGGCAAAATGCGGGGAACCAGGAGGGCGTGGCGGGTAGGCACCCATGTTCGCACAACCACCTCATGGTGGTAAGAAGTTTGACACCCGTCCCAGATCCCTCGGCCCTTCCTGGAATCCGCTAGAGAAATTCTAAGTGCTTATATTAAGGAATAACGGCCTCTGGGGGTCCGTGGGGCAATATGCGGGGAACCAGGAGGGCGTGGCGGGTAGGAACCTATGTACGCACAACCACCTCATGGTGCTAAGAAGTTTGACACCCGGCCCTGGTCCTTCGGCCTTTCCTGCAATCCGCTAGAGCAATTCTAAGTGCTTATATTAAGGAATTAAGGCCTCTGGGGGTCCGTGGGGCAAAATGCGGGGAACCAGAAGGGCGTGGCGGGTAGGAATCTATGTACGCACAACCACCTCATGGTGCTAAGAAGTTTGACACCCGGCCCTGGTCCTTCGGCCTTTCCTGGAATCCGCTAGAGCAATTCTAGGTACTTATATTAAGGAATTAAAGCCTCTGGGGGTCCGTGGGGCAAAAAGCGGGGAACCAGGAGGACGTGGCGGGTAGGAACCTATGTACGCACAACCACCTCATGGTGGTTAGAAGTTTGACACCCGGCCCAGGTCCCCCGGCCCTTCCTGGAATCCGCTAGAGAAATTCTAAGTGCTTATATTAAGGAATAACGGCCTCTGGGGGTCCGAGGGGCAAAATGCGGGGAACCAGGAGGGCGTGGCGGGTAGGAACCTATGTACGCACAACCACCTCATGGTGCTAAGAAGTTTGACACCCGGCCCTGGTCCTTCGGCCTTTCCTGCAATCCGCTAGAGCAATTCTAGGTGCTTATATTAAGGAATTAAGGCCTCTGGGGGACGGTGGGGCAAAATGCGGGGAACCAGGAGGGCGTGGCGGGTAGGCACCCATGTACGCACAACCACCTCATGGTGGTGAGAAGTTTGACACCCGGCCCAGGTCCCCCGGCCCTTCCTGGAATCTGCTAGAGAAATTCTAAGTGCTTCTATTAAGGAATAACGGCCTCTGGGGGTCCGTGGGGCAATATGCGGGGAACCAGGAGGGCGTGGCGGGTAGGAACCTATGTACGCACAACCACCTCATGGTGGTAAGAAGTTTGACACCCGGCCCTGGTCCTTCGGCCTTTCCTGCAATCCGCTAGAGCAATTCTAGGTGCTTATATTAAGGAATTAAGGCCTCTGGGGGACGGTGGGGCAAAATGCGGGGAACCAGGAGGACGTGGCGGGTAGGAACCTATGTACGCACAACCACCTCATGGTGGTAAGAAGTTTGAGACCCGACCCAGGCCTCTAGGCCCTTCCTGGAATCCGCTAGAGCAATTCTTGTTGCTTATATTAAGGAATTAAAGCCTCTGGGGATCCCAGGGGCAAAATGCGGGGAACCAGGAGGGCGTGGCGGGTAGGCACCCATGTACGCACAACCACCTCATGGTGGTAAGAAGTTTGACACCCGGCTCAGGTCCCTCGGCCCTTCCTGGAATCCGCTAGGGAAATTCTAAGTGCTTATATTAAGGAATTAAGGCCTCTGGGGGTCCGTGGGGCAAAATGCGGGGAACCAGGAGGGCGTGGCGGGTAGGCACCAATGTACGCACTACCACCTCATGGTGGTAAGAAGTTTGACACCCGGCCCAGGCCTCTCGGCCGTTCCTGGAATCCGCTAGAGCAATTCTTGTTGCTTATATTAAGGAATTAAAGCCTTTGGGGATCCAAGGGGCAAAATGCGGGGAACCAGGAGGGCGTGGCGGGTAGGCACCCATGTACGCACAACCACCTCATGGTGGTAAGAAGTTTGACACCCGGCCCAGATCCCTCGGCCCTTCCTGGAATCCGCTAGAGAAATTCTAAGTGCTTATATTAAGGAATAACGGCCTCTGGGGGTCCGTGGGGCAATATGCGGGGAACCAGGAGGGCGTGGCGGGTAGGAACCTATGTACGCACAACCACCTCATGGTGCTAAGAAGTTTGACACCCGGCCCTGGTCCTTCGGCCTTTCCTGCAATCCGCTAGAGCAATTCTAAGTGCTTATATTAAGGAATTAAGGCCTCTGGGGGACGGTGGGGCAAAATGCGGGGAACTAGGAGGGCGTGGCGGGTAGGAACCTATGTACGCACAACCACTTCATGGTGGTAAGAAGTTTGAGACCCGACCCAGGCCTCTAGGCCCTTCCTGGAATCCGCTAGAGCAATTCTTGTTGCTTAAATTAAGGAATTAAAGCCTCTGGGGATCCAAGGGGCAAAATGCGGGGAACCAGGAGGGCGTGGCGGGTAGGCACCCATGTACGCACAACCACCTCATGGTGGTAAGAAGTTTGACACCCGGCCCAGGTCCCTCGGCCCTTCCTGGAATCCGCTAGAGAAATTCTAAGTGCTTATATTAAGGAATTAAGGCCTCTGGGGGTCCGTGGGGCAAAATGCGGGGAACCAGAAGGGCGTGGCGGGTAGGAATCTATGTACGCACAACCACCTCATGGTGCTAAGAAGTTTGACACCCGGCCCTGGTCCTTCGGCCTTTCCTGGAATCCGCTAGAGCAATTCTAGGTGCTTATATTAAGGAATTAAGGCCTCTGGGGGACGGTGGGGCAAAATGCGGGGAACCAGGAGGGCGTGGCGGGTAGGCACCCATGTTCGCACAACCACCTCATGGTGGTGAGAAGTTTGACACCCGGCCCAGGTCCCCCGGCCCTTCCTGGAATCTGCTAGAGAAATTCTAAGTGCTTCTATTAAGGAATAACGGCCTCTGGGGGTCCGTGGGGCAATATGCGGGAACCAGGAGGGCGTGGCGGGTAGGAACCTATGTACGCACAACCACCTCATGGTGCTAAGAAGTTTGACACCCGGCCCAGGTCCCTCGACCCTTCCTGGAATCCGCTAGAGCAATTCTAAGGGCTTATATTAAGGAAATAAGGCTTCTGGGGGTCCTTGGGGCAAAATGCGGGGAACCAGGAGGGCGTGGCAGGTAGGCACCCATGTACGCACAACCACCCCTTGGTGGTAAGAAGTTTGACACCCGGCCCAGGTCCCTCGGCCCATCCTGGAATCCGCTAGAGAAATTCTAGGTGCTTATATTAAGGAATTAAAGCCTCTGGGGGTCCGTGGGGCAAAATGCGGGGAACCAGGAGGGCGTGGCGGGTAGGCACCCATGTTCGCACAACCACCTCATGGTGGTAAGAAGTTTGACACCCGTCCCAGATCCCTCGGCCCTTCCTGGAATCCGCTAGAGAAATTCTAAGTGCTTATATTAAGGAATAACGGCCTCTGGGGGTCCGTGGGGCAATATGCGGGGAACCAGGAGGGCGTGGCGGGTAGGAACCTATGTACGCACAACCACCTCATGGTGCTAAGAAGTTTGACACCCGGCCCTGGTCCTTCGGCCTTTCCTGCAATCCGCTAGAGCAATTCTAAGTGCTTATATTAAGGAATTAAGGCCTCTGGGGGTCCGTGGGGCAAAATGCGGGGAACCAGAAGGGCGTGGCGGGTAGGAATCTATGTACGCACAACCACCTCATGGTGCTAAGAAGTTTGACACCCGGCCCTGGTCCTTCGGCCTTTCCTGGAATCCGCTAGAGCAATTCTAGGTACTTATATTAAGGAATTAAAGCCTCTGGGGGTCCGTGGGGCAAAAAGCGGGGAACCAGGAGGACGTGGCGGGTAGGAACCTATGTACGCACAACCACCTCATGGTGGTTAGAAGTTTGACACCCGGCCCAGGTCCCCCGGCCCTTCCTGGAATCCGCTAGAGAAATTCTAAGTGCTTATATTAAGGAATAACGGCCTCTGGGGGTCCGAGGGGCAAAATGCGGGGAACCAGGAGGGCGTGGCGGGTAGGAACCTATGTACGCACAACCACCTCATGGTGCTAAGAAGTTTGACACCCGGCCCTGGTCCTTCGGCCTTTCCTGCAATCCGCTAGAGCAATTCTAGGTGCTTATATTAAGGAATTAAGGCCTCTGGGGGACGGTGGGGCAAAATGCGGGGAACCAGGAGGGCGTGGCGGGTAGGCACCCATGTACGCACAACCACCTCATGGTGGTGAGAAGTTTGACACCCGGCCCAGGTCCCCCGGCCCTTCCTGGAATCTGCTAGAGAAATTCTAAGTGCTTCTATTAAGGAATAACGGCCTCTGGGGGTCCGTGGGGCAATATGCGGGGAACCAGGAGGGCGTGGCGGGTAGGAACCTATGTACGCACAACCACCTCATGGTGGTAAGAAGTTTGACACCCGGCCCTGGTCCTTCGGCCTTTCCTGCAATCCGCTAGAGCAATTCTAGGTGCTTATATTAAGGAATTAAGGCCTCTGGGGGACGGTGGGGCAAAATGCGGGGAACCAGGAGGACGTGGCGGGTAGGAACCTATGTACGCACAACCACCTCATGGTGGTAAGAAGTTTGAGACCCGACCCAGGCCTCTAGGCCCTTCCTGGAATCCGCTAGAGCAATTCTTGTTGCTTATATTAAGGAATTAAAGCCTCTGGGGATCCCAGGGGCAAAATGCGGGGAACCAGGAGGGCGTGGCGGGTAGGCACCCATGTACGCACAACCACCTCATGGTGGTAAGAAGTTTGACACCCGGCTCAGGTCCCTCGGCCCTTCCTGGAATCCGCTAGGGAAATTCTAAGTGCTTATATTAAGGAATTAAGGCCTCTGGGGGTCCGTGGGGCAAAATGCGGGGAACCAGGAGGGCGTGGCGGGTAGGCACCAATGTACGCACTACCACCTCATGGTGGTAAGAAGTTTGACACCCGGCCCAGGCCTCTCGGCCCTTCCTGGAATCCGCTAGAGCAATTCTAGGTGCTTATATTAAGGAATTAAAGCCTCTGGGAAACCAAGGAGCAAAATGTGGGGAACCAGGAGGGCGTGGCGGGTAGGCACCCATGTACGCACAACCACCTCATGGTGGTAAGAAGTTTGACACCCGGCCCAGATCCCTCGGCCCTTCCTGGAATCCGCTAGAGAAATTCTAAGTGCTTATATTAAGGAATTAAGGCCTCTGGGGGTCCGTGGGGCAAAAAGCGGGGAACCGGGAGGGCGTGGCGGGTAGGCACCCATGTACGCACAACCACCTCATGGTGGTAAGAAGTTTGACACCCGGCCCAGGTCCCCCGGCCCTTCCTGTAATCCGCTAGAGAAATTCTAAGTGCTTATATTAAGGAATTAAGGCCTCTGGGGGTCCGTGGGGCAAAATGCGGGGAACCAGGAGGGCGTGGCGGGTAGGAACCTATGTACGCACAACCAACTCATGGTGCTAAGAAGTTTGACACCCGGCCCTGGTCCTTCGGCCTTTCCTGGAATCCGCTAGAGCAATTCTAGGTGCTTATATTAAGGAATTAAGGCCTCTGGGAAACCGTGGGGCAAAATGCGGGGAACCAGGAGGGCGTGGCGGGTAGGCACCCATGTACGCACTACCACCTCACGGTGGTAAGAAGTTTGACACCCGGCCCAGGTCCCTCGGCCCTTCCTGGAATCCGCTAGAGCAATTCTTGTTGCTTATAATGAGGAATTAAAGGCTCTGGGGATCCAAGGGCCAAAATGCGGGGAACCAGGAGGGCGTGGCGGGTAGGCACCCATGTACGCACAACCACCTCATGGTGGTAAGAAGTTTGACACACGGCCCAGGTCCCTCGGCCCTTCCTGGAATCCGCTAGAGCAATTCTTGTTGCTTATATTAAGGAATTAAAGCCTCTGGGAAACCAAGGAGCAAAATGCGGGGAACCAGGAGGGCGTGGCGGGTAGGCACCCATGTACGCACAACCACCTCATGGTGGTAAGAAGTTTGACACCCGGCCCAGATCCCTCGGCCCTTCCTGGAATCCGCTAGAGAAATTCTAAGTGCTTATATTAAGGAATTAAGGCCTCTGGGGGTCCTTGGGGCAAAATGCGGGGAACCAGGAGGGCGTGGCGGGTAGGAACCTATGTACGCACAACCAACTCATGGTGCTAAGAAGTTTGACACCCGGCCCTGGTCCTTCGGCCTTTCCTGGAATCCGCTAGAGCAATTCTAGGTGCTTATATTAAGGAATTAAGGCCTCTGGGGGACCGTGGGGCAAAATGCGGGGAACCAGGAGGGCCTGGCGGGTAGGCACCCATGTACGCACTACCATCTCACGGTGGTAAGAAGTTTGACACCCGGCCCAGGTCCCTCGGCCCTTCCTGGAATCCGCTAGAGCAATTCTTGTTGCTTATAATGAGGAATTAAAGGCTCTGGGGATCCAAGGGTCAAAATGCGGGGAACCAGGAGGGCATGGCGGGTAGTCACCCATGTACGCACAACCACCTCATGGTGGTAAGAAGTTTGACACCCGGCCCAGGTCCCTCGGCCGTTCCTGGAATCCGCTAGAGCAATTCTTGTTGCTTATATTAAGGAATTAAAGCCTCTGGGGATCCAAGGGGCAAAATGCGGGGAACCAGGAGGGCGTGGCGGGTAGGCACCCATGTACGCACAACCACCTCATGGTGGTAAGAAGTTTGACACCCGGCCCAGGTCCCTCGGCCCTTCCTGGAATCCGCTAGAGCAATTCTAGGGGCTTATATTAAAGAAATAAGGCTTCTGGGGGTCCTTGGGGCAAAATGCGGGGAACCAGGAGGGCGTGGCAGGTAGGCACCCATGTACGCACAACCACCCCATGGTGGTAAGAAGTTTGACACCCGGCCCAGGTCCCTCGGCCCATCCTGGAATCCGCTAGAGAAATTCTAGGTGCTTATATTAAGGAATTAAAGCCTCTGGGGGTCCGTGGGGCAAAATGCGGGGAACCAGGAGGGCGTGGTGGGTAGGCACCTATGTACGCACAACCACCTCATGGTGGTAAGAAGTTTGACACCCGACCCAGGCCTCTCGGCCCTTCCTGGAATCCGCTAGAGCAATTCTAGGTGCTTATATTAAGGAATTAAAGCCTCTGGGAAACCAAGGAGCAAAATGCGGGGAACCAGGAGGGCGTGGCGGGTAGGCACCCATGTACGCACAACCACCTCATGGTGGTAAGAAGTTTGACACCCGGCCCAGGTCCCTCGGCCCTTCCTGGAATCCGCTAGAGCAATTCTAGGGGCTTATATTAAGGAAATAAGGCTTCTGGGGGTCCTTGGGGCAAAATGCGGGGAACCAGGAGGGCGTGGCAGGTAGGCACCCATGTACGCACAACCACCCCATGGTGGTAAGAAGTTTGACACCCGGCCCAGGTCCCTCGGCCCATCCTGGAATCCGCTAGAGAAATTCTAGGTGCTTATATTAAGGAATTAAGGCTTCTGGGGGACCGTGGGGCAAAATGCGGGGAACCAGGAGGGCGTGGCGGGTAGGCACCCATGTACGCACTACCACCTCATGGTGGTTAGAAGTTTGACACCCGGCCCAGGTCCCTCGGCCCTTCCTGGAATCCGCTAGAGCAATTCTTGTTGCTTATATTAAGGAATTAAAGCCTTTGGGGATCCCAGGGGCAAAATGCGGGGAACCAGGAGGGCGTGGCGAGTAGGCACCCATGTACGCACAACCACCTCATGGTGGTAAGAAGTTTGACACCCGGCTCAGGTCCCTCGGCCCTTCCTGGAATCCGCTAGGGAAATTCTAAGTGCTTATATTAAGGAATTAAGGCCTCTGGGGGTCCGTGGGGCAAAATGCGGGGAACCAGGAGGGCGTGGCGGGTAGGCACCAATGTACGCACTACCACCTCATGGTGGTAAGAAGTTTGACACCCGGCCCAGGTCCCTCGGCCCTTCCTGGAATCCGCTAGAGCAATTCTTGTTGCTTATATTAAGGAATTAAAGGCTCTGGGGGTCCGTGGGGCAAAATGCGGGGAACCAGGAGGGCGTGGCGGGTAGGCACCCATGTACGCACAACCACCTCATGGTGGTAAGAAGTTTGACACCCGGCCCAGATCCCTCGGCCCTTCCTGGAATCCGCTAGAGAAATCCTAAGTGCTTATATTAAGGAATTAAGGCCTCTGGGGGTCCGTGGGGCAAAATGCGGGGAACCAGGAGGGCGTGGCGGGTAGGCACCCATGTACGCACAACCACCTCATGGTGGTAAGAAGTTTGACACCCGGCCCAGGTCCCTCGGCCCTTCCTGGAATCCGCTAGAGAAATTCTAAGTGCTTATATTAAGGAATTAAGGCCTCTGGGGGTCCGTGGGGCAAAATGCGGGGAACCAGAAGGGCGTGGCGGGTAGGAATCTATGTACGCACAACCACCTCATGGTGCTAAGAAGTTTGACACCCGGCCCTGGTCCTTCGGCCTTTCCTGGAATCCGCTAGAGCAATTCTAGTTACTTATATTAAGGAATTAAAGCCTCTGGGGGTCCGTGGGGCAAAAAGCGGGGAACCAGGAGGACGTGGCGGGTAGGAACCTATGTACGCACAACCACCTCATGGTGGTTAGAAGTTTGACACCCGGCCCAGGTCCCCCGGCCCTTCCTGGAATCCGCTAGAGAAATTCTAAGTGCTTATATTAAGGAATAACGGCCTCTGGGGGTCCGAGGGGCAAAATGCGGGGAACCAGGAGGGCGTGGCGGGTAGGAACCTATGTACGCACAACCACCTCATGGTGCTAAGAAGTTT
This sequence comes from Candelabrum cocksii, assembly GCA_963930725.1. Classification (NCBI taxonomy): domain Eukaryota; kingdom Metazoa; phylum Cnidaria; class Hydrozoa; order Anthoathecata; family Candelabridae; genus Candelabrum; species Candelabrum cocksii. The sequence goes on along the minus strand of OZ005676.1, from coordinate 6,021,597 downwards.
GACACCCGGCCCTGGTCCTTCGGCCTTTCCTGCAATCCGCTAGAGCAATTCTAGGTGCTTATATTAAGGAATTAAGGCCTCTGGGGGACCGTGGGGCAAAATGCGGGGAACCAGGAGGGCGTGGCGGGTAGGCACCCATGTACGCACAACCGCCTTATGGTGGTAAGAAGTTTGACACCCGGCCCAGGTCCCCCGGCCCTTCTTGGAATCCGGTAGAGAAATTCTAAGTGCTTATATTAAGGAATTAAGGCCTCTGGGGGACGGTGGGGCAAAATGCGGGGAACCAGGAGGGCGTGGCGGGTAGGCACCCATGTACGCACAACCACCTCATGGTGGTGAGAAGTTTGACACCCGGCCCAGGTCCCCCGGCCCTTCCTGGAATCTGCTAGAGAAATTCTAAGTGCTTCTATTAAGGAATAACGGCCTCTGGGGGTCCGTGGGGCAATATGCGGGAACCAGGAGGGCGTGGCGGGTAGGAACCTATGTACGCACAACCACCTCATGGTGCTAAGAAGTTTGACACCCGGCCCTGGTCCTTCGGCCTTTCCTGCAATCCGCTAGAGCAATTCTAGGTGCTTATATTAAGGAATTAAGGCCTCTGGGGGACGGTGGGGCAAAATGCGGGGAACCAGGAGGACGTGGCGGGTAGGAACCTATGTACGCACAACCACCTCATGGTGGTAAGAAGTTTGAGACCCGACCCAGGCCTCTAGGCCCTTCCTGGAATCCGCTAGAGCAATTCTTGTTGCTTATATTAAGGAATTAAAGCCTCTGGGGATCCAAGGGGCAAAATGCGGGGAACCAGGAGGGCGTGGCGGGTAGGCACCCATGTACGCACAACCACTTCATGGTGGTAAGAAGTTTGACACCCGGCCCAGGTCCCTCGGCCCTTCCTGGAATCCGCTAGAGAAATTCTAAGTGCTTATATTAAGGAATTAAGGCCTCTGGGGGTCCGTGGGGCAAAATGCGGGGAACCAGGAGGGCGTGGCGGGTAGGAACCTATGTACGCACAACCACCTCATGGTGCTAAGAAGTTTGACACTCGGCCCTGGTCCTTCGGCCTTTCCTGGAATCCGCTAGAGCAAATCTTGTTGCTTATATTAAGGAATTAAAGCCTCTGGGGGACCGTGGGGCAAAATGCGGGGAACCATGAGGGCGTGGCGGGTAGGCACCCATGTACACACTACCACCTCATGGTGGTAAGAAGTTTGACACCCGGCCCAGGTCCCTCGGCCCTTCCTGGAATCCGCTAGAGCAATTCTAGGGGCTTATATTAAGGAAATAAGGCTTCTGGGGGTCCTTGGGGCAAAATGCGGGGAACCAGGAGGGCGTGGCAGGTAGGCACCCATGTACGCACAACCACCCCTTGGTGGTAAGAAGTTTGACACCCGGCCCAGGTCCCTCGGCCCATCCTGGAATCCGCTAGAGAAATTCTAGGTGCTTATATTAAGGAATTAAAGCCTCTGGGGGTCCGTGGGGCAAAATGCGGGGAACCAGGAGGGCGTGGTGGGTAGGCACCTATGTACGCACAACCACCTCATGGTGGTAAGAAGTTTCACACCCGACCCAGGCCTCTCGGCCCTTCCTGGAATCCGCTAGAGCAATTCTAGGTGCTTATATTAAGGAATTAAGGCCTCTGGGTGACGGTGGGGCAAAATGCGGGGAACCAGGAGGGCGTGGCGGGTAGGCACCCATGTACGCACTACCACCTCATGGTGGTTAGAAGTTTGACACCCGGCCCAGGTCCCTCGGCCCTTCCTGGAATCCGCTAGAGCAATTCTTGTTGCTTATATTAAGGAATTAAAGCCTCTGGGGATCCCAGGGGCAAAATGCGGGGAACCAGGAGGGCGTGGCGGGTAGGCACCCATGTACGCACAACCACCTCATGGTGGTAAGAAGTTTGACACCCGGCTCAGGTCCCTCGGCCCTTCCTGGAATCCGCTAGGGAAATTCTAAGTGCTTATATTAAGGAATTAAGGCCTCTGGGGGTCCGTGGGGCAAAATGCGGGGAACCAGGAGGGCGTGGCGGGTAGGCACCAATGTACGCACTACCACCTCATGGTGGTAAGAAGTTTGACACCCGGCCCAGGCCTCTCGGCCCTTCCTGGAATCTGCTAGAGCAATTCTAGGTGCTTATATTAAGGAATTAAAGCCTCTGGGAAACCAAGGAGCAAAATGCGGGGAACCAGGAGGGCGTGGCGGGTAGGCACCCATGTTCGCACAACCACCTCATGGTGGTAAGAAGTTTGACACCCGGCCCAGATCCCTCGGCCCTTCCTGGAATCCGCTAGAGAAATTCTAAGTGCTTATATTAAGGAATAACGGCCTCTGGGGGTCCGTGGGGCAATATGCGGGGAACCAGGAGGGCGTGGCGGGTAGGAACCTATGTACGCACAACCACCTCATGGTGCTAAGAAGTTTGACACCCGGCCCTGGTCCTTCGGCCTTTCCTGCAATCCGCTAGAGCAATTCTAAGTGCTTATATTAAGGAATTAAGGCCTCTGGGGGACGGTGGGGCAAAATGCGGGGAACTAGGAGGGCGTGGCGGGTAGGAACCTATGTACGCACAACCACCTCATGGTGGTAAGAAGTTTGAGACCCGACCCAGGCCTCTAGGCCCTTCCTGGAATCCGCTAGAGCAATTCTTGTTGCTTATATTAAGGAATTAAAGCCTCTGGGGATCCAAGGGGCAAAATGCGGGGAACCAGGAGGGCGTGGCGGGTAGGCACCCATGTACGCACAACCACCTCATGGTGGTAAGAAGTTTGACACCCGGCTCAGGTCCCTCGGCCCTTCCTGGAATCCGCTAGGGAAATTCTAAGTGCTTATATTAAGGAATTAAGGCCTCTGGGGGTCCGTGGGGCAAAATGCGGGGAACCAGGAGGGCGTGGCGGGTAGGCACCAATGTACGCACTACCACCTCATGGTGGTAAGAAGTTTGACACCCGGCCCAGGCCTCTCGGCCCTTCCTGGAATCCGCTAGAGCAATTCTAGGTGCTTATATTAAGGAATTAAAGCCTCTGGGAAACCAAGGAGCAAAATGTGGGGAACCAGGAGGGCGTGGCGGGTAGGCACCCATGTACGCACAACCACCTCATGGTGGTAAGAAGTTTGACACCCGGCCCAGATCCCTCGGCCCTTCCTGGAATCCGCTAGAGAAATTCTAAGTGCTTATATTAAGGAATTAAGGCTTCTGGGGGTCCGTGGGGCAAAAAGCGGGGAACCGGGAGGGCGTGGCGGGTAGGCACCCATGTACGCACAACCACCTCATGGTGGTAAGAAGTTTGACACCCGGCCCAGGTCCCCCGGCCCTTCCTGTAATCCGCTAGAGAAATTCTAAGTGCTTATATTAAGGAATTAAGGCCTCTGGGGGTCCGTGGGGCAAAATGCGGGGAACCAGGAGGGCGTGGCGGGTAGGAACCTATGTACGCACAACCAACTCATGGTGCTAAGAAGTTTGACACCCGGCCCTGGTCCTTCGGCCTTTCCTGGAATCCGCTAGAGCAATTCTAGGTGCTTATATTAAGGAATTAAGGCCTCTGGGGGACCGTGGGGCAAAATGCGGGGAACCAGGAGGGCGTGGCGGGTAGGCACCCATGTACGCACTACCACCTCACGGTGGTAAGAAGTTTGACACCCGGCCCAGGTCCCTCGGCCCTTCCTGGAATCCGCTAGAGCAATTCTTGTTGCTTATAATGAGGAATTAAAGGCTCTGGGGATCCAAGGGCCAAAATGCGGGGAACCAGGAGGGCGTGGCGGGTAGGCACCCATGTACGCACAACCACCTCATGGTGGTAAGAAGTTTGACACACGGCCCAGGTCCCTCGGCCCTTCCTGGAATCCGCTAGAGCAATTCTTGTTGCTTATATTAAGGAATTAAAGGCTCTGGGGATCCAAGGGGCAAAATGCGGGGAACCAGGAGGGCGTGGCGGGTAGGCACCCATGTACGCACAACCACCTCATGGTGGTAAGAAGTTTGACACCCGGCCCAGGTCCCTCGGCCGTTCCTGGAATCCGCTAGAGCAATTCTTGTTGCTTATATTAAGGAATTAAAGCCTCTGGGAAACCAAGGAGCAAAATGCGGGGAAACAGGAGGGCGTGGCGGGTAGGCACCCATGTACGCACAACCACCTCATGGTGGTAAGAAGTTTGACACCCGGCCCAGATCCCTCGGCCCTTCCTGGAATCCGCTAGAGAAATTCTAAGTGCTTATATTAAGGAATTAAGGCCTCTGGGGGGCCTTGGGGCAAAATGCGTGGAACCAGGAGGGCGTGGCGGGTAGGAACCTATGTACGCACAACCAACTCATGGTGCTAAGAAGTTTGACACCCGGCCCTGGTCCTTCGGCCTTTCCTGGAATCCGCTAGAGCAATTCTAGGTGCTTATATTAAGGAATTAAGGCCTCTGGGGGACCGTGGGGCAAAATGCGGGGAACCAGGAGGGCGTGGCGGGTAGGCACCCATGTACGCACTACCACCTCACGGTGGTAAGAAGTTTGACACCCGGCCCAGGTCCCTCGGCCCTTCCTGGAATCCGCTAGAGCAATTCTTGTTGCTTATAATGAGGAATTAAAGGCTCTGGGGATCCAAGGGTCAAAATGCGGGGAACCAGGAGGGCGTGGCGGGTAGTCACCCATGTACGCACAACCACCTCATGGTGGTAAGAAGTTTGACACCCGGCCCAGGTCCCTCGGCCGTTCCTGGAATCCGCTAGAGCAATTCTTGTTGCTTATATTAAGGAATTAAAGCCTCTGGGGATCCAAGGGGCAAAATGCGGGGAACCAGGAGGGCGTGGCTGGTAGGCACCCATGTACGCACAACCACCTCATGGTGGTAAGAAGTTTGACACCCGGCCCAGGTCCCTCGGCCCTTCCTGGAATCCGCTAGAGCAATTCTAGGGGCTTATATTAAAGAAATAAGGCTTCTGGGGGTCCTTGGGGCAAAATGCGGGGAACCAGGAGGGCGTGGCAGGTAGGCACCCATGTACGCACAACCACCCCATGGTGGTAAGAAGTTTGACACCCGGCCCAGGTCCCTCGGCCCATCCTGGAATCCGCTAGAGAAATTCTAGGTGCTTATATTAAGGAATTAAAGCCTCTGGGGGTCCGTGGGGCAAAATGCGGGGAACCAGGAGGGCGTGGTGGGTAGGCACCTATGTACGCACAACCACCTCATGGTGGTAAGAAGTTTGACACCCGACCCAGGCCTCTCGGCCCTTCCTGGAATCCGCTAGAGCAATTCTAGGTGCTTATATTAAGGAATTAAAGCCTCTGGGAAACCAAGGAGCAAAATGCGGGGAACCAGGAGGGCGTGGCGGGTAGGCACCCATGTACGCACAACCACCTCATGGTGGTAAGAAGTTTGACACCCGGCCCAGGTCCCTCGGCCCTTCCTGGAATCCGCTAGAGCAATTCTAGGGGCTTATATTAAGGAAATAAGGCTTCTGGGGGTCCTTGGGGCAAAATGCGGGGAACCAGGAGGGCGTGGCAGGTAGGCACCCATGTACGCACAACCACCTCATGGTGGTAAGAAGTTTGACACCCGGCTCAGGTCCCTCGGCCCTTCCTGGAATCCGCTAGGGAAATTCTAAGTGCTTATATTAAGGAATTAAGGCCTCTGGGGGTCCGTGGGGCAAAATGCGGGGAACCAGGAGGGCGTGGCGGGTAGGCACCAATGTACGCACTACCACCTCATGGTGGTAAGAAGTTTGACACCCGGCCCAGGTCCCTCGGCCCTTCCTGGAATCCGCTAGAGCAATTCTTGTTGCTTATATTAAGGAATTAAAGGCTCTGGGGGTCCGTGGGGCAAAATGCGGGGAACCAAGAGGGCGTGGCGGGTAGGCACCCATGTACGCACAACCACCTCATGGTGGTAAGAAGTTTGACACCCGGCCCAGATCCCTCGGCCCTTCCTGGAATCCGCTAGAGAAATTCTAAGTGCTTATATTAAGGAATTAAGGCCTCTGGGGGTCCGTGGGGCAAAATGCGGGGAACCAGGAGGGCGTGGCGGGTAGGCACCCATGTACGCACAACCACCTCATGGTGGTAAGAAGTTTGACACCCGGCCCAGGTCCCTCGGCCCTTCCTGGAATCCGCTAGAGAAATTCTAAGTGCTTATATTAAGGAATTAAGGCCTCTGGGGGTCCGTGGGGCAAAATGCGGGGAACCAGAAGGGCGTGGCGGGTAGGAATCTATGTACGCACAACCACCTCATGGTGCTAAGAAGTTTGACACCCGGCCCTGGTCCTTCGGCCTTTCCTGGAATCCGCTAGAGCAATTCTAGGTACTTATATTAAGGAATTAAAGCCTCTGGGGGTCCGTGGGGCAAAAAGCGGGGAACCAGGAGGACGTGGCGGGTAGGAACCTATGTACGCACAACCACCTCATGGTGGTTAGAAGTTTGACACCCGGCCCAGGTCCCCCGGCCCTTCCTGGAATCCGCTAGAGAAATTCTAAGTGCTTATATTAAGGAATAACGGCCTCTGGGGGTCCGAGGGGCAAAATGCGGGGAACCAGGAGGGCGTGGCGGGTAGGAACCTATGTACGCACAACCACCTCATGGTGCTAAGAAGTTTGACACCCGGCCCTGGTCCTTCGGCCTTTCCTGCAATCCGCTAGAGCAATTCTAGGTGCTTATATTAAGGAATTAAGGCCTCTGGGGGACCGTGGGGCAAAATGCGGGGAACCAGGAGGGCGTGGCGGGTAGGCACCCATGTACGCACAACCGCCTTATGGTGGTAAGAAGTTTGACACCCGGCCCAGGTCCCCCGGCCCTTCCTGGAATCCGGTAGAGAAATTCTAAGTGCTTATATTAAAGAATTAAGACCTCTGGGGGACGGTGGGGCAAAATGCGGGGAACCAGGAGGGCGTGGCGGGTAGGCACCCATGTACGCACAACCACCTCATGGTGGTGAGAAGTTTGACACCCGGCCCAGGTCCCCCGGCCCTTCCTGGAATCTGCTAGAGAAATTCTAAGTGCTTCTATTAAGGAATAACGGCCTCTGGGGGTCCGTGGGGCAATATGCGGGAACCAGGAGGGCGTGGCGGGTAGGAACCTATGTACGCACAACCACCTCATGGTGCTAAGAAGTTTGACACCCGGCCCTGGTCCTTCGGCCTTTCCTGCAATCCGCTAGAGCAATTCTAGGTGCTTATATTAAGGAATTAAGGCCTCTGGGGGACGGTGGGGCAAAATGCGGGGAACCAGGAGGACGTGGCGGGTAGGAACCTATGTACGCACAACCACCTCATGGTGGTAAGAAGTTTGAGACCCGACCCAGGCCTCTAGGCCCTTCCTGGAATCCGCTAGAGCAATTCTTGTTGCTTATATTAAGGAATTAAAGCCTCTGGGGATCCAAGGGGCAAAATGCGGGGAACCAGGAGGGCGTGGCGGGTAGGCACCCATGTACGCACAACCACTTCATGGTGGTAAGAAGTTTGACACCCGGCCCAGGTCCCTCGGCCCTTCCTGGAATCCGCTAGAGAAATTCTAAGTGCTTATATTAAGGAATTAAGGCCTCTGGGGGTCCGTGGGGCAAAATGCGGGGAACCAGGAGGGCGTGGCGGGTAGGAACCTATGTACGCACAACCACCTCATGGTGCTAAGAAGTTTGACACTCGGCCCTGGTCCTTCGGCCTTTCCTGGAATCCGCTAGAGCAATTCTTGTTGCTTATATTAAGGAATTAAAGCCTCTGGGGGACCGTGGGGCAAAATGCGGGGAACCATGAGGGCGTGGCGGGTAGGCACCCATGTACGCACTACCACCTCATGGTGGTAAGAAGTTTGACACCCGGCCCAGGTCCCTCGGCCCTTCCTGGAATCCGCTAGAGCAATTCTAGGGGCTTATATTAAGGAAATAAGGCTTCTGGGGGTCCTTGGGGCAAAATGCGGGGAACCAGGAGGGCGTGGCAGGTAGGCACCCATGTACGCACAACCACCCCTTGGTGGTAAGAAGTTTGACACCCGGCATAGGTCCCTCGGCCCATCCTGGAATCCGCTAGAGAAATTCTAGGTGCTTATATTAAGGAATTAAAGCCTCTGGGGGTCCGTGGGGCAAAATGCGGGGAACCAGGAGGGCGTGGTGGGTAGGCACCTATGTACGCACAACCACCTCATGGTGGTAAGAAGTTTCACACCCGACCCAGGCCTCTCGGCCCTTCCTGGAATCCGCTAGAGCAATTCTAGGTGCTTATATTAAGGAATTAAGGCCTCTGGGTGACGGTGGGGCAAAATGCGGGGAACCAGGAGGGCGTGGCGGGTAGGCACCCATGTACGCACTACCACCTCATGGTGGTTAGAAGTTTGACACCCGGCCCAGGTCCCTCGGCCCTTCCTGGAATCCGCTAGAGCAATTCTTGTTGCTTATATTAAGGAATTAAAGCCTCTGGGGATCCCAGGGGCAAAATGCGGGGAACCAGGAGGGCGTGGCGGGTAGGCACCCATGTACGCACAACCACCTCATGGTGGTAAGAAGTTTGACACCCGGCTCAGGTCCCTCGGCCCTTCCTGGAATCCGCTAGGGAAATTCTAAGTGCTTATATTAAGGAATTAAGGCCTCTGGGGGTCCGTGGGGCAAAATGCGGGGAACCAGGAGGGCGTGGCGGGTAGGCACCAATGTACGCACTACCACCTCATGGTGGTAAGAAGTTTGACACCCGGCCCAGGCCTCTCGGCCCTTCCTGGAATCTGCTAGAGCAATTCTAGGTGCTTATATTAAGGAATTAAAGCCTCTGGGAAACCAAGGAGCAAAATGCGGGGAACCAGGAGGGCGTGGCGGGTAGGCACCCATGTTCGCACAACCACCTCATGGTGGTAAGAAGTTTGACACCCGGCCCAGATCCCTCGGCCCTTCCTGGAATCCGCTAGAGAAATTCTAAGTGCTTATATTAAGGAATAACGGCCTCTGGGGGTCCGTGGGGCAATATGCGGGGAACCAGGAGGGCGTGGCGGGTAGGAACCTATGTACGCACAACCACCTCATGGTGCTAAGAAGTTTGACACCCGGCCCTGGTCCTTCGGCCTTTCCTGCAATCCGCTAGAGCAATTCTAAGTGCTTATATTAAGGAATTAAGGCCTCTGGGGGACGGTGGGGCAAAATGCGGGGAACTAGGAGGGCGTGGCGGGTAGGAACCTATGTACGCACAACCACCTCATGGTGGTAAGAAGTTTGAGACCCGACCCAGGCCTCTAGGCCCTTCCTGGAATCCGCTAGAGCAATTCTTGTTGCTTATATTAAGGAATTAAAGCCTCTGGGGATCCAAGGGGCAAAATGCGGGGAACCAGGAGGGCGTGGCGGGTAGGCACCCATGTACGCACAACCACCTCATGGTGGTAAGAAGTTTGACACCCGGCCCAGGTCCCTCGGCCCTTCCTGGAATCCGCTAGAGAAATTCTAAGTGCTTATATTAAGGAATTAAGGCCTCTGGGGGTCCGTGGGGCAAAATGCGGGGAACCAGAAGGGCGTGGCGGGTAGGAATCTATGTACGCACAACCACCTCATGGTGCTAAGAAGTTTGACACCCGGCCCTGGTCCTTCGGCCTTTCCTGGAATCCGCTAGAGCAATTCTAGGTACTTATATTAAGGAATTAAAGCCTCTGGGGGTCCGTGGGGCAAAAAGCGGGGAACCAGGAGGACGTGGCGGGTAGGAACCTATGTACGCACAACCACCTCATGGTGGTAAGAAGTTTGAGACCCGACCCAGGCCTCTAGGCCCTTCCTGGAATCCGCTAGAGCAATTCTTGTTGCATATATTAAGGAATTAAAGCCTCTGGGGATCCAAGGGGCAAAATGCGGGGAACCAGGAGGGCGTGGCGGGTAGGCACCCATGTACGCACAACCACCTCATGGTGGTAAGAAGTTTGACACCCGGCCCAGGTCCCTCGGCCCTTCCTGGAATCCGCTAGAGAAATTCTAAGTGCTTATATTAAGGAATTAAGGCCTCTGGGGGTCCGTGGGGCAAAATGCGGGGAACCAGAAGGGCGTGGCGGGTAGGAATCTATGTACGCACAACCACCTCATGGTGCTAAGAAGTTTGACACCCGGCCCTGGTCCTTCGGCCTTTCCTGGAATCCGCTAGAGCAATTCTAGGTACTTATATTAAGGAATTAAAGCCTCTGGGGGTCCGTGGGGCAAAAAGCGGGGAACCAGGAGGACGTGGCGGGTAGGAACTTATGTACGCACAACCACCTCATGGTGGTTAGAAGTTTGACACCCGGCCCAGGTCCCCCGGCCCTTCCTGGAATCCGCTAGAGAAATTCTAAGTGCTTATATTAAGGAATAACGGCCTCTGGGGGTCCGAGGGGCAAAATGCGGGGAACCAGGAGGGCGTGGCGGGTAGGAACCTATGTACGCACAACCACCTCATGGTGCTAAGAAGTTTGACACCCGGCCCTGGTCCTTCGGCCTTTCCTGCAATCCGCTAGAGCAATTCTAGGTGCTTATATTAAGGAATTAAGGCCTCTGGGGGACGGTGGGGCAAAATGCGGGGAACCAGGAGGGCGTGGCGGGTAGGCACCCATGTACGCACAACCACCTCATGGTGGTGAGAAGTTTGACACCCGGCCCAGGTCCCCCGGCCCTTCCTGGAATCTGCTAGAGAAATTCTAAGTGCTTCTATTAAGGAATTAAAGCCTTTGGGGATCCCAGGGGCAAAATGCGGGGAACCAGGAGGGCGTGGCGAGTAGGCACCCATGTACGCACAACCACCTCATGGTGGTAAGAAGTTTGACACCCGGCTCAGGTCCCTCGGCCCTTCCTGGAATCCGCTAGGGAAATTCTAAGTGCTTATATTAAGGAATTAAGGCCTCTGGGGGTCCGTGGGGCAAAATGCGGGGAACCAGGAGGGCGTGGCGGGTAGGCACCAATGTACGCACTACCACCTCATGGTGGTAAGAAGTTTGACACCCGGCCCAGGTCCCTGGGCCCTTCCTGGAATCCGCTAGAGCAATTCTTGTTGCTTATATTAAGGAATTAAAGGCTCTGGGGGTCCGTGGGGCAAAATGCGGGGAACCAGGAGGGCGTGGCGGGTAGGCACCCATGTACGCACAACCACCTCATGGTGGTAAGAAGTTTGACACCCGGCCCAGATCCCTCGGCCCTTCCTGGAATCCGCTAGAGAAATTCTAAGTGCTTATATTAAGGAATTAAGGCCTCTGGGGGTCCGTGGGGCAAAATGCGGGGAACCAGGAGGGCGTGGCGGGTAGGCACCCATGTACGCACAACCACCTCATGGTGGTAAGAAGTTTGACACCCGGCCCAGGTCCCTCGGCCCTTCCTGGAATCCGCTAGAGAAATTCTAAGTGCTTATATTAAGGAATTAAGGCCTCTGGGGGTCCGTGGGGCAAAATGCGGGGAACCAGAAGGGCGTGGCGGGTAGGAATCTATGTACGCACAACCACCTCATGGTGCTAAGAAGTTTGACACCCGGCCCTGGTCCTTCGGCCTTTCCTGGAATCCGCTAGAGCAATTCTAGGTACTTATATTAAGGAATTAAAGCCTCTGGGGGTCCGTGGGGCAAAAAGCGGGGAACCAGGAGGACGTGGCGGGAAGGAACCTATGTACGCACAACCACCTCATGGTGGTTAGAAGTTTGACACCCGGCCCAGGTCCCCCGGCCCTTCCTGGAATCCGCTAGAGAAATTCTAAGTGCTTATATTAAGGAATAACGGCCTCTGGGGGTCCGAGGGGCAAAATGCGGGGAACCAGGAGGGCGTGGCGGGTAGGAACCTATGTACGCACAACCACCTCATGGTGCTAAGAAGTTTGACACCCGGCCCTGGTCCTTCGGCCTTTCCTGCAATCCGCTAGAGCAATTCTAGGTGCTTATATTAAGGAATTAAGGCCTCTGGGGGACCGTGGGGCAAAATGCGGGGAACCAGGAGGGCGTGGCGGGTAGGCACCCATGTACGCACAACCGCCTTATGGTGGTAAGAAGTTTGACACCCGGCCCAGGTCCCCCGGCCCTTCCTGGAATCCGGTAGAGAAATTCTAAGTGCTTATATTAAGGAATTAAGGCCTCTGGGGGACGGTGGGGCAAAATGCGGGGAACCAGGAGGGCGTGGCGGGTAGGCACCCATGTACGCACAACCACCTCATGGTGGTGAGAAGTTTGACACCCGGCCCAGGTCCCCCGGCCCTTCCTGGAATCTGCTAGAGAAATTCTAAGTGCTTCTATTAAGGAATAACGGCCTCTGGGGGTCCGTGGGGCAATATGCGGGAACCAGGAGGGCGTGGCGGGTAGGAACCTATGTACGCACAACCACCTCATGGTGCTAAGAAGTTTGACACCCGGCCCTGGTCCTTCGGCCTTTCCTGCAATCCGCTAGAGCAATTCTAGGTGCTTATATTAAGGAATTAAGGCCTCTGGGGGACGGTGGGGCAAAATGCGGGGAACCAGGAGGACGTGGCGGGTAGGAACCTATGTACGCACAACCACCTCATGGTGGTAAGAAGTTTGAGACCCGACCCAGGCCTCTAGGCCCTTCCTGGAATCCGCTAGAGCAATTCTTGTTGCTTATATTAAGGAATTAAAGCCTCTGGGGATCCAAGGGGCAAAATGCGGGGAACCAGGAGGGCGTGGCGGGTAGGCACCCATGTACGCACAACCACTTCATGGTGGTAAGAAGTTTGACACCCGGCCCAGGTCCCTCGGCCCTTCCTGGAATCCGCTAGAGAAATTCTAAGTGCTTATATTAAGGAATTAAGGCCTCTGGGGGTCCGTGGGGCAAAATGCGGGGAACCAGGAGGGCGTGGCGGGTAGGAACCTATGTACGCACAACCACCTCATGGTGCTAAGAAGTTTGACACTCGGCCCTGGTCCTTCGGCCTTTCCTGGAATCCGCTAGAGCAATTCTTGTTGCTTATATTAAGGAATTAAAGCCTCTGGGGGACCGTGGGGCAAAATGCGGGGAACCATGAGGGCGTGGCGGGTAGGCACCCATGTACGCACTACCACCTCATGGTGGTAAGAAGTTTGACACCCGGCCCAGGTCCCTCGGCCCTTCCTGGAATCCGCTAGAGCAATTCTAGGGGCTTATATTAAGGAAATAAGGCTTCTGGGGGTCCTTGGGGCAAAATGCGGGGAACCAGGAGGGCGTGGCAGGTAGGCACCCATGTACGCACAACCACCCCTTGGTGGTAAGAAGTTTGACACCCGGCCCAGGTCCCTCGGCCCATCCTGGAATCCGCTAGAGAAATTCTAGGTGCTTATATTAAGGAATTAAAGCCTCTGGGGGTCCGTGGGGCAAAATGCGGGGAACCAGGAGGGCGTGGTGGGTAGGCACCTATGTACGCACAACCACCTCATGGTGGTAAGAAGTTTCACACCCGACCCAGGCCTCTCGGCCCTTCCTGGAATCCGCTAGAGCAATTCTAGGTGCTTATATTAAGGAATTAAGGCCTCTGGGTGACGGTGGGGCAAAATGCGGGGAACCAGGAGGGCGTGGCGGGTAGGCACCCATGTACGCACTACCACCTCATGGTGGTTAGAAGTTTGACACCCGGCCCAGGTCCCTCGGCCCTTCCTGGAATCCGCTAGAGCAATTCTTGTTGCTTATATTAAGGAATTAAAGCCTCTGGGGATCCCAGGGGCAAAATGCGGGGAACCAGGAGGGCGTGGCGGGTAGGCACCCATGTACGCACAACCACCTCATGGTGGTAAGAAGTTTGACACCCGGCTCAGGTCCCTCGGCCCTTCCTGGAATCCGCTAGGGAAATTCTAAGTGCTTATATTAAGGAATTAAGGCCTCTGGGGGTCCGTGGGGCAAAATGCGGGGAACCAGGAGGGCGTGGCGGGTAGGCACCAATGTACGCACTACCACCTCATGGTGGTAAGAAGTTTGACACCCGGCCCAGGCCTCTCGGCCCTTCCTGGAATCTGCTAGAGCAATTCTAGGTGCTTATATTAAGGAATTAAAGCCTCTGGGAAACCAAGGAGCAAAATGCGGGGAACCAGGAGGGCGTGGCGGGTAGGCACCCATGTTCGCACAACCACCTCATGGTGGTAAGAAGTTTGACACCCGGCCCAGATCCCTCGGCCCTTCCTGGAATCCGCTAGAGAAATTCTAAGTGCTTATATTAAGGAATAACGGCCTCTGGGGGTCCGTGGGGCAATATGCGGGGAACCAGGAGGGCGTGGCGGGTAGGAACCTATGTACGCACAACCACCTCATGGTGCTAAGAAGTTTGACACCCGGCCCTGGTCCTTCGGCCTTTCCTGCAATCCGCTAGAGCAATTCTAAGTGCTTATATTAAGGAATTAAGGCCTCTGGGGGACGGTGGGGCAAAATGCGGGGAACTAGGAGGGCGTGGCGGGTAGGAACCTATGTACGCACAACCACCTCATGGTGGTAAGAAGTTTGAGACCCGACCCAGGCCTCTAGGCCCTTCCTGGAATCCGCTAGAGCAATTCTTGTTGCTTATATTAAGGAATTAAAGCCTCTGGGGATCCAAGGGGCAAAATGCGGGGAACCAGGAGGGCGTGGCGGGTAGGCACCCATGTACGCACAACCACCTCATGGTGGTAAGAAGTTTGACACCCGGCCCAGGTCCCTCGGCCCTTCCTGGAATCCGCTAGAGAAATTCTAAGTGCTTATATTAAGGAATTAAGGCCTCTGGGGGTCCGTGGGGCAAAATGCGGGGAACCAGAAGGGCGTGGCGGGTAGGAATCTATGTACGCACAACCACCTCATGGTGCTAAGAAGTTTGACACCCGGCCCTGGTCCTTCGGCCTTTCCTGGAATCCGCTAGAGCAATTCTAGGTACTTATATTAAGGAATTAAAGCCTCTGGGGGTCCGTGGGGCAAAAAGCGGGGAACCAGGAGGACGTGGCGGGTAGCAACCTATGTACGCACAACCACCTCATGGTGGTAAGAAGTTTGAGACCCGACCCAGGCCTCTAGGCCCTTCCTGGAATCCGCTAGAGCAATTCTTGTTGCTTATATTAAGGAATTAAAGCCTCTGGGGATCCAAGGGGCAAAATGCGGGGAACCAGGAGGGCGTGGCGGGTAGGCACCCATGTACGCACAACCACCTCATGGTGGTAAGAAGTTTGACACCCGGCCCAGGTCCCTCGGCCCTTCCTGGAATCCGCTAGAGAAATTCTAAGTGCTTATATTAAGGATTTAAGGCCTCTGGGGGTCCGTGGGGCAAAATGCGGGGAACCAGAAGGGCGTGGCGGGTAGGAATCTATGTACGCACAACTACCTCATGGTGCTAAGAAGTTTGACACCCGGCCCTGGTCCTTCGGCCTTTCCTGCAATCCGCTAGAGCAATTCTAAGTGCTTATATTAAGGAATTAAGGCCTCTGGGGGACGGTGGGGCAAAATGCGGGGAACTAGGAGGGCGTGGCGGGTAGGAACCTATGTACGCACAACCACCTCATGGTGGTAAGAAGTTTGAGACCCGACCCAGGCCTCTAGGCCCTTCCTGGAATCCGCTAGAGCAATTCTTGTTGCTTATATTAAGGAATTAAAGCCTCTGGGGATCCAAGGGGCAAAATGCGGGGAACCAGGAGGGCGTGGCGGGTAGGCACCCATGTACGCACAACCACCTCATGGTGGTAAGAAGTTTGACACCCGGCTCAGGTCCCTCGGCCCTTCCTGGAATCCGCTAGGGAAATTCTAAGTGCTTATATTAAGGAATTAAGGCCTCTGGGGGTCCGTGGGGCAAAATGCGGGGAACCAGGAGGGCGTGGCGGGTAGGCACCAATGTACGCACTACCACCTCATGGTGGTAAGAAGTTTGACACCCGGCCCAGGCCTCTCGGCCCTTCCTGGAATCCGCTAGAGCAATTCTAGGTGCTTATATTAAGGAATTAAAGCCTCTGGGAAACCAAGGAGCAAAATGTGGGGAACCAGGAGGGCGTGGCGGGTAGGCACCCATGTACGCACAACCACCTCATGGTGGTAAGAAGTTTGACACCCGGCCCAGATCCCTCGGCCCTTCCTGGAATCCGCTAGAGAAATTCTAAGTGCTTATATTAAGGAATTAAGGCCTCTGGGGGTCCGAGGGGCAAAATGCGGGGAACCAGGAGGGCGTGGCGGGTAGGAACCTATGTACGCACAACCACCTCATGGTGCTAAGAAGTTTGACACCCGGCCCAGGTCCCCCGGCCCTTCCTGGAATCCGCTAGAGAAATTCTAAGTGCTTATATTAAGGAATAACGGCCTCTGGGGGTCCGAGGGGCAAAATGCGGGGAACCAGGAGGGCGTGGCGGGTAGGAACCTATGTACGCACAACCACCTCATGGTGCTAAGAAGTTTGACACCCGGCCCTGGTCCTTCGGCCTTTCCTGCAATCCGCTAGAGCAATTCTAGGTGCTTATATTAAGGAATTAAGGCCTCTGGGGGACCGTGGGGCAAAATGCGGGGAACCAGGAGGGCGTGGCGGGTAGGCACCCATGTACGCACAACCGCCTTATGGTGGTAAGAAGTTTGACACCCGGCCCAGGTCCCCCGGCCCTTCCTGGAATCCGGTAGAGAAATTCTAAGTGCTTATATTAAAGAATTAAGACCTCTGGGGGACGGTGGGGCAAAATGCGGGGAACCAGGAGGGCGTGGCGGGTAGGCACCCATGTACGCACAACCACCTCATGGTGGTGAGAAGTTTGACACCCGGCCCAGGTCCCCCGGCCCTTCCTGGAATCTGCTAGAGAAATTCTAAGTGCTTCTATTAAGGAATAACGGCCTCTGGGGGTCCGTGGGGCAATATGCGGGAACCAGGAGGGCGTGGCGGGTAGGAACCTATGTACGCACAACCACCTCATGGTGCTAAGAAGTTTGACACCCGGCCCTGGTCCTTCGGCCTTTCCTGCAATCCGCTAGAGCAATTCTAGGTGCTTATATTAAGGAATTAAGGCCTCTGGGGGACGGTGGGGCAAAATGCGGGGAACCAGGAGGACGTGGCGGGTAGGAACCTATGTACGCACAACCACCTCATGGTGGTAAGAAGTTTGAGACCCGACCCAGGCCTCTAGGCCCTTCCTGGAATCCGCTAGAGCAATTCTTGTTGCTTATATTAAGGAATTAAAGCCTCTGGGGATCCAAGGGGCAAAATGCGGGGAACCAGGAGGGCGTGGCGGGTAGGCACCCATGTACGCACAACCACTTCATGGTGGTAAGAAGTTTGACACCCGGCCCAGGTCCCTCGGCCCTTCCTGGAATCCGCTAGAGAAATTCTAAGTGCTTATATTAAGGAATTAAGGCCTCTGGGGGTCCGTGGGGCAAAATGCGGGGAACCAGGAGGGCGTGGCGGGTAGGAACCTATGTACGCACAACCACCTCATGGTGCTAAGAAGTTTGACACTCGGCCCTGGTCCTTCGGCCTTTCCTGGAATCCGCTAGAGCAATTCTTGTTGCTTATATTAAGGAATTAAAGCCTCTGGGGGACCGTGGGGCAAAATGCGGGGAACCATGAGGGCGTGGCGGGTAGGCACCCATGTACGCACTACCACCTCATGGTGGTAAGAAGTTTGACACCCGGCCCAGGTCCCTCGGCCCTTCCTGGAATCCGCTAGAGCAATTCTAGGGGCTTATATTAAGGAAATAAGGCTTCTGGGGGTCCTTGGGGCAAAATGCGGGGAACCAGGAGGGCGTGGCAGGTAGGCACCCATGTACGCACAACCACCCCTTGGTGGTAAGAAGTTTGACACCCGGCATAGGTCCCTCGGCCCATCCTGGAATCCGCTAGAGAAATTCTAGGTGCTTATATTAAGGAATTAAAGCCTCTGGGGGTCCGTGGGGCAAAATGCGGGGAACCAGGAGGGCGTGGTGGGTAGGCACCTATGTACGCACAACCACCTCATGGTGGTAAGAAGTTTCACACCCGACCCAGGCCTCTCGGCCCTTCCTGGAATCCGCTAGAGCAATTCTAGGTGCTTATATTAAGGAATTAAGGCCTCTGGGTGACGGTGGGGCAAAATGCGGGGAACCAGGAGGGCGTGGCGGGTAGGCACCCATGTACGCACTACCACCTCATGGTGGTTAGAAGTTTGACACCCGGCCCAGGTCCCTCGGCCCTTCCTGGAATCCGCTAGAGCAATTCTTGTTGCTTATATTAAGGAATTAAAGCCTCTGGGGATCCCAGGGGCAAAATGCGGGGAACCAGGAGGGCGTGGCGGGTAGGCACCCATGTACGCACAACCACCTCATGGTGGTAAGAAGTTTGACACCCGGCTCAGGTCCCTCGGCCCTTCCTGGAATCCGCTAGGGAAATTCTAAGTGCTTATATTAAGGAATTAAGGCCTCTGGGGGTCCGTGGGGCAAAATGCGGGGAACCAGGAGGGCGTGGCGGGTAGGCACCAATGTACGCACTACCACCTCATGGTGGTAAGAAGTTTGACACCCGGCCCAGGCCTCTCGGCCCTTCCTGGAATCTGCTAGAGCAATTCTAGGTGCTTATATTAAGGAATTAAAGCCTCTGGGAAACCAAGGAGCAAAATGCGGGGAACCAGGAGGGCGTGGCGGGTAGGCACCCATGTTCGCACAACCACCTCATGGTGGTAAGAAGTTTGACACCCGGCCCAGATCCCTCGGCCCTTCCTGGAATCCGCTAGAGAAATTCTAAGTGCTTATATTAAGGAATAACGGCCTCTGGGGGTCCGTGGGGCAATATGCGGGGAACCAGGAGGGCGTGGCGGGTAGGAACCTATGTACGCACAACCACCTCATGGTGCTAAGAAGTTTGACACCCGGCCCTGGTCCTTCGGCCTTTCCTGCAATCCGCTAGAGCAATTCTAAGTGCTTATATTAAGGAATTAAGGCCTCTGGGGGACGGTGGGGCAAAATGCGGGGAACTAGGAGGGCGTGGCGGGTAGGAACCTATGTACGCACAACCACCTCATGGTGGTAAGAAGTTTGAGACCCGACCCAGGCCTCTAGGCCCTTCCTGGAATCCGCTAGAGCAATTCTTGTTGCTTATATTAAGGAATTAAAGCCTCTGGGGATCCAAGGGGCAAAATGCGGGGAACCAGGAGGGCGTGGCGGGTAGGCACCCATGTATGCACAACCACCTCATGGTGGTAAGAAGTTTGACACCCGGCCCAGGTCCCTCGGCCCTTCCTGGAATCCGCTAGAGAAATTCTAAGTGCTTATATTAAGGAATTAAGGCCTCTGGGGGTCCGTGGGGCAAAATGCGGGGAACCAGAAGGGCGTGGCGGGTAGGAATCTATGTACGCACAACCACCTCATGGTGCTAAGAAGTTTGACACCCGGCCCTGGTCCTTCGGCCTTTCCTGGAATCCGCTAGAGCAATTCTAGGTACTTATATTAAGGAATTAAAGCCTCTGGGGGTCCGTGGGGCAAAAAGCGGGGAACCAGGAGGACGTGGCGGGTAGGAACCTATGTACGCACAACCACCTCATGGTGGTAAGAAGTTTGAGACCCGACCCAGGCCTCTAGGCCCTTCCTGGAATCCGCTAGAGCAATTCTTGTTGCATATATTAAGGAATTAAAGCCTCTGGGGATCCAAGGGGCAAAATGCGGGGAACCAGGAGGGCGTGGCGGGTAGGCACCCATGTACGCACAACCACCTCATGGTGGTAAGAAGTTTGACACCCGGCCCAGGTCCCTCGGCCCTTCCTGGAATCCGCTAGAGAAATTCTAAGTGCTTATATTAAGGAATTAAGGCCTCTGGGGGTCCGTGGGGCAAAATGCGGGGAACCAGAAGGGCGTGGCGGGTAGGAATCTATGTACGCACAACCACCTCATGGTGCTAAGAAGTTTGACACCCGGCCCTGGTCCTTCGGCCTTTCCTGGAATCCGCTAGAGCAATTCTAGGTACTTATATTAAGGAATTAAAGCCTCTGGGGGTCCGTGGGGCAAAAAGCGGGGAACCAGGAGGACGTGGCGGGTAGGAACTTATGTACGCACAACCACCTCATGGTGGTTAGAAGTTTGACACCCGGCCCAGGTCCCCCGGCCCTTCCTGGAATCCGCTAGAGAAATTCTAAGTGCTTATATTAAGGAATAACGGCCTCTGGGGGTCCGAGGGGCAAAATGCGGGGAACCAGGAGGGCGTGGCGGGTAGGAACCTATGTACGCACAACCACCTCATGGTGCTAAGAAGTTTGACACCCGGCCCTGGTCCTTCGGCCTTTCCTGCAATCCGCTAGAGCAATTCTAGGTGCTTATATTAAGGAATTAAGGCCTCTGGGGGTCCGTGGGGCAAAATGCGGGGAACCAGGAGGGCGTGGCGGGTAGGCACCAATGTACGCACTACCACCTCATGGTGGTAAGAAGTTTGACACCCGGCCCAGGTCCCTCGGCCCTTCCTGGAATCCGCTAGAGCAATTCTTGTTGCTTATATTAAGGAATTAAAGGCTCTGGGGGTCCGTGGGGCAAAATGCGGGGAACCAGGAGGGCGTGGCGGGTAGGCACCCATGTACGCACAACCACCTCATGGTGGTAAGAAGTTTGACACCCGGCCCAGATCCCTCGGCCCTTCCTGGAATCCGCTAGAGAAATTCTAAGTGCTTATATTAAGGAATTAAGGCCTCTGGGGGTCCGTGGGGCAAAATGCGGGGAACCAGGAGGGCGTGGCGGGTAGGCACCCATGTACGCACAACCACCTCATGGTGGTAAGAAGTTTGACACCCGGCCCAGGTCCCTCGGCCCTTCCTGGAATCCGCTAGAGAAATTCTAAGTGCTTATATTAAGGAATTAAGGCCTCTGGGGGTCCGTGGGGCAAAATGCGGGGAACCAGAAGGGCGTGGCGGGTAGGAATCTATGTACGCACAACCACCTCATGGTGCTAAGAAGTTTGACACCCGGCCCTGGTCCTTCGGCCTTTCCTGGAATCCGCTAGAGCAATTCTAGGTACTTATATTAAGGAATTAAAGCCTCTGGGGGTCCGTGGGGCAAAAAGCGGGGAACCAGGAGGACGTGGCGGGAAGGAACCTATGTACGCACAACCACCTCATGGTGGTTAGAAGTTTGACACCCGGCCCAGGTCCCCCGGCCCTTCCTGGAATCCGCTAGAGAAATTCTAAGTGCTTATATTAAGGAATAACGGCCTCTGGGGGTCCGAGGGGCAAAATGCGGGGAACCAGGAGGGCGTGGCGGGTAGGAACCTATGTACGCACAACCACCTCATGGTGCTAAGAAGTTTGACACCCGGCCCTGGTCCTTCGGCCTTTCCTGCAATCCGCTAGAGCAATTCTAGGTGCTTATATTAAGGAATTAAGGCCTCTGGGGGACCGTGGGGCAAAATGCGGGGAACCAGGAGGGCGTGGCGGGTAGGCACCCATGTACGCACAACCGCCTTATGGTGGTAAGAAGTTTGACACCCGGCCCAGGTCCCCCGGCCCTTCCTGGAATCCGGTAGAGAAATTCTAAGTGCTTATATTAAGGAATTAAGGCCTCTGGGGGACGGTGGGGCAAAATGCGGGGAACCAGGAGGGCGTGGCGGGTAGGCACCCATGTACGCACAACCACCTCATGGTGGTGAGAAGTTTGACACCCGGCCCAGGTCCCCCGGCCCTTCCTGGAATCTGCTAGAGAAATTCTAAGTGCTTCTATTAAGGAATAACGGCCTCTGGGGGTCCGTGGGGCAATATGCGGGAACCAGGAGGGCGTGGCGGGTAGGAACCTATGTACGCACAACCACCTCATGGTGCTAAGAAGTTTGACACCCGGCCCTGGTCCTTCGGCCTTTCCTGCAATCCGCTAGAGCAATTCTAGGTGCTTATATTAAGGAATTAAGGCCTCTGGGGGACGGTGGGGCAAAATGCGGGGAACCAGGAGGACGTGGCGGGTAGGAACCTATGTACGCACAACCACCTCATGGTGGTAAGAAGTTTGAGACCCGACCCAGGCCTCTAGGCCCTTCCTGGAATCCGCTAGAGCAATTCTTGTTGCTTATATTAAGGAATTAAAGCCTCTGGGGATCCAAGGGGCAAAATGCGGGGAACCAGGAGGGCGTGGCGGGTAGGCACCCATGTACGCACAACCACTTCATGGTGGTAAGAAGTTTGACACCCGGCCCAGGTCCCTCGGCCCTTCCTGGAATCCGCTAGAGAAATTCTAAGTGCTTATATTAAGGAATTAAGGCCTCTGGGGGTCCGTGGGGCAAAATGCGGGGAACCAGGAGGGCGTGGCGGGTAGGAACCTATGTACGCACAACCACCTCATGGTGCTAAGAAGTTTGACACTCGGCCCTGGTCCTTCGGCCTTTCCTGGAATCCGCTAGAGCAATTCTTGTTGCTTATATTAAGGAATTAAAGCCTCTGGGGGACCGTGGGGCAAAATGCGGGGAACCATGAGGGCGTGGCGGGTAGGCACCCATGTACGCACTACCACCTCATGGTGGTAAGAAGTTTGACACCCGGCCCAGGTCCCTCGGCCCTTCCTGGAATCCGCTAGAGCAATTCTAGGGGCTTATATTAAGGAAATAAGGCTTCTGGGGGTCCTTGGGGCAAAATGCGGGGAACCAGGAGGGCGTGGCAGGTAGGCACCCATGTACGCACAACCACCCCTTGGTGGTAAGAAGTTTGACACCCGGCCCAGGTCCCTCGGCCCATCCTGGAATCCGCTAGAGAAATTCTAGGTGCTTATATTAAGGAATTAAAGCCTCTGGGGGTCCGTGGGGCAAAATGCGGGGAACCAGGAGGGCGTGGTGGGTAGGCACCTATGTACGCACAACCACCTCATGGTGGTAAGAAGTTTCACACCCGACCCAGGCCTCTCGGCCCTTCCTGGAATCCGCTAGAGCAATTCTAGGTGCTTATATTAAGGAATTAAGGCCTCTGGGTGACGGTGGGGCAAAATGCGGGGAACCAGGAGGGCGTGGCGGGTAGGCACCCATGTACGCACTACCACCTCATGGTGGTTAGAAGTTTGACACCCGGCCCAGGTCCCTCGGCCCTTCCTGGAATCCGCTAGAGCAATTCTTGTTGCTTATATTAAGGAATTAAAGCCTCTGGGGATCCCAGGGGCAAAATGCGGGGAACCAGGAGGGCGTGGCGGGTAGGCACCCATGTACGCACAACCACCTCATGGTGGTAAGAAGTTTGACACCCGGCTCAGGTCCCTCGGCCCTTCCTGGAATCCGCTAGGGAAATTCTAAGTGCTTATATTAAGGAATTAAGGCCTCTGGGGGTCCGTGGGGCAAAATGCGGGGAACCAGGAGGGCGTGGCGGGTAGGCACCAATGTACGCACTACCACCTCATGGTGGTAAGAAGTTTGACACCCGGCCCAGGCCTCTCGGCCCTTCCTGGAATCTGCTAGAGCAATTCTAGGTGCTTATATTAAGGAATTAAAGCCTCTGGGAAACCAAGGAGCAAAATGCGGGGAACCAGGAGGGCGTGGCGGGTAGGCACCCATGTTCGCACAACCACCTCATGGTGGTAAGAAGTTTGACACCCGGCCCAGATCCCTCGGCCCTTCCTGGAATCCGCTAGAGAAATTCTAAGTGCTTATATTAAGGAATAACGGCCTCTGGGGGTCCGTGGGGCAATATGCGGGGAACCAGGAGGGCGTGGCGGGTAGGAACCTATGTACGCACAACCACCTCATGGTGCTAAGAAGTTTGACACCCGGCCCTGGTCCTTCGGCCTTTCCTGCAATCCGCTAGAGCAATTCTAAGTGCTTATATTAAGGAATTAAGGCCTCTGGGGGACGGTGGGGCAAAATGCGGGGAACTAGGAGGGCGTGGCGGGTAGGAACCTATGTACGCACAACCACCTCATGGTGGTAAGAAGTTTGAGACCCGACCCAGGCCTCTAGGCCCTTCCTGGAATCCGCTAGAGCAATTCTTGTTGCTTATATTAAGGAATTAAAGCCTCTGGGGATCCAAGGGGCAAAATGCGGGGAACCAGGAGGGCGTGGCGGGTAGGCACCCATGTACGCACAACCACCTCATGGTGGTAAGAAGTTTGACACCCGGCCCAGGTCCCTCGGCCCTTCCTGGAATCCGCTAGAGAAATTCTAAGTGCTTATATTAAGGAATTAAGGCCTCTGGGGGTCCGTGGGGCAAAATGCGGGGAACCAGAAGGGCGTGGCGGGTAGGAATCTATGTACGCACAACCACCTCATGGTGCTAAGAAGTTTGACACCCGGCCCTGGTCCTTCGGCCTTTCCTGGAATCCGCTAGAGCAATTCTAGGTACTTATATTAAGGAATTAAAGCCTCTGGGGGTCCGTGGGGCAAAAAGCGGGGAACCAGGAGGACGTGGCGGGTAGCAACCTATGTACGCACAACCACCTCATGGTGGTAAGAAGTTTGAGACCCGACCCAGGCCTCTAGGCCCTTCCTGGAATCCGCTAGAGCAATTCTTGTTGCTTATATTAAGGAATTAAAGCCTCTGGGGATCCAAGGGGCAAAATGCGGGGAACCAGGAGGGCGTGGCGGGTAGGCACCCATGTACGCACAACCACCTCATGGTGGTAAGAAGTTTGACACCCGGCCCAGGTCCCTCGGCCCTTCCTGGAATCCGCTAGAGAAATTCTAAGTGCTTATATTAAGGATTTAAGGCCTCTGGGGGTCCGTGGGGCAAAATGCGGGGAACCAGAAGGGCGTGGCGGGTAGGAATCTATGTACGCACAACTACCTCATGGTGCTAAGAAGTTTGACACCCGGCCCTGGTCCTTCGGCCTTTCCTGCAATCCGCTAGAGCAATTCTAAGTGCTTATATTAAGGAATTAAGGCCTCTGGGGGACGGTGGGGCAAAATGCGGGGAACTAGGAGGGCGTGGCGGGTAGGAACCTATGTACGCACAACCACCTCATGGTGGTAAGAAGTTTGAGACCCGACCCAGGCCTCTAGGCCCTTCCTGGAATCCGCTAGAGCAATTCTTGTTGCTTATATTAAGGAATTAAAGCCTCTGGGGATCCAAGGGGCAAAATGCGGGGAACCAGGAGGGCGTGGCGGGTAGGCACCCATGTACGCACAACCACCTCATGGTGGTAAGAAGTTTGACACCCGGCTCAGGTCCCTCGGCCCTTCCTGGAATCCGCTAGGGAAATTCTAAGTGCTTATATTAAGGAATTAAGGCCTCTGGGGGTCCGTGGGGCAAAATGCGGGGAACCAGGAGGGCGTGGCGGGTAGGCACCAATGTACGCACTACCACCTCATGGTGGTAAGAAGTTTGACACCCGGCCCAGGCCTCTCGGCCCTTCCTGGAATCCGCTAGAGCAATTCTAGGTGCTTATATTAAGGAATTAAAGCCTCTGGGAAACCAAGGAGCAAAATGTGGGGAACCAGGAGGGCGTGGCGGGTAGGCACCCATGTACGCACAACCACCTCATGGTGGTAAGAAGTTTGACACCCGGCCCAGATCCCTCGGCCCTTCCTGGAATCCGCTAGAGAAATTCTAAGTGCTTATATTAAGGAATTAAGGCCTCTGGGGGTCCGTGGGGCAAAAAGCGGGGAACCGGGAGGGCGTGGCGGGTAGGCACCCATGTACGCACAACCACCTCATGGTGGTAAGAAGTTTGACACCCGGCCCAGGTCCCCCGGCCCTTCCTGTAATCCGCTAGAGAAATTCTAAGTGCTTATATTAAGGAATTAAGGCCTCTGGGGGTCCGTGGGGCAAAATGCGGGGAACCAGGAGGGCGTGGCGGGTAGGAACCTATGTACGCACAACCAACTCATGGTGCTAAGAAGTTTGACACCCGGCCCTGGTCCTTCGGCCTTTCCTGGAATCCGCTAGAGCAATTCTAGGTGCTTATATTAAGGAATTAAGGCCTCTGGGGGACCGTGGGGCAAAATGCGGGGAACCAGGAGGGCGTGGCGGGTAGGCACCCATGTACGCACTACCACCTCACGGTGGTAAGAAGTTTGACACCCGGCCCAGGTCCCTCGGCCCTTCCTGGAATCCGCTAGAGCAATTCTTGTTGCTTATAATGAGGAATTAAAGGCTCTGGGGATCCAAGGGCCAAAATGCGGGGAACCAGGAGGGCGTGGCGGGTAGGCACCCATGTACGCACAACCACCTCATGGTGGTAAGAAGTTTGACACACGGCCCAGGTCCCTCGGCCCTTCCTGGAATCCGCTAGAGCAATTCTTGTTGCTTATATTAAGGAATTAAAGGCTCTGGGGATCCAAGGGGCAAAATGCGGGGAACCAGGAGGGCGTGGCGGGTAGGCACCCATGTACGCACAACCACCTCATGGTGGTAAGAAGTTTGACACCCGGCCCAGGTCCCTCGGCCGTTCCTGGAATCCGCTAGAGCAATTCTTGTTGCTTATATTAAGGAATTAAAGCCTCTGGGAAACCAAGGAGCAAAATGCGGGGAAACAGGAGGGCGTGGCGGGTAGGCACCCATGTACGCACAACCACCTCATGGTGGTAAGAAGTTTGACACCCGGCCCAGATCCCTCGGCCCTTCCTGGAATCCGCTAGAGAAATTCTAAGTGCTTATATTAAGGAATTAAGGCCTCTGGGGGGCCTTGGGGCAAAATGCGTGGAACCAGGAGGGCGTGGCGGGTAGGAACCTATGTACGCACAACCAACTCATGGTGCTAAGAAGTTTGACACCCGGCCCTGGTCCTTCGGCCTTTCCTGGAATCCGCTAGAGCAATTCTAGGTGCTTATATTAAGGAATTAAGGCCTCTGGGGGACCGTGGGGCAAAATGCGGGGAACCAGGAGGGCGTGGCGGGTAGGCACCCATGTACGCACTACCACCTCACGGTGGTAAGAAGTTTGACACCCGGCCCAGGTCCCTCGGCCCTTCCTGGAATCCGCTAGAGCAATTCTTGTTGCTTATAATGAGGAATTAAAGGCTCTGGGGATCCAAGGGTCAAAATGCGGGGAACCAGGAGGGCGTGGCGGGTAGTCACCCATGTACGCACAACCACCTCATGGTGGTAAGAAGTTTGACACCCGGCCCAGGTCCCTCGGCCGTTCCTGGAATCCGCTAGAGCAATTCTTGTTGCTTATATTAAGGAATTAAAGCCTCTGGGGATCCAAGGGGCAAAATGCGGGGAACCAGGAGGGCGTGGCGGGTAGGCACCCATGTACGCACAACCACCTCATGGTGGTAAGAAGTTTGACACCCGGCCCAGGTCCCTCGGCCCTTCCTGGAATCCGCTAGAGCAATTCTAGGGGCTTATATTAAAGAAATAAGGCTTCTGGGGGTCCTTGGGGCAAAATGCGGGGAACCAGGAGGGCGTGGCAGGTAGGCACCCATGTACGCACAACCACCCCATGGTGGTAAGAAGTTTGACACCCGGCCCAGGTCCCTCGGCCCATCCTGGAATCCGCTAGAGAAATTCTAGGTGCTTATATTAAGGAATTAAAGCCTCTGGGGGTCCGTGGGGCAAAATGCGGGGAACCAGGAGGGCGTGGTGGGTAGGCACCTATGTACGCACAACCACCTCATGGTGGTAAGAAGTTTGACACCCGACCCAGGCCTCTCGGCCCTTCCTGGAATCCGCTAGAGCAATTCTAGGTGCTTATATTAAGGAATTAAAGCCTCTGGGAAACCAAGGAGCAAAATGCGGGGAACCAGGAGGGCGTGGCGGGTAGGCACCCATGTACGCACAACCACCTCATGGTGGTAAGAAGTTTGACACCCGGCCCAGGTCCCTCGGCCCTTCCTGGAATCCGCTAGAGCAATTCTAGGGGCTTATATTAAGGAAATAAAGCTTCTGGGGGTCCTTGGGGCAAAATGCGGGGAACCAGGAGGGCGTGGCAGGTAGGCACCCATGTACGCACAACCACCCCATGGTGGTAAGAAGTTTGACACCCGGCCCAGGTCCCTCGGCCCATCCTGGAATCCGCTAGAGAAATTCTAGGTGCTTATATTAAGGAATTAAGGCTTCTGGGGGACCGTGGGGCAAAATGCGGGGAACCAGGAGGGCGTGGCGGGTAGGCACCCATGTACGCACTACCACCTCATGGTGGTTAGAAGTTTGACACCCGGCCCAGGTCCCTCGGCCCTTCCTGGAATCCGCTAGAGCAATTCTTGTTGCTTATATTAAGGAATTAAAGCCTTTGGGGATCCCAGGGGCAAAATGCGGGGAACCAGGAGGGCGTGGCGAGTAGGCACCCATGTACGCACAACCACCTCATGGTGGTAAGAAGTTTGACACCCGGCTCAGGTCCCTCGGCCCTTCCTGGAATCCGCTAGGGAAATTCTAAGTGCTTATATTAAGGAATTAAGGCCTCTGGGGGTCCGTGGGGCAAAATGCGGGGAACCAGGAGGGCGTGGCGGGTAGGCACCAATGTACGCACTACCACCTCATGGTGGTAAGAAGTTTGACACCCGGCCCAGGTCCCTCGGCCCTTCCTGGAATCCGCTAGAGCAATTCTTGTTGCTTATATTAAGGAATTAAAGGCTCTGGGGGTCCGTGGGGCAAAATGCGGGGAACCAAGAGGGCGTGGCGGGTAGGCACCCATGTACGCACAACCACCTCATGGTGGTAAGAAGTTTGACACCCGGCCCAGATCCCTCGGCCCTTCCTGGAATCCGCTAGAGAAATTCTAAGTGCTTATATTAAGGAATTAAGGCCTCTGGGGGTCCGTGGGGCAAAATGCGGGGAACCAGGAGGGCGTGGCGGGTAGGCACCCATGTACGCACAACCACCTCATGGTGGTAAGAAGTTTGACACCCGGCCCAGGTCCCTCGGCCCTTCCTGGAATCCGCTAGAGAAATTCTAAGTGCTTATATTAAGGAATTAAGGCCTCTGGGGGTCCGTGGGGCAAAATGCGGGGAACCAGAAGGGCGTGGCGGGTAGGAATCTATGTACGCACAACCACCTCATGGTGCTAAGAAGTTTGACACCCGGCCCTGGTCCTTCGGCCTTTCCTGGAATCCGCTAGAGCAATTCTAGGTACTTATATTAAGGAATTAAAGCCTCTGGGGGTCCGTGGGGCAAAAAGCGGGGAACCAGGAGGACGTGGCGGGTAGGAACCTATGTACGCACAACCACCTCATGGTGGTTAGAAGTTTGACACCCGGCCCAGGTCCCCCGGCCCTTCCTGGAATCCGCTAGAGAAATTCTAAGTGCTTATATTAAGGAATAACGGCCTCTGGGGGTCCGAGGGGCAAAATGCGGGGAACCAGGAGGGCGTGGCGGGTAGGAACCTATGTACGCACAACCACCTCATGGTGCTAAGAAGTTTGACACCCGGCCCTGGTCCTTCGGCCTTTCCTGCAATCCGCTAGAGCAATTCTAGGTGCTTATATTAAGGAATTAAGGCCTCTGGGGGACCGTGGGTCAAAATGCGGGGAACCAGGAGGGCGTGGCGGGTAGGCACCCATGTACGCACAACCGCCTTATGGTGGTAAGAAGTTTGAAACCCGGCCCAGGTCCCCCGGCCCTTCCTGGAATCCGGTAGAGAAATTCTAAGTGCTTATATTAAGGAATTAAGGCCTCTGGGGGACGGTGGGGCAAAATGCGGGGAACCAGGAGGGCGTGGCGGGTAGGCACCCATGTACGCACAACCACCTCATGGTGGTGAGAAGTTTGACACCCGGCCCAGGTCCCCCGGCCCTTCCTGGAATCTGCTAGAGAAATTCTAAGTGCTTCTATTAAGGAATAACGGCCTCTGGGGGTCCGTGGGGCAATATGCGGGAACCAGGAGGGCGTGGCGGGTAGGAACCTATGTACGCACAACCACCTCATGGTGCTAAGAAGTTTGACACCCGGCCCTGGTCCTTCGGCCTTTCCTGCAATCCGCTAGAGCAATTCTAGGTGCTTATATTAAGGAATTAAGGCCTCTGGGGGACGGTGGGGCAAAATGCGGGGAACCAGGAGGACGTGGCGGGTAGGAACCTATGTACGCACAACCACCTCATGGTGGTAAGAAGTTTGAGACCCGACCCAGGCCTCTAGGCCCTTCCTGGAATCCGCTAGAGCAATTCTTGTTGCTTATATTAAGGAATTAAAGCCTCTGGGGATCCAAGGGGCAAAATGCGGGGAACCAGGAGGGCGTGGCGGGTAGGCACCCATGTACGCACAACCACTTCATGGTGGTAAGAAGTTTGACACCCGGCCCAGGTCCCTCGGCCCTTCCTGGAATCCGCTAGAGAAATTCTAAGTGCTTATATTAAGGAATTAAGGCCTCTGGGGGTCCGTGGGGCAAAATGCGGGGAACCAGGAGGGCGTGGCGGGTAGGAACCTATGTACGCACAACCACCTCATGGTGCTAAGAAGTTTGACACTCGGCCCTGGTCCTTCGGCCTTTCCTGGAATCCGCTAGAGCAATTCTTGTTGCTTATATTAAGGAATTAAAGCCTCTGGGGGACCGTGGGGCAAAATGCGGGGAACCATGAGGGCGTGGCGGGTAGGCACCCATGTACGCACTACCACCTCATGGTGGTAAGAAGTTTGACACCCGGCCCAGGTCCCTCGGCCCTTCCTGGAATCCGCTAGAGCAATTCTAGGGGCTTATATTAAGGAAATAAGGCTTCTGGGGGTCCTTGGGGCAAAATGCGGGGAACCAGGAGGGCGTGGCAGGTAGGCACCCATGTACGCACAACCACCCCTTGGTGGTAAGAAGTTTGACACCCGGCCCAGGTCCCTCGGCCCATCCTGGAATCCGCTAGAGAAATTCTAGGTGCTTATATTAAGGAATTAAAGCCTCTGGGGGTCCGTGGGGCAAAATGCGGGGAACCAGGAGGGCGTGGTGGGTAGGCACCTATGTACGCACAACCACCTCATGGTGGTAAGAAGTTTCACACCCGACCCAGGCCTCTCGGCCCTTCCTGGAATCCGCTAGAGCAATTCTAGGTGCTTATATTAAGGAATTAAGGCCTCTGGGTGACGGTGGGGCAAAATGCGGGGAACCAGGAGGGCGTGGCGGGTAGGCACCCATGTACGCACTACCACCTCATGGTGGTTAGAAGTTTGACACCCGGCCCAGGTCCCTCGGCCCTTCCTGGAATCCGCTAGAGCAATTCTTGTTGCTTATATTAAGGAATTAAAGCCTCTGGGGATCCCAGGGGCAAAATGCGGGGAACCAGGAGGGCGTGGCGGGTAGGCACCCATGTACGCACAACCACCTCATGGTGGTAAGAAGTTTGACACCCGGCTCAGGTCCCTCGGCCCTTCCTGGAATCCGCTAGGGAAATTCTAAGTGCTTATATTAAGGAATTAAGGCCTCTGGGGGTCCGTGGGGCAAAATGCGGGGAACCAGGAGGGCGTGGCGGGTAGGCACCAATGTACGCACTACCACCTCATGGTGGTAAGAAGTTTGACACCCGGCCCAGGCCTCTCGGCCCTTCCTGGAATCTGCTAGAGCAATTCTAGGTGCTTATATTAAAGAATTAAAGCCTCTGGGAAACCAAGGAGCAAAATGCGGGGAACCAGGAGGGCGTGGCGGGTAGGCACCCATGTTCGCACAACCACCTCATGGTGGTAAGAAGTTTGACACCCGGCCCAGATCCCTCGGCCCTTCCTGGAATCCGCTAGAGAAATTCTAAGTGCTTATATTAAGGAATAACGGCCTCTGGGGGTCCGTGGGGCAATATGCGGGGAACCAGGAGGGCGTGGCGGGTAGGAACCTATGTACGCACAACCACCTCATGGTGCTAAGAAGTTTGACACCCGGCCCTGGTCCTTCGGCCTTTCCTGCAATCCGCTAGAGCAATTCTAAGTGCTTATATTAAGGAATTAAGGCCTCTGGGGGACGGTGGGGCAAAATGCGGGGAACTAGGAGGGCGTGGCGGGTAGGAACCTATGTACGCACAACCACCTCATGGTGGTAAGAAGTTTGAGACCCGACCCAGGCCTCTAGGCCCTTCCTGGAATCCGCTAGAGCAATTCTTGTTGCTTATATTAAGGAATTAAAGCCTCTGGGGATCCAAGGGGCAAAATGCGGGGAACCAGGAGGGCGTGGCGGGTAGGCACCCATGTACGCACAACCACCTCATGGTGGTAAGAAGTTTGACACCCGGCCCAGGTCCCTCGGCCCTTCCTGGAATCCGCTAGAGAAATTCTAAGTGCTTATATTAAGGAATTAAGGCCTCTGGGGGTCCGTGGGGCAAAATGCGGGGAACCAGAAGGGCGTGGCGGGTAGGAATCTATGTACGCACAACCACCTCATGGTGCTAAGAAGTTTGACACCCGGCCCTGGTCCTTCGGCCTTTCCTGGAATCCGCTAGAGCAATTCTAGGTACTTATATTAAGGAATTAAAGCCTCTGGGGGTCCGTGGGGCAAAAAGCGGGGAACCAGGAGGACGTGGCGGGTAGGAACCTATGTACGCACAACCACCTCATGGTGGTAAGAAGTTTGAGACCCGACCCAGGCCTCTAGGCCCTTCCTGGAATCCGCTAGAGCAATTCTTGTTGCATATATTAAGGAATTAAAGCCTCTGGGGATCCAAGGGGCAAAATGCGGGGAACCAGGAGGGCGTGGCGGGTAGGCACCCATGTACGCACAACCACCTCATGGTGGTAAGAAGTTTGACACCCGGCCCAGGTCCCTCGGCCCTTCCTGGAATCCGCTAGAGAAATTCTAAGTGCTTATATTAAGGAATTAAGGCCTCTGGGGGTCCGTGGGGCAAAATGCGGGGAACCAGAAGGGCGTGGCGGGTAGGAATCTATGTACGCACAACCACCTCATGGTGCTAAGAAGTTTGACACCCGGCCCTGGTCCTTCGGCCTTTCCTGGAATCCGCTAGAGCAATTCTAGGTACTTATATTAAGGAATTAAAGCCTCTGGGGGTCCGTGGGGCAAAAAGCGGGGAACCAGGAGGACGTGGCGGGTAGGAACCTATGTACGCACAACCACCTCATGGTGGTTAGAAGTTTGACACCCGGCCCAGGTCCCCCGGCCCTTCCTGGAATCCGCTAGAGAAATTCTAAGTGCTTATATTAAGGAATAACGGCCTCTGGGGGTCCGAGGGGCAAAATGCGGGGAACCAGGAGGGCGTGGCGGGTAGAAACCTATGTACGCACAACCACCTCATGGTGCTAAGAAGTTTGACACCCGGCCCTGGTCCTTCGGCCTTTCCTGCAATCCGCTAGAGCAATTCTAGGTGCTTATATTAAGGAATTAAGGCCTCTGGGGGACGGTGGGGCAAAATGCGGGGAACCAGGAGGGCGTGGCGGGTAGGCACCCATGTACGCACAACCACCTCATGGTGGTGAGAAGTTTGACACCCGGCCCAGGTCCCCCGGCCCTTCCTGGAATCTGCTAGAGAAATTCTAAGTGCTTCTATTAAGGAATTAAAGCCTTTGGGGATCCCAGGGGCAAAATGCGGGGAACCAGGAGGGCGTGGCGAGTAGGCACCCATGTACGCACAACCACCTCATGGTGGTAAGAAGTTTGACACCCGGCTCAGGTCCCTCGGCCCTTCCTGGAATCCGCTAGGGAAATTCTAAGTGCTTATATTAAGGAATTAAGGCCTCTGGGGGTCCGTGGGGCAAAATGCGGGGAACCAGGAGGGCGTGGCGGGTAGGCACCAATGTACGCACTACCACCTCATGGTGGTAAGAAGTTTGACACCCGGCCCAGGTCCCTCGGCCCTTCCTGGAATCCGCTAGAGCAATTCTTGTTGCTTATATTAAGGAATTAAAGGCTCTGGGGGTCCGTGGGGCAAAATGCGGGGAACCAGGAGGGCGTGGCGGGTAGGCACCCATGTACGCACAACCACCTCATGGTGGTAAAAAGTTTGACACCCGGCCCAGGTCCCTCGGCCCTTCCTGGAATCCGCTAGAGAAATTCTAAGTGCTTATATTAAGGAATTAAGGCCTCTGGGGGTCCGTGGGGCAAAATGCGGGGAACCAGAAGGGCGTGGCGGGTAGGAATCTATGTACGCACAACCACCTCATGGTGCTAAGAAGTTTGACACCCGGCCCTGGTCCTTCGGCCTTTCCTGGAATCCGCTAGAGCAATTCTAGGTACTTATATTAAGGAATTAAAGCCTCTGGGGGTCCGTGGGGCAAAAAGCGGGGAACCAGGAGGACGTGGCGGGAAGGAACCTATGTACGCACAACCACCTCATGGTGGTTAGAAGTTTGACACCCGGCCCAGGTCCCCCGGCCCTTCCTGGAATCCGCTAGAGAAATTCTAAGTGCTTATATTAAGGAATAACGGCCTCTGGGGGTCCGAGGGGCAAAATGCGGGGAACCAGGAGGGCGTGGCGGGTAGGAACCTATGTACGCACAACCACCTCATGGTGCTAAGAAGTTTGACACCCGGCCCTGGTCCTTCGGCCTTTCCTGCAATCCGCTAGAGCAATTCTAGGTGCTTATATTAAGGAATTAAGGCCTCTGGGGGACCGTGGGGCAAAATGCGGGGAACCAGGAGGGCGTGGCGGGTAGGCACCCATGTACGCACAACCGCCTTATGGTGGTAAGAAGTTTGACACCCGGCCCAGGTCCCCCGGCCCTTCCTGGAATCCGGTAGAGAAATTCTAAGTGCTTATATTAAGGAATTAAGGCCTCTGGGGGACGGTGGGGCAAAATGCGGGGAACCAGGAGGGCGTGGCGGGTAGGCACCCCTGTACGCACAACCACCTCATGGTGGTGAGAAGTTTGACACCCGGCCCAGGTCCCCCGGCCCTTCCTGGAATCTGCTAGAGAAATTCTAAGTGCTTCTATTAAGGAATAACGGCCTCTGGGGGTCCGTGGGGCAATATGCGGGAACCAGGAGGGCGTGGCGGGAAGGAACCTATGTACGCACAACCACCTCATGGTGGTAAGAAGTTTGAGACCCGACCCAGGCCTCTAGGCCCTTCCTGGAATCCGCTAGAGCAATTCTTGTTGCTTATATTAAGGAATTAAAGCCTCTGGGGATCCAAGGGGCAAAATGCGGGGAACCAGGAGGGCGTGGCGGGTAGGCACCCATGTACGCACAACCACTTCATGGTGGTAAGAAGTTTGACACCCGGCCCAGGTCCCTCGGCCCTTCCTGGAATCCGCTAGAGAAATTCTAAGTGCTTATATTAAGGAATTAAGGCCTCTGGGGGTCCGTGGGGCAAAATGCGGGGAACCAGGAGGGCGTGGCGGGTAGGAACCTATGTACGCACAACCACCTCATGGTGCTAAGAAGTTTGACACTCGGCCCTGGTCCTTCGGCCTTTCCTGGAATCCGCTAGAGCAATTCTTGTTGCTTATATTAAGGAATTAAAGCCTCTGGGGGACCGTGGGGCAAAATGCGGGGAACCATGAGGGCGTGGCGGGTAGGCACCCATGTACGCACTACCACCTCATGGTGGTAAGAAGTTTGACACCCGGCCCAGGTCCCTCGGCCCTTCCTGGAATCCGCTAGAGCAATTCTAGGGGCTTATATTAAGGAAATAAGGCTTCTGGGGGTCCTTGGGGCAAAATGCGGGGAACCAGGAGGGCGTGGCAGGTAGGCACCCATGTACGCACAACCACCCCATGGTGGTAAGAAGTTTGACACCCGGCCCAGGTCCCTCGGCCCATCCTGGAATCCGCTAGAGAAATTCTAGGTGCTTATATTAAGGAATTAAGGCCTCTGGGGGACCGTGGGGCAAAATGCGGGGAACCAGGAGGGCGTGGCGGGTAGGCACCTATGTACGCACTACCACCTCATGGTGGTTAGAAGTTTGACACCCGGCCCAGGTCCCTCGGCCCTTCCTGGAATCCGCTAGAGCAATTCTTGTTGCTTATATTAAGGAATTAAAGCCTTTGGGGATCCCAGGGGCAAAATGCGGGGAACCAGGAGGGCGTGGCGAGTAGGCACCCATGTACGCACAACCACCTCATGGTGGTAAGAAGTTTGACACCCTGCTCAGGTCCCTCGGCCCTTCCTGGAATCCGCTAGGGAAATTCTAAGTGCTTATATTAAGGAATTAAGGCCTCTGGGGGTCCGTGGGGCAAAATGCGGGGAACCAGGAGGGCGTGGCGGGTAGGCACCAATGTACGCACTACCACCTCATGGTGGTAAGAAGTTTGACACCCGGCCCTGGTCCTTCGGCCTTTCCTGCAATCCGCTAGAGCAATTCTAAGTGCTTATATTAAGGAATTAAGGCCTCTGGGGGACGGTGGGGCAAAATGCGGGGAACTAGGAGGGCGTGGCGGGTAGGAACCTATGTACGCACAACCACCTCATGGTGGTAAGAAGTTTGAGACCCGACCCAGGCCTCTAGGCCCTTCCTGGAATCCGCTAGAGCAATTCTTGTTGCTTATATTAAGGAATTAAAGCCTCTGGGGATCCAAGGGGCAAAATGCGGGGAACCAGGAGGGCGTGGCGGGTAGGCACCCATGTACGCACAACCACTTCATGGTGGTAAGAAGTTTGACACCCGGCCCAGGTCCCTCGGCCCTTCCTGGAATCCGCTAGAGAAATTCTAAGTGCTTATATTAAGGAATTAAGGCCTCTGGGGGTCCGTGGGGCAAAATGCGGGGAACCAGGAGGGCGTGGCGGGTAGGAACCTATGTACGCACAACCACCTCATGGTGCTAAGAAGTTTGACACTCGGCCCTGGTCCTTCGGCCATTCCTGGAATCCGCTAGAGCAATTCTTGTTGCTTATATTAAGGAATTAAAGCCTCTGGGGGACCGTGGGGCAAAATGCGGGGAACCATGAGGTCGTGGCGGGTAGGCACCCATGTACGCACTACCACCTCATGGTGGTAAGAAGTTTGACACCCGGCCCAGGTCCCTCGGCCCTTCCTGGAATCCGCTAGAGCAATTCTAGGGGCTTATATTAAGGAAATAAGGCTTCTGGGGGTCCTTGGGGCAAAATGCGGGGAACCAGGAGGGCGTGGCAGGTAGGCACCCATGTACGCACAACCACCCCATGGTGGTAAGAAGTTTGACACCCGGCCCAGGTCCCTCGGCCCTTCCTGGAATCCGCTAGGGAAATTCTAAGTGCTTATATTAAGGAATTAAGGCCTCTGGGGGTCCGTGGGGCAAAATGCGGGGAACCAGGAGGGCGTGGCGGGTAGGCACCAATGTACGCACTACCACCTCATGGTGGTAAGAAGTTTGACACCCGGCCCAGGTCCCTCGGCCCTTCCTGGAATCCGCTAGAGCAATTCTTGTTGCTTATATTAAGGAATTAAAGGCTCTGGGGATCCAAGGGCCAAAATGCGGGGAATCAGGAGGGCGTGGCGGGCAGGCACCCATGGACGCACAACCACCTCATGGTGGTAAGAAGTTTGACACCCGGCCCAGGTCCCTCGGCCGTTCCTGGAATCCGCTAGAGCAATTTTTGTTGCTTATATTAAGGAATTAAAGTCTTTGGGGATCCAAGGGGCAAAATGCGGGGAACCAGGAGGGCGTGGCGGGTAGGCACCCATGTACGCACAACCACCTCATGGTGGTAAGAAGTTTGACACCCGGCCCAGATCCCTCGGCCCTTCCTGGAATCCGCTAGAGAAATTCTAAGTGCTTATATTAAGGAATAACGGCCTCTGGGGGTCCGTGGGGCAATATGCGGGGAACCAGGAGGGCGTGGCGGGTAGGAACCTATGTACGCACAACCACCTCATGGTGCTAAGAAGTTTGACACCCGGCCCTGGTCCTTCGGCCTTTCCTGCAATCCGCTAGAGCAATTCTAGGTGCTTATATTAAGGAATTAAAGCCTCTGGGGTACCGTGGGGCAAAATGCGGGGAACCATGAGGGCGTGGCGGGTAGGCACCCATGTACGCACTACCACCTCATGGTGGTAAGAAGTTTGACACCCGGCCCAGGTCCCTCGGCCCTTCCTGGAATCCGCTAGAGCAATTCTAGGGGCTTATATTAAGGAAATAAGGCTTCTGGGGGTCCTTGGGGCAAAATGCGGGGAACCAGGAGGGCGTGGCAGGTAGGCACCCATGTACGCACAACCACCCCATGGTGGTAAGAAGTTTGACACCCGGCCCAGGTCCCTCGGCCCATCCTGGAATCCGCTAGAGAAATTCTAGGTGCTTATATTAAGGAATTAAGGCCTCTGGGGGACCGTGGGGCAAAATGCGGGGAACCAGGAGGGCGTGGCGGGTAGGCACCCATGTACGCACTACCACCTCATGGTGGTTAGAAGTTTGACACCCGGCCCAGGTCCCTCGGCCCTTCCTGGAATCCGCTAGAGCAATTCTTGTTGCTTATATTAAGGAATTAAAGCCTTTGGGGATCCCAGGGGCAAAATGCGGGGAACCAGGAGGGCGTGGCGAGTAGGCACCCATGTACGCACAACCACCTCATGGTGGTAAGAAGTTTGACACCCGGCTCAGGTCCCTCGGCCCTTCCTGGAATCCGCTAGGGAAATTCTAAGTGCTTATATTAAGGAATTAAGGCCTCTGGGGGTCCGTGGGGCAAAATGCGGGGAACCAGGAGGGCGTGGCGGGTAGGCACCAATGTACGCACTACCACCTCATGGTGGTAAGAAGTTTGACACCCGGCCCTGGTCCTTCGGCCTTTCCTGCAATCCGCTAGAGCAATTCTAAGTGCTTATATTAAGGAATTAAGGCCTCTGGGGGACGGTGGGGCAAAATGCGGGGAACTAGGAGGGCGTGGCGGGTAGGAACCTATGTACGCACAACCACCTCATGGTGGTAAGAAGTTTGAGACCCGACCCAGGCCTCTAGGCCCTTCCTGGAATCCGCTAGAGCAATTCTTGTTGCTTATATTAAGGAATTAAAGCCTCTGGGGATCCAAGGGGCAAAATGCGGGGAACCAGGAGGGCGTGGCGGGTAGGCACCCATGTACGCACAACCACTTCATGGTGGTAAGAAGTTTGACACCCGGCCCAGGTCCCTCGGCCCTTCCTGGAATCCGCTAGAGAAATTCTAAGTGCTTATATTAAGGAATTAAGGCCTCTGGGGGTCCGTGGGGCAAAATGCGGGGAACCAGGAGGGCGTGGCGGGTAGGAACCTATGTACGCACAACCACCTCATGGTGCTAAGAAGTTTGACACTCGGCCCTGGTCCTTCGGCCATTCCTGGAATCCGCTAGAGCAATTCTTGTTGCTTATATTAAGGAATTAAAGCCTCTGGGGGACCGTGGGGCAAAATGCGGGGAACCATGAGGTCGTGGCGGGTAGGCACCCATGTACGCACTACCACCTCATGGTGGTAAGAAGTTTGACACCCGGCCCAGGTCCCTCGGCCCTTCCTGGAATCCGCTAGAGCAATTCTAGGGGCTTATATTAAGGAAATAAGGCTTCTGGGGGTCCTTGGGGCAAAATGCGGGGAACCAGGAGGGCGTGGCAGGTAGGCACCCATGTACGCACAACCACCCCATGGTGGTAAGAAGTTTGACACCCGGCCCAGGTCCCTCGGCCCTTCCTGGAATCCGCTAGGGAAATTCTAAGTGCTTATATTAAGGAATTAAGGCCTCTGGGGGTCCGTGGGGCAAAATGCGGGGAACCAGGAGGGCGTGGCGGGTAGGCACCAATGTACGCACTACCACCTCATGGTGGTAAGAAGTTTGACACCCGGCCCAGGTCCCTCGGCCCTTCCTGGAATCCGCTAGAGCAATTCTTGTTGCTTATATTAAGGAATTAAAGGCTCTGGGGATCCAAGGGCCAAAATGCGGGGAATCAGGAGGGCGTGGCGGGCAGGCACCCATGGACGCACAACCACCTCATGGTGGTAAGAAGTTTGACACCCGGCCCAGGTCCCTCGGCCGTTCCTGGAATCCGCTAGAGCAATTTTTGTTGCTTATATTAAGGAATTAAAGCCTTTGGGGATCCAAGGGGCAAAATGCGGGGAACCAGGAGGGCGTGGCGGGTAGGCACCCATGTACGCACAACCACCTCATGGTGGTAAGAAGTTTGACACCCGGCCCAGATCCCTCGGCCCTTCCTGGAATCCGCTAGAGAAATTCTAAGTGCTTATATTAAGGAATAACGGCCTCTGGGGGTCCGTGGGGCAATATGCGGGGAACCAGGAGGGCGTGGCGGGTAGGAACCTATGTACGCACAACCACCTCATGGTGCTAAGAAGTTTGACACCCGGCCCTGGTCCTTCGGCCTTTCCTGCAATCCGCTAGAGCAATTCTAGGTGCTTATATTAAGGAATTAAAGCCTCTGGGGTACCGTGGGGCAAAATGCGGGGAACCATGAGGGCGTGGCGGGTAGGCACCCATGTACGCACTACCACCTCATGGTGGTAAGAAGTTTGACACCCGGCCCAGGTCCCTCGGCCCTTCCTGGAATCCGCTAGAGCAATTCTAGGGGCTTATATTAAGGAAATAAGGCTTCTGGGGGTCCTTGGGGCAAAATGCGGGGAACCAGGAGGGCGTGGCAGGTAGGCACCCATGTACGCACAACCACCCCATGGTGGTAAGAAGTTTGACACCCGGCCCAGGTCCCTCGGCCCATCCTGGAATCCGCTAGAGAAATTCTAGGTGCTTATATTAAGGAATTAAGGCCTCTGGGGGACCGTGGGGCAAAATGCGGGGAACCAGGAGGGCGTGGCGGGTAGGCACCCATGTACGCACTACCACCTCATGGTGGTTAGAAGTTTGACACCCGGCCCAGGTCCCTCGGCCCTTCCTGGAATCCGCTAGAGCAATTCTTGTTGCTTATATTAAGGAATTAAAGCCTTTGGGGATCCCAGGGGCAAAATGCGGGGAACCAGGAGGGCGTGGCGAGTAGGCACCCATGTACGCACAACCACCTCATGGTGGTAAGAAGTTTGACACCCGGCTCAGGTCCCTCGGCCCTTCCTGGAATCCGCTAGGGAAATTCTAAGTGCTTATATTAAGGAATTAAGGCCTCTGGGGGTCCGTGGGGCAAAATGCGGGGAACCAGGAGGGCGTGGCGGGTAGGCACCAATGTACGCACTACCACCTCATGGTGGTAAGAAGTTTGACACCCGGCCCAGGTCCCTCGGCCCTTCCTGGAATCCGCTAGAGCAATTCTTGTTGCTTATATTAAGGAACTAAAGGCTCTGGGGATCCAAGGGCTAAAATGCGGGGAATCAGGAGGGCGTGGCGGGTAGGCACCCATGTACGCACTACCACCTCATGGTGGTTAGAAGTTTGACACCCGGCCCAGGTCCCTCGGCCCTTCCTGGAATCCGCTAGAGCAATTCTAGGGGCTTATATTAAGGAAATAAGGCTTCTGGGGGTCCTTGGGGCAAAATGCGGGGAACCAGGAGGGCGTGGCAGGTAGGCACCCATGTACGCACAACCACCCCATGGTGGTAAGAAGTTTGACACCCGGCCCAGGTCCCTCGGCCCATCCTGGAATCCGCTAGAGAAATTCTAGGTGCTTATATTAAGGAATTAAGGCCTCTGGGGGACCGTGGGGCAAAATGCGGGGAACCAGGAGGGCGTGGCGGGTAGGCACCCATGTACGCACTACCACCTCATGGTGGTTAGAAGTTTGACACCCGGCCCAGGTCCCTCGGCCCTTCCTGGAATCCGCTAGAGCAATTCTTGTTGCTTATATTAAGGAATTAAAGCCTTTGGGGATCCCAGGGGCAAAATGCGGGGAACCAGGAGGGCGTGGCGAGTAGGCACCCATGTACGCACAACCACCTCATGGTGGTAAGAAGTTTGACACCCGGCTCAGGTCCCTCGGCCCTTCCTGGAATCCGCTAGGGAAATTCTAAGTGCTTATATTAAGGAATTAAGGCCTCTGGGGGTCCGTGGGGCAAAATGCGGGGAACCAGGAGGGCGTGGCGGGTAGGCACCAATGTACGCACTACCACCTCATGGTGGTAAGAAGTTTGACACCCGGCCCAGGTCCCTCGGCCCTTCCTGGAATCCGCTAGAGCAATTCTTGTTGCTTATATTAAGGAACTAAAGGCTCTGGGGATCCAAGGGCTAAAATGCGGGGAATCAGGAGGGCGTGGCGGGTAGGCACCCATGTACGCACAACCACCTCATGGTGGTAAGAAGTTTGACACCCGGCTCAGGTCCCTCGGCCGTTCCTGGAATCCGCTAGAGCAATTCTTGTTGCTTATATTAAGGAATTAAAGCCTTTGGGGATCCAAGGGGCAAAATGCGGGGAACCAGGAGGGCGTGGCGGGTAGGCACCCATGTACGCACAACCACCTCATGGTGGTAAGAAGTTTGACACCCGGCCCAGATCTCTCGGCCCTTCCTGGAATCCGCTAGAGAAATTCTAAGTGCTTATATTAAGGAATAACGGCCTCTGGGGGTCCGTGGGGCAATATGCGGGGAACCAGGAGGGCGTGGCGGGTAGGAACCTATGTACGCACAACCACCTCATGGTGCTAAGAAGTTTGACACCCGGCCCTGGTCCTTCGGCCTTTCCTGCAATCCGCTAGAGCAATTCTAAGTGCTTATATTAAGGAATTAAGGCCTCTGGGGGACGGTGGGGCAAAATGCGGGGAACTAGGAGGGCGTGGCGGGTAGGAACCTATGTACGCACAACCACTTCATGGTGGTAAGAAGTTTGAGACCCGACCCAGGCCTCTAGGCCCTTCCTGGAATCCGCTAGAGCAATTCTTGTTGCTTAAATTAAGGAATTAAAGCCTCTGGGGATCCAAGGGGCAAAATGCGGGGAACCAGGAGGGCGTGGCGGGTAGGCACCCATGTACGCACAACCGCCTTATGGTGGTAAGAAGTTTGACACCCGGCCCAGGTCCCCCGGCCCTTCCTGGAATCCGGTAGAGAAATTCTAAGTGCTTATATTAAGGAATTAAGGCCTCTGGGGGACGGTGGGGCAAAATGCGGGGAACCAGGAGGGCGTGGCGGGTAGGCACCCATGTACGCACAACCACCTCATGGTGGTGAGAAGTTTGACACCCGGCCCAGGTCCCCCGGCCCTTCCTGGAATCTGCTAGAGAAATTCTAAGTGCTTCTATTAAGGAATAACGGCCTCTGGGGGTCCGTGGGGCAATATGCGGGAACCAGGAGGGCGTGGCGGGTAGGAACCTATGTACGCACAACCACCTCATGGTGCTAAGAAGTTTGACACCCGGCCCTGGTCCTTCGGCCTTTCCTGCAATCCGCTAGAGCAATTCTAGGTGCTTATATTAAGGAATTAAGGCCTCTGGGGGACGGTGGGGCAAAATGCGGGGAACCAGGAGGACGTGGCGGGTAGGAACCTATGTACGCACAACCACCTCATGGTGGTAAGAAGTTTGACACCCGGCCCAGGTCCCTCGGCCCTTCCTGGAATCCGCTAGAGAAATTCTAAGTGCTTATATTAAGGAATTAAGGCCTCTGGGGGTCCGTGGGGCAAAATGCGGGGAACCAGGAGGGCGTGGCGGGTAGGAACCTATGTACGCACAACCACCTCATGGTGCTAAGAAGTTTGACACTCGGCCCTGGTCCTTCGGCCTTTCCTGGAATCCGCTAGAGCAATTCTTGTTGCTTATATTAAGGAATTAAAGCCTCTGGGGGACCGTGGGGCAAAATGCGGGGAACCATGAGGGCGTGGCGGGTAGGCACCCATGTACGCACTACCACCTCATGGTGGTAAGAAGTTTGACACCCGGCCCAGGTCCCTCGGCCCTTCCTGGAATCCGCTAGAGCAATTCTAGGGGCTTATATTAAGGAAATAAGGCTTCTGGGGGTCCTTGGGGCAAAATGCGGGGAACCAGGAGGGCGTGGCAGGTAGGCACCCATGTACGCACAACCACCCCATGGTGGTAAGAAGTTTGACACCCGGCCCAGGTCCCTCGGCCCATCCTGGAATCCGCTAGAGAAATTCTAGGTGCTTATATTAAGGAATTAAGGCCTCTGGGGGACCGTGGGGCAAAATGCGGGGAACCAGGAGGGCGTGGCGGGTAGGCACCCATGTACGCACTACCACCTCATGGTGGTTAGAAGTTTGACACCCGGCCCAGGTCCCTCGGCCCTTCCTGGAATCCGCTAGGGAAATTCTAAGTGCTTATATTAAGGAATTAAGGCCTCTGGGGGTCCGTGGGGCAAAATGCGGGGAACCAGGAGGGCGTGGCGGGTAGGCACCAATGTACGCACTACCACCTCATGGTGGTAAGAAGTTTGACACCCGGCCCAGGTCCCTCGGCCCTTCCTGGAATCCGCTAGAGCAATTCTTGTTGCTTATATTAAGGAACTAAAGGCTCTGGGGATCCAAGGGCTAAAATGCGGGGAATCAGGAGGGCGTGGCGGGTAGGCACCCATGTACGCACAACCACCTCATGGTGGTAAGAAGTTTGACACCCGGCTCAGGTCTCTCGGCCGTTCCTGGAATCCGCTAGAGCAATTCTTGTTGCTTATATTAAGGAATTAAAGCCTTTGGGGATCCAAGGGGCAAAATGCGGGGAACCAGGAGGGCGTGGCGGGTAGGCACCCATGTACGCACAACCACCTCATGGTGGTAAGAAGTTTGACACCCGGCCCAGATCCCTCGG
This sequence comes from Candelabrum cocksii, assembly GCA_963930725.1. Taxonomy (NCBI): domain Eukaryota; kingdom Metazoa; phylum Cnidaria; class Hydrozoa; order Anthoathecata; family Candelabridae; genus Candelabrum; species Candelabrum cocksii. The sequence continues at coordinate 5,977,467 of OZ005676.1, read as the reverse complement.
CCCTTCCTGGAATCCGCTAGAGAAATTCTAAGTGCTTATATTAAGGAATAACGGCCTCTGGGGGTCCGTGGGGCAATATGCGGGGAACCAGGAGGGCGTGGCGGGTAGGAACCTATGTACGCACAACCACCTCATGGTGCTAAGAAGTTTGACACCCGGCCCTGGTCCTTCGGCCTTTCCTGCAATCCGCTAGAGCAATTCTAAGTGCTTATATTAAGGAATTAAGGCCTCTGGGGGACGGTGGGGCAAAATGCGGGGAACTAGGAGGGCGTGGCGGGTAGGAACCTATGTACGCACAACCACTTCATGGTGGTAAGAAGTTTGAGACCCGACCCAGGCCTCTAGGCCCTTCCTGGAATCCGCTAGAGCAATTCTTGTTGCTTAAATTAAGGAATTAAAGCCTCTGGGGATCCAAGGGGCAAAATGCGGGGAACCAGGAGGGCGTGGCGGGTAGGCACCCATGTACGCACAACCACCTCATGGTGGTAAGAAGTTTGACACCCGGCCCAGGTCCCTCGGCCCTTCCTGGAATCCGCTAGAGAAATTCTAAGTGCTTATATTAAGGAATTAAGGCCTCTGGGGGTCCGTGGGGCAAAATGCGGGGAACCAGAAGGGCGTGGCGGGTAGGAATCTATGTACGCACAACCACCTCATGGTGCTAAGAAGTTTGACACCCGGCCCTGGTCCTTCGGCCTTTCCTGGAATCCGCTAGAGCAATTCTAGGTACTTATATTAAGGAATTAAAGCCTCTGGGGGTCCGTGGGGCAAAAAGCGGGGAACCAGGAGGACGTGGCGGGTAGGAACCTATGTACGCACAACCACCTCATGGTGGTTAGAAGTTTGACACCCGGCCCAGGTCCCCCGGCCCTTCCTGGAATCCGCTAGAGAAATTCTAAGTGCTTATATTAAGGAATAACGGCCTCTGGGGGTCCGAGGGGCAAAATGCGGGGAACCAGGAGGGCGTGGCGGGTAGGAACCTATGTACGCACAACCACCTCATGGTGCTAAGAAGTTTGACACCCGGCCCTGGTCCTTCGGCCTTTCCTGCAATCCGCTAGAGCAATTCTAGGTGCTTATATTAAGGAATTAAGGCCTCTGGGGGACGGTGGGGCAAAATGCGGGGAACCAGGAGGGCGTGGCGGGTAGGCACCCATGTACGCACAACCACCTCATGGTGGTGAGAAGTTTGACACCCGGCCCAGGTCCCCCGGCCCTTCCTGGAATCTGCTAGAGAAATTCTAAGTGCTTCTATTAAGGAATAACGGCCTCTGGGGGTCCGTGGGGCAATATGCGGGAACCAGGAGGGCGTGGCGGGTAGGAACCTATGTACGCACAACCACCTCATGGTGCTAAGAAGTTTGACACCCGGCCCTGGTCCTTCGGCCTTTCCTGCAATCCGCTAGAGCAATTCTAGGTGCTTATATTAAGGAATTAAGGCCTCTGGGGGACGGTGGGGCAAAATGCGGGGAACCAGGAGGACGTGGCGGGTAGGAACCTATGTACGCACAACCACCTCATGGTGGTAAGAAGTTTGAGACCCGACCCAGGCCTCTAGGCCCTTCCTGGAATCCGCTAGAGCAATTCTTGTTGCTTATATTAAGGAATTAAAGCCTCTGGGGATCCAAGGGGCAAAATGCGGGGAACCAGGAGGGCGTGGCGGGTAGGCACCCATGTACGCACAACCACCCCTTGGTGGTAAGAAGTTTGACACCCGGCCCAGGTCCCTCGGCCCATCCTGGAATCCGCTAGAGAAATTCTAGGTGCTTATATTAAGGAATTAAAGCCTCTGGGGGTCCGTGGGGCAAAATGCGGGGAACCAGGAGGGCGTGGTGGGTAGGCACCTATGTACGCACAACCACCTCATGGTGGTAAGAAGTTTCACACCCGACCCAGGCCTCTCGGCCCTTCCTGGAATCCGCTAGAGCAATTCTAGGTGCTTATATTAAGGAATTAAGGCCTCTGGGTGACGGTGGGGCAAAATGCGGGGAACCAGGAGGGCGTGGCGGGTAGGCACCCATGTACGCACTACCACCTCATGGTGGTTAGAAGTTTGACACCCGGCCCAGGTCCCTCGGCCCTTCCTGGAATCCGCTAGAGCAATTCTTGTTGCTTATATTAAGGAATTAAAGCCTCTGGGGATCCCAGGGGCAAAATGCGGGGAACCAGGAGGGCGTGGCGGGTAGGCACCCATGTACGCACAACCACCTCATGGTGGTAAGAAGTTTGACACCCGGCTCAGGTCCCTCGGCCCTTCCTGGAATCCGCTAGGGAAATTCTAAGTGCTTATATTAAGGAATTAAGGCCTCTGGGGGTCCGTGGGGCAAAATGCGGGGAACCAGGAGGGCGTGGCGGGTAGGCACCAATGTACGCACTACCACCTCATGGTGGTAAGAAGTTTGACACCCGGCCCAGGCCTCTCGGCCCTTCCTGGAATCCGCTAGAGCAATTCTAGGTGCTTATATTAAGGAATTAAAGCCTCTGGGAAACCAAGGAGCAAAATGCGGGGAACCAGGAGGGCGTGGCGGGTAGGCACCCATGTTCGCACAACCACCTCATGGTGGTAAGAAGTTTGACACCCGTCCCAGATCCCTCGGCCCTTCCTGGAATCCGCTAGAGAAATTCTAAGTGCTTATATTAAGGAATAACGGCCTCTGGGGGTCCGTGGGGCAATATGCGGGGAACCAGGAGGGCGTGGCGGGTAGGAACCTATGTACGCACAACCACCTCATGGTGCTAAGAAGTTTGACACCCGGCCCTGGTCCTTCGGCCTTTCCTGCAATCCGCTAGAGCAATTCTAAGTGCTTATATTAAGGAATTAAGGCCTCTGGGGGACGGTGGGGCAAAATGCGGGGAACTAGGAGGGCGTGGCGGGTAGGAACCTATGTACGCACAACCACCTCATGGTGGTAAGAAGTTTGAGACCCGACCCAGGCCTCTAGGCCCTTCCTGGAATCCGCTAGAGCAATTCTTGTTGCTTATATTAAGGAATTAAAGCCTCTGGGGATCCAAGGGGCAAAATGCGGGGAACCAGGAGGGCGTGGCGGGTAGGCACCCATGTACGCACAACAACCTCATGGTGGTAAGAAGTTTGACACCCGGCCCAGGTCCCTCGGCCCTTCCTGGAATCCGCTAGAGAAATTCTAAGTGCTTATATTAAGGAATTAAGGCCTCTGGGGGTCCGTGGGGCAAAATGCGGGGAACCAGAAGGGCGTGGCGGGTAGGAATCTATGTACGCACAACCACCTCATGGTGCTAAGAAGTTTGACACCCGGCCCTGGTCCTTCGGCCTTTCCTGGAATCCGCTAGAGCAATTCTAGGTACTTATATTAAGGAATTAAAGCCTCTGGGGGTCCGTGGGGCAAAAAGCGGGGAACCAGGAGGACGTGGCGGGTAGGAACCTATGTACGCACAACCACCTCATGGTGGTTAGAAGTTTGACACCCGGCCCAGGTCCCCCGGGCCTTCCTGGAATCCGCTAGAGAAATTCTAAGTGCTTATATTAAGGAATAACGGCCTCTGGGGGTCCGAGGGGCAAAATGCGGGGAACCAGGAGGGCGTGGCGGGTAGGAACCTATGTACGCACAACCACCTCATGGTGCTAAGAAGTTTGACACCCGGCCCTGGTCCTTCGGCCTTTCCTGCAATCCGCTAGAGCAATTCTAGGTGCTTATATTAAGGAATTAAGGCCTCTGGGGGACGGTGGGGCAAAATGCGGGGAACCAGGAGGGCGTGGCGGGTAGGCACCCATGTACGCACAACCACCTCATGGTGGTGAGAAGTTTGACACCCGGCCCAGGTCCCCCGGCCCTTCCTGGAATCTGCTAGAGAAATTCTAAGTGCTTCTATTAAGGAATAACGGCCTCTGGGGGTCCGTGGGGCAATATGCGGGGAACCAGGAGGGCGTGGCGGGTAGGAACCTATGTACGCACAACCACCTCATGGTGGTAAGAAGTTTGACACCCGGCCCTGGTCCTTCGGCCTTTCCTGCAATCCGCTAGAGCAATTCTAGGTGCTTATATTAAGGAATTAAGGCCTCTGGGGGACGGTGGGGCAAAATGCGGGGAACCAGGAGGACGTGGCGGGTAGGAACCTATGTACGCACAACCACCTCATGGTGGTAAGAAGTTTGAGACCCGACCCAGGCCTCTAGGCCCTTCCTGGAATCCGCTAGAGCAATTCTTGTTGCTTATATTAAGGAATTAAAGCCTCTGGGGATCCCAGGGGCAAAATGCGGGGAACCAGGAGGGCGTGGCGGGTAGGCACCCATGTACGCACAACCACCTCATGGTGGTAAGAAGTTTGACACCCGGCTCAGGTCCCTCGGCCCTTCCTGGAATCCGCTAGGGAAATTCTAAGTGCTTATATTAAGGAATTAAGGCCTCTGGGGGTCCGTGGGGCAAAATGCGGGGAACCAGGAGGGCGTGGCGGGTAGGCACCAATGTACGCACTACCACCTCATGGTGGTAAGAAGTTTGACACCCGGCCCAGGCCTCTCGGCCCTTCCTGGAATCCGCTAGAGCAATTCTAGGTGCTTATATTAAGGAATTAAAGCCTCTGGGAAACCAAGGAGCAAAATGTGGGGAACCAGGAGGGCGTGGCGGGTAGGCACCCATGTACGCACAACCACCTCATGGTGGTAAGAAGTTTGACACCCGGCCCAGATCCCTCGGCCCTTCCTGGAATCCGCTAGAGAAATTCTAAGTGCTTATATTAAGGAATTAAGGCCTCTGGGGGTCCGTGGGGCAAAAAGCGGGGAACCGGGAGGGCGTGGCGGGTAGGCACCCATGTACGCACAACCACCTCATGGTGGTAAGAAGTTTGACACCCGGCCCAGGTCCCCCGGCCCTTCCTGTAATCCGCTAGAGAAATTCTAAGTGCTTATATTAAGGAATTAAGGCCTCTGGGGGTCCGTGGGGCAAAATGCGGGGAACCAGGAGGGCGTGGCGGGTAGGAACCTATGTACGCACAACCAACTCATGGTGCTAAGAAGTTTGACACCCGGCCCTGGTCCTTCGGCCTTTCCTGGAATCCGCTAGAGCAATTCTAGGTGCTTATATTAAGGAATTAAGGCCTCTGGGAAACCGTGGGGCAAAATGCGGGGAACCAGGAGGGCGTGGCGGGTAGGCACCCATGTACGCACTACCACCTCACGGTGGTAAGAAGTTTGACACCCGGCCCAGGTCCCTCGGCCCTTCCTGGAATCCGCTAGAGCAATTCTTGTTGCTTATAATGAGGAATTAAAGGCTCTGGGGATCCAAGGGCCAAAATGCGGGGAACCAGGAGTGCGTGGCGGGTAGGCACCCATGTACGCACAACCACCTCATGGTGGTAAGAAGTTTGACACACGGCCCAGGTCCCTCGGCCCTTCCTGGAATCCGCTAGAGCAATTCTTGTTGCTTATATTAAGGAATTAAAGCCTCTGGGAAACCAAGGAGCAAAATGCGGGGAACCAGGAGGGCGTGGCGGGTAGGCACCCATGTACGCACAACCACCTCATGGTGGTAAGAAGTTTGACACCCGGCCCAGATCCCTCGGCCCTTCCTGGAATCCGCTAGAGAAATTCTAAGTGCTTATATTAAGGAATTAAGGCCTCTGGGGGTCCTTGGGGCAAAATGCGGGGAACCAGGAGGGCGTGGCGGGTAGGAACCTATGTACGCACAACCAACTCATGGTGCTAAGAAGTTTGACACCCGGCCCTGGTCCTTCGGCCTTTCCTGGAATCCGCTAGAGCAATTCTAGGTGCTTATATTAAGGAATTAAGGCCTCTGGGGGACCGTGGGGCAAAATGCGGGGAACCAGGAGGGCGTGGCGGGTAGGCACCCATGTACGCACTACCATCTCACGGTGGTAAGAAGTTTGACACCCGGCCCAGGTCCCTCGGCCCTTCCTGGAATCCGCTAGAGCAATTCTTGTTGCTTATAATGAGGAATTAAAGGCTCTGGGGATCCAAGGGTCAAAATGCGGGGAACCAGGAGGGCGTGGCGGGTAGTCACCCATGTACGCACAACCACCTCATGGTGGTAAGAAGTTTGACACCCGGCCCAGGTCCCTCGGCCGTTCCTGGAATCCGCTAGAGCAATTCTTGTTGCTTATATTAAGGAATTAAAGCCTCTGGGGATCCAAGGGGCAAAATGCGGGGAACCAGGAGGGCGTGGCGGGTAGGCACCCATGTACGCACAACCACCTCATGGTGGTAAGAAGTTTGACACCCGGCCCAGGTCCCTCGGCCCTTCCTGGAATCCGCTAGAGCAATTCTAGGGGCTTATATTAAAGAAATAAGGCTTCTGGGGGTCCTTGGGGCAAAATGCGGGGAACCAGGAGGGCGTGGCAGGTAGGCACCCATGTACGCACAACCACCCCATGGTGGTAAGAAGTTTGACACCCGGCCCAGGTCCCTCGGCCCATCCTGGAATCCGCTAGAGAAATTCTAGGTGCTTATATTAAGGAATTAAAGCCTCTGGGGGTCCGTGGGGCAAAATGCGGGGAACCAGGAGGGCGTGGTGGGTAGGCACCTATGTACGCACAACCACCTCATGGTGGTAAGAAGTTTGACACCAGACCCAGGCCTCTCGGCCCTTCCTGGAATCCGCTAGAGCAATTCTAGGTGCTTATATTAAGGAATTAAAGCCTCTGGGAAACCAAGGAGCAAAATGCGGGGAACCAGGAGGGCGTGGCGGGTAGGCACCCATGTACGCACAACCACCTCATGGTGGTAAGAAGTTTGACACCCGGCCCAGGTCCCTCGGCCCTTCCTGGAATCCGCTAGAGCAATTCTAGGGGCTTATATTAAGGAAATAAGGCTTCTGGGGGTCCTTGGGGCAAAATGCGGGGAACCAGGAGGGCGTGGCAGGTAGGCACTCATGTACGCACAACCACCCCATGGTGGTAAGAAGTTTGACACCCGGCCCAGGTCCGTCGGCCCATCCTGGAATCCGCTAGAGAAATTCTAGGTGCTTATATTAAGGAATTAAGGCTTCTGGGGGACCGTGGGGCAAAATGCGGGGAACCAGGAGGGCGTGGCGGGTAGGCACCCATGTACGCACTACCACCTCATGGTGGTTAGAAGTTTGACACCCGGCCCAGGTCCCTCGGCCCTTCCTGGAATCCGCTAGAGCAATTCTTGTTGCTTATATTAAGGAATTAAAGCCTTTGGGGATCCCAGGGGCAAAATGCGGGGAACCAGGAGGGCGTGGCGAGTAGGCACCCATGTACGCACAACCACCTCATGGTGGTAAGAAGTTTGACACCCGGCTCAGGTCCCTCGGCCCTTCCTGGAATCCGCTAGGGAAATTCTAAGTGCTTATATTAAGGAATTAAGGCCTCTGGGGGTCCGTGGGGCAAAATGCGGGGAACCAGGAGGGCGTGGCGGGTAGGCACCAATGTACGCACTACCACCTCATGGTGGTAAGAAGTTTGACACCCGGCCCAGGTCCCTCGGCCCTTCCTGGAATCCGCTAGAGCAATTCTTGTTGCTTATATTAAGGAATTAAAGGCTCTGGGGGTCCGTGGGGCAAAATGCGGGGAACCAGGAGGGCGTGGCGGGTAGGCACCCATGTACGCACAACCACCTCATGGTGGTAAGAAGTTTGACACCCGGCCCAGATCCCTCGGCCATTCCTGGAATCCGCTAGAGAAATCCTAAGTGCTTATATTAAGGAATTAAGGCCTCTGGGGGTCCGTGGGGCAAAATGCGGGGAACCAGGAGGGCGTGGCGGGTAGGCACCCATGTACGCACAACCACCTCATGGTGGTAAGAAGTTTGACACCCGGCCCAGGTCCCTCGGCCCTTCCTGGAATCCGCTAGAGAAATTCTAAGTGCTTATATTAAGGAATTAAGGCCTCTGGGGGTCCGTGGGGCAAAATGCGGGGAACCAGAAGGGCGTGGCGGGTAGGAATCTATGTACGCACAACCACCTCATGGTGCTAAGAAGTTTGACACCCGGCCCTGGTCCTTCGGCCTTTCCTGGAATCCGCTAGAGCAATTCTAGTTACTTATATTAAGGAATTAAAGCCTCTGGGGGTCCGTGGGGCAAAAAGCGGGGAACCAGGAGGACGTGGCGGGTAGGAACCTATGTACGCACAACCACCTCATGGTGGTTAGAAGTTTGACACCCGGCCCAGGTCCCCCGGCCCTTCCTGGAATCCGCTAGAGAAATTCTAAGTGCTTATATTAAGGAATAACGGCCTCTGGGGGTCCGAGGGGCAAAATGCGGGGAACCAGGAGGGCGTGGCGGGTAGGAACCTATGTACGCACAACCACCTCATGGTGCTAAGAAGTTTGACACCCGGCCCTGGTCCTTCGGCCTTTCCTGCAATCCGCTAGAGCAATTCTAGGTGCTTATATTAAGGAATTAAGGCCTCTGGGGGACCGTGGGGCAAAATGCGGGGAACCAGGAGGGCGTGGCGGGTAGGCACCCATGTACGCACAACCGCCTTATGGTGGTAAGAAGTTTGACACCCGGCCCAGGTCCCCCGGCCCTTCTTGGAATCCGGTAGAGAAATTCTAAGTGCTTATATTAAGGAATTAAGGCCTCTGGGGGACGGTGGGGCAAAATGCGGGGAACCAGGAGGGCGTGGCGGGTAGGCACCCATGTACGCACAACCACCTCATGGTGGTGAGAAGTTTGACACCCGGCCCAGGTCCCCCGGCCCTTCCTGGAATCTGCTAGAGAAATTCTAAGTGCTTCTATTAAGGAATAACGGCCTCTGGGGGTCCGTGGGGCAATATGCGGGAACCAGGAGGGCGTGGCGGGTAGGAACCTATGTACGCACAACCACCTCATGGTGCTAAGAAGTTTGACACCCGGCCCTGGTCCTTCGGCCTTTCCTGCAATCCGCTAGAGCAATTCTAGGTGCTTATATTAAGGAATTAAGGCCTCTGGGGGACGGTGGGGCAAAATGCGGGGAACCAGGAGGACGTGGCGGGAAGGAACCTATGTACGCACAACCACCTCATGGTGGTAAGAAGTTTGAGACCCGACCCAGGCCTCTAGGCCCTTCCTGGAATCCGCTAGAGCAATTCTTGTTGCTTATATTAAGGAATTAAAGCCTCTGGGGATCCAAGGGGCAAAATGCGGGGAACCAGGAGGGCGTGGCGGGTAGGCACCCATGTACGCACAACCACTTCATGGTGGTAAGAAGTTTGACACCCGGCCCAGGTCCCTCGGCCCTTCCTGGAATCCGCTAGAGAAATTCTAAGTGCTTATATTAAGGAATTAAGGCCTCTGGGGGTCCGTGGGGCAAAATGCGGGGAACCAGGAGGGCGTGGCGGGTAGGAACCTATGTACGCACAACCACCTCATGGTGCTAAGAAGTTTGACACTCGGCCCTGGTCCTTCGGCCTTTCCTGGAATCCGCTAGAGCAATTCTTGTTGCTTATATTAAGGAATTAAAGCCTCTGGGGGACCGTGGGGCAAAATGCGGGGAACCATGAGGGCGTGGCGGGTAGGCACCCATGTACGCACTACCACCTCATGGTGGTAAGAAGTTTGACACCCGGCCCAGGTCCCTCGGCCCTTCCTGGAATCCGCTAGAGCAATTCTAGGGGCTTATATTAAGGAAATAAGGCTTCTGGGGGTCCTTGGGGCAAAATGCGGGGAACCAGGAGGGCGTGGCAGGTAGGCACCCATGTACGCACAACCACCCCTTGGTGGTAAGAAGTTTGACACCCGGCCCAGGTCCCTCGGCCCATCCTGGAATCCGCTAGAGAAATTCTAGGTGCTTATATTAAGGAATTAAAGCCTCTGGGGGTCCGTGGGGCAAAATGCGGGGAACCAGGAGGGCGTGGTGGGTAGGCACCTATGTACGCACAACCACCTCATGGTGGTAAGAAGTTTCACACCCGACCCAGGCCTCTCGGCCCTTCCTGGAATCCGCTAGAGCAATTCTAGGTGCTTATATTAAGGAATTAAGGCCTCTGGGTGACGGTGGGGCAAAATGCGGGGAACCAGGAGGGCGTGGCGGGTAGGCACCCATGTACGCACTACCACCTCATGGTGGTTAGAAGTTTGACACCCGGCCCAGGTCCCTCGGCCCTTCCTGGAATCCGCTAGAGCAATTCTTGTTGCTTATATTAAGGAATTAAAGCCTCTGGGGATCCCAGGGGCAAAATGCGGGGAACCAGGAGGGCGTGGCGGGTAGGCACCCATGTACGCACAACCACCTCATGGTGGTAAGAAGTTTGACACCCGGCTCAGGTCCCTCGGCCCTTCCTGGAATCCGCTAGGGAAATTCTAAGTGCTTATATTAAGGAATTAAGGCCTCTGGGGGTCCGTGGGGCAAAATGCGGGGAACCAGGAGGGCGTGGCGGGTAGGCACCAATGTACGCACTACCACCTCATGGTGGTAAGAAGTTTGACACCCGGCCCAGGCCTCTCGGCCCTTCCTGGAATCTGCTAGAGCAATTCTAGGTGCTTATATTAAGGAATTAAAGCCTCTGGGAAACCAAGGAGCAAAATGCGGGGAACCAGGAGGGCGTGGCGGGTAGGCACCCATGTTCGCACAACCACCTCATGGTGGTAAGAAGTTTGACACCCGGCCCAGATCCCTCGGCCCTTCCTGGAATCCGCTAGAGAAATTCTAAGTGCTTATATTAAGGAATAACGGCCTCTGGGGGTCCGTGGGGCAATATGCGGGGAACCAGGAGGGCGTGGCGGGTAGGAACCTATGTACGCACAACCACCTCATGGTGCTAAGAAGTTTGACACCCGGCCCTGGTCCTTCGGCCTTTCCTGCAATCCGCTAGAGCAATTCTAAGTGCTTATATTAAGGAATTAAGGCCTCTGGGGGACGGTGGGGCAAAATGCGGGGAACTAGGAGGGCGTGGCGGGTAGGAACCTATGTACGCACAACCACCTCATGGTGGTAAGAAGTTTGAGACCCGACCCAGGCCTCTAGGCCCTTCCTGGAATCCGCTAGAGCAATTCTTGTTGCTTATATTAAGGAATTAAAGCCTCTGGGGATCCAAGGGGCAAAATGCGGGGAACCAGGAGGGCGTGGCGGGTAGGCACCCATGTACGCACAACCACCTCATGGTGGTAAGAAGTTTGACACCCGGCTCAGGTCCCTCGGCCCTTCCTGGAATCCGCTAGGGAAATTCTAAGTGCTTATATTAAGGAATTAAGGCCTCTGGGGGTCCGTGGGGCAAAATGCGGGGAACCAGGAGGGCGTGGCGGGTAGGCACCAATGTACGCACTACCACCTCATGGTGGTAAGAAGTTTGACACCCGGCCCAGGCCTCTCGGCCCTTCCTGGAATCCGCTAGAGCAATTCTAGGTGCTTATATTAAGGAATTAAAGCCTCTGGGAAACCAAGGAGCAAAATGTGGGGAACCAGGAGGGCGTGGCGGGTAGGCACCCATGTACGCACAACCACCTCATGGTGGTAAGAAGTTTGACACCCGGCCCAGATCCCTCGGCCCTTCCTGGAATCCGCTAGAGAAATTCTAAGTGCTTATATTAAGGAATTAAGGCCTCTGGGGGTCCGTGGGGCAAAAAGCGGGGAACCGGGAGGGCGTGGCGGGTAGGCACCCATGTACGCACAACCACCTCATGGTGGTAAGAAGTTTGACACCCGGCCCAGGTCCCCCGGCCCTTCCTGTAATCCGCTAGAGAAATTCTAAGTGCTTATATTAAGGAATTAAGGCCTCTGGGGGTCCGTGGGGCAAAATGCGGGGAACCAGGAGGGCGTGGCGGGTAGGAACCTATGTACGCACAACCAACTCATGGTGCTAAGAAGTTTGACACCCGGCCCTGGTCCTTCGGCCTTTCCTGGAATCCGCTAGAGCAATTCTAGGTGCTTATATTAAGGAATTAAGGCCTCTGGGGGACCGTGGGGCAAAATGCGGGGAACCAGGAGGGCGTGGCGGGTAGGCACCCATGTACGCACTACCACCTCACGGTGGTAAGAAGTTTGACACCCGGCCCAGGTCCCTCGGCCCTTCCTGGAATCCGCTAGAGCAATTCTTGTTGCTTATAATGAGGAATTAAAGGCTCTGGGGATCCAAGGGCCAAAATGCGGGGAACCAGGAGGGCGTGGCGGGTAGGCACCCATGTACGCACAACCACCTCATGGTGGTAAGAAGTTTGACACACGGCCCAGGTCCCTCGGCCCTTCCTGGAATCCGCTAGAGCAATTCTTGTTGCTTATATTAAGGAATTAAAGGCTCTGGGGATCCAAGGGGCAAAATGCGGGGAACCAGGAGGGCGTGGCGGGTAGGCACCCATGTACGCACAACCACCTCATGGTGGTAAGAAGTTTGACACCCGGCCCAGGTCCCTCGGCCGTTCCTGGAATCCGCTAGAGCAATTCTTGTTGCTTATATTAAGGAATTAAAGCCTCTGGGAAACCAAGGAGCAAAATGCGGGGAAACAGGAGGGCGTGGCGGGTAGGCACCCATGTACGCACAACCACCTCATGGTGGTAAGAAGTTTGACACCCGGCCCAGATCCCTCGGCCCTTCCTGGAATCCGCTAGAGAAATTCTAAGTGCTTATATTAAGGAATTAAGGCCTCTGGGGGGCCTTGGGGCAAAATGCGTGGAACCAGGAGGGCGTGGCGGGTAGGAACCTATGTACGCACAACCAACTCATGGTGCTAAGAAGTTTGACACCCGGCCCTGGTCCTTCGGCCTTTCCTGGAATCCGCTAGAGCAATTCTAGGTGCTTATATTAAGGAATTAAGGCCTCTGGGGGACCGTGGGGCAAAATGCGGGGAACCAGGAGGGCGTGGCGGGTAGGCACCCATGTACGCACTACCACCTCACGGTGGTAAGAAGTTTGACACCCGGCCCAGGTCCCTCGGCCCTTCCTGGAATCCGCTAGAGCAATTCTTGTTGCTTATAATGAGGAATTAAAGGCTCTGGGGATCCAAGGGTCAAAATGCGGGGAACCAGGAGGGCGTGGCGGGTAGTCACCCATGTACGCACAACCACCTCATGGTGGTAAGAAGTTTGACACCCGGCCCAGGTCCCTCGGCCGTTCCTGGAATCCGCTAGAGCAATTCTTGTTGCTTATATTAAGGAATTAAAGCCTCTGGGGATCCAAGGGGCAAAATGCGGGGAACCAGGAGGGCGTGGCTGGTAGGCACCCATGTACGCACAACCACCTCATGGTGGTAAGAAGTTTGACACCCGGCCCAGGTCCCTCGGCCCTTCCTGGAATCCGCTAGAGCAATTCTAGGGGCTTATATTAAAGAAATAAGGCTTCTGGGGGTCCTTGGGGCAAAATGCGGGGAACCAGGAGGGCGTGGCAGGTAGGCACCCATGTACGCACAACCACCCCATGGTGGTAAGAAGTTTGACACCCGGCCCAGGTCCCTCGGCCCATCCTGGAATCCGCTAGAGAAATTCTAGGTGCTTATATTAAGGAATTAAAGCCTCTGGGGGTCCGTGGGGCAAAATGCGGGGAACCAGGAGGGCGTGGTGGGTAGGCACCTATGTACGCACAACCACCTCATGGTGGTAAGAAGTTTGACACCCGACCCAGGCCTCTCGGCCCTTCCTGGAATCCGCTAGAGCAATTCTAGGTGCTTATATTAAGGAATTAAAGCCTCTGGGAAACCAAGGAGCAAAATGCGGGGAACCAGGAGGGCGTGGCGGGTAGGCACCCATGTACGCACAACCACCTCATGGTGGTAAGAAGTTTGACACCCGGCCCAGGTCCCTCGGCCCTTCCTGGAATCCGCTAGAGCAATTCTAGGGGCTTATATTAAGGAAATAAGGCTTCTGGGGGTCCTTGGGGCAAAATGCGGGGAACCAGGAGGGCGTGGCAGGTAGGCACCCATGTACGCACAACCACCCCATGGTGGTAAGAAGTTTGACACCCGGCCCAGGTCCCTCGGCCCATCCTGGAATCCGCTAGAGAAATTCTAGGTGCTTATATTAAGGAATTAAGGCTTCTGGGGGACCGTGGGGCAAAATGCGGGGAACCAGGAGGGCGTGGCGGGTAGGCACCCATGTACGCACTACCACCTCATGGTGGTTAGAAGTTTGACACCCGGCCCAGGTCCCTCGGCCCTTCCTGGAATCCGCTAGAGCAATTCTTGTTGCTTATATTAAGGAATTAAAGCCTTTGGGGATCCCAGGGGCAAAATGCGGGGAACCAGGAGGGCGTGGCGAGTAGGCACCCATGTACGCACAACCACCTCATGGTGGTAAGAAGTTTGACACCCGGCTCAGGTCCCTCGGCCCTTCCTGGAATCCGCTAGGGAAATTCTAAGTGCTTATATTAAGGAATTAAGGCCTCTGGGGGTCCGTGGGGCAAAATGCGGGGAACCAGGAGGGCGTGGCGGGTAGGCACCAATGTACGCACTAACACCTCATGGTGGTAAGAAGTTTGACACCCGGCCCAGGTCCCTCGGCCCTTCCTGGAATCCGCTAGAGCAATTCTTGTTGCTTATATTAAGGAATTAAAGGCTCTGGGGGTCCGTGGGGCAAAATGCGGGGAACCAAGAGGGCGTGGCGGGTAGGCACCCATGTACGCACAACCACCTCATGGTGGTAAGAAGTTTGACACCCGGCCCAGATCCCTCGGCCCTTCCTGGAATCCGCTAGAGAAATTCTAAGTGCTTATATTAAGGAATTAAGGCCTCTGGGGGTCCGTGGGGCAAAATGCGGGGAACCAGGAGGGCGTGGCGGGTAGGCACCCATGTACGCACAACCACCTCATGGTGGTAAGAAGTTTGACACCCGGCCCAGGTCCCTCGGCCCTTCCTGGAATCCGCTAGAGAAATTCTAAGTGCTTATATTAAGGAATTAAGGCCTCTGGGGGTCCGTGGGGCAAAATGCGGGGAACCAGAAGGGCGTGGCGGGTAGGAATCTATGTACGCACAACCACCTCATGGTGCTAAGAAGTTTGACACCCGGCCCTGGTCCTTCGGCCTTTCCTGGAATCCGCTAGAGCAATTCTAGGTACTTATATTAAGGAATTAAAGCCTCTGGGGGTCCGTGGGGCAAAAAGCGGGGAACCAGGAGGACGTGGCGGGTAGGAACCTATGTACGCACAACCACCTCATGGTGGTTAGAAGTTTGACACCCGGCCCAGGTCCCCCGGCCCTTCCTGGAATCCGCTAGAGAAATTCTAAGTGCTTATATTAAGGAATAACGGCCTCTGGGGGTCCGAGGGGCAAAATGCGGGGAACCAGGAGGGCGTGGCGGGTAGGAACCTATGTACGCACAACCACCTCATGGTGCTAAGAAGTTTGACACCCGGCCCTGGTCCTTCGGCCTTTCCTGCAATCCGCTAGAGCAATTCTAGGTGCTTATATTAAGGAATTAAGGCCTCTGGGGGACCGTGGGGCAAAATGCGGGGAACCAGGAGGGCGTGGCGGGTAGGCACCCATGTACGCACAACCGCCTTATGGTGGTAAGAAGTTTGACACCCGGCCCAGGTCCCCCGGCCCTTCCTGGAATCCGGTAGAGAAATTCTAAGTGCTTATATTAAAGAATTAAGACCTCTGGGGGACGGTGGGGCAAAATGCGGGGAACCAGGAGGGCGTGGCGGGTAGGCACCCATGTACGCACAACCACCTCATGGTGGTGAGAAGTTTGACACCCGGCCCAGGTCCCCCGGCCCTTCCTGGAATCTGCTAGAGAAATTCTAAGTGCTTCTATTAAGGAATAACGGGCTCTGGGGGTCCGTGGGGCAATATGCGGGAACCAGGAGGGCGTGGCGGGTAGGAACCTATGTACGCACAACCACCTCATGGTGCTAAGAAGTTTGACACCCGGCCCTGGTCCTTCGGCCTTTCCTGCAATCCGCTAGAGCAATTCTAGGTGCTTATATTAAGGAATTAAGGCCTCTGGGGGACGGTGGGGCAAAATGCGGGGAACCAGGAGGACGTGGCGGGTAGGAACCTATGTACGCACAACCACCTCATGGTGGTAAGAAGTTTGAGACCCGACCCAGGCCTCTAGGCCCTTCCTGGAATCCGCTAGAGCAATTCTTGTTGCTTATATTAAGGAATTAAAGCCTCTGGGGATCCAAGGGGCAAAATGCGGGGAACCAGGAGGGCGTGGCGGGTAGGCACCCATGTACGCACAACCACTTCATGGTGGTAAGAAGTTTGACACCCGGCCCAGGTCCCTCGGCCCTTCCTGGAATCCGCTAGAGAAATTCTAAGTGCTTATATTAAGGAATTAAGGCCTCTGGGGGTCCGTGGGGCAAAATGCGGGGAACCAGGAGGGCGTGGCGGGTAGGAACCTATGTACGCACAACCACCTCATGGTGCTAAGAAGTTTGACACTCGGCCCTGGTCCTTCGGCCTTTCCTGGAATCCGCTAGAGCAATTCTTGTTGCTTATATTAAGGAATTAAAGCCTCTGGGGGACCGTGGGGCAAAATGCGGGGAACCATGAGGGCGTGGCGGGTAGGCACCCATGTACGCACTACCACCTCATGGTGGTAAGAAGTTTGACACCCGGCCCAGGTCCCTCGGCCCTTCCTGGAATCCGCTAGAGCAATTCTAGGGGCTTATATTAAGGAAATAAGGCTTCTGGGGGTCCTTGGGGCAAAATGCGGGGAACCAGGAGGGCGTGGCAGGTAGGCACCCATGTACGCACAACCACCCCTTGGTGGTAAGAAGTTTGACACCCGGCATAGGTCCCTCGGCCCATCCTGGAATCCGCTAGAGAAATTCTAGGTGCTTATATTAAGGAATTAAAGCCTCTGGGGGTCCGTGGGGCAAAATGCGGGGAACCAGGAGGGCGTGGTGGGTAGGCACCTATGTACGCACAACCACCTCATGGTGGTAAGAAGTTTCACACCCGACCCAGGCCTCTCGGCCCTTCCTGGAATCCGCTAGAGCAATTCTAGGTGCTTATATTAAGGAATTAAGGCCTCTGGGTGACGGTGGGGCAAAATGCGGGGAACCAGGAGGGCGTGGCGGGTAGGCACCCATGTACGCACTACCACCTCATGGTGGTTAGAAGTTTGACACCCGGCCCAGGTCCCTCGGCCCTTCCTGGAATCCGCTAGAGCAATTCTTGTTGCTTATATTAAGGAATTAAAGCCTCTGGGGATCCCAGGGGCAAAATGCGGGGAACCAGGAGGGCGTGGCGGGTAGGCACCCATGTACGCACAACCACCTCATGGTGGTAAGAAGTTTGACACCCGGCTCAGGTCCCTCGGCCCTTCCTGGAATCCGCTAGGGAAATTCTAAGTGCTTATATTAAGGAATTAAGGCCTCTGGGGGTCCGTGGGGCAAAATGCGGGGAACCAGGAGGGCGTGGCGGGTAGGCACCAATGTACGCACTACCACCTCATGGTGGTAAGAAGTTTGACACCCGGCCCAGGCCTCTCGGCCCTTCCTGGAATCTGCTAGAGCAATTCTAGGTGCTTATATTAAGGAATTAAAGCCTCTGGGAAACCAAGGAGCAAAATGCGGGGAACCAGGAGGGCGTGGCGGGTAGGCACCCATGTTCGCACAACCACCTCATGGTGGTAAGAAGTTTGACACCCGGCCCAGATCCCTCGGCCCTTCCTGGAATCCGCTAGAGAAATTCTAAGTGCTTATATTAAGGAATAACGGCCTCTGGGGGTCCGTGGGGCAATATGCGGGGAACCAGGAGGGCGTGGCGGGTAGGAACCTATGTACGCACAACCACCTCATGGTGCTAAGAAGTTTGACACCCGGCCCTGGTCCTTCGGCCTTTCCTGCAATCCGCTAGAGCAATTCTAAGTGCTTATATTAAGGAATTAAGGCCTCTGGGGGACGGTGGGGCAAAATGCGGGGAACTAGGAGGGCGTGGCGGGTAGGAACCTATGTACGCACAACCACCTCATGGTGGTAAGAAGTTTGAGACCCGACCCAGGCCTCTAGGCCCTTCCTGGAATCCGCTAGAGCAATTCTTGTTGCTTATATTAAGGAATTAAAGCCTCTGGGGATCCAAGGGGCAAAATGCGGGGAACCAGGAGGGCGTGGCGGGTAGGCACCCATGTACGCACAACCACCTCATGGTGGTAAGAAGTTTGACACCCGGCCCAGGTCCCTCGGCCCTTCCTGGAATCCGCTAGAGAAATTCTAAGTGCTTATATTAAGGAATTAAGGCCTCTGGGGGTCCGTGGGGCAAAATGCGGGGAACCAGAAGGGCGTGGCGGGTAGGAATCTATGTACGCACAACCACCTCATGGTGCTAAGAAGTTTGACACCCGGCCCTGGTCCTTCGGCCTTTCCTGGAATCCGCTAGAGCAATTCTAGGTACTTATATTAAGGAATTAAAGCCTCTGGGGGTCCGTGGGGCAAAAAGCGGGGAACCAGGAGGACGTGGCGGGTAGGAACCTATGTACGCACAACCACCTCATGGTGGTAAGAAGTTTGAGACCCGACCCAGGCCTCTAGGCCCTTCCTGGAATCCGCTAGAGCAATTCTTGTTGCATATATTAAGGAATTAAAGCCTCTGGGGATCCAAGGGGCAAAATGCGGGGAACCAGGAGGGCGTGGCGGGTAGGCACCCATGTACGCACAACCACCTCATGGTGGTAAGAAGTTTGACACCCGGCCCAGGTCCCTCGGCCCTTCCTGGAATCCGCTAGAGAAATTCTAAGTGCTTATATTAAGGAATTAAGGCCTCTGGGGGTCCGTGGGGCAAAATGCGGGGAACCAGAAGGGCGTGGCGGGTAGGAATCTATGTACGCACAACCACCTCATGGTGCTAAGAAGTTTGACACCCGGCCCTGGTCCTTCGGCCTTTCCTGGAATCCGCTAGAGCAATTCTAGGTACTTATATTAAGGAATTAAAGCCTCTGGGGGTCCGTGGGGCAAAAAGCGGGGAACCAGGAGGACGTGGCGGGTAGGAACTTATGTACGCACAACCACCTCATGGTGGTTAGAAGTTTGACACCCGGCCCAGGTCCCCCGGCCCTTCCTGGAATCCGCTAGAGAAATTCTAAGTGCTTATATTAAGGAATAACGGCCTCTGGGGGTCCGAGGGGCAAAATGCGGGGAACCAGGAGGGCGTGGCGGGTAGGAACCTATGTACGCACAACCACCTCATGGTGCTAAGAAGTTTGACACCCGGCCCTGGTCCTTCGGCCTTTCCTGCAATCCGCTAGAGCAATTCTAGGTGCTTATATTAAGGAATTAAGGCCTCTGGGGGACGGTGGGGCAAAATGCGGGGAACCAGGAGGGCGTGGCGGGTAGGCACCCATGTACGCACAACCACCTCATGGTGGTGAGAAGTTTGACACCCGGCCCAGGTCCCCCGGCCCTTCCTGGAATCTGCTAGAGAAATTCTAAGTGCTTCTATTAAGGAATTAAAGCCTTTGGGGATCCCAGGGGCAAAATGCGGGGAACCAGGAGGGCGTGGCGAGTAGGCACCCATGTACGCACAACCACCTCATGGTGGTAAGAAGTTTGACACCCGGCTCAGGTCCCTCGGCCCTTCCTGGAATCCGCTAGGGAAATTCTAAGTGCTTATATTAAGGAATTAAGGCCTCTGGGGGTCCGTGGGGCAAAATGCGGGGAACCAGGAGGGCGTGGCGGGTAGGCACCAATGTACGCACTACCACCTCATGGTGGTAAGAAGTTTGACACCCGGCCCAGGTCCCTCGGCCCTTCCTGGAATCTGCTAGAGAAATTCTAAGTGCTTCTATTAAGGAATAACGGCCTCTGGGGGTCCGTGGGGCAATATGCGGGAACCAGGAGGGCGTGGCGGGTAGGAACCTATGTACGCACAACCACCTCATGGTGCTAAGAAGTTTGACACCCGGCCCTGGTCCTTCGGCCTTTCCTGCAATCCGCTAGAGCAATTCTAGGTGCTTATATTAAGGAATTAAGGCCTCTGGGGGACGGTGGGGCAAAATGCGGGGAACCAGGAGGACGTGGCGGGTAGGAACCTATGTACGCACAACCACCTCATGGTGGTAAGAAGTTTGAGACCCGACCCAGGCCTCTAGGCCCTTCCTGGAATCCGCTAGAGCAATTCTTGTTGCTTATATTAAGGAATTAAAGCCTCTGGGGATCCAAGGGGCAAAATGCGGGGAACCAGGAGGGCGTGGCGGGTAGGCACCCATGTACGCACAACCACTTCATGGTGGTAAGAAGTTTGACACCCGGCCCAGGTCCCTCGGCCCTTCCTGGAATCCGCTAGAGAAATTCTAAGTGCTTATATTAAGGAATTAAGGCCTCTGGGGGTCCGTGGGGCAAAATGCGGGGAACCAGGAGGGCGTGGCGGGTAGGAACCTATGTACGCACAACCACCTCATGGTGCTAAGAAGTTTGACACTCGGCCCTGGTCCTTCGGCCTTTCCTGGAATCCGCTAGAGCAATTCTTGTTGCTTATATTAAGGAATTAAAGCCTCTGGGGGACCGTGGGGCAAAATGCGGGGAACCATGAGGGCGTGGCGGGTAGGCACCCATGTACGCACTACCACCTCATGGTGGTAAGAAGTTTGACACCCGGCCCAGGTCCCTCGGCCCTTCCTGGAATCCGCTAGAGCAATTCTAGGGGCTTTTATTAAGGAAATAAGGCTTCTGGGGGTCCTTGGGGCAAAATGCGGGGAACCAGGAGGGCGTGGCAGGTAGGCACCCATGTACGCACAACCACCCCTTGGTGGTAAGAAGTTTGACACCCGGCCCAGGTCCCTCGGCCCATCCTGGAATCCGCTAGAGAAATTCTAGGTGCTTATATTAAGGAATTAAAGCCTCTGGGGGTCCGTGGGGCAAAATGCGGGGAACCAGGAGGGCGTGGTGGGTAGGCACCTATGTACGCACAACCACCTCATGGTGGTAAGAAGTTTCACACCCGACCCAGGCCTCTCGGCCCTTCCTGGAATCCGCTAGAGCAATTCTAGGTGCTTATATTAAGGAATTAAGGCCTCTGGGTGACGGTGGGGCAAAATGCGGGGAACCAGGAGGGCGTGGCGGGTAGGCACCCATGTACGCACTACCACCTCATGGTGGTTAGAAGTTTGACACCCGGCCCAGGTCCCTCGGCCCTTCCTGGAATCCGCTAGAGCAATTCTTGTTGCTTATATTAAGGAATTAAAGCCTCTGGGGATCCCAGGGGCAAAATGCGGGGAACCAGGAGGGCGTGGCGGGTAGGCACCCATGTACGCACAACCACCTCATGGTGGTAAGAAGTTTGACACCCGGCTCAGGTCCCTCGGCCCTTCCTGGAATCCGCTAGGGAAATTCTAAGTGCTTATATTAAGGAATTAAGGCCTCTGGGGGTCCGTGGGGCAAAATGCGGGGAACCAGGAGGGCGTGGCGGGTAGGCACCAATGTACGCACTACCACCTCATGGTGGTAAGAAGTTTGACACCCGGCCCAGGCCTCTCGGCCCTTCCTGGAATCTGCTAGAGCAATTCTAGGTGCTTATATTAAGGAATTAAAGCCTCTGGGAAACCAAGGAGCAAAATGCGGGGAACCAGGAGGGCGTGGCGGGTAGGCACCCATGTTCGCACAACCACCTCATGGTGGTAAGAAGTTTGACACCCGGCCCAGATCCCTCGGCCCTTCCTGGAATCCGCTAGAGAAATTCTAAGTGCTTATATTAAGGAATAACGGCCTCTGGGGGTCCGTGGGGCAATATGCGGGGAACCAGGAGGGCGTGGCAGGTAGGAACCTATGTACGCACAACCACCTCATGGTGCTAAGAAGTTTGACACCCGGCCCTGGTCCTTCGGCCTTTCCTGCAATCCGCTAGAGCAATTCTAAGTGCTTATATTAAGGAATTAAGGCCTCTGGGGGACGGTGGGGCAAAATGCGGGGAACTAGGAGGGCGTGGCGGGTAGGAACCTATGTACGCACAACCACCTCATGGTGGTAAGAAGTTTGAGACCCGACCCAGGCCTCTAGGCCCTTCCTGGAATCCGCTAGAGCAATTCTTGTTGCTTATATTAAGGAATTAAAGCCTCTGGGGATCCAAGGGGCAAAATGCGGGGAACCAGGAGGGCGTGGCGGGTAGGCACCCATGTACGCACAACCACCTCATGGTGGTAAGAAGTTTGACACCCGGCCCAGGTCCCTCGGCCCTTCCTGGAATCCGCTAGAGAAATTCTAAGTGCTTATATTAAGGAATTAAGGCCTCTGGGGGTCCGTGGGGCAAAATGCGGGGAACCAGAAGGGCGTGGCGGGTAGGAATCTATGTACGCACAACCACCTCATGGTGCTAAGAAGTTTGACACCCGGCCCTGGTCCTTCGGCCTTTCCTGGAATCCGCTAGAGCAATTCTAGGTACTTATATTAAGGAATTAAAGCCTCTGGGGGTCCGTGGGGCAAAAAGCGGGGAACCAGGAGGACGTGGCGGGTAGGAACCTATGTACGCACAACCACCTCATGGTGGTAAGAAGTTTGAGACCCGACCCAGGCCTCTAGGCCCTTCCTGGAATCCGCTAGAGCAATTCTTGTTGCTTATATTAAGGAATTAAAGCCTCTGGGGATCCAAGGGGCAAAATGCGGGGAACCAGGAGGGCGTGGCGGGTAGGCACCCATGTACGCACAACCACCTCATGGTGGTAAGAAGTTTGACACCCGGCCCAGGTCCCTCGGCCCTTCCTGGAATCCGCTAGAGAAATTCTAAGTGCTTATATTAAGGAATTAAGGCCTCTGGGGGTCCGTGGGGCAAAATGCGGGGAACCAGAAGGGCGTGGCGGGTAGGAATCTATGTACGCACAACTACCTCATGGTGCTAAGAAGTTTGACACCCGGCCCTGGTCCTTCGGCCTTTCCTGCAATCCGCTAGAGCAATTCTAAGTGCTTATATTAAGGAATTAAGGCCTCTGGGGGACGGTGGGGCAAAATGCGGGGAACTAGGAGGGCGTGGCGGGTAGGAACCTATGTACGCACAACCACCTCATGGTGGTAAGAAGTTTGACACCCGGCTCAGGTCCCTCGGCCCTTCCTGGAATCCGCTAGGGAAATTCTAAGTGCTTATATTAAGGAATTAAGGCCTCTGGGGGTCCGTGGGGCAAAATGCGGGGAACCAGGAGGGCGTGGCGGGTAGGCACCAATGTACGCACTACCACCTCATGGTGGTAAGAAGTTTGACACCCGGCCCAGGCCTCTCGGCCCTTCCTGGAATCCGCTAGAGCAATTCTAGGTGCTTATATTAAGGAATTAAAGCCTCTGGGAAACCAAGGAGCAAAATGTGGGGAACCAGGAGGGCGTGGCGGGTAGGCACCCATGTACGCACAACCACCTCATGGTGGTAAGAAGTTTGACACCCGGCCCAGATCCCTCGGCCCTTCCTGGAATCCGCTAGAGAAATTCTAAGTGCTTATATTAAGGAATTAAGGCCTCTGGGGGTCCGTGGGGCAAAAAGCGGGGAACCGGGAGGGCGTGGCGGGTAGGCACCCATGTACGCACAACCACCTCATGGTGGTAAGAAGTTTGACACCCGGCCCAGGTCCCCCGGCCCTTCCTGTAATCCGCTAGAGAAATTCTAAGTGCTTATATTAAGGAATTAAGGCCTCTGGGGGTCCGTGGGGCAAAATGCGGGGAACCAGGAGGGCGTGGCGGGTAGGAACCTATGTACGCACAACCAACTCATGGTGCTAAGAAGTTTGACACCCGGCCCTGGTCCTTCGGCCTTTCCTGGAATCCGCTAGAGCAATTCTAGGTGCTTATATTAAGGAATTAAGGCCTCTGGGGGACCGTGGGGCAAAATGCAGGGAACCAGGAGGGCGTGGCGGGTAGGCACCCATGTACGCACTACCACCTCACGGTGGTAAGAAGTTTGACACCCGGCCCAGGTCCCTCGGCCCTTCCTGGAATCCGCTAGAGCAATTCTTGTTGCTTATAATGAGGAATTAAAGGCTCTGGGGATCCAAGGGCCAAAATGCGGGGAACCAGGAGGGCGTGGCGGGTAGGCACCCATGTACGCACAACCACCTCATGGTGGTAAGAAGTTTGACACACGGCCCAGGTCCCTCGGCCCTTCCTGGAATCCGCTAGAGCAATTCTTGTTGCTTATATTAAGGAATTAAAGGCTCTGGGGATCCAAGGGGCAAAATGCGGGGAACCAGGAGGGCGTGGCGGGTAGGCACCCATGTACGCACAACCACCTCATGGTGGTAAGAAGTTTGACACCCGGCCCAGGTCCCTCGGCCGTTCCTGGAATCCGCTAGAGCAATTCTTGTTGCTTATATTAAGGAATTAAAGCCTCTGGGAAACCAAGGAGCAAAATGCGGGGAAACAGGAGGGCGTGGCGGGTAGGCACCCATGTACGCACAACCACCTCATGGTGGTAAGAAGTTTGACACCCGGCCCAGATCCCTCGGCCCTTCCTGGAATCCGCTAGAGAAATTCTAAGTGCTTATATTAAGGAATTAAGGCCTCTGGGGGGCCTTGGGGCAAAATGCGTGGAACCAGGAGGGCGTGGCGGGTAGGAACCTATGTACGCACAACCAACTCATGGTGCTAAGAAGTTTGACACCCGGCCCTGGTCCTTCGGCCTTTCCTGGAATCCGCTAGAGCAATTCTAGGTGCTTATATTAAGGAATTAAGGCCTCTGGGGGACCGTGGGGCAAAATGCGGGGAACCAGGAGGGCGTGGCGGGTAGGCACCCATGTACGCACTACCACCTCACGGTGGTAAGAAGTTTGACACCCGGCCCAGGTCCCTCGGCCCTTCCTGGAATCCGCTAGAGCAATTCTTGTTGCTTATAATGAGGAATTAAAGGCTCTGGGGATCCAAGGGTCAAAATGCGGGGAACCAGGAGGGCGTGGCGGGTAGTCACCCATGTACGCACAACCACCTCATGGTGGTAAGAAGTTTGACACCCGGCCCAGGTCCCTCGGCCGTTCCTGGAATCCGCTAGAGCAATTCTTGTTGCTTATATTAAGGAATTAAAGCCTCTGGGGATCCAAGGGGCAAAATGCGGGGAACCAGGAGGGCGTGGCGGGTAGGCACCCATGTACGCACAACCACCTCATGGTGGTAAGAAGTTTGACACCCGGCCCAGGTCCCTCGGCCCTTCCTGGAATCCGCTAGAGCAATTCTAGGTGCTTATATTAAGGAATTAAAGCCTCTGGGAAACCAAGGAGCAAAATGCGGGGAACCAGGAGGGCGTGGCGGGTAGGCACCCATGTACGCACAACCACCTCATGGTGGTAAGAAGTTTGACACCCGGCCCAGGTCCCTCGGCCCTTCCTGGAATCCGCTAGAGCAATTCTAGGGGCTTATATTAAGGAAATAAGGCTTCTGGGGGTCCTTGGGGCAAAATGCGGGGAACCAGGAGGGCGTGGCAGGTAGGCACCCATGTACGCACAACCACCCCATGGTGGTAAGAAGTTTGACACCCGGCCCAGGTCCCTCGGCCCATCCTGGAATCCGCTAGAGAAATTCTAGGTGCTTATATTAAGGAATTAAGGCTTCTGGGGGACCGTGGGGCAAAATGCGGGGAACCAGGAGGGCGTGGCGGGTAGGCACCCATGTACGCACTACCACCTCATGGTGGTTAGAAGTTTGACACCCGGCCCAGGTCCCTCGGCCCTTCCTGGAATCCGCTAGAGCAATTCTTGTTGCTTATATTAAGGAATTAAAGCCTTTGGGGATCCCAGGGGCAAAATGCGGGGAACCAGGAGGGCGTGGCGAGTAGGCACCCATGTACGCACAACCACCTCATGGTGGTAAGAAGTTTGACACCCGGCTCAGGTCCCTCGGCCCTTCCTGGAATCCGCTAGGGAAATTCTTGTTGCTTATATTAAGGAATTAAAGCCTTTGGGGATCCCAGGGGCAAAATGCGGGGAACCAGGAGGGCGTGGCGAGTAGGCACCCATGTACGCACAACCACCTCATGGTGGTAAGAAGTTTGACACCCGGCTCAGGTCCCTCGGCCCTTCCTGGAATCCGCTAGGGAAATTCTAAGTGCTTATATTAAGGAATTAAGGCCTCTGGGGGTCCGTGGGGCAAAATGCGGGGAACCAGGAGGGCGTGGCGGGTAGGCACCAATGTACGCACTACCACCTCATGGTGGTAAGAAGTTTGACACCCGGCCCAGGTCCCTCGGCCCTTCCTGGAATCCGCTAGAGCAATTCTTGTTGCTTATATTAAGGAATTAAAGGCTCTGGGGGTCCGTGGGGCAAAATGCGGGGAACCAAGAGGGCGTGGCGGGTAGGCACCCATGTACGCACAACCACCTCATGGTGGTAAGAAGTTTGACACCCGGCCCAGATCCCTCGGCCCTTCCTGGAATCCGCTAGAGAAATTCTAAGTGCTTATATTAAGGAATTAAGGCCTCTGGGGGTCCGTGGGGCAAAATGCGGGGAACCAGGAGGGCGTGGCGGGTAGGCACCCATGTACGCACAACCACCTCATGGTGGTAAGAAGTTTGACACCCGGCCCAGGTCCCTCGGCCCTTCCTGGAATCCGCTAGAGAAATTCTAAGTGCTTATATTAAGGAATTAAGGCCTCTGGGGGTCCGTGGGGCAAAATGCGGGGAACCAGAAGGGCGTGGCGGGTAGGAATCTATGTACGCACAACCACCTCATGGTGCTAAGAAGTTTGACACCCGGCCCTGGTCCTTCGGCCTTTCCTGGAATCCGCTAGAGCAATTCTAGGTACTTATATTAAGGAATTAAAGCCTCTGGGGGTCCGTGGGGCAAAAAGCGGGGAACCAGGAGGACGTGGCGGGTAGGAACCTATGTACGCACAACCACCTCATGGTGGTTAGAAGTTTGACACCCGGCCCAGGTCCCCCGGCCCTTCCTGGAATCCGCTAGAGAAATTCTAAGTGCTTATATTAAGGAATAACGGCCTCTGGGGGTCCGAGGGGCAAAATGCGGGGAACCAGGAGGGCGTGGCGGGTAGGAACCTATGTACGCACAACCACCTCATGGTGCTAAGAAGTTTGACACCCGGCCCTGGTCCTTCAGCCTTTCCTGCAATCCGCTAGAGCAATTCTAGGTGCTTATATTAAGGAATTAAGGCCTCTGGGGGACCGTGGGGCAAAATGCGGGGAACCAGGAGGGCGTGGCGGGTAGGCACCCATGTACGCACAACCGCCTTATGGTGGTAAGAAGTTTGACACCCGGCCCAGGTCCCCCGGCCCTTCCTGGAATCCGGTAGAGAAATTCTAAGTGCTTATATTAAGGAATTAAGGCCTCTGGGGGACGGTGGGGCAAAATGCGGGGAACCAGGAGGGCGTGGCGGGTAGGCACCCATGTACGCACAACCACCTCATGGTGGTGAGAAGTTTGACACCCGGCCCAGGTCCCCCGGCCCTTCCTGGAATCTGCTAGAGAAATTCTAAGTGCTTCTATTAAGGAATAACGGCCTCTGGGGGTCCGTGGGGCAATATGCGGGAACCAGGAGGGCGTGGCGGGTAGGAACCTATGTACGCACAACCACCTCATGGTGCTAAGAAGTTTGACACCCGGCCCTGGTCCTTCGGCCTTTCCTGCAATCCGCTAGAGCAATTCTAGGTGCTTATATTAAGGAATTAAGGCCTCTGGGGGACGGTGGGGCAAAATGCGGGGAACCAGGAGGACGTGGCGGGTAGGAACCTATGTACGCACTACCACCTCATGGTGGTTAGAAGTTTGACACCCGGCCCAGGTCCCTCGGCCCTTCCTGGAATCCGCTAGAGCAATTCTTGTTGCTTATATTAAGGAATTAAAGCCTTTGGGGATCCCAGGGGCAAAATGCGGGGAACCAGGAGGGCGTGGCGGGTAGGCACCCATGTACGCACAACCACTTCATGGTGGTAAGAAGTTTGACACCCGGCCCAGGTCCCTCGGCCCTTCCTGGAATCCGCTAGGGAAATTCTAAGTGCTTATATTAAGGAATTAAGGCCTCTGGGGGTCCGTGGGGCAAAATGCGGGGAACCAGGAGGGCGTGGCGGGTAGGAACCTATGTACGCACAACCACCTCATGGTGCTAAGAAGTTTGACACTCGGCCCTGGTCCTTCGGCCCTTCCTGGAATCCGCTAGAGCAATTCTTGTTGCTTATATTAAGGAATTAAAGGCTCTGGGGGTCCGTGGGGCAAAATGCGGGGAACCAAGAGGGCGTGGCGGGTAGGCACCCATGTACGCACAACCACCTCATGGTGGTAAGAAGTTTGACACCCGGCCCAGATCCCTCGGCCCTTCCTGGAATCCGCTAGAGAAATTCTAAGTGCTTATATTAAGGAATTAAGGCCTCTGGGGGTCCGTGGGGCAAAATGCGGGGAACCAGGAGGGCGTGGCGGGTAGGCACCCATGTACGCACAACCACCTCATGGTGGTAAGAAGTTTGACACCCGGCCCAGGTCCCTCGGCCCTTCCTGGAATCCGCTAGAGAAATTCTAAGTGCTTATATTAAGGAATTAAGGCCTCTGGGGGTCCGTGGGGCAAAATGCGGGGAACCAGAAGGGCGTGGCGGGTAGGAATCTATGTACGCACAACCACCTCATGGTGCTAAGAAGTTTGACACCCGGCCCTGGTCCTTCGGCCTTTCCTGGAATCCGCTAGAGCAATTCTAGGTACTTATATTAAGGAATTAAAGCCTCTGGGGGTCCGTGGGGCAAAAAGCGGGGAACCAGGAGGACGTGGCGGGTAGGAACCTATGTACGCACAACCACCTCATGGTGGTTAGAAGTTTGACACCCGGCCCAGGTCCCCCGGCCCTTCCTGGAATCCGCTAGAGAAATTCTAAGTGCTTATATTAAGGAATAACGGCCTCTGGGGGTCCGAGGGGCAAAATGCGGGGAACCAGGAGGGCGTGGCGGGTAGGAACCTATGTACGCACAACCACCTCATGGTGCTAAGAAGTTTGACACCCGGCCCTGGTCCTTCGGCCTTTCCTGCAATCCGCTAGAGCAATTCTAGGTGCTTATATTAAGGAATTAAGGCCTCTGGGGGACCGTGGGGCAAAATGCGGGGAACCAGGAGGGCGTGGCGGGTAGGCACCCATGTACGCACAACCGCCTTATGGTGGTAAGAAGTTTGACACCCGGCCCAGGTCCCCCGGCCCTTCCTGGAATCCGGTAGAGAAATTCTAAGTGCTTATATTAAGGAATTAAGGCCTCTGGGGGACGGTGGGGCAAAATGCGGGGAACCAGGAGGGCGTGGCGGGTAGGCACCCATGTACGCACAACCACCTCATGGTGGTGAGAAGTTTGACACCCGGCCCAGGTCCCCCGGCCCTTCCTGGAATCTGCTAGAAAAATTCTAAGTGCTTCTATTAAGGAATAACGGCCTCTGGGGGTCCGTGGGGCAATATGCGGGAACCAGGAGGGCGTGGCGGGTAGGAACCTATGTACGCACAACCACCTCATGGTGCTAAGAAGTTTGACACCCGGCCCTGGTCCTTCGGCCTTTCCTGCAATCCGCTAGAGCAATTCTAGGTGCTTATATTAAGGAATTAAGGCCTCTGGGGGACGGTGGGGCAAAATGCGGGGAACCAGGAGGACGTGGCGGGTAGGAACCTATGTACGCACAACCACCTCATGGTGGTAAGAAGTTTGAGACCCGACCCAGGCCTCTAGGCCCTTCCTGGAATCCGCTAGAGCAATTCTTGTTGCTTATATTAAGGAATTAAAGCCTCTGGGGATCCAAGGGGCAAAATGCGGGGAACCAGGAGGGCGTGGCGGGTAGGCACCCATGTACGCACAACCACTTCATGGTGGTAAGAAGTTTGACACCCGGCCCAGGTCCCTCGGCCCTTCCTGGAATCCGCTAGAGAAATTCTAAGTGCTTATATTAAGGAATTAAGGCCTCTGGGGGTCCGTGGGGCAAAATGCGGGGAACCAGGAGGGCGTGGCGGGTAGGAACCTATGTACGCACAACCACCTCATGGTGCTAAGAAGTTTGACACTCGGCCCTGGTCCTTCGGCCTTTCCTGGAATCCACTAGAGCAATTCTTGTTGCTTATATTAAGGAATTAAAGCCTCTGGGGGACCGTGGGGCAAAATGCGGGGAACCATGAGGGCGTGGCGGGTAGGCACCCATGTACGCACTACCACCTCATGGTGGTAAGAAGTTTGACACCCGGCCCAGGTCCCTCGGCCCTTCCTGGAATCCGCTAGAGCAATTCTAGGGGCTTATATTAAGGAAATAAGGCTTCTGGGGGTCCTTGGGGCAAAATGCGGGGAACCAGGAGGGCGTGGCAGGTAGGCACCCATGTACGCACAACCACCCCTTGGTGGTAAGAAGTTTGACACCCGGCCCAGGTCCCTCGGCCCATCCTGGAATCCGCTAGAGAAATTCTAGGTGCTTATATTAAGGAATTAAAGCCTCTTGGGGTCCGTGGGGCAAAATGCGGGGAACCAGGAGGGCGTGGTGGGTAGGCACCTATGTACGCACAACCACCTCATGGTGGTAAGAAGTTTCACACCCGACCCAGGCCTCTCGGCCCTTCCTGGAATCCGCTAGAGCAATTCTAGGTGCTTATATTAAGGAATTAAGGCCTCTGGGTGACGGTGGGGCAAAATGCGGGGAACCAGGAGGGCGTGGCGGGTAGGCACCCATGTACGCACTACCACCTCATGGTGGTTAGAAGTTTGACACCCGGCCCAGGTCCCTCGGCCCTTCCTGGAATCCGCTAGAGCAATTCTTGTTGCTTATATTAAGGAATTAAAGCCTCTGGGGATCCCAGGGGCAAAATGCGGGGAACCAGGAGGGCGTGGCGGGTAGGCACCCATGTACGCACAACCACCTCATGGTGGTAAGAAGTTTGACACCCGGCTCAGGTCCCTCGGCCCTTCCTGGAATCCGCTAGGGAAATTCTAAGTGCTTATATTAAGGAATTAAGGCCTCTGGGGGTCCGTGGGGCAAAATGCGGGGAACCAGGAGGGCGTGGCGGGTAGGCACCAATGTACGCACTACCACCTCATGGTGGTAAGAAGTTTGACACCCGGCCCAGGCCTCTCGGCCCTTCCTGGAATCTGCTAGAGCAATTCTAGGTGCTTATATTAAGGAATTAAAGCCTCTGGGAAACCAAGGAGCAAAATGCGGGGAACCAGGAGGGCGTGGCGGGTAGGCACCCATGTTCGCACAACCACCTCATGGTGGTAAGAAGTTTGACACCCGGCCCAGATCCCTCGGCCCTTCCTGGAATCCGCTAGAGAAATTCTAAGTGCTTATATTAAGGAATAACGGCCTCTGGGGGTCCGTGGGGCAATATGCGGGGAACCAGGAGGGCGTGGCGGGTAGGAACCTATGTACGCACAACCACCTCATGGTGCTAAGAAGTTTGACACCCGGCCCTGGTCCTTCGGCCTTTCCTGCAATCCGCTAGAGCAATTCTAAGTGCTTATATTAAGGAATTAAGGCCTCTGGGGGACGGTGGGGCAAAATGCGGGGAACTAGGAGGGCGTGGCGGGTAGGAACCTATGTACGCACAACCACCTCATGGTGGTAAGAAGTTTGAGACCCGACCCAGGCCTCTAGGCCCTTCCTGGAATCCGCTAGAGCAATTCTTGTTGCTTATATTAAGGAATTAAAGCCTCTGGGGATCCAAGGGGCAAAATGCGGGGAACCAGGAGGGCGTGGCGGGTAGGCACCCATGTACGCACAACCACCTCATGGTGGTAAGAAGTTTGACACCCGGCCCAGGTCCCTCGGCCCTTCCTGGAATCCGCTAGAGAAATTCTAAGTGCTTATATTAAGGAATTAAGGCCTCTGGGGGTCCGTGGGGCAAAATGCGGGGAACCAGAAGGGCGTGGCGGGTAGGAATCTATGTACGCACAACCACCTCATGGTGCTAAGAAGTTTGACACCCGGCCCTGGTCCTTCGGCCTTTCCTGGAATCCGCTAGAGCAATTCTAGGTACTTATATTAAGGAATTAAAGCCTCTGGGGGTCCGTGGGGCAAAAAGCGGGGAACCAGGAGGACGTGGCGGGTAGGAACCTATGTACGCACAACCACCTCATGGTGGTAAGAAGTTTGAGACCCGACCCAGGCCTCTATGCCCTTCCTGGAATCCGCTAGAGCAATTCTTGTTGCATATATTAAGGAATTAAAGCCTCTGGGGATCCAAGGGGCAAAATGCGGGGAACCAGGAGGGCGTGGCGGGTAGGCACCCATGTACGCACAACCACCTCATGGTGGTAAGAAGTTTGACACCCGGCCCAGGTCCCTCGGCCCTTCCTGGAATCCGCTAGAGAAATTCTAAGTGCTTATATTAAGGAATTAAGGCCTCTGGGGGTCCGTGGGGCAAAATGCGGGGAACCAGAAGGGCGTGGCGGGTAGGAATCTATGTACGCACAACCACCTCATGGTGCTAAGAAGTTTGACACCCGGCCCTGGTCCTTCGGCCTTTCCTGGAATCCGCTAGAGCAATTCTAGGTACTTATATTAAGGAATTAAAGCCTCTGGGGGTCCGTGGGGCAAAAAGCGGGGAACCAGGAGGACGTGGCGGGTAGGAACCTATGTACGCACAACCACCTCATGGTGGTTAGAAGTTTGACACCCGGCCCAGGTCCCCCGGCCCTTCCTGGAATCCGCTAGAGAAATTCTAAGTGCTTATATTAAGGAATAACGGCCTCTGGGGGTCCGAGGGGCAAAATGCGGGGAACCAGGAGGGCGTGGCGGGTAGGAATCTATGTACGCACAACCACCTCATGGTGCTAAGAAGTTTGACACCCGGCCCTGGTCCTTCGGCCTTTCCTGCAATCCGCTAGAGCAATTCTAGGTGCTTATATTAAGGAATTAAGGCCTCTGGGGGACGGTGGGGCAAAATGCGGGGAACCAGGAGGGCGTGGCGGGTAGGCACCCATGTACGCACAACCACCTCATGGTGGTGAGAAGTTTGACACCCGGCCCAGGTCCCCCGGCCCTTCCTGGAATCTGCTAGAGAAATTCTAAGTGCTTCTATTAAGGAATTAAAGCCTTTGGGGATCCCAGGGGCAAAATGCGGGGAACCAGGAGGGCGTGGCGAGTAGGCACCCATGTACGCACAACCACCTCATGGTGGTAAGAAGTTTGACACCCGGCTCAGGTCCCTCGGCCCTTCCTGGAATCCGCTAGGGAAATTCTAAGTGCTTATATTAAGGAATTAAGGCCTCTGGGGGTCCGTGGGGCAAAATGCGGGGAACCAGGAGGGCGTGGCGGGTAGGCACCAATGTACGCACTACCACCTCATGGTGGTAAGAAGTTTGACACCCGGCCCAGGTCCCTCGGCCCTTCCTGGAATCCGCTAGAGCAATTCTTGTTGCTTATATTAAGGAATTAAAGGCTCTGGGGGTCCGTGGGGCAAAATGCGGGGAACCAGGAGGGCGTGGCGGGTAGGCACCCATGTACGCACAACCACCTCATGGTGGTAAAAAGTTTGACACCCGGCCCAGGTCCCTCGGCCCTTCCTGGAATCCGCTAGAGAAATTCTAAGTGCTTATATTAAGGAATTAAGGCCTCTGGGGGTCCGTGGGGCAAAATGCGGGGAACCAGAAGGGCGTGGCGGGTAGGAATCTATGTACGCACAACCACCTCATGGTGCTAAGAAGTTTGACACCCGGCCCTGGTCCTTCGGCCTTTCCTGGAATCCGCTAGAGCAATTCTAGGTACTTATATTAAGGAATTAAAGCCTCTGGGGGTCCGTGGGGCAAAAAGCGGGGAACCAGGAGGACGTGGCGGGAAGGAACCTATGTACGCACAACCACCTCATGGTGGTTAGAAGTTTGACACCCGGCCCAGGTCCCCCGGCCCTTCCTGGAATCCGCTAGAGAAATTCTAAGTGCTTATATTAAGGAATAACGGCCTCTGGGGGTCCGAGGGGCAAAATGCGGGGAACCAGGAGGGCGTGGCGGGTAGGAACCTATGTACGCACAACCACCTCATGGTGCTAAGAAGTTTGACACCCGGCCCTGGTCCTTCGGCCTTTCCTGCAATCCGCTAGAGCAATTCTAGGTGCTTATATTAAGGAATTAAGGCCTCTGGGGGACCGTGGGGCAAAATGCGGGGAACCAGGAGGGCGTGGCGGGTAGGCACCCATGTACGCACAACCGCCTTATGGTGGTAAGAAGTTTGACACCCGGCCCAGGTCCCCCGGCCCTTCCTGGAATCCGGTAGAGAAATTCTAAGTGCTTATATTAAGGAATTAAGGCCTCTGGGGGACGGTGGGGCAAAATGCGGGGAACCAGGAGGGCGTGGCGGGTAGGCACCCCTGTACGCACAACCACCTCATGGTGGTGAGAAGTTTGACACCCGGCCCAGGTCCCCCGGCCCTTCCTGGAATCTGCTAGAGAAATTCTAAGTGCTTCTATTAAGGAATAACGGCCTCTGGGGGTCCGTGGGGCAATATGCGGGAACCAGGAGGGCGTGGCGGGTAGGAACCTATGTACGCACAACCACCTCATGGTGCTAAGAAGTTTGACACCCGGCCCTGGTCCTTCGGCCTTTCCTGCAATCCGCTAGAGCAATTCTAGGTGCTTATATTAAGGAATTAAGGCCTCTGGGGGACGGTGGGGCAAAATGCGGGGAACCAGGAGGACGTGGCGGGTAGGAACCTATGTACGCACAACCACCTCATGGTGGTAAGAAGTTTGAGACCCGACCCAGGCCTCTAGGCCCTTCCTGGAATCCGCTAGAGCAATTCTTGTTGCTTATATTAAGGAATTAAAGCCTCTGGGGATCCAAGGGGCAAAATGCGGGGAACCAGGAGGGCGTGGCGGGTAGGCACCCATGTACGCACAACCACTTCATGGTGGTAAGAAGTTTGACACCCGGCCCAGGTCCCTCGGCCCTTCCTGGAATCCGCTAGAGAAATTCTAAGTGCTTATATTAAGGAATTAAGGCCTCTGGGGGTCCGTGGGGCAAAATGCGGGGAACCAGGAGGGCGTGGCGGGTAGACACCCATGTACGCACAACCACCTCATGGTGGTAAGAAGTTTGACACCCGGCCCAGGTCCCTCGGCCCTTCGTGGAATCCGCTAGAGCAATTCCAGGTGCTTATATTAAGGAAAAAAGGCCTCTGGGGGACCGTGGGGCAAAATGCGGGGAACCAGGAAGGCGTGGCGGGTAGGCACCCATCTACGCACAACCACCTCATGGTGGTAAGAAGTTTGTCACCCGGCCCAGGTCCCTCGGCCCTTCCTGGAAACCGCTAGAGCAATTCTAGATGCTTATATTAAGGAATTAAGGCCTTTGGGGCTCCGTGGGGCAAAATGCGGGGAACCAGGAGGGCGTGGCGGGTAGGCACCCATGTACGTAAAACCACTTCATGGTGGTAAGAAGTTTGACACCCGGCCCACGTCCCTCTGCCCTTCCTGGAATCCGCTAGAACAATTCTAGGTGCTTATATTAAAGAATAAAGGTTTCTGGGGGTCCTTGGTGCAAAATGCGGGGAACCAGGAGGGCGTGGCGGGTAGGCTCCCATGTACGCACATCCACCTCATGGTGGTAAGAAGTTTGACACCCTGCCCAGTTCCCTCGGCCCATCCTGGAATCCGCTAGAGCAATTCTTGGTGCTTAAATTAAGGAATTAAAGCTTCTGGTGGTTCGTGGGGCAATATGCGGGGAACCAGGAGGGCGTGGCGGGTAGGCACCAATGTACGCACAACCACCTTATGGTGGTAAGAAGTTTGTCACCCGGCCCAGGTCCCTCGGCCCTTCCTGGAATCCGCTAGAGCAATTCTAGATGCTTATATTAAGGAATTAAGGCCTCTGGGGCTCCGTGGGGCAAAATGCGGGGAACCAGTAAGGCGTGGCGGGTAGACACCCATGTACGCAGAACCACCTCATGGTGGTAAGTAGTTTGATACCCGGCCCTGGTCCCTCGGCTCTTCGTGGAATCCGCTAGAGCAATTCCAGGTGCTTATATTAAGGAAATAAGGCCTCTGGGGGTCCGTGGGGCAAAATGCGGGGAACCAGGAGGGCGTGGCGGGTAGGCACCCATGTACACACAACCACCTCATGGTGGTAAGAAGTTTGTCACCCGGCCCAGGTCCCTCGGCCTTTCCTGGAATCCGCTAGAGCAATTCTAGATGCTTATATTAAGGAATTAAGGCCTCTGGGGCTCCGTGGGGCAAAATGCGGGGAACCAGGAGGGCGTGGCGGGTAGGCACCCATGTACGTAAAACCACTTCATGGTGGTAAGAAGTTTGACACCCGGCCCACGTCCCTCTGCCCTTCCTGGAATCCGCTAGAACAATTCTAGGTGCTTATATTCAAGAATAAAGGTTTCTGGGGGTCCTTGGTGCAAAATGCGGGGAACCAGAAAAGCGTGGCGGGTAGGCACCCAAGTACGCACAACCACCTCATGGTGGTAAGAAGTTTGAAACCCGGCCCAGGTCCCTCGGCCTTTCCTGGAATCCGTTAGAGCAATTCTAGGTGCTGATATTAAAGAATAAAGGTTTCTGGGGGACCTTGGTGCAAAATGCGGGGAACCAGGAGGGCGTGGCGGGTAGGCTCCCATGTACGCACAACCACCTCATGGTAGTAAGAAGTTTGACGCCCGGCCCCGGTCCCTAGGCCCTTCCTGGAATCCGCTAGTGCAATTCCAGGTGCTTATATTAAGGAATTAAGGCCTCTGGGGGTCCGTGGGGTAAAATGCGGGGAACCAGGCGGGCGTGGCGGGTAGACACCCATGTAGCCACAACCACCTCATGGTAGTAAGAAGTTTGACACCCGGCCCAGGTCCCTAGGCCCTTCCTGTAATCCGCTAAAGCAATTCCAGGTGCTTATATTAAGGAATTAAGGACTCTGGGGGTCCGTGGGGTAAAATGCGGGGAACCAGGAGGGCGTGGCGGGTAGACACCCATGTACGCACAACCACCTCATGGTGGTAAGAAGTTTGACACCCGGCCCAGGTCCCTCGGCCCTTCGTGGAATCCGCTAGAGCAATTCCAGGTGCTTATATTAAGGAAAAAAGGCCTCTGGGGGACCGTGGGGCAAAATGCGGGGAACCAGGAAGGCGTGGCGGCTAGGCACCCATGTACGCAGAACCACCTCATGGTGGTAAGTAGTTTGATACCCGGCCCTGGTCCCTCGGCCCTTCGTGGAATCCGCTAGAGCAAATCTTGGTGCTTATATTAAGGAATTAAAGCTTCTGGTGGTTCGTGGGGCAATATGCAGGGAACCAAGACGGCGTGGCGGGTAGGCACCTATGTACGCACAATCACCTCACGGTGGTAAGAAGTTTGACACCCGGCCCAGGTCCCTCGGCCCTTCTTGGGATCCGCTAGAGCAATTCTATGTGCTTATATTAAGGAATTAAGGCCTCTGGGGGTCCGTGGGGCAAAATGCGGGGAACCAGGAAAGCGTGGCGGGTAGGCACCCATGTACGTAAAACCACTTCATGGTGGTAAGTAGTTTGACACCCGGCCCACGTCCCTCGGCCCTTCCTGGAATCCGCTAGAGCAATTCTAGGTGCTGATATTAAAGAATAAAGGTTTCTGGGGGACCTTGGTGCAAAATGCGGGGAACCAGGAGGGCGTGGCGGGTAGGCTCCCATGTACGCACAACCACCTCATGGTGGTAAGAAGTTTGACACCCGGCCCCGGTCCCTAGGCCCTTCCTGGAATCCGCTAGTGCAATTCCAGGTGCTTATATTAAGGAATTAAGGCCTCTGGGGGTCCGTGGGGTAAAATGCGGGGAACCAGGCGGGCGTGGCGGGTAGACACCCATGTAGCCACAACCACCTTATAGTTGTAAGAAGTTTGACACCCGGCCCAGGTACCTCGGCCTTTCCTGGAATCCGCTAGAACTATTCTAGGTGCTTATATTACGGAATTAAGGCTTCTGGGGATCCGTGGGGCAAAATGCGGGGAACCAGGAAGGCGTGGCGGGTAGACACCCATGTACGTACAACCACCTCATGGTGGTAAGAAGTTTAACACCCGGCCCAGGTCCCTCGGCCTTTCCTGGAATCCGCTAGAACAATTCTAGGTGCTTATATTAAAGAATAAAGGCTTCTGGTTGTCCGTGGTGAAAAATGCGGGGAACCAGGAGGGCGTGGCGGGTAGGCTCCCATGTACGCACATCCACCTCATGGTGGTAAGAAATTTGACACCCTGCCCAGTTCCCTCGGCCCATCTTGGAATCCGCTAGAGCAATTCTTGGTGCTTATATTAAGGAATTAAAGCTTCTGGTGGTTCCTGTGGCAATATGCGGGGAACCAGGAGGGCGTGGCGGGTAGGCACCAATGTACGCACAACCACCTTATGGTGGTAAGAAGTTTGTCACCCTGCCCAGTTCCCTCGGCCCATCCTGGAATCCGCTAGAGCAATTCTTGGTGCTTATATTAAGGAATTAAAGCTTCTGGTGGTTCGTGGGGCAAAATGCGGAGAACCAGGAGGGCGTGGCGGGTAGACACCCATGTACGCACAACCACCTCATGGTGGTAAGTGGTTTGATACCCGGCCCTGGTCCCTCGGCCCTTCGTGGAATCCGCTAGAGCAAATCTTGGTGCTTATATTAAGGAATTAAAGCTTCTGGTGGTTCGTGGCGCAATATGCGGGGAACCAAGACGGCGTGGCGGGTAGGCACCCATGTACGCACAACCACCTTATGGTGGTAAGAAGTTTGTCACCCGGCCCAGGTCCCTCGGCCTTTCCTGGAATCCGTTAGAGCAATTCTAGGTGCTTATATTAAGGAATTAAGGCCTCTGGGGGTCCGTGGGGCAAAATGCAGGGAACGAGGGGGGCGTGGCCGGTAGGCACCCATGTACGCACAACCACCTCATGGTGGTAAGAAGTTTGACACCCGGCCCAGGTCCTTCGGCCCTTCTTGGGATCCGCTAGAGCAATTCTATGTGCTTATATTAAGGAATTAAGGCCTCTGGGGGTCCGTGGGGCAAAATGCGGGGAACCAGAAAAGCGTGGCGGGTAGGCACCCATGTACGCACAACCACCTCATGGTGGTAAGAAGTTTGACACCCGGTCCAGGTCCTTCGGCCCTTCTTGGGATCCGCTAGAGCAATTCTATGTGCTTATATTAAGGAATTAAGGCCTCTGGGGGTCCGTGGGGCAAAATGCGGGAAGCCAGGAGGGCGTGGCGGGTAGACACCCATGTAGGCACAACCACCTCATGGTGGTAAGAAGTTTGACACCCGGCCCAAATCCCTCGGCCCTTCCCGGATTCCGCTAGAACAATTCTAGGTGCTTATATTAAGGAATTAAGGCCTCTTGGGGTCCGTTGGGCAAAATGTGGGGAACCAGGAGGGCGTGGCGGCTAGGCACCCATGTACGCAGAACCACCTCATGGTGGTAAAAAGTTTTACACCCGGCCCACGTCCCTCGGCCCTTCCTGGAATCCGCAAGAGCATTTCTAGGTGCTTATATTAAGGAATTAAGGCCTCTGGGGGTCCGTGGGGCAAAATGCGAGGAACCAGGAAGGCGTGGCGGGTAGGCACCCATGTACGCACAACCACCTCATGGTGGTAAGAAGTTTGACACCCGGCCCAGGTCCCTCGGCCCTTCTTGGGATCCGCTAGAGCAATTCTATGTGCTTATATTAAGGAATTAAGGCCTCTTGGGGACCGTGGGGCAAAATGCGGGGAACCAGGAGGGCGTGACGGCTAGGCACCCATGTACGCACAACCACCTCATGGTGGTAAAAAGTTTGACACCCGGCCCAGGTCCCTAGGCCCTTCCTGTAATCCGCTAAAGCAATTCCAGGTGCTTATATTAAGGAATTAAGGACTCTGGGGGTCCGTGGGGTAAAATGCGGGGAACCAGGAGGGCGTGGCGGGTAGACACCCATGTACGCACAACCACCTCATGGTGGTAAGAAGTTTGACACCCGGCCCAGGTCCCTCGGCCCTTCGTGGAATCCGCTAGAGCAATTCCAGGTGCTTATATTAAGGAAAAAAGGCCTCTGGGGGACCGTGGGGCAAAATGCGGGGAACCAGGAAGGCGTGGCGGGTAGGCACCCATCTACGCACAACCACCTCATGGTGGTAAGAAGTTTGTCACCCGGCCCAGGTCCCTCGGCCCTTCCTGGAAACCGCTAGAGCAATTCTAGATGCTTATATTAAGGAATTAAGGCCTCTGGGGCTCCGTGGGGCAAAATGCGGAGAACCAGGAGGGCGTGGCGGGTAGGCACCCATGTACGTAAAACCACTTCATGGTGGTAAGAAGTTTGACACCCGGCCCACGTCCCTCTGCCCTTCCTGGAATCCGCTAGAACAATTCTAGGTGCTTATATTAAAGAATAAAGGTTTCTGGGGGTCCTTGGTGCAAAATGCGGGGAACCAGGAGGGCGTGGCGGGTAGGCTCCCATGTACGCACATCCACCTCATGGTGGTAAGAAGTTTGACACCCTGCCCAGTTCCCTCGGCCCATCCTGGAATCCGCTAGAGCAATTCTTGGTGCTTAAATTAAGGAATTAAAGCTTCTGGTGGTTCGTGGGGCAATATGCGGGGAACCAGGAGGGCGTGGCGGGTAGGCACCAATGTACGCACAACCACCTTATGGTGGTAAGAAGTTTGTCACCCGGCCCAGGTCCCTCGGCCCTTCCTGGAATCCGCTAGAGCAATTCTAGGTGCTTATATTAAGGAATTAAGGCCTCTGGGGCTCCGTGGGGCAAAATGCGGGGAACCAGTAAGGCGTGGCGGGTAGACACCCATGTACGCAGAACCACCTCATGGTGGTAAGTAGTTTGATACCCGGCCCTGGTCCCTCGGCTCTTCGTGGAATCCGCTAGAGCAATTCCAGGTGCTTATATTAAGGAAATAAGGCCTCTGGGGGTCCGTGGGGCAAAATGCGGGGAACCAGGAGGGCGTGGCGGGTAGGCACCCATGTACACACAACCACCTCATGGTGGTAAGAAGTTTGTCACCCGGCCCAGGTCCCTCGGCCTTTCCTGGAATCCGCTAGAGCAATTCTAGATGCTTATATTAAGGAATTAAGGCCTCTGGGGCTCCGTGGGGCAAAATGCGGGGAACCAGGAGGGCGTGGCGGGTAGGCACCCATGTACGTAAAACCACTTCATGGTGGTAAGAAGTTTGACACCCGGCCCACGTCCCTCTGCCCTTCCTGGAATCCGCTAGAACAATTCTAGGTGCTTATATTCAAGAATAAAGGTTTCTGGGGGTCCTTGGTGCAAAATGCGGGGAACCAGAAAAGCGTGGCGGGTAGGCACCCAAGTACGCACAACCACCTCATGGTGGTAAGAAGTTTGAAACCCGGCCCAGGTCCCTCGGCCTTTCCTGGAATCCGTTAGAGCAATTCTAGGTGCTGATATTAAAGAATAAAGGTTTCTGGGGGACCTTGGTGCAAAATGCGGGGAACCAGGAGGGCGTGGCGGGTAGGCTCCCATGTACGCACAACCACCTCATGGTAGTAAGAAGTTTGACGCCCGGCCCCGGTCCCTAGGCCCTTCCTGGAATCCGCTAGTGCAATTCCAGGTGCTTATATTAAGGAATTAAGGCCTCTGGGGGTCCGTGGGGTAAAATGCGGGGAACCAGGCGGGCGTGGCGGGTAGACACCCATGTAGCCACAACCACCTCATGGTAGTAAGAAGTTTGACACCCGGCCCAGGTCCCTCGGCCTTTCCTGGAATCCGCTAGAACAATTCTAGGTGCTTATATTACGGAATTAAGGCCTCTGGGGGTCCGTGGGGCAAAATGCAGGGAACGAGGGGGGCGTGGCGGGTAGGCACCAATGTACGCACAACCACCTCATGGTGGTAAGAAGTTTGACACCCGGCCCAGGTCCTTCGGCCCTTCTTGGGATCCGCTAGAGCAATTCTATGTGCTTATATTAAGGAATTAAGGCCTCTGGGGGTCCGTGGGGCAAAATGCGGCGAACCAGAAAAGCGTGGCGGGTAGGCACCCAAGTACGCACAACCATTACATGGTGGTAAGAAGTTTGACACCCGGCCCAGGTCCCTAGGCCCTTCCTGGAATCCGCTAGAGCAATTCCAGGTGCTTATATTAAGGAATTAAGGCCTCTGGGGCTCCGTGGGGCAAAATGCGGGCAACCAGGAGGGCGTGGCGGGTAGACACCCATGTACGCACAACCACCTCATGGTGGTAAGTAGTTTGATACCCGGCCCTGGTCCCTCGGCCCTTCGTGGAATCCGCTAGAGCAAATCTAGGTGCTTATATTAAGGAATTAAGGCCTCTGGGGGTCCGTGGGGCAAAATGCGGGGAACCAGGAAGGCGTGGCGGGTAGACACCCATGTACGTACAACCACCTCATGGTGGTAAGAAGTTTGACACCCGGCCCAGGTCCCTCGGCCTTTCCTGGAATCCGCTAGAACAATTCTAGGTGCTTATATTAAAGAATAAAGGCTTCTGGTGGTCCGTGGTGAAAAATGCGGGGAACCAGGAGGGCGTGGCGGGTAGGCTCCCATGTACGCACATCCACCTCATGGTGGTAAGAAATTTGACACCCTGCCCAGTTCCCTCGGCCCATCTTGGAATCCGCTAGAGCAATTCTTGGTGCTTATATTAAGGAATTAAAGCTTCTGGTGGTTCCTGTGGCAATATGCGGGGAACCAGGAGGGCGTGGCGGGTAGGCACCAATGTACGCACAACCACCTTATGGTGGTAAGAAGTTTGTCACCCTGCCCAGTTCCCTCGGCCCATCCTGGAATCCGCTAGAGCAATTCTTGGTGCTTATATTAAGGAATTAAAGCTTCTGGTGGTTCGTGGGGCAAAATGCGGAGAACCAGGAGGGCGTGGCGGGTAGACACCCATGTACGCACAACCACCTCATGGTGGTAAGTGGTTTGATACCCGGCCCTGGTCCCTCGGCCCTTCGTGGAATCCGCTAGAGCAAATCTTGGTGCTTATATTAAGGAATTAAAGCTTCTGGTGGTTCGTGGCGCAATATGCGGGGAACCAAGACGGCGTGGCGGGTAGGCACCCATGTACGCACAACCACCTTATGGTGGTAAGAAGTTTGTCACCCGGCCCAGGTCCCTCGGCCTTTCCTGGAATCCGTTAGAGCAATTCTAGGTGCTTATATTAAGGAATTAAGGCCTCTG
Source organism: Candelabrum cocksii (assembly GCA_963930725.1). NCBI lineage: Eukaryota > Metazoa > Cnidaria > Hydrozoa > Anthoathecata > Candelabridae > Candelabrum > Candelabrum cocksii. The sequence goes on along the minus strand of OZ005676.1, from coordinate 5,934,683 downwards.
GGGGTCCGTGGGGCAAAATGCAGGGAACGAGGGGGGCGTGGCGGGTAGGCACCCATGTACGCACAACCACCTCATGGTGGTAAGAAGTTTGACACCCGGCCCAGGTCCTTCGGCCCTTCTTGGGATCCGCTAGAGCAATTCTATGTGCTTATATTAAGGAATTAAGGCCTCTGGGGGTCCGTGGGGCAAAATGCGGGGAACCAGAAAAGCGTGGCGGGTAGGCACCCATGTACGCACAACCACCTCATGGTGGTAAGAAGTTTGACACCCGGTCCAGGTCCTTCAGCCCTTCTTGGGATCCGCTAGAGCAATTCTATGTGCTTATATTAAGGAATTAAGGCCTCTGGGGGTCCGTGGGGCAAAATGCGGGAAGCCAGGAGGGCGTGGCGGGTAGACACCCATGTAGGCACAACCACCTCATGGTGGTAAGAAGTTTGACACCCGGCCCAAATCCCTCGGCCCTTCCCGGATTCCGCTAGAACAATTCTAGGTGCTTATATTAAGGAATTAAGGCCTCTTGGGGTCCGTTGGGCAAAATGTGGGGAACCAGGAGGGCGTGGCGGCTAGGCACCCATGTACGCAGAACCACCTCATGGTGGTAAAAAGTTTTACACCGGGCCCACGTCCCTCGGCCCTTCCTGGAATCCGCAAGAGCAATTCTAGGTGCTTATATTAAGGAATTAAGGCCTCTGGGGGACCGTGGGGCAAAATGCGAGGAACCAGGAAGGCGTGGCGGGTAGGCACCCATGTACGCACAACCACCTCATGGTGGTAAGAAGTTTGACACCCGGCCCAGGTCCCTCGGCCCTTCTTGGGATCCGCTAGAGCAATTCTATGTGCTTATATTAAGGAATTAAGGCCTCTTGGGGTCCGTGGGGCAAAATGCGGGGAACCAGGAGGGCGTGGCGGCTAGGCACCCATGTACGCACAACCACCTCATGGTGGTAAAAAGTTTGACACCCGGCCCAGGTCCCTAGGCCCTTCCTGTAATCCGCTAAAGCAATTCCAGGTGCTTATATTAAGGAATTAAGGACTCTGGGGGTCCGTGGGGTAAAATGCGGGGAACCAGGAGGGCGTGGCGGGTAGACACCCATGTACGCACAACCACCTCATGGTGGTAAGAAGTTTGACACCCGGCCCAGGTCCCTCGGCCCTTCGTGGAATCCGCTAGAGCAATTCCAGGTGCTTATATTAAGGAAATAAGGCCTCTGGGGGACCGTGGGGCAAAATGCGGGGAACCAGGAAGGCGTGGCGGGTAGGCACCCATCTACGCACAACCACCTCATGGTGGTAAGAAGTTTGTCACCCGGCCCAGGTCCCTCGGCCCTTCCTGGAATCCGCTAGAGCAATTCTAGATGCTTATATTAAGGAATTAAGGCCTCTGGGGCTCCGTGGGGCAAAATGCGGGGAACCAGGAGGGCGTGGCGGGTAGGCACCCATGTACGTAAAACCACTTCATGGTGGTAAGAAGTTTGACACCCGGCCCACGTCCCTCTGCCCTTCCTGGAATCCGCTAGAACAATTCTAGGTGCTTATATTAAAGAATAAAGGTTTCTGGGGGTCCTTGGTGCAAAATGCGGGGAACCAGGAGGGCGTGGCGGGTAGGCTCCCATGTACGCACATCCACCTCATGGTGGTAAGAAGTTTGACACCCTGCCCAGTTCCCTCGGCCCATCCTGGAATCCGCTAGAGCAATTCTTGGTGCTTAAATTAAGGAATTAAAGCTTCTGGTGGTTCGTGGGGCAATATGCGGGGAACCAGGAGGGCGTGGCGGGTAGGCACCAATGTACGCACAACCACCTTATGGTGGTAAGAAGTTTGTCACCCGGCCCAGGTCCCTCGGCCCTTCCTGGAATCCGCTAGAGCAATTCTAGGTGCTTATATTAAGGAATTAAGGCCTCTGGGGCTCCGTGGGGCAAAATGCGGGGAACCAGTAAGGCGTGGCGGGTAGACACCCATGTACGCAGAACCACCTCATGGTGGTAAGTAGTTTGATACCCGGCCCTGGTCCCTCGGCTCTTCGTGGAATCCGCTAGAGCAATTCCAGGTGCTTATATTAAGGAAATAAGGCCTCTGGGGGTCCGTGGGGCAAAATGCGGGGAACCAGGAGGGCGTGGCGGGTAGGCACCCATGTACACACAACCACCTCATGGTGGTAAGAAGTTTGTCACCCGGCCCAGGTCCCTCGGCCCTTCCTGGAATCCGCTAGAGCAATTCTAGATGCTTATATTAAGGAATTAAGGCCTCTGGGGCTCCGTGGGGCAAAATGCGGGGAACCAGGAGGGCGTGGCGGGTAGGCACCCATGTACGTAAAACCACTTCATGGTGGTAAGAAGTTTGACACCCGGCCCACGTCCCTCTGCCCTTCCTGGAATCCGCTAGAACAATTCTAGGTGCTTATATTAAAGAATAAAGGTTTCTGGGGGTCCTTGGTGCAAAATGCGAGGAACCAGGAGGGCGTGGCGGGTAGGCTCCCATGTACGCACATCCTCCTCATGGTGGTAAGAAGTTTGACACCCTGCCCAGTTCCCTCGGCCCATCCTGGAATCCGCTAGAGCAATTCTAGGTGCTGATATTAAAGAATAAAGGTTTCTGGGGGACCTTGGTGCAAAATGCGGGGAACCAGGAGGGCGTGGCGGGTAGGCTCCCATGTACGCACAACCACCTTATGGTGGTAAGAAGTTTGACACCCGGCCCCGGTGCCTAGGCCCTTCCTGGAATCCGCTAGTGCAATTCCAGGTGCTTATATTAAGGAATTAAGGCCTCTGGGGGTCCGTGGGGTAAAATGCAGGGAACCAGGCGGGCGTGGCGGGTAGACACCCATGTAGCCACAACCACCTCATGGTAGTAAGAAGTTTGACACCCGGCCCAGGTCCCTCGGCCTTTCCTGGAATCCGCTAGAACAATTCTAGGTGCTTATATTAAGGAATTAAGGCTTCTGGGGATCCGTGGGGCAAAATGCGGGGAACCAGGAAGGCGTGGCGGGTAGACACCCATGTACGTACAACCACCTCATGGTGGTAAGAAGTTTGACACCCGGCCCAGGTCCCTCGGCCCTTCCTGGAATCCGCTAGAGCAAATCTAGGTGCTTATATTAAAGAATTAAGGCCTCCTTGGTTCGGTGGGGCAAAATGCGGAAAACCAGGAGGGCGTGGCGGGTCGGCACCCATGTACGCACAACCACCTCATGGTGGTAAGAAGTTTTACACCCGGCCCAGGTCCTTCAGCTCTTCCTGGAATCCGCTAGAGCAATTCTAGGAGCTTATATTAAGGAATTAAGGCCTTTGGGGGTCCGTGGGGCAAAATGCGGAGAACGAGGTGGGTGTGGCGGGTAGGCACCCATGTACGCACAACCACCTTATAATGGTAAGAATTTTGACACCCGGACCAGGTCCCTCGGCCCTTCTTGGGATCCGCTAGAGCAATTCTATGTATTTATATTAAGGAATTAAGGCCTCTGGGGGTCCGTGGGGCAAAATACGGGGAACCAGAAAAGCGTGGCGGGTAGGCACCCAAGTACGCACAACCACCTCATGGTGGTAAGAAGTTTGAAACCCGGCCCAGGTCCCTCGGCCTTTCCTGGAATCCGTTAGAGCAATTCTAGGTGCTGATATTAAAGAATAAAGGTTTCTGGGGGACCTTGGTGCAAAATGCGGGGAACCAGGAGGGCGTGGCGGGTAGGCTCCCATGTACGCACAACCACCTCATGGTAGTAAGAAGTTTGACACCCGGCCCCGGTCCCTAGGCCCTTCCTGGAATCCGCTAGTGCAATTCCAGGTGCTTATATTAAGGAATTAAGGCCTCTGGGGGTCCGTGGGGTAAAATGCGGGGAACCAGGCGGGCGTGGCGGGTAGACACCCATGTAGCCACAACCACCTCATGGTAGTAAGAAGTTTGACACCCGGCCCAGGTCCCTCGGCCTTTCCTGGAATCCGCTAGAACAATTCTAGGTGCTTATATTACGGAATTAAGGCCTCTGGGGGTCCGTGGGGCAAAATGCAGGGAACGAGGGGGGAGTGGCGGGTAGGCACCAATGTTTGCACAACCACCTCATGGTGGTAAGAAGTTTGACACCCGGCCCAGGTCCTTCGGCCCTTCTTGGGATCCGCTAGAGCAATTCTATGTGCTTATATTAAGGAATTAAGGCCTCTGGGGGTCCGTGGGGCAAAATGCGGCGAACCAGAAAAGCGTGGCGGGTAGGCACCCAAGTACGCACAACCATTACATGGTGGTAAGAAGTTTGACACCCGGCCCAAGTCCCTAGGCCCTTCCTGGAATCCGCTAGAGCAATTCCAGGTGCTTATATTAAGGAATTAAGGCCTCTGGGGCTCCGTGGGGCAAAATGCGGGCAACCAGGAGGGCGTGGCGGGTAGACACCCATGTACGCACAACCACCTCATGGTGGTAAGAAGTTTGACACCCGGCCCAGGTCCCTCGGCCTTTCCTGGAATCCGCTAGAACAATTCTAGGTGCTTATATTAAAGAATAAAGGCTTCTGGTGGTCCGTGGTGAAAAATGCGGGGAACCAGGAGGGCGTGGCGGGTAGGCTCCCATGTACGCACATCCACCTCATGGTGGTAAGAAATTTGACACCCTGCCCAGTTCCCTCGGCCCATCTTGGAATCCGCTAGAGCAATTCTTGGTGCTTATATTAAGGAATTAAAGCTTCTGGTGGTTCCTGTGGCAATATGCGGGGAACCAGGAGGGCGTGGCGGGTAGGCACCAATGTACGCACAACCACCTTATGGTGGTAAGAAGTTTGTCACCCTGCCCAGTTCCCTCGGCCCATCCTGGAATCCGCTAGAGCAATTCTTGGTGCTTATATTAAGGAATTAAAGCTTCTGGTGGTTCGTGGGGCAAAATGCGGAGAACCAGGAGGGCGTGGCGGGTAGACACCCATGTACGCACAACCACCTCATGGTGGTAAGTGGTTTGATACCCGGCCCTGGTCCCTCGGCCCTTCGTGGAATCCGCTAGAGCAAATCTTGGTGCTTATATTAAGGAATTAAAGCTTCTGGTGGTTCGTGGCGCAATATGCGGGGAACCAAGACGGCGTGGCGGGTAGGCACCCATGTACGCACAACCACCTTATGGTGGTAAGAAGTTTGTCACCCGGCCCAGGTCCCTCGGCCTTTCCTGGAATCCGTTAGAGCAATTCTAGGTGCTTATATTAAGGAATTAAGGCCTCTGGGGGTCCGTGGGGCAAAATGCAGGGAACGAGGGGGGCGTGGCGGGTAGGCACCCATGTACGCACAACCACCTCATGGTGGTAAGAAGTTTGACACCCGGCCCAGGTCCTTCGGCCCTTCTTGGGATCCGCTAGAGCAATTCTATGTGCTTATATTAAGGAATTAAGGCCTCTGGGGGTCCGTGGGGCAAAATGCGGGGAACCAGAAAAGCGTGGCGGGTAGGCACCCATGTACGCACAACCACCTCATGGTGGTAAGAAGTTTGACACCCGGTCCAGGTCCTTCGGCCCTTCTTGGGATCCGCTAGAGCAATTCTATGTGCTTATATTAAGGAATTAAGGCCTCTGGGGGTCCGTGGGGCAAAATGCGGGAAGCCAGGAGGGCGTGGCGGGTAGACACCCATGTAGGCACAACCACCTCATGGTGGTAAGAAGTTTGACACCCGGCCCAAATCCCTCGGCCCTTCCCGGATTCCGCTAGAACAATTCTAGGTGCTTATATTAAGGAATTAAGGCCTGTTGGGGTCCGTTGGGCAAAATGTGGGGAACCAGGAGGGCGTGGCGGCTAGGCACCCATGTACGCAGAACCACCTCATGGTGGTAAAAAGTTTTACACCCGGCCCACGTCCCTCGGCCCTTCCTGGAATCCGCAAGAGCAATTCTAGGTGCTTATATTAAGGAATTAAGGCCTCTGGGGGTCCGTGGGGCAAAATGCGAGGAACCAGGAAGGCGTGGCGGGTAGGCACCCATGTACGCACAACCACCTCATGGTGGTAAGAAGTTTGACACCCGGCCCAGGTCCCTCGGCCCTTCTTGGGATCCGCTAGAGCAATTCTATGTGCTTATATTAAGGAATTAAGGCCTCTTGGGGTCCGTGGGGCAAAATGCGGGGAACCAGGAGGGCGTGGCGGCTAGGCACCCATGTACGCACAACCACCTCATGGTGGTAAAAAGTTTGACACCCGGCCCAGGTCCCTAGGCTCTTCCTGTAATCCGCTAAAGCAATTCCAGGTGCTTATATTAAGGAATTAAGGACTCTGGGGGTCCGTGGGGTAAAATGCGGGGAACCAGGAGGGCGTGGCGGGTAGACACCCATGTACGCACAACCACCTCATGGTGGTAAGAAGTTTGACACCCGGCCCAGGTCCCTCGGCCCTTCGTGGAATCCGCTAGAGCAATTCCAGGTGCTTATATTAAGGAAATAAGGCCTCTGGGGGACCGTGGGGCAAAATGCGGGGAACCAAGAAGGCGTGGCGGGTAGGCACCCATCTACGCACAACCACCTCATGGTGGTAAGAAGTTTGTCACCCGGCCCAGGTCTCTCGGCCCTTCCTGGAATCCGCTAGAGCAATTCTAGATGCTTATATTAAGGAATTAAGGCCTCTGGGGCTCCGTGGGGCAAAATGCGGGGAACCAGGAGGGCGTGGCGGGTAGGCACCCATGTACGTAAAACCACTTCATGGTGGTAAGAAGTTTGACACCCGGCCCACGTCCCTCTGCCCTTCCTGGAATCCGCTAGAACAATTCTAGGTGCTTATATTAAAGAATAAAGGTTTCTGGGGGTCCTTGGTGCAAAATGCGGGGAACCAGGAGGGCGTGGCGGGTAGGCTCCCATGTACGCACATCCACCTCATGGTGGTAAGAAGTTTGACACCCTGCCCAGTTCCCTCGGCCCATCCTGGAATCCGCTAGAGCAATTCTTGGTGCTTAAATTAAGGAATTAAAGCTTCTGGTGGTTCGTGGGGCAATATGCGGGGAACCAGGAGGGCGTGGCGGGTAGGCACCAATGTACGCACAACCACCTTATGGTGGTAAGAAGTTTGTCACCCGGCCCAGGTCCCTCGGCCCTTCCTGGAATCCGCTAGAGCAATTCTAGGTGCTTATATTAAGGAATTAAGGCCTCTGGGGCTCCGTGGGGCAAAATGCGGGGAACCAGTAAGGCGTGGCGGGTAGACACCCATGTACGCAGAACCACCTCATGGTGGTAAGTAGTTTGATACCCGGCCCTGGTCCCTCGGCTCTTCGTGGAATCCGCTAGAGCAATTCCAGGTGCTTATATAAAGGAAATAAGGCCTCTGGGGGTCCGTGGGGCAAAATGCGGGGAACCAGGAGGGCGTGGCGGGTAGGCACCCATGTACGCACAACCACCTCATGGTGGTAAGAAGTTTGTCACCCGGCCCACGTCCCTCGGCCCTTCCTGGAATCCGCAAGAGCAATTCTAGGTGCTTATATTAAGGAATTAAGGCCTCTGGGGGTCCGTGGGGCAAAATGCGAGGAACCAGGAAGGCGTGGCGGGTAGGCACCCATGTACGCACAACCACCTCATGGTGGTAAGAAGTTTGACACCCGGCCCAGGTCCCTCGGCCCTTCTTGGGATCCGCTAGAGCAATTCTATGTGCTTATATTAAGGAATTAAGGCCTCTTGGGGTCCGTGGGGCAAAATGCGGGGAACCAGGAAAGCGTGGCGGGTAGGAACCCAAGTACGCACAACCACCTCATGGTGGTAAGAAGTTTGAAACCCGGCCCAGGTCCCTCGGCCCTTCCTGGAATCCGCTAGAGCAATTCTAGGTGCTTATATTATTATATTAATATGCGGGGAACCAGGAGGGCGTGGCGGGTAAGCACCCATGTACGCACAACCACCTCATGGTGGTAAGTAGTTTGATACCCGGCCCTGGTCCCTCGGCCCTTCGTGGAATCCGCTAGAGCAAATCTTGGTGCTTATATTAAGGAATTAAAGCTTCTGGTGGTTCGTGGGGCAATATGCGGGGAACCAAGACGGCGTGGCGGGTAGGCACCCATGTACGCACAATCACCTCATGGTGGTAAGAAGTTTGACACCCGGCCCAGGTCCCTCGGCCCTTCTTGGGATCCGCTAGAGCAATTCTATGTGCTTATATTAAGGAATTAAGGCCTCTGGGGGTCCGTGGGGCAAAATGCGGGGAACCAGGAAAGCGTGGCGGGTAGGCACCCATGGACGTAAAACCACTTCATGGTGGTAAGAAGTTTGACAACCGGGCCACGTCCCTCGGCCTTTCCTGGAATCCGCTAGAGCAATTCTAGGTGCTGATATTAAAGAATAAAGGTTTCTGGGGGACCTTGGTGCAAAATGCGGGGAACCAGGAGGGCGTGGCGGGTAGGCTCCCATGTACGCACAACCACCTCATGGTAGTAAGAAGTTTGACACCCGGCCCCGGTCCCTAGGCCCTTCCTGGAATCCGCTAGTGCAATTCCAGGTGCTTATATTAAGGAATTAAGGCCTCTGGGGGTCCGTGGGGTAAAATGCGGGGAACCAGGCGGGCGTGGCGGGTAGACACCCATGTAGCCACAACCACCTCATGGTAGTAAGAAGTTTGACACCCGGCCCAGGTCCCTCGGCCTTTCCTGGAATCCGCTAGAAGAATTCTAGGTGCTTATATTAAAGAATAAAGGCTTCTGGTGGTCCGTGGTGCAAAATGCGGGGAACCAGGAGGGCGTGGCGGGTAAGCACCCATGTACGCACAACCACCTCATGGTGGTAAGAAGTTTGACACCCTGACCAGGTCCTTCGGCCCATCCTGGAATCCGCTAGAGCAATTCTTGGTGCTTATATTAAGCAATTAGGGCCTCTGGGGGTCTGTGGGGCAAAATGCGGGGAACCAGAAAAGCGTGGCGGGTAGGCACCCAAGTACGCACAACCACCTCATGGTGGTAAGAAGTTTGACACCCGGCCCAGGTCCCTCGGCCCTTCCTGGAATCCGCTAGAGCAAATCTAGGTGCTTATATTAAAGAATTAAGGCCTCCTTGGTTCGGTGAGGCAAAATGCGGAAACCCAGGAGGGCGTGGCGGGTCGGCACCCATGTACGCACAACCACCTCATGGTGGTAAGAGGTTTTACACCCGGCCCAGTTCCTTCAGCTCTTCCTGGAATCCGCTAGAGCAATTCTAGGAGCTTATATTAAGGAATTAAGGCCTTTGGGGGTCCGTGGGGCAAAATGCGGGGAACGAGGTGGGTATGGCGGGTAGGCACCCATGTACGCACAACCACCTCATGGTGGTAAGAAGTTTGACACCCGGACCAGGTCCCTCGGCCCTTCTTGGGATCCGCTAGTGCAATTCTATGTACTTATATTAAGGAATTAAGGCCTCTGGGGGTCCGTGGGGCAAAATGCGGGAAACCAGAAAAGCGTGGCGGGTAGGAACCCAAGTACGCACAACCACCTCATGGTGGTAAGAAGTTTGAAACCCGGCCCAGGTCCCTCGGCCCTTCCTGGAATCCGCTAGAGCAATTCTAGGTGCTTATATTATTATATTAATATGCGTGGAACCAGGAGGGCGTGGCGGGTAAGCACCCATGTACGCACAACCACCTCATGGTGGTAAGAAGTTTGACACCCTGACCAGGTCCTTCGGCCCATCCTGGAATCCGCTAGAGCAATTCTTGGTGCTTATATTAAGCAATTAGGGCCTCTGGGGGTCTGTGGGGCAAAATGCGGGGAACCAGAAAAGCGTGGCGGGTAGGCACCCAAGTACGCACAACCACCTCATGGTGGTAAGAAGTTTGACACCCGGCCCAGGTCCCTCGGCCCTTCCTGGAATCCGCTAGAGCAAATCTAGGTGCTTATATTAAAGAATTAAGGCCTCCTTGGTTCGGTGAGGCAAAATGCGGAAACCCAGGAGGGCGTGGCGGGTCGGCACCCATGTACGCACAACCACCTCATGGTGGTAAGAGGTTTTACACCCGGTCCAGTTCCTTCAGCTCTTCCTGGAATCCGCTAGAGCAATTCTAGGAGCTTATATTAAGGAATTAAGGCCTTTGGGGGTCCGTGGGGCAAAATGCGGGGAACGAGGTGGGTATGGCGGGTAGGCACCCATGTACGCACAACCACCTCATGGTGGTAAGAAGTTTGACACCCGGACCAGGTCCCTCGGCCCTTCTTGGGATCCGCTAGTGCAATTCTATGTACTTATATTAAGGAATTAAGGCCTCTGGGGGTCCGTGGGGCAAAATGCGGGAAACCAGAAAAGCGTGGCGGGTAGGAACCCAAGTACGCACAACCACCTCATGGTGGTAAGAAGTTTGAAACCCGGCCCAGGTCCCTCGGCCCTTCCTGGAATCCGCTAGAGCAATTCTAGGTGCTTATATTATTATATTAATATGCGGGGAACCAGGAGGGCGTGGCGGGTAAGCACCCATGTACGCACAACCACCTCATGGTGGTAAGAAGTTTGACACCCTCACCAGGTCCTTCGGCCCATCCTGGAATCCGCTAGAGCAATTCTTGGTGCTTATATTAAGCAATTAGGGCCTCTGGGGGTCTGTGGGGCAAAATGCGGGGAACCAGAAAAGCGTGGCGGGTAGGAACCCAAGTACGCACAACCACCTCATGGTGGTAAGAAGTTTGACACCCGGCCCAGGTCCCTCGGCCCTTCCTGGAATCCGCTAGAGCAAATCTAGTTGCTTATATTAAAGAATTAAGGCCTCCTTGGTTCGGTGGGGCAAAATGCGGAAAACCAGGAGGGCGTGGCGGGTCGGCACCCATGTACGCACAACCACCTCATGGTGGTAAGAAGTTTTACACCCGGCCCAGTTCCTTCAGCTCTTCCTGGAATCCGCTAGAGCAATTCTAAGAGCTTATATTAAGGAATTAAGGCCTTTGGGGGTCCGTGGGGCAAAATGCGGGGAACCAGGAGGGCGTGGCGGGTAGACACCCATGTACGCACAACCACCACATGGTGGTAAGAAGTTTGACACCCGGACCAGATCCCTCGGCCCTTCTTGGGATCCGCTAGAGCAATTCTATGTACTTATATTAAGGAATTAAGGCCTCTGGGGGTCCGTGGGGCAAAATGCGGGGAACCAGAAAAGCGTGGCGGGTAGGAACCCAAGTACGCACAACCACCTCATGGTGGTAAGAAGTTTGAAACCCGGCCCAGGTCCCTCGGCCCTTCCTGGAATCCGCTAGAGCAATTCTTGGTGCTTATATTATTATATTAATATGCGGGGAACCAGGAAGGCGTGGCGGGTAGGCTCCCATGTACGCACAACCACCTCATGGTGGTAAGTAGTTTGATACCCGGCCCTGGTCCCTCGGGCCTTCGTGGAATCCGCTAGAGCAATTCTTGGTGCCTATATTAAGGAATTAAGGCCTCTGGGGTTCCGTGGGGCAAAATGCTGGGAACCAGGAAGACGTGGCGGGTAGGCAACCATATACGCACAAACACCTCATGGTGGTAAGAAGTTTGTCACCTAGCCCAGGTCCCTCGGCCCTTCTTGGAATCCGCTAGAGCAATTCTAGGTGCTTATATTAAGGAATTAAGGCCTCTGGGGGTCCGTGGGGCAAAATGCAAGGAACCAGGAGGGCGTGGCGGGTAGGCACCCATGTACGCACAACCACCTCATGGTGGTAAGAAGTTTTCCACCCGGCCCAGGTCCTTCAGCTCTTCCTGGAATTCGCTAGAGCAAGTCTAGGAGCTTATATTAAGGAATTAAGGCCTTTGGGGGTCCGTGGGGCAAAATGTGGGGAACGAGGGGGGTGTGGCGGGTAGGCACCCATGTACGCACAACCACCTCATGGTGGTAAGAAGTTTTACACCCGGCCCAGTTCCCTCGGCCTATCCTGGAATCCGCTAGAGCAATTCTTGGTGCTTATATTAAGGAATTAAGGCCTCTGGGGGTCCGTGGGGCAAAATGCGGGGAACCAGGAGGGCGTGGCGGGTAGGCACCCATGTATGCACAACCACCTCATGGTGGTAAGTAGTTTGATACCCGGCCCAGGTCCCTCGGTCCTACCTGGAATCCTCTAGAGCAATTCTAGGTGCTTATATTAAGGAATTAAGGCCTCTGGGGATCCGTGGGGCAAAATGCGGGGAACGAGAAGGGCGTGGCGGGTAGGCACCCATGTACGCACAACCACCTCATGGTGGTAAGAAGTTTGACACCCGGCCCAGGTCCCTCGGCCCTTCTTGGGATCCGCTAGAGCAATTCTATGTGCTTATGTTCAGGAATTAAGGCCTCTGGGAATCCGTGGGGCAAAATGCGTGGAACCAGAAAAGCTTGGCGGGTAGGCACCCAAGTACGCACAACCACCTCATGGTGGTAAGAAGTTTGACACCCGGCCCAGGTCCCTAGGCCCTCCCTGGAATCCGCTAGAGCAAATCTAGGTGCTTATATTAAAGAATTAAGGCCTCTAGGGGTCCGTGGGGCAAAATGCGGGAAGCCAGGAGGGCGTGGCGGGTAGACACCCATGTAGGAACAACCACCTCATGGTGGTAAGAAGTTTGACACCCGGCCCAAATCCCTCGGCCCTTCCTGGAATCCGCTAGAACAATTCTAGGTGCTTATATTAAGGAATTAAGGCCTCTTGGGGTCCGTGGGGCAAAATGCGGGGAGCCAGGAGGGCGTGGCGGCTAGGCACCCATGTACGCACAACCAGCTCATGGTGGTAAAAAGTTTTACACCCGGCTCAGGTCCGTCGGCCCTTCCTGGAATCCGCAAGAGCAATTCTAGGTGCTTATATTAAGGAATTAAGGCCTCTGGGGGTCTCTGGGGCAAAATGCGGGGAACGAGGAGGGCGTGGCGGGTAGGCACCCATGTACGCACAACCACCTCATGGTGGTAAGAAGTTTGACACCCGGCCCACGACCCTCGGTCCTTCCTGGAATCCGCTAGAACAATTCTAGGTGCTTATATTAAGGAATTAAGGCCTCTTGGGGACCGTGGGGCAAAATGCGGGGAACGAGGAGGGCGTGACGCGTAGACACCCATGTACGCACAACCACCTCATGGTGGTAAGTAGTTTGATACCCGGCCCTGGTCCCTCGGCCCTTCGTGGAATCCGCTAGAGCAAATCTAGGTGCTTATATTAAGGAATTAAGGCCTCTGGGGGACCGTGGGGCAAAATGCGGGAAGCCAGGAGGGCGTGTTGGGTAGACACCCATGTAGGAACAACCACCTCATGGTGGTAAGAAGTTTGACACCCGGCCCAAATCCCTCGGCCCTTCCTGGAATCCGCTAGAACAATTCTAGGAGCTTATATTAAAGAATAAAGGCTTCTGGGGGTCCGTGGTGCAAAATGCAGAGAATCAGGGGGGCGTGGCGGGTAGGCTCCCATGTACGCACAATCACCTCATGGTGGTAAGAAGTTTGACACCCGGCCCAGGTCCCTAGGCCCTTCCTGGAATCCGCTAGTGCAATTCCAGGTGCTTATATTAAGGAATTAAGGACTCTGGGGGTCCGTGGGGTAAAATGCGGGGAACCAGGCGGGCGTGGCGGGTAGACACCCATGTACGCACAACCACCTCATGGTGGTAAGAAGTTTGACACCCGGCCCAGGTCCCTAGGCCCTTCCTGGAATCCGCTAGAACAATTCTGGGTGCTTATATTAAAGAATAAAGGATTCTGGGGGTCCGTGGTGCAAAAAGCAGGGAACCAGGAGGGCGTGGCGGGTAGGCTCCCATGTACGCACAACCTCCTCATGGTGGTAAGAAGTTTGACACCTTGCCCAGTTCTATCGGCCCATCCTGGAATCCGCTAGAGCAATTCTTGGTGCTTATATTAAGGAATTAAAGTTTCTGGGGGTTCGTGGGGCAAAATGCGGGGAACCAGGAAGGCGTGGCGGGTAAGCACCCATGTACGCACAACCACCTCATGGTGGTAAGAAGTTTGTCACCCGGCCCAGGTCCCTCGGCCCTTCCTGGAATCCACTAGAGCAATTCTAGTTGCTTAAATTAAGGAATTAAGGTCTCTGGGGCTCCGTGGGGCAAAATGCAGGGAAGCAGGAGGGCGTGGCGGGTAGACACCCATGTACGCACAACCACCTCATGGTGGTAAGTAGTTTGATACCCGGCCCTGGTCCCTCGGCCCTTCGTGGAATCCGCTAGAGCAAATCTAGGTGCTTTTATTAAGGAATTAAGGCTTTTGGGGTCCGTGGGGCAAAATGCCCTGAACCAGGAGGGCGTGGCGGATAAGCACCCATGTACGCACAACCACCTCATGGTGGTAAGTACTTTGATACCTGGCCCAGGTCCCTCGGCCCTACCTGAAATCCTCTAGAGCAAATCTAGGTGCTTATATTAAGGAATTAAGGCCTCTGGGGGTCCGTGGGGCAAAATGCGAGGAACCAGGAGGGCGTGGCGGATAAGCACCCATGTACGCACTACCACCTCATGGTGGTAAGAAGTTTTACACACGGCTCAGGTCCGTCGGCCCTTCCTGGAATCCGCAAGAGCAATTCTAGGTGCTTATATTAAGGAATTAAGGCCTCTGGGGGTCTCTGGGGCAAAATGCGGGGAACGAGGAGGGCGTGGCGGGTAGGCACCCATGTACGCACAACCACCTCATGGTGGTAAGAAGTTTGACACCCGGCCCACGACCCTCGGTCCTTCCTGGAATCCGCTAGAACAATTCTAGGTGCTTATATTAAGGAATTAAGGCCTCTTGGGGACCGTGGGGCAAAATGCGGGGAACGAGGAGGGCGTGGCGCGTAGACACCCATGTACGCACAACCACCTCATGGTGGTAAGTAGTTTGATACCCGGCCCTGGTCCCTCGGCCCTTCGTGGAATCCGCTAGAGCAAATCTAGGTGCTTATATTAAGGAATTAAGGCCTCTGGGGGACCGTGGGGCAAAATGCGGGAAGCCAGGAGGGCGTGTTGGGTAGACACCCATGTAGGAACAACCACCTCATGGTGGTAAGAAGTTTGACACCCGGCCCAAATCCCTCGGCCCTTCCTGGAATCCGCTAGAACAATTCTAGGAGCTTATATTAAAGAATAAAGGCTTCTGGGGGTCCGTGGTGCAAAATGCAGGGAATCAGGGGGGCGTGGCGGGTAGGCTCCCATGTACGCACAATCACCTCATGGTGGTAAGAAGTTTGACACCCGGCCCAGGTCCCTAGGGCCTTCCTGGAATCCGCTAGTGCAATTCCAGGTGCTTATATTAAGGAATTAAGGACTCTGGGGGTCCGTGGGGTAAAATGCGGGGAACCAGGCGGGCGTGGCGCGTAGACACCCATGTACGCACAACCACCTCATGGTGGTAAGAAGTTTGACACCCGGCCCAGGTCCCTAGGCCCTTCCTGGAATCCGCTAGAACAATTCTGGGTGCTTATATTAAAGAATAAAGGATTCTGGGGGTCCGTGGTGCAAAAAGCAGGGAACCAGGAGGGCGTGGCGGGTAGGCTCCCATGTACGCACAACCACCTCATGGTGGTAAGAAGTTTGACACCTTGCCCAGTTCTATCGGCCCATCCTGGAATCCGCTAGAGCAATTCTTGGTGCTTATATTAAGGAATTAAAGTTTCTGGGGGTTCGTGGGGCAAAATGCGGGGAACCAGGAAGGCGTGGCGGGTAAGCACCCATGTACGCACAACCACCTCATGGTGGTAAGAAGTTTGTCACCCGGCCCAGGTCCCTCGGCCCTTCCTGGAATCCACTAGAGCAATTCTAGTTGCTTAAATTAAGGAATTAAGGTCTCTGGGGCTCCGTGGGGCAAAATGCAGGGAAGCAGGAGGGCGTGGCGGGTAGACACCCATGTACGCACAACCACCTCATGGTGGTAAGTAGTTTGATACCCGGCCCTGGTCCCTCGGCCCTTCGTGGAATCCGCTAGAGCAAATCTAGGTGCTTTTATTAAGGAATTAAGGCTTTTGGGGTCCGTGGGGCAAAATGCCCTGAACCAGGAGGGCGTGGCGGATAAGCACCCATGTACGCACAACCACCTCATGGTGGTAAGTACTTTGATACCTGGCCCAGGTCCCTCGGCCCTACCTGAAATCCTCTAGAGCAAATCTAGGTGCTTATATTAAGGAATTAAGGCCTCTGGGGGTCCGTGGGGCAAAATGCGAGGAACCAGGAGGGCGTGGCGGATAAGCACCCATGTACGCACTACCACCTCATGGTGGTAAGAAGTTTTACACCCGGCCCAGGTCCCTCGGCCTTTCCTGGAATTCGCTAGAGCAATTCTAGGTCCTTATATTAAGGAATTAAAGCCTCTGGGACTCCGTGGGGCAAAATGCGGGGAACCAGGAGGGCGTGGCGGGTAGACACCCATGTACGCACAACCACCACATGGTGGTAAGAAGTTTGACACCCGGCCCAGGTCGCTCGGCCCTTCCTGGAATCCGCTAGAGCAATTCCAGGTGCTTATATTAAGGAATTAAGGCTTCTGGGGGTCCGTGAGGCAAAATGCGGGGAACCAGGAAGGCGTGGTGGGTAGGCACCCATGTACGTACAACCACCTCATGGTGGTAAGAAGTTTGACACCCGGCCCGGTCCCTCGGCCTTTCCTGGAATCCGCTAGAACTATTCTAGGTGCTTATATTAAAGAATAAAGGCCTCTGGGGGTCCGTGGGGCAAAATGCGAGGAACCAGGAGGGCGTGGCGGGTAGGCACCCATGTACGCACAAACATCTCATGGTGGTAAGAAGTTTTACACCCGGCCCAGGTCCTTCGGCTCTTCCTGGAATCCGCTAGAGCAATTCTAGGAGCTTATATTAAGGAATTAAGGCCTTTGGGGGTCCGTGAGGCAAAATGCGCGGAACGAGGGGGGTGTGGCGTGTAGGCACCCATGTACGCACAACCACCTCATGGTGGTAAGAAGTTTGACACCCTGCCCAGTTCCCTCGGCCCATCCTGGAATCCGCTAGAGCAATTCTTGGTGCTTAAATTAAGGAATTAAAGCTTCTGGTGGTTCGTGGGGCAAAATGCGGGGAACCAGGAGGGCGTGGCCGGTAGACACCCATGTACGCACAACCACCTCATGGTGGTAAGTAGTTTGATTCCCGGCCCTGGTCCCTCGGCCCTTCATGGAATCCGCTAGAGCAAATCTTGGTGCTTATATTAAGGAATTAAAGCTTCTGGTGGTTCGTGGGGCAATATGCGGGGACCAAGACGGCGTGTCGGGTAGGCACCCATGTACGCACAACCACCTTATGGTGGTAAGAAGTTTGTCTCCCGGCCCAGGTCCCTCGGCCTTTCCTGGAATCCGCTAGAGCAATTCTAGGTGCTTATATTAAGGAATTAAGGCTTCTGGGGGTCCGTGGGGCAAAATGCAGGGAACGAGGGGGGCGTGGCGGGTAGGCACCCATGTACGCACAACCACCTCATGGAGGTAAGAAGTTTGACACCCGGCCCAGGTCTTTCGACCCTTCTTGGGATCCGCTAGAGCAATTCTATGTGCTTATATTAAGGAATTAAGGCTTCTGGGGGTCCGTGGGGCAAAATGCGGGAAGCCAGGAGGGCGTGGCGGGTAGACACCCATGTAGGAACAACCACCTCATGGTGGTAAGAAGTTTGACACCCGGCCCAAATCCCTCGGCCCTTCCTGGAATCCGCTAGAACAACTCTAGGTGCTTATATTAAGGAATTAAGGCCTCTTGGGGTCCGTGGGGCAAAATGCGGGGAACCAGGAGGGCGTGGCGGCTAGGCACCCATGTACGCACAACCAGCTCATGGTGGTAAAAAGTTTTACACCCGGCCCAGGTCCCTCGGCCCTTCCTGGAATCCGCAAGAGCAATTCTAGGTGCTTATATTAAGGAATTAAGGCCTCTGGGGGTCTCTGGGGCAAAATGTGGGGAACGAGGAGGGCGTGGCGGGTAGGCACCCATGTACGCACAACCACCTCATGGTGGTAAGAAGTTTGACACCCGGCCCACGACCCTCGGCCCTTCCTGGAATCCGCTAGAACAATTCTAGGTGCTTATATTAAGGAATTAAGGCCTCTTGGGGTCCGTGGGGCAAAATGCGGGGAACGAGGAGGGCGTGGCGGGTAGACACCCATGTACGCACAACCACCTCATGGTGGTAAGTAGTTTGATACCCGGCCCTGGTCCCTCGGCCCTTCGTGGAATCCGCTAGAGCAAATCTAGGTGCTTATAATAAGGAATTAAGGCCTCTGGGGGACCGTGGGGCAAAATGCGGGAAGCCAGGAGGGCGTGTTGGGTAGACACCCATGTAGGAACAACCACCTCATGGTGGTAAGAAGTTTGACACCCGGCCCAAATCCCTCGGCCCTTCCTGGAATCCGCTAGAACAATTCTAGGTGCTTATATTAAGGAATTAAGGCCTCTTGGGGTCCGTGGGGCAAAATGCGGGGAACGAGGAGGGCGTGGCGGGTAGGCACCCATGTACGCACAACCACCTCATGGTGGTAAGAAGTTTGACACCCGGCCCACGACCCTCGGCCCTTCCTGCAATCCGCTAGAACAATTCTAGGAGCTTATATTAAAGAATAAAGGCTTCTGGGGGTCCGTGGTGCAAAATGCAGGGAATCAGGGGGGCGTGGCGGGTAGGCTCCCAAGTACGCACAATCACCTCATGGTGGTAAGAAGTTTGACACCCGGCCCAGGTCCCTAGGCCCTTCCTGGAATCCGCTAGTGCAATTCCAGGTGCTTATATTAAGGAATTAAGGACTCTGGGGGTCCGTGGGGTAAAATGCGGGGAACCAGGAGGGCGTGGCGGGTAGGCTCCCATGTACGCACAACCACCTCATGGTGGTAAGAAGTTTGACACCTTGCCCAGTTCTATCGGCCCATCCTGGAATCCGCTAGAGCAATTCTTGGTGCTTATATTAAGGAATTAAAGTTTCTGGGGGTTCGTGGGGCAAAATGCGGGGAACCAGGAAGGCGTGGCGGGTAAGCACCCATGTACGCACAACCACCTCATGGTGGTAAGAAGTTTGTCACCCGGCCCAGGTCGCTCGGCCCTTCCTGGAATCCGCTAGAGCAATTCTAGTTGCTTAAATTAAGGAATTAAGGTCTCTGGGGCTCCGTGGGGCAAAATGCAGGGAAGCAGGAGGGCGTGGCGGGTAGACACCCATGTACGCACAACCACCTTATGGTGGTAAGAAGTTTGTCACCCGGCCCAGGTCCCTCGACCTTTCCTGGAATCCGCTAGAGCAATTCTAGGTGCTTATATTAAGGAATTAAGGCCTCTGGGGGTCCGTGGGGCAAAATGCAGGGAACGAGGGGGGCGTGGCGGGTAGGCACCCATGTACGCACAACCACCACATGGTGGTAAGAACTTTGACACCCGGCCCAGGTCCCTCGGCCCTTCTTGGGATCCGCTAGAGCAATTCTATGTGCTTATAGTAAGGAATTAAGGCCTCTGGGGGTCCGTGGGGCAAAATGCGGGGAACCAGAAAAGCGTGGCGGGTAGGCTCCCAAGTACGCACAATTACCTCATGGTGGTAAGAAGTTTGACACCCGGCCCAGGTCCCTCGGCCCTTCGTGGATTCCGCTAGAGCAATTCCAGGTGCTTATATTAAGGAAATAAGGCCTCTGGGGGTCCGTGGGGCAAAATGCGGGGAACCAGGAGGGCTTGGCGGGTAGCCACCCATGTACGCACAACCACCTCATGGTGGTAAGAAGTTTGACACCCGTTCCAGGTCCCTCGGCCCTTCTTGGGATCCGCTAGAGCAATTCTATGTGCTTATATTAAGGAATTAAGGCCTCTGGGGGTCCATGGGGCAAAATGCGGGGAACCAGAAAAGCGTGGCGGGTAGGCACCCATGTACGCACAACCACCTCATGGTCGTAAGAAGTTTGACACCCGGCCCAGGTCCCTCGGCCTTTCGTGGAATCCGCTAGAGCAATTCCAGGTGCTTATATTAAGGAAAAAAGGCCTCTGGGGGTCCGTGGGGCAAAATGCGGGGAACCAGGAGGGCGTGGCGGGTAGGCAACCATGTACGCACCTTATGGTGGTAAGAAGTTTGTTACCCGGCCCAGGTCCCTCGGCCCTTCCTGGAATCAGCTAGAGCAATTCTAGGTGCTTATATTAAGGAATTAAGGCCTCTGGGGGTCCGTGGGGCAAAATGCGGGGAACCAGGAAGGCGTGGCGGGTAGGCTCCCATGTACGTACAACCACCTCATGGTGGTAAGAAGTTTGACACCCGGCCCGGTCCCTCGGCCTATCCTGGAATCCGCTAGAACAATTCTAGGTGCTTATATTAAAGAATAAAGGCTTCTGGGGGTCCGTGGTGCAAAATGCGGGGAACCAGGAGGGTGTGGCGGGTAGGCTCCCATGTACGCACAACCACCTCATGGTGGTAAGAAGTTTGACACCCTGCCCAGTTCCCTCGGCCCATCCTGGATTCCTCTAGAGCAAATCTAGGTGCTTATATTAAGGAATTAAGGCCTCTGGGGGTCCGTGGGGCAAAATGCGAGGAACCAGGAGGGCGTGGCGGGTAGGCACCCATGTACGCACAACCACCTCATAGTGGTAAGAAGTTTTACACCCGACCCAGGTCCTTCGGCTCTTCCTGGAATCCGCTAGAGCAATTCTAGGTGCTTATATTAAGGAATTAAGGCCTCAGGGGGTCCGTGGGGCAAAATGCGGGGAACGAGAAGGGCGTGGCGGGTAGGCACCCATGTACTCACAACCACCTCATGGTGGTAAGAAGTTTGACACCCGGCCCTGGTCCCTCGGCCCTTCGTGGAATCCGCTAGAGCAAATCTTGGTGCTTATATTAAGGAATTAAAGCTTCTGGTGGTTCGTGGGGCAATATGCGGGGAACCAGGAGGGCGTGGCGGGTAGGCACCCATGTACGCACAACCACCTTATGGTGGTAAGAAGTTTGTCACCCTGCCCAGGTCCCTCGGCCTTTCCTGGAATCCGCTAGAGCAATTCTAGGTGCTTATATTAAGGAATTAAGGCCTCTGGGGGTCTTTGGGGCAAAATGCGGGGAACGAGGAGGGCGTGGCGGGTAGGCACCCATGTACGCACAACCACCTCATGGTGGTAAGAAGTTTGACACCCGGCCCAGGTCCCTCGGCCCTTCTTGGGATCCGGTAGAGCAATTATATGTGCTTATATTAAGGAATTAAGGCCTCTGGGACTCCGTGGGGCAAAATGCGGGCAACCAGGAGGGCGTGGCGGGTAGACACCCATGTACGCACAACCACCTCATGGTGGTAAGTAGTTTGACACCCGGCCCTGGTCCCTCGGCCCTTCGTGGAATCCGCTAGAGCAAATCTTGGTGCTTATATTAAGGAATTAAAGCTTCTGGTGGTTCGTGGGGCAATATGCGGGGAACCAGGAGGGCGTGGCGGGTAGGCACCCATGTACGCACAACCACCTTATGGTGGTAAGAAGTTTGTCACCCTGCCCAGGTCCCTCGGCCTTTCCTGGAATCCGCTAGAGCAATTCTAGGTGCTTATATTAAGGAATTAAGGCCTCTGGGGGTCTTTGGGGCAAAATGCGGGGAACGAGGAGGGCGTGGCGGGTAGGCACCCATGTACGCACAACCACCTCATGGTGGTAAGAAGTTTGACACCCGGCCCAGGTCCCTCGGCCCTTCTTGGGATCCGGTAGAGCAATTATATGTGCTTATATTAAGGAATTAAGGCCTCTGGGACTCCGTGGGGCAAAATGCGGGCAACCAGGAGGGCGTGGCGGGTAGACACCCATGTACGCACAACCACCTCATGGTGGTAAGTAGTTTGATACCCGGCCCTGGTCCCTCGGCCCTTCCTGGAATCCGCTAGAACAATTCTAGTTGCTTATATTAAGGAATTAAGGCCTCTTGGGGTCCGTGGGTCAAAATGCGGGGAACCAGGAGGGCGTGGCGGCTAGGCACCCATGTTCGCACAACCACCTCATGGTGGTAAGAAGTTTGACACCCGGCCCAGGTCCCTCGGCCCTTCCTGGAATCCGCTAGAGCAAATCTAGTTGCTTATATTAAAGAATTAAGGCCTCCTTGGTTCGGTGGGGCAAAATGCGGAAAACCAGGAGGGCGTGGCGGGTCGGCACCCATGTACGCACAACCACCTCATGGTGGTAAGAAGTTTTACACCCGGCCCAGTTCCTTCAGCTCTTCCTGGAATCCGCTAGAGCAATTCTAAGAGCTTATATTAAGGAATTAAGGCCTTTGGGGGTCCGTGGGGCAAAATGCGGGGAACCAGGAGGGCGTGGCGGGTAGACACCCATGTACGCACAACCACCACATGGTGGTAAGAAGTTTGACACCCGGACCAGATCCCTCGGCCCTTCTTGGGATCCGCTAGAGCAATTCTATGTACTTATATTAAGGAATTAAGGCCTCTGGGGGTCCGTGGGGCAAAATGCGGGGAACCAGAAAAGCGTGGCGGGTAGGAACCCAAGTACGCACAACCACCTCATGGTGGTAAGAAGTTTGAAACCCGGCCCAGGTCCCTCGGCCCTTCCTGGAATCCGCTAGAGCAATTCTTGGTGCTTATATTATTATATTAATATGCGGGGAACCAGGAAGGCGTGGCGGGTAGGCTCCCATGTACGCACAACCACCTCATGGTGGTAAGTAGTTTGATACCCGGCCCTGGTCCCTCGGGCCTTCGTGGAATCCGCTAGAGCAATTCTTGGTGCCTATATTAAGGAATTAAGGCCTCTGGGGTTCCGTGGGGCAAAATGCTGGGAACCAGGAAGACGTGGCGGGTAGGCAACCATATACGCACAAACACCTCATGGTGGTAAGAAGTTTGTCACCTAGCCCAGGTCCCTCGGCCCTTCTTGGAATCCGCTAGAGCAATTCTAGGTGCTTATATTAAGGAATTAAGGCCTCTGGGGGTCCGTGGGGCAAAATGCAAGGAACCAGGAGGGCGTGGCGGGTAGGCACCCATGTACGCACAACCACCTCATGGTGGTAAGAAGTTTTCCACCCGGCCCAGGTCCTTCAGCTCTTCCTGGAATTCGCTAGAGCAAGTCTAGGAGCTTATATTAAGGAATTAAGGCCTTTGGGGGTCCGTGGGGCAAAATGTGGGGAACGAGGGGGGTGTGGCGGGTAGGCACCCATGTACGCACAACCACCTCATGGTGGTAAGAAGTTTTACACCCGGCCCAGTTCCCTCGGCCTATCCTGGAATCCGCTAGAGCAATTCTTGGTGCTTATATTAAGGAATTAAGGCCTCTGGGGGTCCGTGGGGCAAAATGCGGGGAACCAGGAGGGCGTGGCGGGTAGGCACCCATGTATGCACAACCACCTCATGGTGGTAAGTAGTTTGATACCCGGCCCAGGTCCCTCGGTCCTACCTGGAATCCTCTAGAGCAATTCTAGGTGCTTATATTAAGGAATTAAGGCCTCTGGGGATCCGTGGGGCAAAATGCGGGGAACGAGAAGGGCGTGGCGGGTAGGCACCCATGTACGCACAACCACCTCATGGTGGTAAGAAGTTTGACACCCGGCCCAGGTCCCTCGGCCCTTCTTGGGATCCGCTAGAGCAATTCTATGTGCTTATGTTCAGGAATTAAGGCCTCTGGGAATCCGTGGGGCAAAATGCGTGGAACCAGAAAAGCTTGGCGGGTAGGCACCCAAGTACGCACAACCACCTCATGGTGGTAAGAAGTTTGACACCCGGCCCAGGTCCCTAGGCCCTCCCTGGAATCCGCTAGAGCAAATCTAGGTGCTTATATTAAAGAATTAAGGCCTCTAGGGGTCCGTGGGGCAAAATGCGGGAAGCCAGGAGGGCGTGGCGGGTAGACACCCATGTAGGAACAACCACCTCATGGTGGTAAGAAGTTTGACACCCGGCCCAAATCCCTCGGCCCTTCCTGGAATCCGCTAGAACAATTCTAGGTGCTTATATTAAGGAATTAAGGCCTCTTGGGGTCCGTGGGGCAAAATGCGGGGAGCCAGGAGGGCGTGGCGGCTAGGCACCCATGTACGCACAACCAGCTCATGGTGGTAAAAAGTTTTACACCCGGCTCAGGTCCGTCGGCCCTTCCTGGAATCCGCAAGAGCAATTCTAGGTGCTTATATTAAGGAATTAAGGCCTCTGGGGGTCTCTGGGGCAAAATGCGGGGAACGAGGAGGGCGTGGCGGGTAGGCACCCATGTACGCACAACCACCTCATGGTGGTAAGAAGTTTGACACCCGGCCCACGACCCTCGGTCCTTCCTGGAATCCGCTAGAACAATTCTAGGTGCTTATATTAAGGAATTAAGGCCTCTTGGGGACCGTGGGGCAAAATGCGGGGAACGAGGAGGGCGTGACGCGTAGACACCCATGTACGCACAACCACCTCATGGTGGTAAGTAGTTTGATACCCGGCCCTGGTCCCTCGGCCCTTCGTGGAATCCGCTAGAGCAAATCTAGGTGCTTATATTAAGGAATTAAGGCCTCTGGGGGACCGTGGGGCAAAATGCGGGAAGCCAGGAGGGCGTGTTGGGTAGACACCCATGTAGGAACAACCACCTCATGGTGGTAAGAAGTTTGACACCCGGCCCAAATCCCTCGGCCCTTCCTGGAATCCGCTAGAACAATTCTAGGAGCTTATATTAAAGAATAAAGGCTTCTGGGGGTCCGTGGTGCAAAATGCAGAGAATCAGGGGGGCGTGGCGGGTAGGCTCCCATGTACGCACAATCACCTCATGGTGGTAAGAAGTTTGACACCCGGCCCAGGTCCCTAGGCCCTTCCTGGAATCCGCTAGTGCAATTCCAGGTGCTTATATTAAGGAATTAAGGACTCTGGGGGTCCGTGGGGTAAAATGCGGGGAACCAGGCGGGCGTGGCGGGTAGACACCCATGTACGCACAACCACCTCATGGTGGTAAGAAGTTTGACACCCGGCCCAGGTCCCTAGGCCCTTCCTGGAATCCGCTAGAACAATTCTGGGTGCTTATATTAAAGAATAAAGGATTCTGGGGGTCCGTGGTGCAAAAAGCAGGGAACCAGGAGGGCGTGGCGGGTAGGCTCCCATGTACGCACAACCTCCTCATGGTGGTAAGAAGTTTGACACCTTGCCCAGTTCTATCGGCCCATCCTGGAATCCGCTAGAGCAATTCTTGGTGCTTATATTAAGGAATTAAAGTTTCTGGGGGTTCGTGGGGCAAAATGCGGGGAACCAGGAAGGCGTGGCGGGTAAGCACCCATGTACGCACAACCACCTCATGGTGGTAAGAAGTTTGTCACCCGGCCCAGGTCCCTCGGCCCTTCCTGGAATCCACTAGAGCAATTCTAGTTGCTTAAATTAAGGAATTAAGGTCTCTGGGGCTCCGTGGGGCAAAATGCAGGGAAGCAGGAGGGCGTGGCGGGTAGACACCCATGTACGCACAACCACCTCATGGTGGTAAGTAGTTTGATACCCGGCCCTGGTCCCTCGGCCCTTCGTGGAATCCGCTAGAGCAAATCTAGGTGCTTTTATTAAGGAATTAAGGCTTTTGGGGTCCGTGGGGCAAAATGCCCTGAACCAGGAGGGCGTGGCGGATAAGCACCCATGTACGCACAACCACCTCATGGTGGTAAGTACTTTGATACCTGGCCCAGGTCCCTCGGCCCTACCTGAAATCCTCTAGAGCAAATCTAGGTGCTTATATTAAGGAATTAAGGCCTCTGGGGGTCCGTGGGGCAAAATGCGAGGAACCAGGAGGGCGTGGCGGATAAGCACCCATGTACGCACTACCACCTCATGGTGGTAAGAAGTTTTACACACGGCTCAGGTCCGTCGGCCCTTCCTGGAATCCGCAAGAGCAATTCTAGGTGCTTATATTAAGGAATTAAGGCCTCTGGGGGTCTCTGGGGCAAAATGCGGGGAACGAGGAGGGCGTGGCGGGTAGGCACCCATGTACGCACAACCACCTCATGGTGGTAAGAAGTTTGACACCCGGCCCACGACCCTCGGTCCTTCCTGGAATCCGCTAGAACAATTCTAGGTGCTTATATTAAGGAATTAAGGCCTCTTGGGGACCGTGGGGCAAAATGCGGGGAACGAGGAGGGCGTGGCGCGTAGACACCCATGTACGCACAACCACCTCATGGTGGTAAGTAGTTTGATACCCGGCCCTGGTCCCTCGGCCCTTCGTGGAATCCGCTAGAGCAAATCTAGGTGCTTATATTAAGGAATTAAGGCCTCTGGGGGACCGTGGGGCAAAATGCGGGAAGCCAGGAGGGCGTGTTGGGTAGACACCCATGTAGGAACAACCACCTCATGGTGGTAAGAAGTTTGACACCCGGCCCAAATCCCTCGGCCCTTCCTG
Source organism: Candelabrum cocksii (assembly GCA_963930725.1). Taxonomy (NCBI): domain Eukaryota; kingdom Metazoa; phylum Cnidaria; class Hydrozoa; order Anthoathecata; family Candelabridae; genus Candelabrum; species Candelabrum cocksii. Next base: position 5,908,570 of record OZ005676.1, on the reverse strand, counting down.
GAATCCGCTAGAACAATTCTAGGAGCTTATATTAAAGAATAAAGGCTTCTGGGGGTCCGTGGTGCAAAATGCAGGGAATCAGGGGGGCGTGGCGGGTAGGCTCCCATGTACGCACAATCACCTCATGGTGGTAAGAAGTTTGACACCCGGCCCAGGTCCCTAGGGCCTTCCTGGAATCCGCTAGTGCAATTCCAGGTGCTTATATTAAGGAATTAAGGACTCTGGGGGTCCGTGGGGTAAAATGCGGGGAACCAGGCGGGCGTGGCGCGTAGACACCCATGTACGCACAACCACCTCATGGTGGTAAGAAGTTTGACACCCGGCCCAGGTCCCTAGGCCCTTCCTGGAATCCGCTAGAACAATTCTGGGTGCTTATATTAAAGAATAAAGGATTCTGGGGGTCCGTGGTGCAAAAAGCAGGGAACCAGGAGGGCGTGGCGGGTAGGCTCCCATGTACGCACAACCACCTCATGGTGGTAAGAAGTTTGACACCTTGCCCAGTTCTATCGGCCCATCCTGGAATCCGCTAGAGCAATTCTTGGTGCTTATATTAAGGAATTAAAGTTTCTGGGGGTTCGTGGGGCAAAATGCGGGGAACCAGGAAGGCGTGGCGGGTAAGCACCCATGTACGCACAACCACCTCATGGTGGTAAGAAGTTTGTCACCCGGCCCAGGTCCCTCGGCCCTTCCTGGAATCCACTAGAGCAATTCTAGTTGCTTAAATTAAGGAATTAAGGTCTCTGGGGCTCCGTGGGGCAAAATGCAGGGAAGCAGGAGGGCGTGGCGGGTAGACACCCATGTACGCACAACCACCTCATGGTGGTAAGTAGTTTGATACCCGGCCCTGGTCCCTCGGCCCTTCGTGGAATCCGCTAGAGCAAATCTAGGTGCTTTTATTAAGGAATTAAGGCTTTTGGGGTCCGTGGGGCAAAATGCCCTGAACCAGGAGGGCGTGGCGGATAAGCACCCATGTACGCACAACCACCTCATGGTGGTAAGTACTTTGATACCTGGCCCAGGTCCCTCGGCCCTACCTGAAATCCTCTAGAGCAAATCTAGGTGCTTATATTAAGGAATTAAGGCCTCTGGGGGTCCGTGGGGCAAAATGCGAGGAACCAGGAGGGCGTGGCGGATAAGCACCCATGTACGCACTACCACCTCATGGTGGTAAGAAGTTTTACACCCGGCCCAGGTCCCTCGGCCTTTCCTGGAATTCGCTAGAGCAATTCTAGGTCCTTATATTAAGGAATTAAAGCCTCTGGGACTCCGTGGGGCAAAATGCGGGGAACCAGGAGGGCGTGGCGGGTAGACACCCATGTACGCACAACCACCACATGGTGGTAAGAAGTTTGACACCCGGCCCAGGTCGCTCGGCCCTTCCTGGAATCCGCTAGAGCAATTCCAGGTGCTTATATTAAGGAATTAAGGCTTCTGGGGGTCCGTGAGGCAAAATGCGGGGAACCAGGAAGGCGTGGTGGGTAGGCACCCATGTACGTACAACCACCTCATGGTGGTAAGAAGTTTGACACCCGGCCCGGTCCCTCGGCCTTTCCTGGAATCCGCTAGAACTATTCTAGGTGCTTATATTAAAGAATAAAGGCCTCTGGGGGTCCGTGGGGCAAAATGCGAGGAACCAGGAGGGCGTGGCGGGTAGGCACCCATGTACGCACAAACATCTCATGGTGGTAAGAAGTTTTACACCCGGCCCAGGTCCTTCGGCTCTTCCTGGAATCCGCTAGAGCAATTCTAGGAGCTTATATTAAGGAATTAAGGCCTTTGGGGGTCCGTGAGGCAAAATGCGCGGAACGAGGGGGGTGTGGCGTGTAGGCACCCATGTACGCACAACCACCTCATGGTGGTAAGAAGTTTGACACCCTGCCCAGTTCCCTCGGCCCATCCTGGAATCCGCTAGAGCAATTCTTGGTGCTTAAATTAAGGAATTAAAGCTTCTGGTGGTTCGTGGGGCAAAATGCGGGGAACCAGGAGGGCGTGGCCGGTAGACACCCATGTACGCACAACCACCTCATGGTGGTAAGTAGTTTGATTCCCGGCCCTGGTCCCTCGGCCCTTCATGGAATCCGCTAGAGCAAATCTTGGTGCTTATATTAAGGAATTAAAGCTTCTGGTGGTTCGTGGGGCAATATGCGGGGACCAAGACGGCGTGTCGGGTAGGCACCCATGTACGCACAACCACCTTATGGTGGTAAGAAGTTTGTCTCCCGGCCCAGGTCCCTCGGCCTTTCCTGGAATCCGCTAGAGCAATTCTAGGTGCTTATATTAAGGAATTAAGGCTTCTGGGGGTCCGTGGGGCAAAATGCAGGGAACGAGGGGGGCGTGGCGGGTAGGCACCCATGTACGCACAACCACCTCATGGAGGTAAGAAGTTTGACACCCGGCCCAGGTCTTTCGACCCTTCTTGGGATCCGCTAGAGCAATTCTATGTGCTTATATTAAGGAATTAAGGCTTCTGGGGGTCCGTGGGGCAAAATGCGGGAAGCCAGGAGGGCGTGGCGGGTAGACACCCATGTAGGAACAACCACCTCATGGTGGTAAGAAGTTTGACACCCGGCCCAAATCCCTCGGCCCTTCCTGGAATCCGCTAGAACAACTCTAGGTGCTTATATTAAGGAATTAAGGCCTCTTGGGGTCCGTGGGGCAAAATGCGGGGAACCAGGAGGGCGTGGCGGCTAGGCACCCATGTACGCACAACCAGCTCATGGTGGTAAAAAGTTTTACACCCGGCCCAGGTCCCTCGGCCCTTCCTGGAATCCGCAAGAGCAATTCTAGGTGCTTATATTAAGGAATTAAGGCCTCTGGGGGTCTCTGGGGCAAAATGTGGGGAACGAGGAGGGCGTGGCGGGTAGGCACCCATGTACGCACAACCACCTCATGGTGGTAAGAAGTTTGACACCCGGCCCACGACCCTCGGCCCTTCCTGGAATCCGCTAGAACAATTCTAGGTGCTTATATTAAGGAATTAAGGCCTCTTGGGGTCCGTGGGGCAAAATGCGGGGAACGAGGAGGGCGTGGCGGGTAGACACCCATGTACGCACAACCACCTCATGGTGGTAAGTAGTTTGATACCCGGCCCTGGTCCCTCGGCCCTTCGTGGAATCCGCTAGAGCAAATCTAGGTGCTTATATTAAGGAATTAAGGCCTCTGGGGGACCGTGGGGCAAAATGCGGGAAGCCAGGAGGGCGTGTTGGGTAGACACCCATGTAGGAACAACCACCTCATGGTGGTAAGAAGTTTGACACCCGGCCCAAATCCCTCGGCCCTTCCTGGAATCCGCTAGAACAATTCTAGGTGCTTATATTAAGGAATTAAGGCCTCTTGGGGTCCGTGGGGCAAAATGCGGGGAACGAGGAGGGCGTGGCGGGTAGGCACCCATGTACGCACAACCACCTCATGGTGGTAAGAAGTTTGACACCCGGCCCACGACCCTCGGCCCTTCCTGCAATCCGCTAGAACAATTCTAGGAGCTTATATTAAAGAATAAAGGCTTCTGGGGGTCCGTGGTGCAAAATGCAGGGAATCAGGGGGGCGTGGCGGGTAGGCTCCCAAGTACGCACAATCACCTCATGGTGGTAAGAAGTTTGACACCCGGCCCAGGTCCCTAGGCCCTTCCTGGAATCCGCTAGTGCAATTCCAGGTGCTTATATTAAGGAATTAAGGACTCTGGGGGTCCGTGGGGTAAAATGCGGGGAACCAGGAGGGCGTGGCGGGTAGGCTCCCATGTACGCACAACCACCTCATGGTGGTAAGAAGTTTGACACCTTGCCCAGTTCTATCGGCCCATCCTGGAATCCGCTAGAGCAATTCTTGGTGCTTATATTAAGGAATTAAAGTTTCTGGGGGTTCGTGGGGCAAAATGCGGGGAACCAGGAAGGCGTGGCGGGTAAGCACCCATGTACGCACAACCACCTCATGGTGGTAAGAAGTTTGTCACCCGGCCCAGGTCCCTCGGCCCTTCCTGGAATCCGCTAGAGCAATTCTAGTTGCTTAAATTAAGGAATTAAGGTCTCTGGGGCTCCGTGGGGCAAAATGCAGGGAAGCAGGAGGGCGTGGCGGGTAGACACCCATGTACGCACAACCACCTTATGGTGGTAAGAAGTTTGTCACCCGGCCCAGGTCCCTCGACCTTTCCTGGAATCCGCTAGAGCAATTCTAGGTGCTTATATTAAGGAATTAAGGCCTCTGGGGGTCCGTGGGGCAAAATGCAGGGAACGAGGGGGGCGTGGCGGGTAGGCACCCATGTACGCACAACCACCACATGGTGGTAAGAACTTTGACACCCGGCCCAGGTCCCTCGGCCCTTCTTGGGATCCGCTAGAGCAATTCTATGTGCTTATAGTAAGGAATTAAGGCCTCTGGGGGTCCGTGGGGCAAAATGCGGGGAACCAGAAAAGCGTGGCGGGTAGGCTCCCAAGTACGCACAATTACCTCATGGTGGTAAGAAGTTTGACACCCGGCCCAGGTCCCTCGGCCCTTCGTGGATTCCGCTAGAGCAATTCCAGGTGCTTATATTAAGGAAATAAGGCCTCTGGGGGTCCGTGGGGCAAAATGCGGGGAACCAGGAGGGCTTGGCGGGTAGCCACCCATGTACGCACAACCACCTCATGGTGGTAAGAAGTTTGACACCCGTTCCAGGTCCCTCGGCCCTTCTTGGGATCCGCTAGAGCAATTCTATGTGCTTATATTAAGGAATTAAGGCCTCTGGGGGTCCATGGGGCAAAATGCGGGGAACCAGAAAAGCGTGGCGGGTAGGCACCCATGTACGCACAACCACCTCATGGTCGTAAGAAGTTTGACACCCGGCCCAGGTCCCTCGGCCTTTCGTGGAATCCGCTAGAGCAATTCCAGGTGCTTATATTAAGGAAAAAAGGCCTCTGGGGGTCCGTGGGGCAAAATGCGGGGAACCAGGAGGGCGTGGCGGGTAGGCAACCATGTACGCACCTTATGGTGGTAAGAAGTTTGTTACCCGGCCCAGGTCCCTCGGCCCTTCCTGGAATCAGCTAGAGCAATTCTAGGTGCTTATATTAAGGAATTAAGGCCTCTGGGGGTCCGTGGGGCAAAATGCGGGGAACCAGGAAGGCGTGGCGGGTAGGCTCCCATGTACGTACAACCACCTCATGGTGGTAAGAAGTTTGACACCCGGCCCGGTCCCTCGGCCTATCCTGGAATCCGCTAGAACAATTCTAGGTGCTTATATTAAAGAATAAAGGCTTCTGGGGGTCCGTGGTGCAAAATGCGGGGAACCAGGAGGGTGTGGCGGGTAGGCTCCCATGTACGCACAACCACCTCATGGTGGTAAGAAGTTTGACACCCTGCCCAGTTCCCTCGGCCCATCCTGGATTCCTCTAGAGCAAATCTAGGTGCTTATATTAAGGAATTAAGGCCTCTGGGGGTCCGTGGGGCAAAATGCGAGGAACCAGGAGGGCGTGGCGGGTAGGCACCCATGTACGCACAACCACCTCATAGTGGTAAGAAGTTTTACACCCGACCCAGGTCCTTCGGCTCTTCCTGGAATCCGCTAGAGCAATTCTAGGTGCTTATATTAAGGAATTAAGGCCTCAGGGGGTCCGTGGGGCAAAATGCGGGGAACGAGAAGGGCGTGGCGGGTAGGCACCCATGTACTCACAACCACCTCATGGTGGTAAGAAGTTTGACACCCGGCCCTGGTCCCTCGGCCCTTCGTGGAATCCGCTAGAGCAAATCTTGGTGCTTATATTAAGGAATTAAAGCTTCTGGTGGTTCGTGGGGCAATATGCGGGGAACCAGGAGGGCGTGGCGGGTAGGCACCCATGTACGCACAACCACCTTATGGTGGTAAGAAGTTTGTCACCCTGCCCAGGTCCCTCGGCCTTTCCTGGAATCCGCTAGAGCAATTCTAGGTGCTTATATTAAGGAATTAAGGCCTCTGGGGGTCTTTGGGGCAAAATGCGGGGAACGAGGAGGGCGTGGCGGGTAGGCACCCATGTACGCACAACCACCTCATGGTGGTAAGAAGTTTGACACCCGGCCCAGGTCCCTCGGCCCTTCTTGGGATCCGGTAGAGCAATTATATGTGCTTATATTAAGGAATTAAGGCCTCTGGGACTCCGTGGGGCAAAATGCGGGCAACCAGGAGGGCGTGGCGGGTAGACACCCATGTACGCACAACCACCTCATGGTGGTAAGTAGTTTGACACCCGGCCCTGGTCCCTCGGCCCTTCGTGGAATCCGCTAGAGCAAATCTTGGTGCTTATATTAAGGAATTAAAGCTTCTGGTGGTTCGTGGGGCAATATGCGGGGAACCAGGAGGGCGTGGCGGGTAGGCACCCATGTACGCACAACCACCTTATGGTGGTAAGAAGTTTGTCACCCTGCCCAGGTCCCTCGGCCTTTCCTGGAATCCGCTAGAGCAATTCTAGGTGCTTATATTAAGGAATTAAGGCCTCTGGGGGTCTTTGGGGCAAAATGCGGGGAACGAGGAGGGCGTGGCGGGTAGGCACCCATGTACGCACAACCACCTCATGGTGGTAAGAAGTTTGACACCCGGCCCAGGTCCCTCGGCCCTTCTTGGGATCCGGTAGAGCAATTATATGTGCTTATATTAAGGAATTAAGGCCTCTGGGACTCCGTGGGGCAAAATGCGGGCAACCAGGAGGGCGTGGCGGGTAGACACCCATGTACGCACAACCACCTCATGGTGGTAAGTAGTTTGATACCCGGCCCTGGTCCCTCGGCCCTTCCTGGAATCCGCTAGAACAATTCTAGTTGCTTATATTAAGGAATTAAGGCCTCTTGGGGTCCGTGGGTCAAAATGCGGGGAACCAGGAGGGCGTGGCGGCTAGGCACCCATGTTCGCACAACCACCTTATGGTGGTAAGAAGTTTGTCACCCGGCCCAGGTCCCTCGGCCCTTCCTGGAATCCGCTAGAGCAATTCTAGGTGCTTATATTAAGGAATTAAGGCCTCTGGGGCTCCGTGGGGCAAAATGCGGGGAACAAGGAGGGCGTGGCGGGTAGACACCCATATACGCACAACCACCTCATGGTGGTAAGAAGTTTGACACCCGGCCCAGGTCCCTCGGCCCTTCGTGGAATCCGCTAGAGCAATTCCAGGTGCATATATTAAGGAAATAAGGCCTCTGGGACTCCGTGGGGCAAAATGCGGGGAACCAAGAGGGCGTGGCGGGTAGACACCCATGTACGCACAACCACCACATGGTGGTAAGAAGTTTGACACCCGGCCCAGGTCCCTAGGCCCTTCCTGGAATCCGCTAGAGCAATTCCAGGTGCTTATATTAAGGAATTAAGGCCTCTGGGGCTCCGTGGGGCAAAATGCGGGCAACCAGGAGGGCGTGGCGGGTAGACACCCATGTACGCACAACCACCTCATGGTGGTAAGTAGTTTGATACCCGGCCCTGGTCCCTCGGCCCTTCCTGGAATCCGCTAGAACAATTCTAGTTGCTTATATTAAGGAATTAAGGCCTCTTGGGGTCCGTGGGTCAAAATGCGGGGAACCAGGAGGGCGTGGCGGCTAGGCACCCATGTACGCACAACCACCTTATGGTGGTAAGAAGTTTGTCACCCGGCCCAGGTCCCTCGGCCCTTCCTGGAATCCGCTAGAGCAATTCTAGGTGCTTATATCAAGGAATTAAGGCCTCTGGGGCTCCGTGGGGCAAAATGCGGGGAACAAGGAGGGCGTGGCGGGTAGACACCCATATACGCACAACCACCTCATGGTGGTAAGAAGTTTGACACCCGGCCCAGGTCCCTCGGCCCTTCGTGGAATCCGCTAGAGCAATTCCAGGTGCATATATTAAGGAAATAAGGCCTCTGGGACTCCGTGGGGCAAAATGCGGGGAACCAGGAGGGCGTGGCGGGTAGACACCCATGTACGCACAACCACCACATGGTGGTAAGAAGTTTGACACCCGGCCCAGGTCGCTCGGCCCTTCCTGGAATCCGCTAGAGCAATTCCAGGTGCTTATATTAAAGAATTAAGGCCTCTTGGGGTCGGTGGGGCAAAATGCGGAAAACCAGGTGGGCGTGGCGGGTCGGCACCCATGTACGCACAACCACCACATGGTGGTAAGAAGTTTGACACCCGGCCCGGTCCCTCGGCCCTTCTTGGGATCCGCTAGAGCAATTCTAGGTGCTTATATTAAGGAATTAAGGCCTCAGGGGGTCCGTGGGGCAAAATGCGGGGAACGAGAAGGGCGTGGCGGGTAGGCACCCATGTAGGCAAAACCACCTCATGGTGGTAAGAAGTTTGACACCCGGCCCAAATCCCTCGGCCCTTCCCGGAATCCGCTAGAACAATTCTAGTTGCTTATATTAAGGAATTAAGGCCTCTTGGGGTCCGTGGGTCAAAATGCGGGGAACGAGGAGGGCGTGGCGGCTAGGCACCCATGTACGCACAACCACCTTATGGTGGTAAGAAGTTTGTCACCCGGCCCAGGTCCCTCGGCCCTTCCTGGAATCCGCTAGAGAAATTCTAGGTGCATATATCAAGGAATTAAGGCCTCTGGGGCTCCGTGGGGCAAAATGCGGGGAACCAGGAGGGCGTGGCGGGTAGACACCCATATACGCACAACCACCTCATGGTGGTAAGAAGTTTGACACCCGGCCCAGGTCCCTCGGCCCTTCGTGGAATCCGCTAGAGCAATTCCAGGTGCATATATTAAGGAAATAAGGCCTCTGGGACTCCGTGGGGCAAAATGCGGGGAACCAGGAGGGCGTGGCGGGTAGACACCCATGTACGCACAACCACCACATGGTGGTAAGAAGTTTGACACCCGGGCCAGGTCGCTCGGCCCTTCCTGGAATCCGCTAGAGCAATTCTAGGTGCTTATATTAAAGAATTAAGGCCTCTTGGGGTCGGTGGGGCAAAATGCGGAAAACCAGGTGGGCGTGGCGGGTCGGCACCCATGTACGCACAACCACCACATGGTGGTAAGAAGTTTGACACCCGGCCCGGTCCCTCGGCCCTTCTTGGGATCCGCTAGAGCAATTCTAGGTGCTTATATTAAGGAATTAAGGCCTCAGGGGGTCCGTGGGGCAAAATGCGGGGAACGAGAAGGGCGTGGCGGGTAGGCACCCAAGTACGCACAACCACCACATGGTGGTAAGAAGTTTGACACCCGGCCCAGGTCCCTCGGCCCATCCTGGAATCCGCTAGAGCAATTCTTGGTGCTTATATTAAGGAATTAAAGCTTTTGGTGGTTCGTGGGGCAAAATGCGGGGAACCAGGAGGGCGTGGCGGCTAGGCACCCATGTACGCACAACCACCTCATGGTGGTAAGTAGTTTGATACCCGGCCCCGGCCCCTCGGCCCTTCGTGGAATCCGCTAGAGCAAATCTTGGTGCTTATATTAAGGAATTAAAGCTTCTGGTGGTTCGTGGGGCAATATGCGGGGAACCAAGACGGCGTGGCGGGTAGGCACCCATGTACGCACAACCACCTTATGGTGGTAAGAAGTTTGTCACCCGGCCCAGGTCCCTCGGCCTTTCCTGGAATCCGTTAGAGCAATTCTAGGTGCTTATATTAAGGAATTAAGGCCTCTGGGGGTCCGTAGGGCAAAATGCAGGGAACGAGGGGGGCGTGGCGGGTAGGCACCAATGTACGCACAACCACCTCATGGTGGTAAGAAGTTTGACACCCGGCCCAGGTTCTTCGGCCCTTCTTGGGATCCGCTAGAGCAATTCTATGTGCTTATATTAAGGAATTAAGGCCTCTGGGGGTCCGTGGGGCAAAATACGGCGAACCAGAAAAGCGTGGCGGGTAGGCACCCAAGTACGCACAACCACCACATGGTGGTAAGAAGTTTGACACCCGGCCCAGGTCCCTAGGCCCTTCCTGGAATCCGCTAGAGCAATTCCAGGTGCTTATATTAAGGAATTAAGGCCTCTGGGGCTCCGTGGGGCAAAATGCGGGCAACCAGGAGGGCGTGGCGGGTAGACACCCATGTACGCACAACCACCTCATGGTGGTAAGTAGTTTGATACCCGGCCCTGGTCCCTCGGCCCTTCGTGGAATCCGCTAGAGCAAATCTAGCTGCTTATATTAAGGAATTAAGGGCTCTGGGGGTCCGTGGGGCAAAATGCGGGAAGCCAGGAGGGCGTGGCGAGTAGACACCCATGTAGGCAAAACCACCTCATGGTGGTAAGAAGTTTGACACCCGGCCCAAATCCCTCGGCCCTTCCCGGAATCCGCTAGAACAATTCTAGGTGCTTATATTAAGGAATTAAGGCCTCTTGGGGTCCATTGGGCAAAATGCGGGGAACCAGGAGGGCGTGGCGGCTAGGCACCCATGTACGCACAACCACCTCATGGTGGTAAAAAGTTTTACACCCGGCCCACGTCCCTCGGCCCTTCCTGGAATCCGCAAGAGCAATTCTAGGTGCTTATATTAAGGAATTAAGGCCTCAGGGGGTCCGTGGGGCAAAATGCGGGGAACGAGAAGGGCGTGGCGGCAAGGCACCCATGTACGCACAACCACCTCATGGTGGTAAGAAGTTTGACACCCTGCCCAGTTCCCTCGGCCCATCCTGGAATCCGCTAGAGCAATTCTTGGTGCTTATATTAATGAATTAAAGCTTCTGGTGGTTCGTGGGGCAATATGCGGGGAACCAGGAGGGCGTGGCGGGTAGGCACCAATGTACGCAAAACCACCTTATGGTGGTAAGAAGTTTGTCACCCGGCCCAGGTCCCTCGGCCCTTCCTGGAATCCGCTAGAGCAATTCTAGGTGCTTATATTAAGGAATTAAGGCCTCTGGGGCTCCGTGGGGCAAAATGCGGGGAACCAGGAGGGCGTGGCGGGTAGACATTCATGTACGCACAACCACCTCATGGTGGTAAGTAGTTTGATACCCGGCCCTGGTCCCTCGGCCCTTCGTGGAATCCGCTAGAGCAAATCTTGGTGGTTATATTAAGGAATTAAAGCTTCTGGTGGTTCGTGGGGCAATATGCGGGGAACCAAGACGGCGTGGCGGGTAGGCACCCATGTACGCACAACCACCTTATGGTGGTAAGAAGTTTGTCACCCGGCCCAGGTTCCTCGGCCTTTCCTGGAATCCGCTAGAGCAATTCTAGGTGCTTATATTAAGGAATTAAGGCCTCTGGGGGTCAGTGGGGCAAAATGCAGGGAACGAGGGGGGCGTGGCGGGTAGGCACCCATGTACGCACAACCACCACATGGTGTTAAGAACTTTGACACCCGGCCCAGGTCCCTCGGCCCTTCTTGGGATCCGCTAGAGCAATTTTATGTGCTTATATTAAGGAATTAAGGCCTCTGGGGGACCATGGGGCAAAATGCGGGGAACCAGAAAAGCGTGGCGGGTAGGCACCCATGTACGCACAACCACCTCATGGTGGTAAGAAGTTTGACACCCGGCCCAGGTCCCTCGGCCCTTCGTGGAATCCGCTAGAGCAATTCGAGGTGCTTATATTAAGGAAAAAAGGCCTCTGGGGGTCCGTGGGGCAAAATGCGGAGAACCAGGAGGGCGTGGCGGGTAGGCACCCATGTACGCACAACCACCTCATGGTGGTAAGAAGTTTGTCACCCGGCCCAGGTCCCTCGGCCCTTCTTGGAATCCGCTAGAGCAATTCTAGGTGCTTATATTAAGGAATTAAGGCCTCTGGGGCTCCGTGGGGCAAAATGCGGTGAACCAGGAAGGCGTGGCGGGTAGACACCCATGTACGCACCACCACCTCATGGTGGTAAGTAGTTTGATACCCGGCCCAGGTCCCTCGGCCCTTCCTGGAATCCGCTAGAACAATTCTAGTTGCTTATATTAAGGAATAAAGGCCTCTTGGGGTCCGTGGGGCAAAATGCGGGGAACCAGGAAGGCGTGGCGGGTAGACACCCATGTACGTACAACCACCTCATGGTGGTAAGAAGTTTGACACCCGGCCCAGGTCCCTCGGCCCTTCCTGGAATCCGCTAGAGCAAATCTAGGTGCTTATATTAAAGAATTAAGGCCTCCTTGGTTCGGTGGGGCAAAATGCGGAAAACCAGGAGGGCGTGGCGGGTCGGCACCCATGTACGCACAACCACCTCATGGTGGTAAGAAGTTTTACACCCGGCCCAGGTCCTTCAGCTCTTCCTGGAATCCGCTAGAGCAATTCTAGGAGCTTATATTAAGGAATTAAGGCCTTTGGGGGTCCGTGGGGCAAAATGCGGAGAACGAGGTGGGTGTGGCGGGTAGGCACCCATGTACGCACAACCACCTTATAATGGTAAGAATTTTGACACCCGGACCAGGTCCCTCGGCCCTTCTTGGGATCCGCTAGAGCAATTCTATGTATTTATATTAAGGAATTAAGGCCTCTGGGGGTCCGTGGGGCAAAATACGGGGAACCAGAAAAGCGTGGCGGGTAGGCACCCAAGTACGCACAACCACCTCATGGTGGTAAGAAGTTTGAAACCCGGCCCAGGTCCCTCGGCCTTTCCTGGAATCCGTTAGAGCAATTCTAGGTGCTGATATTAAAGAATAAAGGTTTCTGGGGGACCTTGGTGCAAAATGCGGGGAACCAGGAGGGCGTGGCGGGTAGGCTCCCATGTACGCACAACCACCTCATGGTAGTAAGAAGTTTGACACCCGGCCCCGGTCCCTAGGCCCTTCCTGGAATCCGCTAGTGCAATTCCAGGTGCTTATATTAAGGAATTAAGGCCTCTGGGGGTCCGTGGGGTAAAATGCGGGGAACCAGGCGGGCGTGGCGGGTAGACACCCATGTAGCCACAACCACCTCATGGTAGTAAGAAGTTTGACACCCGGCCCAGGTCCCTCGGCCTTTCCTGGAATCCGCTAGAACAATTCTAGGTGCTTATATTACGGAATTAAGGCCTCTGGGGGTCCGTGGGGCAAAATGCAGGGAACGAGGGGGGAGTGGCGGGTAGGCACCAATGTTTGCACAACCACCTCATGGTGGTAAGAAGTTTGACACCCGGCCCAGGTCCTTCGGCCCTTCTTGGGATCCGCTAGAGCAATTCTATGTGCTTATATTAAGGAATTAAGGCCTCTGGGGGTCCGTGGGGCAAAATGCGGCGAACCAGAAAAGCGTGGCGGGTAGGCACCCAAGTACGCACAACCATTACATGGTGGTAAGAAGTTTGACACCCGGCCCAGGTCCCTAGGCCCTTCCTGGAATCCGCTAGAGCAATTCCAGGTGCTTATATTAAGGAATTAAGGCCTCTGGGGCTCCGTGGGGCAAAATGCGGGCAACCAGGAGGGCGTGGCGGGTAGACACCCATGTACGCACAACCACCTCATGGTGGTAAGAAGTTTGACACCCGGCCCAGGTCCCTCGGCCTTTCCTGGAATCCGCTAGAACAATTCTAGGTGCTTATATTAAAGAATAAAGGCTTCTGGTGGTCCGTGGTGAAAAATGCGGGGAACCAGGAGGGCGTGGCGGGTAGGCTCCCATGTACGCACATCCACCTCATGGTGGTAAGAAATTTGACACCCTGCCCAGTTCCCTCGGCCCATCTTGGAATCCGCTAGAGCAATTCTTGGTGCTTATATTAAGGAATTAAAGCTTCTGGTGGTTCCTGTGGCAATATGCGGGGAACCAGGAGGGCGTGGCGGGTAGGCACCAATGTACGCACAACCACCTTATGGTGGTAAGAAGTTTGTCACCCTGCCCAGTTCCCTCGGCCCATCCTGGAATCCGCTAGAGCAATTCTTGGTGCTTATATTAAGGAATTAAAGCTTCTGGTGGTTCGTGGGGCAAAATGCGGAGAACCAGGAGGGCGTGGCGGGTAGACACCCATGTACGCACAACCACCTCATGGTGGTAAGTGGTTTGATACCCGGCCCTGGTCCCTCGGCCCTTCGTGGAATCCGCTAGAGCAAATCTTGGTGCTTATATTAAGGAATTAAAGCTTCTGGTGGTTCGTGGCGCAATATGCGGGGAACCAAGACGGCGTGGCGGGTAGGCACCCATGTACGCACAACCACCTTATGGTGGTAAGAAGTTTGTCACCCGGCCCAGGTCCCTCGGCCTTTCCTGGAATCCGTTAGAGCAATTCTAGGTGCTTATATTAAGGAATTAAGGCCTCTGGGGGTCCGTGGGGCAAAATGCAGGGAACGAGGGGGGCGTGGCGGGTAGGCACCCATGTACGCACAACCACCTCATGGTGGTAAGAAGTTTGACACCCGGCCCAGGTCCTTCGGCCCTTCTTGGGATCCGCTAGAGCAATTCTATGTGCTTATATTAAGGAATTAAGGCCTCTGGGGGTCCGTGGGGCAAAATGCGGGGAACCAGAAAAGCGTGGCGGGTAGGCACCCATGTACGCACAACCACCTCATGGTGGTAAGAAGTTTGACACCCGGTCCAGGTCCTTCGGCCCTTCTTGGGATCCGCTAGAGCAATTCTATGTGCTTATATTAAGGAATTAAGGCCTCTGGGGGTCCGTGGGGCAAAATGCGGGAAGCCAGGAGGGCGTGGCGGGTAGACACCCATGTAGGCACAACCACCTCATGGTGGTAAGAAGTTTGACACCCGGCCCAAATCCCTCGGCCCTTCCCGGATTCCGCTAGAACAATTCTAGGTGCTTATATTAAGGAATTAAGGCCTGTTGGGGTCCGTTGGGCAAAATGTGGGGAACCAGGAGGGCGTGGCGGCTAGGCACCCATGTACGCAGAACCACCTCATGGTGGTAAAAAGTTTTACACCCGGCCCACGTCCCTCGGCCCTTCCTGGAATCCGCAAGAGCAATTCTAGGTGCTTATATTAAGGAATTAAGGCCTCTGGGGGTCCGTGGGGCAAAATGCGAGGAACCAGGAAGGCGTGGCGGGTAGGCACCCATGTACGCACAACCACCTCATGGTGGTAAGAAGTTTGACACCCGGCCCAGGTCCCTCGGCCCTTCTTGGGATCCGCTAGAGCAATTCTATGTGCTTATATTAAGGAATTAAGGCCTCTTGGGGTCCGTGGGGCAAAATGCGGGGAACCAGGAGGGCGTGGCGGCTAGGCACCCATGTACGCACAACCACCTCATGGTGGTAAAAAGTTTGACACCCGGCCCAGGTCCCTAGGCTCTTCCTGTAATCCGCTAAAGCAATTCCAGGTGCTTATATTAAGGAATTAAGGACTCTGGGGGTCCGTGGGGTAAAATGCGGGGAACCAGGAGGGCGTGGCGGGTAGACACCCATGTACGCACAACCACCTCATGGTGGTAAGAAGTTTGACACCCGGCCCAGGTCCCTCGGCCCTTCGTGGAATCCGCTAGAGCAATTCCAGGTGCTTATATTAAGGAAATAAGGCCTCTGGGGGACCGTGGGGCAAAATGCGGGGAACCAAGAAGGCGTGGCGGGTAGGCACCCATCTACGCACAACCACCTCATGGTGGTAAGAAGTTTGTCACCCGGCCCAGGTCTCTCGGCCCTTCCTGGAATCCGCTAGAGCAATTCTAGATGCTTATATTAAGGAATTAAGGCCTCTGGGGCTCCGTGGGGCAAAATGCGGGGAACCAGGAGGGCGTGGCGGGTAGGCACCCATGTACGTAAAACCACTTCATGGTGGTAAGAAGTTTGACACCCGGCCCACGTCCCTCTGCCCTTCCTGGAATCCGCTAGAACAATTCTAGGTGCTTATATTAAAGAATAAAGGTTTCTGGGGGTCCTTGGTGCAAAATGCGGGGAACCAGGAGGGCGTGGCGGGTAGGCTCCCATGTACGCACATCCACCTCATGGTGGTAAGAAGTTTGACACCCTGCCCAGTTCCCTCGGCCCATCCTGGAATCCGCTAGAGCAATTCTTGGTGCTTAAATTAAGGAATTAAAGCTTCTGGTGGTTCGTGGGGCAATATGCGGGGAACCAGGAGGGCGTGGCGGGTAGGCACCAATGTACGCACAACCACCTTATGGTGGTAAGAAGTTTGTCACCCGGCCCAGGTCCCTCGGCCCTTCCTGGAATCCGCTAGAGCAATTCTAGGTGCTTATATTAAGGAATTAAGGCCTCTGGGGCTCCGTGGGGCAAAATGCGGGGAACCAGTAAGGCGTGGCGGGTAGACACCCATGTACGCAGAACCACCTCATGGTGGTAAGTAGTTTGATACCCGGCCCTGGTCCCTCGGCTCTTCGTGGAATCCGCTAGAGCAATTCCAGGTGCTTATATTAAGGAAATAAGGCCTCTGGGGGTCCGTGGGGCAAAATGCGGGGAACCAGGAGGGCGTGGCGGGTAGGCACCCATGTACGCACAACCACCTCATGGTGGTAAGAAGTTTGTCACCCGGCCCACGTCCCTCGGCCCTTCCTGGAATCCGCAAGAGCAATTCTAGGTGCTTATATTAAGGAATTAAGGCCTCTGGGGGTCCGTGGGGCAAAATGCGAGGAACCAGGAAGGCGTGGCGGGTAGGCACCCATGTACGCACAACCACCTCATGATGGTAAGAAGTTTGACACCCGGCCCAGGTCCCTCGGCCCTTCTTGGGATCCGCTAGAGCAATTCTATGTGCTTATATTAAGGAATTAAGGCCTCTTGGG
Organism: Candelabrum cocksii; assembly: GCA_963930725.1. Taxonomy (NCBI): domain Eukaryota; kingdom Metazoa; phylum Cnidaria; class Hydrozoa; order Anthoathecata; family Candelabridae; genus Candelabrum; species Candelabrum cocksii. The sequence goes on along the minus strand of OZ005676.1, from coordinate 5,892,093 downwards.
GTCCGTGGGGCAAAATGCGGGGAACCAGGAAAGCGTGGCGGGTAGGAACCCAAGTACGCACAACCACCTCATGGTGGTAAGAAGTTTGAAACCCGGCCCAGGTCCCTCGGCCCTTCCTGGAATCCGCTAGAGCAATTCTAGGTGCTTATATTATTATATTAATATGCGGGGAACCAGGAGGGCGTGGCGGGTAAGCACCCATGTACGCACAACCACCTCATGGTGGTAAGTAGTTTGATACCCGGCCCTGGTCCCTCGGCCCTTCGTGGAATCCGCTAGAGCAAATCTTGGTGCTTATATTAAGGAATTAAAGCTTCTGGTGGTTCGTGGGGCAATATGCGGGGAACCAAGACGGCGTGGCGGGTAGGCACCCATGTACGCACAATCACCTCATGGTGGTAAGAAGTTTGACACCCGGCCCAGGTCCCTCGGCCCTTCTTGGGATCCGCTAGAGCAATTCTATGTGCTTATATTAAGGAATTAAGGCCTCTGGGGGTCCGTGGGGCAAAATGCGGGGAACCAGGAAAGCGTGGCGGGTAGGCACCCATGGACGTAAAACCACTTCATGGTGGTAAGAAGTTTGACAACCGGGCCACGTCCCTCGGCCTTTCCTGGAATCCGCTAGAGCAATTCTAGGTGCTGATATTAAAGAATAAAGGTTTCTGGGGGACCTTGGTGCAAAATGCGGGGAACCAGGAGGGCGTGGCGGGTAGGCTCCCATGTACGCACAACCACCTCATGGTAGTAAGAAGTTTGACACCCGGCCCCGGTCCCTAGGCCCTTCCTGGAATCCGCTAGTGCAATTCCAGGTGCTTATATTAAGGAATTAAGGCCTCTGGGGGTCCGTGGGGTAAAATGCGGGGAACCAGGCGGGCGTGGCGGGTAGACACCCATGTAGCCACAACCACCTCATGGTAGTAAGAAGTTTGACACCCGGCCCAGGTCCCTCGGCCTTTCCTGGAATCCGCTAGAAGAATTCTAGGTGCTTATATTAAAGAATAAAGGCTTCTGGTGGTCCGTGGTGCAAAATGCGGGGAACCAGGAGGGCGTGGCGGGTAAGCACCCATGTACGCACAACCACCTCATGGTGGTAAGAAGTTTGACACCCTGACCAGGTCCTTCGGCCCATCCTGGAATCCGCTAGAGCAATTCTTGGTGCTTATATTAAGCAATTAGGGCCTCTGGGGGTCTGTGGGGCAAAATGCGGGGAACCAGAAAAGCGTGGCGGGTAGGCACCCAAGTACGCACAACCACCTCATGGTGGTAAGAAGTTTGACACCCGGCCCAGGTCCCTCGGCCCTTCCTGGAATCCGCTAGAGCAAATCTAGGTGCTTATATTAAAGAATTAAGGCCTCCTTGGTTCGGTGAGGCAAAATGCGGAAACCCAGGAGGGCGTGGCGGGTCGGCACCCATGTACGCACAACCACCTCATGGTGGTAAGAGGTTTTACACCCGGCCCAGTTCCTTCAGCTCTTCCTGGAATCCGCTAGAGCAATTCTAGGAGCTTATATTAAGGAATTAAGGCCTTTGGGGGTCCGTGGGGCAAAATGCGGGGAACGAGGTGGGTATGGCGGGTAGGCACCCATGTACGCACAACCACCTCATGGTGGTAAGAAGTTTGACACCCGGACCAGGTCCCTCGGCCCTTCTTGGGATCCGCTAGTGCAATTCTATGTACTTATATTAAGGAATTAAGGCCTCTGGGGGTCCGTGGGGCAAAATGCGGGAAACCAGAAAAGCGTGGCGGGTAGGAACCCAAGTACGCACAACCACCTCATGGTGGTAAGAAGTTTGAAACCCGGCCCAGGTCCCTCGGCCCTTCCTGGAATCCGCTAGAGCAATTCTAGGTGCTTATATTATTATATTAATATGCGTGGAACCAGGAGGGCGTGGCGGGTAAGCACCCATGTACGCACAACCACCTCATGGTGGTAAGAAGTTTGACACCCTGACCAGGTCCTTCGGCCCATCCTGGAATCCGCTAGAGCAATTCTTGGTGCTTATATTAAGCAATTAGGGCCTCTGGGGGTCTGTGGGGCAAAATGCGGGGAACCAGAAAAGCGTGGCGGGTAGGCACCCAAGTACGCACAACCACCTCATGGTGGTAAGAAGTTTGACACCCGGCCCAGGTCCCTCGGCCCTTCCTGGAATCCGCTAGAGCAAATCTAGGTGCTTATATTAAAGAATTAAGGCCTCCTTGGTTCGGTGAGGCAAAATGCGGAAACCCAGGAGGGCGTGGCGGGTCGGCACCCATGTACGCACAACCACCTCATGGTGGTAAGAGGTTTTACACCCGGCCCAGTTCCTTCAGCTCTTCCTGGAATCCGCTAGAGCAATTCTAGGAGCTTATATTAAGGAATTAAGGCCTTTGGGGGTCCGTGGGGCAAAATGCGGGGAACGAGGTGGGTATGGCGGGTAGGCACCCATGTACGCACAACCACCTCATGGTGGTAAGAAGTTTGACACCCGGACCAGGTCCCTCGGCCCTTCTTGGGATCCGCTAGTGCAATTCTATGTACTTATATTAAGGAATTAAGGCCTCTGGGGGTCCGTGGGGCAAAATGCGGGAAACCAGAAAAGCGTGGCGGGTAGGAACCCAAGTACGCACAACCACCTCATGGTGGTAAGAAGTTTGAAACCCGGCCCAGGTCCCTCGGCCCTTCCTGGAATCCGCTAGAGCAATTCTAGGTGCTTATATTATTATATTAATATGCGGGGAACCAGGAGGGCGTGGCGGGTAAGCACCCATGTACGCACAACCACCTCATGGTGGTAAGAAGTTTGACACCCTCACCAGGTCCTTCGGCCCATCCTGGAATCCGCTAGAGCAATTCTTGGTGCTTATATTAAGCAATTAGGGCCTCTGGGGGTCTGTGGGGCAAAATGCGGGGAACCAGAAAAGCGTGGCGGGTAGGAACCCAAGTACGCACAACCACCTCATGGTGGTAAGAAGTTTGACACCCGGCCCAGGTCCCTCGGCCCTTCCTGGAATCCGCTAGAGCAAATCTAGTTGCTTATATTAAAGAATTAAGGCCTCCTTGGTTCGGTGGGGCAAAATGCGGAAAACCAGGAGGGCGTGGCGGGTCGGCACCCATGTACGCACAACCACCTCATGGTGGTAAGAAGTTTTACACCCGGCCCAGTTCCTTCAGCTCTTCCTGGAATCCGCTAGAGCAATTCTAAGAGCTTATATTAAGGAATTAAGGCCTTTGGGGGTCCGTGGGGCAAAATGCGGGGAACCAGGAGGGCGTGGCGGGTAGACACCCATGTACGCACAACCACCACATGGTGGTAAGAAGTTTGACACCCGGACCAGATCCCTCGGCCCTTCTTGGGATCCGCTAGAGCAATTCTATGTACTTATATTAAGGAATTAAGGCCTCTGGGGGTCCGTGGGGCAAAATGCGGGGAACCAGAAAAGCGTGGCGGGTAGGAACCCAAGTACGCACAACCACCTCATGGTGGTAAGAAGTTTGAAACCCGGCCCAGGTCCCTCGGCCCTTCCTGGAATCCGCTAGAGCAATTCTTGGTGCTTATATTATTATATTAATATGCGGGGAACCAGGAAGGCGTGGCGGGTAGGCTCCCATGTACGCACAACCACCTCATGGTGGTAAGTAGTTTGATACCCGGCCCTGGTCCCTCGGGCCTTCGTGGAATCCGCTAGAGCAATTCTTGGTGCCTATATTAAGGAATTAAGGCCTCTGGGGTTCCGTGGGGCAAAATGCTGGGAACCAGGAAGACGTGGCGGGTAGGCAACCATATACGCACAAACACCTCATGGTGGTAAGAAGTTTGTCACCTAGCCCAGGTCCCTCGGCCCTTCTTGGAATCCGCTAGAGCAATTCTAGGTGCTTATATTAAGGAATTAAGGCCTCTGGGGGTCCGTGGGGCAAAATGCAAGGAACCAGGAGGGCGTGGCGGGTAGGCACCCATGTACGCACAACCACCTCATGGTGGTAAGAAGTTTTCCACCCGGCCCAGGTCCTTCAGCTCTTCCTGGAATTCGCTAGAGCAAGTCTAGGAGCTTATATTAAGGAATTAAGGCCTTTGGGGGTCCGTGGGGCAAAATGTGGGGAACGAGGGGGGTGTGGCGGGTAGGCACCCATGTACGCACAACCACCTCATGGTGGTAAGAAGTTTTACACCCGGCCCAGTTCCCTCGGCCTATCCTGGAATCCGCTAGAGCAATTCTTGGTGCTTATATTAAGGAATTAAGGCCTCTGGGGGTCCGTGGGGCAAAATGCGGGGAACCAGGAGGGCGTGGCGGGTAGGCACCCATGTATGCACAACCACCTCATGGTGGTAAGTAGTTTGATACCCGGCCCAGGTCCCTCGGTCCTACCTGGAATCCTCTAGAGCAATTCTAGGTGCTTATATTAAGGAATTAAGGCCTCTGGGGATCCGTGGGGCAAAATGCGGGGAACGAGAAGGGCGTGGCGGGTAGGCACCCATGTACGCACAACCACCTCATGGTGGTAAGAAGTTTGACACCCGGCCCAGGTCCCTCGGCCCTTCTTGGGATCCGCTAGAGCAATTCTATGTGCTTATGTTCAGGAATTAAGGCCTCTGGGAATCCGTGGGGCAAAATGCGTGGAACCAGAAAAGCTTGGCGGGTAGGCACCCAAGTACGCACAACCACCTCATGGTGGTAAGAAGTTTGACACCCGGCCCAGGTCCCTAGGCCCTCCCTGGAATCCGCTAGAGCAAATCTAGGTGCTTATATTAAAGAATTAAGGCCTCTAGGGGTCCGTGGGGCAAAATGCGGGAAGCCAGGAGGGCGTGGCGGGTAGACACCCATGTAGGAACAACCACCTCATGGTGGAAAGAAGTTTGACACCCGGCCCAAATCCCTCGGCCCTTCCTGGAATCCGCTAGAACAATTCTAGGTGCTTATATTAAGGAATTAAGGCCTCTTGGGGTCCGTGGGGCAAAATGCGGGGAGCCAGGAGGGCGTGGCGGCTAGGCACCCATGTACGCACAACCAGCTCATGGTGGTAAAAAGTTTTACACCCGGCTCAGGTCCGTCGGCCCTTCCTGGAATCCGCAAGAGCAATTCTAGGTGCTTATATTAAGGAATTAAGGCCTCTGGGGGTCTCTGGGGCAAAATGCGGGGAACGAGGAGGGCGTGGCGGGTAGGCACCCATGTACGCACAACCACCTCATGGTGGTAAGAAGTTTGACACCCGGCCCACGACCCTCGGTCCTTCCTGGAATCCGCTAGAACAATTCTAGGTGCTTATATTAAGGAATTAAGGCCTCTTGGGGACCGTGGGGCAAAATGCGGGGAACGAGGAGGGCGTGACGCGTAGACACCCATGTACGCACAACCACCTCATGGTGGTAAGTAGTTTGATACCCGGCCCTGGTCCCTCGGCCCTTCGTGGAATCCGCTAGAGCAAATCTAGGTGCTTATATTAAGGAATTAAGGCCTCTGGGGGACCGTGGGGCAAAATGCGGGAAGCCAGGAGGGCGTGTTGGGTAGACACCCATGTAGGAACAACCACCTCATGGTGGTAAGAAGTTTGACACCCGGCCCAAATCCCTCGGCCCTTCCTGGAATCCGCTAGAACAATTCTAGGAGCTTATATTAAAGAATAAAGGCTTCTGGGGGTCCGTGGTGCAAAATGCAGGGAATCAGGGGGGCGTGGCGGGTAGGCTCCCATGTACGCACAATCACCTCATGGTGGTAAGAAGTTTGACACCCGGCCCAGGTCCCTAGGCCCTTCCTGGAATCCGCTAGTGCAATTCTGGGTGCTTATATTAAAGAATAAAGGATTCTGGGGGTCCGTGGTGCAAAAAGCAGGGAACCAGGAGGGCGTGGCGGGTAGGCTCCCATGTACGCACAACCTCCTCATGGTGGTAAGAAGTTTGACACCTTGCCCAGTTCTATCGGCCCATCCTGGAATCCGCTAGAGCAATTCTTGGTGCTTATATTAAGGAATTAAAGTTTCTGGGGGTTCGTGGGGCAAAATGCGGGGAACCAGGAAGGCGTGGCGGGTAAGCACCCATGTACGCACAACCACCTCATGGTGGTAAGAAGTTTGTCACCCGGCCCAGGTCCCTCGGCCCTTCCTGGAATCCACTAGAGCAATTCTAGTTGCTTAAATTAAGGAATTAAGGTCTCTGGGGCTCCGTGGGGCAAAATGCAGGGAAGCAGGAGGGCGTGGCGGGTAGACACCCATGTACGCACAACCACCTCATGGTGGTAAGTAGTTTGATACCCGGCCCTGGTCCCTCGGCCCTTCGTGGAATCCGCTAGAGCAAATCTAGGTGCTTTTATTAAGGAATTAAGGCTTTTGGGGTCCGTGGGGCAAAATGCCCTGAACCAGGAGGGCGTGGCGGATAAGCACCCATGTACGCACAACCACCTCATGGTGGTAAGTACTTTGATACCTGGCCCAGGTCCCTCGGCCCTACCTGAAATCCTCTAGAGCAAATCTAGGTGCTTATATTAAGGAATTAAGGCCTCTGGGGGTCCGTGGGGCAAAATGCGAGGAACCAGGAGGGCGTGGCGGATAAGCACCCATGTACGCACTACCACCTCATGGTGGTAAGAAGTTTTACACACGGCTCAGGTCCGTCGGCCCTTCCTGGAATCCGCAAGAGCAATTCTAGGTGCTTATATTAAGGAATTAAGGCCTCTGGGGGTCTCTGGGGCAAAATGCGGGGAACGAGGAGGGCGTGGCGGGTAGGCACCCATGTACGCACAACCACCTCATGGTGGTAAGAAGTTTGACACCCGGCCCACGACCCTCGGTCCTTCCTGGAATCCGCTAGAACAATTCTAGGTGCTTATATTAAGGAATTAAGGCCTCTTGGGGACCGTGGGGCAAAATGCGGGGAACGAGGAGGGCGTGGCGCGTAGACACCCATGTACGCACAACCACCTCATGGTGGTAAGTAGTTTGATACCCGGCCCTGGTCCCTCGGCCCTTCGTGGAATCCGCTAGAGCAAATCTAGGTGCTTATATTAAGGAATTAAGGCCTCTGGGGGACCGTGGGGCAAAATGCGGGAAGCCAGGAGGGCGTGTTGGGTAGACACCCATGTAGGAACAACCACCTCATGGTGGTAAGAAGTTTGACACCCGGCCCAAATCCCTCGGCCCTTCCTGGAATCCGCTAGAACAATTCTAGGAGCTTATATTAAAGAATAAAGGCTTCTGGGGGTCCGTGGTGCAAAATGCAGGGAATCAGGGGGGCGTGGCGGGTAGGCTCCCATGTACGCACAATCACCTCATGGTGGTAAGAAGTTTGACACCCGGCCCAGGTCCCTAGGCCCTTCCTGGAATCCGCTAGTGCAATTCCAGGTGCTTATATTAAGGAATTAAGGACTCTGGGGGTCCGTGGGGTAAAATGCGGGGAACCAGGCGGGCGTGGCGCGTAGACACCCATGTACGCACAACCACCTCATGGTGGTAAGAAGTTTGACACCCGGCCCAGGTCCCTAGGCCCTTCCTGGAATCCGCTAGAACAATTCTGGGTGCTTATATTAAAGAATAAAGGATTCTGGGGGTCCGTGGTGCAAAAAGCAGGGAACCAGGAGGGCGTGGCGGGTAGGCTCCCATGTACGCACAACCACCTCATGGTGGTAAGAAGTTTGACACCTTGCCCAGTTCTATCGGCCCATCCTGGAATCCGCTAGAGCAATTCTTGGTGCTTATATTAAGGAATTAAAGTTTCTGGGGGTTCGTGGGGCAAAATGCGGGGAACCAGGAAGGCGTGGCGGGTAAGCACCCATGTACGCACAACCACCTCATGGTGGTAAGAAGTTTGTCACCCGGCCCAGGTCCCTCGGCCCTTCCTGGAATCCACTAGAGCAATTCTAGTTGCTTAAATTAAGGAATTAAGGTCTCTGGGGCTCCGTGGGGCAAAATGCAGGGAAGCAGGAGGGCGTGGCGGGTAGACACCCATGTACGCACAACCACCTCATGGTGGTAAGTAGTTTGATACCCGGCCCTGGTCCCTCGGCCCTTCGTGGAATCCGCTAGAGCAAATCTAGGTGCTTTTATTAAGGAATTAAGGCTTTTGGGGTCCGTGGGGCAAAATGCCCTGAACCAGGAGGGCGTGGCGGATAAGCACCCATGTACGCACAACCACCTCATGGTGGTAAGTACTTTGATACCTGGCCCAGGTCCCTCGGCCCTACCTGAAATCCTCTAGAGCAAATCTAGGTGCTTATATTAAGGAATTAAGGCCTCTGGGGGTCCGTGGGGCAAAATGCGAGGAACCAGGAGGGCGTGGCGGATAAGCACCCATGTACGCACTACCACCTCATGGTGGTAAGAAGTTTTACACCCGGCCCAGGTCCCTCGGCCTTTCCTGGAATTCGCTAGAGCAATTCTAGGTCCTTATATTAAAGAATTAAAGCCTCTGGGACTCCGTGGGGCAAAATGCGGGGAACCAGGAGGGCGTGGCGGGTAGACACCCATGTACGCACAACCACCACATGGTGGTAAGAAGTTTGACACCCGGCCCAGGTCGCTCGGCCCTTCCTGGAATCCGCTAGAGCAATTCCAGGTGCTTATATTAAGGAATTAAGGCTTCTGGGGGTCCGTGAGGCAAAATGCGGGGAACCAGGAAGGCGTGGTGGGTAGGCACCCATGTACGTACAACCACCTCATGGTGGTAAGAAGTTTGACACCCGGCCCGGTCCCTCGGCCTTTCCTGGAATCCGCTAGAACAATTCTAGGTGCTTATATTAAAGAATAAAGGCCTCTGGGGGTCCGTGGGGCAAAATGCGAGGAACCAGGAGGGCGTGGCGGGTAGGCACCCATGTACGCACAAACATCTCATGGTGGTAAGAAGTTTTACACCCGGCCCAGGTCCTTCGGCTCTTCCTGGAATCCGCTAGAGCAATTCTAGGAGCTTATATTAAGGAATTAAGGCCTTTGGGGGTCCGTGAGGCAAAATGCGCGGAACGAGGGGGGTGTGGCGTGTAGGCACCCATGTACGCACAACCACCTCATGGTGGTAAGAAGTTTGACACCCTGCCCAGTTCCCTCGGCCCATCCTGGAATCCGCTAGAGCAATTCTTGGTGCTTAAATTAAGGAATTAAAGCTTCTGGTGGTTCGTGGGGCAAAATGCGGGGAACCAGGAGGGCGTGGCCGGTAGACACCCATGTACGCACAACCACCTCATGGTGGTAAGTAGTTTGATTCCCGGCCCTGGTCCCTCGGCCCTTCATGGAATCCGCTAGAGCAAATCTTGGTGCTTATATTAAGGAATTAAAGCTTCTGGTGGTTCGTGGGGCAATATGCGGGGACCAAGACGGCGTGTCGGGTAGGCACCCATGTACGCACAACCACCTTATGGTGGTAAGAAGTTTGTCTCCCGGCCCAGGTCCCTCGGCCTTTCCTGGAATCCGCTAGAGCAATTCTAGGTGCTTATATTAAGGAATTAAGGCTTCTGGGGGTCCGTGGGGCAAAATGCAGGGAACGAGGGGGGCGTGGCGGGTAGGCACCCATGTACGCACAACCACCTCATGGAGGTAAGAAGTTTGACACCCGGCCCAGGTCTTTCGACCCTTCTTGGGATCCGCTAGAGCAATTCTATGTGCTTATATTAAGGAATTAAGGCTTCTGGGGGTCCGTGGGGCAAAATGCGGGAAGCCAGGAGGGCGTGGCGGGTAGACACCCATGTAGGAACAACCACCTCATGGTGGTAAGAAGTTTGACACCCGGCCCAAATCCCTCGGCCCTTCCTGGAATCCGCTAGAACAACTCTAGGTGCTTATATTAAGGAATTAAGGCCTCTTGGGGTCCGTGGGGCAAAATGCGGGGAACCAGGAGGGCGTGGCGGCTAGGCACCCATGTACGCACAACCAGCTCATGGTGGTAAAAAGTTTTACACCCGGCCCAGGTCCCTCGGCCCTTCCTGGAATCCGCAAGAGCAATTCTAGGTGCTTATATTAAGGAATTAAGGCCTCTGGGGGTCTCTGGGGCAAAATGCGGGGAACGAGGAGGGCGTGGCGGGTAGGCACCCATGTACGCACAACCACCTCATGGTGGTAAGAAGTTTGACACCCGGCCCACGACCCTCGGCCCTTCCTGGAATCCGCTAGAACAATTCTAGGTGCTTATATTAAGGAATTAAGGCCTCTTGGGGTCCGTGGGGCAAAATGCGGGGAACGAGGAGGGCGTGGCGGGTAGACACCCATGTACGCACAACCACCTCATGGTGGTAAGTAGTTTGATACCCGGCCCTGGTCCCTCGGCCCTTCGTGGAATCCGCTAGAGCAAATCTAGGTGCTTATATTAAGGAATTAAGGCCTCTGGGGGACCGTGGGGCAAAATGCGGGAAGCCAGGAGGGCGTGTTGGGTAGACACCCATGTAGGAACAACCACCTCATGGTGGTAAGAAGTTTGACACCCGGCCCAAATCCCTCGGCCCTTCCTGGAATCCGCTAGAACAATTCTAGGTGCTTATATTAAGGAATTAAGGCCTCTTGGGGTCCGTGGGGCAAAATGCGGGGAACGAGGAGGGCGTGGCGGGTAGGCACCCATGTACGCACAACCACCTCATGGTGGTAAGAAGTTTGACACCCGGCCCACGACCCTCGGCCCTTCCTGCAATCCGCTAGAACAATTCTAGGAGCTTATATTAAAGAATAAAGGCTTCTGGGGGTCCGTGGTGCAAAATGCAGGGAATCAGGGGGGCGTGGCGGGTAGGCTCCCAAGTACGCACAATCACCTCATGGTGGTAAGAAGTTTGACACCCGGCCCAGGTCCCTAGGCCCTTCCTGGAATCCGCTAGTGCAATTCCAGGTGCTTATATTAAGGAATTAAGGACTCTGGGGGTCCGTGGGGTAAAATGCGGGGAACCAGGAGGGCGTGGCGGGTAGGCTCCCATGTACGCACAACCACCTCATGGTGGTAAGAAGTTTGACACCTTGCCCAGTTCTATCGGCCCATCCTGGAATCCGCTAGAGCAATTCTTGGTGCTTATATTAAGGAATTAAAGTTTCTGGGGGTTCGTGGGGCAAAATGCGGGGAACCAGGAAGGCGTGGCGGGTAAGCACCCATGTACGCACAACCACCTCATGGTGGTAAGAAGTTTGTCACCCGGCCCAGGTCCCTCGGCCCTTCCTGGAATCCGCTAGAGCAATTCTAGTTGCTTAAATTAAGGAATTAAGGTCTCTGGGGCTCCGTGGGGCAAAATGCAGGGAAGCAGGAGGGCGTGGCGGGTAGACACCCATGTACGCACAACCACCTTATGGTGGTAAGAAGTTTGTCACCCGGCCCAGGTCCCTCGACCTTTCCTGGAATCCGCTAGAGCAATTCTAGGTGCTTATATTAAGGAATTAAGGCCTCTGGGGGTCCGTGGGGCAAAATGCAGGGAACGAGGGGGGCGTGGCGGGTAGGCACCCATGTACGCACAACCACCACATGGTGGTAAGAACTTTGACACCCGGCCCAGGTCCCTCGGCCCTTCTTGGGATCCGCTAGAGCAATTCTATGTGCTTATAGTAAGGAATTAAGGCCTCTGGGGGTCCGTGGGGCAAAATGCGGGGAACCAGAAAAGCGTGGCGGGTAGGCTCCCAAGTACGCACAATTACCTCATGGTGGTAAGAAGTTTGACACCCGGCCCAGGTCCCTCGGCCCTTCGTGGATTCCGCTAGAGCAATTCCAGGTGCTTATATTAAGGAAATAAGGCCTCTGGGGGTCCGTGGGGCAAAATGCGGGGAACCAGGAGGGCTTGGCGGGTAGCCACCCATGTACGCACAACCACCTCATGGTGGTAAGAAGTTTGACACCCGTTCCAGGTCCCTCGGCCCTTCTTGGGATCCGCTAGAGCAATTCTATGTGCTTATATTAAGGAATTAAGGCCTCTGGGGGTCCATGGGGCAAAATGCGGGGAACCAGAAAAGCGTGGCGGGTAGGCACCCATGTACGCACAACCACCTCATGGTCGTAAGAAGTTTGACACCCGGCCCAGGTCCCTCGGCCTTTCGTGGAATCCGCTAGAGCAATTCCAGGTGCTTATATTAAGGAAAAAAGGCCTCTGGGGGTCCGTGGGGCAAAATGCGGGGAACCAGGAGGGCGTGGCGGGTAGGCAACCATGTACGCACCTTATGGTGGTAAGAAGTTTGTTACCCGGCCCAGGTCCCTCGGCCCTTCCTGGAATCAGCTAGAGCAATTCTAGGTGCTTATATTAAGGAATTAAGGCCTCTGGGGGTCCGTGGGGCAAAATGCGGGGAACCAGGAAGGCGTGGCGGGTAGGCTCCCATGTACGTACAACCACCTCATGGTGGTAAGAAGTTTGACACCCGGCCCGGTCCCTCGGCCTATCCTGGAATCCGCTAGAACAATTCTAGGTGCTTATATTAAAGAATAAAGGCTTCTGGGGGTCCGTGGTGCAAAATGCGGGGAACCAGGAGGGTGTGGCGGGTAGGCTCCCATGTACGCACAACCACCTCATGGTGGTAAGAAGTTTGACACCCTGCCCAGTTCCCTCGGCCCATCCTGGATTCCTCTAGAGCAAATCTAGGTGCTTATGTTAAGGAATTAAGGCCTCTGGGGGTCCGTGGGGCAAAATGCGAGGAACCAGGAGGGCGTGGCGGGTAGGCACCCATGTACGCACAACCACCTCATAGTGGTAAGAAGTTTTACACCCGACCCAGGTCCTTCGGCTCTTCCTGGAATCCGCTAGAGCAATTCTAGGTGCTTATATTAAGGAATTAAGGCCTCAGGGGGTCCGTGGGGCAAAATGCGGGGAACGAGAAGGGCGTGGCGGGTAGGCACCCATGTACTCACAACCACCTCATGGTGGTAAGAAGTTTGACACCCGGCCCTGGTCCCTCGGCCCTTCGTGGAATCCGCTAGAGCAAATCTTGGTGCTTATATTAAGGAATTAAAGCTTCTGGTGGTTCGTGGGGCAATATGCGGGGAACCAGGAGGGCGTGGCGGGTAGGCACCCATGTACGCACAACCACCTTATGGTGGTAAGAAGTTTGTCACCCTGCCCAGGTCCCTCGGCCTTTCCTGGAATCCGCTAGAGCAATTCTAGGTGCTTATATTAAGGAATTAAGGCCTCTGGGGGTCTTTGGGGCAAAATGCGGGGAACGAGGAGGGCGTGGCGGGTAGGCACCCATGTACGCACAACCACCTCATGGTGGTAAGAAGTTTGACACCCGGCCCAGGTCCCTCGGCCCTTCTTGGGATCCGGTAGAGCAATTATATGTGCTTATATTAAGGAATTAAGGCCTCTGGGACTCCGTGGGGCAAAATGCGGGCAACCAGGAGGGCGTGGCGGGTAGACACCCATGTACGCACAACCACCTCATGGTGGTAAGTAGTTTGACACCCGGCCCTGGTCCCTCGGCCCTTCGTGGAATCCGCTAAAGCAAATCTTGGTGCTTATATTAAGGAATTAAAGCTTCTGGTGGTTCGTGGGGCAATATGCGGGGAACCAGGAGGGCGTGGCGGGTAGGCACCCATGTACGCACAACCACCTTATGGTGGTAAGAAGTTTGTCACCCTGCCCAGGTCCCTCGGCCTTTCCTGGAATCCGCTAGAGCAATTCTAGGTGCTTATATTAAGGAATTAAGGCCTCTGGGGGTCTTTGGGGCAAAATGCGGGGAACGAGGAGGGCGTGGCGGGTAGGCACCCATGTACGCACAACCACCTCATGGTGGTAAGAAGTTTGACACCCGGCCCAGGTCCCTCGGCCCTTCTTGGGATCCGGTAGAGCAATTATATGTGCTTATATTAAGGAATTAAGGCCTCTGGGACTCCGTGGGGCAAAATGCGGGCAACCAGGAGGGCGTGGCGGGTAGACACCCATGTACGCACAACCACCTCATGGTGGTAAGTAGTTTGATACCCGGCCCTGGTCCCTCGGCCCTTCCTGGAATCCGCTAGAACAATTCTAGTTGCTTATATTAAGGAATTAAGGCCTCTTGGGGTCCGTGGGTCAAAATGCGGGGAACCAGGAGGGCGTGGCGGCTAGGCACCCATGTTCGCACAACCACCTTATGGTGGTAAGAAGTTTGTCACCCGGCCCAGGTCCCTCGGCCCTTCCTGGAATCCGCTAGAGCAATTCTAGGTGCTTATATTAAGGAATTAAGGCCTCTGGGGCTCCGTGGGGCAAAATGCGGGGAACAAGGAGGGCGTGGCGGGTAGACACCCATATACGCACAACCACCTCATGGTGGTAAGAAGTTTGACACCCGGCCCAGGTCCCTCGGCCCTTCGTGGAATCCGCTAGAGCAATTCCAGGTGCATATATTAAGGAAATAAGGCCTCTGGGACTCCGTGGGGCAAAATGCGGGGAACCAAGAGGGCGTGGCGGGTAGACACCCATGTACGCACAACCACCACATGGTGGTAAGAAGTTTGACACCCGGCCCAGGTCCCTAGGCCCTTCCTGGAATCCGCTAGAGCAATTCCAGGTGCTTATATTAAGGAATTAAGGCCTCTGGGGCTCCGTGGGGCAAAATGCGGGCAACCAGGAGGGCGTGGCGGGTAGACACCCATGTACGCACAACCACCTCATGGTGGTAAGTAGTTTGATACCCGGCCCTGGTCCCTCGGCCCTTCCTGGAATCCGCTAGAACAATTCTAGTTGCTTATATTAAGGAATTAAGGCCTCTTGGGGTCCGTGGGTCAAAATGCGGGGAACCAGGAGGGCGTGGCGGCTAGGCACCCATGTACGCACAACCACCTTATGGTGGTAAGAAGTTTGTCACCCGGCCCAGGTCCCTCGGCCCTTCCTGGAATCCGCTAGAGCAATTCTAGGTGCTTATATCAAGGAATTAAGGCCTCTGGGGCTCCGTGGGGCAAAATGCGGGGAACAAGGAGGGCGTGGCGGGTAGACACCCATATACGCACAACCACCTCATGGTGGTAAGAAGTTTGACACCCGGCCCAGGTCCCTCGGCCCTTCGTGGAATCCGCTAGAGCAATTCCAGGTGCATATATTAAGGAAATAAGGCCTCTGGGACTCCGTGGGGCAAAATGCGGGGAACCAGGAGGGCGTGGCGGGTAGACACCCATGTACGCACAACCACCACATGGTGGTAAGAAGTTTGACACCCGGCCCAGGTCGCTCGGCCCTTCCTGGAATCCGCTAGAGCAATTCCAGGTGCTTATATTAAAGAATTAAGGCCTCTTGGGATCGGTGGGGCAAAATGCGGAAAACCAGGTGGGCGTGGCGGGTCGGCACCCATGTACGCACAACCACCACATGGTGGTAAGAAGTTTGACACCCGGCCCGGTCCCTCGGCCCTTCTTGGGATCCGCTAGAGCAATTCTAGGTGCTTATATTAAGGAATTAAGGCCTCAGGGGGTCCGTGGGGCAAAATGCGGGGAACGAGAAGGGCGTGGCGGGTAGGCACCCATGTAGGCAAAACCACCTCATGGTGGTAAGAAGTTTGACACCCGGCCCAAATCCCTCGGCCCTTCCCGGAATCCGCTAGAACAATTCTAGTTGCTTATATTAAGGAATTAAGGCCTCTTGGGGTCCGTGGGTCAAAATGCGGGGAACGAGGAGGGCGTGGCGGCTAGGCACCCATGTACGCACAACCACCTTATGGTGGTAAGAAGTTTGTCACCCGGCCCAGGTCCCTCGGCCCTTCCTGGAATCCGCTAGAGAAATTCTAGGTGCATATATCAAGGAATTAAGGCCTCTGGGGCTCCGTGGGGCAAAATGCGGGGAACCAGGAGGGCGTGGCGGGTAGACACCCATATACGCACAACCACCTCATGGTGGTAAGAAGTTTGACACCCGGCCCAGGTCCCTCGGCCCTTCGTGGAATCCGCTAGAGCAATTCCAGGTGCATATATTAAGGAAATAAGGCCTCTGGGACTCCGTGGGGCAAAATGCGGGGAACCAGGAGGGCGTGGCGGGTAGACACCCATGTACGCACAACCACCACATGGTGGTAAGAAGTTTGACACCCGGGCCAGGTCGCTCGGCCCTTCCTGGAATCCGCTAGAGCAATTCTAGGTGCTTATATTAAAGAATTAAGGCCTCTTGGGGTCGGTGGGGCAAAATGCGGAAAACCAGGTGGGCGTGGCGGGTCGGCACCCATGTACGCACAACCACCACATGGTGGTAAGAAGTTTGACACCCGGCCCGGTCCCTCGGCCCTTCTTGGGATCCGCTAGAGCAATTCTAGGTGCTTATATTAAGGAATTAAGGCCTCAGGGGGTCCGTGGGGCAAAATGCGGGGAACGAGAAGGGCGTGGCGGGTAGGCACCCAAGTACGCACAACCACCACATGGTGGTAAGAAGTTTGACACCCGGCCCAGGTCCCTCGGCCCATCCTGGAATCCGCTAGAGCAATTCTTGGTGCTTATATTAAGGAATTAAAGCTTTTGGTGGTTCGTGGGGCAAAATGCGGGGAACCAGGAGGGCGTGGCGGCTAGGCACCCATGTACGCACAACCACCTCATGGTGGTAAGTAGTTTGATACCCGGCCCCGGCCCCTCGGCCCTTCGTGGAATCCGCTAGAGCAAATCTTGGTGCTTATATTAAGGAATTAAAGCTTCTGGTGGTTCGTGGGGCAATATGCGGGGAACCAAGACGGCGTGGCGGGTAGGCACCCATGTACGCACAACCACCTTATGGTGGTAAGAAGTTTGTCACCCGGCCCAGGTCCCTCGGCCTTTCCTGGAATCCGTTAGAGCAATTCTAGGTGCTTATATTAAGGAATTAAGGCCTCTGGGGGTCCGTAGGGCAAAATGCAGGGAACGAGGGGGGCGTGGCGGGTAGGCACCAATGTACGCACAACCACCTCATGGTGGTAAGAAGTTTGACACCCGGCCCAGGTTCTTCGGCCCTTCTTGGGATCCGCTAGAGCAATTCTATGTGCTTATATTAAGGAATTAAGGCCTCTGGGGGTCCGTGGGGCAAAATACGGCGAACCAGAAAAGCGTGGCGGGTAGGCACCCAAGTACGCACAACCACCACATGGTGGTAAGAAGTTTGACACCCGGCCCAGGTCCCTAGGCCCTTCCTGGAATCCGCTAGAGCAATTCCAGGTGCTTATATTAAGGAATTAAGGCCTCTGGGGCTCCGTGGGGCAAAATGCGGGCAACCAGGAGGGCGTGGCGGGTAGACACCCATGTACGCACAACCACCTCATGGTGGTAAGTAGTTTGATACCCGGCCCTGGTCCCTCGGCCCTTCGTGGAATCCGCTAGAGCAAATCTAGCTGCTTATATTAAGGAATTAAGGGCTCTGGGGGTCCGTGGGGCAAAATGCGGGAAGCCAGGAGGGCGTGGCGAGTAGACACCCATGTAGGCAAAACCACCTCATGGTGGTAAGAAGTTTGACACCCGGCCCAAATCCCTCGGCCCTTCCCGGAATCCGCTAGAACAATTCTAGGTGCTTATATTAAGGAATTAAGGCCTCTTGGGGTCCATTGGGCAAAATGCGGGGAACCAGGAGGGCGTGGCGGCTAGGCACCCATGTACGCACAACCACCTCATGGTGGTAAAAAGTTTTACACCCGGCCCACGTCCCTCGGCCCTTCCTGGAATCCGCAAGAGCAATTCTAGGTGCTTATATTAAGGAATTAAGGCCTCAGGGGGTCCGTGGGGCAAAATGCGGGGAACGAGAAGGGCGTGGCGGCAAGGCACCCATGTACGCACAACCACCTCATGGTGGTAAGAAGTTTGACACCCTGCCCAGTTCCCTCGGCCCATCCTGGAATCCGCTAGAGCAATTCTTGGTGCTTATATTAATGAATTAAAGCTTCTGGTGGTTCGTGGGGCAATATGCGGGGAACCAGGAGGGCGTGGCGGGTAGGCACCAATGTACGCAAAACCACCTTATGGTGGTAAGAAGTTTGTCACCCGGCCCAGGTCCCTCGGCCCTTCCTGGAATCCGCTAGAGCAATTCTAGGTGCTTATATTAAGGAATTAAGGCCTCTGGGGCTCCGTGGGGCAAAATGCGGGGAACCAGGAGGGCGTGGCGGGTAGACATTCATGTACGCACAACCACCTCATGGTGGTAAGTAGTTTGATACCCGGCCCTGGTCCCTCGGCCCTTCGTGGAATCCGCTAGAGCAAATCTTGGTGGTTATATTAAGGAATTAAAGCTTCTGGTGGTTCGTGGGGCAATATGCGGGGAACCAAGACGGCGTGGCGGGTAGGCACCCATGTACGCACAACCACCTTATGGTGGTAAGAAGTTTGTCACCCGGCCCAGGTTCCTCGGCCTTTCCTGGAATCCGCTAGAGCAATTCTAGGTGCTTATATTAAGGAATTAAGGCCTCTGGGGGTCAGTGGGGCAAAATGCAGGGAACGAGGGGGGCGTGGCGGGTAGGCACCCATGTACGCACAACCACCACATGGTGTTAAGAACTTTGACACCCGGCCCAGGTCCCTCGGCCCTTCTTGGGATCCGCTAGAGCAATTTTATGTGCTTATATTAAGGAATTAAGGCCTCTGGGGGACCATGGGGCAAAATGCGGGGAACCAGAAAAGCGTGGCGGGTAGGCACCCATGTACGCACAACCACCTCATGGTGGTAAGAAGTTTGACACCCGGCCCAGGTCCCTCGGCCCTTCGTGGAATCCGCTAGAGCAATTCGAGGTGCTTATATTAAGGAAAAAAGGCCTCTGGGGGTCCGTGGGGCAAAATGCGGAGAACCAGGAGGGCGTGGCGGGTAGGCACCCATGTACGCACAACCACCTCATGGTGGTAAGAAGTTTGTCACCCGGCCCAGGTCCCTCGGCCCTTCTTGGAATCCGCTAGAGCAATTCTAGGTGCTTATATTAAGGAATTAAGGCCTCTGGGGCTCCGTGGGGCAAAATGCGGTGAACCAGGAAGGCGTGGCGGGTAGACACCCATGTACGCACCACCACCTCATGGTGGTAAGTAGTTTGATACCCGGCCCAGGTCCCTCGGCCCTTCCTGGAATCCGCTAGAACAATTCTAGTTGCTTATATTAAGGAATAAAGGCCTCTTGGGGTCCGTGGGGCAAAATGCGGGGAACCAGGAAGGCGTGGCGGGTAGACACCCATCTACGCACAACCACCTCATGGTGGTAAGTAGTTTGATACCCGGCCCTGGTCCCTCGGCCCTTCCTGGAATCCGCCAGAACAATTCTAGTTGCTTATATTAAGGAATTAAGGCCTCTTGGGGTCCGTGGGTCAAAATGCGGGGAACCAGGAGGACGTGGCGGCTAGGCACCCATGTACGCACAACCACCTTATGGTGGTAAGTGGTTTGTCACCCGGCCCAGGTCCCTCGGCCCTTCCTGGAATCCGCTAGAGCAATTCTAGGTGCTTATATTAAGGAATTAAGGCCTCTGGGGCTCCGTGGGGCAAAATGCGGGGAACCAGGAGAGCGTGGCGGGTAGACACCCATGTACGCACAACCACCTCATGGTGGTAAGTAGTTTTATACCGGCCCTGGTCCCCCGGCCCTTCGTGGAATCCGCTAGAGCAAATCTTGGTGCTTATATTAAGGAATTAAAGCTTCTGGTGGTTCGTGGGGCAATATGCGGGGAACCAGGAGGGCGTGGCGGGTAGGCACCCATGTACGCACAACCACCTTATGGTGGTAAGAAGTTTGACACCCGGCCCAGGTCCCTCGGCCCTTCTTGGGATCCGCTAGAGCAATTCTATGTGCTTATATTAAGGAATTAAGGCCTCTGGGGGTCCGTGGGGCAAAATGCAAGGAACCAGGAGGGCGTGGCGGGTAGGCACCCATGTACGCACAACCACCTCATGGTGGTAAGAAGTTTTACACCCGGCCCAGGTCCTTCGGCTCTTCCTGGAATCCGCTAGAGCAATTCTAGGACCTTATATTAAGGAATTAAGGCCTTTGGGGGTCCGTGGGGCAAAATGCGCGGAACGAGGGGGGTGCGGCGGGTAGGCACCCATGTACGCACAACCACCTCATGGTGGTAAGAAGTTTGACACACGGCCCAGGTCCCTCGGCCCTTCCTGGAATCCTCTAGAGCAAATCTAGGTGCTTATATTAAAGAATTAAGGCCTCTTGGGGTCGGTGGGGCAAAATGCGGAAAACCAGGAGGGCGTGGCGTGTCGGCACCCATGTACGCACAACCACCTCATGGTGGTAAGAAGTTTGACACCCGGCCCAAGTCCCTCGGCCCTTCCTGGAATCCGCTAGAACAATTCTAGGTGCTTATATTTAAGAATAAAGGTTTCTGGGGGTCCTTGGTGCAAAATGCGGGGAACCAGGAGGGTGTGGCGGGTAGGCTCCCATGTACGCACAACCACCTCATGGTGGTAAGAAGTTTGACACCATGCCCAGTTCCCTCGGCCCATCCTGGAATCCGCTAGAGCAATTCTTGGTGCTTATATTAAGGAATTAAAGCTTCTGGTGGTTCGTGGGGCAAAATGCGGGGAACCAGGAGGGCGTGGCGGGTAGACACCCATGTACGCACAACCACCTCATGGTGGTAAGTAGTTTGATACCCGGCCCTGGTCCCTCGGCCCTTCGTGGAATCCGCTAGAGCAAATCTTGGTGCTTATATTAAGGAATTAAAGCTTCTGGTGGTTCGTGGGGCAAAATGCGGGGAACGAAGAGGGCGTGGCGGGTAGGCACCCATGTACGCACAACCACCTCATGGTGGTAAGAAGTTTGTCACCCGGCCCAGGTCCCTCGGCCCTTCTTGGGATCCGCTAGAGCAATTCTATGTGCTTATATTAAGGAATTAAGGCCTCTGGGGGTCCGTGGGGCAAAATGCGGCGAACCAGAAAAGCGTAGCGGGTAGGCACCCAAGTACGCACAACCACCTCATGGTGGTAAGAAGTTTGACACACGGCCCAGGTCCCTCGGCCCTTCCTGGAATCCTCTAGAGCAAATCTAGGTGCTTATATTAAAGAAATAAGGCCTCTTGGGGTCGGTGGGGCAAAATGCGGAAAACCAAGAGGGCGTGGCGTGTCGGCACCCATGTACGCACAACCACCTCATGGTGGTAAGAAGTTTGACACCCGGCCCAAGTGACTCGGCCCTTCCTGGAATCCGCTAGAACAATTCTAGGTGCTTATGTTTAGGAATTAAGGCCTCTGGGACTCCATGGGGCAAAATGCGGGGAACCAGGAAAACGTGGCGGGTAGGCACCCATGTACGTAAAACCACTTCATGGTGGTAAGAAGTTTGACACCCGGCCTACGTCCCTCGGCCCTTCCTGGAATCCGCTAGAACAATTCTAGGTGCTTATATTTAAGAATAAAGGTTTCTGGGGGTCCTTGGTGCAAAATGCGGGGAACCAGGAGGGCGTGGCGGGTAGGCTCCCATGTACGCACAACCACCTCATGGTGGTAAGAAGTTTGACACCCTGCCCAGTTTCCTCGGCCCATCCTGGAATCCGCTAGAGCAATTCTTGGTGCTTATATTAAGGAATTAAAGCTTCTGGTGGTTCGTGGGGCAAAATGCGGAGAACCAGGAGGGCGTGGCGGGTAGACACCCATGTACGCACAACCACCTCATGGTGGTAAGTAGTTTGATACCCGGCCCTGGTCCCTCGGCCCTTCGTGGAATCCGCTAGAGCAATTCTAGGTGCTTATATTAAGGAATTAAGGCCTCTGGGGGTCCGTGGGGCAAAATGCGGGGAACGAAGAGGGCGTGGCGGGTAGGCACCCATGTACGCACAACCACCTCATGGTGGTAAGAAGTTTGACACCCGGCCCAGGTCCCTCGGCCCTTCTTGGGATCCGCTAGAGCAATTCTATGTGCTTATATTAAGGAATTAAGGCCTCTGGGGGTCCGTGGGGCAAAATGCGGGGAACCAGGAGGGCGTGGCGTGTCGGCACCCATGTACGCACAACCACCTCATGGTGGTAAGAAGTTTGACACCCGGCCCAAGTGACTCGGCCCTTCCTGGAATCCGCTAGAACAATTCTAGGTGCTTATGTTTAGGAATTAAGGCCTCTGGGACTCCATGGGGCAAAATGCGGGGAACCAGGAAAACGTGGCGGGTAGGCACCCATGTACGTAAAACCACTTCATGGTGGTAAGAAGTTTGACACCCGGCCTACGTCCCTCGGCCCTTCCTGGAATCCGCTAGAACAATTCTAGGTGCTTATATTTAAGAATAAAGGTTTCTGGGGGTCCTTGGTGCAAAATGCGGGGAACCAGGAGGGCGTGGCGGGTAGGCTCCCATGTACGCACAACCACCTCATGGTGGTAAGAAGTTTGACACCCTGCCCAGTTTCCTCGGCCCATCCTGGAATCCGCTAGAGCAATTCTTGGTGCTTATATTAAGGAATTAAAGCTTCTGGTGGTTCGTGGGGCAAAATGCGGAGAACCAGGAGGGCGTGGCGGGTAGACACCCATGTACGCACAACCACCTCATGGTGGTAAGTAGTTTGATACCCGGCCCTGGTCCCTCGGCCCTTCGTGGAATCCGCTAGAGCAATTCTAGGTGCTTATATTAAGGAATTAAGGCCTCTGGGGGTCCGTGGGGCAAAATGCGGCGAACCAGAAAAGCGTGGCGGGTAGGCACCCATGTAGGCACAACCACCTCATGGTGGTAAGAAGTTTGACACCCGGCCCAAATCCCTCGGCACTTCCCGGAATCCGCTAGAACAAATCTTGGTGCTTATATTAAGGAATTAAAGCTTCTGGTGGTTCGTGGGGCAATAATCGGGGAACCAAGACGGCGTGTCGGGTAGGCACCCATGTACGCACAACCACCTTATGGTGGTAAGAAGTTTGTCACCCGGCCCAGGTCCCTCGGCCTTTCCTGGAATCCGCTAGAGCAATTCTAGGTGCTTATATTAAGGAATTATGGCCTCTGGGGGTCCGTGGGGCAAAATGCAGGGAACGAGGGGGGCGTGGCGGGTAGGCACCCATGTACGCACAACCACCTCATGGTGGTAAGAAATTTGACACCCGGCCCAGGTCCTTCGACCCTTCTTGGGATCCGCAAGAGCAATTCTATATGCTTATATTAAGGAATTAAGGCCTCTGGGGGTCCGTGGGGCAAAATGCGGGGAACCAGAAAAACGTGGCGCGTAGGCACCCAAGTACGCACAACCACCACATGGTGGTAAGAAGTTTGACACCCGGCCCAGGTCCCTCGGCCCATCCTGGAATCCGCTAGAGCAATTCTTTGTGCTTATATTAAGGAATTAAAGCTTCTGGTGGTTCCTGGGGCAAAATGCGGGGAACCAGGAGGGCGTGGCGGGTAGACACCCATGTACGCACAACCACCTCATGGTGGTAAGTAGTTTGATACCCGGCCCTGGTCCCTCGGCCCTTCGTGGAATCCGCTAGAGCAAATCTTGGTGCTTATATTAAGGAATTAAAGCTTCTGGTGGTTCGTGGGGCAATATGCGGGGAACCAAGACGGCGTGGCGGGTAGGCACCCATGTACGCACAACCACCATATGGTGGTAAGAAGTTTGTCACCCGGCCCAGGTCCCTCGGCCTTTCCTAGAATCCGTTAGAGCAATTCTAGGTGCTTATATTAAGGAATTAAGGCCTCTGGGGGTCCGTGGGGCAAAATGCAGGGAACGAGGGGGGCGTGGCGGGTAGGCACCAATGTACGCACAATCACCTCATGGTGGTAAGAAGTTTGACACCCGGCCCAGGTCTTTCGGCCCTTTTTGGGATCCGCTAGAGCAATTCTATGTGCTTATATTAAGCAATTAAGGCCTCTGGGGGTCCGTGGGGCAAAATGCGGCGAACCAAAAAAGCGTGGCGGGTAGGCACCCAAGTACGTACAACCACCACATGGTGGTAAGAAGTTTGACACCCGGCCCAGGTCCCTAGGCCCTTCCTGGAATCCGCTAGAGCAATTCCAGGTGCTTATATTAAGGAATTAAGGCCTCTGGGGCTCCGTGGGGCAAAATGCGGGGAACCAGGAGGGCGTGGCGGGTAGACACCCATGTACGCACAACCACCTCATGGTGGTAAGTAGTTTGATACCCGGCCCTGGTCCCTCGGCCCTTCGTGGAATCCGCTAGAGCAAAGCTAGGTGCTTATATTAAGGAATTAAGGCATCTGGGACTCCATGGGGCAAAATGCGGGGAACCAGGAGAGCGTGGCGGGTAGGCACCCATGTACGTAAAACCACTTCATTGTGGTAAGAAGTTTGACACCCGGCCCACGTCCCTCGGCCCTTCCTGGAATCCGCTAGAACAATTCTAGGTGCTTATATTTAAGAATAAAGGTTTCTGGGGGTCCTTGGTGCAAAATGCGGGGAACCAGGAGGGCGTGGCGGGTAGGCTCCCATGTACGCACAACCACCTCATGGTGGTAAGAAGTTTGACACCCGGCCCAGTTCCCTCGGCCCATCCTGGAATCCGCTAGAGCAATTCTTGGTGCTTATATTAAGGAATTAAAGCTTCTGGTGGTTCGTGGGGCAAAATGCGGGGAACCAGGAGGGCGTGGCGGGTAGACACCCATGTACGCACAACCACCTCATGGTGGTAAGTAGTTTGATACCCGGCCCTGGTCCCTCGGTCCTTCGTGGAATCCGCTAGAGCAAATCTTGGTGCTTATATTAAGGAATTAAAGCTTCTGGTGGTTCGTGGGGCAATATGCGGGGAACCAAGACGGCGTGTCGGGTAGGCACCCATGTACGCACAACCACCTTATGGTGGTAAGAAGTTTGTCACCCGGCCCAGGTCCCTCGGCCTTTCCTAGAATCCGTTAGAGCAATTCTAGGTGCTTATATTAAGGAATTAAGGCCTCTGGGGGACCGTGGGGCAAAATGCAGGGAACGAGGGGGGCGTGGCGGGTAGGCACCAATGTACGCACAACCACCTCATGGTGGTAAGAAGTTTGACACCCGGCCCAGGTCTTTCGGCCCTTCTTGGGATCCGCTAGAGCAATTCTATGTGCTTATATTAAGCAATTAAGGCCTCTGGGGGTCCGTGGGGCAAAATGCGGCGAACCAAAAAAGCGTGGCGGGTAGGCACCCAAGTACGCACAACCACCACATGGTGGTAAGAAGTTTGACACCCGGCCCAGGTCCCTAGGCCCTTCCTGGAATCCGCTAGAGCAATTCCAGGTGCTTATATTAAGGAATTAAGGCCTCTGGGGCTCCGTGGGGCAAAATGCGGGGAACCAGGAGGGCGTGGCGGGTAGACACCCATGTACGCACAACCACCTCATGGTGGTAAGTAGTTTGATACCCGGCCCTGGTCCCTCGGCCCTTCGTGGAATCCGCTAGAGCAAAGCTAGGTGCTTATATTAAGGAATTAAAGCTTCTGGTGGTTCGTGGGGCAATATGCGGGGAACCAAGACGGCGTGGCGGGTAAGCACCCATGTACGCATAACCACCATATGGTGGTAAGAAGTTTGTCACCCGGCCCAGGTCCCTCGGCCTTTCCTAGAATCCGTTAGAGCAATTCTAGGTGCTTATATTAAGGAATAAAGGCCTCTGGGGGTCCGTGGGGCAAAATGCAGGGAACGAGGGGGGCGTGGCGGGTAGGCACCAATGTACGCACAACCACCTCATGGTGGTAAGAAGTTTGACACCCGGCCCAGGTCTTTCGGCCCTTCTTGGGATCCGCTAGAGCAATTCTATGTGCTTATATTAAGCAATTAAGGCCTCTGGGGGTCCGTGGGGCAAAATGCGGCGAACCAAAAAAGCGTGGCGGGTAGGCACCCAAGTACGCACAACCACCACATGGTGGTAAGAAGTTTGACACCCGGCCCAGGTCCCTAGGCCCTTCCTGGAATCCGCTAGAGCAATTCCAGGTGCTTATATTAAGGAATTAAGGCCTCTGGGGCTCCGTGGGGCAAAATGCGGGGAACCAGGAGGGGGTGGCGGGTAGACACCCATGTACGCACAACCACCTCATGGTGGTAAGTAGTTTGATACCCGGCCCTGGTCCCTCGGCCCTTCGTGGAATCCGCTAGAGCAAAGCTAGGTGCTTATATTAAGGAATTAAGGCCTCTGGGGGTCCGTGGGGCAAAATGCGGGAAGCCAGGAGGGCGTGGCGGGTAGACACCCATGTAGGCACAACCACATCATGGTGGTAAGAAGTTTGACACCCGGTCCAAATCCCTCGGCCCTTCCCGGAATCCGCTAGAACAATTCTAGGTGCTTATATTGAGGAATTAAGGCCTCTTGGGGTCCGTTGGGCAAAATGCGGGGAACCAGGAGGGCGTGGCGGCTAGGCACCCATGTACGCACAACCACCTCATGGTGGTAAAAAGTTTTACACCCGGCCCACGTCCCTCGGCCCTTCGTGGAATCCGCTAGAGCAAATCTAGGTGCTTATATTAAGGAATTAAGGCCTCTGGGGCTCCGTGGGGCAAAATGCGGGGAACCAGGAGGGCGTGGCGGGTAGACACCCATGTACGCACAACCACCTCATGGTGGTAAGTAGTTTGATACCCGGCCCTGGTCCCTCGGCCTTTCGTGGAATCCGCTAGAGCAATTCTTGGTGGTTATATTAAGGAATTAAAGCTTCTGGTGGTTCGTGGGGCATTATGCGGGGAACCAAGACGGCGTGGCGGGTAGGCACCCATGTACGCACAACCACCTCATGATGGTAAGAAGTTTGACACCCGGCCCAAATCCCTCGGCCCTTCCCGGAATCCGCTAGAACAATTCTAGGTGCTTATATTAAGGAATTAAGGCCTCTTGGGGCCCGTTGGGCAAAATGCGGGGAACCAGGAGGGCGTGGCGGCTAGGCACCCATGTACGCACAACCACCTCATGGTGGTAAAAAGTTTTACACCCGGCCCACGTCCCTCGGCCCTTCGTGGAATCCGCTAGAGCAAATCTAGGTGCTTATATTAAGGAATTAAGGCCTCTGGGGCTCCGTGGGGCAAAATCCGGGGAACCAGGAGGGCGTGGCGGGTAGACACCCATGTACGCACAACCACCTCATGGTGGTAAGTAGTTTGATACCCGGCCCTGGTCCCTCGGCCTTTCGTGGAATCCGCTAGAGCAAATCTTGGTGGTTATATTAAGGAATTAAAGCTTCTGGTGGTTCGTGGGGCATTATGCGGGGAACCAAGACGGCGTGGCGGGTAGGCACCCATGTACGCACAACCACCTTATGGTGGTAAGAAGTTTGTCACCCGGCCCAGATCCCTCGGCCTTTCCTGGAATCCGCTAGAGCAATTCTAGGTGCTTATATTAAGGAATTAAGGCCTCTGGGGGTCCGTGGGGCAAAATGCAGGGAACGAGGGGGGCGTGGCGGGTAGGCACCCATGTACGCACAACCACCACATGGTGATAAGAACTTTGACACCCGGCCCAGGTCCCTCGGCCCTTCTTGGGATCCGCTAGAGCAATTCTATGTGCTTATATTAAGGAATTAAGGCCTCTGGGGGTCCGTGGGGCAAAATGCGGGGAACCAGAAAAGCGTGGCGGGTAGGCTCCCAAGTACGCACAACTACCTCATGGTGGTAAGAAGTTTGACACCCGGCCCAGGTCCCTCGGCCCTTCGTGGAATCCGCTCGAGCAATTCCAGGTGCTTATATTAAGGAAATAAGGCCTCTGGGGGTCCGTGGGGCAAAATGCGGGGAACCAGGAGGGCTTGGCGGGTAGCCACCCATGTACGCACAACCACCTCATGGTGGTAAGAAGTTTGACACCCGGTCCAGGTCCCTCGGCCCTTCTTCGGATCCGCTAGAGCAATTCTATGTGCTTATATTAAGGAATTAAGGCCTCTGGGGGTCCATGGGGCAAAATGCGGGGAACCAGAAAAGCGTGGCGGGTAGGCACCCATGTACGCACAACCACCTCATGGTGGTAAGAAGTTTGACAACCGGCCCAGGTCCCTCGGCCCTTCGTGGAATCCGCTAGAGCAATTCTAGTTGCTTATATTAAGGAATTAAGGCCTCTTGGGGTTCGTGGGTCAAAATGCGGGGAACCAGGAGGGCGTGGCGGCTAGGCACTCATGTACGCACAACCACCTTATGGTGGTAAGAAGTTTGTCACCCGGCCCAGGTCTCTCGGCCCTTCCTGGAATCCGCTAGAGCAATTCTAGGTGCTTATATTAAGGAATTAAGGCCTCTGGGGCTCCGTGGGGCAAAATGCGGGGAACCAGGAGAGCGTGGCGGGTAGACACCCATGTACGCACAACCACCTCATAGTGGTAAGTAGTTTGATACCCGGCCCTGGTCCCTCGGCCCTTCGTGGAATCCGCTAGAGCAAATTTTGGTGCTTATATTAAGGAATTAAAGCTTCTGGTGGTTCGTGGGGCAATATGCGGGGAACCAGGAGGGCGTGGCGGGTAGGCACCCATGTACGCACAACCACCTTATGGTGGTAAGAAGTTTGTCACCCTGCCCAGGTCCCTCGGCCTTTCCTGGAATCCGCTAGAGCAATTCTAGGTGCTTATATTAAGGAATTAAGGACTCTGGGGGCCCGTGGGGTAAAATGCGGGGAACCAGGAGGGCGTGGCGGGTAGACACCCATGTACGCACAACCACCTCATGGTGGTAAGAAGTTTGACACCCGGCCCAGGTCCCTCGGCCCTTCGTGGAATCCGCTAGAGCAATTCCAGGTGCTTATATTAAGGAAATAAGGCCTCTGGGGGTCCGTGGGGCAAAATGCGGGGAACCAGGAGGGCGTGGCGGGTAGGCTCCCATGTACGCACAACCACCTCATGGTGGTAAGAAGTTTGACACCCGGCCCACGTCCCTCGGCCCTTCCTGGAATCCGCTAGAACAATTCTAGGTGCTTATATTTAAGAATAAAGGTTTCTGGGGGTCCTTGGTGCAAAATGCGGGGAACCAGGAGGGCGTGGCGGGTAGGCTCCCATGTACGCACAACCACCTCATGGTGGTAAGAAGTTTGACACCCGGCCCAGTTCCCTCGGCCCATCCTGGAATCCGCTAGAGCAATTCTTGGTGCTTATATTAAGGAATTAAAGCTTCTGGTGGTTCGTGGGGCAAAATGCGGGGAACCAGGAGGGCGTGGCGGGTAGACACCCATGTACGCACAACCACCTCATGGTGGTAAGTAGTTTGATACCCGGCCCTGGTCCCTCGGTCCTTCGTGGAATCCGCTAGAGCAAATCTTGGTGCTTATATTAAGGAATTAAAGCTTCTGGTGGTTCGTGGGGCAATATGCGGGGAACCAAGACGGCGTGTCGGGTAGGCACCCATGTACGCACAACCACCTTATGGTGGTAAGAAGTTTGTCACCCGGCCCAGGTCCCTCGGCCTTTCCTAGAATCCGTTAGAGCAATTCTAGGTGCTTATATTAAGGAATTAAGGCCTCTGGGGGACCGTGGGGCAAAATGCAGGGAACGAGGGGGGCGTGGCGGGTAGGCACCAATGTACGCACAACCACCTCATGGTGGTAAGAAGTTTGACACCCGGCCCAGGTCTTTCGGCCCTTCTTGGGATCCGCTAGAGCAATTCTATGTGCTTATATTAAGCAATTAAGGCCTCTGGGGGTCCGTGGGGCAAAATGCGGCGAACCAAAAAAGCGTGGCGGGTAGGCACCCAAGTACGCACAACCACCACATGGTGGTAAGAAGTTTGACACCCGGCCCAGGTCCCTAGGCCCTTCCTGGAATCCGCTAGAGCAATTCCAGGTGCTTATATTAAGGAATTAAGGCCTCTGGGGCTCCGTGGGGCAAAATGCGGGGAACCAGGAGGGCGTGGCGGGTAGACACCCATGTACGCACAACCACCTCATGGTGGTAAGTAGTTTGATACCCGGCCCTGGTCCCTCGGCCCTTCGTGGAATCCGCTAGAGCAAAGCTAGGTGCTTATATTAAGGAATTAAAGCTTCTGGTGGTTCGTGGGGCAATATGCGGGGAACCAAGACGGCGTGGCGGGTAAGCACCCATGTACGCATAACCACCATATGGTGGTAAGAAGTTTGTCACCCGGCCCAGGTCCCTCGGCCTTTCCTAGAATCCGTTAGAGCAATTCTAGGTGCTTATATTAAGGAATAAAGGCCTCTGGGGGTCCGTGGGGCAAAATGCAGGGAACGAGGGGGGCGTGGCGGGTAGGCACCAATGTACGCACAACCACCTCATGGTGGTAAGAAGTTTGACACCCGGCCCAGGTCTTTCGGCCCTTCTTGGGATCCGCTAGAGCAATTCTATGTGCTTATATTAAGCAATTAAGGCCTCTGGGGGTCCGTGGGGCAAAATGCGGCGAACCAAAAAAGCGTGGCGGGTAGGCACCCAAGTACGCACAACCACCACATGGTGGTAAGAAGTTTGACACCCGGCCCAGGTCCCTAGGCCCTTCCTGGAATCCGCTAGAGCAATTCCAGGTGCTTATATTAAGGAATTAAGGCCTCTGGGGCTCCGTGGGGCAAAATGCGGGGAACCAGGAGGGGGTGGCGGGTAGACACCCATGTACGCACAACCACCTCATGGTGGTAAGTAGTTTGATACCCGGCCCTGGTCCCTCGGCCCTTCGTGGAATCCGCTAGAGCAAAGCTAGGTGCTTATATTAAGGAATTAAGGCCTCTGGGGGTCCGTGGGGCAAAATGCGGGAAGCCAGGAGGGCGTGGCGGGTAGACACCCATGTAGGCACAACCACATCATGGTGGTAAGAAGTTTGACACCCGGTCCAAATCCCTCGGCCCTTCCCGGAATCCGCTAGAACAATTCTAGGTGCTTATATTGAGGAATTAAGGCCTCTTGGGGTCCGTTGGGCAAAATGCGGGGAACCAGGAGGGCGTGGCGGCTAGGCACCCATGTACGCACAACCACCTCATGGTGGTAAAAAGTTTTACACCCGGCCCACGTCCCTCGGCCCTTCGTGGAATCCGCTAGAGCAAATCTAGGTGCTTATATTAAGGAATTAAGGCCTCTGGGGCTCCGTGGGGCAAAATGCGGGGAACCAGGAGGGCGTGGCGGGTAGACACCCATGTACGCACAACCACCTCATGGTGGTAAGTAGTTTGATACCCGGCCCTGGTCCCTCGGCCTTTCGTGGAATCCGCTAGAGCAATTCTTGGTGGTTATATTAAGGAATTAAAGCTTCTGGTGGTTCGTGGGGCATTATGCGGGGAACCAAGACGGCGTGGCGGGTAGGCACCCATGTACGCACAACCACCTCATGATGGTAAGAAGTTTGACACCCGGCCCAAATCCCTCGGCCCTTCCCGGAATCCGCTAGAACAATTCTAGGTGCTTATATTAAGGAATTAAGGCCTCTTGGGGCCCGTTGGGCAAAATGCGGGGAACCAGGAGGGCGTGGCGGCTAGGCACCCATGTACGCACAACCACCTCATGGTGGTAAAAAGTTTTACACCCGGCCCACGTCCCTCGGCCCTTCGTGGAATCCGCTAGAGCAAATCTAGGTGCTTATATTAAGGAATTAAGGCCTCTGGGGCTCCGTGGGGCAAAATCCGGGGAACCAGGAGGGCGTGGCGGGTAGACACCCATGTACGCACAACCACCTCATGGTGGTAAGTAGTTTGATACCCGGCCCTGGTCCCTCGGCCTTTCGTGGAATCCGCTAGAGCAAATCTTGGTGGTTATATTAAGGAATTAAAGCTTCTGGTGGTTCGTGGGGCATTATGCGGGGAACCAAGACGGCGTGGCGGGTAGGCACCCATGTACGCACAACCACCTTATGGTGGTAAGAAGTTTGTCACCCGGCCCAGATCCCTCGGCCTTTCCTGGAATCCGCTAGAGCAATTCTAGGTGCTTATATTAAGGAATTAAGGCCTCTGGGGGTCCGTGGGGCAAAATGCAGGGAACGAGGGGGGCGTGGCGGGTAGGCACCCATGTACGCACAACCACCACATGGTGATAAGAACTTTGACACCCGGCCCAGGTCCCTCGGCCCTTCTTGGGATCCGCTAGAGCAATTCTATGTGCTTATATTAAGGAATTAAGGCCTCTGGGGGTCCGTGGGGCAAAATGCGGGGAACCAGAAAAGCGTGGCGGGTAGGCTCCCAAGTACGCACAACTACCTCATGGTGGTAAGAAGTTTGACACCCGGCCCAGGTCCCTCGGCCCTTCGTGGAATCCGCTCGAGCAATTCCAGGTGCTTATATTAAGGAAATAAGGCCTCTGGGGGTCCGTGGGGCAAAATGCGGGGAACCAGGAGGGCTTGGCGGGTAGCCACCCATGTACGCACAACCACCTCATGGTGGTAAGAAGTTTGACACCCGGTCCAGGTCCCTCGGCCCTTCTTCGGATCCGCTAGAGCAATTCTATGTGCTTATATTAAGGAATTAAGGCCTCTGGGGGTCCATGGGGCAAAATGCGGGGAACCAGAAAAGCGTGGCGGGTAGGCACCCATGTACGCACAACCACCTCATGGTGGTAAGAAGTTTGACAACCGGCCCAGGTCCCTCGGCCCTTCGTGGAATCCGCTAGAGCAATTCTAGTTGCTTATATTAAGGAATTAAGGCCTCTTGGGGTTCGTGGGTCAAAATGCGGGGAACCAGGAGGGCGTGGCGGCTAGGCACTCATGTACGCACAACCACCTTATGGTGGTAAGAAGTTTGTCACCCGGCCCAGGTCTCTCGGCCCTTCCTGGAATCCGCTAGAGCAATTCTAGGTGCTTATATTAAGGAATTAAGGCCTCTGGGGCTCCGTGGGGCAAAATGCGGGGAACCAGGAGAGCGTGGCGGGTAGACACCCATGTACGCACAACCACCTCATAGTGGTAAGTAGTTTGATACCCGGCCCTGGTCCCTCGGCCCTTCGTGGAATCCGCTAGAGCAAATTTTGGTGCTTATATTAAGGAATTAAAGCTTCTGGTGGTTCGTGGGGCAATATGCGGGGAACCAGGAGGGCGTGGCGGGTAGGCACCCATGTACGCACAACCACCTTATGGTGGTAAGAAGTTTGTCACCCTGCCCAGGTCCCTCGGCCTTTCCTGGAATCCGCTAGAGCAATTCTAGGTGCTTATATTAAGGAATTAAGGACTCTGGGGGCCCGTGGGGTAAAATGCGGGGAACCAGGAGGGCGTGGCGGGTAGACACCCATGTACGCACAACCACCTCATGGTGGTAAGAAGTTTGACACCCGGCCCAGGTCCCTCGGCCCTTCGTGGAATCCGCTAGAGCAATTCCAGGTGCTTATATTAAGGAAATAAGGCCTCTGGGGGTCCGTGGGGCAAAATGCGGGGAACCAGGAGGGCGTGGCGGGTAGGCACCCATGTACGCACAACCACCTCATGGTGGTAAGAAGTTTGTCACCCGGCCCAGGTCCCTCGGCCCTTCCTGGAATCCGCTAAAACAATTCTAGGTGCTTATATTAAAGAATAACGGTTTCTGGGGGTCCTTGGTGCAAAATGCGGGGAACCAGGAGGGCGTGGCGGGTAGGCTCCCATGTACGCACAACCACCTCATGGTGGTAAGAAGTTTGACACCCGGCCTCGGTCCCTAGGCCCTTCCTGGATTCCGCTAGTGCAATTCCAGGTGCTTATATTAAGGAATTAAGGCCTCTGGGGGTCCGTGGGGTAAAATGCGGGGAACCAGGCGGGCGTGGCGGGTAGACACCCATGTAACCACAACCACCTCATGGTAGTAAGAAGTTTGACACCCGGCCCAGGTCCCTCGGCCTTTCCTGGAATCCGCTAGAACAATTCTAGGTGCTTATATTAAGGAATTAAGGCCTCTGGGGCTCCGTGGGGCAAAATGCGGGGAACCAGGAGAGCGTGGCGGGTAGACACCCATGTACGCACAACCACCTCATAGTGGTAAGTAGTTTGATACCCGGCCCTGGTCCCTCGGCCCTTCGTGGAATCCGCTAGAGCAAATTTTGGTGCTTATATTAAGGAATTAAAGCTTCTGGTGGTTCGTGGGGCAATATGCGGGGAACCAGGAGGGCGTGGCGGGTAGGCACCCATGTACGCACAACCACCTTATGGTGGTAAGAAGTTTGTCACCCTGCCCAGGTCCCTCGGCCTTTCCTGGAATCCGCTAGAGCAATTCTAGGTGCTTATATTAAGGAATTAAGGACTCTGGGGGTCCGTGGGGTAAAATGCGGGGAACCAGGAGGGCGTGGCGGGTAGACACCCATGTACGCACAACCACCTCATGGTGGTAAGAAGTTTGACACCCGGCCCAGGTCCCTCGGCCCTTCGTGGAATCCGCTAGAGCAATTCCAGGTGCTTATATTAAGGAAATAAGGCCTTTGGGGGTCCGTGGGGCAAAATGCGGGGAACCAGGAGGGCGTGGCGGGTAGGCACCCATGTACGCACAACCACCTCATGGTGGTAAGTAGTTTGATACCCGGCCCTGGTCCCTCGGCCTTTCGTGGAATCCGCTAGAGCAAATCTTGGTGGTTATATTAAGGAATTAAAGCTTCTGGTGGTTCGTGGGGCATTATGCGGGGAACCAAGACGGCGTGGCGGGTAGGCACCCATGTACGCACAACCACCTTATGGTGGTAAGAAGTTTGTCACCCGGCCCAGATCCCTCGGCCTTTCCTGGAATCCGCTAGAGCAATTCTAGGTGCTTATATTAAGGAATTAAGGCCTCTGGGGGTCCGTGGGGCAAAATGCAGGGAACGAGGGGGGCGTGGCGGGTAGGCACCCATGTACGCACAACCACCACATGGTGATAAGAACTTTGACACCCGGCCCAGGTCCCTCGGCCCTTCTTGGGATCCGCTAGAGCAATTCTATGTGCTTATATTAAGGAATTAAGGCCTCTGGGGGTCCGTGGGGCAAAATGCGGGGAACCAGAAAAGCGTGGCGGGTAGGCTCCCAAGTACGCACAACTACCTCATGGTGGTAAGAAGTTTGACACCCGGCCCAGGTCCCTCGGCCCTTCGTGGAATCCGCTCGAGCAATTCCAGGTGCTTATATTAAGGAAATAAGGCCTCTGGGGGTCCGTGGGGCAAAATGCGGGGAACCAGGAGGGCTTGGCGGGTAGCCACCCATGTACGCACAACCACCTCATGGTGGTAAGAAGTTTGACACCCGGTCCAGGTCCCTCGGCCCTTCTTCGGATCCGCTAGAGCAATTCTATGTGCTTATATTAAGGAATTAAGGCCTCTGGGGGTCCATGGGGCAAAATGCGGGGAACCAGAAAAGCGTGGCGGGTAGGCACCCATGTACGCACAACCACCTCATGGTGGTAAGAAGTTTGACAACCGGCCCAGGTCCCTCGGCCCTTCGTGGAATCCGCTAGAGCAATTCTAGTTGCTTATATTAAGGAATTAAGGCCTCTTGGGGTTCGTGGGTCAAAATGCGGGGAACCAGGAGGGCGTGGCGGCTAGGCACTCATGTACGCACAACCACCTTATGGTGGTAAGAAGTTTGTCACCCGGCCCAGGTCTCTCGGCCCTTCCTGGAATCCGCTAGAGCAATTCTAGGTGCTTATATTAAGGAATTAAGGCCTCTGGGGCTCCGTGGGGCAAAATGCGGGGAACCAGGAGAGCGTGGCGGGTAGACACCCATGTACGCACAACCACCTCATAGTGGTAAGTAGTTTGATACCCGGCCCTGGTCCCTCGGCCCTTCGTGGAATCCGCTAGAGCAAATTTTGGTGCTTATATTAAGGAATTAAAGCTTCTGGTGGTTCGTGGGGCAATATGCGGGGAACCAGGAGGGCGTGGCGGGTAGGCACCCATGTACGCACAACCACCTTATGGTGGTAAGAAGTTTGTCACCCTGCCCAGGTCCCTCGGCCTTTCCTGGAATCCGCTAGAGCAATTCTAGGTGCTTATATTAAGGAATTAAGGACTCTGGGGGCCCGTGGGGTAAAATGCGGGGAACCAGGAGGGCGTGGCGGGTAGACACCCATGTACGCACAACCACCTCATGGTGGTAAGAAGTTTGACACCCGGCCCAGGTCCCTCGGCCCTTCGTGGAATCCGCTAGAGCAATTCCAGGTGCTTATATTAAGGAAATAAGGCCTCTGGGGGTCCGTGGGGCAAAATGCGGGGAACCAGGAGGGCGTGGCGGGTAGGCACCCATGTACGCACAACCACCTCATGGTGGTAAGAAGTTTGTCACCCGGCCCAGGTCCCTCGGCCCTTCCTGGAATCCGCTAAAACAATTCTAGGTGCTTATATTAAAGAATAACGGTTTCTGGGGGTCCTTGGTGCAAAATGCGGGGAACCAGGAGGGCGTGGCGGGTAGGCTCCCATGTACGCACAACCACCTCATGGTGGTAAGAAGTTTGACACCCGGCCTCGGTCCCTAGGCCCTTCCTGGATTCCGCTAGTGCAATTCCAGGTGCTTATATTAAGGAATTAAGGCCTCTGGGGGTCCGTGGGGTAAAATGCGGGGAACCAGGCGGGCGTGGCGGGTAGACACCCATGTAACCACAACCACCTCATGGTAGTAAGAAGTTTGACACCCGGCCCAGGTCCCTCGGCCTTTCCTGGAATCCGCGAGAACAATTCTAGGTGCTTATATTAAGGAATTAAGGCCTCTGGGGCTCCGTGGGGCAAAATGCAGGGAACCAGGAGAGCGTGGCGGGTAGACACCCATGTACGCACAACCACCTCATAGTGGTAAGTAGTTTGATACCCGGCCCTGGTCCCTCGGCCCTTCGTGGAATCCGCTAGAGCAAATTTTGGTGCTTATATTAAGGAATTAAAGCTTCTGGTGGTTCGTGGGGCAATATGCGGGGAACCAGGAGGGCGTGGCGGGTAGGCACCCATGTACGCACAACCACCTTATGGTGGTAAGAAGTTTGTCACCCTGCCCAGGTCCCTCGGCCTTTCCTGGAATCCGCTAGAGCAATTCTAGGTGCTTATATTAAGGAATTAAGGACTCTGGGGGTCCGTGGGGTAAAATGCGGGGAACCAGGAGGGCGTGGCGGGTAGACACCCATGTACGCACAACCACCTCATGGTGGTAAGAAGTTTGACACCCGGCCCAGGTCCCTCGGCCCTTCGTGGAATCCGCTAGAGCAATTCCAGGTGCTTATATTAAGGAAATAAGGCCTTTGGGGGTCCGTGGGGCAAAATGCGGGGAACCAGGAGGGCGTGGCGGGTAGGCACCCATGTACGCACAACCACCTCATGGTGGTAAGAAGTTTGTCTCCCGGCCCAGGTCCCTCGGCCCGGAATCCGCTAGAACAATTCTAGGTGCTTATATTAAAGAATAAAGGTTTCTGGGGGTCCTTGGTGCAAAATGCGGGGAACCAGGAGGGCGTGGCGGGTAGGCTCCCATGTACGCACAACCACCTCATGGTAGTAAGAAGTATGACACCCGGCCCAGGTCCCTCGGCCTTTCCTGGAATCCGCTAGAACAATTCTAGGTGCTTATATTACGGTATTAAGGCCTCTGGGGTTCCGTGGGGCAAAATGCGGGGAACCAGGAGGGCGTGGCGGATAGGCACCCATGTACGCACAACCACCTCATGGTGGTAAGTACTTTGATACCTGGCCCAGGTCCCTCGGCCCTACCTGAAATCCTCTAGAGCAAATCTAGGTGCTTATATTAAGGAATTAAGGCATCTGGGGGTCCGTGGGGCAAAATGCAGGGAACGAGGGGGGCGTGGCGGGTAGGCACCAATGTACGCACAACCACCTCATGGTGGTAAGAAGTTTGACACCCGGCCCAGGTCTTTCGGCCCTTCTTGGGATCCGCTAGAGCAATTCTATGTGCTTATATTAAGCAATTAAGGCCTCTGGGGGTCCGTGGGGCAAAATGCGGCGAACCAAAAAAGCGTGGCGGGTAGGCACCCAAGTACGCACAACCACCACATGGTGGTAAGAAGTTTGACACCCGGCCCAGGTCCCTAGGCCCTTCCTGGAATTCGCTAGAGCAATTCCAGGTGCTTATATTAAGGAATTAAAGCTTCTGGTGGTTCGTGGGGCATTATGCGGGAACCAAGACGGCGTGGCGGGTAGACACCCATGTACGCACAACCACCTTATGGTGGTAAGAAGTTTGTCACCCGGCCCAGATCCCTCGGCCTTTCCTGGAATCCGCTAGAGCAATTCTAGGTGCTTATATTAAGGAATTAAGGCCTCTGGGGGTCCGTGGGGCAAAATGCAGGGAACGAGGGGGGCGTGGCGGGTAGGCACCCATGTACGCACAACCACCACATGGTGATAAGAACTTTGACACCCGGCCCAGGTCCCTCGGCCCTTCTTGGGATCCGCTAGAGCAATTCTATGTGCTTATATTAAGGAATTAAGGCCTCTGGGGGTCCGTGGGGCAAAATGCGGGGAACCAGAAAAGCGTGGCGGGTAGGCTCCCAAGTACGCACAACTACCTCATGGTGGTAAGAAGTTTGACACCCGGCCCAGGTCCCTCGGCCCTTCGTGGAATCCGCTCGAGCAATTCCAGGTGCTTATATTAAGGAAATAAGGCCTCTGGGGGTCCGTGGGGCAAAATGCGGGGAACCAGGAGGGCTTGGCGGGTAGCCACCCATGTACGCACAACCACCTCATGGTGGTAAGAAGTTTGACACCCGGTCCAGGTCCCTCGGCCCTTCTTCGGATCCGCTAGAGCAATTCTATGTGCTTATATTAAGGAATTAAGGCCTCTGGGGGTCCATGGGGCAAAATGCGGGGAACCAGAAAAGCGTGGCGGGTAGGCACCCATGTACGCACAACCACCTCATGGTGGTAAGAAGTTTGACAACCGGCCCAGGTCCCTCGGCCCTTCGTGGAATCCGCTAGAGCAATTCTAGTTGCTTATATTAAGGAATTAAGGCCTCTTGGGGTTCGTGGGTCAAAATGCGGGGAACCAGGAGGGCGTGGCGGCTAGGCACTCATGTACGCACAACCACCTTATGGTGGTAAGAAGTTTGTCACCCGGCCCAGGTCTCTCGGCCCATCCTGGAATCCGCTAGAGCAATTCTAGGTGCTTATATTAAGGAATTAAGGCCTCTGGGGCTCCGTGGGGCAAAATGCGGGGAACCAGGAGAGCGTGGCGGGTAGACACCCATGTACGCACAACCACCTCATAGTGGTAAGTAGTTTGATACCCGGCCCTGGTCCCTCGGCCCTTCGTGGAATCCGCTAGAGCAAATCTTGGTGCTTATATTAAGGAATTAAAGCTTCTGGTGGTTCGTGGGGCAATATGCGGGGAACCAAGACGGCGTGGCGGGTAGGCACCCATGTACGCACAACCACCATATGGTGGTAAGAAGTTTGTCACCCGGCCCAGGTCCCTCGGCCTTTCCTAGAATCCGTTAGAGCAATTCTAGGTGCTTATATTAAGGAATTAAGGCCTCTGGGGGTCCGTGGGGCAAAATGCAGGGAACGAGGGGGGCGTGGCGGGTAGGCACCAATGTACGCACAACCACCTCATGGTGGTAAGAAGTTTGACACCCGGCCCAGGTCTTTCGGCCCTTCTTGGGATCCGCTAGAGCAATTCTATGTGCTTATATTAAGGAATTAAGGCTTCTGGGGGTCCGTGAGGCAAAATTCGGGGAACCAGGAAGGCGTGGTGGGTAGGCACCCATGTACGTACAACCACCTCATGGTGGTAAGAAGTTTGACACCCGGCCCAGTCCCTCGGCCTATCCTGGAATCCGCTAGAACAATTCTAGGTGCTTATACTAAAGAATAAAGGCTTCTGGGGGTCCGTGGTGCAAAATGCGGGGAACCAGGAGGGTGTGGCGGGTAGGCTCCCATGTACGCACAACCACCTCATGGTGGTAAGAAGTTTGACACCCTGCCCAGGTCCTTCGGCTCTTCCTGGAATCCGCTAGAGCAATTCTAGGAGCTTATATTAAGGAATTAAGGCCTCTGGGACTCCATGGGGCAAAATGCGGGGAACCAGGAAAGCGTGGCGGGTAGGCACCCATGTACGTAAAACCACTTCATGGTGGTAAGAAGTTTGACACCCGGCCCACGTCCCTCGGCCCTTCCTGGAATCCGCTAGAACAATTCTAGGTGCTTATATTTAAGAATAAAGGTTTCTGGGGGTCCTTGGTGCAAAATGCGGGGAACCAGGAGGGCGTGGCGGGTAGGCTCCCATGTACGCACAACCACCTCATGGTGGTAAGAAGTTTGACACCCGGCCCAGTTCCCTCGGCCCATCCTGGAATCCGCTAGAGCAATTCTTGGTGCTTATATTAAGGAATTAAAGCTTCTGGTGGTTCGTGGGACAAAATGCGGGGAACCAGGAGGGCGTGGCGGGTAGACACCCATGTACGCACAACCACCTCATGGTGGTAAGTAGTTTGATACCCGGCCCTGGTCCCTCGGTCCTTCGTGGAATCCGCTAGAGCAAATCTTGGTGCTTATATTAAGGAATTAAAGCTTCTGGTGGTTCGTGGGGCAATATGCGGGGAACCAAGACGGCGTGTCGGGTAGGCACCCATGTACGCACAACCACCTTATGGTGGTAAGAAGTTTGTCACCCGGCCCAGGTCCCTCGGCCTTTCCTGGAATCCGCTAGAGCAATTCTAGGTGCTTATATTAAGGAATTAAGGCCTCTGGGGGTCCGTGGGGCAAAATGCAGGGAACGAGGGGGGCGTGGCTGGTAGGCACCCATGTACGCACAACCACCTCATGGTGGTAAGAAGTTTGACACCCGGCCCAGGTCCTTCGACCCTTCTTGGGATCCGCAAGAGCAATTCTATGTGCTTATATTAAGGAATTAAGGCCTCTGGGGGTCCGTGGGGCAAAATGCGGGGAACCAGAAAAACGTGGCGCGTAGGCACCCAAGTACGCACAACCACCACATGGTGGTAAGAAGTTTGACACCCGGCCCAGGTCCCTCGGCCCATCCTGGAATCCGCTAGAGCAATTCTTTGTGCTTATATTAAGGAATTAAAGCTTCTGGTGGTTCGTGGGGCAAAATGCGGGGAACCAGGAGGGCGTGGCGGGTAGACACCCATGTACGCACAACCACCTCATGGTGGTAAGTAGTTTGATACCCGGCCCTGGTCCCTCGGCCCTTCGTGGAATCCGCTAGAGCAAATCTTGGTGCTTATATTAAGGAATTAAAGCTTCTGGTGGTTCGTGGGGCAATATGCGGGGAACCAAGACGGCGTGGCGGGTAGGCACCCATGTACGCATAACCACCATATGGTGGTAAGAAGTTTGTCACCCGGCCCAGGTCCCTCGGCCTTTCCTAGAATCCGTTAGAGCAATTCTAGGTGCTTATATTAAGGAATTAAGGCCTCTGGGGGACCGTGGGGCAAAATGCAGGGAACGAGGGGGGCGTGGCGGGTAGGCACCAATGTACGCACAACCACCTCATGGTGGTAAGAAGTTTGACACCCGGCCCAGGTCTTTCGGCCCTTCTTGGGATCCGCTAGAGCAATTCTATGTGCTTATATTAAGCAATTAAGGCCTC
Source organism: Candelabrum cocksii (assembly GCA_963930725.1). Lineage (NCBI taxonomy): Eukaryota > Metazoa > Cnidaria > Hydrozoa > Anthoathecata > Candelabridae > Candelabrum > Candelabrum cocksii. Next base: position 5,851,041 of record OZ005676.1, on the reverse strand, counting down.
TGGGGGTCCGTGGGGCAAAATGCGGCGAACCAAAAAAGCGTGGCGGGTAGGCACCCAAGTACGCACAACCACCACATGGTGGTAAGAAGTTTGACACCCGGCCCAGGTCCCTAGGCCCTTCCTGGAATCCGCTAGAGCAATTCCAGGTGCTTATATTAAGGAATTAAGGCCTCTGGGGCTCCGTGGGGCAAAATGCGGGGAACCAGGAGGGCGTGGCGGGTAGACACCCATGTACGCACAACCACCTCATGGTGGTAAGTAGTTTGATACCCGGCCCTGGTCCCTCGGCCCTTCGTGGAATCCGCTAGAGCAAAGCTAGGTGCTTATATTAAGGAATTAAAGCTTCTGGTGGTTCGTGGGGCAATATGCGGGGAACCAAGACGGCGTGGCGGGTAGGCACCCATGTACGCATAACCACCATATGGTGGTAAGAAGTTTGTTACCCGGCCCAGGTCCCTCGGCCTTTCCTAGAATCCGTTAGAGCAATTCTAGGTGCTTATATTAAGGAATAAAGGCCTCTGGGGGTCCGTGGGGCAAAATGCAGGGAACGAGGGGGGCGTGGCGGGTAGGCACCAATGTACGCACAACCACCTCATGGTGGTAAGAAGTTTGACACCCGGCCCAGGTCTTTCGGCCCTTCTTGGGATCCGCTAGAGCAATTCTATGTGCTTATATTAAGCAATTAAGGCCTCTGGGGGTCCGTGGGGCAAAATGCGGCGAACCAAAAAAGCGTGGCGGGTAGGCACCCAAGTACGCACAACCACCACATGGTGGTAAGAAGTTTGACACCCGGCCCAGGTCCCTAGGCCCTTCCTGGAATCCGCTAGAGCAATTCCAGGTGCTTATATTAAGGAATTAAGGCCTCTGGGGCTCCGTGGGGCAAAATGCGGGGAACCAGGAGGGGGTGGCGGGTAGACACCCATGTACGCACAACCACCTCATGGTGGTAAGTAGTTTGATACCCGGCCCTGGTCCCTCGGCCCTTCGTGGAATCCGCTAGAGCAAAGCTAGGTGCTTATATTAAGGAATTAAGGCCTCTGGGGGTCCGTGTGGCAAAATGCGGGAAGCCAGGAGGGCGTGGCGGGTAGACACCCATGTAGGCACAACCACATCATGGTGGTAAGAAGTTTGACACCCGGTCCAAATCCCTCGGCCCTTCCCGGAATCCGCTAGAACAATTCTAGGTGCTTATATTGAGGAATTAATGCCTCTTGGGGTCCGTTGGGCAAAATGCGGGGAACCAGGAGGACGTGGCGGCTAGGCACCCATGTACGCACAACCACCTCATGGTGGTAAAAAGTTTTACACCCGGCCCACGTCCCTCGGCCCTTCGTGGAATCCGCTAGAGCAAATCTAGGTGCTTATATTAAGGAATTAAGGCCTCTGGGGCTCCGTGGGGCAAAATGCGGGGAACCAGGAGGGCGTGGCGGGTAGACACCCATGTACGCACAACCACCTCATGGTGGTAAGTAGTTTGATACCCGGCCCTGGTCCCTCGGCCTTTCGTGGAATCCGCTAGAGCAATTCTTGGTGGTTATATTAAGGAATTAAAGCTTCTGGTGGTTCGTGGGGCATTATGCGGGGAACCAAGACGGCGTGGCGGGTAGGCACCCATGTACGCACAACCACCTCATGATGGTAAGAAGTTTGACACCCGGCCCAAATCCCTCGGCCCTTCCCGGAATCCGCTAGAACAATTCTAGGTGCTTATATTAAGGAATTAAGGCCTCTTGGGGTCCGTTGGGCAAAATGCGGGGAACCAGGAGGGCGTGGCGGCTAGGCACCCATGTACGCACAACCACCTCATGGTGGTAAAAAGTTTTACACCCGGCCCACGTCCCTCGGCCCTTCGTGGAATCCGCTAGAGCAAATCTAGGTGCTTATATTAAGGAATTAAGGCCTCTGGGGCTCCGTGGGGCAAAATGCGGGGAACCAGGAGGGCGTGGCGGGTAGACACCCATGTACGCGCAACCACCTCATGGTGGTAAGAAGTTTGACACCCGGCCCAGGTCCTTCGACCCTTCTTGGGATCCGCAAGAGCAATTCTATGTGCTTATATTAAGGAATTAAGGCCTCTGGGGGTCCGTGGGGCAAAATGCGGGGAACCAGAAAAACGTGGCGCGTAGGCACCCAAGTACGCACAACCACCACATGGTGGTAAGAAGTTTGACACCCGGCCCAGGTCCCTCGGCCCATCCTGGAATCCGCTAGAGCAATTCTTTGTGCTTATATTAAGGAATTAAAGCTTCTGGTGGTTCGTGGGGCAAAATGCGGGGAACCAGGAGGGCGTGGCGGGTAGACACCCATGTACGCACAACCACCTCATGGTGGTAAGTAGTTTGATACCCGGCCCTGGTCCCTCGGCCCTTCGTGGAATCCGCTAGAGCAAATCTTGGTGCTTATATTAAGGAATTAAAGCTTCTGGTGGTTCGTGGGGCAATATGCGGGGAACCAAGACGGCGTGGCTGGTAGGCACCCATGTACGCATAACCACCATATGGTGGTAAGAAGTTTGTCACCCGGCCCAGGTCCCTCGGCCTTTCCTAGAATCTGTTAGAGCAATTCTAGGTGCTTATATTAAGGAATTAAGGCCTCTGGGGGACCGTGGGGCAAAATGCAGGGAACGAGGGGGGCGTGGCGGGTAGGCACCAATGTACGCACAACCACCTCATGGTGGTAAGAAGTTTGACACCCGGCCCAGGTCTTTCGGCCCTTCTTGGGATCCGCTAGAGCAATTCTATGTGCTTATATTAAGCAATTAAGGCCTCTGGGGGTCCGTGGGGCAAAATGCGGCGAACCAAAAAAGCGTGGCGGGTAGGCACCCAAGTACGCACAACCACCACATGGTGGTAAGAAGTTTGACACCCGGCCCAGGTCCCTAGGCCCTTCCTGGAATCCGCTAGAGCAATTCCAGGTGCTTATATTAAGGAATTAAGGCCTCTGGGGCTCCGTGGGGCAAAATGCGGGGAACCAGGAGGGCGTGGCGGGTAGACACCCATGTACGCACAACCACCTCATAGTGGTAAGTAGTTTGATACCCGGCCCTGGTCCCTCGGCCCTTCGTGGAATCCGCTAGAGCAAAGCTAGGTGCTTATATTAAGGAATTAAAGCTTCTGGTGGTTCGTGGGGCAATATGCGGGGAACCAAGACGGCGTGGCGGGTAGGCACCCATGTACGCATAACCACCATATGGTGGTAAGAAGTTTGTTACCCGGCCCAGGTCCCTCGGCCTTTCCTAGAATCCGTTAGAGCAATTCTAGGTGCTTATATTAAGGAATAAAGACCTCTGGGGGTCCGTGGGGCAAAATGCAGGGAACGAGGGGGGCGTGGCGGGTAGGCACCAATGTACGCACAACCACCTCATGGTGGTAAGAAGTTTGACACCCGGCCCAGGTCTTTCGGCCCTTCTTGGGATCCGCTAGAGCAATTCTATGTGCTTATATTAAGCAATTAAGGCCTCTGGGGGTCCGTGGGGCAAAATGCGGCGAACCAAAAAAGCGTGGCGGGTAGGCACCCATGTACGCACAACCACCACATGGTGGTAAGAAGTTTGACACCCGGCCCAGGTCCCTAGGCCCTTCCTGGAATCCGCTAGAGCAATTCCAGGTGCTTATATTAAGGAATTAAGGCCTCTGGGGCTCCGTGGGGCAAAATGCGGGGAACCAGGAGGGGGTGGCGGGTAGACACCCATGTACGCACAACCACCTCATGGTGGTAAGTAGTTTGATACCCGGCCCTGGTCCCTCGGCCCTTCGTGGAATCCGCTAGAGCAAAGCTAGGTGCTTATATTAAGGAATTAAGGCCTCTGGGGGTCCGTGGGGCAAAATGCGGGAAGCCAGGAGGGCGTGGCGGGTAGACACCCATGTAGGCACAACCACATCATGGTGGTAAGAAGTTTGACACCCGGTCCAAATCCCTCGGCCCTTCCCGGAATCCGCTAGAACAATTCTAGGTGCTTATATTGAGGAATTAAGGCCTCTTGGGGTCCGTTGGGCAAAATGCGGGGAACCAGGAGGACGTGGCGGCTAGGCACCCATGTACGCACAACCACCTCATGGTGGTAAAAAGTTTTACACCCGGCCCACGTCCCTCGGCCCTTCGTGGAATCCGCTAGAGCAAATCTAGGTGCTTATATTAAGGAATTAAGGCCTCTGGGGCTCCGTGGGGCAAAATGCGGGGAACCAGGAGGGCGTGGCGGGTAGACACCCATGTACGCACAACCACCTCATGGTGGTAAGTAGTTTGATACCCGGCCCTGGTCCCTCGGCCTTTCGTGGAATCCGCTAGAGCAATTCTTGGTGGTTATATTAAGGAATTAAAGCTTCTGGTGGTTCGTGGGGCATTATGCGGGGAACCAAGACGGCGTGGCGGGTAGGCACCCATGTACGCACAACCACCTCATGATGGTAAGAAGTTTGACACCCGGCCCAAATCCCTCGGCCCTTCCCGGAATCCGCTAGAACAATTCTAGGTGCTTATATTAAGGAATTAAGGCCTCTTGGGGTCCGTTGGGCAAAATGCGGGGAACCAGGAGGGCGTGGCGGCTAGGCACCCATGTACGCACAACCACCTCATGGTGGTAAAAAGTTTTACACCCGGCCCACGTCCCTCGGCCCTTCGTGGAATCCGCTAGAGCAAATCTAGGTGCTTATATTAAGGAATTAAGGCCTCTGGGGCTCCGTGGGGCAAAATGCGGGGAACCAGGAGGGCGTGGCGGGTAGACACCCATGTACGCGCAACCACCTCATGGTGGTAAGAAGTTTGACACCCGGCCCAGGTCCTTCGACCCTTCTTGGGATCCGCAAGAGCAATTCTATGTGCTTATATTAAGGAATTAAGGCCTCTGGGGGTCCGTGGGGCAAAATGCGGGGAACCAGAAAAACGTGGCGCGTAGGCACCCAAGTACGCACAACCACCACATGGTGGTAAGAAGTTTGACACCCGGCCCAGGTCCCTCGGCCCATCCTGGAATCCGCTAGAGCAATTCTTTGTGCTTATATTAAGGAATTAAAGCTTCTGGTGGTTCGTGGGGCAAAATGCGGGGAACCAGGAGGGCGTGGCGGGTAGACACCCATGTACGCACAACCACCTCATGGTGGTAAGTAGTTTGATACCCGGCCCTGGTCCCTCGGCTTTTCGTGGAATCCGCTAGAGCAAATCTTGGTGCTTATATTAAGGAATTAAAGCTTCTGGTGGTTCGTGGGGCAATATGCGGGGAACCAAGACGGCGTGGCTGGTAGGCACCCATGTACGCATAACCACCATATGGTGGTAAGAAGTTTGTCACCCGGCCCAGGTCCCTCGGCCTTTCCTAGAATCTGTTAGAGCAATTCTAGGTGCTTATATTAAGGAATTAAGGCCTCTGGGGGACCGTGGGGCAAAATGCAGGGAACGAGGGGGGCGTGGCGGGTAGGCACCAATGTACGCACAACCACCTCATGGTGGTAAGAAGTTTGACACCCGGCCCAGGTCTTTCGGCCCTTCTTGGGATCCGCTAGAGCAATTCTATGTGCTTATATTAAGCAATTAAGGCCTCTGGGGGTCCGTGGGGCAAAATGCGGCGAACCAAAAAAGCGTGGCGGGTAGGCACCCAAGTACGCACAACCACCACATGGTGGTAAGAAGTTTGACACCCGGCCCAGGTCCCTAGGCCCTTCCTGGAATCCGCTAGAGCAATTCCAGGTGCTTATATTAAGGAATTAAGGCCTCTGGGGCTCCGTGGGGCAAAATGCGGGGAACCAGGAGGGCGTGGCGGGTAGACACCCATGTACGCACAACCACCTCATGGTGGTAAGTAGTTTGATACCCGGCCCTGGTCCCTCGGCCCTTCGTGGAATCCGCTAGAGCAAAGCTAGGTGCTTATATTAAGGAATTAAAGCTTCTGGTGGTTCGTGGGGCAATATGCGGGGAACCAAGACGGCGTGGCGGGTAGGCACCCATGTACGCATAACCACCATATGGTGGTAAGAAGTTTGTCACCCGGCCCAGGTCCCTCGGCCTTTCCTAGAATCCGTTAGAGCAATTCTAGGTGCTTATATTAAGGAATAAAGGCCTCTGGGGGTCCGTGGGGCAAAATGCAGGGAACGAGGGGGGCGTGGCGGGTAGGCACCAATGTACGCACAACCACCTCATGGTGGTAAGAAGTTTGACACCCGGCCCAGGTCTTTCGGCCCTTCTTGGGATCCGCTAGAGCAATTCTATGTGCTTATATTAAGCAATTAAGGCCTCTGGGGGTCCGTGGGGCAAAATGCGGCGAACCAAAAAAGCGTGGCGGGTAGGCACCCAAGTACGCACAACCACCACATGGTGGTAAGAAGTTTGACACCCGGCCCAGGTCCCTAGGCCCTTCCTGGAATCCGCTAGAGCAATTCCAGGTGCTTATATTAAGGAATTAAGGCCTCTGGGGCTCCGTGGGGCAAAATGCGGGGAACCAGGAGGGGGTGGCGGGTAGACACCCATGTACGCACAACCACCTCATGGTGGTAAGTAGTTTGATACCCGGCCCTGGTCCCTCGGCCCTTCGTGGAATCCGCTAGAGCAAAGCTAGGTGCTTATATTAAGGAATTAAGGCCTCTGGGGGTCCGTGGGGCAAAATGCGGGAAGCCAGGAGGGCGTGGCGGGTAGACACCCATGTAGGCACAACCACATCATGGTGGTAAGAAGTTTGACACCCGGTCCAAATCCCTCGGCCCTTCCCGGAATCCGCTAGAACAATTCTAGGTGCTTATATTGAGGAATTAAGCCCTCTTGGGGTCCGTTGGGCAAAATGCGGGGAACCAGGAGGGCGTGGCGGCTAGGCACCCATGTACGCACAACCACCTCATGGTGGTAAAAAGTTTTACACCCGGCCCACGTCCCTCGGCCCTTCGTGGAATCCGCCAGAGCAAATCTAGGTGCTTATATTAAGGAATTAAGGCCTCTGGGGCTCCGTGGGGCAAAATGCGGGGAACCAGGAGGGCGTGGCGGGTAGACACCCATGTACGCACAACCACCTCATGGTGGTAAGTAGTTTGATACCCGGCCCTGGTCCCTCGGCCTTTCGTGGAATCCGCTAGAGCAAATCTTGGTGGTTATATTAAGGAATTAAAGCTTCTGGTGGTTCGTGGGGCATTATGCGGGGAACCAAGACGGCGTGGCGGGTAGGCACCCATGTACGCACAACCACCTTATGGTGGTAAGAAGTTTGTCACCCGGCCCAGATCCCTCGGCCTTTCCTGGAATCCGCTAGAGCAATTCTAGGTGCTTATATTAAGGAATTAAGGCCTCTGGGGGTCCGTGGGGCAAAATGCAGGGAACGAGGGGGGCGTGGCGGGTAGGCACCCATGTACGCACAACCACCACATGGTGATAAGAACTTTGACACCCGGCCCAGGTCCCTCGGCCCTTCTTGGGATCCGCTAGAGCAATTCTATGTGCTTATATTAAGGAATTAAGGCCTCTGGGGGTCCGTGGGGCAAAATGCGGGGAACCAGAAAAGCGTGGCGGGTAGGCTCCCAAGTACGCACAACTACCTCATGGTGGTAAGAAGTTTGACACCCGGCCCAGGTCCCTCGGCCCTTCGTGGAATCCGCTCGAGCAATTCCAGGTGCTTATATTAAGGAAATAAGGCCTCTGGGGGTCCGTGGGGCAAAATGCGGGGAACCAGGAGGGCTTGGCGGGTAGCCACCCATGTACGCACAACCACCTCATGGTGGTAAGAAGTTTGACACCCGGTCCAGGTCCCTCGGCCCTTCTTCGGATCCGCTAGAGCAATTCTATGTGCTTATATTAAGGAATTAAAGCTTCTGGTGGTTCGTGGGGCAATATGCGGGGAACCAGGAGGGCGTGGCGGGTAGGCACCCATGTACGCACAACCACCTTATGGTGGTAAGAAGTTTGTCACCCTGCCCAGGTCCCTCGGCCCTTCGTGGAATCCGCTAGAGCAATTCTAGGTGCTTATATTAAGGAATTAAGGACTCTGGGGGTCCGTGGGGTAAAATGCGGGGAACCAGGAGGGCGTGGCGGGTAGACACCCATGTACGCACAACCACCTCATGGTGGTAAGAAGTTTGACACCCGGCCCAGGTCCCTCGGCCCTTCGTGGAATCCGCTAGAGCAATTCCAGGTGCTTATATTAAGGAAATAAGGCCTCTGGGGGTCCGTGGGGCAAAATGCGGGGAACCAGGAGGGCGTGGCGGGTAGGCACCCATGTACGCACAACCACCTCATGGTGGTAAGAAGTTTGTCTCCCGGCCCAGGTCCCTCGGCCCGGAATCCGCTAGAACAATTCTAGGTGCTTATATTAAAGAATAAAGGTTTCTGGGGGTCCTTGGTGCAAAATGCAGGGAACGAGGGGGGCGTGGCGGGTAGGCACCAATGTACGCACAACCACCTCATGGTGGTAAGAAGTTTGACACCCGGCCCAGGTCTTTCGGCCCTTCTTGGGATCCGCTAGAGCAATTCTATGTGCTTATATTAAGCAATTAAGGCCTCTGGGGGTCCGTGGGGCAAAATGCGGCGAACCAAAAAAGCGTGGCGGGTAGGCACCCAAGTACGCACAACCACCACATGGTGGTAAGAAGTTTGACACCCGGCCCAGGTCCCTAGGCCCTTCCTGGAATCCGCTAGAGCAATTCCAGGTGCTTATATTAAGGAATTAAGGCCTCTGGGGCTCCGTGGGGCAAAATGCGGGGAACCAGGAGGGCGTGGCGGGTAGACACCCATGTACGCACAACCACCTCATGGTGGTAAGTAGTTTGATACCCGGCCCTGGTCCCTCGGCCCTTCGTGGAATCCGCTAGAGCAAAGCTAGGTGCTTATATTAAGGAATTAAAGCTTCTGGTGGTTCGTGGGGCAATATGCGGGGAACCAAGACGGCGTGGCGGGTAGGCACCCATGTACGCATAACCACCATATGGTGGTAAGAAGTTTGTTACCCGGCCCAGGTCCCTCGGCCTTTCCTAGAATCCGTTAGAGCAATTCTAGGTGCTTATATTAAGGAATAAAGGCCTCTGGGGGTCCGTGGGGCAAAATGCAGGGAACGAGGGGGGCGTGGCGGGTAGGCACCAATGTACGCACAACCACCTCATGGTGGTAAGAAGTTTGACACCCGGCCCAGGTCTTTCGGCCCTTCTTGGGATCCGCTAGAGCAATTCTATGTGCTTATATTAAGCAATTAAGGCCTCTGGGGGTCCGTGGGGCAAAATGCGGCGAACCAAAAAAGCGTGGCGGGTAGGCACCCAAGTACGCACAACCACCACATGGTGGTAAGAAGTTTGACACCCGGCCCAGGTCCCTAGGCCCTTCCTGGAATCCGCTAGAGCAATTCCAGGTGCTTATATTAAGGAATTAAGGCCTCTGGGGCTCCGTGGGGCAAAATGCGGGGAACCAGGAGGGGGTGGCGGGTAGACACCCATGTACGCACAACCACCTCATGGTGGTAAGTAGTTTGATACCCGGCCCTGGTCCCTCGGCCCTTCGTGGAATCCGCTAGAGCAAAGCTAGGTGCTTATATTAAGGAATTAAGGCCTCTGGGGGTCCGTGGGGCAAAATGCGGGAAGCCAGGAGGGCGTGGCGGGTAGACACCCATGTAGGCACAACCACATCATGGTGGTAAGAAGTTTGACACCCGGTCCAAATCCCTCGGCCCTTCCCGGAATCCGCTAGAACAATTCTAGGTGCTTATATTGAGGAATTAAGGCCTCTTGGGGTCCGTTGGGCAAAATGCGGGGAACCAGGAGGACGTGGCGGCTAGGCACCCATGTACGCACAACCACCTCATGGTGGTAAAAAGTTTTACACCCGGCCCACGTCCCTCGGCCCTTCGTGGAATCCGCTAGAGCAAATCTAGGTGCTTATATTAAGGAATTAAGGCCTCTGGGGCTCCGTGGGGCAAAATGCGGGGAACCAGGAGGGCGTGGCGGGTAGACACCCATGTACGCACAACCACCTCATGGTGGTAAGTAGTTTGATACCCGGCCCTGGTCCCTCGGCCTTTCGTGGAATCCGCTAGAGCAATTCTTGGTGGTTATATTAAGGAATTAAAGCTTCTGGTGGTTCGTGGGGCATTATGCGGGGAACCAAGACGGCGTGGCGGGTAGGCACCCATGTACGCACAACCACCTCATGATGGTAAGAAGTTTGACACCCGGCCCAAATCCCTCGGCCCTTCCCGGAATCCGCTAGAACAATTCTAGGTGCTTATATTAAGGAATTAAGGCCTCTTGGGGTCCGTTGGGCAAAATGCGGGGAACCAGGAGGGCGTGGCGGCTAGGCACCCATGTACGCACAACCACCTCATGGTGGTAAAAAGTTTTACACCCGGCCCACGTCCCTCGGCCCTTCGTGGAATCCGCTAGAGCAAATCTAGGTGCTTATATTAAGGAATTAAGGCCTCTGGGGCTCCGTGGGGCAAAATGCGGGGAACCAGGAGGGCGTGGCGGGTAGACACCCATGTACGCGCAACCACCTCATGGTGGTAAGAAGTTTGACACCCGGCCCAGGTCCTTCGACCCTTCTTGGGATCCGCAAGAGCAATTCTATGTGCTTATATTAAGGAATTAAGGCCTCTGGGGGTCCGTGGGGCAAAATGCGGGGAACCAGAAAAACGTGGCGCGTAGGCACCCAAGTACGCACAACCACCACATGGTGGTAAGAAGTTTGACACCCGGCCCAGGTCCCTCGGCCCATCCTGGAATCCGCTAGAGCAATTCTTTGTGCTTATATTAAGGAATTAAAGCTTCTGGTGGTTCGTGGGGCAAAATGCGGGGAACCAGGAGGGCGTGGCGGGTAGACACCCATGTACGCACAACCACCTCATGGTGGTAAGTAGTTTGATACCCGGCCCTGGTCCCTCGGCCCTTCGTGGAATCCGCTAGAGCAAATCTTGGTGCTTATATTAAGGAATTAAAGCTTCTGGTGGTTCGTGGGGCAATATGCGGGGAACCAAGACGGCGTGGCTGGTAGGCACCCATGTACGCATAACCACCATATGGTGGTAAGAAGTTTGTCACCCGGCCCAGGTCCCTCGGCCTTTCCTAGAATCTGTTAGAGCAATTCTAGGTGCTTATATTAAGGAATTAAGGCCTCTGGGGGACCGTGGGGCAAAATGCAGGGAATGAGGGGGGCGTGGCGGGTTGGCACCAATGTACGCACAACCACCTCATGGTGGTAAGAAGTTTGACACCCGGCCCAGGTCTTTCGGCCCTTCTTGGGATCCGCTAGAGCAATTCTATGTGCTTATATTAAGCAATTAAGGCCTCTGGGGGTCCGTGGGGCAAAATGCGGCGAACCAAAAAAGCGTGGCGGGTAGGCACCCAAGTACGCACAACCACCACATGGTGGTAAGAAGTTTGACACCCGGCCCAGGTCCCTAGGCCCTTCCTGGAATCCGCTAGAGCAATTCCAGGTGCTTATATTAAGGAATTAAGGCCTCTGGGGCTCCGTGGGGCAAAATGCGGGGAACCAGGAGGGCGTGGCGGGTAGACACCCATGTACGCACAACCACCTCATGGTGGTAAGTAGTTTGATACCCGGCCCTGGTCCCTCGGCCCTTCGTGGAATCCGCTAGAGCAAAGCTAGGTGCTTATATTAAGGAATTAAAGCTTCTGGTGGTTCGTGGGGCAATATGCGGGGAACCAAGACGGCGTGGCGGGTAGGCACCCATGTACGCATAACCACCATATGGTGGTAAGAAGTTTGTTACCCGGCCCAGGTCCCTCGGCCTTTCCTAGAATCCGTTAGAGCAATTCTAGGTGCTTATATTAAGGAATAAAGGCCTCTGGGGGTCCGTGGGGCAAAATGCAGGGAACGAGGGGGGCGTGGCGGGTAGGCACCAAAGTACGCACAACCACCTCATGGTGGTAAGAAGTTTGACACCCGGCCCAGGTCTTTCGGCCCTTCTTGGGATCCGCTAGAGCAATTCTATGTGCTTATATTAAGCAATTAAGGCCTCTGGGGGTCCGTGGGGCAAAATGCGGCGAACCAAAAAAGCGTGGCGGGTAGGCACCCAAGTACGCACAACCACCACATGGTGGTAAGAAGTTTGACATCCGGCCCAGGTCCCTAGGCCCTTCCTGGAATCCGCTAGAGCAATTCCAGGTGCTTATATTAAGGAATTAAGGCCTCTGGGGCTCCGTGGGGCAAAATGCGGGGAACCAGGAGGGGGTGGCGGGTAGACACCCATGTACGCACAACCACCTCATGGTGGTAAGTAGTTTGATACCCGGCCCTGGTCCCTCGGCCCTTCGTGGAATCCGCTAGAGCAAAGCTAGGTGCTTATATTAAGGAATTAAGGCCTCTGGGGGTCCGTGGGGCAAAATGCGGGAAGCCAGGAGGGCGTGGCGGGTAGACACCCATGTAGGCACAACCACATCATGGTGGTAAGAAGTTTGACACCCGGTCCAAATCCCTCGGCCCTTCCCGGAATCCGCTAGAACAATTCTAGGTGCTTATATTGAGGAATTAAGGCCTCTTGGGGTCCGTTGGGCAAAATGCGGGGAACCAGGAGGACGTGGCGGCTAGGCACCCATGTACGCACAACCACCTCATGGTGGTAAAAAGTTTTACACCCGGCCCACGTCCCTCGGCCCTTCGTGGAATCCGCTAGAGCAAATCTAGGTGCTTATATTAAGGAATTAAGGCCTCTGGGGCTCCGTGGGGCAAAATGCGGGGAACCAGGAGGGCGTGGCGGGTAGACACCCATGTACGCACAACCACCTCATGGTGGTAAGTAGTTTGATACCCGGCCCTGGTCCCTCGGCCTTTCGTGGAATCCGCTAGAGCAATTCTTGGTGGTTATATTAAGGAATTAAAGCTTCTGGTGGTTCGTGGGGCATTATGCGGGGAACCAAGACGGCGTGGCGGGTAGGCACCCATGTACGCACAACCACCTCATGATGGTAAGAAGTTTGACACCCGGCCCAAATCCCTCGGCCCTTCCCGGAATCCGCTAGAACAATTCTAGGTGCTTATATTAAGGAATTAAGGCCTCTTGGGGTCCGTTGGGCAAAATGCGGGGAACCAGGAGGGCGTGGCGGCTAGGCACCCATGTACGCACAACCACCTCATGGTGGTAAAAAGTTTTACACCCGGCCCACGTCCCTCGGCCCTTCGTGGAATCCGCTAGAGCAAATCTAGGTGCTTATATTAAGGAATTAAGGCCTCTGGGGCTCCGTGGGGCAAAATGCGGGGAACCAGGAAGGCGTGGCGGGTAGACACCCATGTACGCGCAACCACCTCATGGTGGTAAGAAGTTTGACACCCGGCCCAGGTCCTTCGACCCTTCTTGGGATCCGCAAGAGCAATTCTATGTGCTTATATTAAGGAATTAAGGCCTCTGGGGGTCCGTGGGGCAAAATGCGGGGAACCAGAAAAACGTGGCGCGTAGGCACCCAAGTACGCACAACCACCACATGGTGGTAAGAAGTTTGACACCCGGCCCAGGTCCCTCGGCCCATCCTGGATTCCGCTAGAGCAATTCTTTGTGCTTATATTAAGGAATTAAAGCTTCTGGTGGTTCGTGGGGCAAAATGCGGGGAACCAGGAGGGCGTGGCGGGTAGACACCCATGTACGCACAACCACCTCATGGTGGTAAGTAGTTTGATACCCGGCCCTGGTCCCTCGGCCCTTCGTGGAATCCGCTAGAGCAAATCTTGGTGCTTATATTAAGGAATTAAAGCTTCTGGTGGTTCGTGGGGCAATATGCGGGGAACCAAGACGGCGTGGCTGGTAGGCACCCATGTACGCATAACCACCATATGGTGGTAAGAAGTTTGTCACCCGGCCCAGGTCCCTCGGCCTTTCCTAGAATCTGTTAGAGCAATTCTAGGTGCTTATATTAAGGAATTAAGGCCTCTGGGGGACCGTGGGGCAAAATGCAGGGAACGAGGGGGGCGTGGCGGGTAGGCACCAATGTACGCACAACCACTTCATGGTGGTAAGAAGTTTGACACCCGGCCCAGGTCTTTCGGCCCTTCTTGGGATCCGCTAGAGCAATTCTATGTGCTTATATTAAGCAATTAAGGCCTCTGGGGGTCCGTGGGGCAAAATGCGGCGAACCAAAAAAGCGTGGCGGGTAGGCACCCAAGTACGCACAACCACCACATGGTGGTAAGAAGTTTGACACCCGGCCCAGGTCCCTAGGCCCTTCCTGGAATCCGCTAGAGCAATTCCAGGTGCTTATATTAAGGAATTAAGGCCTCTGGGGCTCCGTGGGGCAAAATGCGGGGAACCAGGAGGGCGTGGCGGGTAGACACCCATGTACGCACAACCACCTCATGGTGGTAAGTAGTTTGATACCCGGCCCTGGTCCCTCGGCCCTTCGTGGAATCCGCTAGAGCAAAGCTAGGTGCTTATATTAAGGAATTAAAGCTTCTGGTGGTTCGTGGGGCAATATGCGGGGAACCAAGACGGCGTGGCGGGTAGGCACCCATGTACGCATAACCACCATATGGTGGTAAGAAGTTTGTCACCCGGCCCAGGTCCCTCGGCCTTTCCTAGAATCCGTTAGAGCAATTCTAGGTGCTTATATTAAGGAATAAAGGCCTCTGGGGGTCCGTGGGGCAAAATGCAGGGAGCGAGGGGGGCCTGGCAGGTAGGCACCAATGTACGCACAACCACCTCATGGTGGTAAGAAGTTTGACACCCGGCCCAGGTCTTTCGGCCCTTCTTGGGATCCGCTAGAGCAATTCTATGTGCTTATATTAAGCAATTAAGGCCTCTGGGGGTCCGTGGGGCAAAATGCGGCGAACCAAAAAAGCGTGGCGGGTAGGCACCCAAGTACGCACAACCACCACATGGTGGTAAGAAGTTTGACACCCGGCCCAGGTCCCTAGGCCCTTCCTGGAATCCGCTAGAGCAATTCCAGGTGCTTATATTAAGGAATTAAGGCCTCTGGGGCTCCGTGGGGCAAAATGCGGGGAACCAGGAGGGGGTGGCGGGTAGACACCCATGTACGCACAACCACCTCATGGTGGTAAGTAGTTTGATACCCGGCCCTGGTCCCTCGGCCCTTCGTGGAATCCGCTAGAGCAAAGCTAGGTGCTTATATTAAGGAATTAAGGCCTCTGGGGGTCCGTGGGGCAAAATGCGGGAAGCCAGGAGGGCGTGGCGGGTAGACACCCATGTAGGCACAACCACATCATGGTGGTAAGAAGTTTGACACCCGGTCCAAATCCCTCGGCCCTTCCCGGAATCCGCTAGAACAATTCTAGGTGCTTATATTGAGGAATTAAGCCCTCTTGGGGTCCGTTGGGCAAAATGCGGGGAACCAGGAGGGCGTGGCGGCTAGGCACCCATGTACGCACAACCACCTCATGGTGGTAAAAAGTTTTACACCCGGCCCACGTCCCTCGGCCCTTCGTGGAATCCGCTAGAGCAAATCTAGGTGCTTATATTAAGGAATTAAGGCCTCTGGGGCTCCGTGGGGCAAAATGCGGGGAACCAGGAGGGCGTGGCGGGTAGACACCCATGTACGCACAACCACCTCATGGTGGTAAGTAGTTTGATACCCGGCCCTGGTCCCTCGGCCTTTCGTGGAATCCGCTAGAGCAATTCTTGGTGGTTATATTAAGGAATTAAAGCTTCTGGTGGTTCGTGGGGCATTATGCGGGGAACCAAGACGGCGTGGCGGGTAGGCACCCATGTACGCACAACCACCTCATGATGGTAAGAAGTTTGACACCCGGCCCAAATCCCTCGGCCCTTCCCGGAATCCGCTAGAACAATTCTAGGTGCTTATATTAAGGAATTAAGGCCTCTTGGGGTCCGTTGGGCAAAATGCGGGGAACCAGGAGGGCGTGGCGGCTAGGCACCCATGTACGCACAACCACCTCATGGTGGTAAAAAGTTTTACACCCGGCCCACGTCCCTCGGCCCTTCGTGGAATCCGCCAGAGCAAATCTAGGTGCTTATATTAAGGAATTAAGGCCTCTGGGGCTCCGTGGGGCAAAATGCGGGGAACCAGGAGGGCGTGGCGGGTAGACACCCATGTACGCACAACCACCTCATGGTGGTAAGTAGTTTGATACCCGGCCCTGGTCCCTCGGCCTTTCGTGGAATCCGCTAGAGCAAATCTTGGTGGTTATATTAAGGAATTAAAGCTTCTGGTGGTTCGTGGGGCATTATGCGGGGAACCAAGACGGCGTGGCGGGTAGGCACCCATGTACGCACAACCACCTTATGGTGGTAAGAAGTTTGTCACCCGGCCCAGATCCCTCGGCCTTTCCTGGAATCCGCTAGAGCAATTCTAGGTGCTTATATTAAGGAATTAAGGCCTCTGGGGGTCCGTGGGGCAAAATGCAGGGAACGAGGGGGGCGTGGCGGGTAGGCACCCATGTACGCACAACCACCACATGGTGATAAGAACTTTGACACCCGGCCCAGGTCCCTCGGCCCTTCTTGGGATCCGCTAGAGCAATTCTATGTGCTTATATTAAGGAATTAAGGCCTCTGGGGGTCCGTGGGGCAAAATGCGGGGAACCAGAAAAGCGTGGCGGGTAGGCTCCCAAGTACGCACAACTACCTCATGGTGGTAAGAAGTTTGACACCCGGCCCAGGTCCCTCGGCCCTTCGTGGAATCCGCTCGAGCAATTCCAGGTGCTTATATTAAGGAAATAAGGCCTCTGGGGGTCCGTGGGGCAAAATGCGGGGAACCAGGAGGGCTTGGCGGGTAGCCACCCATGTACGCACAACCACCTCATGGTGGTAAGAAGTTTGACACCCGGTCCAGGTCCCTCGGCCCTTCTTCGGATCCGCTAGAGCAATTCTATGTGCTTATATTAAGGAATTAAGGCCTCTGGGGGTCCATGGGGCAAAATGCGGGGAACCAGAAAAGCGTGGCGGGTAGGCACCCATGTACGCACAACCACCTCATGGTGGTAAGAAGTTTGACAACCGGCCCAGGTCCCTCGGCCCTTCGTGGAATCCGCTAGAGCAATTCTAGTTGCTTATATTAAGGAATTAAGGCCTCTTGGGGTTCGTGGGTCAAAATGCGGGGAACCAGGAGGGCGTGGCGGCTAGGCACTCATGTACGCACAACCACCTTATGGTGGTAAGAAGTTTGTCACCCGGCCCAGGTCTCTCGGCCCTTCCTGGAATCCGCTAGAGCAATTCTAGGTGCTTATATTAAGGAATTAAGGCCTCTGGGGCTCCGTGGGGCAAAATGCGGGGAACCAGGAGAGCGTGGCGGGTAGACACCCATGTACGCACAACCACCTCATAGTGGTAAGTAGTTTGATACCCGGCCCTGGTCCCTCGGCCCTTCGTGGAATCCGCTAGAGCAAATTTTGGTGCTTATATTAAGGAATTAAAGCTTCTGGTGGTTCGTGGGGCAATATGCGGGGAACCAGGAGGGCGTGGCGGGTAGGCACCCATGTACGCACAACCACCTTATGGTGGTAAGAAGTTTGACACCCGGCCCAGGTCCCTCGGCCCTTCGTGGAATCCGCTAGAGCAATTCCAGGTGCTTATATTAAGGAAATAAGGCCTCTGGGGGTCCGTGGGGCAAAATGCGGGGAACCAGGAGGGCGTGGCGGGTAGGCACCCATGTACGCACAACCACCTCATGGTGGTAAGAAGTTTGTCACCCGGCCCAGGTCCCTCGGCCCTTCCTGGAATCCGCTAAAACAATTCTAGGTGCTTATATTAAAGAATAACGGTTTCTGGGGGTCCTTGGTGCAAAATGCGGGGAACCAGGAGGGCGTGGCGGGTAGGCTCCCATGTACGCACAACCACCTCATGGTGGTAAGAAGTTTGACACCCGGGCTCGGTCCCTAGGCCCTTCCTGGATTCCGCTAGTGCAATTCCAGGTGCTTATATTAAGGAATTAAGGCCTCTGGGGGTCCGTGGGGTAAAATGCGGGGAACCAGGCGGGCGTGGCGGGTAGACACCCATGTAACCACAACCACCTCATGGTAGTAAGAAGTTTGACACCCGGCCCAGGTCCCTCGGCCTTTCCTGGAATCCGCTAGAACAATTCTAGGTGCTTATATTAAGGAATTAAGGCCTCTGGGGCTCCGTGGGGCAAAATGCGGGGAACCAGGAGAGCGTGGCGGGTAGACACCCATGTACGCACAACCACCTCATAGTGGTAAGTAGTTTGATACCCGGCCCTGGTCCCTCGGCCCTTCGTGGAATCCGCTAGAGCAAATTTTGGTGCTTATATTAAGGAATTAAAGCTTCTGGTGGTTCGTGGGGCAATATGCGGGGAACCAGGAGGGCGTGGCGGGTAGGCACCCATGTACGCACAACCACCTTATGGTGGTAAGAAGTTTGTCACCCTGCCCAGGTCCCTCGGCCTTTCCTGGAATCCGCTAGAGCAATTCTAGGTGCTTATATTAAGGAATTAAGGACTCTGGGGGTCCGTGGGGTAAAATGCGGAGAACCAGGAGGGCGTGGCGGGTAGACACCCATGTACGCACAACCACCTCATGGTGGTAAGAAGTTTGACACCCGGCCCAGGTCCCTCGGCCCTTCGTGGAATCCGCTAGAGCAATTCCAGGTGCTTATATTAAGGAAATAAGGCCTCTGGGGGTCCGTGGGGCAAAATGCGGGGAACCAGGAGGGCGTGGCGGGTAGGCACCCATGTACGCACAACCACCTCATGGTGGTAAGAAGTTTGTCTCCCGGCCCAGGTCCCTCGGCCCGGAATCCGCTAGAACAATTCTAGGTGCTTATATTAAAGAATAAAGGTTTCTGGGGGTCCTTGGTGCAAAATGCGGGGAACCAGGAGGGCGTGGCGGGTAGGCTCCCATGTACGCACAACCACCTCATGGTGGTAAGAAGTTTGACACCCGGCCTCGGTCCCTAGGCCCTTCCTGGAATCCGCTAGTGCAATTCCAGGTGCTTATATTAAGGAATTAAGGCCTCTGGGGGTCCGTGGGGTAAAATGCGGGGAACCAGGCGGGCGTGGCAGGTAGACACCCATGTAGCCACAACCACCTCATGGTAGTAAGAAGTTTGACACCCGGCCCAGGTCCCTCGGCCTTTCCTGGAATCCGCTAGAACAATTCTAGGTGCTTATATTACGGTATTAAGGCCTCTGGGGTTCCGTGGGGCAAAATGCGGGGAACCAGGAGGGCGTGGCGGATAGGCACCCATGTACGCACAACCACCTCATGGTGGTAAGTACTTTGATACCTGGCCCAGGTCCCTCGGCCCTACCTGAAATCCTCTAGAGCAAATCTAGGTGCTTATATTAAGGAATTAAGGCATCTGGGGGTCCGTGGGGCAAAATGCAGGGAACGAGGGGGGCGTGGCGGGTAGGCACCAATGTACGCACAACCACCTCATGGTGGTAAGAAGTTTGACACCCGGCCCAGGTCTTTCGGCCCTTCTTGGGATCCGCTAGAGCAATTCTATGTGCTTATATTAAGCAATTAAGGCCTCTGGGGGTCCGTGGGGCAAAATGCGGCGAACCAAAAAAGCGTGGCGGGTAAGCACCCAAGTACGCACAACCACCACATGGTGGTAAGAAGTTTGACACCCGGCCCAGGTCCCTAGGCCCTTCCTGGAATTCGCTAGAGCAATTCCAGGTGCTTATATTAAGGAATTAAGGCCTCTGGGGCTCCGTGGGGCAAAATGCGGGGAACCAGGAGGGCGTGGCGGGTAGACACCTATGTACGCACAACCACCTCATGGTGGTAAGTAGTTTGATACCCGGCCCTGGTCCCTCGGCCCTTCGTGGAATCCGCTAGAGCAAAGCTAGGTGCTTATATTAAGGAATTAAGGCCTCTGGGGGTCCGTGGGGCAAAATGCGGGAAGCCAGGAGGGCGTGGCGGGTAGACACCCATGTAGGCACAACCACATCATGGTGGTAAGAAGTTTGACACCCGGTCCAAATCCCTCGGCCCTTCCCGGAATCCGCTAGAACAATTCTAGGTGCTTATATTGAGGAATTAAGGCCTCTTGGGGTCCGTTGGGCAAAATGCGGGGAACCAGGAGGGCGTGGCGGCTAGGCACCCATGTACGCACAACCACCTCATGGTGGTAAAAAGTTTTACACCCGGCCCACGTCCCTCGGCCCTTCGTGGAATCCGCTAGAGCAAATCTAGGTGCTTATATTAAGGAATTAAGGCCTCTGGGGCTCCGTGGGGCAAAATGCGGGGAACCAGGAGGGCGTGGCGGGTAGACACCCATGTACGCACAACCACCTCATGGTGGTAAGTAGTTTGATACCCGGCCCTGGTCCCTCGGCCTTTCGTGGAATCCGCTAGAGCAATTCTTGGTGGTTATATTAAGGAATTAAAGCTTCTGGTGGTTCGTGGGGCATTATGCGGGGAACCAAGACGGCGTGGCGGGTAGGCACCCATGTACGCACAACCACCTCATGATGGTAAGAAGTTTGACACCCGGCCCAAATCCCTCGGCCCTTCCCGAAATCCGCTAGAACAATTCTAGGTGCTTATATTAAGGAATTAAGGCCTCTTGGGGTCCGTTGGGCAAAATGCGGGGAACCAGGAGGGCGTGGCGGCTAGGCACCCATGTACGCACAACCACCTCATGGTGGTAAAAAGTTTTACACCCGGCCCACGTCCCTCGGCCCTTCGTGGAATCCGCTAGAGCAAATCTAGGTGCTTATATTAAGGAATTAAGGCCTCTGGGGCTCCGTGGGGCAAAATGCGGGGAACCAGGAGGGCGTGGCGGGTAGACACCCATGTACGCACAACCACCTCATGGTGGTAAGTAGTTTGATACCCGGCCCTGGTCCCTCGGCCTTTCGTGGAATCCGCTAGAGCAAATCTTGGTGGTTATATTAAGGAATTAAAGCTTCTGGTGGTTCGTGGGGCATTATGCGGGGAACCAAGACGGCGTGGCGGGTAGGCACCCATGTACGCACAACCACCTTATGGTGGTAAGAAGTTTGTCACCCGGCCCAGATCCCTCGGCCTTTCCTGGAATCCGCTAGAGCAATTCTAGGTGCTTATATTAAGGAATTAAGGCCTCTGGGGGTCCGTGGGGCAAAATGCAGGGAACGAGGGGGGCGTGGCGGGTAGGCACCCATGTACGCACAACCACCACATGGTGATAAGAACTTTGACACCCGGCCCAGGTCCCTCGGCCCTTCTTGGGATCCGCTAGAGCAATTCTATGTGCTTATATTAAGGAATTAAGGCCTCTGGGGGTCCGTGGGGCAAAATGCGGGGAACCAGAAAAGCGTGGCGGGTAGGCTCCCAAGTACGCACAACTACCTCATGGTGGTAAGAAGTTTGACACCCGGCCCAGGTCCCTCGGCCCTTCGTGGAATCCGCTCGAGCAATTCCAGGTGCTTATATTAAGGAAATAAGGCCTCTGGGGGTCCGTGGGGCAAAATGCGGGGAACCAGGAGGGCTTGGCGGGTAGCCACCCATGTACGCACAACCACCTCATGGTGGTAAGAAGTTTGACACCCGGTCCAGGTCCCTCGGCCCTTCTTCGGATCCGCTAGAGCAATTCTATGTGCTTATATTAAGGAATTAAGGCCTCTGGGGGTCCATGGGGCAAAATGCGGGGAACCAGAAAAGCGTGGCGGGTAGGCACCCATGTACGCACAACCACCTCATGGTGGTAAGAAGTTTGACAACCGGCCCAGGTCCCTCGGCCCTTCGTGGAATCCGCTAGAGCAATTCTAGTTGCTTATATTAAGGAATTAAGGCCTCTTGGGGTTCGTGGGTCAAAATGCGGGGAACCAGGAGGGCGTGGCGGCTAGGCACTCATGTACGCACAACCACCTTATGGTGGTAAGAAGTTTGTCACCCGGCCCAGGTCTCTCGGCCCTTCCTGGAATCCGCTAGAGCAATTCTAGGTGCTTATATTAAGGAATTAAGGCCTCTGGGGCTCCGTGGGGCAAAATGCGGGGAACCAGGAGAGCGTGGCGGGTAGACACCCATGTACGCACAACCACCTCATAGTGGTAAGTAGTTTGATACCCGGCCCTGGTCCCTCGGCCCTTCGTGGAATCCGCTAGAGCAAATTTTGGTGCTTATATTAAGGAATTAAAGCTTCTGGTGGTTCGTGGGGCAATATGCGGGGAACCAGGAGGGCGTGGCGGGTAGGCACCCATGTACGCACAACCACCTTATGGTGGTAAGAAGTTTGTCACCCTGCCCAGGTCCCTCGGCCTTTCCTGGAATCCGCTAGAGCAATTCTAGGTGCTTATATTAAGGAATTAAGGACTCTGGGGGCCCGTGGGGTAAAATGCGGGGAACCAGGAGGGCGTGGCGGGTAGACACCCATGTACGCACAACCACCTCATGGTGGTAAGAAGTTTGACACCCGGCCCAGGTCCCTCGGCCCTTCGTGGAATCCGCTAGAGCAATTCCAGGTGCTTATATTAAGGAAATAAGGCCTCTGGGGGTCCGTGGGGCAAAATGCGGGGAACCAGGAGGGCGTGGCGGGTAGGCTCCCATGTACGCACAACCACCTCATGGTGGTAAGAAGTTTGACACCCGGCCTCGGTCCCTAGGCCCTTCCTGGATTCCGCTAGTGCAATTCCAGGTGCTTATATTAAGGAATTAAGGCCTCTGGGGGTCCTTGGTGCAAAATGCGGGGAACCAGGAGGGCGTGGCGGGTAGGCTCCCATGTACGCACAACCACCTCATGGTGGTAAGAAGTTTGACACCCGGCCTCGGTCCCTAGGCCCTTCCTGGATTCCGCTAGTGCAATTCCAGGTGCTTATATTAAGGAATTAAGGCCTCTGGGGGTCCGTGGGGTAAAATGCGGGGAACCAGGCGGGCGTGGCGGGTAGACACCCATGTAACCACAACCACCTCATGGTAGTAAGAAGTTTGACACCCGGCCCAGGTCCCTCGGCCTTTCCTGGAATCCGCTAGAACAATTCTAGGTGCTTATATTAAGGAATTAAGGCCTCTGGGGCTCCGTGGGGCAAAATGCGGGGAACCAGGAGAGCGTGGCGGGTAGACACCCATGTACGCACAACCACCTCATAGTGGTAAGTAGTTTGATACCCGGCCCTGGTCCCTCGGCCCTTCGTGGAATCCGCTAGAGCAAATTTTGGTGCTTATATTAAGGAATTAAAGCTTCTGGTGGTTCGTGGGGCAATATGCGGGGAACCAGGAGGGCGTGGCGGGTAGGCACCCATGTACGCACAACCACCTTATGGTGGTAAGAAGTTTGTCACCCGGCCCTGGTCCCTCGGCCCTTCGTGGAATCCGCTAGAGCAAAGCTAGGTGCTTATATTAAGGAATTAAAGCTTCTGGTGGTTCGTGGGGCAATATGCGGGGAACCAAGACGGCGTGGCGGGTAGGCACCCATGTACGCATAACCACCATATGGTGGTAAGAAGTTTGTTACCCGGCCCAGGTCCCTCGGCCTTTCCTAGAATCCGTTAGAGCAATTCTAGGTGCTTATATTAAGGAATAAAGGCCTCTGGGGGTCCGTGGGGCAAAATGCAGGGAACGAGGGGGGCGTGGCGGGTAGGCACCAAAGTACGCACAACCACCTCATGGTGGTAAGAAGTTTGACACCCGGCCTCGGTCCCTAGGCCCTTCCTGGATTCCGCTAGTGCAATTCCAGGTGCTTATATTAAGGAATTAAGGCCTCTGGGGCTCCGTGGGGCAAAATGCGGGGAACCAGGAGGGGGTGGCGGGTAGACACCCATGTACGCACAACCACCTCATGGTGGTAAGTAGTTTGATACCCGGCCCTGGTCCCTCGGCCCTTCGTGGAATCCGCTAGAGCAAAGCTAGGTGCTTATATTAAGGAATTAAGGCCTCTGGGGGTCCGTGGGGCAAAATGCGGGAAGCCAGGAGGGCGTGGCGGGTAGACACCCATGTAGGCACAACCACATCATGGTGGTAAGAAGTTTGACACCCGGTCCAAATCCCTCGGCCCTTCCCGGAATCGGAATCCGCTAGAACAATTCTAGGTGCTTATATTGAGGAATTAAGGCCTCTTGGGGTCCGTTGGGCAAAATGCGGGGAACCAGGAGGACGTGGCGGCTAGGCACCCATGTACGCACAACCACCTCATGGTGGTAAAAAGTTTTACACCCGGCCCACGTCCCTCGGCCCTTCGTGGAATCCGCTAGAGCAAATCTAGGTGCTTATATTAAGGAATTAAGGCCTCTGGGGCTCCGTGGGGCAAAATGCGGGGAACCAGGAGGGCGTGGCGGGTAGACACCCATGTACGCACAACCACCTCATGGTGGTAAGTAGTTTGATACCCGGCCCTGGTCCCTCGGCCTTTCGTGGAATCCGCTAGAGCAATTCTTGGTGGTTATATTAAGGAATTAAAGCTTCTGGTGGTTCGTGGGGCATTATGCGGGGAACCAAGACGGCGTGGCGGGTAGGCACCCATGTACGCACAACCACCTCATGATGGTAAGAAGTTTGACACCCGGCCCAAATCCCTCGGCCCTTCCCGGAATCCGCTAGAACAATTCTAGGTGCTTATATTAAGGAATTAAGGCCTCTTGGGGTCCGTTGGGCAAAATGCGGGGAACCAGGAGGGCGTGGCGGCTAGGCACCCATGTACGCACAACCACCTCATGGTGGTAAAAAGTTTTACACCCGGCCCACGTCCCTCGGCCCTTCGTGGAATCCGCTAGAGCAAATCTAGGTGCTTATATTAAGGAATTAAGGCCTCTGGGGCTCCGTGGGGCAAAATGCGGGGAACCAGGAAGGCGTGGCGGGTAGACACCCATGTACGCGCAACCACCTCATGGTGGTAAGAAGTTTGACACCCGGCCCAGGTCCTTCGACCCTTCTTGGGATCCGCAAGAGCAATTCTATGTGCTTATATTAAGGAATTAAGGCCTCTGGGGGTCCGTGGGGCAAAATGCGGGGAACCAGAAAAACGTGGCGCGTAGGCACCCAAGTACGCACAACCACCACATGGTGGTAAGAAGTTTGACACCCGGCCCAGGTCCCTCGGCCCATCCTGGAATCCGCTAGAGCAATTCTTTGTGCTTATATTAAGGAATTAAAGCTTCTGGTGGTTCGTGGGGCAAAATGCGGGGAACCAGGAGGGCGTGGCGGGTAGACACCCATGTACGCACAACCACCTCATGGTGGTAAGTAGTTTGATACCCGGCCCTGGTCCCTCGGCCCTTCGTGGAATCCGCTAGAGCAAATCTTGGTGCTTATATTAAGGAATTAAAGCTTCTGGTGGTTCGTGGGGCAATATGCGGGGAACCAAGACGGCGTGGCTGGTAGGCACCCATGTACGCATAACCACCATATGGTGGTAAGAAGTTTGTCACCCGGCCCAGGTCCCTCGGCCTTTCCTAGAATCTGTTAGAGCAATTCTAGGTGCTTATATTAAGGAATTAAGGCCTCTTGGGGACCGTGGGGCAAAATGCAGGGAACGAGGGGGGCGTGGCGGGTAGGCACCAATGTACGCACAACCACTTCATGGTGGTAAGAAGTTTGACACCCGGCCCAGGTCTTTCGGCCCTTCTTGGGATCCGCTAGAGCAATTCTATGGGCTTATATTAAGCAATTAAGGCCTCTGGGGGTCCGTGGGGCAAAATGCGGCGAACCAAAAAAGCGTGGCGGGTAGGCACCCAAGTACGCACAACCACCACATGGTGGTAAGAAGTTTGACACCCGGCCCAGGTCCCTAGGCCCTTCCTGGAATCCGCTAGAGCAATTCCAGGTGCTTATATTAAGGAATTAAGGCCTCTGGGGCTCCGTGGGGCAAAATGCGGGGAACCAGGAGGGCGTGGCGGGTAGACACCCATGTACGCACAACCACCTCATGGTGGTAAGTAGTTTGATACCCGGCCCTGGTCCCTCGGCCCTTCGTGGAATCCGCTAGAGCAAAGCTAGGTGCTTATATTAAGGAATTAAAGCTTCTGGTGGTTCGTGGGGCAATATGCGGGGAACCAAGACGGCGTGGCGGGTAGGCACCCATGTACGCATAACCACCATATGGTGGTAAGAAGTTTGTCACCCGGCCCAGGTCCCTCGGCCTTTCCTAGAATCCGTTAGAGCAATTCTAGGTGCTTATATTAAGGAATAAAGGCCTCTGGGGGTCCGTGGGGCAAAATGCAGGGAACGAGGGGGGCGTGGCGGGTAGGCACCAATGTACGCACAACCACCTCATGGTGGTAAGAAGTTTGACACCCGGCCCAGGTCTTTCGGCCCTTCTTGGGATCCGCTAGAGCAATTCTATGTGCTTATATTAAGCAATTAAGGCCTCTGGGGGTCCGTGGGGCAAAATGCGGCGAACCAAAAAAGCGTGGCGGGTAGGCACCCAAGTACGCACAACCACCACATGGTGGTAAGAAGTTTGACACCCGGCCCAGGTCCCTAGGCCCTTCCTGGAATCCGCTAGAGCAATTCCAGGTGCTTATATTAAGGAATTAAGGCCTCTGGGGCTCCGTGGGGCAAAATGCGGGGAACCAGGAGGGGGTGGCGGGTAGACACCCATGTACGCACAACCACCTCATGGTGGTAAGTAGTTTGATACCCGGCCCTGGTCCCTCGGCCCTTCGTGGAATCCGCTAGAGCAAAGCTAGGTGCTTATATTAAGGAATTAAGGCCTCTGGGGGTCCGTGGGGCAAAATGCGGGAAGCCAGGAGGGCGTGGCGGGTAGACACCCATGTAGGCACAACCACATCATGGTGGTAAGAAGTTTGACACCCGGTCCAAATCCCTCGGCCCTTCCCGGAATCCGCTAGAACAATTCTAGGTGCTTATATTGAGGAATTAAGCCCTCTTGGGGTCCGTTGGGCAAAATGCGGGGAACCAGGAGGGCGTGGCGGCTAGGCACCCATGTACGCACAACCACCTCATGGTGGTAAAAAGTTTTACACCCGGCCCACGTCCCTCGGCCCTTCGTGGAATCCGCTAGAGCAAATCTAGGTGCTTATATTAAGGAATTAAGGCCTCTGGGGCTCCGTGGGGCAAAATGCGGGGAACCAAGAGGGCGTGGCGGGTAGACACCCATGTACGCACAACCACCTCATGGTGGTAAGTAGTTTGATACCCGGCCCTGGTCCCTCGGCCTTTCGTGGAATCCGCTAGAGCAATTCTTGGTGGTTATATTAAGGAATTAAAGCTTCTGGTGGTTCGTGGGGCATTATGCGGGGAACCAAGACGGCGTGGCGGGTAGGCACCCATGTACGCACAACCACCTCATGATGGTAAGAAGTTTGACACCCGGCCCAAATCCCTCGGCCCTTCCCGGAATCCGCTAGAACAATTCTAGGTGCTTATATTAAGGAATTAAGGCCTCTTGGGGTCCGTTGGGCAAAATGCGGGGAACCAGGAGGGCGTGGCGGCTAGGCACCCATGTACGCACAACCACCTCATGGTGGTAAAAAGTTTTACACCCGGCCCACGTCCCTCGGCCCTTCGTGGAATCCGCCAGAGCAAATCTAGGTGCTTATATTAAGGAATTAAGGCCTCTGGGGCTCCGTGGGGCAAAATGCGGGGAACCAGGAGGGCGTGGCGGGTAGACACCCATGTACGCACAACCACCTCATGGTGGTAAGTAGTTTGATACCCGGCCCTGGTCCCTCGGCCTTTCGTGGAATCCGCTAGAGCAAATCTTGGTGGTTATATTAAGGAATTAAAGCTTCTGGTGGTTCGTGGGGCATTATGCGGGGAACCAAGACGGCGTGGCGGGTAGGCACCCATGTACGCACAACCACCTTATGGTGGTAAGAAGTTTGTCACCCGGCCCAGATCCCTCGGCCTTTCCTGGAATCCGCTAGAGCAATTCTAGGTGCTTATATTAAGGAATTAAGGCCTCTGGGGGTCCGTGGGGCAAAATGCAGGGAACGAGGGGGGCGTGGCGGGTAGGCACCCATGTACGCACAACCACCACATGGTGATAAGAACTTTGACACTCGGCCCAGGTCCCTCGGCCCTTCTTGGGATCCGCTAGAGCAATTCTATGTGCTTATATTAAGGAATTAAGGCCTCTGGGGGTCCGTGGGGCAAAATGCGGGGAACCAGAAAAGCGTGGCGGGTAGGCTCCCAAGTACGCACAACTACCTCATGGTGGTAAGAAGTTTGACACCCGGCCCAGGTCCCTCGGCCCTTCGTGGAATCCGCTCGAGCAATTCCAGGTGCTTATATTAAGGAAATAAGGCCTCTGGGGGTCCGTGGGGCAAAATGCGGGGAACCAGGAGGGCTTGGCGGGTAGCCACCCATGTACGCACAACCACCTCATGGTGGTAAGAAGTTTGACACCCGGTCCAGGTCCCTCGGCCCTTCTTCGGATCCGCTAGAGCAATTCTATGTGCTTATATTAAGGAATTAAGGCCTCTGGGGGTCCATGGGGCAAAATGCGGGGAACCAGAAAAGCGTGGCGGGTAGGCACCCATGTACGCACAACCACCTCATGGTGGTAAGAAGTTTGACAACCGGCCCAGGTCCCTCGGCCCTTCGTGGAATCCGCTAGAGCAATTCTAGTTGCTTATATTAAGGAATTAAGGCCTCTTGGGGTTCGTGGGTCAAAATGCGGGGAACCAGGAGGGCGTGGCGGCTAGGCACTTATGTACGCACAACCACCTTATGGTGGTAAGAAGTTTGTCACCCGGCCCAGGTCTCTCGGCCCTTCCTGGAATCCGCTAGAGCAATTCTAGGTGCTTATATTAAGGAATTAAGGCCTCTGGGGCTCCGTGGGGCAAAATGCGGGGAACCAGGAGAGCGTGGCGGGTAGACACCCATGTACGCACAACCACCTCATAGTGGTAAGTAGTTTGATACCCGGCCCTGGTCCCTCGGCCCTTCGTGGAATCCGCTAGAGCAAATTTTGGTGCTTATATTAAGGAATTAAAGCTTCTGGTGGTTCGTGGGGCAATATGCGGGGAACCAGGAGGGCGTGGCGGGTAGGCACCCATGTACGCACAACCACCTTATGGTGGTAAGAAGTTTGACACCCGGCCCAGGTCCCTCGGCCCTTCGTGGAATCCGCTAGAGCAATTCCAGGTGCTTATATTAAGGAAATAAGGCCTCTGGGGGTCCGTGGGGCAAAATGCGGGGAACCAGGAGGGCGTGGCGGGTAGGCACCCATGTACGCACAACCACCTCATGGTGGTAAGAAGTTTGTCACCCGGCCCAGGTCCCTCGGCCCTTCCTGGAATCCGCTAAAACAATTCTAGGTGCTTATATTAAAGAATAACGGTTTCTGGGGGTCCTTGGTGCAAAATGCGGGGAACCAGGAGGGCGTGGCGGGTAGGCTCCCATGTACGCACAACCACCTCATGGTGGTAAGAAGTTTGACACCCGGCCTCGGTCCCTAGGCCCTTCCTGGATTCCGCTAGTGCAATTCCAGGTGCTTATATTAAGGAATTAAGGCCTCTGGGGGTCCGTGGGGTAAAATGCGGGGAACCAGGCGGGCGTGGCGGGTAGACACCCATGTAACCACAACCACCTCATGGTAGTAAGAAGTTTGACACCCGGCCCAGGTCCCTCGGCCTTTCCTGGAATCCGCTAGAACAATTCTAGGTGCTTATATTAAGGAATTAAGGCCTCTGGGGCTCCGTGGGGCAAAATGCGGGGAACCAGGAGAGCGTGGCGGGTAGACACCCATGTACGCACAACCACCTCATAGTGGTAAGTAGTTTGATACCCGGCCCTGGTCCCTCGGCCCTTCGTGGAATCCGCTAGAGCAAATTTTGGTGCTTATATTAAGGAATTAAAGCTTCTGGTGGTTCGTGGGGCAATATGCGGGGAACCAGGAGGGCGTGGCGGGTAGGCACCCATGTACGCACAACCACCTTATGGTGGTAAGAAGTTTGTCACCCTGCCCAGGTCCCTCGGCCTTTCCTGGAATCCGCTAGAGCAATTCTAGGTGCTTATATTAAGGAATTAAGGACTCTGGGGGTCCGTGGGGTAAAATGCGGAGAACCAGGAGGGCGTGGCGGGTAGACACCCATGTACGCACAACCACCTCATGGTGGTAAGAAGTTTGACACCCGGCCCAGGTCCCTCGGCCCTTCGTGGAATCCGCTAGAGCAATTCCAGGTGCTTATATTAAGGAAATAAGGCCTCTGGGGGTCCGTGGGGCAAAATGCGGGGAACCAGGAGGGCGTGGCGGGTAGGCACCCATGTACGCACAACCACCTCATGGTGGTAAGAAGTTTGTCTCCCGGCCCAGGTCCCTCGGCCCGGAATCCGCTAGAACAATTCTAGGTGCTTATATTAAAGAATAAAGGTTTCTGGGGGTCCTTGGTGCAAAATGCGGGGAACCAGGAGGGCGTGGCGGGTAGGCTCCCATGTACGCACAACCACCTCATGGTGGTAAGAAGTTTGACACCCGGCCTCGGTCCCTAGGCCCTTCCTGGAATCCGCTAGTGCAATTCCAGGTGCTTATATTAAGGAATTAAGGCCTCTGGGGGTCCGTGGGGTAAAATGCGGGGAACCAGGCGGGCGTGGCGGGTAGACACCCATGTAGCCACAACCACCTCATGGTAGTAAGAAGTTTGACACCCGGCCCAGGTCCCTCGGCCTTTCCTGGAATCCGCTAGAACAATTCTAGGTGCTTATATTACGGTATTAAGGCCTCTGGGGTTCCGTGGGGCAAAATGCGGGGAACCAGGAGGGCGTGGCGGATAGGCACCAATGTACGCACAACCACCTCATGGTGGTAAGTACTTTGATACCTGGCTCAAGTCCCTCGGCCCTACCTGAAATCCTCTAGAGCAAATCTAGGTGCTTATATTAAGGAATTAAGGCATCTGGGGGTCCGTGGGGCAAAATGCAGGGAACGAGGGGGGCGTGGCGGGTAGGCACCAATGTACGCACAACCACCTCATGGTGGTAAGAAGTTTGACACCCGGCCCAGGTCTTTCGGCCCTTCTTGGGATCCGCTAGAGCAATTCTATGTGCTTATATTAAGCAATTAAGGCCTCTGGGGGTCCGTGGGGCAAAATGCGGCGAACCAAAAAAGCGTGGCGGGTAGGCACCCAAGTACGCACAACCACCACATGGTGGTAAGAAGTTTGACACCCGGCCCAGGTCCCTAGGCCCTTCCTGGAATTCGCTAGAGCAATTCCAGGTGCTTATATTAAGGAATTAAGGCCTCTGGGGCTCCGTGGGGCAAAATGCGGGGAACCAGGAGGGCGTGGCGGGTAGACACCTATGTACGCACAACCACCTCATGGTGGTAAGTAGTTTGATACCCGGCCCTGGTCCCTCGGCCCTTCGTGGAATCCGCTAGAGCAAAGCTAGGTGCTTATATTAAGGAATTAAGGCCTCTGGGGGTCCGTGGGGCAAAATGCGGGAAGCCAGGAGGGCGTGGCGGGTAGACACCCATGTAGGCACAACCACATCATGGTGGTAAGAAGTTTGACACCCGGTCCAAATCCCTCGGCCCTTCCCGGAATCCGCTAGAACAATTCTAGGTGCTTATATCGAGGAATTAAGGCCTCTTGGGGTCCGTTGGGCAAAATGCGGGGAACCAGGAGGGCGTGGCGGCTAGGCACCCATGTACGCACAACCACCTCATGGTGGTAAAAAGTTTTACACCCGGCCCACGTCCCTCGGCCCTTCGTGGAATCCGCTAGAGCAAATCTAGGTGCTTATATTAAGGAATTAAGGCCTCTGGGGCTCCGTGGGGCAAAATGCGGGGAACCAGGAGGGCGTGGCGGGTAGACACCCATGTACGCACAACCACCTCATGGTGGTAAGTAGTTTGATACCCGGCCCTGGTCCCTCGGCCTTTCGTGGAATCCGCTAGAGCAATTCTTGGTGGTTATATTAAGGAATTAAAGCTTCTGGTGGTTCGTGGGGCATTATGCGGGGAACCAAGACGGCGTGGCGGGTAGGCACCCATGTACGCACAACCACCTCATGATGGTAAGAAGTTTGACACCCGGCCCAGGTCCCTCGGCCTTTCCTGGAATCCGCTAGAGCAATTCTAGGTGCTTATATTAAGGAATTAAGGACTCTGGGGGTCCGTGGGGTAAAATGCGGAGAACCAGGAGGGCGTGGCGGGTAGACACCCATGTACGCACAACCACCTCATGGTGGTAAGAAGTTTGACACCCGGCCCAGGTCCCTCGGCCCTTCGTGGAATCCGCTAGAGCAATTCCAGGTGCTTATATTAAGGAAATAAGGCCTCTGGGGGTCCGTGGGGCAAAATGCGGGGAACCAGGAGGGCGTGGCGGGTAGGCACCCATGTACGCACAACCACCTCATGGTGGTAAGAAGTTTGTCTCCCGGCCCAGGTCCCTCGGCCCGGAATCCGCTAGAACAATTCTAGGTGCTTATATTAAAGAATAAAGGTTTCTGGGGGTCCTTGGTGCAAAATGCGGGGAACCAGGAGGGCGTGGCGGGTAGGCTCCCATGTACGCACAACCACCTCATGGTGGTAAGAAGTTTGACACCCGGCCTCGGTCCCTAGGCCCTTCCTGGAATCCGCTAGTGCAATTCCAGGTGCTTATATTAAGGAATTAAGGCCTCTGGGGGTCCGTGGGGTAAAATGCGGGGAACCAGGCGGGCGTGGCGGGTAGACACCCATGTAGCCACAACCACCTCATGGTAGTAAGAAGTTTGACACCCGGCCCAGGTCCCTCGGCCTTTCCTGGAATCCGCTAGAACAATTCTAGGTGCTTATATTACGGTATTAAGGCCTCTGGGGTTCCGTGGGGCAAAATGCGGGGAACCAGGAGGGCGTGGCGGATAGGCACCAATGTACGCACAACCACCTCATGGTGGTAAGTACTTTGATACCTGGCTCAAGTCCCTCGGCCCTACCTGAAATCCTCTAGAGCAAATCTAGGTGCTTATATTAAGGAATTAAGGCATCTGGGGGTCCGTGGGGCAAAATGCAGGGAACGAGGGGGGCGTGGCGGGTAGGCACCAATGTACGCACAACCACCTCATGGTGGTAAGAAGTTTGACACCCGGCCCAGGTCTTTCGGCCCTTCTTGGGATCCGCTAGAGCAATTCTATGTGCTTATATTAAGCAATTAAGGCCTCTGGGGGTCCGTGGGGCAAAATGCGGCGAACCAAAAAAGCGTGGCGGGTAGGCACCCAAGTACGCACAACCACCACATGGTGGTAAGAAGTTTGACACCCGGCCCAGGTCCCTAGGCCCTTCCTGGAATTCGCTAGAGCAATTCCAGGTGCTTATATTAAGGAATTAAGGCCTCTGGGGCTCCGTGGGGCAAAATGCGGGGAACCAGGAGGGCGTGGCGGGTAGACACCTATGTACGCACAACCACCTCATGGTGGTAAGTAGTTTGATACCCGGCCCTGGTCCCTCGGCCCTTCGTGGAATCCGCTAGAGCAAAGCTAGGTGCTTATATTAAGGAATTAAGGCCTCTGGGGGTCCGTGGGGCAAAATGCGGGAAGCCAGGAGGGCGTGGCGGGTAGACACCCATGTAGGCACAACCACATCATGGTGGTAAGAAGTTTGACACCCGGTCCAAATCCCTCGGCCCTTCCCGGAATCCGCTAGAACAATTCTAGGTGCTTATATCGAGGAATTAAGGCCTCTTGGGGTCCGTTGGGCAAAATGCGGGGAACCAGGAGGGCGTGGCGGCTAGGCACCCATGTACGCACAACCACCTCATGGTGGTAAAAAGTTTTACACCCGGCCCACGTCCCTCGGCCCTTCGTGGAATCCGCTAGAGCAAATCTAGGTGCTTATATTAAGGAATTAAGGCCTCTGGGGCTCCGTGGGGCAAAATGCGGGGAACCAGGAGGGCGTGGCGGGTAGACACCCATGTACGCACAACCACCTCATGGTGGTAAGTAGTTTGATACCCGGCCCTGGTCCCTCGGCCTTTCGTGGAATCCGCTAGAGCAATTCTTGGTGGTTATATTAAGGAATTAAAGCTTCTGGTGGTTCGTGGGGCATTATGCGGGGAACCAAGACGGCGTGGCGGGTAGGCACCCATGTACGCACAACCACCTCATGATGGTAAGAAGTTTGACACCCGGCCCAAATCCCTCGGCCCTTCCCGAAATCCGCTAGAACAATTCTAGGTGCTTATATTAAGGAATTAAGGCCTCTTGGGGTCCGTTGGGCAAAATGCGGGGAACCAGGAGGGCGTGGCGGCTAGGCACCCATGTACGCACAACCACCTCATGGTGGTAAAAAGTTTTACACCCGGCCCACGTCCCTCGGCCCTTCGTGGAATCCGCTAGAGCAAATCTAGGTGCTTATATTAAGGAATTAAGGCCTCTGGGGCTCCGTGGGGCAAAATGCGGGGAACCAGGAGGGCGTGGCGGGTAGACACCCATGTACGCACAACCACCTCATGGTGGTAAGTAGTTTGATACCCGGCCCTGGTCCCTCGGCCTTTCGTGGAATCCGCTAGAGCAAATCTTGGTGGTTATATTAAGGAATTAAAGCTTCTGGTGGTTCGTGGGGCATTATGCGGGGAACCAAGACGGCGTGGCGGGTAGGCACCCATGTACGCACAACCACCTTATGGTGGTAAGAAGTTTGTCACCCGGCCCAGATCCCTCGGCCTTTCCTGGAATCCGCTAGAGCAATTCTAGGTGCTTATATTAAGGAATTAAGGCCTCTGGGGGTCCGTGGGGCAAAATGCAGGGAACGAGGGGGGCGTGGCGGGTAGGCACCCATGTACGCACAACCACCACATGGTGATAAGAACTTTGACACCCGGCCCAGGTCCCTCGGCCCTTCTTGGGATCCGCTAGAGCAATTCTATGTGCTTATATTAAGGAATTAAGGCCTCTGGGGGTCCGTGGGGCAAAATGCGGGGAACCAGAAAAGCGTGGCGGGTAGGCTCCCAAGTACGCACAACTACCTCATGGTGGTAAGAAGTTTGACACCCGGCCCAGGTCCCTCGGCCCTTCGTGGAATCCGCTCGAGCAATTCCAGGTGCTTATATTAAGGAAATAAGGCCTCTGGGGGTCCGTGGGGCAAAATGCGGGGAACCAGGAGGGCTTGGCGGGTAGCCACCCATGTACGCACAACCACCTCATGGTGGTAAGAAGTTTGACACCCGGTCCAGGTCCCTCGGCCCTTCTTCGGATCCGCTAGAGCAATTCTATGTGCTTATATTAAGGAATTAAGGCCTCTGGGGGTCCATGGGGCAAAATGCGGGGAACCAGAAAAGCGTGGCGGGTAGGCACCCATGTACGCACAACCACCTCATGGTGGTAAGAAGTTTGACAACCGGCCCAGGTCCCTCGGCCCTTCGTGGAATCCGCTAGAGCAATTCTAGTTGCTTATATTAAGGAATTAAGGCCTCTTGGGGTTCGTGGGTCAAAATGCGGGGAACCAGGAGGGCGTGGCGGCTAGGCACTCATGTACGCACAACCACCTTATGGTGGTAAGAAGTTTGTCACCCGGCCCAGGTCTCTCGGCCCTTCCTGGAATCCGCTAGAGCAATTCTAGGTGCTTATATTAAGGAATTAAGGCCTCTGGGGCTCCGTGGGGCAAAATGCGGGGAACCAGGAGAGCGTGGCGGGTAGACACCCATGTACGCACAACCACCTCATGGTGGTAAGAAGTTTGACACCCGGCCTCGGTCCCTAGGCCCTTCCTGGATTCCGCTAGTGCAATTCCAGGTGCTTATATTAAGGAATTAAGGCCTCTGGGGGTCCTTGGTGCAAAATGCGGGGAACCAGGAGGGCGTGGCGGGTAGGCTCCCATGTACGCACAACCACCTCATGGTGGTAAGAAGTTTGACACCCGGCCTCGGTCCCTAGGCCCTTCCTGGATTCCGCTAGTGCAATTCCAGGTGCTTATATTAAGGAATTAAGGCCTCTGGGGGTCCGTGGGGTAAAATGCGGGGAACCAGGCGGGCGTGGCGGGTAGACACCCATGTAACCACAACCACCTCATGGTAGTAAGAAGTTTGACACCCGGCCCAGGTCCCTCGGCCTTTCCTGGAATCCGCTAGAACAATTCTAGGTGCTTATATTAAGGAATTAAGGCCTCTGGGGCTCCGTGGGGCAAAATGCGGGGAACCAGGAGAGCGTGGCGGGTAGACACCCATGTACGCACAACCACCTCATAGTGGTAAGTAGTTTGATACCCGGCCCTGGTCCCTCGGCCCTTCGTGGAATCCGCTAGAGCAAATTTTGGTGCTTATATTAAGGAATTAAAGCTTCTGGTGGTTCCTGGGGCAATATGCGGGGAACCAGGAGGGCGTGGCGGGTAGGCACCCATGTACGCACAACCACCTTATGGTGGTAAGAAGTTTGTCACCCTGCCCAGGTCCCTCGGCCTTTCCTGGAATCCGCTAGAGCAATTCTAGGTGCTTATATTAAGGAATTAAGGACTCTGGGGGTCCGTGGGGCAAAATGCGGGGAACCAGGAGGGCGTGGCGGGTAGACACCCATGTACGCACAACCACCTCATGGTGGTAAGTAGTTTGATACCCGGCCCTGGTCCCTCGGCCCTTCGTGGAATCCGCTAGAGCAAAGCTAGGTGCTTATATTAAGGAATTAAGGCCTCTGGGGGTCCGTGGGGCAAAATGCGGGAAGCCAGGAGGGCGTGGCGGGTAGACACCCATGTAGGCACAACCACATCATGGTGGTAAGAAGTTTGACACCCGGTCCAAATCCCTCGGCCCTTCCCGGAATCCGCTAGAACAATTCTAGGTGCTTATATTGAGGAATTAAGGCCTCTTGGGGTCCGTTGGGCAAAATGCGGGGAACCAGGAGGGCGTGGCGGCTAGGCACCCATGTACGCACAACCACCTCATGGTGGTAAAAAGTTTTACACCCGGCCCACGTCCCTCGGCCCTTCGTGGAATCCGCTAGAGCAAATCTAGGTGCTTATATTAAGGAATTAAGGCCTCTGGGGCTCCGTGGGGCAAAATGCGGGGAACCAGGAGGGCGTGGCGGGTAGACACCCATGTACGCACAACCACCTCATGGTGGTAAGTAGTTTGATACCCGGCCCTGGTCCCTCGGCCTTTCGTGGAATCCGCTAGAGCAATTCTTGGTGGTTATATTAAGGAATTAAAGCTTCTGGTGGTTCGTGGGGCATTATGCGGGGAACCAAGACGGCGTGGCGGGTAGGCACCCATGTACGCACAACCACCTTATGATGGTAAGAAGTTTGACACCCGGCCCAAATCCCTCGGCCCTTCCCGGAATCCGCTAGAACAATTCTAGGTGCTTATATTAAGGAATTAAGGCCTCTTGGGGTCCGTTGGGCAAAATGCGGGGAACCAGGAGGGCGTGGCGGCTAGGCACCCATGTACGCACAACCACCTCATGGTGGTAAAAAGTTTTACACCCGGCCCACGTCCCTCGGCCCTTCGTGGAATCCGCTAGAGCAAATCTAGGTGCTTATATTAAGGAATTAAGGCCTCTGGGGCTCCGTGGGGCAAAATGCGGGGAACCAGGAGGGCGTGGCGGGTAGACACCCATGTACGCACAACCACCTCATGGTGGTAAGTAGTTTGATACCCGGCCCTGGTCCCTCGGCCTTTCGTGGAATCCGCTAGAGCAAATCTTGGTGGTTATATTAAGGAATTAAAGCTTCTGGTGGTTCGTGGGGCATTATGCGGGGAACCAAGACGGCGTGGCGGGTAGGCACCCATGTACGCACAACCACCTTATGGTGGTAAGAAGTTTGTCACCCGGCCCAGGTCCCTAGGCCCTTCCTGGAATTCGCTAGAGCAATTCCAGGTGCTTATATTAAGGAATTAAGGCCTCTGGGGCTCCGTGGGGCAAAATGCGGGGAACCAGGAGGGCGTGGCGGGTAGACACCTATGTACGCACAACCACCTCATGGTGGTAAGTAGTTTGATACCCGGCCCTGGTCCCTCGGCCCTTCGTGGAATCCGCTAGAGCAAAGCTAGGTGCTTATATTAAGGAATTAAGGCCTCTGGGGGTCCGTGGGGCAAAATGCGGGAAGCCAGGAGGGCGTGGCGGGTAGACACCCATGTAGGCACAACCACATCATGGTGGTAAGAAGTTTGACACCCGGTCCAAATCCCTCGGCCCTTCCCGGAATCCGCTAGAACAATTCTAGGTGCTTATATTGAGGAATTAAGGCCTCTTGGGGTCCGTTGGGCAAAATGCGGGGAACCAGGAGGGCGTGGCGGCTAGGCACCCATGTACGCACAACCACCTCATGGTGGTAAAAAGTTTTACACCCGGCCCACGTCCCTCGGCCCTTCGTGGAATCCGCTAGAGCAAATCTAGGTGCTTATATTAAGGAATTAAGGCCTCTGGGGCTCCGTGGGGCAAAATGCGGGGAACCAGGAGGGCGTGGCGGGTAGACACCCATGTACGCACAACCACCTCATGGTGGTAAGTAGTTTGATACCCGGCCCTGGTCCCTCGGCCTTTCGTGGAATCCGCTAGAGCAATTCTTGGTGGTTATATTAAGGAATTAAAGCTTCTGGTGGTTCGTGGGGCATTATGCGGGGAACCAAGACGGCGTGGCGGGTAGGCACCCATGTACGCACAACCACCTCATGATGGTAAGAAGTTTGACACCCGGCCCAAATCCCTCGGCCCTTCCCGAAATCCGCTAGAACAATTCTAGGTGCTTATATTAAGGAATTAAGGCCTCTTGGGGTCCGTTGGGCAAAATGCGGGGAACCAGGAGGGCGTGGCGGCTAGGCACCCATGTACGCACAACCACCTCATGGTGGTAAAAAGTTTTACACCCGGCCCACGTCCCTCGGCCCTTCGTGGAATCCGCTAGAGCAAATCTAGGTGCTTATATTAAGGAATTAAGGCCTCTGGGGCTCCGTGGGGCAAAATGCGGGGAACCAGGAGGGCGTGGCGGGTAGACACCCATGTACGCACAACCACCTCATGGTGGTAAGTAGTTTGATACCCGGCCCTGGTCCCTCGGCCTTTCGTGGAATCCGCTAGAGCAAATCTTGGTGGTTATATTAAGGAATTAAAGCTTCTGGTGGTTCGTGGGGCATTATGCGGGGAACCAAGACGGCGTGGCGGGTAGGCACCCATGTACGCACAACCACCTTATGGTGGTAAGAAGTTTGTCACCCGGCCCAGATCCCTCGGCCTTTCCTGGAATCCGCTAGAGCAATTCTAGGTGCTTATATTAAGGAATTAAGGCCTCTGGGGGTCCGTGGGGCAAAATGCAGGGAACGAGGGGGGCGTGGCGGGTAGGCACCCATGTACGCACAACCACCACATGGTGATAAGAACTTTGACACCCGGCCCAGGTCCCTCGGCCCTTCTTGGGATCCGCTAGAGCAATTCTATGTGCTTATATTAAGGAATTAAGGCCTCTGGGGGTCCGTGGGGCAAAATGCGGGGAACCAGAAAAGCGTGGCGGGTAGGCTCCCAAGTACGCACAACTACCTCATGGTGGTAAGAAGTTTGACACCCGGCCCAGGTCCCTCGGCCCTTCGTGGAATCCGCTCGAGCAATTCCAGGTGCTTATATTAAGGAAATAAGGCCTCTGGGGGTCCGTGGGGCAAAATGCGGGGAACCAGGAGGGCTTGGCGGGTAGCCACCCATGTACGCACAACCACCTCATGGTGGTAAGAAGTTTGACACCCGGTCCAGGTCCCTCGGCCCTTCTTCGGATCCGCTAGAGCAATTCTATGTGCTTATATTAAGGAATTAAGGCCTCTGGGGGTCCATGGGGCAAAATGCGGGGAACCAGAAAAGCGTGGCGGGTAGGCACCCATGTACGCACAACCACCTCATGGTGGTAAGAAGTTTGACAACCGGCCCAGGTCCCTCGGCCCTTCGTGGAATCCGCTAGAGCAATTCTAGTTGCTTATATTAAGGAATTAAGGCCTCTTGGGGTTCGTGGGTCAAAATGCGGGGAACCAGGAGGGCGTGGCGGCTAGGCACTCATGTACGCACAACCACCTTATGGTGGTAAGAAGTTTGTCACCCGGCCCAGGTCTCTCGGCCCTTCCTGGAATCCGCTAGAGCAATTCTAGGTGCTTATATTAAGGAATTAAGGCCTCTGGGGCTCCGTGGGGCAAAATGCGGGGAACCAGGAGAGCGTGGCGGGTAGACACCCATGTACGCACAACCACCTCATAGTGGTAAGTAGTTTGATACCCGGCCCTGGTCCCTCGGCCCTTCGTGGAATCCGCTAGAGCAAATTTTGGTGCTTATATTAAGGAATTAAAGCTTCTGGTGGTTCGTGGGGCAATATGCGGGGAACCAGGAGGGCGTGGCGGGTAGGCACCCATGTACGCACAACCACCTTATGGTGGTAAGAAGTTTGTCACCCTGCCCAGGTCCCTCGGCCTTTCCTGGAATCCGCTAGAGCAATTCTAGGTGCTTATATTAAGGAATTAAGGACTCTGGGGGACCGTGGGGTAAAATGCGGGGAACCAGGAGGGCGTGGCGGGTAGACACCCATGTACGCACAACCACCTCATGGTGGTAAGAAGTTTGACACCCGGCCCAGGTCCCTCGGCCCTTCGTGGAATCCGCTAGAGCAATTCCAGGTGCTTATATTAAGGAAATAAGGCCTCTGGGGGTCCGTGGGGCAAAATGCGGGGAACCAGGAGGGCGTGGCGGGTAGGCTCCCATGTACGCACAACCACCTCATGGTGGTAAGAAGTTTGACACCCGGCCTCGGTCCCTAGGCCCTTCCTGGATTCCGCTAGTGCAATTCCAGGTGCTTATATTAAGGAATTAAGGCCTCTGGGGGTCCTTGGTGCAAAATGCGGGGAACCAGGAGGGCGTGGCGGGTAGGCTCCCATGTACGCACAACCACCTCATGGTGGTAAGAAGTTTGACACCCGGCCTCGGTCCCTAGGCCCTTCCTGGATTCCGCTAGTGCAATTCCAGGTGCTTATATTAAGGAATTAAGGCCTCTGGGGGTCCGTGGGGTAAAATGCGGGGAACCAGGCGGGCGTGGCGGGTAGACACCCATGTAACCACAACCACCTCATGGTAGTAAGAAGTTTGACACCCGGCCCAGGTCCCTCGGCCTTTCCTGGAATCCGCTAGAACAATTCTAGGTGCTTATATTAAGGAATTAAGGCCTCTGGGGCTCCGTGGGGCAAAATGCGGGGAACCAGGAGAGCGTGGCGGGTAGACACCCATGTACGCACAACCACCTCATAGTGGTAAGTAGTTTGATACCCGGCCCTGGTCCCTCGGCCCTTCGTGGAATCCGCTAGAGCAAATTTTGGTGCTTATATTAAGGAATTAAAGCTTCTGGTGGTTCGTGGGGCAATATGCGGGGAACCAGGAGGGCGTGGCGGGTAGGCACCCATGTACGCACAACCACCTTATGGTGGTAAGAAGTTTGTCACCCTGCCCAGGTCCCTCGGCCTTTCCTGGAATCCGCTAGAGCAATTCTAGGTGCTTATATTAAGGAATTAAGGACTCTGGGGGTCCGTGGGGCAAAATGCGGGGAACCAGGAGGGCGTGGCGGGTAGACACCCATGTACGCACAACCACCTCATGGTGGTAAGTAGTTTGATACCCGGCCCTGGTCCCTCGGCCCTTCGTGGAATCCGCTAGAGCAAAGCTAGGTGCTTATATTAAGGAATTAAGGCCTCTGGGGGTCCGTGGGGCAAAATGCGGGAAGCCAGGAGGGCGTGGCGGGTAGACACCCATGTAGGCACAACCACATCATGGTGGTAAGAAGTTTGACACCCGGTCCAAATCCCTCGGCCCTTCCCGGAATCCGCTAGAACAATTCTAGGTGCTTATATTGAGGAATTAAGGCCTCTTGGGGTCCGTTGGGCAAAATGCGGGGAACCAGGAGGGCGTGGCGGCTAGGCACCCATGTACGCACAACCACCTCATGGTGGTAAAAAGTTTTACACCCGGCCCACGTCCCTCGGCCCTTCGTGGAATCCGCTAGAGCAAATCTAGGTGCTTATATTAAGGAATTAAGGCCTCTGGGGCTCCGTGGGGCAAAATGCGGGGAACCAGGAGGGCGTGGCGGGTAGACACCCATGTACGCACAACCACCTCATGGTGGTAAGTAGTTTGATACCCGGCCCTGGTCCCTCGGCCTTTCGTGGAATCCGCTAGAGCAATTCTTGGTGGTTATATTAAGGAATTAAAGCTTCTGGTGGTTCGTGGGGCATTATGCGGGGAACCAAGACGGCGTGGCGGGTAGGCACCCATGTACGCACAACCACCTTATGATGGTAAGAAGTTTGACACCCGGCCCAAATCCCTCGGCCCTTCCCGGAATCCGCTAGAACAATTCTAGGTGCTTATATTAAGGAATTAAGGCCTCTTGGGGTCCGTTGGGCAAAATGCGGGGAACCAGGAGGGCGTGGCGGCTAGGCACCCATGTACGCACAACCACCTCATGGTGGTAAAAAGTTTTACACCCGGCCCACGTCCCTCGGCCCTTCGTGGAATCCGCTAGAGCAAATCTAGGTGCTTATATTAAGGAATTAAGGCCTCTGGGGCTCCGTGGGGCAAAATGCGGGGAACCAGGAGGGCGTGGCGGGTAGACACCCATGTACGCACAACCACCTCATGGTGGTAAGTAGTTTGATACCCGGCCCTGGTCCCTCGGCCTTTCGTGGAATCCGCTAGAGCAAATCTTGGTGGTTATATTAAGGAATTAAAGCTTCTGGTGGTTCGTGGGGCATTATGCGGGGAACCAAGACGGCGTGGCGGGTAGGCACCCATGTACGCACAACCACCTTATGGTGGTAAGAAGTTTGTCACCCGGCCCAGATCCCTCGGCCTTTCCTGGAATCCGCTAGAGCAATTCTAGGTGCTTATATTAAGGAATTAAGGCCTCTGGGGGTCCGTGGGGCAAAATGCAGGGAACGAGGGGGGCGTGGCGGGTAGGCACCCATGTACGCACAACCACCACATGGTGATAAGAACTTTGACACCCGGCCCAGGTCCCTCGGCCCTTCTTGGGATCCGCTAGAGCAATTCTATGTGCTTATATTAAGGAATTAAGGCCTCTGGGGGTCCGTGGGGCAAAATGCGGGGAACCAGAAAAGCGTGGCGGGTAGGCTCCCAAGTACGCACAACTACCTCATGGTGGTAAGAAGTTTGACACCCGGCCCAGGTCCCTCGGCCCTTCGTGGAATCCGCTCGAGCAATTCCAGGTGCTTATATTAAGGAAATAAGGCCTCTGGGGGTCCGTGGGGCAAAATGCGGGGAACCAGGAGGGCTTGGCGGGTAGCCACCCATGTACGCACAACCACCTCATGGTGGTAAGAAGTTTGACACCCGGTCCAGGTCCCTCGGCCCTTCTTCGGATCCGCTAGAGCAATTCTATGTGCTTATATTAAGGAATTAAGGCCTCTGGGGGTCCATGGGGCAAAATGCGGGGAACCAGAAAAGCGTGGCGGGTAGGCACCCATGTACGCACAACCACCTCATGGTGGTAAGAAGTTTGACAACCGGCCCAGGTCCCTCGGCCCTTCGTGGAATCCGCTAGAGCAATTCTAGTTGCTTATATTAAGGAATTAAGGCCTCTTGGGGTTCGTGGGTCAAAATGCGGGGAACCAGGAGGGCGTGGCGGCTAGGCACTCATGTACGCACAACCACCTTATGGTGGTAAGAAGTTTGTCACCCGGCCCAGGTCTCTCGGCCCTTCCTGGAATCCGCTAGAGCAATTCTAGGTGCTTATATTAAGGAATTAAGGCCTCTGGGGCTCCGTGGGGCAAAATGCGGGGAACCAGGAGAGCGTGGCGGGTAGACACCCATGTACGCACAACCACCTCATAGTGGTAAGTAGTTTGATACCCGGCCCTGGTCCCTCGGCCCTTCGTGGAATCCGCTAGAGCAAATTTTGGTGCTTATATTAAGGAATTAAAGCTTCTGGTGGTTCGTGGGGCAATATGCGGGGAACCAGGAGGGCGTGGCGGGTAGGCACCCATGTACGCACAACCACCTTATGGTGGTAAGAAGTTTGTCACCCTGCCCAGGTCCCTCGGCCTTTCCTGGAATCCGCTAGAGCAATTCTAGGTGCTTATATTAAGGAATTAAGGACTCTGGGGGCCCGTGGGGTAAAATGCGGGGAACCAGGAGGGCGTGGCGGGTAGACACCCATGTACGCACAACCACCTCATGGTGGTAAGAAGTTTGACACCCGGCCCAGGTCCCTCGGCCCTTCGTGGAATCCGCTAGAGCAATTCCAGGTGCTTATATTAAGGAAATAAGGCCTCTGGGGGTCCGTGGGGCAAAATGCGGGGAACCAGGAGGGCGTGGCGGGTAGGCACCCATGTACGCACAACCACCTCATGGTGGTAAGAAGTTTGTCACCCGGCCCAGGTCCCTCGGCCCTTCCTGGAATCCGCTAAAACAATTCTAGGTGCTTATATTAAAGAATAACGGTTTCTGGGGGTCCTTGGTGCAAAATGCGGGGAACCAGGAGGGCGTGGCGGGTAGGCTCCCATGTACGCACAACCACCTCATGGTGGTAAGAAGTTTGACACCCGGCCTCGGTCCCTAGGCCCTTCCTGGATTCCGCTAGTGCAATTCCAGGTGCTTATATTAAGGAATTAAGGCCTCTGGGGGTCCGTGGGGTAAAATGCGGGGAACCAGGCGGGCGTGGCGGGTAGACACCCATGTAACCACAACCACCTCATGGTAGTAAGAAGTTTGACACCCGGCCCAGGTCTCTCGGCCCTTCCTGGAATCCGCTAGAGCAATTCTAGGTGCTTATATTAAGGAATTAAGGCCTCTGGGGCTCCGTGGGGCAAAATGCGGGGAACCAGGAGAGCGTGGCGGGTAGACACCCATGTACGCACAACCACCTCATAGTGGTAAGTAGTTTGATACCCGGCCCTGGTCCCTCGGCCCTTCGTGGAATCCGCTAGAGCAAATTTTGGTGCTTATATTAAGGAATTAAAGCTTCTGGTGGTTCGTGGGGCAATATGCGGGGAACCAGGAGGGCGTGGCGGGTAGGCACCCATGTACGCACAACCACCTTATGGTGGTAAGAAGTTTGTCACCCTGCCCAGGTCCCTCGGCCTT
The DNA here is from genome assembly GCA_963930725.1 of Candelabrum cocksii. Taxonomy (NCBI): domain Eukaryota; kingdom Metazoa; phylum Cnidaria; class Hydrozoa; order Anthoathecata; family Candelabridae; genus Candelabrum; species Candelabrum cocksii. The sequence continues at coordinate 5,806,302 of OZ005676.1, read as the reverse complement.
TCCTGGAATCCGCTAGAGCAATTCTAGGTGCTTATATTAAGGAATTAAGGACTCTGGGGGCCCGTGGGGTAAAATGCGGGGAACCAGGAGGGCGTGGCGGGTAGACACCCATGTACGCACAACCACCTCATGGTGGTAAGAAGTTTGACACCCGGCCCAGGTCCCTCGGCCCTTCGTGGAATCCGCTAGAGCAATTCCAGGTGCTTATATTAAGGAAATAAGGCCTCTGGGGGTCCGTGGGGCAAAATGCGGGGAACCAGGAGGGCGTGGCGGGTAGGCACCCATGTACGCACAACCACCTCATGGTGGTAAGAAGTTTGTCACCCGGCCCAGGTCCCTCGGCCCTTCCTGGAATCCGCTAAAACAATTCTAGGTGCTTATATTAAAGAATAACGGTTTCTGGGGGTCCTTGGTGCAAAATGCGGGGAACCAGGAGGGCGTGGCGGGTAGGCTCCCATGTACGCACAACCACCTCATGGTGGTAAGAAGTTTGACACCCGGCCTCGGTCCCTAGGCCCTTCCTGGATTCCGCTAGTGCAATTCCAGGTGCTTATATTAAGGAATTAAGGCCTCTGGGGGTCCGTGGGGTAAAATGCGGGGAACCAGGCGGGCGTGGCGGGTAGACACCCATGTAACCACAACCACCTCATGGTAGTAAGAAGTTTGACACCCGGCCCAGGTCCCTCGGCCTTTCCTGGAATCCGCTAGAACAATTCTAGGTGCTTATATTAAGGAATTAAGGCCTCTGGGGCTCCGTGGGGCAAAATGCGGGGAACCAGGAGAGCGTGGCGGGTAGACACCCATGTACGCACAACCACCTCATAGTGGTAAGTAGTTTGATACCCGGCCCTGGTCCTTCGGCCCTTCGTGGAATCCGCTAGAGCAAATTTTGGTGCTTATATTAAGGAATTAAAGCTTCTGGTGGTTCGTGGGGCAATATACGGGGAACCAGGAGGGCGTGGCGGGTAGGCACCCATGTACGCACAACCACCTTATGGTGGTAAGAAGTTTGTCACCCTGCCCAGGTCCCTCGGCCTTTCCTGGAATCCGCTAGAGCAATTCTAGGTGCTTATATTAAGGAATTAAGGCCTCTGGGGCTCCGTGGGGCAAAATGCGGGGAACCAGGAGGGCGTGGCGGGTAGACACCCATGTACGCACAACCACCTCATGGTGGTAAGTAGTTTGATACCCGGCCCTGGTCCCTCGGCCTTTCGTGGAATCCGCTAGAGCAATTCTTGGTGGTTATATTAAGGAATTAAAGCTTCTGGTGGTTCGTGGGGCATTATGCGGGGAACCAAGACGGCGTGGCGGGTAGGCACCCATGTACGCACAACCACCTTATGATGGTAAGAAGTTTGACACCCGGCCCAAATCCCTCGGCCCTTCCCGGAATCCGCTAGAACAATTCTAGGTGCTTATATTAAGGAATTAAGGCCTCTTGGGGTCCGTTGGGCAAAATGCGGGGAACCAGGAGGGCGTGGCGGCTAGGCACCCATGTACGCACAACCACCTCATGGTGGTAAAAAGTTTTACACCCGGCCCACGTCCCTCGGCCCTTCGTGGAATCCGCTAGAGCAAATCTAGGTGCTTATATTAAGGAATTAAGGCCTCTGGGGCTCCGTGGGGCAAAATGCGGGGAACCAGGAGGGCGTGGCGGGTAGACACCCATGTACGCACAACCACCTCATGGTGGTAAGTAGTTTGATACCCGGCCCTGGTCCCTCGGCCTTTCGTGGAATCCGCTAGAGCAAATCTTGGTGGTTATATTAAGGAATTAAAGCTTCTGGTGGTTCGTGGGGCATTATGCGGGGAACCAAGACGGCGTGGCGGGTAGGCACCCATGTACGCACAACCACCTTATGGTGGTAAGAAGTTTGTCACCCGGCCCAGATCCCTCGGCCTTTCCTGGAATCCGCTAGAGCAATTCTAGGTGCTTATATTAAGGAATTAAGGCCTCTGGGGGTCCGTGGGGCAAAATGCAGGGAACGAGGGGGGCGTGGCGGGTAGGCACCCATGTACGCACAACCACCACATGGTGATAAGAACTTTGACACCCGGCCCAGGTCCCTCGGCCCTTCTTGGGATCCGCTAGAGCAATTCTATGTGCTTATATTAAGGAATTAAGGCCTCTGGGGGTCCGTGGGGCAAAATGCGGGGAACCAGAAAAGCGTGGCGGGTAGGCTCCCAAGTACGCACAACTACCTCATGGTGGTAAGAAGTTTGACACCCGGCCCAGGTCCCTCGGCCCTTCGTGGAATCCGCTCGAGCAATTCCAGGTGCTTATATTAAGGAAATAAGGCCTCTGGGGGTCCGTGGGGCAAAATGCGGGGAACCAGGAGGGCTTGGCGGGTAGCCACCCATGTACGCACAACCACCTCATGGTGGTAAGAAGTTTGACACCCGGTCCAGGTCCCTCGGCCCTTCTTCGGATCCGCTAGAGCAATTCTATGTGCTTATATTAAGGAATTAAGGCCTCTGGGGGTCCATGGGGCAAAATGCGGGGAACCAGAAAAGCGTGGCGGGTAGGCACCCATGTACGCACAACCACCTCATGGTGGTAAGAAGTTTGACAACCGGCCCAGGTCCCTCGGCCCTTCGTGGAATCCGCTAGAGCAATTCTAGTTGCTTATATTAAGGAATTAAGGCCTCTTGGGGTTCGTGGGTCAAAATGCGGGGAACCAGGAGGGCGTGGCGGCTAGGCACTCATGTACGCACAACCACCTTATGGTGGTAAGAAGTTTGTCACCCGGCCCAGGTCTCTCGGCCCTTCCTGGAATCCGCTAGAGCAATTCTAGGTGCTTATATTAAGGAATTAAGGCCTCTGGGGCTCCGTGGGGCAAAATGCGGGGAACCAGGAGAGCGTGGCGGGTAGACACCCATGTACGCACAACCACCTCATAGTGGTAAGTAGTTTGATACCCGGCCCTGGTCCCTCGGCCCTTCGTGGAATCCGCTAGAGCAAATTTTGGTGCTTATATTAAGGAATTAAAGCTTCTGGTGGTTCGTGGGGCAATATGCGGGGAACCAGGAGGGCGTGGCGGGTAGGCACCCATGTACGCACAACCACCTTATGGTGGTAAGAAGTTTGTCACCCTGCCCAGGTCCCTCGGCCTTTCCTGGAATCCGCTAGAGCAATTCTAGGTGCTTATATTAAGGAATTAAGGACTCTGGGGGCCCGTGGGGTAAAATGCGGGGAACCAGGAGGGCGTGGCGGGTAGACACCCATGTACGCACAACCACCTCATGGTGGTAAGAAGTTTGACACCCGGCCCAGGTCCCTCGGCCCTTCGTGGAATCCGCTAGAGCAATTCCAGGTGCTTATATTAAGGAAATAAGGCCTCTGGGGGTCCGTGGGGCAAAATGCGGGGAACCAGGAGGGCGTGGCGGGTAGGCACCCATGTACGCACAACCACCTCATGGTGGTAAGAAGTTTGTCACCCGGCCCAGGTCCCTCGGCCCTTCCTGGAATCCGCTAAAACAATTCTAGGTGCTTATATTAAAGAATAACGGTTTCTGGGGGTCCTTGGTGCAAAATGCGGGGAACCAGGAGGGCGTGGCGGGTAGGCTCCCATGTACGCACAACCACCTCATGGTGGTAAGAAGTTTGACACCCGGCCTCGGTCCCTAGGCCCTTCCTGGATTCCGCTAGTGCAATTCCAGGTGCTTATATTAAGGAATTAAGGCCTCTGGGGGTCCGTGGGGTAAAATGCGGGGAACCAGGCGGGCGTGGCGGGTAGACACCCATGTAACCACAACCACCTCATGGTAGTAAGAAGTTTGACACCCGGCCCAGGTCTCTCGGCCCTTCCTGGAATCCGCTAGAGCAATTCTAGGTGCTTATATTAAGGAATTAAGGCCTCTGGGGCTCCGTGGGGCAAAATGCGGGGAACCAGGAGAGCGTGGCGGGTAGACACCCATGTACGCACAACCACCTCATAGTGGTAAGTAGTTTGATACCCGGCCCTGGTCCCTCGGCCCTTCGTGGAATCCGCTAGAGCAAATTTTGGTGCTTATATTAAGGAATTAAAGCTTCTGGTGGTTCGTGGGGCAATATGCGGGGAACCAGGAGGGCGTGGCGGGTAGGCACCCATGTACGCACAACCACCTTATGGTGGTAAGAAGTTTGTCACCCTGCCCAGGTCCCTCGGCCTTTCCTGGAATCCGCTAGAGCAATTCTAGGTGCTTATATTAAGGAATTAAGGACTCTGGGGGCCCGTGGGGTAAAATGCGGGGAACCAGGAGGGCGTGGCGGGTAGACACCCATGTACGCACAACCACCTCATGGTGGTAAGAAGTTTGACACCCGGCCCAGGTCCCTCGGCCCTTCGTGGAATCCGCTAGAGCAATTCCAGGTGCTTATATTAAGGAAATAAGGCCTCTGGGGGTCCGTGGGGCAAAATGCGGGGAACCAGGAGGGCGTGGCGGGTAGGCACCCATGTACGCACAACCACCTCATGGTGGTAAGAAGTTTGTCACCCGGCCCAGGTCCCTCGGCCCTTCCTGGAATCCGCTAAAACAATTCTAGGTGCTTATATTAAAGAATAACGGTTTCTGGGGGTCCTTGGTGCAAAATGCGGGGAACCAGGAGGGCGTGGCGGGTAGGCTCCCATGTACGCACAACCACCTCATGGTGGTAAGAAGTTTGACACCCGGCCTCGGTCCCTAGGCCCTTCCTGGATTCCGCTAGTGCAATTCCAGGTGCTTATATTAAGGAATTAAGGCCTCTGGGGGTCCGTGGGGTAAAATGCGGGGAACCAGGCGGGCGTGGCGGGTAGACACCCATGTAACCACAACCACCTCATGGTAGTAAGAAGTTTGACACCCGGCCCAGGTCCCTCGGCCTTTCCTGGAATCCGCTAGAACAATTCTAGGTGCTTATATTAAGGAATTAAGGCCTCTGGGGCTCCGTGGGGCAAAATGCGGGGAACCAGGAGAGCGTGGCGGGTAGACACCCATGTACGCACAACCACCTCATAGTGGTAAGTAGTTTGATACCCGGCCCTGGTCCTTCGGCCCTTCGTGGAATCCGCTAGAGCAAATTTTGGTGCTTATATTAAGGAATTAAAGCTTCTGGTGGTTCGTGGGGCAATATACGGGGAACCAGGAGGGCGTGGCGGGTAGGCACCCATGTACGCACAACCACCTTATGGTGGTAAGAAGTTTGTCACCCTGCCCAGGTCCCTCGGCCTTTCCTGGAATCCGCTAGAGCAATTCTAGGTGCTTATATTAAGGAATTAAGGACTCTGGGGGTCCGTGGGGTAAAATGCGGGGAACCAGGAGGGCGTGGCGGGTAGACACCCATGTACGCACAACCACCTCATGGTGGTAAGAAGTTTGACACCCGGCCCAGGTCCCTCGGCCCTTCGTGGAATCCGCTAGAGCAATTCCAGGTGCTTATATTAAGGAAATAAGGCCTCTGGGGGTCCGTGGGGCAAAATGCGGGGAACCAGGAGGGCGTGGCGGGTAGGCACCCATGTACGCACAACCACCTCATGGTGGTAAGAAGTTTGTCTCCCGGCCCAGGTCCCTCGGCCCGGAATCCGCTAGAACAATTCTAGGTGCTTATATTAAAGAATAAAGGTTTCTGGGGGTCCTTGGTGCAAAATGCGGGGAACCAGGAGGGCGTGGCGGGTAGGCTCCCATGTACGCACAACCACCTCATGGTGGTAAGAAGTTTGACACCCGGCCTCGGTCCCTAGGCCCTTCCTGGAATCCGCTAGTGCAATTCCAGGTGCTTATATTAAGGAATTAAGGCCTCTGGGGGTCCGTGGGGTAAAATGCGGGGAACCAGGCGGGCGTGGCGGGTAGACACCCATGTAGCCACAACCACCTCATGGTAGTAAGAAGTTTGACACCCGGCCCAGGTCCCTCGGCCTTTCCTGGAATCCGCTAGAACAATTCTAGGTGCTTATATTACGGTATTAAGGCCTCTGGGGTTCCGTGGGGCAAAATGCGGGGAACCAGGAGGGCGTGGCGGATAGGCACCCATGTACGCACAACCACCTCATGGTGGTAAGTACTTTGATACCTGGCCCAGGTCCCTCGGCCCTACCTGAAATCCTCTAGAGCAAATCTAGGTGCTTATATTAAGGAATTAAGGCATCTGGGGGTCCGTGGGGCAAAATGCGAGGAACCAGGAGGGCGTGGCGGGTAAGCACCCATGTACGCACAACCACCTCATGGTGGTAAGAAGTTTGACACCCGGCCCAGGTCCCTCGGCCTTTCCTGGAATTCGCTAGAGCAATTCTAGGTGCTTATATTAAGGAATTAAAGCCTCTGGGACTCCGTGGGGCAAAATGCGGGGAACCAGGAGGGCGTGGCGGGTAGACACCCATGTACGCAAAACCACCTCATGGTGGTAAGAAGTTTGACACCCGGCCCAGGTCGCTTGGCCCTTCCTGGAATCCGCTAGAGCAATTCAAGGTGCTTATATTAAGGAATTAAGGCTTCTTGGGGTCCGTGGGGCAAAATGCGGGGAACCAGGAAGGCGTGGCGGGTAGACACCCATGTACGTACAACCACCTCATGGTGGTAAGAAGTTTGACACCCGGCCCAGGTCCCTCGGCCTTTCCTGGAATCCGCTAGAACAATTCTAGGTGCTTATATTACGTAATTAAGGCCTCTTGGGGTCCGTGGGGCAAAATGCGGGGAACCAGGAGGGCGTGGCGGCAAGGCACCCATGTACGCACAACCACCTCATGGTGGTAAAAAGTTTTACACCCGGCTCAGGTCCCTCTGTCCCTCCTGGAATCCGCAAGACCAATTCTAGGTGCTTATATTAAGGAATTAAGGCCTCTTGAGGTCCGTGGGGCAAAATGCGGGGAACCAGGAGGGCGTGGCGGCTAGGACCCATGTACGCACAACCACCTCATGGTGGTGAAAAGTTTTACACCCGGCCCAGGTCCCTCGGCCCCTCCTGGAATCCGCAAGACCAATTCTAGGTGCTTATATTAAAGAATTAAGGCCTCTGGGGGTCTGTGGGGCAAAATGCGGGAAACGAGGAGGGCGTGGCGGGTAGGCACCCATGTACGCACAACCACCTCATGGTGGTGAAAAGTTTTACACGCGGCCCAGGTCCCTCGGCCCCTCCTGGAATCCGCTAGAGCAATTCAAGGTGCTTATATTAAGGATTTAAGGCTTCTTGGGGTCCGTGGGGCAAAATGCGGGGAACCAGGAAGGCGTGGCGGGTAGACACCCATGTACGTACAACCACCTCATGGTGGTAAGAAGTTTGACACCCGGCCCAGGTCCCTCGGCCTTTCCTGGAATCCGCTAGAACAATTCTAGGTGCTTATATTACGTAATTAAGGCCTCTTGGGGTCCGTGGGGCAAAATGCGGGGAACCAGGAGGGCGTGGCGGCAAGGCACCCATGTACGCACAACCACCTCATGGTGGTAAAAAGTTTTACACCCGGCTCAGGTCCCTCGGTCCCTCCTGGAATCCGCAAGACCAATTCTAGGTGCTTATATTAAGGAATTAAGGCCTCTTGAGGTCCGTGGGGCAAAATGCGGGGAACAAGGAGGGCGTGGCGGCTAGGACCCATGTACGCACAACCACCTCATGGTGGTGAAAAGTTTTACACCCGGCCCAGGTCCCTCGGCCCCTCCTGGAATCCGCAAGACCAATTCTAGGTGCTTATATTAAGGAATTAAGGCCTCTGGGGGTCTGTGGGGCAAAATGCGGGAAACGAGGAGGGCGTGGCGGGTAGGCACCCATGTACGCACAACCACCTCATGGTGGTGAAAAGTTTTACACGCGGCCCAGGTCCCTCGGCCCCTCCTGGAATCCGCAAGACCAATTCTAGGTGCTTATATTAAAGAATAAAGGCTTCTGGGGGTCCGTGGTGCAAAATGCAGGGAACCAGGAGGGCGTGGCGGGTAGGCTCCCATGTACGCACAACCACCTCATGGTGGTAAGAAGTTTGACACCCGGCCCAGGTCCCTAGGCCCTTCCTGGAATCCGCTAGAACAATTCTGGGTGCTTATATTAAAGAATAAAGGCTTCTGGGGGTCCGTGGTGCAAAATGCAGGGAACCAAGAGGGCGTGGCGGGTAGGCTCCCATGTACGCACAACCACCTTATGGTGGTAAAAAGTTTGACACCCGGCCCAGGTCCCTAGGCCTTTCCTGTAATCCGCTAGAGCAATTCCAGGTGCTTATATTAAGGAATTAAGGACTCTGGGGGTCCGTGGGGTAAAATGCGGGGAACCAGGAGGGCGTGGCGGGTAGACACACATGTACGCACAACCACCTCATGGTGGTAAGAAGTTTGACACCCGGCCCAGGTCCCTCGGCCCTTCGTGGAATCCGCTAGAGCAATTCCAGGTGCTTATATTAAGGAAATAAGGCCTCTGGGACTCCGTGGGGCAAAATGCGGGGAACCAGGAGGGCGTGGCGGGTAGACACCCATGTACGCACAACCACCACATGGTGGTAAGAAGTTTGACACCCGGCCCAGGTCGCTCGGCCCTTCCTGGAATCCGCTAGAGCAATTCCAGGTGCTTATATTAAGGAATTAAGGCTTCTGGGGGTCCGTGAGGCAAAATTCGGGGAACCAGGAAGGCGTGGTGGGTAGGCACCCATGTACGTACAACCACCTCATGGTGGTAAGAAGTTTGACACCCGGCCCGGTCCCTCGGCCTATCCTGGAATCCGCTAGAACAATTCTAGGTGCTTATATTAAAGAATAAAGGCTTCTGGGGGTCCGTGGTGCAAAATGCGGGGAACCAGGAGGGTGTGGCGGGTAGGCTCCCATGTACGCACAACCACCTCATGGTGGTAAGAAGTTTGACACCCTGCCCAGATCCTTCGGCTCTTCCTGGAATCCGCTAGAGCAATTCTAGGAGCTTATATTAAGGAATTAAGGCCTCTGGGACTCCATGGGGCAAAATGCGGGGAACCAGGAAAGCGTGGCGTGTAGGCACCCATGTACGTAAAACCACTTCATGGTGGTAAGAAGTTTGACACCCGGCCCACGTCCCTCGGCCCTTCCTGGAATCCGCTAGAACAATTCTAGGTGCTTATATTTAAGAATAAAGGTTTGTGGGGGTCCTTGGTGCAAAATGCGGGGAACCAGGAGGGCGTGGCGGGTAGGCTCCCATGTACGCACAACCACCTCATGGTGGTAAGAAGTTTGACACCCGGCCCAGTTCCCTCGGCCCATCCTGGAATCCGCTAGAGCAATTCTTGGTGCTTATATTAAGGAATTAAAGCTTCTGGTGGTTCGTGGGGCAAAATGCGGGGAACCAGGAGGGCGTGGCGGGTAGACACCCATGTACGCACAACCACCTCATGGTGGTAAGTAGTTTGATACCCGGCCCTGGTCCCTCGGTCCTTCGTGGAATCCGCTAGAGCAAATCTTGGTGCTTATATTAAGGAATTAAAGCTTCTGGTGGTTCGTGGGGCAATATGCGGGGAACCAAGACGGCGTGTCGGGTAGGCACCCATGTACGCACAACCACCTTATGGTGGTAAGAAGTTTGTCACCCGGCCCAGGTCCCTCGGCCTTTCCTGGAATCCGCTAGAGCAATTCTAGGTGCTTATATTAAGGAATTAAGGCCTCTGGTGGTCCGTGGGGCAAAATGCAGGGAACGAGGGGGGCGTGGCGGGTAGGCACCCATGTACGCACAACCACCTCATGGTGGTAAGAAGTTTGACACCCGGCCCAGGTCCTTCGACCCTTCTTGGGATCCGCAAGAGCAATTCTATGTGCTTATATTAAGGAATTAAGGCCTCTGGGGGTCCGTGGGGCAAAATGCGGGGAACCAGAAAAACGTGGCGCGTAGGCACCCAAGTACGCACAACCACCACATGGTGGTAAGAAGTTTGACACCCGGCCCAGGTCCCTCGGCCCATCCTGGAATCCGCTAGAGCAATTCTTTGTGCTTATATTAAGGAATTAAAGCTTCTGGTGGTTTGTGGGGCAAAATGCGGGGAACCAGGAGGGCGTGGCGGGTAGACACCCATGTACGCACAACCACCTCATGGTGGTAAGTAGTTTGATACCCGGCCCTGGTCCCTCGGCCCTTCGTGGAATCCGCTAGAGCAAATCTTGGTGCTTATATTAAGGAATTAAAGCTTCTGGTGGTTCGTGGGGCAATATGCGGGGAACCAAGACGGCGTGGCGGGTAGGCACCCATGTACGCACAACCACCATATGGTGGTAAGAAGTTTGTCACCCGGCCCAGGTCCCTCATCCTTTCCTAGAATCCGTTAGAGCAATTCTAGGTGCTTATATTAAGGAATTAAGGCCTCTGGGGGACCGTGGGGCAAAATGCGGGAAGCCAGGAGGGCGTGGCGGGTAGACACCCATGTAGGCACAACCACCTCATGGTGGTAAGAAGTTTGACACCCGGTCCAAATCCCTCGGCCCTTCGTGGAATCCGCTAGAGCAATTCCAGGTGCTTATATTAAGGAAATAAGGCCTCTTGGGGTCCGTTGGGCAAAATGCGGGGAACCAGGAGGGCGTGGCGGGTAGACACCCATGTACGCACAACCACCACATGGTGGTAAAAAGTTTGACACCCGGCCCAGGTCGCTTGGCCCTTCCTGGAATCCGCAAGACCAATTCTAGGTGCTTATATTAAGGAATTAAGGCCTCTGGGGGTCTGTGGGGCAAAATGCGGGAAACGAGGAGGGCGTGGCGGGTAGGCACCCATGTACGCACAACCACCTCATGGTGGTGAAAAGTTTTACACGCGGCCCAGGTCCCTCGGCCCCTCCTGGAATCCGCAAGACCAATTCTAGGTGCTTATATTAAAGAATAAAGGCTTCTGGGGGTCCGTGGTGCAAAATGCAGGGAACCAGGAGGGCGTGGCGGGTAGGCTCCCATGTACGCACAACCACCTCATGGTGGTAAGAAGTTTGACACCCGGCCCAGGTCCCTAGGCCCTTCCTGGAATCCGCTAGAACAATTCTGGGTGCTTATATTAAAGAATAAAGGCTTCTGGGGGTCCGTGGTGCAAAATGCAGGGAACCAAGAGGGCGTGGCGGGTAGGCTCCCATGTACGCACAACCACCTTATGGTGGTAAAAAGTTTGACACCCGGCCCAGGTCCCTAGGCCCTTCCTGTAATCCGCTAGAGCAATTCCAGGTGCTTATATTAAGGAATTAAGGACTCTGGGGGTCCGTGGGGTAAAATGCGGGGAACCAGGAGGGCGTGGCGGGTAGACACACATGTACGCACAACCACCTCATGGTGGTAAGAAGTTTGACACCCGGCCCAGGTCGCTTGGCCCTTCCTGGAATCCGCAAGACCAATTCTAGGTGCTTATATTAAGGAATTAAGGCCTCTGGGGGTCTGTGGGGCAAAATGCGGGAAACGAGGAGGGCGTGGCGGGTAGGCACCCATGTACGCACAACCACCTCATGGTGGTGAAAAGTTTTACACGCGGCCCAGGTCCCTCGGCCCCTCCTGGAATCCGCAAGACCAATTCTAGGTGCTTATATTAAAGAATAAAGGCTTCTGGGGGTCCGTGGTGCAAAATGCAGGGAACCAGGAGGGCGTGGCGGGTAGGCTCCCATGTACGCACAACCACCTCATGGTGGTAAGAAGTTTGACACCCGGCCCAGGTCCCTAGGCCCTTCCTGGAATCCGCTAGAACAATTCTGGGTGCTTATATTAAAGAATAAAGGCTTCTGGGGGTCCGTGGTGCAAAATGCAGGGAACCAAGAGGGCGTGGCGGGTAGGCTCCCATGTACGCACAACCACCTTATGGTGGTAAAAAGTTTGACACCCGGCCCAGGTCCCTAGGCCCTTCCTGTAATCCGCTAGAGCAATTCCAGGTGCTTATATTAAGGAATTAAGGACTCTGGGGGTCCGTGGGGTAAAATGCGGGGAACCAGGAGGGCGTGGCGGGTAGACACACATGTACGCACAACCACCTCATGGTGGTAAGAAGTTTGACACCCGGCCCAGGTCCCTCGGCCCTTCGTGGAATCCGCTAGAGCAATTCCAGGTGCTTATATTAAGGAAATAAGGCCTCTGGGACTCCGTGGGGCAAAATGCGGGGAACCAGGAGGGCGTGGCGGGTAGACACCCATGTACGCACAACCACCACATGGTGGTAAGAAGTTTGACACCCGGCCCAGGTCGCTCGGCCCTTCCTGGAATCCGCTAGAGCAATTCCAGGTGCTTATATTAAGGAATTAAGGCTTCTGGGGGTCCGTGAGGCAAAATTCGGGGAACCAGGAAGGCGTGGTGGGTAGGCACCCATGTACGTACAACCACCTCATGGTGGTAAGAAGTTTGACACCCGGCCCGGTCCCTCGGCCTATCCTGGAATCCGCTAGAACAATTCTAGGTGCTTATATTAAAGAATAAAGGCTTCTGGGGGTCCGTGGTGCAAAATGCGGGGAACCAGGAGGGTGTGGCGGGTAGGCTCCCATGTACGCACAACCACCTCATGGTGGTAAGAAGTTTGACACCCTGCCCAGATCCTTCGGCTCTTCCTGGAATCCGCTAGAGCAATTCTAGGAGCTTATATTAAGGAATTAAGGCCTCTGGGACTCCATGGGGCAAAATGCGGGGAACCAGGAAAGCGTGGCGTGTAGGCACCCATGTACGTAAAACCACTTCATGGTGGTAAGAAGTTTGACACCCGGCCCACGTCCCTCGGCCCTTCCTGGAATCCGCTAGAACAATTCTAGGTGCTTATATTTAAGAATAAAGGTTTGTGGGGGTCCTTGGTGCAAAATGCGGGGAACCAGGAGGGCGTGGCGGGTAGGCTCCCATGTACGCACAACCACCTCATGGTGGTAAGAAGTTTGACACCCGGCCCAGTTCCCTCGGCCCATCCTGGAATCCGCTAGAGCAATTCTTGGTGCTTATATTAAGGAATTAAAGCTTCTGGTGGTTCGTGGGGCAAAATGCGGGGAACCAGGAGGGCGTGGCGGGTAGACACCCATGTACGCACAACCACCTCATGGTGGTAAGTAGTTTGATACCCGGCCCTGGTCCCTCGGTCCTTCGTGGAATCCGCTAGAGCAAATCTTGGTGCTTATATTAAGGAATTAAAGCTTCTGGTTGTTCGTGGGGCAATATGCGGGGAACCAAGACGGCGTGTCGGGTAGGCACCCATGTACGCACAACCACCTTATGGTGGTAAGAAGTTTGTCACCCGGCCCAGGTCCCTCGGCCTTTCCTGGAATCCGCTAGAGCAATTCTAGGTGCTTATATTAAGGAATTAAGGCCTCTGGTGGTCCGTGGGGCAAAATGCAGGGAACGAGGGGGGCGTGGCGGGTAGGCACCCATGTACGCACAACCACCTCATGGTGGTAAGAAGTTTGACACCCGGCCCAGGTCCTTCGACCCTTCTTGGGATCCGCAAGAGCAATTCTATGTGCTTATATTAAGGAATTAAGGCCTCTGGGGGTCCGTGGGGCAAAATGCGGGGAACCAGAAAAACGTGGCGCGTAGGCACCCAAGTACGCACAACCACCACATGGTGGTAAGAAGTTTGACACCCGGCCCAGGTCCCTCGGCCCATCCTGGAATCCGCTAGAGCAATTCTTTGTGCTTATATTAAGGAATTAAAGCTTCTGGTGGTTCGTGGGGCAAAATGCGGGGAACCAGGAGGGCGTGGCGGGTAGACACCCATGTACGCACAACCACCTCATGGTGGTAAGTAGTTTGATACCCGGCCCTGGTCCCTCGGCCCTTCGTGGAATCCGCTAGAGCAAATCTTGGTGCTTATATTAAGGAATTAAAGCTTCTGGTGGTTCGTGGGGCAATATGCGGGGAACCAAGACGGCGTGGCGGGTAGGCACCCATGTACGCACAACCACCATATGGTGGTAAGAAGTTTGTCACCCGGCCCAGGTCCCTCATCCTTTCCTAGAATCCGTTAGAGCAATTCTAGGTGCTTATATTAAGGAATTAAGGCCTCTGGGGGACCGTGGGGCAAAATGCGGGAAGCCAGGAGGGCGTGGCGGGTAGACACCCATGTAGGCACAACCACCTCATGGTGGTAAGAAGTTTGACACCCGGTCCAAATCCCTCGGCCCTTCGTGGAATCCGCTAGAGCAATTCCAGGTGCTTATATTAAGGAAATAAGGCCTCTTGGGGTCCGTTGGGCAAAATGCGGGGAACCAGGAGGGCGTGGCGGGTAGACACCCATGTACGCACAACCACCACATGGTGGTAAAAAGTTTGACACCCGGCCCAGGTCGCTTGGCCCTTCCTGGAATCCGCTAGAGCAATTCCAGGTGCTTATATTAAGGAATTAAGGCTTCTAGGGGTCCGTGAGGCAAAATTCGGGGAACCAGGAAGGCGTGGTGGGTAGGCACCCATGTACGTACAACCACCTCATGGTGGTAAGAAGTTTGACACCCGGCCCGGTCCCTCGGCCTATCCTGGAATCCGCTAGAACAATTCTAGGTGCTTATATTAAAGAATAAAGGCTTCTGGGGGTCCGTGGTGCAAAATGCGGGGAACCAGGAGGGTGTGGCGGGTAGGCTCCCATGTACGCACAACCACCTCATGGTGGGAAGAAGTTTGACCCCCTGTCCAGGTCCTTCGGCTCTTCCTGGAATCCGCTAGAGCAATTCTAGGAGCTTATATTAAGGAATTAAGGACTCTGGGACTCCATGGGGCAAAATGCGGGGAACCAGGAAAGCGTGGCGGGTAGGCACCCATGTACGTAAAACCACTTCATGGTGGTAAGAAGTTTGACACCCGGCCCACGTCCCTCGGCCCTTCCTGGAATCCGCTAGAACAATTCTAGGTGCTTATATTTAAGAATAAAGGTTTCTGGGGGTCCTTGGTGCAAAATGCGGGGAACCAGGAGGGCGTGGCGGGTAGGCTCCCATGTACGCACAACCACCTCATGATGGTAAGAAGTTTGACACCCGGCCCAGTTCCCTCGGCCCATCCTGGAATCCGCTAGAGCAATTCTTGGTGCTTATATTAAGGAATTAAAGCTTCTGGTGGTTCGTGGGGCAAAATGCGGGGAACCAGGAGGGCGTGGCGGGTAGACACCCATGTACGCACAACCACCTCATGGTGGTAAGTAGTTTGATACCCGGCCCTGGTCCCTCGGTCCTTCGTGGAATCCGCTAGAGCAAAGCTTGGTGCTTATATTAAGGAATTAAAGCTTCTGGTGGTTCGTGGGGCAATATGCGGGGAACCAAGACGGCGTGTCGGGTAGGCACCCATGTACGCACAACCACCTTATGGTGGTAAGAAGTTTGTCACCCGGCCCAGGTCCCTCGGCCTTTCCTGGAATCCGCTAGAGCAATTCTAGGTGCTTATATTAAGGAATTAAGGCCTCTGGGGGTCCGTGGGGCAAAATGCAGGGAACGAGGGGGGCGTGGCGGGTAGGCACCCATGTACGCACAACCACCTCATGGTGGTAAGAAGTTTGACACCCGGCCCAGGTCCTTCGACCCTTCTTGGGATCCGCAAGAGCAATTCTATGTGCTTATATTAAGCAATTAAGGCCTCTGGGGGTCCGTGGGGCAAAATGCGGCGAACCAAAAAAGCGTGGCGGGTAGGCACCCAAGTACGCACAACCACCACATGGTGGTAAGAAGTTTGACACCCGGCCCAGGTCCCTAGGCCCTTCCTGGAATCCGCTAGAGCAATTCCAGGTGCTTATATTAAGGAATTAAGGCCTCTGGGGCTCCGTGGGGCAAAATGCGGGGAACCAGGAGGGCGTGGCGGGTAGGCTCCCATGTACGCACAACCACCTCATGGTGGTAAGAAGTTTGACACCCGGCCCAGTTCCCTCGGCCCATCCTGGAATCCGCTAGAGCAATTCTTGGTGCTTATATTAAGGAATTAAAGCTTCTGGTGGTTCGTGGGGCAAAATGCGGGGAACCAGGAGGGCGTGGCGGGTAGACACCCATGTACGCACAACCACCTCATGGTGGTAAGTAGTTTGATACCCGGCCCTGGTCCCTCGGTCCTTCGTGGAATCCGCTAGAGCAAATCTTGGTGCTTATATTAAGGAATTAAAGCTTCTGGTTGTTCGTGGGGCAATATGCGGGGAACCAAGACGGCGTGTCGGGTAGGCACCCATGTACGCACAACCACCTTATGGTGGTAAGAAGTTTGTCACCCGGCCCAGGTCCCTCGGCCTTTCCTGGAATCCGCTAGAGCAATTCTAGGTGCTTATATTAAGGAATTAAGGCCTCTGGTGGTCCGTGGGGCAAAATGCAGGGAACGAGGGGGGCGTGGCGGGTAGGCACCCATGTACGCACAACCACCTCATGGTGGTAAGAAGTTTGACACCCGGCCCAGGTCCTTCGACCCTTCTTGGGATCCGCAAGAGCAATTCTATGTGCTTATATTAAGGAATTAAGGCCTCTGGGGGTCCGTGGGGCAAAATGCGGGGAACCAGAAAAACGTGGCGCGTAGGCACCCAAGTACGCACAACCACCACATGGTGGTAAGAAGTTTGACACCCGGCCCAGGTCCCTCGGCCCATCCTGGAATCCGCTAGAGCAATTCTTTGTGCTTATATTAAGGAATTAAAGCTTCTGGTGGTTCGTGGGGCAAAATGCGGGGAACCAGGAGGGCGTGGCGGGTAGACACCCATGTACGCACAACCACCTCATGGTGGTAAGTAGTTTGATACCCGGCCCTGGTCCCTCGGCCCTTCGTGGAATCCGCTAGAGCAAATCTTGGTGCTTATATTAAGGAATTAAAGCTTCTGGTGGTTCGTGGGGCAATATGCGGGGAACCAAGACGGCGTGGCGGGTAGGCACCCATGTACGCACAACCACCATATGGTGGTAAGAAGTTTGTCACCCGGCCCAGGTCCCTCATCCTTTCCTAGAATCCGTTAGAGCAATTCTAGGTGCTTATATTAAGGAATTAAGGCCTCTGGGGGACCGTGGGGCAAAATGCGGGAAGCCAGGAGGGCGTGGCGGGTAGACACCCATGTAGGCACAACCACCTCATGGTGGTAAGAAGTTTGACACCCGGTCCAAATCCCTCGGCCCTTCGTGGAATCCGCTAGAGCAATTCCAGGTGCTTATATTAAGGAAATAAGGCCTCTTGGGGTCCGTTGGGCAAAATGCGGGGAACCAGGAGGGCGTGGCGGGTAGACACCCATGTACGCACAACCACCACATGGTGGTAAAAAGTTTGACACCCGGCCCAGGTCGCTTGGCCCTTCCTGGAATCCGCTAGAGCAATTCCAGGTGCTTATATTAAGGAATTAAGGCTTCTAGGGGTCCGTGAGGCAAAATTCGGGGAACCAGGAAGGCGTGGTGGGTAGGCACCCATGTACGTACAACCACCTCATGGTGGTAAGAAGTTTGACACCCGGCCCGGTCCCTCGGCCTATCCTGGAATCCGCTAGAACAATTCTAGGTGCTTATATTAAAGAATAAAGGCTTCTGGGGGTCCGTGGTGCAAAATGCGGGGAACCAGGAGGGTGTGGCGGGTAGGCTCCCATGTACGCACAACCACCTCATGGTGGGAAGAAGTTTGACCCCCTGTCCAGGTCCTTCGGCTCTTCCTGGAATCCGCTAGAGCAATTCTAGGAGCTTATATTAAGGAATTAAGGACTCTGGGACTCCATGGGGCAAAATGCGGGGAACCAGGAAAGCGTGGCGGGTAGGCACCCATGTACGTAAAACCACTTCATGGTGGTAAGAAGTTTGACACCCGGCCCACGTCCCTCGGCCCTTCCTGGAATCCGCTAGAACAATTCTAGGTGCTTATATTTAAGAATAAAGGTTTCTGGGGGTCCTTGGTGCAAAATGCGGGGAACCAGGAGGGCGTGGCGGGTAGGCTCCCATGTACGCACAACCACCTCATGATGGTAAGAAGTTTGACACCCGGCCCAGTTCCCTCGGCCCATCCTGGAATCCGCTAGAGCAATTCTTGGTGCTTATATTAAGGAATTAAAGCTTCTGGTGGTTCGTGGGGCAAAATGCGGGGAACCAGGAGGGCGTGGCGGGTAGACACCCATGTACGCACAACCACCTCATGGTGGTAAGTAGTTTGATACCCGGCCCTGGTCCCTCGGTCCTTCGTGGAATCCGCTAGAGCAAAGCTTGGTGCTTATATTAAGGAATTAAAGCTTCTGGTGGTTCGTGGGGCAATATGCGGGGAACCAAGACGGCGTGTCGGGTAGGCACCCATGTACGCACAACCACCTTATGGTGGTAAGAAGTTTGTCACCCGGCCCAGGTCCCTCGGCCTTTCCTGGAATCCGCTAGAGCAATTCTAGGTGCTTATATTAAGGAATTAAGGCCTCTGGGGGTCCGTGGGGCAAAATGCAGGGAACGAGGGGGGCGTGGCGGGTAGGCACCCATGTACGCACAACCACCTCATGGTGGTAAGAAGTTTGACACCCGGCCCAGGTCCTTCGACCCTTCTTGGGATCCGCAAGAGCAATTCTATGTGCTTATATTAAGCAATTAAGGCCTCTGGGGGTCCGTGGGGCAAAATGCGGCGAACCAAAAAAGCGTGGCGGGTAGGCACCCAAGTACGCACAACCACCACATGGTGGTAAGAAGTTTGACACCCGGCCCAGGTCCCTAGGCCCTTCCTGGAATCCGCTAGAGCAATTCCAGGTGCTTATATTAAGGAATTAAGGCCTCTGGGGCTCCGTGGGGCAAAATGCGGGGAACCAGGAGGGCGTGGCGGGTAGACACCCATGTACGCACAACCACCTCATGGTGGTAAGTAGTTTGATACCCGGCCCTGGTCCCTCGGCCCTTCGTGGAATCCGCTAGAGCAAAGCTAGGTGCTTATATTAAGGAATTAAAGCTTCTGGTGGTTCGTGGGGCAATATGCGTGGAACCAAGACGGCGTGGCGGGTAGGCACCCATGTACGCATAACCACCATATGGTGGTAAGAAGTTTGTCACCCGGCCCAGGTCCCTCGGCCTTTCCTAGAATCCGTTAGAGCAATTCTAGGTGCTTATATTAAGGAATAAAGGCCTCTGGGGGTCCGTGGGGCAAAATGCAGGGAACGAGGGGGGCGTGGCGGGTAGGCACCAATGTACGCACAACCACCTCATGGTGGTAAGAAGTTTGACACCCGGCCCAGGTCTTTCGGCCCTTCTTGGGATCCGCTAGAGCAATTCTATGTGCTTATATTAAGCAATTAAGGCCTCTGGGGGTCCGTGGGGCAAAATGCGGTGAACCAAAAAAGCGTGGCGGGTAGGCACCCAAGTACGCACAACCACCACATGGTGGTAAGAAGTTTGACACCCGGCCCAGGTCCCTAGGCCCTTCCTGGAATCCGCTAGAGCAATTCCAGGTGCTTATATTAAGGAATTAAAGCTTCTGGTGGTTCGTGGGGCAATATGCGGGGAACCAGGAGGGCGTGGCGGGTAGGCACCCATGTACGCACAACCACCTTATGGTGGTAAGAAGTTTGTCACCCTGCCCAGGTCCCTCGGCCTTTCCTGGAATCCGCTAGAGCAATTCTAGGTGCTTATATTAAGGAATTAAGGACTCTGGGGGTCCGTGGGGTAAAATGCGGGGAACCAGGAGGGCGTGGCGGGTAGACACCCATGTACGCACAACCACCTCATGGTGGTAAAAAGTTTGACACCCGGCCCACGTCCCTCGGCCCTTCGTGGAATCCGCTAGAGCAAATCTAGGTGCTTATATTAAGGAATTAAGGCCTCTGGGGCTCCGTGGGGCAAAATGCGGGGAACCAGGAGGGCGTGGCGGGTAGACACCCATGTACGCACAACCACCTCATGGGTGTAAGTAGTTTGATACCCGGCCCTGGTCCCTCGGCCTTTCGTGGAATCCGCTAGAGCAATTCTTGGTGGTTATATTAAGGAATTAAAGCTTCTGGTGGTTCGTGGGGCATTATGCGGGGAACCAAGACGGCGTGGCGGGTAGGCACCCATGTACGCACAACCACCTCATGATGGTAAGAAGTTTGACACCCGGCCCAAATCCCTCGGCCCTTCCCGGAATCCGCTAGAACAATTCTAGGTGCTTATATTAAGGAATTAAGGCCTCTTGGGGTCCGTTGGGCAAAATACGGGGAACCAGGAGGGCGTGGCGGCTAGGCACCCATGTACGCACAACCACCTCATGGTGGTAAAAAGTTTTACACCCGGCCCACGTCCCTCGGCCCTTCATGGAATCCGCTAGAGCAAATCTAGGTGCTTATATTAAGGAATTAAGGCCTCTGGGGCTCCGTGGGGCAAAATGCGGGGAACCAGGAGGGCGTGGCGGGTAGACACCCATGTACGCACAACCACCTCATGGTGGTAAGTAGTTTGATACCCGGCCCTGGTCCCTCGGCCTTTCGTGGAATCCGCTAGAGCAAATCATGGTGGTTATATTAAGGAATTAAAGCTTCTGGTGGTTCGTGGGGCATTATGCGGGGAACCAAGACGGCGTGGCGGGTAGGCACCCATGTACGCACAACCACCTTATGGTGGTAAGAAGTTTGTCACCCGGCCCAGATCCCTCGGCCTTTCCTGGAATCCGCTAGAGCAATTCTAGGTGCTTATATTAAGGAATTAAGGCCTCTGGGGGTCCGTGGGGCAAAATGCAGGGAACGAGGGGGGCGTGGCGGGTAGGCACCCATGTACGCACAACCACCACATGGTGATAAGAACTTTGACACCCGGCCCAGGTCCCTCGGCCCTTCTTGGGATCCGCTAGAGCAATTCTATGTGCTTATATTAAGGAATTAAGGCCTCTGGGGGTCCGTGGGGCAAAATGCGGGGAACCAGAAAAGCGTGGCGGGTAGGCTCCCAAATACGCACAACTACCTCATGGTGGTAAGAAGTTTGACACCCGGCCCAGGTCCCTCGGCCCTTCGTGGAATCCGCTCGAGCAATTCCAGGTGCTTATATTAAGGAAATAAGGCCTCTGGGGGTCCGTGGGGCAAAATGCGGGGAACCAGGAGGGCTTGGCGGGTAGCCACCCATGTACGCACAACCACCTCATGGTGGTAAGAAGTTTGACACCCGGTCCAGGTCCCTCGGCCCTTCTTCGGATCCGCTAGAGCAATTCTATGTGCTTATATTAAGGAATTAAGGCCTCTGGGGGTCCATGGGGCAAAATGCGGGGAACCAGAAAAGCGTGGCGGGTAGGCACCCATGTACGCACAACCACCTCATGGTGGTAAGAAGTTTGACAACCGGCCCAGGTCCCTCGGCCCTTCGTGGAATCCGCTAGAGCAATTCCAGGTGCTTATATTAAGGAAAAAAGGCCTCTGGGGGTCCGTGGGGCAAAATGCGGGGAACCAGGAGGGCGTGGCAGGTAGCCACCCATGTACGCACAACCACCTCATGGTGGTAAGAAGTTTGTCACCCGGCCCAGGTCCCTCGGCCCTTCCTGGAATCCGCTAGAACAATTCAAGGTGCTTATATTAAGGAATTAAGGCCTCTGGGGCTCCGTGGGGCAAAATGCGGGGAACCAGGAAGGCGTGGCGGGTAGACACCCATGTACGCACAACCACCTCATAGTGGTAAGTAGTTTGATACCCGGCCCTGGTCCCTCGGCCCTTCGTGGAATCCGCTAGAGCAAATTTTGGTGCTTATATTAAGGAATTAAAGCTTCTGGTGGTTCGTGGGGCAATATGCGGGGAACCAGGAGGGCGTGGCGGGTAGGCACCCATGTACGCACAACCACCTTATGGTGGTAAGAAGTTTGTCACCCTGCCCAGGTCCCTCGGCCTTTCCTGGAATCCGCTAGAGCAATTCTAGGTGCTTATATTAAGGAATTAAGGACTCTGGGGGTCCGTGGGGTAAAATGCGGGGAACCAGGAGGGCGTGGCGGGTAGACACCCATGTACGCACAACCACCTCATGGTGGTAAAAAGTTTGACACCCGGCCCAGGTCCCTCGGCCCTTCGTGGAATCCGCTAGAGCAATTCCAGGTGCTTATATTCAGGAAATAAGGCCTCTGGGGGTCCGTGGGGCAAAATGCGGGGAACCAGGAGGGCGTGGCGGGTAGACACCCATGTACGCACAACCACCTCATGGTGGTAAAAAGTTTGACACCCGGCCCAGGTCCCTCGGCCCTTCGTGGAATCCGCTAGAGCAATTCCAGGTGCTTATATTCAGGAAATAAGGCCTCTGGGGGTCCGTGGGGCAAAATGCGGGGAACCAGGAGGGCGTGGCGGGTAGGCACCCATGTACGCACAACCACCTCATGGTGGTAAGAAGTTTGTCTCCCGGCCCAGGTCCCTCGGCCCGGAATCCGCTAGAACAATTCTAGGTGCTTATATTAAAGAATAAAGGTTTCTGGGGGTCCTTGGTGCAAAATGCGGGGAACCAGGAGGGCGTGGCGGGTAGGCTCCCATGTACGCACAACCACCTCATGGTGGTAAGAAGTTTGACACCCGGCCTCGGTCCCTAGGCCCTTCCTGGAATCCGCTAGTGCAATTCCAGGTGCTTATATTAAGGAATTAAGGCCTCTGGGGGTCCGTGGGGTAAAATGCGGGGAACCAGGCGGGCGTGGCGGGTAGACACCCATGTAGCCACAACCACCTCATGGTAGTAAGAAGTTTGACACCCGGCCCAGGTCCCTCGGCCTTTCCTGGAATCCGCTAGAACAATTCTAGGTGCTTATATTACGGTATTAAGGCCTCTGGGGTTCCGTGTGGCAAAATGCGGGGAACCAGGAGGGCGTGGCGGATAGGCACCCATGTACGCACAACCACCTCATGGTGGTAAGTACTTTGATACCTGGCCCAGGTCCCTCGGCCCTACCTGAAATCCTCTAGAGCAAATCTAGGTGCTTATATTAAGGAATTAAGGCATCTGGGGGTCCGTGGGGCAAAATGCGAGGAACCAGGAGGGCGTGGCGGGTAAGCACCCATGTACGCACAACCACCTCATGGTGGTAAGAAGTTTGACACCCGGCCCAGGTCCCTCGGCCTTTCCTGGAATTCGCTAGAGCAATTCTAGGTGCTTATATTAAGGAATTAAAGCCTCTGGGACTCCGTGGGGCAAAATGCGGGGAACCAGGAGGGCGTGGCGGGTAGACACCCATGTACGCAAAACCACCTCATGGTGGTAAGAAGTTTGACACCCGGCCCAGGTCCCTCGGCCCTTCGTGGAATCCGCTCGTGCAATTCCAGGTGCTTATATTAAGGAAATAAGGCCTCTGGGGGTCCGTGGGGCAAAATGCGGGGAACCAGGAGGGCTTGGCGGGTAGCCACCCATGTACGCACAACCACCTCATGGTGGTAAGAAGTTTGACACCCGGTCCAGGTCCCTCGGCCCTTCTTCGGATCTGCTAGAACAATTCTATGTGCTTATATTAAGGAATTAAGGCCTCTGGGGGTCCATGGGGCAAAATGCGGGGAACCAGAAAAGCGTGGCGGGTAGGCACCCATGTACGCACAACCACCTCATGGTGGTAAGAAGTTTGACAACCGGCCCAGGTCCCTCGGCCCTTCGTGGAATCCGCTAGAGCAATTCCAGGTGCTTATATTAAGGAAAAAAGGCCTCTGGGGGTCCGTGGGGCAAAATGCGGGGAACCAGGAGGGCGTGGCAGGTAGCCACCCATGTACGCACAACCACCTCATAGTGGTAAGAAGTTTGTCACCCGGCCCAGGTCCCTCGGCCCTTCCTGGAATCCGCTAGAGCAATTCTAGGTGCTTATATTAAGGAATTAAGGCCTCTGGGGCTCCGTGGGGCAAAATGCGGGGAACCAGGAAGGCGTGGCGGGTAGACACCCATCTACGCACAACCACCTCATGGTGGTAAGTAGTTTGATACCCGGCCCTGGTCCCTCGGTCCTTCCTGGAATCCGTTAGAACAATTCTAGTTGCTTATATTAAGGAATTAAGGCCTCTTGGGGTTCGTGGGTCAAAATGCGGGGAACCAGGAGGGCGTGGCGGCTAGGCACTCATGTACGCACAACCACCTTATGGTGGTAAGAAGTTTGTCACCCGGCCCAGGTCTCTCGGCCCTTCCTGGAATCCGCTAGAGCAATTCTAGGTGCTTATATTAAGGAATTAAGGCCTCTGGGGCTCCGTGGGGCAAAATGCGGGGAACCAGGAGAGCGTGGCGGGTAGACACCCATGTACGCACAACCACCTCATAGTGGTAAGTAGTTTGATACCCGGCCCTGGTCCCTCGGCCCTTCGTGGAATCCGCTAGAGCAAATTTTGGTGCTTATATTAAGGAATTAAAGCTTCTGGTGGTTCGTGGGGCAATATGCGGGGAACCAGGAGGGCGTGGCGGGTAGGCACCCATGTACGCACAACCACCTTATGGTGGTAAGAAGTTTGTCACCCTGCCCAGGTCCCTCGGCCTTTCCTGGAATCCGCTAGAGCAATTCTAGGTGCTTATATTAAGGAATTAAGGACTCTGGGGGTCCGTGGGGTAAAATGCGGGGAACCAGGAGGGCGTGGCGGGTAGACACCCATGTACGCACAACCACCTCATGGTGGTAAGAAGTTTGACACCCGGCCCAGGTCCCTCGGCCCTTCGTGGAATCCGCTAGAGCAATTCCAGGTGCTTATATTCAGGAAATAAGGCCTCTGGGGGTCCGTGGGGCAAAATGCGGGGAACCAGGAGGGCGTGGCGGGTAGGCACCCATGTACGCACAACCACCTTATGGTGGTAAGAAGTTTGTCACCCGGCCCAGATCCCTCGGCCTTTCCTGGAATCCGCTAGAGCAATTCTAGGTGCTTATATTAAGGAATTAAGGCCTCTGGGGGTCCGTGGGGCAAAATGCAGGGAACGAGGGGGGCGTGGCGGGTAGGCACCCATGTACGCACAACCACCACATGGTGATAAGAACTTTGACACCCGGCCCAGGTCCCTCGGCCCTTCTTGGGATCCGCTAGAGCAATTCTATGTGCTTATATTAAGGAATTAAGGCCTCTGGGGGTCCGTGGGGCAAAATGCGGGGAACCAGAAAAGCGTGGCGGGTAGGCTCCCAAGTACGCACAACTACCTCATGGTGGTAAGAAGTTTGACACCCGGCCCAGGTCCCTCGGCCCTTCGTGGAATCCGCTCGAGCAATTCCAGGTGCTTATATTAAGGAAATAAGGCCTCTGGGGGTCCGTGGGGCAAAATGCGGGGAACCAGGAGGGCTTGGCGGGTAGCCACCCATGTACGCACAACCACCTCATGGTGGTAAGAAGTTTGACACCCGGTCCAGGTCCCTCGGCCCTTCTTCGGATCCGCTAGAGCAATTCTATGTGCTTATATTAAGGAATTAAGGCCTCTGGGGGTCCATGGGGCAAAATGCGGGGAACCAGAAAAGCGTGGCGGGTAGGCACCCATGTACGCACAACCACCTCATGGTGGTAAGAAGTTTGACAACCGGCCCAGGTCCCTCGGCCCTTCGTGGAATCCGCTAGAGCAATTCCAGGTGCTTATATTAAGGAAAAAAGGCCTCTGGGGGTCCGTGGGGCAAAATGCGGGGAACCAGGAGGGCGTGGCAGGTAGCCACCCATGTACGCACAACCACCTCATGGTGGTAAGAAGTTTGTCACCCGGCCCAGGTCCCTCGGCCCTTCCTGGAATCCGCTAGAACAATTCTGGGTGCTTATATTAAGGAATTAAGGCCTCTGGGGCTCCGTGGGGCAAAATGCGGGGAACCAGGAAGGCGTGGCGGGTAGACACCCATCTACGCACAACCACCTCATGGTGGTAAGTAGTTTGATACCCGGCCCTGGTCCCTCGGTCCTTCCTGGAATCCGTTAGAACAATTCTAGTTGCTTATATTAAGGAATTAAGGCCTCTTGGGGTTCGTGGGTCAAAATGCGGGGAACCAGGAGGGCGTGGCGGCTAGGCACTCATGTACGCACAACCACCTTATGGTGGTAAGAAGTTTGTCACCCGGCCCAGGTCTCTCGGCCCTTCCTGGAATCCGCTAGAGCAATTCTAGGTGCTTATATTAAGGAATTAAGGCCTCTGGGGCTCCGTGGGGCAAAATGCGGGGAACCAGGAGAGCGTGGCGGGTAGACACCCATGTACGCACAACCACCTCATAGTGGTAAGTAGTTTGATACCCGGCCCTGGTCCCTCGGCCCTTCGTGGAATCCGCTAGAGCAATTCCAGGTGCTTATATTAAGGAAAAAAGGCCTCTGGGGGTCCGTGGGGCAAAATGCGGGGAACCAGGAGGGCGTGGCAGGTAGCCACCCATGTACGCACAACCACCTCATGGTGGTAAGAAGTTTGTCACCCGGCCCAGGTCCCTCGGCCCTTCCTGGAATCCGCTAGAGCAATTCTAGGTGCTTATATTAAGGAATTAAGGCCTCTGGGGCTCCGTGGGGCAAAATGCGGGGAACCAGGAAGGCGTGGCGGGTAGACACCCATCTACGCACAACCACCTCATGGTGGTAAGTAGTTTGATACCCGGCCCTGGTCCCTCGGTCCTTCCTGGAATCCGTTAGAACAATTCTAGTTGCTTATAGTAAGGAATTAAGGCCTCTTGGGGTTCGTGGGTCAAAATGCGGGGAACCAGGAGGGCGTGGCGGCTAGGCACTCATGTACGCACAACCACCTTATGGTGGTAAGAAGTTTGTCACCCGGCCCAGGTCTCTCGGCCCTTCCTGGAATCCGCTAGAGCAATTCTAGGTGCTTAAATTAAGGAATTAAGGCCTCTGGGGCTCCGTGGGGCAAAATGCGGGGAACCAGGAGAGCGTGGCGGGTAGACACCCATGTACGCACAACCACCTCATAGTGGTAAGTAGTTTGATACCCGGCCCTGGTCCCTCGGCCCTTCGTGGAATCCGCTAGAGCAAATTTTGGTGCTTATATTAAGGAATTAAAGCTTCTGGTGGTTCGTGGGGCAATATGCGGGGAACCAGGAGGGCGTGGCGGGTAGGCACCCATGTACGCACAACCACCTTATGGTGGTAAGAAGTTTGTCACCCTGCCCAGGTCCCTCGGCCTTTCCTGGAATCCGCTAGAGCAATTCTAGGTGCTTATATTAAGGAATTAAGGACTCTGGGGGTCCGTGGGGTAAAATGCGGGGAACCAGGAGGGCGTGGCGGGTAGACACCCATGTACGCACAACCACCTCATGGTGGTAAGAAGTTTGACACCCGGCCCAGGTCCCTCGGCCCTTCGTGGAATCCGCTAGAGCAATTCCAGGTGCTTATATTCAGGAAATAAGGCCTCTGGGGGTCCGTGGGGCAAAATGCGGGGAACCAGGAGGGCGTGGCGGGTAGGCACCCATGTACGCACAACCACCTCATGGTGGTAAGAAGTTTGTCTCCCGGCCCAGGTCCCTCGGCCCGGAATCCGCTAGAACAATTCTAGGTGCTTATATTAAAGAATAAAGGTTTCTGGGGGTCCTTGGTGCAAAATGCGGGGAACCAGGAGGGCGTGGCGGGTAGGCTCCCATGTACGCACAACCACCTCATGGTGGTAAGAAGTTTGACACCCGGCCTCGGTCCCTAGGCCCTTCCTGGAATCCGCTAGTGCAATTCCAGGTGCTTATATTAAGGAATTAAGGCCTCTGGGGGTCCGTGGGGTAAAATGCGGGGAACCAGGCGGGCGTGGCGGGTAGACACCCATGTGGCCACAACCACCTCATGGTAGTAAGAAGTTTGACACCCGGCCCAGGTCCCTCGGCCCTACCTGAAATCCTCTAGAGCAAATCTAGGTGCTTATATTAAGGAATTAAGGCATCTGGGGGTCCGTGGGGCAAAATGCGAGGAACCAGGAGGGCGTGGCGGGTAAGCACCCATGTACGCACAACCACCTCATGGTGGTAAGAAGTTTGACACCCGGCCCAGGTCCCTCGGCCTTTCCTGGAATTCGCTAGAGCAATTCTAGGTGCTTATATTAAGGAATTAAAGCCTCTGTGACTCCGTGGGGCAAAATGCGGGGAACCAGGAGGGCGTGGCGGGTAGACACCCATGTACGCAAAACCACCTCATGGTGGTAAGAAGTTTGACACCCGGCCCAGGTCGCTTGGCCCTTCCTGGAATCCGCTAGAGCAATTCAAGGTGCTTATATTAAGGAATTAAGGCCTCTGGGGGTCCGTGGGGTAAAATGCGGGGAACCAGGCGGGCGTGGCGGCTAGGCACCCATGTACGCACAACCACCTCATGGTGGTAAAAAGTTTTACACCCGGCTCAGGTCCCTCGGTCCCTCCTGGAATCCGCAAGACCAATTCTAGGTGCTTATATTAAGGAATTAAGGCCTTTTGAGGTCCGTGGGGCAAAATGCGGGGAACCAGGAGGGCGTGGCGGCTAGGACCCATGTACGCACAACCACCTCATGGTGGTGAAAAGTTTTACACCCGGCCCAGGTCCCTCGGCCCCTCCTGGAATCCGCAAGACCAATTCTAGGTGCTTATATTAAGGAATTAAGGCCTCTTGGGGTCTGTGGGGCAAAATGCGGGAAACGAGGAGGGCGTGGCGGGTAGGCACCCATGTACGCACAACCACCTCATGGTGGTGAAAAGTTTTACACGCGGCCCAGGTCCCTCGGCCCCTCCTGGAATCCGCAAGACCAATTCTAGGTGCTTATATTAAAGAATAAAGGCTTCTGGGGGTCCGTGGTGCAAAATGCAGGGAACCAGGAGGGCGTGGCGGGTAGGCTCCCATGTACGCACAACCACCTCATGGTGGTAAGAAGTTTGACACCCGGCCCAGGTCCCTAGGCCCTTCCTGGAATCCGCTAGAACAATTCTGGGTGCTTATATTAAAGAATAAAGGCTTCTGGGGGTCCGTGGTGCAAAATGCAGGGAACCAAGAGGGCGTGGCGGGTAGGCTCCCATGTACGCACAACCACCTTATGGTGGTAAGAAGTTTGACACCCGGCCCAGGTCCCTAGGCACTTCCTGGAATCCGCTAGAACAATTCTGGGTGCTTATATTAAAGAATAAAGGCTTCTGGGGGTCCGTGGTGCAAAATGCAGGGAACCAGGAGGGCGTGGCGGGTAGGCTCCCATGTACGCACAACCACCTCATGGTGGTAAGAAGTTTGACACCCGGCCCAGGTCCCTAGGCCCTTCCTGGAATCCGCTAGAACAATTCTGGGTGCTTATATTAAAGAATAAAGGCTTCTGGGGGTCCGTGGTGCAAAATGCAGGGAACCAAGAGGGCGTGGCGGGTAGGCTCCCATGTACGCACAACCACCTTATGGTGGTAAGAAGTTTGACACCCTGCCCAGTTCCATCGGCCCATCCTGGAATCCGCTAGAGCAATTCTTGGTGCTTATATTAAGGAATTAAAGCTTCTGGGGGTTCGTGGGGCAAAATGCGGGGAACCAGGAAGGCGTGGCGGGTAAGCACCCATGTACGCACAACCACCTCATGGTGGTAAGAAGTTTGTCACCCGGCCCAGGTCCCTCGGCCCTTCCTGGAATCCGCTAGAGCAATTCTAGTTGCTTAAATTAAGGAATTAAGGTCTCTGGGGCCCCGTGGGGCAAAATGCAGGGAAGCAGGAGGGCGTGGCGGGTAGACACCCATCTAGGCACAACCACCTCATGGCAGTAAGAAGTTTGACACCCGGCCCAGGTCCCTCGGCCTTTCCTGGAATCCGCTAGAACAATTCTAGGTGCTTATATTAAAGTATAAAGGTTTCTGGGGGTCCGTGGTGCAAAATGCGGGGAACCAGGAGGGCGTGGCGGGTAGGCACCCATGTACGCACAACCACCTTATGGTGGTAAGAAGTTTGTCACCCGGCCCAGGTCCCTAGGCCTTTCCTGGAATCCGCTAGAGCAATTCCAGGTGCTTATATTAAGGAATTAAGGACTCTGGGGGTCCGTGGGGTAAAATGCGGGGAACCAGGAGGGCGTGGCGGGTAGGCTCCCATGTACGCACAACCACCTCATGGTGGTAAGAAGTTTTACACCCGGCCCAGGTCCTTCAGCTTTTCCTGGAATCCGCTAGAGCAATTCTAGGAGCTTATATTAAGGAATTAAGGCCTTTGGGGGTCCGTGGGGCAAAATGCGGGGAACGAGGGGGGTGTGGCGGGTAGGCACCCATGTACGCACAACCACCTCATGGTGGTTAGAAGTTTGACACCCGGCCCAGGTCCCTCGGCCCTTCTTGGGATCCGCTAGAGCAATTCTATGTGCTTATATTAAGGAATTAAGGCCTCTGGGGGTCCGTGGGGCTAAATGCGGGGAACCAGAAAAGCGTGGCGGGTAGGCACCCAAGTACGCACAACCACCTCATGGTGGTAAGAAGTTTGACACCCGGCCCAGGTCCCTCGGCCATTCCTGGAATCCGCTAGAGCAAATCTAGGTGCTTATATTAAAGAATTAAGGCCTCTTGGGTTCGGTGGGGCAAAATGCGGAAAACCAGGAGGGCATGGCGGGTCGGCACCCATGTATGCACAACCACCTCATGGTGGTAAGAAGTTTGACACCCGGCCCAGGTCCCTAGGCCCTTCCTGGAATCCGCTAGAGCAATTCCAGGTGCTTATATTAAGGAATTAAGGCCTCTGGGGGACCGTGGGGTAAAATGCGGGGAACCAGGCGGGCGTGGCGGGTAGACACCCATGTACGCACAACCACCTCATGGTGGTAAGAAGTTTGACACCCGGCCCAGGTCCCTCGGCCCTTCATGGAATCCGCTAGAGCAATTCCAAGTGCTTTTATTAAGGAATTAAGGCTTCTGCGGGTCTGTGGGGCAAAATGCGGGCAACCAGGAGGGCGTGGAGGGTAGGCGCCCATGTACGGACAACCACCTCATGGTGGTAAGAAGTTTGTCACCCGGCCCAGGTCCCTCGGCCCTTCCTGGAATCCGCTAGAGCAATTCTAGGTGCTTATATTAAGGAATTAAGGCCTCTGGGGCTCCGTGGGGCAAAATGCGAGCAACCAGGAGGGCGTGGCGGGTAGACACCCATGTACGCACAACCACCTCATGGTGGTAAGAAGTTTGACACCCGGCCCAGGTCCCTCGGCCCTTCATGGAATCCGCTAGAGCAATTCCAAGTGCTTTTATTAAGGAATTAAGGCTTCTGCGGGTCTGTGGGGCAAAATGCGGGAAACCAGGAGGGCGTGGAGGGTAGGCGCCCATGTACGGACAACCACCTCATGGTGGTAAGAAGTTTGTCACCCGGCCCAGGTCCCTCGGCCCTTCCTGGAATCCGCTAGAGCAATTCTAGGTGCTTATATTAAGGAATTAAGGCATCTGGGGCTCCGTGGGGCAAAATGCGAGCAACCAGGAGGGCGTGGCGGGTAGACACCCATGTACGCACAACCACCTCATGGTGGTAAGTAGTTTGATACCCGGCCCTGGTCCCTCGGCCCTTCGTGGAATCCGCTAGAGCAAATCTAGGTGCTTATATTAAGGAATTAAGGCCTCTTGGGGTCCGTGGGGCAAAATGCGGGGAACCAGGAGGGCGTGGCGGCTAGGCACCTATGTACGCACAACCACCTCATGGTGGTAAAAAGTTTTACACCCGGCTCAGGTCCCTCGGTCCCTCCTGGAATCCGCAAGACCAATTCTAGGTGCTTATATTAAGGAATTAAGGCCTCTTGAGGTCCGTGGGGCAAAATGCGGGGAACCAGGACGGCGTGGCGGCTAGGACCCATGTACACACAACCACCTCATGGTGGTGAAAAGTTTTACACCCGGCCCAGGTCCCTCGGCCCTTCCTGGAATCCGCAAGACCAATTCTCGGTGCTTATATTAAGGAATTAAGGCCTCTGGGGGTCTGTGGGGCAAAATGCGGGAAACGAAGAGGGCGTGGCGGGTAGGCACCCATTTACGCATAACCACCTCATGGTGGTAAGAAGTTTGACATCTTGCCCAGGTCCCTCGGCCCATCCTGGATTTTGCTAGAGCAATTCTTTGTGCTTATATTAAGCAATTAGGACCTCTGGGGGTCTGTGGGGCAAAATGCGGGGAACCAGGAAAGCGTGGCGGGTAGGCACCCATGTACGTACAACCACCTCATGGTGGTAAGAAGTTTGACACCCGGCCCAAGTCCCTCTGACCTTACTGGGATCTGCTAGAGCAATTCTCGGTGCTTATATTAAGGAATTAAGGCCTCTGGGGCTCCGTGGGGCAAAATGCGGGGAACCAGGAGGGCGTGGCGGGTAGACACCCATGTACGCACAACCACCTCATGGTGGTAAGTAGTTTGATACCCGGCCCTGGTCCCTCGGCCTTTCGTGGAATCCGCTAGAGCAAATCATGGTGGTTATATTAAGGAATTAAAGCTTCTGGTGGTTCGTGGGGCATTATGCGGGGAACCAAGACGGCGTGGCGGGTAGGCACCCATGTACGCACAACCACCTTATGGTGGTAAGAAGTTTGTCACCCGGCCCAGATCCCTCGGCCTTTCCTGGAATCCGCTAGAGCAATTCTAGGTGCTTATATTAAGGAATTAAGGCCTCTGGGGGTCCGTGGGGCAAAATGCAGGGAACGAGGGGGGCGTGGCGGGTAGGCACCCATGTACGCACAACCACCACATGGTGATAAGAACTTTGACACCCGGCCCAGGTCCCTCGGCCCTTCTTGGGATCCGCTAGAGCAATTCTATGTGCTTATATTAAGGAATTAAGGCCTCTGGGGGTCCGTGGGGCAAAATGCGGGGAACCAGAAAAGCGTGGCGGGTAGGCTCCCAAATACGCACAACTACCTCATGGTGGTAAGAAGTTTGACACCCGGCCCAGGTCCCTCGGCCCTTCGTGGAATCCGCTCGAGCAATTCCAGGTGCTTATATTAAGGAAATAAGGCCTCTGGGGGTCCGTGGGGCAAAATGCGGGGAACCAGGAGGGCTTGGCGGGTAGCCACCCATGTACGCACAACCACCTCATGGTGGTAAGAAGTTTGACACCCGGTCCAGGTCCCTCGGCCCTTCTTCGGATCCGCTAGAGCAATTCTATGTGCTTATATTAAGGAATTAAGGCCTCTGGGGGTCCATGGGGCAAAATGCGGGGAACCAGAAAAGCGTGGCGGGTAGGCACCCATGTACGCACAACCACCTCATGGTGGTAAGAAGTTTGACAACCGGCCCAGGTCCCTCGGCCCTTCGTGGAATCCGCTAGAGCAATTCCAGGTGCTTATATTAAGGAAAAAAGGCCTCTGGGGGTCCGTGGGGCAAAATGCGGGGAACCAGGAGGGCGTGGCAGGTAGCCACCCATGTACGCACAACCACCTCATGGTGGTAAGAAGTTTGTCACCCGGCCCAGGTCCCTCGGCCCTTCCTGGAATCCGCTAGAACAATTCAAGGTGCTTATATTAAGGAATTAAGGCCTCTGGGGCTCCGTGGGGCAAAATGCGGGGAACCAGGAAGGCGTGGCGGGTAGACACCCATGTACGCACAACCACCTCATAGTGGTAAGTAGTTTGATACCCGGCCCTGGTCCCTCGGCCCTTCGTGGAATCCGCTAGAGCAAATTTTGGTGCTTATATTAAGGAATTAAAGCTTCTGGTGGTTCGTGGGGCAATATGCGGGGAACCAGGAGGGCGTGGCGGGTAGGCACCCATGTACGCACAACCACCTTATGGTGGTAAGAAGTTTGTCACCCTGCCCAGGTCCCTCGGCCTTTCCTGGAATCCGCTAGAGCAATTCTAGGTGCTTATATTAAGGAATTAAGGACTCTGGGGGTCCGTGGGGTAAAATGCGGGGAACCAGGAGGGCGTGGCGGGTAGACACCCATGTACGCACAACCACCTCATGGTGGTAAAAAGTTTGACACCCGGCCCAGGTCCCTCGGCCCTTCGTGGAATCCGCTAGAGCAATTCCAGGTGCTTATATTCAGGAAATAAGGCCTCTGGGGGTCCGTGGGGCAAAATGCGGGGAACCAGGAGGGCGTGGCGGGTAGGCACCCATGTACGCACAACCACCTCATGGTGGTAAGAAGTTTGTCTCCCGGCCCAGGTCCCTCGGCCCGGAATCCGCTAGAACAATTCTAGGTGCTTATATTAAAGAATAAAGGTTTCTGGGGGTCCTTGGTGCAAAATGCGGGGAACCAGGAGGGCGTGGCGGGTAGGCTCCCATGTACGCACAACCACCTCATGGTGGTAAGAAGTTTGACACCCGGCCTCGGTCCCTAGGCCCTTCCTGGAATCCGCTAGTGCAATTCCAGGTGCTTATATTAAGGAATTAAGGCCTCTGGGGGTCCGTGGGGTAAAATGCGGGGAACCAGGCGGGCGTGGCGGGTAGACACCCATGTAGCCACAACCACCTCATGGTAGTAAGAAGTTTGACACCCGGCCCAGGTCCCTCGGCCTTTCCTGGAATCCGCTAGAACAATTCTAGGTGCTTATATTACGGTATTAAGGCCTCTGGGGTTCCGTGTGGCAAAATGCGGGGAACCAGGAGGGCGTGGCGGATAGGCACCCATGTACGCACAACCACCTCATGGTGGTAAGTACTTTGATACCTGGCCCAGGTCCCTCGGCCCTACCTGAAATCCTCTAGAGCAAATCTAGGTGCTTATATTAAGGAATTAAGGCATCTGGGGGTCCGTGGGGCAAAATGCGAGGAACCAGGAGGGCGTGGCGGGTAAGCACCCATGTACGCACAACCACCTCATGGTGGTAAGAAGTTTGACACCCGGCCCAGGTCCCTCGGCCTTTCCTGGAATTCGCTAGAGCAATTCTAGGTGCTTATATTAAGGAATTAAAGCCTCTGGGACTCCGTGGGGCAAAATGCGGGGAACCAGGAGGGCGTGGCGGGTAGACACCCATGTACGCAAAACCACCTCATGGTGGTAAGAAGTTTGACACCCGGCCCAGGTCCCTCGGCCCTTCGTGGAATCCGCTCGTGCAATTCCAGGTGCTTATATTAAGGAAATAAGGCCTCTGGGGGTCCGTGGGGCAAAATGCGGGGAACCAGGAGGGCTTGGCGGGTAGCCACCCATGTACGCACAACCACCTCATGGTGGTAAGAAGTTTGACACCCGGTCCAGGTCCCTCGGCCCTTCTTCGGATCTGCTAGAACAATTCTATGTGCTTATATTAAGGAATTAAGGCCTCTGGGGGTCCATGGGGCAAAATGCGGGGAACCAGAAAAGCGTGGCGGGTAGGCACCCATGTACGCACAACCACCTCATGGTGGTAAGAAGTTTGACAACCGGCCCAGGTCCCTCGGCCCTTCGTGGAATCCGCTAGAGCAATTCCAGGTGCTTATATTAAGGAAAAAAGGCCTCTGGGGGTCCGTGGGGCAAAATGCGGGGAACCAGGAGGGCGTGGCAGGTAGCCACCCATGTACGCACAACCACCTCATAGTGGTAAGAAGTTTGTCACCCGGCCCAGGTCCCTCGGCCCTTCCTGGAATCCGCTAGAGCAATTCTAGGTGCTTATATTAAGGAATTAAGGCCTCTGGGGCTCCGTGGGGCAAAATGCGGGGAACCAGGAAGGCGTGGCGGGTAGACACCCATCTACGCACAACCACCTCATGGTGGTAAGTAGTTTGATACCCGGCCCTGGTCCCTCGGTCCTTCCTGGAATCCGTTAGAACAATTCTAGTTGCTTATATTAAGGAATTAAGGCCTCTTGGGGTTCGTGGGTCAAAATGCGGGGAACCAGGAGGGCGTGGCGGCTAGGCACTCATGTACGCACAACCACCTTATGGTGGTAAGAAGTTTGTCACCCGGCCCAGGTCTCTCGGCCCTTCCTGGAATCCGCTAGAGCAATTCTAGGTGCTTATATTAAGGAATTAAGGCCTCTGGGGCTCCGTGGGGCAAAATGCGGGGAACCAGGAGAGCGTGGCGGGTAGACACCCATGTACGCACAACCACCTCATAGTGGTAAGTAGTTTGATACCCGGCCCTGGCCCCTCGGCCCTTCGTGGAATCCGCTAGAGCAAATTTTGGTGCTTATATTAAGGAATTAAAGCTTCTGGTGGTTCGTGGGGCAATATGCGGGGAACCAGGAGGGCGTGGCGGGTAGGCACCCATGTACGCACAACCACCTTATGGTGGTAAGAAGTTTGTCACCCTGCCCAGGTCCCTCGGCCTTTCCTGGAATCCGCTAGAGCAATTCTAGGTGCTTATATTAAGGAATTAAGGACTCTGGGGGTCCGTGGGGTAAAATGCGGGGAACCAGGAGGGCGTGGCGGGTAGACACCCATGTACGCACAACCACCTCATGGTGGTAAGAAGTTTGACACCCGGCCCAGGTCCCTCGGCCCTTCGTGGAATCCGCTAGAGCAATTCCAGGTGCTTATATTCAGGAAATAAGGCCTCTGGGGGTCCGTGGGGCAAAATGCGGGGAACCAGGAGGGCGTGGCGGGTAGGCACCCATGTACGCACAACCACCTTATGGTGGTAAGAAGTTTGTCACCCGGCCCAGATCCCTCGGCCTTTCCTGGAATCCGCTAGAGCAATTCTAGGTGCTTATATTAAGGAATTAAGGCCTCTGGGGGTCCGTGGGGCAAAATGCAGGGAACGAGGGGGGCGTGGCGGGTAGGCACCCATGTACGCACAACCACCACATGGTGATAAGAACTTTGACACCCGGCCCAGGTCCCTCGGCCCTTCTTGGGATCCGCTAGAGCAATTCTATGTGCTTATATTAAGGAATTAAGGCCTCTGGGGGTCCGTGGGGCAAAATGCGGGGAACCAGAAAAGCGTGGCGGGTAGGCTCCCAAGTACGCACAACTACCTCATGGTGGTAAGAAGTTTGACACCCGGCCCAGGTCCCTCGGCCCTTCGTGGAATCCGCTCGAGCAATTCCAGGTGCTTATATTAAGGAAATAAGGCCTCTGGGGGTCCGTGGGGCAAAATGCGGGGAACCAGGAGGGCTTGGCGGGTAGCCACCCATGTACGCACAACCACCTCATGGTGGTAAGAAGTTTGACACCCGGTCCAGGTCCCTCGGCCCTTCTTCGGATCCGCTAGAGCAATTCTATGTGCTTATATTAAGGAATTAAGGCCTCTGGGGGTCCATGGGGCAAAATGCGGGGAACCAGAAAAGCGTGGCGGGTAGGCACCCATGTACGCACAACCACCTCATGGTGGTAAGAAGTTTGACAACCGGCCCAGGTCCCTCGGCCCTTCGTGGAATCCGCTAGAGCAATTCCAGGTGCTTATATTAAGGAAAAAAGGCCTCTGGGGGTCCGTGGGGCAAAATGCGGGGAACCAGGAGGGCGTGGCAGGTAGCCACCCATGTACGCACAACCACCTCATGGTGGTAAGAAGTTTGTCACCCGGCCCAGGTCCCTCGGCCCTTCCTGGAATCCGCTAGAACAATTCTGGGTGCTTATATTAAGGAATTAAGGCCTCTGGGGCTCCGTGGGGCAAAATGCGGGGAACCAGGAAGGCGTGGCGGGTAGACACCCATCTACGCACAACCACCTCATGGTGGTAAGTAGTTTGATACCCGGCCCTGGTCCCTCGGTCCTTCCTGGAATCCGTTAGAACAATTCTAGTTGCTTATATTAAGGAATTAAGGCCTCTTGGGGTTCGTGGGTCAAAATGCGGGGAACCAGGAGGGCGTGGCGGCTAGGCACTCATGTACGCACAACCACCTTATGGTGGTAAGAAGTTTGTCACCCGGCCCAGGTCTCTCGGCCCTTCCTGGAATCCGCTAGAGCAATTCTAGGTGCTTATATTAAGGAATTAAGGCCTCTGGGGCTCCGTGGGGCAAAATGCGGGGAACCAGGAGAGCGTGGCGGGTAGACACCCATGTACGCACAACCACCTCATAGTGGTAAGTAGTTTGATACCCGGCCCTGGTCCCTCGGCCCTTCGTGGAATCCGCTAGAGCAATTCCAGGTGCTTATATTAAGGAAAAAAGGCCTCTGGGGGTCCGTGGGGCAAAATGCGGGGAACCAGGAGGGCGTGGCAGGTAGCCACCCATGTACGCACAACCACCTCATGGTGGTAAGAAGTTTGTCACCCGGCCCAGGTCCCTCGGCCCTTCCTGGAATCCGCTAGAGCAATTCTAGGTGCTTATATTAAGGAATTAAGGCCTCTGGGGCTCCGTGGGGCAAAATGCGGGGAACCAGGAAGGCGTGGCGGGTAGACACCCATCTACGCACAACCACCTCATGGTGGTAAGTAGTTTGATACCCGGCCCTGGTCCCTCGGTCCTTCCTGGAATCCGTTAGAACAATTCTAGTTGCTTATAGTAAGGAATTAAGGCCTCTTGGGGTTCGTGGGTCAAAATGCGGGGAACCAGGAGGGCGTGGCGGCTAGGCACTCATGTACGCACAACCACCTTATGGTGGTAAGAAGTTTGTCACCCGGCCCAGGTCTCTCGGCCCTTCCTGGAATCCGCTAGAGCAATTCTAGGTGCTTAAATTAAGGAATTAAGGCCTCTGGGGCTCCGTGGGGCAAAATGCGGGGAACCAGGAGAGCGTGGCGGGTAGACACCCATGTACGCACAACCACCTCATAGTGGTAAGTAGTTTGATACCCGGCCCTGGTCCCTCGGCCCTTCGTGGAATCCGCTAGAGCAAATTTTGGTGCTTATATTAAGGAATTAAAGCTTCTGGTGGTTCGTGGGGCAATATGCGGGGAACCAGGAGGGCGTGGCGGGTAGGCACCCATGTACGCACAACCACCTTATGGTGGTAAGAAGTTTGTCACCCTGCCCAGGTCCCTCGGCCTTTCCTGGAATCCGCTAGAGCAATTCTAGGTGCTTATATTAAGGAATTAAGGACTCTGGGGGTCCGTGGGGTAAAATGCGGGGAACCAGGAGGGCGTGGCGGGTAGACACCCATGTACGCACAACCACCTCATGGTGGTAAGAAGTTTGACACCCGGCCCAGGTCCCTCGGCCCTTCGTGGAATCCGCTAGAGCAATTCCAGGTGCTTATATTCAGGAAATAAGGCCTCTGGGGGTCCGTGGGGCAAAATGCGGGGAACCAGGAGGGCGTGGCGGGTAGGCACCCATGTACGCACAACCACCTCATGGTGGTAAGAAGTTTGTCTCCCGGCCCAGGTCCCTCGGCCCGGAATCCGCTAGAACAATTCTAGGTGCTTATATTAAAGAATAAAGGTTTCTGGGGGTCCTTGGTGCAAAATGCGGGGAACCAGGAGGGCGTGGCGGGTAGGCTCCCATGTACGCACAACCACCTCATGGTGGTAAGAAGTTTGACACCCGGCCTCGGTCCCTAGGCCCTTCCTGGAATCCGCTAGTGCAATTCCAGGTGCTTATATTAAGGAATTAAGGCCTCTGGGGGTCCGTGGGGTAAAATGCGGGGAACCAGGCGGGCGTGGCGGGTAGACACCCATGTGGCCACAACCACCTCATGGTAGTAAGAAGTTTGACACCCGGCCCAGGTCCCTCGGCCCTACCTGAAATCCTCTAGAGCAAATCTAGGTGCTTATATTAAGGAATTAAGGCATCTGGGGGTCCGTGGGGCAAAATGCGAGGAACCAGGAGGGCGTGGCGGGTAAGCACCCATGTACGCACAACCACCTCATGGTGGTAAGAAGTTTGACACCCGGCCCAGGTCCCTCGGCCTTTCCTGGAATTCGCTAGAGCAATTCTAGGTGCTTATATTAAGGAATTAAAGCCTCTGTGACTCCGTGGGGCAAAATGCGGGGAACCAGGAGGGCGTGGCGGGTAGACACCCATGTACGCAAAACCACCTCATGGTGGTAAGAAGTTTGACACCCGGCCCAGGTCGCTTGGCCCTTCCTGGAATCCGCTAGAGCAATTCAAGGTGCTTATATTAAGGAATTAAGGCCTCTGGGGGTCCGTGGGGTAAAATGCGGGGAACCAGGCGGGCGTGGCGGCTAGGCACCCATGTACGCACAACCACCTCATGGTGGTAAAAAGTTTTACACCCGGCTCAGGTCCCTCGGTCCCTCCTGGAATCCGCAAGACCAATTCTAGGTGCTTATATTAAGGAATTAAGGCCTTTTGAGGTCCGTGGGGCAAAATGCGGGGAACCAGGAGGGCGTGGCGGCTAGGACCCATGTACGCACAACCACCTCATGGTGGTGAAAAGTTTTACACCCGGCCCAGGTCCCTCGGCCCCTCCTGGAATCCGCAAGACCAATTCTAGGTGCTTATATTAAGGAATTAAGGCCTCTTGGGGTCTGTGGGGCAAAATGCGGGAAACGAGGAGGGCGTGGCGGGTAGGCACCCATGTACGCACAACCACCTCATGGTGGTGAAAAGTTTTACACGCGGCCCAGGTCCCTCGGCCCCTCCTGGAATCCGCAAGACCAATTCTAGGTGCTTATATTAAAGAATAAAGGCTTCTGGGGGTCCGTGGTGCAAAATGCAGGGAACCAGGAGGGCGTGGCGGGTAGGCTCCCATGTACGCACAACCACCTCATGGTGGTAAGAAGTTTGACACCCGGCCCAGGTCCCTAGGCCCTTCCTGGAATCCGCTAGAACAATTCTGGGTGCTTATATTAAAGAATAAAGGCTTCTGGGGGTCCGTGGTGCAAAATGCAGGGAACCAAGAGGGCGTGGCGGGTAGGCTCCCATGTACGCACAACCACCTTATGGTGGTAAGAAGTTTGACACCCGGCCCAGGTCCCTAGGCACTTCCTGGAATCCGCTAGAACAATTCTGGGTGCTTATATTAAAGAATAAAGGCTTCTGGGGGTCCGTGGTGCAAAATGCAGGGAACCAGGAGGGCGTGGCGGGTAGGCTCCCATGTACGCACAACCACCTCATGGTGGTAAGAAGTTTGACACCCGCCCAGGTCCCTAGGCCCTTCCTGGAATCCGCTAGAACAATTCTGGGTGCTTATATTAAAGAATAAAGGCTTCTGGGGGTCCGTGGTGCAAAATGCAGGGAACCAAGAGGGCGTGGCGGGTAGGCTCCCATGTACGCACAACCACCTTATGGTGGTAAGAAGTTTGACACCCTGCCCAGTTCCATCGGCCCATCCTGGAATCCGCTAGAGCAATTCTTGGTGCTTATATTAAGGAATTAAAGCTTCTGGGGGTTCGTGGGGCAAAATGCGGGGAACCAGGAAGGCGTGGCGGGTAAGCACCCATGTACGCACAACCACCTCATGGTGGTAAGAAGTTTGTCACCCGGCCCAGGTCCCTCGGCCCTTCCTGGAATCCGCTAGAGCAATTCTAGTTGCTTAAATTAAGGAATTAAGGTCTCTGGGGCCCCGTGGGGCAAAATGCAGGGAAGCAGGAGGGCGTGGCGGGTAGACACCCATCTAGGCACAA
Organism: Candelabrum cocksii; assembly: GCA_963930725.1. Taxonomy (NCBI): domain Eukaryota; kingdom Metazoa; phylum Cnidaria; class Hydrozoa; order Anthoathecata; family Candelabridae; genus Candelabrum; species Candelabrum cocksii. The sequence goes on along the minus strand of OZ005676.1, from coordinate 5,765,387 downwards.
CCACCTCATGGCAGTAAGAAGTTTGACACCCGGCCCAGGTCCCTCGGCCTTTCCTGGAATCCGCTAGAACAATTCTAGGTGCTTATATTACGGAATTAAGGCCTTTGGGGGTCCGTGGAGCAAAATACGGGGAACCAGGAGGGCGTGGCGGATAGACACCCATGTACGCACAACCACCTCATGGTGGTAAGTACTTTGACACCCGGCCCACGTCCCTCGGCCCTTCCTGGAATCCGCTAGAACAATTCTAGGTGCTTATATTAAAGTATAAAGGTTTCTGGGGGTCCGTGGTGCAAAATGCGGGGAACCAGGAGGGCGTGGCGGGTAGGCACCCATGTACGCACAACCACCTTATGGTGGTAAGAAGTTTGTCACCCGGCCCAGGTCCCTAGGCCTTTCCTGGAATCCGCTAGAGCAATTCCAGGTGCTTATATTAAGGAATTAAGGACTCTGGGGGTCCGTGGGGTAAAATGCGGGGAACCAGGAGGGCGTGGCGGGTAGGCTCCCATGTACGCACAACCACCTCATGGTGGTAAGAAGTTTTACACCCGGCCCAGGTCCTTCAGCTTTTCCTGGAATCCGCTAGAGCAATTCTAGGAGCTTATATTAAGGAATTAAGGCCTTTGGGGGTCCGTGGGGCAAAATGCGGGGAACGAGGGGGGTGTGGCGGGTAGGCACCCATGTACGCACAACCACCTCATGGTGGTTAGAAGTTTGACACCCGGCCCAGGTCCCTCGGCCCTTCTTGGGATCCGCTAGAGCAATTCTATGTGCTTATATTAAGGAATTAAGGCCTCTGGGGGTCCGTGGGGCTAAATGCGGGGAACCAGAAAAGCGTGGCGGGTAGGCACCCAAGTACGCACAACCACCTCATGGTGGTAAGAAGTTTGACACCCGGCCCAGGTCCCTCGGCCATTCCTGGAATCCGCTAGAGCAAATCTAGGTGCTTATATTAAAGAATTAAGGCCTCTTGGGTTCGGTGGGGCAAAATGCGGAAAACCAGGAGGGCATGGCGGGTCGGCACCCATGTATGCACAACCACCTCATGGTGGTAAGAAGTTTGACACCCGGCCCAGGTCCCTAGGCCCTTCCTGGAATCCGCTAGAGCAATTCCAGGTGCTTATATTAAGGAATTAAGGCCTCTGGGGGACCGTGGGGTAAAATGCGGGGAACCAGGCGGGCGTGGCGGGTAGACACCCATGTACGCACAACCACCTCATGGTGGTAAGAAGTTTGACACCCGGCCCAGGTCCCTCGGCCCTTCATGGAATCCGCTAGAGCAATTCCAAGTGCTTTTATTAAGGAATTAAGGCTTCTGCGGGTCTGTGGGGCAAAATGCGGGCAACCAGGAGGGCGTGGAGGGTAGGCGCCCATGTACGGACAACCACCTCATGGTGGTAAGAAGTTTGTCACCCGGCCCAGGTCCCTCGGCCCTTCCTGGAATCCGCTAGAGCAATTCTAGGTGCTTATATTAAGGAATTATGGCCTCTGGGGCTCCGTGGGGCAAAATGCGAGCAACCAGGAGGGCGTGGCGGGTAGACACCCATGTACGCACAACCACCTCATGGTGGTAAGAAGTTTGACACCCGGCCCAGGTCCCTCGGCCCTTCATGGAATCCGCTAGAGCAATTCCAAGTGCTTTTATTAAGGAATTAAGGCTTCTGCGGGTCTGTGGGGCAAAATGCGGGAAACCAGGAGGGCGTGGAGGGTAGGCGCCCATGTACGGACAACCACCTCATGGTGGTAAGAAGTTTGTCACCCGGCCCAGGTCCCTCGGCCCTTCCTGGAATCCGCTAGAGCAATTCTAGGTGCTTATATTAAGGAATTAAGGCATCTGGGGCTCCGTGGGGCAAAATGCGAGCAACCAGGAGGGCGTGGCGGGTAGACACCCATGTACGCACAACCACCTCATGGTGGTAAGTAGTTTGATACCCGGCCCTGGTCCCTCGGCCCTTCGTGGAATCCGCTAGAGCAAATCTAGGTGCTTATATTAAGGAATTAAGGCCTCTTGGGGTCCGTGGGGCAAAATGCGGGGAACCAGGAGGGCGTGGCGGCTAGGCACCTATGTACGCACAACCACCTCATGGTGGTAAAAAGTTTTACACCCGGCTCAGGTCCCTCGGTCCCTCCTGGAATCCGCAAGACCAATTCTAGGTGCTTATATTAAGGAATTAAGGCCTCTTGAGGTCCGTGGGGCAAAATGCGGGGAACCAGGACGGCGTGGCGGCTAGGACCCATGTACACACAACCACCTCATGGTGGTGAAAAGTTTTACACCCGGCCCAGGTCCCTCGGCCCTTCCTGGAATCCGCAAGACCAATTCTCGGTGCTTATATTAAGGAATTAAGGCCTCTGGGGGTCTGTGGGGCAAAATGCGGGAAACGAAGAGGGCGTGGCGGGTAGGCACCCATTTACGCATAACCACCTCATGGTGGTAAGAAGTTTGACATCTTGCCCAGGTCCCTCGGCCCATCCTGGATTTTGCTAGAGCAATTCTTTGTGCTTATATTAAGCAATTAGGACCTCTGGGGGTCTGTGGGGCAAAATGCGGGGAACCAGGAAAGCGTGGCGGGTAGGCACCCATGTACGTACAACCACCTCATGGTGGTAAGAAGTTTGACACCCGGCCCAAGTCCCTCTGACCTTACTGGGATCTGCTAGAGCAATTCCAGGTGCTTACATTAAGGAATTAAGGCTTCTGGGGGTCCGTGGTGTAAAATGCGGGGAACCAGGAGGGCGTGGCGGGTAGGCATCCATTTACGCATAACCACCTCATGGTGGTAAGAAGTTTGACATCTTGCCCAGGTCCCTCGGCCCATCCTGGATTTCGCTAGAGCAATTCTTGGTGCTTATATTAAGGAATTAAAGCCTCTGGGACTCCTTGGGGCAAAATGCGGGGAACCAGGAGTGCGTGGCGGGTAGACACCCATGTACGTACAACCACTTCATGGTGGTAAGAAGTTTGACACCCGGCCCAGGTCCTTCGGCTCTACCTGGAATCCGCTAGAGCAATTCTAGGAGCTTATATTAAGGAATTAAGGCCTTTGGGGGTCCGTGGGGCAAAATGCGCCGAACGAGGGGGGTGTGGCAGGTAGGCACACATGTACGCACAACCACCTCATGGTGGTAAGAAGTTTTACACCCGGCCCAGGTCCTTCGGCTCTTCCTGGAATCCGCAAGAGCAATTCTAGGTGCTTATATTACGGAATTAAGGCCTCAGGGGGTCCGTGGGGCAAAATGCGGGGAACGAGAAGGGCGTGGCGGGTAGGCACCCATGTACGCACAACCACCTCATGGTGGTAAGAAGTTTGACAACCGGCCCAAATCCCTCGGCCCTTCCTGGAATCCGCTAGAACAATTCTAGGTGCTTATAATAAGGAATTAAGGCCTCTGGGGGTCTGTGGGGCAAAATGCGGGAAACGAGGAGGGCGTGGCGGGTAGGCACGCATGTACGCACAACCACCTCATGGTGGTAAGAAGTTTGACACCCGGCCCACGACCCTCGGCCCTTCCTGGAATCCGCTAGAGCAATTCTAGTTGCTTAAATTAAGGAATTAAGGTCTCTGGGGCTCCGTGGGGCAAAATGCAGGGAAGCAGGAGGGCGTGGCGGGTAGATACCCATGTACGCACAACCACCTCATGGTGGTAAGTAGTTTGATACCCGGCCCAGGTCCCTCGGCCCTTCGTGGAATCCGCTAGAGCAAATCTAGGTGCTTTTATTAAGGAATTAAGGCTTTTGGGGTCCGTGGGGGCAAAATGCGGGAAGCCAGGAGGGCGTGGCGGGTAGACACCCATGTAGGCACAACCACCTCATGGCAGTAAGAAGTTTGACACCCGGCCCAGGTCCCTCGGCCTTTCCTGGAATCCGCTAGAACAATTCTAGGTGCTTATATTACGGAATTAAGGCCTCTGGGGGTCCGTGGGGCAAAATACGGGGAACCAGGCGGGCGTGGCGGGTAGACACCCATGTAGCCACAACCACCTCATGGTAGTAAGAAGTTTGACACCCGGCCCAGGTCCCTCGGCCTTTCCTGGAATCCGCTAGAACAATTCTAGGTGCTTATATTACGGAATTAAGGCCTCTGGGGTTCCGTGGGGCAAAATGCGGGGAACCAGGAGGGCGTGGCGGATAGGCACCCATGTACGCACAACCACCTCATGGTGGTAAGTACTTTCATACATGGCCCAGGTCCCTCGGCCCTACCTGAAATCCTCTAGAGCAAATCTAGGTGCTTATATTAAGGAATTAAGGCATCTGGGGGTCCGTGGGGCAAAATGCGAGGAACCAGGAGGGCGTGGCGGGTAAGCACCCATGTACGCACAACCACCTCATGGTGGTAAGAAGTTTGACACCCGGCCCAGGTCCCTCGGCCTTTCCTGGAATTCGCTAGAGCAATTCTAGGTGCTTATATTAAGGAATTAAAGCCTCTGGGACTCCGTGGGGCAAAATGCGGGGAACCAGGAGGGCGTGGCGGGTAGATACCCATGTACGCAAAACCACCTCATGGTGGTAAGAAGTTTGACACCCGGCCCAGGTCGCTTGGCCCTTCCTGGAATCCGCTAGAGCAATTCAAGGTGCTTATATTAAGGAATTAAGGCTTCTTGGGGTCCGTGGGGCAAAATGCGGGGAACCAGGAAGGTGTGTCGGGTAGACACCCATGTACGTACAACCACCTCATGGTGGTAAGAAGTTTGACACCCGGCCCAGGTCCCTCGGCCTTTCCTGGAATCCGCTAGAACAATTCTAGGTGCTTATATTACGTAATTAAGGCCTCTTGGGGTCCGTGGGGCAAAATGCGGGAAACCAGGAGGGCGTGGCGGCTAGGCACCCATGTACGCACAACCACCTCATGGTGGTAAAAAGTTTTACACCCGGCTCAGGTCCCTCGGTCCCTCCTGGAATCCGCAAGACCAATTCTAGGTGCTTATATTAAGGAATTAAGGCCTCTTGAGGTCCGTGGGGCAAAATGCGGGGAACCAGGAGGGTGTGGCGGCTAGGACCCATGTACGCACAACCACCTCATGGTGGTGAAAAGTTTTACACCCGGCCCAGGTCCCTCGGCCCCTCCTGGAATCCGCAAGACCAATTCTAGGTGCTTATATTAAGGAATTAGGGCCTCTGGGGGTCTGTGGGGCAAAATGCGGGAAACGAGGAGGGCGTGGCGGGTAGGCACCCATGTACGCACAACCACCTCATGGTGGTGAAAAGTTTTACACCCGGCCCAGGTCCCTAGGCCCCTCCTGGAATCCGCAAGACCAATTCTAGGTGCTTATATTAAAGAATAAAGGCTTCTGGGGGTCCGTGGTGCAAAATGCAGGGAACCAGGAGGGCGTGGCGGGTAGGCTCCCATGTACGCACAACCACCTCATGGTGGTAAGAAGTTTGACACCCGGCCCAGTTCCCTAGGCCCTTCCTGGAATCCGCTAGAACAATTCTGGGTGCTTATATTAAAGAATAAAGGCTTCTGGGGGTCCGTGGTGCAAAATGCAGGGAACCAAGAGGGCGTGGCGGGTAGGCTCCCATGTACGCACAACCACCTTATGGTGGTAAGAAGTTTGACACCCGGCCCAGGTCCCTAGGCACTTCCTGGAATCCGCTAGAACAATTCTGGGTGCTTATATTACAGAATAAAGGCTTCTGGGGGTCCGTGGAGCAAAATGCAGGGAACCAGGAGGGCGTGGCGGGTAGGCTCCCATGTACGCACAACCACCTAATGGTGGTTAGAAGTTTGACACCCGGCCCAGGTCCCTCGGCCCTTCTTGGGATCCGCTAGAGCAATTCTATGTGCTTATATTAAGGAATTAAGGCCTCTGGGGGTCCGTGGGGCTAAATGCGGGGAACCAGAAAAGCGTGGCGGGTAGGCACCCAAGTACGCACAACCACCTCATGGTGGTAAGAAGTTTGACACCCGGCCCAGGTCCCTCGGCCATTCCTGGAATCCGCTAGAGCAAATCTAGGTGCTTATATTAAAGAATTAAGGCCTCTTGGGTTCGGTGGGGCAAAATGCGGAAAACCAGGAGGGCGTGGCGGGTCGGCACCCATGTATGCACAACCACCTCATGGTGGTAAGAAGTTTGACACCCGGCCCAGGTCCCTAGGCCCTTCCTGGAATCCGCTAGAGCAATTCCAGGTGCTTATATTAAGGAATTAAGGCCTCTGGGAGACCGTGGGGTAAAATGCGGGGAACCAGGCGGGCGTGGCGGGTAGACACCCATGTACGCACAACCACCTCATGGTGGTAAGAAGTTTGACAACCGGCCCAAATCCCTCGGCCCATCCTGGAATCCGCTAGAACAATTCTAGGTGCTTATATTAAGGAATTAAGGCATCTGGGGGTCCGTGGGGCAAAATGCGAGGAACCAGGAGGGCGTGGCGGGTAAGCACCCATGTACGCACAACCACCTCATGGTGGTAAGAAGTTTGACACCCGGCCCAGGTCCCTCGGCCTTTCCTGGAATTCGCTAGAGCAATTCTAGGTGCTTATATTAAGGAATTAAAGCCTCTGGGACTGCGTGGGGCAAAATGCGGGGAACCAGGAGGGCGTGGCGGGTAGACACCCATGTACGCAAAACCACCTCATGGTGGTAAGAAGTTTGACACCCGGCCCAGGTCGCTTGGCCCTTCCTGGAATCCGCTAGAGCAATTCAAGGTGCTTATATTAAGGAATTAAGGCTTCTTGGGGTCCGTGGGGCAAAATGCGGGGAACCAGGAAGGCGTGGCGGGTAGACACCCATGTACGTACAACCACCTCATGGTGGTAAGAAGTTTGACACCCGGCCCAGGTCCCTCGGCCTTTCCTGGAATCCGCTAGAACAATTCTAGGTGCTTATATTAAGGAATTAAGGCCTCATGGGGTCCGTGGGGCAAAATGCGGGGAACCAGGAGGGCGTGGCGGCTAGGCACCCATGTACGCACAACCACCTCATGGTGGTAAAATGTTTTACACCCGGCTCAGGTCCCTCGGTCCCTCCTGGAATCCGCAAGACCAATTCTAGGTGCTTATATTAAGGAATTAAGGCCTCTGGGGGTCTGTGGGGCAAAATGCGGGAAACGAGGAGGGCGTGGCGGGTAGGCACCCATGTACGCACAACCACCTCATGGTGGTGAAAAGTTTTACACCCGGCCCAGGTCCCTCGGCCCCTCCTGGAATCCGCAAGACCAATTCTAGGTGCTTATATTAAAGAATAAAGGCTTCTTGGGGTCCGTGGTGCAAAATGCAGGGAACCAGGAGGGCGTGGCGGGTAGGCTCCCATGTACGCACAACCACCTCATGGTGGTAAGAAGTTTGACACCCGGCCCAGGTCCCTAGGCCCTTCCTGGAATCCGCTAGAACAATTCTGGGTGCTTATATTAAAGAATAAAGGCTTCTGGGGGTCCGTGGTGCAAAATGCAGGGAACCAAGAGGGCGTGGCGGGTAGGCTCCCATGTACGCACAACCACCTTATGGTGGTAAGAAGTTTGACACCCGGCCCAGGTCCCTTGGCACTTCCTGGAATCCGCTAGAACAATTCTGGGTGCTTATATTAAAGAATAAAGGCTTCTGGGGGTCCGTGGTGCAAAATGCAGGGAACCAGGAGGGCGTGGCGGGTAGGCTCCCATGTACGCACAACCACCTCATGGTGGTAAGAAGTTTGACACCCGGCCCAGGTCCCTAGGCCCTTCCTGGAATCCGCTAGAACAATTCTGGGTGCTTATATTAAAGAATAAAGGCTTCTGGGGGTCCGTGGTGCAAAATGCAGGGAACCAAGAGGGCGTGGCGGGTAGGCTCCCATGTACGCACAACCACCTTATGGTGGTAAGAAGTTTGACACCCTACCCAGTTCCATCGGCCCATCCTGGAATCCGCAAGACCAATTCTAGGTGCTTATATTAAGGAATTAAAGCTTCTGGGGGTTCGTGGGGCAAAATGCGGGGAACCAGGAGGGCGTGGCGGGTAAGCACCCATGTACGCACAACCACCTCATGGTGGTAAGAAGTTTGTCACCCGGCCCAGGTCCCTCGGCCCTTCCTGGATTCCGCTAGAGCAATTCTAGTTGCTTAAATTAAGGAATTAAGGTCTCTGGGGCTCCGTGGGGCAAAATGCAGCGAAGCAGGAGGGCGTGGCGGGTAGACACCCATGTACGCACAACCACCTCATGGTGGTAAGTAGTTTGATACCCGGCCCAGGTCCCTCGGCCCTTCGTGGAATCCGCTAGAGCAAATCTAGGTGCTTTTATTAAGGAATTAAGGCTTTTGGGGTCCGTGGGGGCAAAATGCGGGAAGCCAGGAGGGCGTGGCGGGTAGACACCCATCTAGGCACAACCACCTCATGGCAGTAAGAAGTTTGACACCCGGCCCAGGTCCCTCGGCCTTTCCTGGAATCCGCTAGAACAATTCTAGGTGCTTATATTACGGAATTAAGGCCTCTGGGGGTCCGTGGAGCAAAATACGGGGAACCAGGAGGGCGTGGCGGATAGACACCCATGTACGCACAACCACCTCATGGTGGTAAGTACTTTGACACCCGGCCCACGTCCCTCGGCCCTTCCTGGAATCCGCTAGAACAATTCTAGGTGCTTATATTAAAGTATAAAGGTTTCTGGGGGTCCGTGGTGCAAAATGCGGGGAACCAGGAGGGCGTGGCGGGTAGGCACCCATGTACGCACAACCACCTTATGGTGGTAAGAAGTTTGTCACCCGGCCCAGGTCTCTAGGCCTTTCCTGGAATCCGCTAGAGCAATTCCAGGTGCTTATATTAAGGAATTAAGGACTCTGGGGGTCCGTGGGGAAAAATGCGGGGAACCAGGAGGGCGTGGCGGGTAGGCTCCCATGTACGCACAACCACCTCATGGTGGTAAGAAGTTTTACACCCGGCCCAGGTCCTTCAGCTTTTCCTGGAATCCGCTAGAGCAATTCTAGGAGCTTATATTAAGGAATTAAGGCCTTTGGGGGTCCGTGGGGCAAAATGCGGGGAACGAGGGGGGTGTGGCGGGTAGGCACCCATGTACGCACAACCACCTCATGGTGGTTAGAAGTTTGACACCCGGCCCAGGTCCCTCGGCCCTTCTTGGGATCCGCTAGAGCAATTCTATGTGCTTATATTAAGGAATTAAGGCCTCTGGGGGTCCGTGGGGCTAAATGCGGGGAACCAGAAAAGCGTGGCGGGTAGGCACCCAAGTACGCACAACCACCTCATGGTGGTAAGAAGTTTGACACCCGGCCCAGGTCCCTCGGCCATTCCTGGAATCCGCTAGAGCAAATCTAGGTGCTTATATTAAAGAATTAAGGCCTCTTGGGTTCGGTGGGGCAAAATGCGGAAAACCAGGAGGGCGTGGCGGGTCGGCACCCATGTATGCACAACCACCTCATGGTGGTAAGAAGTTTGACACCCGGCCCAGGTCCCTAGGCCCTTCCTGGAATCCGCTAGAGCAATTCCAGGTGCTTATATTAAGGAATTAAGGCCTCTGGGGGACCGTGGGGTAAAATGCGGGGAACCAGGCGGGCGTGGCGGGTAGACACCCATGTACGCACAACCACCTCATGGTGGTAAGAAGTTTGACACCCGGCCCAGGTCCCTCGGCTCTTCATGGAATCCGCTAGAGCAATTCCAAGTGCTTTTATTAAGGAATTAAGGCTTCTGCGGGTCTGTGGGGCAAAATGCGGGGAACCAGGAGGGCGTGGAGGGTAGGCGCCCATGTACGGACAACCACCTCATGGTGGTAAGAAGTTTGTCACCCGGCCCAGGTCTCTCGGCCCTTCCTGGAATCCGCTAGAGCAATTCTAGGTGCTTATATTAAGGAATTAAGGCCTCTGGGGCTCCGTGGGGCAAAATGCGAGCAACCAGGAGGGCGTGGCGGGTAGACACCCATGTACGCACAACCACCTCATGGTGGTAAGTAGTTTGATACCCGGCCCTGGTCCCTCGGCCCTTCGTGGAATCCGCTAGAGCAAATCTAGGTGCTTATATTAAGGAATTAAGGCCTCTTGGGGTCCGTGGGGCAAAATGCGGGAAGCCAGGAGGGCGTGGCGGGTAGACTCCCATGTACGCACAACCACCTCATGGTGGCAAGAAGTTTGACAACCGGCCCAAATCCCTCGGCCCTTCCTGGAATCCGCTAGAACAATTCTAGGTGCTTATATTAAGGAATTAAGGCCTCTTGGGGTCCGTGGGGCAAAATGCGGGGAACCAGGAGGGCGTGGCGGCTAGGCACCTATGTACGCACAACCACCTCATGGTGGTAAATAGTTTTACACCCGGCTCAGGTCCCTCGGTCCCTCCTGGAATCCGCAAGACCAATTCCAGGTGCTTATATTAAGGAATTAAGGCCTCTTGAGGTCCGTGGGGCAAAATGCGGGGAACCAGGACGGCGTGGCGGCTAGGACCCATGTACGCACAACCACCTCATGGTGGTGAAAAGTTTTACACCCGGCCCAGGTCCCTCGGCCCCTCCTGGAATCCGCAAGACCAATTCTAGGTGCTTATATTAAGGAATTAAGGCCTCTGGGGGTCTGTGGGGCAAAATGCGGGAAACGAGGAGGGCGTGGCGGGTAGGCACCCATTTACGCATAACCACCTCATGGTGGTAAGAAGTTTGACATCTTGCCCAGGTCCCTCGGCCAATCCTGGATTTTGCTGGAGCAATTCTTTGTGCTTATATTAAGCAATTAGGACCTCTGGGGGTCTGTGGGGCAAAATGCGGGGAACCAGGAGTGCGTGGCGGGTAGACACCCATGTACGTACAACCACTTCATGGTGGTAAGAAGTTTGACACCCGGCCCAAGTCCCTCTGACCTTACTGGGATCTGCTAGAGCAATTCCAGGTGCTTACATTAAGGAATTAAGGCTTCTGGGGGTCCGTGGTGTAAAATGCGGGGAACCAGGAGGGCGTGGCGGGTAGGCATCCATTTACGCATAACCACCTCATGGTGGTAAGAAGTTTGACATCTTGCCCAGGTCCCTCGGCCCATCCTGGATTTCGCTAGAGCAATTCTTGGTGCTTATATTAAGGAATTAAAGCCTCTGGGACTCCGTGGGGCAAAATGCGGGGAACCAGGAGTGCGTGGCGGGTAGACACCCATGTACGTACAACCACTTCATGGTGGTAAGAAGTTTGACACCCGGCCCGGTCCCTCGGCCTTTCCTGGAATCCGCCAGAACAATTCTAGGTGCTTATATTAAAGAATAAAGGCTTCTGGGGGTCCGTGGTGCAAAATGCGGGAAACCAGGAGGGTGTGGCGGGTAGGCTCCCATGTACGCACAACCACCTCATGGTGGTAAGAAGTTTGACACCCTGCCCAGTTCCCTCGGCCCATCCTGGAATCCTCTAGAGCAAATCTAGGTGCTTATATTAAGGAATTAAGGCTTTTGGGGTCCGTGGGGGCAAAATGCGGGAAGCCAGGAGGGCGTGGCGGGTAGACACCCATCTAGGCACAACCACCTCATGGCAGTAAGAAGTTTGACACCCGATTCAGGTCCCTCGGCCCTTCCTGGAATCCGCTAGAGCAATTCTAGTTGCTTAAATTAAGGAATTAAGGTCTCTGGGGCTCCGTGGGGCAAAATGCAGGGAAGCAGGAGGGCGTGGCGGGTAGACACCCATGTACGCACAACCACCTCATGGTGGTAAGTAGTTTGATACCCGGCCCAGGTCCCTCGGCCCTTCGTGGAATCCGCTAGAGCAAATCTAGGTGCTTTTATTAAGGAATTAAGGCTTTTGGGGTCCGTGGGGGCAAAATGCGGGAAGCCAGGAGGGCGTGGCGGGTAGACACCCATCTAGGCACAACCACCTCATGGCAGTAAGAAGTTTGACACCCGGCCCAGGTCCCTCGGCCTTTCCTGGAATCCGCTAGAACAATTCTAGGTGCTTATATTACGGAATTAAGGCCTCTGGGGGTCCGTGGAGCAAAATACGGGGAACCAGGAGGGCGTGGCGGATAGACACCCATGTACGCACAACCACCTCATGGTGGTAAGTACTTTGACACCCGGCCCACGTCCCTCGGCCCTTCCTGGAATCCGCTAGAACAATTCTAGGTGCTTATATTAAAGTATAAAGGTTTCTGGGGGTCCGTGGTGCAAAATGCGGGGAACCAGGAGGGCGTGGCGGGTAGGCACCCATGTACGCACAACCACCTTATGGTGGTAAGAAGTTTGTCACCCGGCCCAGGTCTCTAGGCCTTTCCTGGAATCCGCTAGAGCAATTCCAGGTGCTTATATTAAGGAATTAAGGACTCTGGGGGTCCGTGGGGTAAAATGCGGGGAACCAGGAGGGCGTGGCGGGTAGGCTCCCATGTACGCACAACCACCTCATGGTGGTAAGAAGTTTTACACCCGGCCCAGGTCCTTCAGCTTTTCCTGGAATCCGCTAGAGCAATTCTAGGAGCTTATATTAAGGAATTAAGGCCTTTGGGGGTCCGTGGGGCAAAATGCGGGGAACGAGGGGGGTGTGGCGGGTAGGCACCCATGTACGCACAATCACCTCATGGTGGTTAGAAGTTTGACACCCGGCCCAGGTCCCTCGGCCCTTCTTGGGATCCGCTAGAGCAATTCTATGTGCTTATATTAAGGAATTAAGGCCTCTGGGGGTCCGTGGGGCTAAATGCGGGGAACCAGAAAAGCGTGGCGGGTAGGCACCCAAGTACGCACAACCACCTCATGGTGGTAAGAAGTTTGACACCCGGCCCAGGTCCCTCGGCCATTCCTGGAATCCGCTAGAGCAAATCTAGGTGCTTATATTAAAGAATTAAGGCCTCTTGGGTTCGGTGGGGCAAAATGCGGAAAACCAGGAGGGCGTGGCGGGTCGGCACCCATGTATGCACAACCACCTCATGGTGGTAAGAAGTTTGACACCCGGCCCAGGTCCCTAGGCCCTTCCTGGAATCCGCTAGAGCAATTCCAGGTGCTTATATTAAGGAATTAAGGCCTCTGGGGGACCGTGGGGTAAAATGCGGGGAACCAGGCGGGCGTGGCGGGTAGACACCCATGTACGCACAACCACCTCATGGTGGTAAGAAGTTTGACACCCGGCCCAGGTCCCTCGGCTCTTCATGGAATCCGCTAGAGCAATTCCAAGTGCTTTTATTAAGGAATTAAGGCTTCTGCGGGTCTGTGGGGCAAAATGCGGGGAACCAGGAGGGCGTGGAGGGTAGGCGCCCATGTACGGACAACCACCTCATGGTGGTAAGAAGTTTGTCACCCGGCCCAGGTCCCTCGGCCCTTCCTGGAATCCGCTAGAGCAATTCTAGGTGCTTATATTAAGGAATTAAGGCCTCTGGGGCTCCGTGGGGCAAAATGCGAGCAACCAGGAGGGCGTGGCGGGTAGACACCCATGTACGCACAACCACCTCATGGTGGTAAGTAGTTTGATACCCGGCCCTGGTCCCTCGGCCCTTCGTGGAATCCGCTAGAGCAAATCTAGGTGCTTATATTAAGGAATTAAGGCCTCTTGGGGTCCGTGGGGCAAAATGCGGGAAGCCAGGAGGGCGTGGCGGGTAGACTCCCATGTACGCACAACCACCTCATGGTGGTAAGAAGTTTGACAACCGGCCCAAATCCCTCGGCCCTTCCTGGAATCCGCTAGAACAATTCTAGGTGCTTATATTAAGGAATTAAGGCCTCTTGGGGTCCGTGGGGCAAAATGCGGGGAACCAGGAGGGCGTGGCGGCTAGGCACCTATGTACGCACAACCACCTCATGGTGGTAAATAGTTTTACACCCGGCTCAGGTCCCTCGGTCCCTCCTGGAATCCGCAAGACCAATTCCAGGTGCTTATATTAAGGAATTAATGCCTCTTGAGGTCCGTGGGGCAAAATGCGGGGAACCAGGACGGCGTGGCGGCTAGGACCCATGTACGCACAACCACCTCATGGTGGTGAAAAGTTTTACACCCGGCCCAGGTCCCTCGGTCCCTCCTGGAATCCGCAAGACCAATTCCAGGTGCTTATATTAAGGAATTAAGGCCTCTTGAGGTCCGTGGGGCAAAATGCGGGGAACCAGGACGGCGTGGCGGCTAGGACCCATGTACGCACAACCACCTCATGGTGGTGAAAAGTTTTACACCCGGCCCAGGTCCCTCGGCCCCTCCTGGAATCCGCAAGATCAATTCTAGGTGCTTATATTAAGGAATTAAGGCCTCTGGGGGTCTGTGGGGCAAAATGCGGGAAACGAGGAGGGCGTGGCGGGTAGGCACCCATTTACGCATAACCACCTCATGGTGGTAAGAAGTTTGACATCTTGCCCTGGTCCCTCGGCCCATCCTGGATTTTGCTGGAGCAATTCTTTGTGCTTATATTAAGCAATTAGGACCTCTGGGGGTCTGTGGGGCAAAATGCGGGGAACCAGGAGTGCGTGGCGGGTAGACACCCATGTACGTACAACCACTTCATGGTGGTAAGAAGTTTGACACCCGGCCCAAGTCCCTCTGACCTTACTGGGATCTGCTAGAGCAATTCCAGGTGCTTACATTAAGGAATTAAGGCTTCTGGGGGTCCGTGGTGTAAAATGCGGGGAACCAGGAGGGCGTGGCGGGTAGGCATCCATTTACGCATAACCACCTCATGGTGGTAAGAAGTTTGACATCTTGCCCAGGTCCCTCGGCCCATCCTGGATTTCGCTAGAGCAATTCTTGGTGCTTATATTAAGGAATTAAAGCCTCTGGGACTCCGTGGGGCAAAATGCGGGGAACCAGGAGTGCGTGGCGGGTAGACACCCATGTACGTACAACCACTTCATGGTGGTAAGAAGTTTGACACCCGGCCCGGTCCCTCGGCCTTTCCTGGAATCCGCCAGAACAATTCTAGGTGCTTATATTAAAGAATAAAGGCTTCTGGGGGTCCGTGGTGCAAAATGCGGGAAACCAGGAGGGTGTGGCGGGTAGGCTCCCATGTACGCACAACCACCTCATGGTGGTAAGAAGTTTGACACCCTGCCCAGTTCCCTCGGCCCATCCTGGAATCCTCTAGAGCAAATCTAGGTGCTTATATTAAGGAATTAAGGCTTTTGGGGTCCGTGGGGGCAAAATGCGGGAAGCCAGGAGGGCGTGGCGGGTAGACACCCATCTAGGCACAACCACCTCATGGCAGTAAGAAGTTTGACACCCGATCCAGGTCCCTCGGCCCTTCCTGGAATCCGCTAGAGCAATTCTAGTTGCTTAAATTAAGGAATTAAGGTCTCTGGGGCTCCGTGGGGCAAAATGCAGGGAAGCAGGAGGGCGTGGCGGGTAGACACCCATGTACGCACAACCACCTCATGGTGGTAAGTAGTTTGATACCCGGCCCAAGACCCTCGGCCCTTCGTGGAATCCGCTAGAGCAAATCTAGGTGCTTTTATTAAGGAATTAAGGCTTTTGGGGTCCGTGGGGGCAAAATGCGGGAAGCCAGGAGGGCGTGGCGGGTAGACACCCATCTAGGCACAACCACCTCATGGCAGTAAGAAGTTTGACACCCGGCCCAGGTCCCTCGGCCTTTCCTGGAATCCGCTAGAACAATTCTAGGTGCTTATATTACGGAATTAAGGCCTCTGGGGGTCCGTGGAGCAAAATACGGGGAACCAGGAGGGCGTGGCGGATAGACACCCATGTACGCACAACCACCTCATGGTGGTAAGTACTTTGACACCCGGCCCACGTCCCTCGGCCCTTCCTGGAATCCGCTAGAACAATTCTAGGTGCTTATATTAAAGTATAAAGGTTTCTGGGGGTCCGTGGTGCAAAATGCGGGGAACCAGGAGGGCGTGGCGGGTAGGCACCCATGTACGCACAACCACCTTATGGTGGTAAGAAGTTTGTCACCCGGCCCAGGTCTCTAGGCCTTTCCTGGAATCCGCTAGAGCAATTCCAGGTGCTTATATTAAGGAATTAAGGACTCTGGGGGTCCGTGGGGTAAAATGCGGGGAACCAGGAGGGCGTGGCGGGTAGGCTCCCATGTACGCACAACCACCTCATGGTGGTAAGAAGTTTTACACCCGGCCCAGGTCCTTCAGCTTTTCCTGGAATCCGCTAGAGCAATTCTAGGAGCTTATATTAAGGAATTAAGGCCTTTGGGGGTCCGTGGGGCAAAATGCGGGGAACGAGGGGGGTGTGGCGGGTAGGCACCCATGTACGCACAACCACCTCATGGTGGTTAGAAGTTTGACACCCGGCCCAGGTCCCTCGGCCCTTCTTGGGATCCGCTAGAGCAATTCTATGTGCTTATATTAAGGAATTAAGGCCTCTGGGGGTCCGTGGGGCTAAATGCGGGGAACCAGAAAAGCGTGGCGGGTAGGCACCCAAGTACGCACAACCACCTCATGGTGGTAAGAAGTTTGACACCCGGCCCAGGTCCCTCGGCCATTCCTGGAATCCGCTAGAGCAAATCTAGGTGCTTATATTAAAGAATTAAGGCCTCTTGGGTTCGGTGGGGCAAAATGCGGAAAACCAGGAGGGCGTGGCGGGTCGGCACCCATGTATGCACAACCACCTCATGGTGGTAAGAAGTTTGACACCCGGCCCAGGTCCCTAGGCCCTTCCTGGAATCCGCTAGAGCAATTCCAGGTGCTTATATTAAGGAATTAAGGCCTCTGGGGGACCGTGGGGTAAAATGCGGGGAACCAGGCGGGCGTGGCGGGTAGACACCCATGTACGCACAACCACCTCATGGTGGTAAGAAGTTTGACACCCGGCTCAGGTCCCTCGGCTTTTCATGGAATCCGCTAGAGCAATTCCAAGTGCTTTTATTAAGGAATTAAGGCTTCTGCGGGTCTGTGGGGCAAAATGCGGGGAACCAGGAGGGCGTGGAGGGTAGGCGCCCATGTACGGACAACCACCTCATGGTGGTAAGAAGTTTGTCACCCGGCCCAGGTCCCTCGGCCCTTCCTGGAATCCGCTAGAGCAATTCTAGGTGCTTATATTAAGGAATTAAGGCCTCTGGGGCTCCGTGGGGCAAAATGCGAGCAACCAGGAGGGCGTGGCGGGTAGACACCCATGTACGCACAACCACCTCATGGTGGTAAGTAGTTTGATACCCGGCCCTGGTCCCTCGGCCCTTCGTGGAATCCGCTAGAGCAAATCTAGGTGCTTATATTAAGGAATTAAGGCCTCTTGGGGTCCGTGGGGCAAAATGCGGGAAGCCAGGAGGGCGTGGCGGGTAAACTCCCATGTACGCACAACCACCTCATGGTGGTAAGAAGTTTGACAACCGGCCCAAATCCCTCGGCCCTTCCTGGAATCCGCTAGAACAATTCTAGGTGCTTATATTAAGGAATTAAGGCCTCTTGGGGTCCGTGGGGCAAAATGCGGGGAACCAGGAGGGCGTGGCGGCTAGGCACCTATGTACGCACAACCACCTCATGGTGGTAAAAAGTTTTACACCCGGCTCAGGTCCCTCGGTCCCTCCTGGAATCCGCAAGACCAATTCTAGGTGCTTATATTAAGGAATTAAGGCCTCTTGAGGTCCGTGGGGCAAAATGCGGGGAACCAGGACGGCGTGGCGGCTAGGACCCATGTACGCACAACCACCTCATGGTGGTGAAAAGTTTTACACCCGGCCCAGGTCCCTCGGCCCCTCCTGGAATCCGCAAGACCAATTCTATATGCTTATATTAAGGAATTAAGGCCTCTGGGGGTCTGTGGGGCAAAATGCGGGAAACGAGGAGGGCGTGGCGGGTAGGCACCCATTTACGCATAACCACCTCATGGTGGTAAGAAGTTTGACATCTTGCCCAGGTCCCTCGGCCCATCCTGGATTTTGCTGGAGCAATTCTTTGTGCTTATATTAAGCAATTAGGACCTCTGGGGGTCTGTGGGGCAAAATGCGGGGAACCAGGAGTGCGTGGCGGGTAGACACCCATGTACGTACAACCACTTCATGGTGGTAAGAAGTTTGACACCCGGCCCAAGTCCCTCTGACCTTACTGGGATCTGCTAGAGCAATTCCAGGTGCTTACATTAAGGAATTAAGGCTTCTGGGGGTCCGTGGTGTAAAATGCGGGGAACCAGGAGGGCGTGGCGGGTAGGCATCCATTTACGCATAACCACCTCATGGTGGTAAGAAGTTTGACATCTTGCCCAGGTCCCTCGGCCCATCCTGGATTTCGCTAGAGCAATTCTTGGTGCTTATATTAAGGAATTAAAGCCTCTGGGACTCCGTGGGGCAAAATGCGGGGAACCAGGAGTGCGTGGCGGGTAGACACCCATGTACGTACAACCACTTCATGGTGGTAAGAAGTTTGACACCCGGCCCGGTCCCTCGGCCTTTCCTGGAATCCGCCAGAACAATTCTAGGTGCTTATATTAAAGAATAAAGGCTTCTGGGGGTCCGTGGTGCATAATGCGGGAAACCAGGAGGGTGTGGCGGGTAGGCTCCCATGTACGCACAACCACCTCATGGTGGTAAGAAGTTTGACACCCTGCCCAGTTCCCTCGGCCCATCCTGGAATCCTCTAGAGCAAATCTAGGTGCTTATATTAAGGAATTAAGGCCTCTGGGGGTCCGTGGGGCAAAATGCGAGGAACCAGGAGGGCGTGGCGGGTAGGCACCCATGTACGCACAAACACCTCATGGTGGTAAGAAGTTTTACACCCGGCCCAGGTCCTTCGGCTCTACCTGGAATCCGCTAGAGCAATTCTAGGAGCTTATATTAAGGAATTAAGGCCTTTGGGGGTCCGTGGGGCAAAATGCGCGGAACGAGGGGGGTGTGGCGGGTAGGCACACATGTACGCACAACCACCTCATGGTGGTAAGAAGTTTTACACCCGGCCCAGGTCCTTCGGCTCTTCCTGGAATCCGCAAGAGCAATTCTAGGTGCTTATATTAAGGAATTAAGGCCTCAGGGGGTCCGTGGGGCAAAATGCGGGGAACGAGAAGGGCGTGGCGGGTAGGCACCCATGTACGGACAACCACCTCATGGTGGTAAGAAGTTTGACAACCGGCCCAAATCCCTCGGCCCTTCCTGGAATCCGCTAGAACAATTCTAGGTGCTTATATTAAGGAATTAAGGCCTCTTGGGGTCCGTGGGGCAAAATGCGGGGAACCAGGAGGGCGTGGCGGCTAGGCACCCATGTACGCACAACCACCTCATGGTGGTAAAAAGTTTTACACCCGGCTCAGGTCCCTCGGTCCCTCCTGGAATCCGCAAGACCAATTCTAGGTGCTTATATTAAGGAATTAAGGCCTCTTGAGGTCCGTGGGGCAAAATGCGGGGAACCAGGAGGGCGTGGCGTCTAGGACCCATGTACGCACAACCACCTCATGGTGGTGAAAAGTTTTACACCCGGCCCAGGTCCCTCGGCCCCTCCTGGAATCCGCAAGACCAATTCTAGGTGCTTATAATAAGGAATTAAGGCCTCTGGGGGTCTGTGGGGCAAAATGCGGGAAACGAGGAGGGCGTGGCGGGTAGGCACCCATGTACGCACAACCACCTCATGGTGGTAAGAAGTTTGACACCCGGCCCACGACCCTCGGCCCTTCCTGGAATCCGCTAGAACAATTCTAGGTGCTTATATTAAAGAATAAAGGCTTCTGGGGGTCCGTGGTGCAAAATGCAGGGAACCAGGAGGGCGTGGCGGGTAGGCTTCCATGTACGCACAACCACGTCATGGTGGTAAGAAGTTTGACACCCGGCCCAGGTCCCTAGGCCCTTCCTGGAATCCGCTAGTGCAATTGCAGTTGCTTATATTAAGGAATTAAGGCCTCTGGGGGTCCGTGGGGTAAAATGCGGGGAACCAGGCGGGCGTGGCGGGTAGACACCCATGTACGCACAACCACCTCATGGTGGTAAGAAGTTTGACACCCGGCCCAGGTCCCTAGGCCCTTCCTGGAATCCGCTAGAACAATTCTGGGTGCTTATATTAAAGAATAAAGGCTTCTGGGGGTCCATGGTGCAAAATGCAGGGAACCAAGAGGGCGTGGCGGGTAGGCTCCCATGTACGCACAACCACCTTATGGTGGTAAGAAGTTTGACACCCTGCCCAGTTCCATCGGCCCATCCTGGAATCCGCTAGAGCAATTTTTGGTGCTTATATTAAGGAATTAAAGCTTCTGGGGGTTCGTGGGGCAAAATGCGGGGAACCAGGAGGGCGTTGCGGGTAAGCACCCATGTACGCACAACCACCTCATGGTGGTAAGAAGTTTGTCACCCGGCCCAGGTCCCTCGGCCCTTCCTGGAATCCGCTAGAGCAATTCTAGTTGCTTAAATTAAGGAATTAAGGTCTCTGGGGCTCCGTGGGGCAAAATGCAGGGAAGCAGGAGGCCGTGGCGGGTAGATACCCATGTACGCACAACCACCTCATGGTGGTAAGTAGTTTGATACCCGGCCCAGGTCCCTCGGCCCTTCGTGGAATCCGCTAGAGCAAATCTAGGTGCTTTTATTAAGGAATTAAGGCTTTTGGGGTCCGTGGGGGCAAAATGCGGGAAGCCAGGAGGGCGTGGCGGGTAGACACCCATGTAGGCGCAACCACCTCATGGCGGTAAGAAGTTTGACACCCGGCCCAGGTCCCTCGGCCTTTCCTGGAATCCGCTAGAACAATTCTAGGTGCTTATATTACGGAATTAAGGCCTCTGGGGGTCTGTGGGGCAAAATACGGGGAACCAGGAGGGCGTGGCGGATAGACACCCATGTACGCACAACCACCTCATGGTGGTAAGAAGTTTGACAACCGGCCCAAATCCCTCGGCCCTTCCTGGAATCCGCTAGAACAATTCTAGGTGCTTATATTAAGGAATTAAGGCCTCTTGGGGTCCGTGGGGCAAAATGCGGGGAACCAGGAGGGCGTGGCGGCTAGGCACCCATGTACGCACAACCACCTCATGGTGGTAAAAAGTTTTACACCCGGCTCAGGTCCCTCGGTCCCTCCTGGAATCCGCAAGACCAATTCTAGGTGCTTATATTAAGGAATTAAGGCCTCTTGAGGTCAGTGGGGCAAAATGCGGGGAACCAGGAGGGCGTGGCGGCTAGGACCCATGTACGCACAACCACCTCATGGTGGTGAAAAGTTTTACACCCGGCGCAGGTCCCTCGGCCCCTCCTGGAATCCGCAAGACCAATTCTAGGTGCTTATAATAAGGAATTAAGGCCTCTGGGGGTCTGTGGGGCAAAATGCGGGAAACGAGGAGGGCGTGGCGGGTAGGCACCCATGTACGCACAACCACCTCATGGTGGTAAGAAGTTTGACACCCGGCCCACGACCCTCGGCCCTTCCTGGAATCCGCTAGAACAATTCTAGGTGCTTATATTAAAGAATAAAGGCTTCTGGGGGTCCGTGGTGCAAAATGCAGGGAACCAGGAGGGCGTGGCGGGTAGGCTCCCATGTACGCACAACCACCTCATGGTGGTAAGAAGTTTGACACCCGGCCCAGGTCCCTAGGCCCTTCCTGGAATCCGCTAGTGCAATTCCAGTTGCTTATATTAAGGAATTAAGGCCTCTGGGGGTCCGTGGGGTAAAATGCGGGGAACCAGGCGGACGTGGCGGGTAGACACCCATGTACGCACAACCACCTCATGGTGGTAAGAAGTTTGACACCCGGCCCAGGTCCCTAGGCCCTTCCTGGAATCCGCTAGAACAATTCTGGGTGCTTATATTAAAGAATAAAGGCTTCTGGGGGTCCGTGGTGCAAAATGCAGGGAACCAAGAGGGCGTGGCGGGTAGGCTCCCATGTACGCACAACCACCTTATGGTGGTAAAAAGTTTGACACCCTGCCCAGTTCCATCGGCCCATCCTGGAATCCGCTAGAGCAATTCTTGGTGCTTATATTAAGGAATTAAAGCTTCTGGGGGTTCGTGGGGCAAAATGCGGGGAACCAGGAGGGCGTTGCGGGTAAGCACCCATGTACGCACAACCACCTCATGGTGGTAAGAAGTTTGTCACCCGGCCCAGGTCCCTCGGCCCTTCCTGGAATCCGCTAGAGCAATTCTAGTTGCTTAAATTAAGGAATTAAGGTCTCTGGGGCTCCGTGGGGCAAAATGCAGGGAAGCAGGAGGGCGTGGCGGGTAGATACCCATGTACGCACAACCACCTCATGGTGGTAAGTAGTTTGATACCCGGCCCAGGTCCCTCGGCCCTTCGTGGAATCCGCTAGAGCAAATCTAGGTGCTTTTATTAAGGAATTAAGGCTTTTGGGGTCCGTGGGGGCAAAATGCGGGAAGCCAGGAGGGCGTGGCGGGTAGACACCCATGTAGGCACAACCACCTCATGGCAGTAAGAAGTTTGACACCCGGCCCAGGTCCCTCGGCCTTTCCTGGAATCCGCTAGAACAATTCTAGGTGCTTATATTACGGAATTAAGGCCTCTGGGGGTCCGTGGGGCAAAATACGGGGAACCAGGAGGGCGTGGCGGATAGACACCCATGTACGCACAACCACCTCATGGTGGTAAGTACTTTGACACCCGGCCCACGTCCCTCGGCCCTTCCTGGAATCCGCTAGAACAATTCTAGGTGCTTATATTAAAGTATAAAGGTTTCTGGGGGTCCGTGGTGCAAAATGCGGGGAACCAGGAGGGCGTGGCGGGTAGGCACCCATGTACGCACAACCACCTTATGGTGGTAAGAAGTTTGTCACCCGGCCCAGGTCCCTAGGCCTTTCCTGGAATCCGCTAGAGCAATTCCAGGTGCTTATATTAAGGAATTAAGGACTCTGGGGGTCCGTGGGGTAAAATGCGGGGAACCAGGAGGGCGTGGCGGGTAGGCTCCCATGTACGCACAACCACCTCATGGTGGTAAGAAGTTTTACACCCGGCCCAGGTCCTTCAGCTTTTCCTGGAATCCGCTAGAGCAATTCTAGGAGCTTATATTAAGGAATTAAGGCCTTTGGGGGTCCGTGGGGCAAAATGCGGGGAACGAGGGGGGTGTGGCGGGTAGGCACCCATGTACGCACAACCACCTCATGGTGGTAAGAAGTTTGACACCCGGCCCAGGTCCCTCGGCCCTTCTTGGGATCCGCTAGAGCAATTCTATGTGCTTATATTAAGGAATTAAGGCCTCTGGTGGTCCGTGGGGCAAAATGCGGGGAACCAGAAAAGCGTGGCGGGTAGGCACCCAAGTACGCACAACCACCTCATGGTGGTAAGTAGTTTGATACCCGGCCCAGGTCCCTCGGCCCTTCGTGGAATCCGCTAGAGCAAATCTAGGTGCTTTTATTAAGGAATTAAGGCTTTTGGGGTCCGTGGGGGCAAAATGCGGGAAGCCAGGAGGGCGTGGCGGGTAGACACCCATGTAGGCGCAACCACCTCATGGCGGTAAGAAGTTTGACACCCGGCCCAGGTCCCTCGGCCTTTCCTGGAATCCGCTAGAACAATTCTAGGTGCTTATATTACGGAATTAAGGCCTCTGGGGGTCTGTGGGGCAAAATACGGGGAACCAGGAGGGCGTGGCGGATAGACACCCATGTACGCACAACCACCTCATGGTGGTAAGAAGTTTGACAACCGGCCCAAATCCCTCGGCCCTTCCTGGAATCCGCTAGAACAATTCTAGGTGCTTATATTAAGGAATTAAGGCCTCTTGGGGTCCGTGGGGCAAAATGCGGGGAACCAGGAGGGCGTGGCGGCTAGGCACCCATGTACGCACAACCACCTCATGGTGGTAAAAAGTTTTACACCCGGCTCAGGTCCCTCGGTCCCTCCTGGAATCCGCAAGACCAATTCTAGGTGCTTATATTAAGGAATTAAGGCCTCTTGAGGTCAGTGGGGCAAAATGCGGGGAACCAGGAGGGCGTGGCGGCTAGGACCCATGTACGCACAACCACCTCATGGTGGTGAAAAGTTTTACACCCGGCGCAGGTCCCTCGGCCCCTCCTGGAATCCGCAAGACCAATTCTAGGTGCTTATAATAAGGAATTAAGGCCTCTGGGGGTCTGTGGGGCAAAATGCGGGAAACGAGGAGGGCGTGGCGGGTAGGCACCCATGTACGCACAACCACCTCATGGTGGTAAGAAGTTTGACACCCGGCCCACGACCCTCGGCCCTTCCTGGAATCCGCTAGAACAATTCTAGGTGCTTATATTAAAGAATAAAGGCTTCTGGGGGTCCGTGGTGCAAAATGCAGGGAACCAGGAGGGCGTGGCGGGTAGGCTCCCATGTACGCACAACCACCTCATGGTGGTAAGAAGTTTGACACCCGGCCCAGGTCCCTAGGCCCTTCCTGGAATCCGCTAGTGCAATTCCAGTTGCTTATATTAAGGAATTAAGGCCTCTGGGGGTCCGTGGGGTAAAATGCGGGGAACCAGGCGGACGTGGCGGGTAGACACCCATGTACGCACAACCACCTCATGGTGGTAAGAAGTTTGACACCCGGCCCAGGTCCCTAGGCCCTTCCTGGAATCCGCTAGAACAATTCTGGGTGCTTATATTAAAGAATAAAGGCTTCTGGGGGTCCGTGGTGCAAAATGCAGGGAACCAAGAGGGCGTGGCGGGTAGGCTCCCATGTACGCACAACCACCTTATGGTGGTAAAAAGTTTGACACCCTGCCCAGTTCCATCGGCCCATCCTGGAATCCGCTAGAGCAATTCTTGGTGCTTATATTAAGGAATTAAAGCTTCTGGGGGTTCGTGGGGCAAAATGCGGGGAACCAGGAGGGCGTTGCGGGTAAGCACCCATGTACGCACAACCACCTCATGGTGGTAAGAAGTTTGTCACCCGGCCCAGGTCCCTCGGCCCTTCCTGGAATCCGCTAGAGCAATTCTAGTTGCTTAAATTAAGGAATTAAGGTCTCTGGGGCTCCGTGGGGCAAAATGCAGGGAAGCAGGAGGGCGTGGCGGGTAGATACCCATGTACGCACAACCACCTCATGGTGGTAAGTAGTTTGATACCCGGCCCAGGTCCCTCGGCCCTTCGTGGAATCCGCTAGAGCAAATCTAGGTGCTTTTATTAAGGAATTAAGGCTTTTGGGGTCCGTGGGGGCAAAATGCGGGAAGCCAGGAGGGCGTGGCGGGTAGACACCCATGTAGGCACAACCACCTCATGGCAGTAAGAAGTTTGACACCCGGCCCAGGTCCCTCGGCCTTTCCTGGAATCCGCTAGAACAATTCTAGGTGCTTATATTACGGAATTAAGGCCTCTGGGGGTCCGTGGGGCAAAATACGGGGAACCAGGAGGGCGTGGCGGATAGACACCCATGTACGCACAACCACCTCATGGTGGTAAGTACTTTGACACCCGGCCCACGTCCCTCGGCCCTTCCTGGAATCCGCTAGAACAATTCTAGGTGCTTATATTAAAGTATAAAGGTTTCTGGGGGTCCGTGGTGCAAAATGCGGGGAACCAGGAGGGCGTGGCGGGTAGGCACCCATGTACGCACAACCACCTTATGGTGGTAAGAAGTTTGTCACCCGGCCCAGGTCCCTAGGCCTTTCCTGGAATCCGCTAGAGCAATTCCAGGTGCTTATATTAAGGAATTAAGGACTCTGGGGGTCCGTGGGGTAAAATGCGGGGAACCAGGAGGGCGTGGCGGGTAGGCTCCCATGTACGCACAACCACCTCATGGTGGTAAGAAGTTTTACACCCGGCCCAGGTCCTTCAGCTTTTCCTGGAATCCGCTAGAGCAATTCTAGGAGCTTATATTAAGGAATTAAGGCCTTTGGGGGTCCGTGGGGCAAAATGCGGGGAACGAGGGGGGTGTGGCGGGTAGGCACCCATGTACGCACAACCACCTCATGGTGGTAAGAAGTTTGACACCCGGCCCAGGTCCCTCGGCCCTTCTTGGGATCCGCTAGAGCAATTCTATGTGCTTATATTAAGGAATTAAGGCCTCTGGTGGTCCGTGGGGCAAAATGCGGGGAACCAGAAAAGCGTGGCGGGTAGGCACCCAAGTACGCACAACCACCTCATGGTGGTAAGAAGTTTGACACCCGGCCCAGGTCCCTCGGCCATTCCTGGAATCCGCTAGAGCAAATCTAGGTGCTTATATTAAAGAGTTAAGGCCTCTTGGGTTCGGTGGGGCAAAATGCGGAAAACCAGGAGGGCGTGGCGGGTCGGCACCCATGTATGCACAACCACCTCATGGTGGTAAGAAGTTTGACACCCGGCCCAGGTCCCTAGGCCCTTCCTGGAATCCGCTAGAGCAATTCCAGGTGCTTATATTAAGGAATTAAGGCTTCTGCGGGTCTGTGGGGCAAAATGCGGGGAACCAGGAGGGCGTGGAGGGTAGGCGCCCATGTACGGACAACCACCTCATGGTGGTAAGAAGTTTTTCACCCGGCCCAGGTCCCTCGGCCCTTCCTGGAATCCGCTAGAGCAATTCTAGGTGCTTATATTAAGGAATTAAGGCCTCTGGGGCTCCGTGGGGCAAAATGCGAGCAACCAGGAGGGCGTGGCGGGTAGACACCCATGTACGCACAACCACCTCATGGTGGTAAGTAGTTTGATACCCGGCCCTGGTCCCTCGGCCCTTCGTGGAATCCGCTAGAGCAAATCTAGGTGCTTATATTAAGGAATTAAGACCTCTTGGGGTCCGTGGGGCAAAATGCGGGAAGCCAGGAGGGCGTGGCGGGTAGACTCCCATGTACGCACAACCACCTCATGGTGGTAAGAAGTTTGACAACCGGCCCAAATCCCTCGGCCCTTCCTGGAATCCGCTAGAACAATTCTAGGTGCTTATATTAAGGAATTAAGGCCTCTTGGGTTCGGTGGGGCAAAATGCGGAAAACCAGGAGGGCGTGGCGGCTAGGCACCCATGTACGCACAACCATCTCATGGTGGTAAAAAATTTTACACCCGGCTCAGGTCCCTCGGTCCCTCCTGGAATCCGCAAGACCAATTCTAGGTGCTTATATTAAGGAATTAAGGCCTCTTGAGGTCCGTGGGGCAAAATGCGGGGAACCAGGAGGGCGTGGCGGCTAGCACCCATGTACGCACAACCACCTCATGGTGGTAAGAAGTTTGACACCCGGCCCACGACCCTCGGCCCTTCCTGGAATCCGCTAGAACAATTCGAGGTGCTTATATTAAAGAATAAAGGCTTCTGGGGGTCCGTGGTGCAAAATGCAGGGAACCAGGAGGGCGTGGCGGGTAGGCTCCCATGTACGCACAACCACCTCATGGTGGTAAGAAGTTTGACACCCGGCCCAGGTCCCTAGGCCCTTCCTGGAATCCGCTAGAACAATTCTGGGTGCTTATATTAAAGAATAAAGGCTTCTGGGGGTCCGTGGTGCAAAATGCAGGGAACCAAGAGGGCGTGGCGGGTAGGCTCCCATGTACGCACAACCACCTTATGGTGGTAAGAAGTTTGACACCCTGCCCAGTTCCATCGGCCCATCTTCGAATCCGCTAGAGCAATTTTTGGTGCTTATATTAAGGAATTAATGATTCTGGTGGTTCGTGGGGCAATATGCGGGGAACCAGGAGGGCGTGGCGGGTAGGCACCCATGTACGCACAACCACCTTATAGTGGTAAGAAGTTTGTCACCCGGCCCAGGTCCCTAGGCCTTTCCTGGAATCCGCTAGAGCAATTCCAGGTGCTTATATTAAGGAATTAAGGACTCTGGGGGTCCGTGGGGCAAAATGCGGGGAACCAGGAGGGCGTGGCGGGTAGGCACGCATGTACGCACTTCCACCTCATGGTGGTAAGAAGTTTGACATCTTGCCCAGGTCCCTCGGCCCATCCTGGATTTTGCTAGAGCAATTCTTTGTGCTTATATTAAGCAATTAGGACCTCTGGGGGTCTGTGGGGCAAAATGCGGGGAACCAGGAAAGCGTGGCGGGTAGGCACCCATGTACGTACAACCACCTCATGGTGGTAAGAAGTTTGACACCCGGCCCAAGTCCCTCTGACCTTACTGGGATCTGCTAGAGCAATTCCAGGTGCTTACATTAAGGAATTAAGGCTTCTGGGGGTCCGTGGTGTAAAATGCGGGGAACCAGGAGGGCGTGGCGGGTAGGCATCCATTTACGCATAACCACCTCATGGTGGTAAGAAGTTTGACATCTTGCCCAGGTCCCTCGGCCCATCCTGGATTTCGCTAGAGCAATTCTTGGTGCTTATATTAAGGAATTAAAGCCTCTGGGACTCCGTGGGGCAAAATGCGGGGAACCAGGAGTGCGTGGCGGGTAGACACCCATGTACGTACAACCACTTCATGGTGGTAAGAAGTTTGACACCCGGCCCGGTCCCTCGGCCTTTCCTGGAATCCGCTAGAACAATTCTAGGTGCTTATATTAAAGAATAAAGGCTTCTGGGGGTCCGTGGTGCAAAATGCGGGAAACCAGGAGGGTGTGGCGGGTAGGCTCCCATGTACGCACAACCACCTCATGGTGGTAAGAAGTTTGACACCCTGCCCAGTTCCCTCGGCCCATCCTGGAATCCTCTAGAGCAAATCTAGGTGCTTATATTACGGAATTAAGGCCTCTGGGGGTCCGTGGGGCAAAATGCGAGGAACCAGGAGGGCGTGGCGGGTAGGCACCCATGTACGCACAAACACCTCATGGTGGTAAGAAGTTTTACACCCGGCCCAGGTCCTTCGGCTCTACCTGGAATCCGCTAGAGCAATTCTAGGAGCTTATATTAAGGAATTAAGGCCTTTGGGGGTCCGTGGGGCAAAATGCGCGGAACGAGGGGGGTGTGGCGGGTAGGCACACATGTACGCACAACCACCTCATGGTGGTAAGAAGTTTTACACCCGGCCCAGGTCCTTCGGCTCTTCCTGGAATCCGCAAGAGCAATTCTAGGTGCTTATATTAAGGAATTAAGGCCTCAGGGGGTCCGTGGGGCAAAATGCGGGGAACGAGAAGGGCGTGGCGGGTAGGCACCCATGTACGCACAACCACCTCATGGTGGTAAGAAGTTTGACAACCGGCCCAAATCCCTCGGCCCTTCCTGGAATCCGCTAGAACAATTCTAGGTGGTTATATTAAGGAATTAAGGCCTCTTGGGGTCCGTGGGGCAAAATGCGGGGAACCAGGAGGGCGTGGCGGCTAGGCACCCATGTACGCACAACCACCTCATGGTGGTAAAAAGTTTTACACCCGGCTCAGGTCCCTCGGTCACTCCTGGAATCCGCAAGACCAATTCTAGGTGCTTATATTAAGGAATTAAGGTCTCTTGAGGTCCGTGGGGCAAAATGCGGGGAACCAGGAGGACGTGGCGGCTAGGACCCATGTACGCACAACCACCTCATGGTGGTGAAAAGTTTTACACCCGGCCCAGGTCCCTCGGCCCCTCCTGGAATCCGCAAGACCAATTCTAGGTGCTTATAATAAGGAATTAAGGCCTCTGGGGGTCTGTGGGGCAAAATGCGGGAAACGAGGAGGGCGTGGCGGGTAGGCACCCATGTACGCACAACCACCTCATGGTGGTAAGAAGTTTGACACCCGGCCCACGACCCTCGGCCCTTCCTGGAATCCGCTAGAACAATTCTAGGTGCTTATATTAAAGAATAAAGGCTTCTGGGGGTCCGTGGTGCAAAATGAAGGGAACCAGGAGGGCGTGGCGGGTAGGCTCCCATGTACGCACAACCACCTCATGGTGGTAAGAAGTTTGACACCCGGCCCAGGTCCCTAGGCCCTTCCTGGAATCCGCTAGTGCAATTCCAGTTGCTTATATTAAGGAATTAAGGCCACTGGGGGTCCGTGGGGTAAAATGCGGGGAACCAGGCGGGCGTGGCGGGTAGACACCCATGTACGCACAACCACCTCATGGTGGTAAGAAGTTTGACACCCGGCCCAGGTCCCTAGGCCCTTCCTGGAATCCGCTAGAACAATTCTGGGTGCTTATATTAAAGAATAAAGGCTTCTGGGGGTCCGTGGTACAAAATGCAGGGAACCAAGAGGGCGTTGCGGGTAAGCACCCATGTACGCACAACCACCTCATGGTGGTAAGAAGTTTGTCACCCGGCCCAGGTCCCTCGGCCCTTCCTGGAATCCGCTAGAGCAATTCTAGTTGCTTAAATTAAGGAATTAAGGTCTCTGGGGCTCCGTGGGGCAAAATGCAGGGAAGCAGGAGGCCGTGGCGGGTAGATACCCATGTACGCACAACCACCTCATGGTGGTAAGTAGTTTGATACCCGGCCCAGGTCCCTCGGCCCTTCGTGGAATCCGCTAGAGCAAATCTAGGTGCTTTTATTAAGGAATTAAGGCTTTTGGGGTCCGTGGGGGCAAAATGCGGGAAGCCAGGAGGGCGTGGCGGGTAGACACCCATGTAGGCGCAACCACCTCATGGCGGTAAGAAGTTTGACACCCGGCCCAGGTCCCTCGGCCTTTCCTGGAATCCGCTAGAACAATTCTAGGTGCTTGTATTACGGAATTAAGGCCTCTGTGGGTCCGTGGGGCAAAATACGGGGAACCAGGAGGGCGTGGCGGATAGACACCCATGTACGCACAACCACCTCATGGTGGTAAGAAGTTTGACAACCGGCCCAAATCCCTCGGCCCTTCCTGGAATCCGCTAGAACAATTCTAGGTGCTTATATTAAGGAATTAAGGCCTCTTGGGGTCCGTGGGGCAAAATGCGGGGAACCAGGAGGGCGTGGCGGCTAGGCACCCATGTACGCACAACCACCTCATGGTGGTAAAAAGTTTTACACCCGGCTCAGGTCCCTCGGTCCCTCCTGGAATCCGCAAGACCAATTCTAGGTGCTTATATTAAGGAATTAAGGCCTCTTGAGGTCAGTGGGGCAAAATGCGGGGAACCAGGAGGGCGTGGCGGCTAGGACCCATGTACGCACAACCACCTCATGGTGGTGAAAAGTTTTACACCCGGCCCAGGTCCCTCGGCCCCTCCTGGAATCCGCAAGACCAATTCTAGGTGCTTATAATAAGGAATTAAGGCCTCTGGGGGTCTGTGGGGCAAAATGCGGGAAACGAGGAGGGCGTGGCGGGTAGGCACCCATGTACGCACAACCACCTCATGGTGGTAAGAAGTTTGACACCCGGCCCACGACCCTCGGCCCTTCCTGGAATCCGCTAGAACAATTCTAGGTGCTTATATTAAAGAATAAAGGCTTCTGGGGGTCCGTGGTGCAAAATGCAGGGAACCAGGAGGGCGTGGCGGGTAGACTCCCATGTACGCACAACCACCTCATGGTGGTAAGAAGTTTGACACCCGGCCCAGGTCCCTAGGCCCTTCCTGGAATCCGCTAGTGCAATTCCAGTTGCTTATATTAAGGAATTAAGGCCTCTGGGGGTCCGTGGGGTAAAATGGGGGGAACCAGGCGGGCGTGGCGGGTAGACACCCATGTACGCACAACCACCTCATGGTGGTAAGAAGTTTGACACCCGGCCCAGGTCCCTAGGCCCTTCCTGGAATCCGCTAGAACAATTCTGGGTGCTTATATTAAAGAATAAAGGCTTCTGGGGGTCCGTGGTGCAAAATGCAGGGAACCAAGAGGGCGTGGCGGGTAGGCTCCCATGTACGCACAACCACCTTATGGTGGTAAGAAGTTTGACACCCTGCCCAGTTCCATCGGCCCATCCTGGAATCCGCTAGAGCAATTCTTGGTGCTTATATTAAGGAATTAAAGCTTCTGGGGGTTCGTGGGGCAAAATGCGGGGAACCAGGAGGGCGTTGCGGGTAAGCACCCATGTACGCACAACCACCTCATGGTGGTAAGAAGTTTGTCACCCGGCCCAGGTCCCTCGGCCCTTCCTGGAATCCGCTAGAGCAATTCTAGTTGCTTAAATTAAGGAATTAAGGTCTCTGGGGCTCCGTGGGGCAAAATGCAGGGAAGCAGGAGGGCGTGGCGGGTAGATACCCATGTACGCACAACCACCTCATGGTGGTAAGTAGTTTGATACCCGGCCCAGGTCCCTCGGCCCTTCGTGGAATCCGCTAGAGCAAATCTAGGTGCTTTTATTAAGGAATTAAGGCTTTTGGGGTCCGTGGGGGCAAAATGCGGGAAGCCAGGAGGGCGTGGCGGGTAGACACCCATGTAGGCACAACCACCTCATGGCAGTAAGAAGTTTGACACCCGGCCCAGGTCCCTCGGCCTTTCCTGGAATCTGCTAGAACAATTCTAGGTGCTTATATTACGGAATTAAGGCCTCTGGGGGTCCGTGGGGCAAAATACGGGGAACCAGGAGGGCGTGGCGGATAGACACCCATGTACGCACAACCACCTCATGGTGGTAAGTACTTTGACACCCGGCCCACGTCCCTCGGCCCTTCCTGGAATCCGCTAGAACAATTCTAGGTGCTTATATTAAAGTATAAAGGTTTCTGGGGGTCCGTGGTGCAAAATGCGGGGAACCAGGGGGGCGTGGCGGGTAGGCACCCATGTACGCACAACCACCTTATGGTGGTAAGAAGTTTGTCACCCGGCCCAGGTCCCTAGGCCTTTCCTGGAATCCGCTAGAGCAATTCCAGGTGCTTATATTAAGGAATTAAGGACTCTGGGGGTCCGTGGGGTAAAATGCGGGGAACCAGGAGGGCGTGGCGGGTAGGCTCCCATGTACGCACAACCACCTCATGGTGGTAAGAAGTTTTACACCCGGCCCAGGTCCTTCAGCTTTTCCTGGAATCCGCTAGAGCAATTCTAGGAGCTTATATTAAGGAATTAAGGCCTTTGGGGGTCCGTGGGGCAAAATGCGGGGAACGAGGGGGGTGTGGCGGGTTGGCACCCATGTACGCACAACCACCTCATGGTGGTAAGAAGTTTGACACCCGGCCCAGGTCCCTCGGCCCTTCTTGGGATCCGCTAGAGCAATTCTATGTGCTTATATTAAGGAATTAAGGCCTCTGGTGGTCCGTGGGGCAAAATGCGGGGAACCAGAAAAGCGTGGCGGGTAGGCACCCAAGTACGCACAACCACCTCATGGTGGTAAGAAGTTTGACACCCGGCCCAGGTCCCTCGGCCATTCCTGGAATCCGCTAGAGCAAATCTAGGTGCTTATATTAAAGAATTAAGGCCTCTTGGGTTCGGTGGGGCAAAATGCGGAAAACCAGGAGGGCGTGGCGGGTCGGCACCCATGTATGCACAACCACCTCATGGTGGTAAGAAGTTTGACACCCGGCCCAGGTCCCTAGGCCCTTCCTGGAATCCGCTAGAGCAATTCCAGGTGCTTATATTAAGGAATTAAGGCTTCTGCGGGTCTGTGGGGCAAAATGCGGGGAACCAGGAGGGCGTGGAGGGTAGGCGCCCATGTACGGACAACCACCTCATGGTGGTAAGAAGTTTGTCACCCGGCCCAGGTCCCTCGGCCCTTCCTGGAATCCGCTAGAGCAATTCTAGGTGCTTATATTAAGGAATTAAGGCCTCTGGGGCTCCGTGTGGCAAAATGCGAGCAACCAGGAGGGCGTGGCGGGTAGACACCCATGTACGCACAACCACCTCATGGTGGTAAGTAGTTTGATACCCGGCCCAGGTCCCTCGGCCCTTCGTGGAATCCGCTAGAGCAAATCTAGTTGCTTTTATTAAGGAATTAAGGCTTTTGGGGTCCGTGGGGGCAAAATGCGGGAAGCCAGGAGGGCGTGGCGGGTAGACATCCATGTAGGCGCAACCACCTCATGGCGGTAAGAAGTTTGACACCCGGCCCAGGTCCCTCGGCCTTTCCTGGAATCCGCTAGAACAATTCTAGGTGCTTATATTACGGAATTAAGGCCTCTGGGGGTCCGTGGGGCAAAATACGGGGAACCAGGAGGGCGTGGCGGATAGACACCCATGTACGCACAACCACCTCATGGTGGTAAGAAGTTTGACAACCGGCCCAAATCCCTCGGCCCTTCCTGGAATCCGCTAGAACAATTCTAGGTGCTTATATTAAGGAATTAAGGCCTCTTGGGGTCCGTGGGGCAAAATGCGGGGAACCAGGAGGGCGTGGCGGCTAGGCACCCATGTACGCACAACCACCTTATGGTGGTAAAAAGTTTTACACCCGGCTCAGGTCCCTCGGTCCCTCCTGGAATCCGCAAGACCAATTCTAGGTGCTTATATTAAGGAATTAAGGCCTCTTGAGGTCAGTGGGGCAAAATGCGGGGAACCAGGAGGGCGTGGCGGCTAGGACCCATGTACGCACAACCACCTCATGGTGGTGAAAAGTTTTACACCCGGCCCAGGTCCCTCGGCCCCTCCTGGAATCCGCAAGACTAATTCTAGGTGCTTATAATAAGGAATTAAGGCCTCTGGGGGTCTGTGGGGCAAAATGCGGGAAACGAGGAGGGCGTGGCGGGTAGGCACCCATGTACGCACAACCACCTCATGGTGGTAAGAAGTTTGACACCCGGCCCACGACCCTCGGTCCTTCCTGGAATCCGCTAGAACAATTCTAGGTGCTTATATTAAAGAATAAAGGCTTCTGGGGGTCCGTGGTGCAAAATGCAGGGAACCAGGAGGGCGTGGCGGGTAGGCTCCCATGTACGCACAACCACCTCATGGTGGTAAGAAGTTTGACACCCGGCCCAGGTCCCTAGGCCCTTCCTGGAATCCGCTAGTGCAATTCCAGTTGCTTATATTAAGGAATTAAGGCCTCAGGGGGTCCGTGGGGCAAAATGCGGGGAACGAGAAGGGCGTGGCGGGTAGGCACCCATGTACGCACAAGCACCTCATGGTGGTAAGAAGTTTGACAACCGGCCCAAATCCCTCGGCCCTTCCTGGAATCCGCTAGAACAATTCTAGGTGCTTATATTAAGGAATTAAGGCCTCTTGGGGTCCGTGGGGCAAAATGCGGGGAACCAGGAGGGCGTGGCGGCTAGGCACCCATGTACGCACAACCACCTCATGGTGGTAAAAAGTTTTACACCCGGCTCAGGTCCCTCGGTCCCTCCTGGAATCCGCAAGACCAATTCTAGGTGCTTATATTAAGGAATTAAGGTCTCTTGAGGTCCGTGGGGCAAAATGCGGGGAACCAGGAGGACGTGGCGGCTAGGACCCATGTACGCACAACCACCTCATGGTGGTGAAAAGTTTTACACCCGGCCCAGGTCCCTCGGCCCCTCCTGGAATCCGCAAGACCAATTCTAGGTGCTTATAATAAGGAATTAAGGCCTCTGGGGGTCTGTGGGGCAAAATGCGGGAAACGAGGAGGGCGTGGCGGGTAGGCACCCATGTACGCACAACCACCTCATGGTGGTAAGAAGTTTGACACCCGGCCCAGGTCCCTAGGCCCTTCCTGGAATCCGCTAGTGCAATTCCAGTTGCTTATATTAAGGAATTAAGGCCTCTGGGGGTCCGTGGGGTAAAATGCGGGGAACCAGGCGGACGTGGCGGGTAGACACCCATGTACGCACAACCACCTCATGGTGGTAAGAAGTTTGACACCCGGCCCAGGTCCCTAGGCCCTTCCTGGAATCCGCTAGAACAATTCTGGGTGCTTATATTAAAGAATAAAGGCTTCTGGGGGTCCGTGGTGCAAAATGCAGGGAACCAAGAGGGCGTGGCGGGTAGGCTCCCATGTACGCACAACCACCTTATGGTGGTAAAAAGTTTGACACCCTGCCCAGTTCCATCGGCCCATCCTGGAATCCGCTAGAGCAATTCTTGGTGCTTATATTAAGGAATTAAAGCTTCTGGGGGTTCGTGGGGCAAAATGCGGGGAACCAGGAGGGCGTTGCGGGTAAGCACCCATGTACGCACAACCACCTCATGGTGGTAAGAAGTTTGTCACCCGGCCCAGGTCCCTCGGCCCTTCCTGGAATCCGCTAGAGCAATTCTAGTTGCTTAAATTAAGGAATTAAGGTCTCTGGGGCTCCGTGGGGCAAAATGCAGGGAAGCAGGAGGGCGTGGCGGGTAGATACCCATGTACGCACAACCACCTCATGGTGGTAAGTAGTTTGATACCCGGCCCAGGTCCCTCGGCCCTTCGTGGAATCCGCTAGAGCAAATCTAGGTGCTTTTATTAAGGAATTAAGGCTTTTGGGGTCCGTGGGGGCAAAATGCGGGAAGCCAGGAGGGCGTGGCGGGTAGACACCCATGTAGGCACAACCACCTCATGGCAGTAAGAAGTTTGACACCCGGCCCAGGTCCCTCGGCCTTTCCTGGAATCCGCTAGAACAATTCTAGGTGCTTATATTACGGAATTAAGGCCTCTGGGGGTCCGTGGGGCAAAATACGGGGAACCAGGAGGGCGTGGCGGATAGACACCCATGTACGCACAACCACCTCATGGTGGTAAGTACTTTGACACCCGGCCCACGTCCCTCGGCCCTTCCTGGAATCCGCTAGAACAATTCTAGGTGCTTATATTAAAGTATAAAGGTTTCTGGGGGTCCGTGGTGCAAAATGCGGGGAACCAGGAGGGCGTGGCGGGTAGGCACCCATGTACGCACAACCACCTTATGGTGGTAAGAAGTTTGTCACCCGGCCCAGGTCCCTAGGCCTTTCCTGGAATCCGCTAGAGCAATTCCAGGTGCTTATATTAAGGAATTAAGGACTCTGGGGGTCCGTGGGGTAAAATGCGGGGAACCAGGAGGGCGTGGCGGGTAGGCTCCCATGTACGCACAACCACCTCATGGTGGTAAGAAGTTTTACACCCGGCCCAGGTCCTTCAGCTTTTCCTGGAATCCGCTAGAGCAATTCTAGGAGCTTATATTAAGGAATTAAGGCCTTTGGGGGTCCGTGGGGCAAAATGCGGGGAACGAGGGGGGTGTGGCGGGTAGGCACCCATGTACGCACAACCACCTCATGGTGGTAAGAAGTTTGACACCCGGCCCAGGTCCCTCGGCCCTTCTTGGGATCCGCTAGAGCAATTCTATGTGCTTATATTAAGGAATTAAGGCCTCTGGTGGTCCGTGGGGCAAAATGCGGGGAACCAGAAAAGCGTGGCGGGTAGGCACCCAAGTACGCACAACCACCTCATGGTGGTAAGAAGTTTGACACCCGGCCCAGGTCCCTCGGCCATTCCTGGAATCCGCTAGAGCAAATCTAGGTGCTTATATTAAAGAATTAAGGCCTCTTGGGTTCGGTGGGGCAAAATGCGGAAAACCAGGAGGGCGTGGCGGGTCGGCACCCATGTATGCACAACCACCTCATGGTGGTAAGAAGTTTGACACCCGGCCCAGGTCCCTAGGCCCTTCCTGGAATCCGCTAGAGCAATTCCAGGTGCTTATATTAAGGAATTAAGGCTTCTGCGGGTCTGTGGGGCAAAATGCGGGGAACCAGGAGGGCGTGGAGGGTAGGCGCCCATGTACGGACAACCACCTCATGGTGGTAAGAAGTTTTTCACCCGGCCCAGGTCCCTCGGCCCTTCCTGGAATCCGCTAGAGCAATTCTAGGTGCTTATATTAAGGAATTAAGGCCTCTGGGGCTCCGTGGGGCAAAATGCGAGCAACCAGGAGGGCGTGGCGGGTAGACACCCATGTACGCACAACCACCTCATGGTGGTAAGTAGTTTGATACCCGGCCCTGGTCCCTCGGCCCTTCGTGGAATCCGCTAGAGCAAATCTAGGTGCTTATATTAAGGAATTAAGACCTCTTGGGGTCCGTGGGGCAAAATGCGGGAAGCCAGGAGGGCGTGGCGGGTAGACTCCCATGTACGCACAACCACCTCATGGTGGTAAGAAGTTTGACAACCGGCCCAAATCCCTCGGCCCTTCCTGGAATCCGCTAGAACAATTCTAGGTGCTTATATTAAGGAATTAAGGCCTCTTGGGTTCGGTGGGGCAAAATGCGGAAAACCAGGAGGGCGTGGCGGCTAGGCACCCATGTACGCACAACCATCTCATGGTGGTAAAAAATTTTACACCCGGCTCAGGTCCCTCGGTCCCTCCTGGAATCCGCAAGACCAATTCTAGGTGCTTATATTAAGGAATTAAGGCCTCTTGAGGTCCGTGGGGCAAAATGCGGGGAACCAGGAGGGCGTGGCGGCTAGCACCCATGTACGCACAACCACCTCATGGTGGTAAGAAGTTTGACACCCGGCCCACGACCCTCGGCCCTTCCTGGAATCCGCTAGAACAATTCGAGGTGCTTATATTAAAGAATAAAGGCTTCTGGGGGTCCGTGGTGCAAAATGCAGGGAACCAGGAGGGCGTGGCGGGTAGGCTCCCATGTACGCACAACCACCTCATGGTGGTAAGAAGTTTGACACCCGGCCCAGGTCCCTAGGCCCTTCCTGGAATCCGCTAGAACAATTCTGGGTGCTTATATTAAAGAATAAAGGCTTCTGGGGGTCCGTGGTGCAAAATGCAGGGAACCAAGAGGGCGTGGCGGGTAGGCTCCCATGTACGCACAACCACCTTATGGTGGTAAGAAGTTTGACACCCTGCCCAGTTCCATCGGCCCATCTTCGAATCCGCTAGAGCAATTTTTGGTGCTTATATTAAGGAATTAATGATTCTGGTGGTTCGTGGGGCAATATGCGGGGAACCAGGAGGGCGTGGCGGGTAGGCACCCATGTACGCACAACCACCTTATAGTGGTAAGAAGTTTGTCACCCGGCCCAGGTCCCTAGGCCTTTCCTGGAATCCGCTAGAGCAATTCCAGGTGCTTATATTAAGGAATTAAGGACTCTGGGGGTCCGTGGGGCAAAATGCGGGGAACCAGGAGGGCGTGGCGGGTAGGCACGCATGTACGCACTTCCACCTCATGGTGGTAAGAAGTTTGACATCTTGCCCAGGTCCCTCGGCCCATCCTGGATTTTGCTAGAGCAATTCTTTGTGCTTATATTAAGCAATTAGGACCTCTGGGGGTCTGTGGGGCAAAATGCGGGGAACCAGGAAAGCGTGGCGGGTAGGCACCCATGTACGTACAACCACCTCATGGTGGTAAGAAGTTTGACACCCGGCCCAAGTCCCTCTGACCTTACTGGGATCTGCTAGAGCAATTCCAGGTGCTTACATTAAGGAATTAAGGCTTCTGGGGGTCCGTGGTGTAAAATGCGGGGAACCAGGAGGGCGTGGCGGGTAGGCATCCATTTACGCATAACCACCTCATGGTGGTAAGAAGTTTGACATCTTGCCCAGGTCCCTCGGCCCATCCTGGATTTCGCTAGAGCAATTCTTGGTGCTTATATTAAGGAATTAAAGCCTCTGGGACTCCGTGGGGCAAAATGCGGGGAACCAGGAGTGCGTGGCGGGTAGACACCCATGTACGTACAACCACTTCATGGTGGTAAGAAGTTTGACACCCGGCCCGGTCCCTCGGCCTTTCCTGGAATCCGCTAGAACAATTCTAGGTGCTTATATTAAAGAATAAAGGCTTCTGGGGGTCCGTGGTGCAAAATGCGGGAAACCAGGAGGGTGTGGCGGGTAGGCTCCCATGTACGCACAACCACCTCATGGTGGTAAGAAGTTTGACACCCTGCCCAGTTCCCTCGGCCCATCCTGGAATCCTCTAGAGCAAATCTAGGTGCTTATATTAAGGAATTAAGGCCTCTGGGGGTCCGTGGGGCAAAATGCGAGGAACCAGGAGGGCGTGGCGGGTAGGCACCCATGTACGCACAAACACCTCATGGTGGTAAGAAGTTTTACACCCGGCCCAGGTCCTTCGGCTCTACCTGGAATCCGCTAGAGCAATTCTAGGAGCTTATATTAAGGAATTAAGGCCTTTGGGGGTCCGTGGGGCAAAATGCGCGGAACGAGGGGGGTGTGGCGGGTAGGCACACATGTACGCACAACCACCTCATGGTGGTAAGAAGTTTTACACCCGGCCCAGGTCCTTCGGCTCTTCCTGGAATCCGCAAGAGCAATTCTAGGTGCTTATATTAAGGAATTAAGGCCTCAGGGGGTCCGTGGGGCAAAATGCGGGGAACGAGAAGGGCGTGGCGGGTAGGCACCCATGTACGCACAACCACCTCATGGTGGTAAGAAGTTTGACAACCGGCCCAAATCCCTCGGCCCTTCCTGGAATCCGCTAGAACAATTCTAGGTGGTTATATTAAGGAATTAAGGCCTCTTGGGGTCCGTGGGGCAAAATGCGGGGAACCAGGAGGGCGTGGCGGCTAGGCACCCATGTACGCACAACCACCTCATGGTGGTAAAAAGTTTTACACCCGGCTCAGGTCCCTCGGTCACTCCTGGAATCCGCAAGACCAATTCTAGGTGCTTATATTAAGGAATTAAGGTCTCTTGAGGTCCGTGGGGCAAAATGCGGGGAACCAGGAGGACGTGGCGGCTAGGACCCATGTACGCACAACCACCTCATGGTGGTGAAAAGTTTTACACCCGGCCCAGGTCCCTCGGCCCCTCCTGGAATCCGCAAGACCAATTCTAGGTGCTTATAATAAGGAATTAAGGCCTCTGGGGGTCTGTGGGGCAAAATGCGGGAAACGAGGAGGGCGTGGCGGGTAGGCACCCATGTACGCACAACCACCTCATGGTGGTAAGAAGTTTGACACCCGGCCCACGACCCTCGGCCCTTCCTGGAATCCGCTAGAACAATTCTAGGTGCTTATATTAAAGAATAAAGGCTTCTGGGGGTCCGTGGTGCAAAATGAAGGGAACCAGGAGGGCGTGGCGGGTAGGCTCCCATGTACGCACAACCACCTCATGGTGGTAAGAAGTTTGACACCCGGCCCAGGTCCCTAGGCCCTTCCTGGAATCCGCTAGTGCAATTCCAGTTGCTTATATTAAGGAATTAAGGCCACTGGGGGTCCGTGGGGTAAAATGCGGGGAACCAGGCGGGCGTGGCGGGTAGACACCCATGTACGCACAACCACCTCATGGTGGTAAGAAGTTTGACACCCGGCCCAGGTCCCTAGGCCCTTCCTGGAATCCGCTAGAACAATTCTGGGTGCTTATATTAAAGAATAAAGGCTTCTGGGGGTCCGTG
This sequence comes from Candelabrum cocksii, assembly GCA_963930725.1. Classification (NCBI taxonomy): domain Eukaryota; kingdom Metazoa; phylum Cnidaria; class Hydrozoa; order Anthoathecata; family Candelabridae; genus Candelabrum; species Candelabrum cocksii. The sequence continues at coordinate 5,724,809 of OZ005676.1, read as the reverse complement.
GTACAAAATGCAGGGAACCAAGAGGGCGTTGCGGGTAAGCACCCATGTACGCACAACCACCTCATGGTGGTAAGAAGTTTGTCACCCGGCCCAGGTCCCTCGGCCCTTCCTGGAATCCGCTAGAGCAATTCTAGTTGCTTAAATTAAGGAATTAAGGTCTCTGGGGCTCCGTGGGGCAAAATGCAGGGAAGCAGGAGGCCGTGGCGGGTAGATACCCATGTACGCACAACCACCTCATGGTGGTAAGTAGTTTGATACCCGGCCCAGGTCCCTCGGCCCTTCGTGGAATCCGCTAGAGCAAATCTAGGTGCTTTTATTAAGGAATTAAGGCTTTTGGGGTCCGTGGGGGCAAAATGCGGGAAGCCAGGAGGGCGTGGCGGGTAGACACCCATGTAGGCGCAACCACCTCATGGCGGTAAGAAGTTTGACACCCGGCCCAGGTCCCTCGGCCTTTCCTGGAATCCGCTAGAACAATTCTAGGTGCTTGTATTACGGAATTAAGGCCTCTGTGGGTCCGTGGGGCAAAATACGGGGAACCAGGAGGGCGTGGCGGATAGACACCCATGTACGCACAACCACCTCATGGTGGTAAGAAGTTTGACAACCGGCCCAAATCCCTCGGCCCTTCCTGGAATCCGCTAGAACAATTCTAGGTGCTTATATTAAGGAATTAAGGCCTCTTGGGGTCCGTGGGGCAAAATGCGGGGAACCAGGAGGGCGTGGCGGCTAGGCACCCATGTACGCACAACCACCTCATGGTGGTAAAAAGTTTTACACCCGGCTCAGGTCCCTCGGTCCCTCCTGGAATCCGCAAGACCAATTCTAGGTGCTTATATTAAGGAATTAAGGCCTCTTGAGGTCAGTGGGGCAAAATGCGGGGAACCAGGAGGGCGTGGCGGCTAGGACCCATGTACGCACAACCACCTCATGGTGGTGAAAAGTTTTACACCCGGCCCAGGTCCCTCGGCCCCTCCTGGAATCCGCAAGACCAATTCTAGGTGCTTATAATAAGGAATTAAGGCCTCTGGGGGTCTGTGGGGCAAAATGCGGGAAACGAGGAGGGCGTGGCGGGTAGGCACCCATGTACGCACAACCACCTCATGGTGGTAAGAAGTTTGACACCCGGCCCACGACCCTCGGCCCTTCCTGGAATCCGCTAGAACAATTCTAGGTGCTTATATTAAAGAATAAAGGCTTCTGGGGGTCCGTGGTGCAAAATGCAGGGAACCAGGAGGGCGTGGCGGGTAGACTCCCATGTACGCACAACCACCTCATGGTGGTAAGAAGTTTGACACCCGGCCCAGGTCCCTAGGCCCTTCCTGGAATCCGCTAGTGCAATTCCAGTTGCTTATATTAAGGAATTAAGGCCTCTGGGGGTCCGTGGGGTAAAATGGGGGGAACCAGGCGGGCGTGGCGGGTAGACACCCATGTACGCACAACCACCTCATGGTGGTAAGAAGTTTGACACCCGGCCCAGGTCCCTAGGCCCTTCCTGGAATCCGCTAGAACAATTCTGGGTGCTTATATTAAAGAATAAAGGCTTCTGGGGGTCCGTGGTGCAAAATGCAGGGAACCAAGAGGGCGTGGCGGGTAGGCTCCCATGTACGCACAACCACCTTATGGTGGTAAGAAGTTTGACACCCTGCCCAGTTCCATCGGCCCATCCTGGAATCCGCTAGAGCAATTCTTGGTGCTTATATTAAGGAATTAAAGCTTCTGGGGGTTCGTGGGGCAAAATGCGGGGAACCAGGAGGGCGTTGCGGGTAAGCACCCATGTACGCACAACCACCTCATGGTGGTAAGAAGTTTGTCACCCGGCCCAGGTCCCTCGGCCCTTCCTGGAATCCGCTAGAGCAATTCTAGTTGCTTAAATTAAGGAATTAAGGTCTCTGGGGCTCCGTGGGGCAAAATGCAGGGAAGCAGGAGGGCGTGGCGGGTAGATACCCATGTACGCACAACCACCTCATGGTGGTAAGTAGTTTGATACCCGGCCCAGGTCCCTCGGCCCTTCGTGGAATCCGCTAGAGCAAATCTAGGTGCTTTTATTAAGGAATTAAGGCTTTTGGGGTCCGTGGGGGCAAAATGCGGGAAGCCAGGAGGGCGTGGCGGGTAGACACCCATGTAGGCACAACCACCTCATGGCAGTAAGAAGTTTGACACCCGGCCCAGGTCCCTCGGCCTTTCCTGGAATCTGCTAGAACAATTCTAGGTGCTTATATTACGGAATTAAGGCCTCTGGGGGTCCGTGGGGCAAAATACGGGGAACCAGGAGGGCGTGGCGGATAGACACCCATGTACGCACAACCACCTCATGGTGGTAAGTACTTTGACACCCGGCCCACGTCCCTCGGCCCTTCCTGGAATCCGCTAGAACAATTCTAGGTGCTTATATTAAAGTATAAAGGTTTCTGGGGGTCCGTGGTGCAAAATGCGGGGAACCAGGAGGGCGTGGCGGGTAGGCACCCATGTACGCACAACCACCTTATGGTGGTAAGAAGTTTGTCACCCGGCCCAGGTCCCTAGGCCTTTCCTGGAATCCGCTAGAGCAATTCCAGGTGCTTATATTAAGGAATTAAGGACTCTGGGGGTCCGTGGGGTAAAATGCGGGGAACCAGGAGGGCGTGGCGGGTAGGCTCCCATGTACGCACAACCACCTCATGGTGGTAAGAAGTTTTACACCCGGCCCAGGTCCTTCAGCTTTTCCTGGAATCCGCTAGAGCAATTCTAGGAGCTTATATTAAGGAATTAAGGCCTTTGGGGGTCCGTGGGGCAAAATGCGGGGAACGAGGGGGGTGTGGCGGGTTGGCACCCATGTACGCACAACCACCTCATGGTGGTAAGAAGTTTGACACCCGGCCCAGGTCCCTCGGCCCTTCTTGGGATCCGCTAGAGCAATTCTATGTGCTTATATTAAGGAATTAAGGCCTCTGGTGGTCCGTGGGGCAAAATGCGGGGAACCAGAAAAGCGTGGCGGGTAGGCACCCAAGTACGCACAACCACCTCATGGTGGTAAGAAGTTTGACACCCGGCCCAGGTCCCTCGGCCATTCCTGGAATCCGCTAGAGCAAATCTAGGTGCTTATATTAAAGAATTAAGGCCTCTTGGGTTCGGTGGGGCAAAATGCGGAAAACCAGGAGGGCGTGGCGGGTCGGCACCCATGTATGCACAACCACCTCATGGTGGTAAGAAGTTTGACACCCGGCCCAGGTCCCTAGGCCCTTCCTGGAATCCGCTAGAGCAATTCCAGGTGCTTATATTAAGGAATTAAGGCTTCTGCGGGTCTGTGGGGCAAAATGCGGGGAACCAGGAGGGCGTGGAGGGTAGGCGCCCATGTACGGACAACCACCTCATGGTGGTAAGAAGTTTGTCACCCGGCCCAGGTCCCTCGGCCCTTCCTGGAATCCGCTAGAGCAATTCTAGGTGCTTATATTAAGGAATTAAGGCCTCTGGGGCTCCGTGTGGCAAAATGCGAGCAACCAGGAGGGCGTGGCGGGTAGACACCCATGTACGCACAACCACCTCATGGTGGTAAGTAGTTTGATACCCGGCCCAGGTCCCTCGGCCCTTCGTGGAATCCGCAAGACCAATTCTAGGTGCTTATAATAAGGAATTAAGGCCTCTGGGGGTCTGTGGGGCAAAATGCGGGAAACGAGGAGGGCGTGGCGGGTAGGCACCCATGTACGCACAACCACCTCATGGTGGTAAGAAGTTTGACACCCGGCCCACGACCCTCGGCCCTTCCTGGAATCCGCTAGAACAATTCTAGGTGCTTATATTAAAGAATAAAGGCTTCTGGGGGTCCGTGGTGCAAAATGCAGGGAACCAGTAGGGCGTGGCGGGTAGACTCCCATGTACGCACAACCACCTCATGGTGGTAAGAAGTTTGACACCCGGCCCAGGTCCCTAGGCCCTTCCTGGAATCCGCTAGTGCAATTCCAGTTGCTTATATTAAGGAATTAAGGCCTCTGGGGGTCCGTGGGGTAAAATGGGGGGAACCAGGCGGGCGTGGCGGGTAGACACCCATGTACGCACAACCACCTCATGGTGGTAAGAAGTTTGACACCCGGCCCAGGTCCCTAGGCCCTTCCTGGAATCCGCTAGAACAATTCTGGGTGCTTATATTAAAGAATAAAGGCTTCTGGGGGTCCGTGGTGCAAAATGCAGGGAACCAAGAGGGCGTGGCGGGTAGGCTCCCATGTACGCACAACCACCTTATGGTGGTAAGAAGTTTGACACCCTGCCCAGTTCCATCGGCCCATCCTGGAATCCGCTAGAGCAATTCTTGGTGCTTATATTAAGGAATTAAAGCTTCTGGGGGTTCGTGGGGCAAAATGCGGGGAACCAGGAGGGCGTTGCGGGTAAGCACCCATGTACGCACAACCACCTCATGGTGGTAAGAAGTTTGTCACCCGGCCCAGGTCCCTCGGCCCTTCCTGGAATCCGCTAGAGCAATTCTAGTTGCTTAAATTAAGGAATTAAGGTCTCTGGGGCTCCGTGGGGCAAAATGCAGGGAAGCAGGAGGGCGTGGCGGGTAGACACCCATGTACGCACAACCACCTCATGGTGGTAAGTAGTTTGATACCCGGCCCAGGTCCCTCGGCCCTTCGTGGAATCCGCAAGACCAATTCTAGGTGCTTATAATAAGGAATTAAGGCCTCTGGGGGTCTGTGGGGCAAAATGCGGGAAACGAGGAGGGCGTGGCGGGTAGGCACCCATGTACGCACAACCACCTCATGGTGGTAAGAAGTTTGACACCCGGCCCACGACCCTCGGCCCTTCCTGGAATCCGCTAGAACAATTCTAGGTGCTTATATTAAAGAATAAAGGCTTCTGGGGGTCCGTGGTGCAAAATGCAGGGAACCAGTAGGGCGTGGCGGGTAGACTCCCATGTACGCACAACCACCTCATGGTGGTAAGAAGTTTGACACCCGGCCCAGGTCCCTAGGCCCTTCCTGGAATCCGCTAGTGCAATTCCAGTTGCTTATATTAAGGAATTAAGGCCTCTGGGGGTCCGTGGGGTAAAATGGGGGGAACCAGGCGGGCGTGGCGGGTAGACACCCATGTACGCACAACCACCTCATGGTGGTAAGAAGTTTGACACCCGGCCCAGGTCCCTAGGCCCTTCCTGGAATCCGCTAGAACAATTCTGGGTGCTTATATTAAAGAATAAAGGCTTCTGGGGGTCCGTGGTGCAAAATGCAGGGAACCAAGAGGGCGTGGCGGGTAGGCTCCCATGTACGCACAACCACCTTATGGTGGTAAGAAGTTTGACACCCTGCCCAGTTCCATCGGCCCATCCTGGAATCCGCTAGAGCAATTCTTGGTGCTTATATTAAGGAATTAAAGCTTCTGGGGGTTCGTGGGGCAAAATGCGGGGAACCAGGAGGGCGTTGCGGGTAAGCACCCATGTACGCACAACCACCTCATGGTGGTAAGAAGTTTGTCACCCGGCCCAGGTCCCTCGGCCCTTCCTGGAATCCGCTAGAGCAATTCTAGTTGCTTAAATTAAGGAATTAAGGTCTCTGGGGCTCCGTGGGGCAAAATGCAGGGAAGCAGGAGGGCGTGGCGGGTAGATACCCATGTACGCACAACCACCTCATGGTGGTAAGTAGTTTGATACCCGGCCCAGGTCCCTCGGCCCTTCGTGGAATCCGCTAGAGCAAATCTAGGTGCTTTTATTAAGGAATTAAGGCTTTTGGGGTCCGTGGGGGCAAAATGCGGGAAGCCAGGAGGGCGTGGCGGGTAGACACCCATGTAGGCACAACCACCTCATGGCAGTAAGAAGTTTGACACCCGGCCCAGGTCCCTCGGCCTTTCCTGGAATCTGCTAGAACAATTCTAGGTGCTTATATTACGGAATTAAGGCCTCTGGGGGTCCGTGGGGCAAAATACGGGGAACCAGGAGGGCGTGGCGGATAGACACCCATGTACGCACAACCACCTCATGGTGGTAAGTACTTTGACACCCGGCCCACGTCCCTCGGCCCTTCCTGGAATCCGCTAGAACAATTCTAGGTGCTTATATTAAAGTATAAAGGTTTCTGGGGGTCCGTGGTGCAAAATGCGGGGAACCAGGAGGGCGTGGCGGGTAGGCACCCATGTACGCACAACCACCTTATGGTGGTAAGAAGTTTGTCACCCGGCCCAGGTCCCTAGGCCTTTCCTGGAATCCGCTAGAGCAATTCCAGGTGCTTATATTAAGGAATTAAGGACTCTGGGGGTCCGTGGGGTAAAATGCGGGGAACCAGGAGGGCGTGGCGGGTAGGCTCCCATGTACGCACAACCACCTCATGGTGGTAAGAAGTTTTACACCCGGCCCAGGTCCTTCAGCTTTTCCTGGAATCCGCTAGAGCAATTCTAGGAGCTTATATTAAGGAATTAAGGCCTTTGGGGGTCCGTGGGGCAAAATGCGGGGAACGAGGGGGGTGTGGCGGGTTGGCACCCATGTACGCACAACCACCTCATGGTGGTAAGAAGTTTGACACCCGGCCCAGGTCCCTCGGCCCTTCTTGGGATCCGCTAGAGCAATTCTATGTGCTTATATTAAGGAATTAAGGCCTCTGGTGGTCCGTGGGGCAAAATGCGGGGAACCAGAAAAGCGTGGCGGGTAGGCACCCAAGTACGCACAACCACCTCATGGTGGTAAGAAGTTTGACACCCGGCCCAGGTCCCTCGGCCATTCCTGGAATCCGCTAGAGCAAATCTAGGTGCTTATATTAAAGAATTAAGGCCTCTTGGGTTCGGTGGGGCAAAATGCGGAAAACCAGGAGGGCGTGGCGGGTCGGCACCCATGTATGCACAACCACCTCATGGTGGTAAGAAGTTTGACACCCGGCCCAGGTCCCTAGGCCCTTCCTGGAATCCGCTAGAGCAATTCCAGGTGCTTATATTAAGGAATTAAGGCTTCTGCGGGTCTGTGGGGCAAAATGCGGGGAACCAGGAGGGCGTGGAGGGTAGGCGCCCATGTACGGACAACCACCTCATGGTGGTAAGAAGTTTGTCACCCGGCCCAGGTCCCTCGGCCCTTCCTGGAATCCGCTAGAGCAATTCTAGGTGCTTATATTAAGGAATTAAGGCCTCTGGGGCTCCGTGTGGCAAAATGCGAGCAACCAGGAGGGCGTGGCGGGTAGACACCCATGTACGCACAACCACCTCATGGTGGTAAGTAGTTTGATACCCGGCCCAGGTCCCTCGGCCCTTCGTGGAATCCGCTAGAGCAAATCTAGTTGCTTTTATTAAGGAATTAAGGCTTTTGGGGTCCGTGGGGGCAAAATGCGGGAAGCCAGGAGGGCGTGGCGGGTAGACATCCATGTAGGCGCAACCACCTCATGGCGGTAAGAAGTTTGACACCCGGCCCAGGTCCCTCGGCCTTTCCTGGAATCCGCTAGAACAATTCTAGGTGCTTATATTACGGAATTAAGGCCTCTGGGGGTCCGTGGGGCAAAATACGGGGAACCAGGAGGGCGTGGCGGATAGACACCCATGTACGCACAACCACCTCATGGTGGTAAGAAGTTTGACAACCGGCCCAAATCCCTCGGCCCTTCCTGGAATCCGCTAGAACAATTCTAGGTGCTTATATTAAGGAATTAAGGCCTCTTGGGGTCCGTGGGGCAAAATGCGGGGAACCAGGAGGGCGTGGCGGCTAGGCACCCATGTACGCACAACCACCTTATGGTGGTAAAAAGTTTTACACCCGGCTCAGGTCCCTCGGTCCCTCCTGGAATCCGCAAGACCAATTCTAGGTGCTTATATTAAGGAATTAAGGCCTCTTGAGGTCAGTGGGGCAAAATGCGGGGAACCAGGAGGGCGTGGCGGCTAGGACCCATGTACGCACAACCACCTCATGGTGGTGAAAAGTTTTACACCCGGCCCAGGTCCCTCGGCCCCTCCTGGAATCCGCAAGACTAATTCTAGGTGCTTATAATAAGGAATTAAGGCCTCTGGGGGTCTGTGGGGCAAAATGCGGGAAACGAGGAGGGCGTGGCGGGTAGGCACCCATGTACGCACAACCACCTCATGGTGGTAAGAAGTTTGACACCCGGCCCACGACCCTCGGTCCTTCCTGGAATCCGCTAGAACAATTCTAGGTGCTTATATTAAAGAATAAAGGCTTCTGGGGGTCCGTGGTGCAAAATGCAGGGAACCAGGAGGGCGTGGCGGGTAGGCTCCCATGTACGCACAACCACCTCATGGTGGTAAGAAGTTTGACACCCGGCCCAGGTCCCTAGGCCCTTCCTGGAATCCGCTAGTGCAATTCCAGTTGCTTATATTAAGGAATTAAGGCCTCTGGGGGTCCGTGGGGTAAAATGCGGGGAACCAGGCGGGCGTGGCGGGTAGACACCCATGTACGCACAACCACCTCATGGTGGTAAGAAGTTTGACACCCGGCCCAGGTCCCTAGGCCCTTCCTGGAATCCGCTAGAACAATTCTTGGTGCTTATATTAAGGAATTAAAGGCTCTGGGACTCCGTGGGGCAAAATGCGGGGAACCAGGAGTGCGTGGCGGGTAGACACCCATGTACGTACAACCACTTCATGGTGGTAAGAAGTTTGACACCCGGCCCGGTCCCTCGGCCTTTCCTGGAATCCGCTAGAACAATTCTAGGTGCTTATATTAAAGAATAAAGGCTTCTGGGGGTCCGTGGTGCAAAATGCGGGAAACCAGGAGGGTGTGGCGGGTAGGCTCCCATGTACGCACAACCACCTCATGGTGGTAAGAAGTTTGACAAGGAAGTAAGGAATTAAGGCCTCTGGGGGTCCGTGGGGCAAAATGCGAGGAACCAGGAGGGCGTGGCGGGTAGGCACCCATGTACGCACAAACACCTCATGGTGGTAAGAAGTTTTACACCCGGCCCAGGTCCTTCGGCTCTACCTGGAATCCGCTAGAGCAATTCTAGGAGCTTATATTAAGGAATTAAGGCCTTTGGGGGTCCGTGGGGCAAAATGCGCGGAACGAGGGGGGTGTGGCGGGTAGGCACACATGTACGCACAACCACCTCATGGTGGTAAGAAGTTTTACACCCGGCCCAGGTCCTTCGGCTCTTCCTGGAATCCGCAAGAGCAATTCTAGGTGCTTATATTAAGGAATTAAGGCCTCAGGGGGTCCGTGGGGCAAAATGCGGGGAACGAGAAGGGCGTGGCGGGTAGGCACCCATGTACGCACAAGCACCTCATGGTGGTAAGAAGTTTGACAACCGGCCCAAATCCCTCGGCCCTTCCTGGAATCCGCTAGAACAATTCTAGGTGCTTATATTAAGGAATTAAGGCCTCTTGGGGTCCGTGGGGCAAAATGCGGGGAACCAGGAGGGCGTGGCGGCTAGGCACCCATGTACGCACAACCACCTCATGGTGGTAAAAAGTTTTACACCCGGCTCAGGTCCCTCGGTCCCTCCTGGAATCCGCAAGACCAATTCTAGGTGCTTATATTAAGGAATTAAGGTCTCTTGAGGTCCGTGGGGCAAAATGCGGGGAACCAGGAGGACGTGGCGGCTAGGACCCATGTACGCACAACCACCTCATGGTGGTGAAAAGTTTTACACCCGGCCCAGGTCCCTCGGCCCCTCCTGGAATCCGCAAGACCAATTCTAGGTGCTTATAATAAGGAATTAAGGCCTCTGGGGGTCTGTGGGGCAAAATGCGGGAAACGAGGAGGGCGTGGCGGGTAGGCACCCATGTACGCACAACCACCTCATGGTGGTAAGAAGTTTGACACCCGGCCCACGACCCTCGGCCCTTCCTGGAATCCGCTAGAACAATTCTAGGTGCTTATATTAAAGAATAAAGGCTTCTGGGGGTCCGTGGTGCAAAATGCAGGGAACCAGGAGGGCGTGGCGGATAGGCTCCCATGTACGCACAACCACCTCATGGTGGTAAGAAGTTTGACACCCGACCCAGGTCCCTAGGCCCTTCCTGGAATCCGCTAGTGCAATTCCAGTTGCTTATATTAAGGAATTAAGGCCTCTGGGGGTCCGTGGGGTAAAATGCGGGGAACCAGGCGGGCGTGGCGGGTAGACACCCATGTACGCACAACCACCTCATGGTGGTAAGAAGTTTGACACCCGGCCCAGGTCCCTAGGCCCTTCCTGGAATCCGCTAGAACAATTCTGGGTGCTTATATTAAAGAATAAAGGCTTCTGGGGGTCCGTGGTGCAAAATGCAGGGAACCAAGAGGGCGTGGCGGGTAGGCTCCCATGTACGCACAACCACCTTATGGTGGTAAGAAGTTTGACACCCTGCCCAGTTCCATCGGCCCATCCTGGAATCCGCTAGAGCAATTCTTGGTGCTTATATTAAGGAATTAAAGCTTCTGGCGGTTCGTGGGGCAAAATGCGGGGAACCAGGAGGGCGTTGCGGGTAAGCACCCATGTACGCACAACCACCTCATGGTGGTAAGAAGTTTGTCACCCGGCCCAGGTCCCTCGGCCCTTCCTGGAATCCGCTAGAGCAATTCTAGTTGCTTAAATTAAGGAATTAAGGTCTCTGGGGCTCCGTGGGGCAAAATGCAGGGAAGCAGGAGGCCGTGGCGGGTAGATACCCATGTACGCACAACCACCTCATGGTGGTAAGTAGTTTGATACCCGGCCCAGGTCCCTCGGCCCTTCGTGGAATCCGCTAGAGCAAATCTAGGTGCTTTTATTAAGGAATTAAGGCTTTTGGGGTCCGTGGGGGCAAAATGCGGGAAGCCAGGAGGGCGTGGCGGGTAGACACCCATGTAGGCGCAACCACCTCATGGCGGTAAGAAGTTTGACACCCGGCCCAGGTCCCTCGGCCTTTCCTGGAATCCGCTAGAACAATTCTAGGTGCTTATATTACGGAATTAAGGCCTCTGGGGGTCTGTGGGGCAAAATACGGGGAACCAGGAGGGCGTGGCGGATAGACACCCATGTACGCACAACCACCTCATGGTGGTAAGAAGTTTGACAACCGGCCCAAATCCCTCGGCCCTTCCTGGAATCCGCTAGAACAATTCTAGGTGCTTATATTAAGGAATTAAGGCCTCTTGGGGTCCGTGGGGCAAAATGCGGGGAACCAGGAGGGCGTGGCGGCTAGGCACCCATGTACGCACAACCACCTCATGGTGGTAAAAAGTTTTACACCCGGCTCAGGTCCCTCGGTCCCTCCTGGAATCCGCAAGACCAATTCTAGGTGCTTATATTAAGGAATTAAGGCCTCTTGAGGTCAGTGGGGCAAAATGCGGGGAACCAGGAGGGCGTGGCGGCTAGGACCCATGTACGCACAACCACCTCATGGTGGTGAAAAGTTTTACACCCGGCCCAGGTCCCTCGGCCCCTCCTGGAATCCGCAAGACCAATTCTAGGTGCTTATAATAAGGAATTAAGGCCTCTGGGGGTCTGTGGGGCAAAATGCGGGAAACGAGGAGGGCGTGGCGGGTAGGCACCCATGTACGCACAACCACCTCATGGTGGTAAGAAGTTTGACACCCGGCCCACGACCCTCGGCCCTTCCTGGAATCCGCTAGAACAATTCTAGGTGCTTATATTAAAGAATAAAGGCTTCTGGGGGTCCGTGGTGCAAAATGCAGGGAACCAGGAGGGCGTGGCGGGTAGGCTCCCATGTACGCACAACCACCTCATGGTGGTAAGAAGTTTGACACCCGGCCCAGGTCCCTAGGCCCTTCCTGGAATCCGCTAGTGCAATTCCAGTTGCTTATATTAAGGAATTAAGGCCTCTGGGGGTCCGTGGGGTAAAATGCGGGGAACCAGGCGGGCGTGGCGGGTAGACACCCATGTACGCACAACCACCTCATGGTGGTAAGAAGTTTGACACCCGGCCCAGGTCCTTAGGCCCTTCCTGGAATCCGCTAGAACAATTCTGGGTGCTTATATTAAAGAATAAAGGCTTCTGGGGGTCCGTGGTGCAAAATGCAGGGAACCAAGAGGGCGTGGCGGGTAGGCTCCCATGTACGCACAACCACCTTATGGTGGTAAGAAGTTTGACACCCTGCCCAGTTCCATCGGCCCATCCTGGAATCCTCAAGAGCAAATCTAGGTGCTTATATTAAGGAATTAAAGCTTCTGGGGGTTCGTGGGGCAAAATGCGGGGAACCAGGAGGGCGTTGCGGGTAAGCACCCATGTACGCACAACCACCTCATGGTGGTAAGAAGTTTGTCACCCGGCCCAGGTCCCTCGGCCCTTCCTGGAATCCGCTAGAGCAATTCTAGTTGCTTAAATTAAGGAATTAAGGTCTCTGGGGCTCCGTGGGGCAAAATGCAGGGAAGCAGGAGGGCGTGGCGGGGAGATACCCATGTACGCACAACCACCTCATGGTGGTAAGTAGTTTGATACCCGGTCCAGGTCCCTCGGCCCTTCGTGGAATCCGCTAGAGCAAATCTAGGTGCTTTTATTAAGGAATTAAGGCTTTTGGGGTCCGTGGGGGCAAAATGCGGGAAGCCAGGAGGGCGTGGCGGGTAGACACCCATGTAGGCACAACCACCTCATGGCAGTAAGAAGTTTGACACCCGGCCCAGGTCCCTCGGCCTTTCCTGGAATCCGCTAGAACAATTCTAGGTGCTTATATTACGGAATTAAGGCCTCTGGGGGTCCGTGGGGCAAAATACGGGGAACCAGGAGGGCGTGGCGGATAGACACCCATGTACGCACAACCACCTCATGGTGGTAAGTACTTTGACACCCGGCCCACGTCCCTCGGCCCTTCCTGGAATCCGCTAGAACAATTCTAGGTGCTTATATTAAAGTATAAAGGTTTCTGGGGGTCCGTGGTGCAAAATGCGGGGAACCAGGCGGGCGTGGCGGGTAGGCACCCATGTACGCACAACCACCTTATGGTGGTAAGAAGTTTGTCACCCGGCCCAGGTCCCTAGGCCTTTCCTGGAATCCGCTAGAGCAATTCCAGGTGCTTATATTAAGGAATTAAGGACTCTGGGGGTCCGTGGGGTAAAATGCGGGGAACCAGGAGGGCGTGGCGGGTAGGCTCCCATGTACGCACAACCACCTCATGGTGGTAAGAAGTTTTACACCCGGCCCAGGTCCTTCAGCTTTTCCTGGAATCCGCTAGAGCAATTCTAGGAGCTTATATTAAGGAATTAAGGCCTTTGGGGGTCCGTGGGGCAAAATGCGGGGAACGAGGGGGGTGTGGCGGGTAGGCACCCATGTACGCACAACCACCTCATGGTGGTAAGAAGTTTGACACCCGGCCCAGGTCCCTCGGCCCTTCTTGGGATCCGCTAGAGCAATTCTATGTGCTTATATTAAGGAATTAAGGCCTCTGGTGGTCCGTGGGGCAAAATGCGGAGAACCAGAAAAGCGTGGCGGGTAGGCACCCAAGTACGCACAACCACCTCATGGTGGTAAGAAGTTTGACACCCGGCCCAGGTCCCTCGGCCATTCCTGGAATCCGCTAGAGCAAATCTAGGTGCTTATATTAAAGAATTAAGGCCTCTTGGGTTCGGTGGGGCAAAATGCGGAAAACCAGGAGGGCGTGGCGGGTAGATACCCATGTACGCACAACCACCTCATGGTGGTAAGTAGTTTGATACCCGGCCCAGGTCCCTCGGCCCTTCGTGGAATCCGCTAGAGCAAATCTAGGTGCTTTTATTAAGGAATTAAGGCTTTTGGGGTCCGTGGGGGCAAAATGCGGGAAGCCAGGAGGGCGTGGCGGGTAGACACCCATGTAGGCGCAACCACCTCATGGCGGTAAGAAGTTTGACACCCGGCCCAGGTCCCTCGGCCTTTCCTGGAATCCGCTAGAACAATTCTAGGTGCTTATATTAGGGAATTAAGGCCTCTGGGGGTCTGTGGGGCAAAATACGGGGAACCAGGAGGGCGTGGCGGATAGACACCCATGTACGCACAACCACCTCATGGTGGTAAGAAGTTTGACAACCGGCCCAAATCCCTCGGCCCTTCCTGGAATCCGCTAGAACAATTCTAGGTGCTTATATTAAGGAATTAAGGCCTCTTGGGGTCCGTGGGGCAAAATGCGGGGAACCAGGAGGGCGTGGCGGCTAGGCACCCATGTACGCACAACCACCTCATGGTGGTAAAAAGTTTTACACCCGGCTCAGGTTCCTCGGTCCCTCCTGGAATCCGCAAGACCAATTCTAGGTGCTTATATTAAGGAATTAAGGCCTCTTGAGGTCAGTGGGGCAAAATGCGGGGAACCAGGAGGGCGTGGCGGCTAGGACCCATGTACGCACAACCACCTCATGGTGGTGAAAAGTTTTACACCCGGCCCAGGTCCCTCGGCCCCTCCTGGAATCCGCAAGACCAATTCTAGGTGCTTATAATAAGGAATTAAGGCCTCTGGGGGTCTGTGGGGCAAAATGCGGGAAACGAGGAGGGCGTGGCGGGTAGGCACCCATGTACGCACAACCACCTCATGGTGGTAAGAAGTTTGACACCCGGCCCACGACCCTCGGCCCTTCCTGGAATCCGCTAGAACAATTCTAGGTGCTTATATTAAAGAATAAAGGCTTCTGGGGGTCCGTGGTGCAAAATGCAGGGAACCAGGAGGGCGTGGCGGGTAGGCTCCCATGTACGCACAACCACCTCATGGTGGTAAGAAGTTTGACACCCGGCCCAGGTCCCTAGGCCCTTCCTGGAATCCGCTAGTGCAATTCCAGTTGCTTATATTAAGGAATTAAGGCCTCTGGGGGTCCGTGGGGTAAAATGCGGGGAACCAAGCGGGCGTGGCGGGTAGACACCCATGTACGCACAACCACCTCATGGTGGTAAGAAGTTTGACACCCGGCCCAGGTCCCTAGGCCCTTCCTGGAATCCGCTAGAACAATTCTGGGTGCTTATATTAAAGAATAAAGGCTTCTGGGGGTCCGTGGTGCAAAATGCAGGGAACCAAGACCGCGTGGCGGGTAGGCTCCCATGTACGCACAACCACCTTATGGTGGTAAGAAGTTTGACACCCTGCCCAGTTCCATCGGCCCATCCTGGAATCCGCTAGAGCAATTCTTGGTGCTTATATTAAGGAATTAAAGCTTCTGGGGGTTCGTGGGGCAAAATGCGGGGAACCAGGAGGGCGTTGCGGGTAAGCACCCATGTACGCACAACCACCTCATGGTGGTAAGAAGTTTGTCACCCTGCCCAGTTCCATCGGCCCTTCCTGGAATCCGCTAGAGCAATTCTAGTTGCTCAAATTAAGGAATTAAGGTCTCTGGGGCTCCGTGGGGCAAAATGCAGGGAAGCAGGAGGGCGTGGCGGGTAGATACCCATGTACGCACAACCACCTCATGGTGGTAAGTAGTTTGATACCCGGCCCAGGTCCCTCGGCCCTTCGTGGAATCCGCTAGAGCAAATCTAGGTGCTTTTATTAAGGAATTAAGGCTTTTGGGGTCCGTGGGGGCAAAATGCGGGAAGCCAGGAGGGCGTGGCGGGTAGACACCCATGTAGGCACAACCACCTCATGGCAGTAAGAAGTTTGACACCCGGCCCAGGTCTCTCGGCCTTTCCTGGAATCCGCTAGAACAATTCTAGGTGCTTATATTACGGAATTAAGGCCTCTGGGGGTCCGTGGGGCAAAATACGGGGAACCAGGAGGGCGTGGCGGATAGACACCCATGTACGCACAACCACCTCATGGTGGTAAGTCCTTTGACACCCGGCCCACGTCCCTCGGCCCTTCCTGGAATCCGCTAGAACAATTCTAGGTGCTTATATTAAAGTATAAAGGTTTCTGGGGGTCCGTGGTGCAAAATGCGGGGAACCAGGAGGGCGTGGCGGGTAGGCACCCATGTACGCACAACCACCTTATGGTGGTAAGAAGTTTGTCACCCGGCCCAGGTCCCTAGGCCTTTCCTGGAATCCGCTAGAGCAATTCCAGGTGCTTATATTAAGGAATTAAGGACTCTGGGGGTCCGTGGGGTAAAATGCGGGGAACCAGGAGGGCGTGGCGGGTAGGCTCCCATGTACGCACAACCACCTCATGGTGGTAAGAAGTTTTACACCCGGCCCAGGTCCTTCAGCTTTTCCTGGAATCCGCTAGAGCAATTCTAGGAGCTTATATTAAGGAATTAAGGCCTTTGGGGGTCCGTGGGGCAAAATGCGGGGAACGAGGGGGGTGTGGCGGGTAGGCACCCATGTACGCACAACCACCTCATGGTGGTAAGAAGTTTGACACCCGGCCCAGGTCCCTCGGCCCTTCTTGGGATCCGCTAGAGCAATTCTATGTGCTTATATTAAGGAATTAAGGCCTCTGGTGGTCCGTGGGGCAAAATGCGGGGAACCAGAAAAGCGTGGCGGGTAGGCACCCAAGTACGCACAACCACCTCATGGTGGTAAGTAGTTTGATACCCGGCCCTGGTCCCTCGGCCCTTCGTGGAATCCGCTAGAGCAAATCTAGGTGCTTATATTAAGGAATTAAGACCTCTTGGGGTCCGTGGGGCAAAATGCGGGAAGCCAGGAGGGCGTGGCGGGTAGACTCCCATGTACGCACAACCACCTCATGGTGGTAAGAAGTTTGACAACCGGCCCAAATCCCTCGGCCCTTCCTGGAATCCGCTAGAACAATTCTAGGTGCTTATATTAAGGAATTAAGGCCTCTTGGGTTCGGTGGGGCAAAATGCGGAAAACCAGGAGGGCGTGGCGGCTAGGCACCCATGTACGCACAACCACCTCATGGTGGTAAAAAATTTTACACCCGGCTCAGGTCCCTCGGTCCCTCCTGGAATCCGCAAGACCAATTCTAGGTGCTTATATTAAGGAATTAAGGCCTCTTGAGGTCCGTGGGGCAAAATGCGGGGAACCAGGAGGGCGTGGCGGCTAGCACCCATGTACGCACAACCACCTCATGGTGGTAAGAAGTTTGACACCCGGCCCACGACCCTCGGCCCTTCCTGGAATCCGCTAGAACAATTCTAGGTGCTTATATTAAAGAATAAAGGACTCTGGGGGTCCGTGGGGTAAAATGCGGGGAACCAGGAGGGCGTGGCGGGTAGGCTCCCATGTACGCACAACCACCTCATGGTGGTAAGAAGTTTTACACCCGGCCCAGGTCCTTCAGCTTTTCCTGGAATCCGCTAGAGCAATTCTAGGAGCTTATATTAAGGAATTAAGGCCTTTGGGGGTCCGTGGGGCAAAATGCGGGGAACGAGGGGGGTGTGGCGGGTAGGCACCCATGTACGCACAACCACCTCATGGTGGTAAGAAGTTTGACACCCGGCCCAGGTCCCTCGGCCCTTCTTGGGATCCGCTAGAGCAATTCTATGTGCTTATATTAAGGAATTAAGGCCTCTGGTGGTCCGTGGGGCAAAATGCGGGGAACCAGAAAAGCGTGGCGGGTAGGCACCCAAGTACGCACAACCACCTCATGGTGGTAAGAAGTTTGACACCCGGCCCAGGTCCCTCGGCCATTCCTGGAATCCGCTAGAGCAAATCTAGGTGCTTATATTAAAGAATTAAGGCCTCTTGGGTTCGGTGGGGCAAAATGCGGAAAACCAGGAGGGCGTGGCGGGTAGATACCCATGTACGCACAACCACCTCATGGTGGTAAGTAGTTTGATACCCGGCCCAGGTCCCTCGGCCCTTCGTGGAATCCGCTAGAGCAAATCTAGGTGCTTTTATTAAGGAATTAAGGCTTTTGGGGTCCGTGGGGGCAAAATGCGGGAAGCCAGGAGGGCGTGGCGGGTAGACACCCATGTAGGCGCAACCACCTCATGGCGGTAAGAAGTTTGACACCCGGCCCAGGTCCCTCGGCCTTTCCTGGAATCCGCTAGAACAATTCTAGGTGCTTATATTAGGGAATTAAGGCCTCTGGGGGTCTGTGGGGCAAAATACGGGGAACCAGGAGGGCGTGGCGGATAGACACCCATGTACGCACAACCACCTCATGGTGGTAAGAAGTTTGACAACCGGCCCAAATCCCTCGGCCCTTCCTGGAATCCGCTAGAACAATTCTAGGTGCTTATATTAAGGAATTAAGGCCTCTTGGGGTCCGTGGGGCAAAATGCGGGGAACCAGGAGGGCGTGGCGGCTAGGCACCCATGTACGCACAACCACCTCATGGTGGTAAAAAGTTTTACACCCGGTTCAGGTTCCTCGGTCCCTCCTGGAATCCGCAAGACCAATTCTAGGTGCTTATATTAAGGAATTAAGGCCTCTTGAGGTCAGTGGGGCAAAATGCGGGGAACCAGGAGGGCGTGGCGGCTAGGACCCATGTACGCACAACCACCTCATGGTGGTGAAAAGTTTTACACCCGGCCCAGGTCCCTCGGCCCCTCCTGGAATCCGCAAGACCAATTCTAGGTGCTTATAATAAGGAATTAAGGCCTCTGGGGGTCTGTGGGGCAAAATGCGGGAAACGAGGAGGGCGTGGCGGGTAGGCACCCATGTACGCACAACCACCTCATGGTGGTAAGAAGTTTGACACCCGGCCCACGACCCTCGGCCCTTCCTGGAATCCGCTAGAACAATTCTAGGTGCTTATATTAAAGAATAAAGGCTTCTGGGGGTCTGTGGGGCAAAATGCGGGAAACGAGGAGGGCGTGGCGGGTAGGCACCCATGTACGCACAACCACCTCATGGTGGTAAGAAGTTTGACACCCGGCCCACGACCCTCGGCCCTTCCTGGAATCCGCTAGAACAATTCTAGGTGCTTATATTAAAGAATAAAGGCTTCTGGGGGTCCGTGGTGCAAAATGCAGGGAACCAGGAGGGCGTGGCGGGTAGGCTCCCATGTACGCACAACCACCTCATGGTGGTAAGAAGTTTGACACCCGGCCCAGGTCCCTAGGCCCTTCCTGGAATCCGCTAGTGCAATTCCAGTTGCTTATATTAAGGAATTAAGGCCTCTGGGGGTCCGTGGGGTAAAATGCGGGGAACCAGGCGGGCGTGGCGGGTAGACACCCATGTACGCACAACCACCTCATGGTGGTAAGAAGTTTGCCACCCGGCCCAGGTCCCTAGGCCCTTCCTGGAATCCGCTAGAACAATTCTGGGTGCTTATATTAAAGAATAAAGGCTTCTGGGGGTCCGTGGTGCAAAATGCAGGGAACCAAGAGGGCGTGGCGGGTAGGCTCCCATGTACGCACAACCACCTTATGGTGGTAAGAAGTTTGACACCCTGCCCAGTTCCATCGGCCCATCCTGGAATCCGCTAGAGCAATTCTTGGTGCTTATATTAAGGAATTAAAGCTTCTGGGGGTTCGTGGGGCAAAATGCGGGGAACCAGGAGGGCGTTGCGGGTAAGCACCCATGTACGCACAACCACCTCATGGTGGTAAGAAGTTTGTCACCCTGCCCAGTTCCATCGGCCCTTCCTGGAATCCGCTAGAGCAATTCTAGTTGCTTAAATTAAGGAATTAAGGTCTCTGGGGCTCCGTGGGGCAAAATGCAGGGAAGCAGGAGGGCGTGGCGGGTAGATACCCATGTACGCACAACCACCTCATGGTGGTAAGTAGTTTGATACCCGGCCCAGGTCCCTCGGCCCTTCGTGGAATCCGCTAGAGCAAATCTAGGTGCTTTTATTAAGGAATTAAGGCTTTTGGGGTCCGTGGGGGCAAAATGCGGGAAGCCAGGAGGGCGTGGCGGGTAGACACCCATGTAGGCACAACCACCTCATGGCAGTAAGAAGTTTGACACCCGGCCCAGGTCTCTCGGCCTTTCCTGGAATCCGCTAGAACAATTCTAGGTGCTTATATTACGGAATTAAGGCCTCTGGGGGTCCGTGGGGCAAAATACGGGGAACCAGGAGGGCGTGGCGGATAGACACCCATGTACGCACAACCACCTCATGGTGGTAAGTCCTTTGACACCCGGCCCACGTCCCTCGGCCCTTCCTGGAATCCGCTAGAACAATTCTAGGTGCTTATATTAAAGTATAAAGGTTTCTGGGGGTCCGTGGTGCAAAATGCGGGGAACCAGGAGGGCGTGGCGGGTAGGCACCCATGTACGCACAACCACCTTATGGTGGTAAGAAGTTTGTCACCCGGCCCAGGTCCCTAGGCTTTTCCTGGAATCCGCTAGAGCAATTCTAGGAGCTTATATTAAGGAATTAAGGCCTTTGGGGGTCCGTGGGGCAAAATGCGGGGAACGAGGGGGGTGTGGCGGGTAGGCACCCATGTACGCACAACCACCTCATGGTGGTAAGAAGTTTGACACCCGGCCCAGGTCCCTCGGCCCTTCTTGGGATCCGCTAGAGCAATTCTATGTGCTTATATTAAGGAATTAAGGCCTCTGGTGGTCCGTGGGGCAAAATGCGGGGAACCAGAAAAGCGTGGCGGGTAGGCACCCAAGTACGCACAACCACCTCATGGTGGTAAGTAGTTTGATACCCGGCCCTGGTCCCTCGGCCCTTCGTGGAATCCGCTAGAGCAAATCTAGGTGCTTATATTAAGGAATTAAGACCTCTTGGGGTCCGTGGGGCAAAATGCGGGAAGCCAGGAGGGCGTGGCGGGTAGACTCCCATGTACGCACAACCACCTCATGGTGGTAAGAAGTTTGACAACCGGCCCAAATCCCTCGGCCCTTCCTGGAATCCGCTAGAACAATTTTAGGTGCTTATATTAAGGAATTAAGGCCTCTTGGGTTCGGTGGGGCAAAATGCGGAAAACCAGGAGGGCGTGGCGGCTAGGCACCCATGTACGCACAACCACCTCATGGTGGTAAAAAATTTTACACCCGGCTCAGGTCCCTCGGTCCCTCCTGGAATCCGCAAGACCAATTCTAGGTGCTTATATTAAGGAATTAAGGCCTCTTGAGGTCCGTGGGGCAAAATGCGGGGAACCAGGAGGGCGTGGCGGCTAGCACCCATGTACGCACAACCACCTCATGGTGGTAAGAAGTTTGACACCCGGCCCACGACCCTCGGCCCTTCCTGGAATCCGCTAGAACAATTCGAGGTGCTTATATTAAAGAATAAAGGCTTCTGGGGGTCCGTGGTGCAAAATGCAGGGAACCAGGAGGGCGTGGCGGGTAGGCTCCCATGTACGCACAACCACCTCATGGTGGTAAGAAGTTTGACACCCGGCCCAGGTCCCTAGGCCCTTCCTGGAATCCGCTAGAACAATTCTGGGTGCTTATATTAAAGAATAAAGGCTTCTGGGGGTCCGTGGTGCAAAATGCAGGGAACCAAGAGGGCGTGGCGGGTAGGCTCCCATGTACGCACAACCACCTTATGGTGGTAAGAAGTTTGACACCCTGCCCAGTTCCATCGGCCCATCCTCGAATCCGCTAGAGCAATTTTTGGTGCTTATATTAAGGAATTAATGATTCTGGTGGTTCGTGGGGCAATATGCGGGGAACCAGGAGGGCGTGGCGGGTAGGCACCCATGTACGCACAACCACCTTATGGTGGTAAGAAGTTTGTCACCCGGCCCAGGTCCCTAGGCCTTTCCAGGAATCCGCTAGAGCAATTCCAGGTGCTTATATTAAGGAATTAAGGACTCTGGGGGTCCGTGGGGCAAAATGCGGGGAACCAGGAGGGCGTGGCGGGTAGGCACGCATGTACGCACTTCCACCTCATGGTGGTAAGAAGTTTGACATCTTGCCCAGGTCCCTCGGCCCATCCTGGATTTTGCTAGAGCAATTCTTTGTGCTTATATTAAGCAATTAGGACCTCTGGGGGGCTGTGGGGCAAAATGCGGGGAACCAGGAAAGCGTGGCGGGTAGGCACCCATGTACGTACAACCACCTTATGGTGGTAAGAAGTTTGACACCCGGCCCAAGTCCCTCTGACCTTACTGGGATCTGCTAGAGCAATTCCAGGTGCTTACATTAAGGAATTAAGGCTTCTGGGGGTCCGTGGTGTAAAATGCGGGGAACCAGGAGGGCGTGGCGGGTAGGCATCCATTTACGCATAACCACCTCATGGTGGTAAGAAGTTTGACATCTTGCCCAGGTCCCTCGGCCCATCCTGGATTTCGCTAGAGCAATTCTTGGTGCTTATATTAAGGAATTAAAGCCTCTGGGACTCCGTGGGGCAAAATGCGGGGAACCAGGAGTGCGTGGCGGGTAGACACCCATGTACGTACAACCACTTCATGGTGGTAAGAAGTTTGACACCCGGCCCGGTCCCTCGGCCTTTCCTGGAATCCGCTAGAACAATTCTAGGTGCTTATATTAAAGAATAAAGGCTTCTGGGGGTCCGTGGTGCAAAATGCAGGGAACCAGGAGGGCGTGGCGGGTAGGCTCCCATGTACGCACAACCACCTCATGGTGGTAAGAAGTTTGACACCCGGCCCAGGTCCCTAGGCCCTTCCTGGAATCCGCTAGAACAATTCTGGGTGCTTATATTAAAGAATAAAGGCTTCTGGGGGTCCGTGGTGCAAAATGCAGGGAACCAAGAGGGCGTGGCGGGTAGGCTCCCATGTACGCACAACCACCTTATGGTGGTAAGAAGTTTGACACCCTGCCCAGTTCCATCGGCCCATCCTCGAATCCGCTAGAGCAATTTTTGGTGCTTATATTAAGGAATTAATGATTCTGGTGGTTCGTGGGGCAATATGCGGGGAACCAGGAGGGCGTGGCGGGTAGGCACCCATGTACGCACAACCACCTTATGGTGGTAAGAAGTTTGTCACCCGGCCCAGGTCCCTAGGCCTTTCCTGGAATCCGCTAGAGCAATTCCAGGTGCTTATATTAAGGAATTAAGGACTCTGGGGGTCCGTGGGGCAAAATGCGGGGAACCAGGAGGGCGTGGCGGGTAGGCACGCATGTACGCACTTCCACCTCATGGTGGTAAGAAGTTTGACATCTTGCCCAGGTCCCTCGGCCCATCCTGGATTTTGCTAGAGCAATTCTTTGTGCTTATATTAAGCAATTAGGACCTCTGGGGGTCTGTGGGGCAAAATGCGGGGAACCAGGAGTGCGTGGCGGGTAGACACCCATGTACGTACAACCACTTCATGGTGGTAAGAAGTTTGACACCCGGCCCAAGTCCGTCTGACCTTACTGGGATCTGCTAGAGCAATTCCAGGTGCTTACATTAAGGAATTAAGGCTTCTGGGGGTCCGTGGTGTAAAATGCGGGGAACCAGGAGGGCGTGGCGGGTAGGCATCCATTTACGCATAACCACCTCATGGTGGTAAGAAGTTTGACATCTTGCCCAGGTCCCTCGGCCCATCCTGGATTTCGCTAGAGCAATTCTTGGTGCTTATATTAAGGAATTAAAGCCTCTGGGACTCCGTGGGGCAAAATGCGGGGAACCAGGAGTGCGTGGCGGGTAGACACCCATGTACGTACAACCACTTCATGGTGGTAAGAAGTTTGACACCCGGCCCGGTCCCTCAGCCTTTCCTGGAATCCGCCAGAACAATTCTAGGTGCTTATATTAAAGAATAAAGGCTTCTGAGGGTCCGTGGTGCATAATGCGGGAAACCAGGAGGGTGTGGCGGGTAGGCTCCCATGTACGCACAACCACCTCATGGTGGTAAGAAGTTTGACACCCTGCCCAGTTCCCTCGGCCCATCCTGGAATCCTCTAGAGCAAATCTAGGTGCTTATATTAAGGAATTAAGGCCTCTGGGGGTCCGTGGGGCAAAATGCGAGGAACCAGGAGGGCGTGGCGGGTAGGCACCCATGTACGCACAAACACCTCATGGTGGTAAGAAGTTTTACACCCGGCCCAGGTCCTTCGGCTCTACCTGGAATCCGCTAGAGCAATTCTAGGAGCTTATATTAAGGAATTAAGGCCTTTGGGGGTCCGTGGGGCAAAATGCGCGGAACGAGGGGGGTGTGGCGGGTAGGCACACATGTACGCACAACCACCTCATGGTGGTAAGAAGTTTTACACCCGGCCCAGGTCCTTCGGCTCTTCCTGGAATCCGCAAGAGCAATTCTAGGTGCTTATATTAAGGAATTAAGGCCTCAGGGGGTCCGTGGGGCAAAATGCGGGGAACGAGAAGGGCGTGGCGGGTAGGCACCCATGTACGGACATCCACCTCATGGTGGTAAGAAGTTTGACAACCGGCCCAAATCCCTCGGCCCTTCCTGGAATCCGCTAGAACAATTCTAGGTGCTTATATTAAGGAATTAAGGCCTCTTGGGGTCCGTGGGGCAAAATGCGGGGAACCAGGAGGGCGTGGCGGCTAGGCACCCATGTACGCACAACCACCTCATGGTGGTAAAAAGTTTTACACCCGGCTCAGGTCCCTCGGTCCCTCCTGGAATCCGCAAGACCAATTCTAGGTGCTTATATTAAGGAATTAAGGCCTCTTGAGGTCCGTGGGGCAAAATGCGGGGAACCAGGAGGGCGTGGCGTCTAGGACCCATGTACGCACAACCACCTCATGGTGGTGAAAAGTTTTACACCCGGCCCAGGTCCCTCGGCCCCTCCTGGAATCCGCAAGACCAATTCTAGGTGCTTATAATAAGGAATTAAGGCCTCTGGGGGTCTGTGGGGCAAAATGCGGGAAACGAGGAGGGCGTGGCGGGTAGGCACCCATGTACGCACAACCACCTCATGGTGGTAAGAAGTTTGACACCCGGCCCACGACCCTCGGCCCTTCCTGGAATCCGCTAGAACAATTCTAGGTGCTTATATTAAAGAATAAAGGCTTCTGGGGGTCCGTGGTGCAAAATGCAGGGAACCAGGAGGGCGTGGCGGGTAGGCTCCCATGTACGCACAACCACCTCATGGTGGTAAGAAGTTTGACACCCGGCCCAGGTCCCTAGGCCCTTCCTGGAATCCGCTAGTGCAATTGCAGTTGCTTATATTAAGGAATTAAGGCCTCTGGGGGTCCGTGGGGTAAAATGCGGGGAACCAGGCGGGCGTGGCGGGTAGACACCCATGTACGCACAACCACCTCATGGTGGTAACAAGTTTGACACCCGGCCCAGGTCCCTAGGCTCTTCCTGGAATCCGCTAGAACAATTCTGGGTGCTTATATTAAAGAATAAAGGCTTCTGGGGGTCCGTGGTGCAAAATGCAGGGAACCAAGAGGGCGTGGCGGGTAGGCTCCCATGTACGCACAACCACCTTATGGTGGTAAGAAGTTTGACACCCTGCCCAGTTCCATCGGCCCATCCTGGAATCCGCTAGAGCAATTCTTGGTGCTTATATTAAGGAATTAAAGCTTCTGGGGGTTCGTGGGGCAAAATGCGGGGAACCAGGAGGGCGTTGCGGGTAAGCACCCATGTACGCACAACCACCTCATGGTGGTAAGAAGTTTGTCACCCGGCCCAGGTCCCTCGGCCCTTCCTGGAATCCGCTAGAGCAATTCTAGTTGCTTAAATTAAGGAATTAAGGTCTCTGGGGCTCCGTGGGGCAAAATGCAGGGAAGCAGGAGGCCGTGGCGGGTAGATACCCATGTACGCACAACCACCTCATGGTGGTAAGTAGTTTGATACCCGGCCCAGGTCCCTCGGCCCTTCGTGGAATCCGCTAGAGCAAATCTAGGTGCTTTTATTAAGGAATTAAGGCTTTTGGGGTCCGTGGGGGCAAAATGCGGGAAGCCAGGAGGGCGTGGCGGGTAGACACCCATGTAGGCGCAACCACCTCATGGCGGTAAGAAGTTTGACACCCGGCCCAGGTCCCTCGGCCTTTCCTGGAATCTGCTAGAACAATTCTAGGTGCTTATATTACGGAATTAAGGCCTCTGGGGGTCTGTGGGGCAAAATACGGGGAACCAGGAGGGCGTGGCGGATAGACACCCATGTACGCACAACCACCTCATGGTGGTAAGAAGTTTGACAACCGGCCCAAATCCCTCGGCCCTTCCTGGAATCCGCTAGAACAATTCTAGGTGCTTATATTAAGGAATTAAGGCCTCTTGGGGTCCGTGGGGCAAAATGCGGGGAACCAGGAGGGCGTGGCGGCTAGGCACCCATGTACGCACAACCACCTCATGGTGGTAAAAAGTTTTACACCCGGCTCAGGTCCCTCGGTCCCTCCTGGAATCCGCAAGACCAATTCTAGGTGCTTATATTAAGGAATTAAGGCCTCTTGAGGTCAGTGGGGCAAAATGCGGGGAACCAGGAGGGCGTGGCGGCTAGGACCCATGTACGCACAACCACCTCATGGTGGTGAAAAGTTTTACACCCGGCGCAGGTCCCTCGGCCCCTCCTGGAATCCGCAAGACCAATTCTAGGTGCTTATAATAAGGAATTAAGGCCTCTGGGGGTCTGTGGGGCAAAATGCGGGAAACGAGGAGGGCGTGGCGGGTAGGCACCCATGTACGCACAACCACCTCATGGTGGTAAGAAGTTTGACACCCGGCCCACGACCCTCGGCCCTTCCTGGAATCCGCTAGAACAATTCTAGGTGCTTATATTAAAGAATAAAGGCTTCTGGGGGTCCGTGGTGCAAAATGCAGGGAACCAGGAGGGCGTGGCGGGTAGGCTCCCATGTACGCACAACCACCTCATGGTGGTAAGAAGTTTGACACCCGGCCCAGGTCCCTAGGCCCTTCCTGGAATCCGCTAGTGCAATTCCAGTTGCTTATATTAAGGAATTAAGGCCTCTGGGGGTCCGTGGGGTAAAATGCGGGGAACCAGGCGGACGTGGCGGGTAGACACCCATGTACGCACAACCACCTCATGGTGGTAAGAAGTTTGACACCCGGCCCAGGTCCCTAGGCCCTTCCTGGAATCCGCTAGAACAATTCTGGGTGCTTATATTAAAGAATAAAGGCTTCTGGGGGTCCGTGGTGCAAAATGCAGGGAACCAAGAGGGCGTGGCGGGTAGGCTCCCATGTACGCACAACCACCTTATGGTGGTAAAAAGTTTGACACCCTGCCCAGTTCCATCGGCCCATCCTGGAATCCGCTAGAGCAATTCTTGGTGCTTATATTAAGGAATTAAAGCTTCTGGGGGTTCGTGGGGCAAAATGCGGGGAACCAGGAGGGCGTTGCGGGTAAGCACCCATGTACGCACAACCACCTCATGGTGGTAAGAAGTTTGTCACCCGGCCCAGGTCCCTCGGCCCTTCCTGGAATCCGCTAGAGCAATTCTAGTTGCTTAAATTAAGGAATTAAGGTCTCTGGGGCTCCGTGGGGCAAAATGCAGGGAAGCAGGAGGGCGTGGCGGGTAGATACCCATGTACGCACAACCACCTCATGGTGGTAAGTAGTTTGATACCCGGCCCAGGTCCCTCGGCCCTTCGTGGAATCCGCTAGAGCAAATCTAGGTGCTTTTATTAAGGAATTAAGGCTTTTGGGGTCCGTGGGGGCAAAATGCGGGAAGCCAGGAGGGCGTGGCGGGTAGACACCCATGTAGGCACAACCACCTCATGGCAGTAAGAAGTTTGACACCCGGCCCAGGTCCCTCGGCCTTTCCTGGAATCCGCTAGAACAATTCTAGGTGCTTATATTACGGAATTAAGGCCTCTGGGGGTCCGTGGGGCAAAATACGGGGAACCAGGAGGGCGTGGCGGATAGACACCCATGTACGCACAACCACCTCATGGTGGTAAGTACTTTGACACCCGGCCCACGTCCCTCGGCCCTTCCTGGAATCCGCTAGAAGAATTCTAGGTGCTTATATTAAAGTATAAAGGTTTCTGGGGGTCCGTGGTGCAAAATGCGGGGAACCAGGAGGGCGTGGCGGGTAGGCACCCATGTACGCACAACCACCTTATGGTGGTAAGAAGTTTGTCACCCGGCCCAGGTCCCTAGGCCTTTCCTGGAATCCGCTAGAGCAATTCCAGGTGCTTATATTAAGGAATTAAGGACTCTGGGGGTCCGTGGGGTAAAATGCGGGGAACCAGGAGGGCGTGGCGGGTAGGCTCCCATGTACGCACAACCACCTCATGGTGGTAAGAAGTTTTACACCCGGCCCAGGTCCTTCAGCTTTTCCTGGAATCCGCTAGAGCAATTCTAGGAGCTTATATTAAGGAATTAAGGCCTTTGGGGGTCCGTGGGGCAAAATGCGGGGAACGAGGGGGGTGTGGCGGGTAGGCACCCATGTACGCACAACCACCTCATGGTGGTAAGAAGTTTGACACCCGGCCCAGGTCCCTCGGCCCTTCTTGGGATCCGCTAGAGCAATTCTATGTGCTTATATTAAGGAATTAAGGCCTCTGGTGGTCCGTGGGGCAAAATGCGGGGAACCAGAAAAGCGTGGCGGGTAGGCACCCAAGTACGCACAACCACCTCATGGTGGTAAGAAGTTTGACACCCGGCCCAGGTCCCTCGGCCATTCCTGGAATCCGCTAGAGCAAATCTAGGTGCTTATATTAAAGAATTAAGGCCTCTTGGGTTCGGTGGGGCAAAATGCGGAAAACCAGGAGGGCGTGGC
This sequence comes from Candelabrum cocksii, assembly GCA_963930725.1. Classification (NCBI taxonomy): domain Eukaryota; kingdom Metazoa; phylum Cnidaria; class Hydrozoa; order Anthoathecata; family Candelabridae; genus Candelabrum; species Candelabrum cocksii. The sequence continues at coordinate 5,696,645 of OZ005676.1, read as the reverse complement.
GGGTCGGCACCCATGTATGCACAACCACCTCATGGTGGTAAGAAGTTTGACACCCGGCCCAGGTCCCTAGGCCCTTCCTGGAATCCGCTAGAGCAATTCCAGGTGCTTATATTAAGGAATTAAGGCTTCTGCGGGTCTGTGGGGCAAAATGCGGGGAACCAGGAGGGCGTGGAGGGTAGGCGCCCATGTACGGACAACCACCTCATGGTGGTAAGAAGTTTTTCACCCGGCCCAGGTCCCTCGGCCCTTCCTGGAATCCGCTAGAGCAATTCTAGGTGCTTATATTAAGGAATTAAGGCATCTGGGGCTCCGTGGGGCAAAATGCGAGCAACCAGGAGGGCGTGGCGGGTAGGCTCCCATGTACGCACAACCACCTCATGGTGGTAAGAAGTTTTACACCCGGCCCAGGTCCTTCAGCTTTTCCTGGAATCCGCTAGAGCAATTCTAGGAGCTTATATTAAGGAATTAAGGCCTTTGGGGGTCCGTGGGGCAAAATGCGGGGAACGAGGGGGGTGTGGCGGGTAGGCACCCATGTACGCACAACCACCTCATGGTGGTAAGAAGTTTGACACCCGGCCCAGGTCCCTCGGCCCTTCTTGGGATCCGCTAGAGCAATTCTATGTGCTTATATTAAGGAATTAAGGCCTCTGGTGGTCCGTGGGGCAAAATGCGGGGAACCAGAAAAGCGTGGCGGGTAGGCACCCAAGTACGCACAACCACCTCATGGTGGTAAGAAGTTTGACACCCGGCCCAGGTCCCTCGGCCATTCCTGGAATCCGCTAGAGCAAATCTAGGTGCTTATATTAAAGAATTAAGGCCTCTTGGGTTCGGTGGGGCAAAATGCGGAAAACCAGGAGGGCGTGGCGGGTCAGCACCCATGTATGCACAACCACCTCATGGTGGTAAGAAGTTTGACACCCGGCCCAGGTCCCTAGGCCCTTCCTGGAATCCGCTAGAGCAATTCCAGGTGCTTATATTAAAAAATTAAGGCTTCTGCGGGTCTGTGGGGCAAAATGCGGGGAACCAGGAGGGCGTGGAGGGTAGGCGCCCATGTACGGACAACCACCTCATGGTGGTAAGAAGTTTTTCACCCGGCCCAGGTCCCTCGGCCCTTCCTGGAATCCGCTAGAGCAATTCTAGGTGCTTATATTAAGGAATTAAGGCCTCTGGGGCTCCGTGGGGCAAAATGCGAGCAACCAGGAGGGCGTGGCGGGTAGACACCCATGTACGCACAACCACCTCATGGTGGTAAGTAGTTTGATACCCGGCCCTGGTCCCTCGGCCCTTCGTGGAATCCGCTAGAGCAAATCTAGGTGCTTATATTAAGGAATTAAGACCTCTTGGGGTCCGTGGGGCAAAATGCGGGAAGCCAGGAGGGCGTGGCGGGTAGACTCCCATGTACGCACAACCACCTCATGGTGGTAAGAAGTTTGACAACCGGCCCAAATCCCTCGGCCCTTCCTGGAATCCGCTAGAACAATTCTAGGTGCTTATATTAAGGAATTAAGGCCTCTTGGGTTCGGTGGGGCAAAATGCGGAAAACCAGGAGGGCGTGGCGGCTAGGCACCCATGTACGCACAACCACCTCATGGTGGTAAAAAATTTTACACCCGGCTCAGGTCCCTCGGTCCCTCCTGGAATCCGCAAGACCAATTCTAGGTGCTTATATTAAGGAATTAAGGCCTCTTGAGGTCCGTGGGGCAAAATGCGGGGAACCAGGAGGGCGTGGCGGCTAGCACCCATGTACGCACAACCACCTCATGGTGGTAAGAAGTTTGACACCCGGCCCACGACCCTCGGCCCTTCCTGGAATCCGCTAGAACAATTCGAGGTGCTTATATTAAAGAATAAAGGCTTCTGGGGGTCCGTGGTGCAAAATGCAGGGAACCAGGAGGGCGTGGCGGGTAGGCTCCCATGTACGCACAACCACCTCATGGTGGTAAGAAGTTTGACACCCGGCCCAGGTCCCTAGGCCCTTCCTGGAATCCGCTAGAACAATTCTGGGTGCTTATATTAAAGAATAAAGGCTTCTGGGGGTCCGTGGTGCAAAATGCAGGGAACCAAGAGGGCGTGGCGGGTAGGCTCCCATGTACGCACAACCACCTTATGGTGGTAAGAAGTTTGACACCCTGCCCAGTTCCATCGGCCCATCCTCGAATCCGCTAGAGCAATTTTTGGTGCTTATATTAAGGAATTAATGATTCTGGTGGTTCGTGGGGCAATATGCGGGGAACCAGGAGGGCGTGGCGGGTAGGCACCCATGTACGCACAACCACCTTATGGTGGTAAGAAGTTTGTCACCCGGCCCAGGTCCCTAGGCCTTTCCTGGAATCCGCTAGAGCAATTCCAGGTGCTTATATTAAGGAATTAAGGACTCTGGGGGTCCGTGGGGCAAAATGCGGGGAACCAGGAGGGCGTGGCGGGTAGGCACGCATGTACGCACTTCCACCTCATGGTGGTAAGAAGTTTGACATCTTGCCCAGGTCCCTCGGCCCATCCTGGATTTTGCTAGAGCAATTCTTTGTGCTTATATTAAGCAATTAGGACCTCTGGGGGTCTGTGGGGCAAAATGCGGGGAACCAGGAAAGCGTGGCGGGTAGGCACCCATGTACGTACAACCACCTCATGGTGGTAAGAAGTTTGACACCCGGCCCAAGTCCCTCTGACCTTACTGGGATCTGCTAGAGCAATTCCAGGTGCTTACATTAAGGAATTAAGGCTTCTGGGGGTCCGTGGTGTAAAATGCGGGGAACCAGGAGGGCGTGGCGGGTAGACATCCATTTACGCATAACCACCTCATGGTGGTAAGAAGTTTGACATCTTGCCCAGGTCCCTCGGCCCATCCTGGATTTCGCTAGAGCAATTCTTGGTGCTTATATTAAGGAATTAAAGCCTCTGGGACTCCGTGGGGCAAAATGCGGGGAACCAGGAGTGCGTGGCGGGTAGACACCCATGTACGTACAACCACTCCATGGTGGTAAGAAGTTTGACACCCGGCCCGGTCCCTCGGCCTTTCCTGGAATCCGCTAGAACAATTCTAGGTGCTTATATTAAAGAATAAAGGCTTCTGGGGGTCCGTGGTGCAAAATGCGGGAAACCAGGAGGGTGTGGCGGGTAGGCTCCCATGTACGCACAACCACCTCATGGTGGTAAGAAGTTTGACACCCTGCCCAGTTCCCTCGGCCCATCCTGGAATCCTCTAGAGCAAATCTAGGTGCTTATATTAAGGAATTAAGGCCTCTGGGGGTCCGTGGGGCAAAATGCGAGGAACCAGGAGGGCGTGGCGGGTAGGCACCCATGTACGCACAAACACCTCATGGTGGTAAGAAGTTTTACACCCGGCCCAGGTCCTTCGGCTCTACCTGGAATCCGCTAGAGCAATTCTAGGAGCTTATATTAAGGAATTAAGGCCTTTGGGGGTCCGTGGGGCAAAATGCGCGGAACGAGGGGGGTGTGGCGGGTAGGCACACATGTACGCACAACCACCTCATGGTGGTAAGAAGTTTTACACCCGGCCCAGGTCCTTCGGCTCTTCCTGGAATCCGCAAGAGCAATTCTAGGTGCTTATATTAAGGAATTAAGGCCTCAGGGGGTCCGTGGGGCAAAATGCGGGGAACGAGAAGGGCGTGGCGGGTAGGCACCCATGTACGCACAACCACCTCATGGTGGTAAGAAGTTTGACAACCGGCCCAAATCCCTCGGCCCTTCCTGGAATCCGCTAGAACAATTCTAGGTGGTTATATTAAGGAATTAAGGCCTCTTGGGGTCCGTGGGGCAAAATGCGGGGAACCAGGAGGGCGTGGCGGCTAGGCACCCATGTACGCACAACCACCTCATGGTGGTAAAAAGTTTTACACCCGGCTCAGGTCCCTCGGTCCCTCCTGGAATCCGCAAGACCAATTCTAGGTGCTTATATTAAGGAATTAAGGTCTCTTGAGGTCCGTGGGGCAAAATGCGGGGAACCAGGAGGACGTGGCGGCTAGGACCCATGTACGCACAACCACCTCATGGTGGTGAAAAGTTTTACACCCGGCCCAGGTCCCTCGGCCCCTCCTGGAATCCGCAAGACCAATTCTAGGTGCTTATAATAAGGAATTAAGGCCTCTGGGGGTCTGTGGGGCAAAATGCGGGAAACGAGGAGGGCGTGGCGGGTAGGCACCCATGTACGCACAACCACCTCATGGTGGTAAGAAGTTTGACACCCGGCCCACGACCCTCGGCCCTTCCTGGAATCCGCTAGAACAATTCTAGGTGCTTATATTAAAGAATAAAGGCTTCTGGGGGTCCGTGGTGCAAAATGAAGGGAACCAGGAGGGCGTGGCGGGTAGGCTCCCATGTACGCACAACCACCTCATGGTGGTAAGAAGTTTGACACCCGGCCCAGGTCCCTAGGCCCTTCCTGGAATCCGCTAGTGCAATTCCAGTTGCTTATATTAAGGAATTAAGGCCTCTGGGGGTCCGTGGGGTAAAATGCGGGGAACCAGGCGGGCGTGGCGGGTAGACACCCATGTACGCACAACCACCTCATGGTGGTAAGAAGTTTGACACCCGGCCCAGGTCCCTAGGCCCTTCCTGGAATCCGCTAGAACAATTCTGGGTGCTTATATTAAAGAATAAAGGCTTCTGGGGGTCCGTGGTACAAAATGCAGGGAACCAAGAGGGCGTTGCGGGTAAGCACCCATGTACGCACAACCACCTCATGGTGGTAAGAAGTTTGTCACCCGGCCCAGGTCCCTCGGCCCTTCCTGGAATCCGCTAGAGCAATTCTAGTTGCTTAAATTAAGGAATTAAGGTCTCTGGGGCTCCGTGGGGCAAAATGCAGGGAAGCAGGAGGCCGTGGCGGGTAGATACACATGTACGCACAACCACCTCATGGTGGTAAGTAGTTTGATACCCGGCCCAGGTCCCTCGGCCCTTCGTGGAATCCGCTAGAGCAAATCTAGGTGCTTTTATTAAGGAATTAAGGCTTTTGGGGTCCGTGGGGGCAAAATGCGGGAAGCCAGGAGGGCGTGGCGGGTAGACACCCATGTAGGCGCAACCACCTCATGGCGGTAAGAAGTTTGACACCCGGCCCAGGTCCCTCGGCCTTTCCTGGAATCCGCTAGAACAATTCTAGGTGCTTATATTACGGAATTAAGGCCTCTGTGGGTCCGTGGGGCAAAATACGGGGAACCAGGAGGGCGTGGCGGATAGACACCCATGTACGCACAACCACCTCATGGTGGTAAGAAGTTTGACAACCGGCCCAAATCCCTCGGCCCTTCCTGGAATCCGCTAGAACAATTCTAGGTGCTTATATTAAGGAATTAAGGCCTCTTGGGGTCCGTGGGGCAAAATGCGGGGAACCAGGAGGGCGTGGCGGCTAGGCACCCATGTACGCACAACCACCTCATGGTGGTAAAAAGTTTTACACCCGGCTCAGGTCCCTCGGTCCCTCCTGGAATCCGCAAGACCAATTCTAGGTGCTTATATTAAGGAATTAAGGCCTCTTGAGGTCAGTGGGGCAAAATGCGGGGAACCAGGAGGGCGTGGCGGCTAGGACCCATGTACGCACAACCACCTCATGGTGGTGAAAAGTTTTACACCCGGCCCAGGTCCCTCGGCCCCTCCTGGAATCCGCAAGACCAATTCTAGGTGCTTATAATAAGGAATTAAGGCCTCTGGGGGTCTGTGGGGCAAAATGCGGGAAACGAGGAGGGCGTGGCGGGTAGGCACCCATGTACGCACAACCACCTCATGGTGGTAAGAAGTTTGACACCCGGCCCACGACCCTCGGCCCTTCCTGGAATCCGCTAGAACAATTCTAGGTGCTTATATTAAAGAATAAAGGCTTCTGGGGGTCCGTGGTGCAAAATGCAGGGAACCAGGAGGGCGTGGCGGGTAGGCTCCCATGTACGCACAACCACCTCATGGTGGTAAGAAGTTTGACACCCGGCCCAGGTCCCTAGGCCCTTCCTGGAATCCGCTAGTGCAATTCCAGTTGCTTATATTAAGGAATTAAGGCCTCTGGGGGTCCGTGGGGTAAAATGCGGGGAACCAGGCGGGCGTGGCGGGTAGACACCCATGTACGCACAACCACCTCATGGTGGTAAGAAGTTTGACACCCGGGCCAGGTCCCTAGGCCCTTCCTGGAATCCGCTAGAACAATTCTGGGTGCTTATATTAAAGAATAAAGGCTTCTGGGGGTCCGTGGTGCAAAATGCAGGGAACCAAGAGGGCGTGGCGGGTAGGCTCCCATGTACGCACAACCACCTTATGGTGGTAAGAAGTTTGACACCCTGCCCAGTTCCATCGGCCCATCCTGGAATCCGCTAGAGCAATTCTTGGTGCTTATATTAAGGAATTAAAGCTTCTGGGGGTTCGTGGGGCAAAATGCTGGGAACCAGGAGGGCGTTGCGGGTAAGCACCCATGTACGCACAACCACCTCATGGTTGTAAGAAGTTTGTCACCCGGCCCAGGTCCCTCGGCCCTTCCTGGAATCCGCTAGAGCAATTCTAGTTGCTTAAATTAAGGAATTAAGGTCTCTGGGGCTCCGTGGGGCAAAATGCAGGGAAGCAGGAGGGCGTGGCGGGTAGATACCCATGTACGCACAACCACCTCATGGTGGTAAGTAGTTTGATACCCGGCCCAGGTCCCTCGGCCCTTCGTGGAATCCGCTAGAGCAAATCTAGGTGCTTTTATTAAGGAATTAAGGCTTTTGGGGTCCGTGGGGGCAAAATGCGGGAAGCCAGGAGGGCGTGGCGGGTAGACACCCATGTAGGCACAACCACCTCATGGCAGTAAGAAGTTTGACACCCGGCCCAGGTCCCTCGGCCTTTCCTGGAATCCGCTAGAACAATTCTAGGTGCTTATATTACGGAATTAAGGCCTCTGGGGGTCCGTGGGGCAAAATACGGGGAACCAGGAGGGCGTGGCGGATAGACACCCATGTACGCACAACCACCTCATGGTGGTAAGTACTTTGACACCCGGCCCACGTCCCTCGGCCCTTCCTGGAATCCGCTAGAACAATTCTAGGTGCTTATATTAAAGTATAAAGGTTTCTGGGGGTCCGTGGTGCAAAATGCGGGGAACCAGGAGGGCGTGGCGGGTAGGCACCCATGTACGCACAACCACCTTATGGTGGTAAGAAGTTTGTCACCCGGCCCAGGTCCCTAGGCCTTTCCTGGAATCCGCTAGAGCAATTCCAGGTGCTTATATTAAGGAATTAAGGACTCTGGGGGTCCGTGGGGTAAAATGCGGGGAACCAGGAGGGCGTGGCGGGTAGGCTCCCATGTACGCACAACCACCTCATGGTGGTAAGAAGTTTTACACCCGGCCCAGGTCCTTCAGCTTTTCCTGGAATCCGCTAGAGCAATTCTAGGAGCTTATATTAAGGAATTAAGGCCTTTGGGGGTCCGTGGGGCAAAATGCGGGGAACGAGGGGGGTGTGGCGGGTTGGCACCCATGTACGCACAACCACCTCATGGTGGTAAGAAGTTTGACACCCGGCCCAGGTCCCTCGGCCCTTCTTGGGATCCGCTAGAGCAATTCTATGTGCTTATATTAAGGAATTAAGGCCTCTGGTGGTCCGTGGGGCAAAATGCGGGGAACCAGAAAAGCGTGGCGGGTAGGCACCCAAGTACGCACAACCACCTCATGGTGGTAAGAAGTTTGACACCCGGCCCAGGTCCCTCGGCCATTCCTGGAATCCGCTAGAGCAAATCTAGGTGCTTATATTAAAGAATTAAGGCCTCTTGGGTTCGGTGGGGCAAAATGCGGAAAACCAGAAGGGCGTGGCGGGTCGGCACCCATGTATGCACAACCAATTCATGGTGGTAAGAAGTTTGACACCCGGCCCAGGTCCCTAGGCCCTTCCTGGAATCCGCTAGAGCAATTCCAGGTGCTTATATTAAGGAATTAAGGCTTCTGCGGGTCTGTGGGGCAAAATGCGGGGAACCAGGAGGGCGTGGAGGGTAGGCGCCCATGTACGGACAACCACCTCATGGTGGTAAGAAGTTTGTCACCCGGCCCAGGTCCCTCGGCCCTTCCTGGAATCCGCTAGAGCAATTCTAGGTGCTTATATTAAGGAATTAAGGCCTCTGGGGCTCCGTGTGGCAAAATGCGAGCAACCAGGAGGGCGTGGCGGGTAGACACCCATGTACGCACAACCACCTCATGGTGGTAAGTAGTTTGATACCCGGCCCAGGTCCCTCGGCCCTTCGTGGAATCCGCTAGAGCAAATCTAGTTGCTTTTATTAAGGAATTAAGGCTTTTGGGGTCCGTGGGGGCAAAATGCGGGAAGCCAGGAGGGCGTGGCGGGTAGACACCCATGTAGGCGCAACCACCTCATGGCGGTAAGAAGTTTGACACCCGGCCCAGGTCCCTCGGCCTTTCCTGGAATCCGCTAGAACAATTCTAGGTGCTTATATTACGGAATTAAGGCCTCTGGGGGTCCGTGGGGCAAAATACGGGGAACCAGGAGGGCGTGGCGGATAGACACCCATGTACGCACAACCACCTCATGGTGGTAAGAAGTTTGACAACCGGCCCAAATCCCTCGGCCCTTCCTGGAATCCGCTAGAACAATTCTAGGTGCTTATATTAAGGAATTAAGGCCTCTTGGGGTCCGTGGGGCAAAATGCGGGGAACCAGGAGGGCGTGGCGGCTAGGCACCCATGTACGCACAACCACCTTATGGTGGTAAAAAGTTTTACACCCGGCTCAGGTCCCTCGGTCCCTCCTGGAATCCGCAAGACCAATTCTAGGTGCTTATATTAAGGAATTAAGGCCTCTTGAGGTCAGTGGGGCAAAATGCGGGGAACCAGGAGGGCGTGGCGGCTAGGACCCATGTACGCACAACCACCTCATGGTGGTAAAAAGTTTTACACCCGGCTCAGGTCCCTCGGTCCCTCCTGGAATCCGCAAGACCAATTCTAGGTGCTTATATTAAGGAATTAAGGCCTCTTGAGGTCAGTGGGGCAAAATGCGGGGAACCAGGAGGGCGTGGCGGCTAGGACCCATGTACGCACAACCACCTCATGGTGGTGAAAAGTTTTACACCCGGCCCAGGTCCCTCGGCCCCTCCTGGAATCCGCAAGACCAATTCTAGGTGCTTATAATAAGGAATTAAGGCCTCTGGGGGTCTGTGGGGCAAAATGCGGGAAACGAGGAGGGCGTGGCGGGTAGGCACCCATGTACGCACAACCACCTCATGGTGGTAAGAAGTTTGACACCCGGCCCACGACCCTCGGCCCTTCCTGGAATCCGCTAGAACAATTCTAGGTGCTTATATTAAAGAATAAAGGCTTCTGGGGGTCCGTGGTGCAAAATGCAGGGAACCAGGAGGGCGTGGCGGGTAGGCTCCCATGTACGCACAACCACCTCATGGTGGTAAGAAGTTTGACACCCGGCCCAGGTCCCTAGGCCCTTCCTGGAATCCGCTAGTGCAATTCCAGTTGCTTATATTAAGGAATTAAGGCCTCTGGGGGTCCGTGGGGTAAAATGCGGGGAACCAGGCGGGCGTGGCGGGTAGACACCCATGTACGCACAACCACCTCATGGTGGTAAGAAGTTTGACACCCGGCCCAGGTCCTTAGGCCCTTCCTGGAATCCGCTAGAACAATTCTGGGTGCTTATATTAAAGAATAAAGGCTTCTGGGGGTCCGTGGTGCAAAATGCAGGGAACCAAGAGGGCGTGGCGGGTAGGCTCCCATGTACGCACAACCACCTTATGGTGGTAAGAAGTTTGACACCCTGCCCAGTTCCATCGGCCCATCCTGGAATCCTCTAGAGCAAATCTAGGTGCTTATATTAAGGAATTAAAGCTTCTGGGGGTTCGTGGGGCAAAATGCGGGGAACCAGGAGGGCGTTGCGGGTAAGCACCCATGTACGCACAACCACCTCATGGTGGTAAGAAGTTTGTCACCCGGCCCAGGTCCCTCGGCCCTTCCTGGAATCCGCTAGAGCAATTCTAGTTGCTTAAATTAAGGAATTAAGGTCTCTGGGGCTCCGTGGGGCAAAATGCAGGGAAGCAGGAGGGCGTGGCGGGTAGATACCCATGTACGCACAACCACCTCATGGTGGTAAGTAGTTTGATACCCGGTCCAGGTCCCTCGGCCCTTCGTGGAATCCGCTAGAGCAAATCTAGGTGCTTTTATTAAGGAATTAAGGCTTTTGGGGTCCGTGGGGGCAAAATGCGGGAAGCCAGGAGGGCGTGGCGGGTAGACACCCATGTAGGCACAACCACCTCATGGCAGTAAGAAGTTTGACACCCGGCCCAGGTCCCTCGGCCTTTCCTAGAATCCGCTAGAACAATTCTAGGTGCTTATATTACGGAATTAAGGCCTCTGGGGGTCCGTGGGGCAAAATACGGGGAACCAGGAGGGCGTGGCGGATAGACACCCATGTACGCACAACCACCTCATGGTGGTAAGTACTTTGACACCCGGCCCACGTCCCTCGGCCCTTCCTGGAATCCGCTAGAACAATTCTAGGTGCTTATATTAAAGTATAAAGGTTTCTGGGGGTCCGTGGTGCAAAATGCGGGGAACCAGGAGGGCGTGGCGGGTAGGCACCCATGTACGCACAACCACCTTATGGTGGTAAGAAGTTTGTCACCCGGCCCAGGTCCCTAGGCCTTTCCTGGAATCCGCTAGAGCAATTCCAGGTGCTTATATTAAGGAATTAAGGACTCTGAGGGTCCGTGGGGTAAAATGCGGGGAACCAGGAGGGCGTGGCGGGTAGGCTCCCATGTACGCACAACCACCTCATGGTGGTAAGAAGTTTTACACCCGGCCCAGGTCCTTCAGCTTTTCCTGGAATCCGCTAGAGCAATTCTAGGAGCTTATATTAAGGAATTAAGGCCTTTGGGGGTCCGTGGGGCAAAATGCGGGGAACGAGGGGGGTGTGGCGGGTAGGCACCCATGTACGCACAACCACCTCATGGTGGTAAGAAGTTTGACACCCGGCCCAGGTCCCTCGGCCCTTCTTGGGATCCGCTAGAGCAATTCTATGTGCTTATATTAAGGAATTAAGGCCTCTGGTGGTCCGTGGGGCAAAATGCGGGGAACCAGAAAAGCGTGGCGGGTAGGCACCCAAGTACGCACAACCACCTCATGGTGGTAAGAAGTTTGACACCCGGCCCAGGTCCCTCGGCCATTCCTGGAATCCGCTAGAGCAAATCTAGGTGCTTATATTAAAGAATTAAGGCCTCTTGGGTTCGGTGGGGCAAAATGCGGAAAACCAGGAGGGCGTGGCGGGTAGATACCCATGTACGCACAACCACCTCATGGTGGTAAGTAGTTTGATACCCGGCCCAGGTCCCTCGGCCCTTCGTGGAATCCGCTAGAGCAAATCTAGGTGCTTTTATTAAGGAATTAAGGCTTTTGGGGTCCGTGGGGGCAAAATGCGGGAAGCCAGGAGGGCGTGGCGGGTAAACACCCATGTAGGCGCAACCACCTCATGGCGGTAAGAAGTTTGACACCCGGCCCAGGTCCCTCGGCCTTTCCTGGAATCCGCTAGAACAATTCTAGGTGCTTATATTAGGGAATTAAGGCCTCTGGGGGTCTGTGGGGCAAAATACGGGGAACCAGGAGGGCGTGGCGGATAGACACCCATGTACGCACAACCACCTCATGGTGGTAAGAAGTTTGACAACCGGCCCAAATCCCTCGGCCCTTCCTGGAATCCGCTAGAACAATTCTAGGTGCTTATATTAAGGAATTAAGGCCTCTTGGGGTCCGTGGGGCAAAATGCGGGGAACCAGGAGGGCGTGGCGGCTAGGCACCCATGTACGCACAACCACCTCATGGTGGTAAAAAGTTTTACACCCGGCTCAGGTCCCTCGGTCCCTCCTGGAATCCGCAAGACCAATTCTAGGTGCTTATATTAAGGAATTAAGGCCTCTTGAGGTCAGTGGGGCAAAATGCGGGGAACCAGGAGGGCGTGGCGGCTAGGACCCATGTACGCACAACCACCTCATGGTGGTGAAAAGTTTTACACCCGGCCCAGGTCCCTCGGCCCCTCCTGGAATCCGCAAGACCAATTCTAGGTGCTTATAATAAGGAATTAAGGCCTCTGGGGGTCTGTGGGGCAAAATGCGGGAAACGAGGAGGGCGTGGCGGGTAGGCACCCATGTACGCACAACCACCTCATGGTGGTAAGAAGTTTGACACCCGGCCCACGACCCTCGGCCCTTCCTGGAATCCGCTAGAACAATTCTAGGTGCTTATATTAAAGAATAAAGGCTTCTGGGGGTCCGTGGTGCAAAATGCAGGGAACCAGGAGGGCGTGGCGGGTAGGCTCCCATGTACGCACAACCACCTCATGGTGGTAAGAAGTTTGACACCCGGCCCAGGTCCCTAGGCCCTTCCTGGAATCCGCTAGTGCAATTCCAGTTGCTTATATTAAGGAATTAAGGCCTCTTGGGGTCCGTGGGGTAAAATGCGGGGAACCAGGCGGGCGTGGCGGGTAGACACCCATGTACGCACAACCACCTCATGGTGGTAAGAAGTTTGACACCCGGCCCAGGTCCCTAGGCCCTTCCTGGAATCCGCTAGAACAATTCTGGGTGCTTATATTAAAGAATAAAGGCTTCTGGGGGTCCGTGGTGCAAAATGCAGGGAACCAAGAGGGCGTGGCGGGTAGGCTCCCATGTACGCACAACCACCTTATGGTGGTAAGAAGTTTGACACCCTGCCCAGTTCCATCGGCCCATCCTGGAATCCGCTAGAGCAATTCTTGGTGCTTATATTAAGGAATTAAAGCTTCTGGGGGTTCGTGGGGCAAAATGCGGGGAACCAGGAGGGCGTTGCGGGTAAGCACCCATGTACGCACAACCACCTCATGGTGGTAAGAAGTTTGTCACCCTGCCCAGTTCCATCGGCCCTTCCTGGAATCCGCTAGAGCAATTCTAGTTGCTTAAATTAAGGAATTAAGGTCTCTGGGGCTCCGTGGGGCAAAATGCAGGGAAGCAGGAGGGCGTGGCGGGTAGATACCCATGTACGCACAACCACCTCATGGTGGTAAGTAGTTTGATACCCGGCCCAGGTCCCTCGGCCCTTCGTGGAATCCGCTAGAGCAAATCTAGGTGCTTTTATTAAGGAATTAAGGCGTTTGGGGTCCGTGGGGGCAAAATGCGGGAAGCCAGGAGGGCGTGGCGGGAAGACACCCATGTAGGCACAACCACCTCATGGCAGTTAGAAGTTTGACACCCGGCCCAGGTCTCTCGGCCTTTCCTGGAATCCGCTAGAACAATTCTAGGTGCTTATATTACGGAATTAAGGCCTCTGGGGGTCCGTGGGGCAAAATACGGGGAACCAGGAGGGCGTGGCGGATAGACACCCATGTACGCACAACCACCTCATGGTGGTAAGTCCTTTGACACCCGGCCCACGTCCCTCGGCCCTTCCTGGAATCCGCTAGAACAATTCTAGGTGCTTATATTAAAGTATAAAGGTTTCTGGGGGTCCGTGGTGCAAAATGCGGGGAACCAGGAGGGCGTGGCGGGTAGGCACCCATGTACGCACAACCACCTTATGGTGGTAAGAAGTTTGTCACCCGGCCCAGGTCCCTAGGCCTTTCCTGGAATCCGCTAGAGCAATTCCAGGTGCTTATATTAAGGAGTTAAGGACTCTGGGGGTCCGTGGGGTAAAATGCGGGGAACCAGGAGGGCGTGGCGGGTAGGCTCCCATGTACGCACAACCACCTCATGGTGGTAAGAAGTTTTACACCCGGCCCAGGTCCTTCAGCTTTTCCTGGAATCCGCTAGAGCAATTCTAGGAGCTTATATTAAGGAATTAAGGCCTTTGGGGGTCCGTGGGGCAAAATGCGGGGAACGAGGGGGGTGTGGCGGGTAGGCACCCATGTACGCACAACCACCTCATGGTGGTAAGAAGTTTGACACCCGGCCCAGGTCCCTCGGCCCTTCTTGGGATCCGCTAGAGCAATTCTATGTGCTTATATTAAGGAATTAAGGCCTCTGGTGGTCCGTGGGGCAAAATGCGGGGAACCAGAAAAGCGTGGCGGGTAGGCACCCAAGTACGCACAACCACCTCATGGTGGTAAGAAGTTTGACACCCGGCCCAGGTCCCTCGGCCATTCCTGGAATCCGCTAGAGCAAATCTAGGTGCTTATATTAAAGAATTAAGGCCTCTTGGGTTCGGTGGGGCAAAATGCGGAAAACCAGGAGGGCGTGGCGGGTCGGCACCCATGTATGCACAACCACCTCATGGTGGTAAGAAGTTTGACACCCGGCCCAGGTCCCTAGGCCCTTCCTGGAATCCGCTAGAGCAATTCCAGGTGCTTATATTAAGGAATTAAGGCTTCTGCGGGTCTGTGGGGCAAAATGCGGGGAACCAGGAGGGCGTGGAGGGTAGGCGCCCATGTACGGACAACCACCTCATGGTGGTAAGAAGTTTGTCACCCGGCCCAGGTCCCTCGGCCCTTCCTGGAATCCGCTAGAGCAATTCTAGGTGCTTATATTAAGGAATTAAGGCCTCTGGGGCTCCGTGGGGCAAAATGCGAGCAACCAGGAGGGCGTGGCGGGTAGACACCCATGTACGCACAACCACCTCATGGTGGTAAGTAGTTTGATACCCGGCCCTGGTCCCTCGGCCCTTCGTGGAATCCGCTAGAGCAAATCTAGGTGCTTATATTAAGGAATTAAGACCTCTTGGGGTCCGTGGGGCAAAATGCGGGAAGCCAGGAGGGCGTGGCGGGTAGACTCCCATGTACGCACAACCACCTCATGGTGGTAAGAAGTTTGACAACCGGCCCAGGTCCCTAGGCCCTTCCTGGAATCCGCTAGAACAATTCTGGGTGCTTATATTAAAAAATAAAGGCTTCTGGGGGTCCGTGGTGCAAAATGCAGGGAACCAAGAGGGCGTGGCGGGTAGGCTCCCATGTACGCACAACCACCTTATGGTGGTAAGAAGTTTGACACCCTGCCCAGTTCCATCGGCCCATCCTCGAATCCGCTAGAGCAATTTTTGGTGCTTATATTAAGGAATTAATGATTCTGGTGGTTCGTGGGGCAATATGCGGGGAACCAGGAGGGCGTGGCGGGTAGGCACCCATGTACGCACAACCACCTTATGGTGGTAAGAAGTTTGTCACCCGGCCCAGGTCCCTAGGCCTTTCCTGGAATCCGCTAGAGCAATTCCAGGTGCTTATATTAAGGAATTAAGGACTCTGGGGGTCCGTGGGGCAAAATGCGGGGAACCAGGAGGGCTTGGCGGGTAGGCACGCATGTACGCACTTCCACCTCATGGTGGTAAGAAGTTTGACATCTTGCCCAGGTCCCTCGGCCCATCCTGGATTTTGCTAGAGCAATTCTTTGTGCTTATATTAAACAATTAGGACATCTGGGGGTCTGTGGGGCAAAATGCGGGGAACGAGGGGGGTGTGGCGGGTAGGCACCCATGTACGCACAACCACCTCATGGTGGTAAGAAGTTTGACACCCGGCCCAGGTCCCTCGGCCCTTCTTGGGATCCGCTAGAGCAATTCTATGTGCTTATATTAAGGAATTAAGGCCTCTGGTGGTCCGTGGGGCAAAATGCGGGGAACCAGAAAAGCGTGGCGGGTAGGCACCCAAGTACGCACAACCACCTCATGGTGGTAAGAAGTTTGACACCCGGCCCAGGTCCCTCGGCCATTCCTGGAATCCGCTAGAGCAAATCTAGGTGCTTATATTAAAGAATTAAGGCCTCTTGGGTTCGGTGGGGCAAAATGCGGAAAACCAGGAGGGCGTGGCGGGTAGATACCCATGTACGCACAACCACCTCATGGTGGTAAGTAGTTTGATACCCGGCCCAGGTCCCTCGGCCCTTCGTGGAATCCGCTAGAGCAAATCTAGGTGCTTTTATTAAGGAATTAAGGCTTTTGGGGTCCGTGGGGGCAAAATGCGGGAAGCCAGGAGGGCGTGGCGGGTAAACACCCATGTAGGCGCAACCACCTCATGGCGGTAAGAAGTTTGACACCCGGCCCAGGTCCCTCGGCCTTTCCTGGAATCCGCTAGAACAATTCTAGGTGCTTATATTAGGGAATTAAGGCCTCTGGGGGTCTGTGGGGCAAAATACGGGGAACCAGGAGGGCGTGGCGGATAGACACCCATGTACGCACAACCACCTCATGGTGGTAAGAAGTTTGACAACCGGCCCAAATCCCTCGGCCCTTCCTGGAATCCGCTAGAACAATTCTAGGTGCTTATATTAAGGAATTAAGGCCTCTTGGGGTCCGTGGGGCAAAATGCGGTGAACCAGGAGGGCGTGGCGGCTAGGCACCCATGTACGCACAACCACCTCATGGTGGTAAAAAGTTTTACACCCGGCTCAGGTCCCTCGGTCCCTCCTGGAATCCGCAAGACCAATTCTAGGTGCTTATATTAAGGAATTAAGGCCTCTTGAGGTCAGTGGGGCAAAATGCGGGGAACCAGGAGGGCGTGGCGGCTAGGACCCATGTACGCACAACCACCTCATGGTGGTGAAAAGTTTTACACCCGGCCCAGGTCCCTCGGCCCCTCCTGGAATCCGCAAGACCAATTCTAGGTGCTTATAATAAGGAATTAAGGCCTCTGGGGGTCTGTGGGGCAAAATGCGGGAAACGAGGAGGGCGTGGCGGGTAGGCACCCATGTACGCACAACCACCTCATGGTGGTAAGAAGTTTGACACCCGGCCCACGACCCTCGGCCCTTCCTGGAATCCGCTAGAACAATTCTAGGTGCTTATATTAAAGAATAAAGGCTTCTGGGGGTCCGTGGTGCAAAATGCAGGGAACCAGGAGGGCGTGGCGGGTAGGCTCCCATGTACGCACAACCACCTCATGGTGGTAAGAAGTTTGACACCCGGCCCAGGTCCCTAGGCCCTTCCTGGAATCCGCTAGTGCAATTCCAGTTGCTTATATTAAGGAATTAAGGCCTCTTGGGGTCCGTGGGGTAAAATGCGGGGAACCAGGCGGGCGTGGCGGGTAGACACCCATGTACGCACAACCACCTCATGGTGGTAAGAAGTTTGACACCCGGCCCAGGTCCCTAGGCCCTTCCTGGAATCCGCTAGAACAATTCTGGGTGCTTATATTAAAGAATAAAGGCTTCTGGGGGTCCGTGGTGCAAAATGCAGGGAACCAAGAGGGCGTGGCGGGTAGGCTCCCATGTACGCACAACCACCTTATGGTGGTAAGAAGTTTGACACCCTGCCCAGTTCCATCGGCCCATCCTGGAATCCGCTAGAGCAATTCTTGGTGCTTATATTAAGGAATTAAAGCTTCTGGGGGTTCGTGGGGCAAAATGCGGGGAACCAGGAGGGCGTTGCGGGTAAGCACCCATGTACGCACAACCACCTCATGGTGGTAAGAAGTTTGTCACCCTGCCCAGTTCCATCGGCCCTTCCTGGAATCCGCTAGAGCAATTCTAGTTGCTTAAATTAAGGAATTAAGGTCTCTGGGGCTCCGTGGGGCAAAATGCAGGGAAGCAGGAGGGCGTGGCGGGTAGATACCCATGTACGCACAACCACCTCATGGTGGTAAGTAGTTTGATACCCGGCCCAGGTCCCTCGGCCCTTCGTGGAATCCGCTAGAGCAAATCTAGGTGCTTTTATTAAGGAATTAAGGCGTTTGGGGTCCGTGGGGGCAAAATGCGGGAAGCCAGGAGGGCGTGGCGGGAAGACACCCATGTAGGCACAACCACCTCATGGCAGTAAGAAGTTTGACACCCGGCCCAGGTCTCTCGGCCTTTCCTGGAATCCGCTAGAACAATTCTAGGTGCTTATATTACGGAATTAAGGCCTCTGGGGGTCCGTGGGGCAAAATACGGGGAACCAGGAGGGCGTGGCGGATAGACACCCATGTACGCACAACCACCTCATGGTGGTAAGTCCTTTGACACCCGGCCCACGTCCCTCGGCCCTTCCTGGAATCCGCTAGAACAATTCTAGGTGCTTATATTAAAGTATAAAGGTTTCTGGGGGTCCGTGGTGCAAAATGCGGGGAACCAGGAGGGCGTGGCGGGTAGGCACCCATGTACGCACAACCACCTTATGGTGGTAAGAAGTTTGTCACCCGGCCCAGGTCCCTAGGCCTTTCCTGGAATCCGCTAGAGCAATTCCAGGTGCTTATATTAAGGAGTTAAGGACTCTGGGGGTCCGTGGGGTAAAATGCGGGGAACCAGGAGGGCGTGGCGGGTAGGCTCCCATGTACGCACAACCACCTCATGGTGGTAAGAAGTTTTACACCCGGCCCAGGTCCTTCAGCTTTTCCTGGAATCCGCTAGAGCAATTCTAGGAGCTTATATTAAGGAATTAAGGCCTTTGGGGGTCCGTGGGGCAAAATGCGGGGAACGAGGGGGGTGTGGCGGGTAGGCACCCATGTACGCACAACCACCTCATGGTGGTAAGAAGTTTGACACCCGGCCCAGGTCCCTCGGCCCTTCTTGGGATCCGCTAGAGCAATTCTATGTGCTTATATTAAGGAATTAAGGCCTCTGGTGGTCCGTGGGGCAAAATGCGGGGAACCAGAAAAGCGTGGCGGGTAGGCACCCAAGTACGCACAACCACCTCATGGTGGTAAGAAGTTTGACACCCGGCCCAGGTCCCTCGGCCATTCCTGGAATCCGCTAGAGCAAATCTAGGTGCTTATATTAAAGAATTAAGGCCTCTTGGGTTCGGTGGGGCAAAATGCGGAAAACCAGGAGGGCGTGGCGGGTCGGCACCCATGTATGCACAACCACCTCATGGTGGTAAGAAGTTTGACACCCGGCCCAGGTCCCTAGGCCCTTCCTGGAATCCGCTAGAGCAATTCCAGGTGCTTATATTAAGGAATTAAGGCTTCTGCGGGTCTGTGGGGCAAAATGCGGGGAACCAGGAGGGCGTGGAGGGTAGGCGCCCATGTACGGACAACCACCTCATGGTGGTAAGAAGTTTTACACCCGGCCCAGGTCTTTCGGCTCTTCCTGGAATCCGCAAGAGCAATTCTAGGTGCTTATATTAAGGAATTAAGGCCTCAGGGGGTCCGTGGGGCAAAATGCGGGGAACGAGAAGGGCGTGGCGGGTAGGCACCCATGTACGCACAACCACCTCATGGTGGTAAGAAGTTTGACAACCGGCCCAAATCCCTCGGCCCTTCCTGGAATCCGCTGGAACAATTCTAGGTGCTTATATTAAGGAATTAAGGCCTCTTGGGGTCCGTGGGGCAAAATGCGGGGAACCAGGAGGGCGTGGCGGCTAGGCACCCATGTACGCACAACCACCTCATGGTGGTAAAAAGTTTTACACCCGGCTCAGGTCCCTCGGTCCCTCCTGGAATCCGCAAGACCAATTCTAGGTGCTTATATTAAGGAATTAAGGTCTCTTGAGGTCCGTGGGGCAAAATGCGGGGAACCAGGAGGACGTGGCGGCTAGGACCCATGTACGCACAACCACCTCATGGTGGTGAAAAGTTTTACACCCGGCCCAGGTCCCTCGGCCCCTCCTGGAATCCGCAAGACCAATTCTAGGTGCTTATAATAAGGAATTAAGGCCTCTGGGGGTCTGTGGGGCAAAATGCGGGAAACGAGGAGGGCGTGGCGGGTAGGCACCCATGTACGCACAACCACCTCATGGTGGTAAGAAGTTTGACACCCGGCCCACGACCCTCGGCCCTTCCTGGAATCCGCTAGAACAATTCTAGGTGCTTATATTAAAGAATAAAGGCTTCTGGGGGTCCGTGGTGCAAAATGCAGGGAACCAGGAGGGCGTGGCGGGTAGGCTCCCATGTACGCACAACCACCTCATGGTGGTAAGAAGTTTGACACCCGGCCCAGGTCCCTCGGCCATTCCTGGAATCCGCTAGAGCAAATCTAGGTGCTTATATTAAAGAATTAAGGCCTCTTGGGTTCGGTGGGGCAAAATGCGGGGAACCAGGCGGGCGTGGCGGGTAGACACCCATGTACGCACAACCACCTCATGGTGGTAAGAAGTTTGACACCCGGCCCAGGTCCCTCGGCCCTTCCTGGAATCCGCTAGAACAATTCTGGGTGCTTATATTAAAGAATAAAGGCTTCTGGGGGTCCGTGGTGCAAAATGCAGGGAACCAAGAGGGCGTGGCGGGTAGGCTCCCATGTACGCACAACCACCTTATGGTGGTAAGAAGTTTGACACCCTGCCCAGTTCCATCGGCCCTTCCTGGAATCCGCTAGAGCAATTCTTGGTGCTTATATTAAGGAATTAAAGCTTCTGGGGGTTCGTGGGGCAAAATGCGGGGAACCAGGAGGGCGTTGCGGGTAAGCACCCATGTACGCACAACCACCTCATGGTGGTAAGAAGTTTGTCACCCGGCCCAGGTCCCTCGGCCCTTCCTGGAATCCGTTAGAGCAATTCTAGTTGCTTAAATTAAGGAATTAAGGTCTCTGGGGCTCCGTGGGGCAAAATGCAGGGAAGCAGGAGGCCGTGGCGGGTAGATACCCATGTACGCACAACCACCTCATGGTGGTAAGTAGTTTGATACCCGGCCCAGGTCCCTCGGCCCTTCGTGGAATCCGCTAGAGCAATTCTAGGAGCTTATATTAAGGAATTAAGGCCTTTGGGGGTCCGTGGGGCAAAATGCGGGGAACGAGGGGGGTGTGGCGGGTAGGCACCCATGTACGCACAACCACCTCATGGTGGTAAGAAGTTTGACACCCGGCCCAGGTCCCTCGGCCCTTCTTGGGATCCGCTAGAGCAATTCTATGTGCTTATATTAAGGAATTAAGGCCTCTGGTGGTCCGTGGGGCAAAATGCGGGGAACCAGAAAAGCGTGGCGGGTAGGCACCCAAGTACGCACAACCACCTCATGGTGGTAAGAAGTTTGACACCCGGCCCAGGTCCCTCGGCCATTCCTGGAATCCGCTAGAGCAAATCTAGGTGCTTATATTAAAGAATTAAGGCCTCTTGGGTTCGGTGGGGCAAAATGCGGAAAACCAGGAGGGCGTGGCGGGTCGGCACCCATGTATGCACAACCACCTCATGGTGGTAAGAAGTTTGACACCCGGCCCAGGTCCCTAGGCCCTTCCTGGAATCCGCTAGAGCAATTCCAGGTGCTTATATTAAGGAATTAAGGCTTCTGCGGGTCTGTGGGGCAAAATGCAAGGAACCAGGAGGGCGTGGAGGGTAGGCGCCCATGTACGGACAACCACCTCATGGTGGTAAGAAGTTTGTCACCCGGCCCAGGTCCCTCGGCCCTTCCTGGAATCCGCTAGAGCAATTCTAGGTGCTTATATTAAGGAATTAAGGCCTCTGGGGCTCCGTGGGGCAAAATGCGAGCAACCACGAGGGCGTGGCGGGTAGACACCCATGTACGCACAACCACCTCATGGTGGTAAGTAGTTTGATACCCGGCCCTGGTCCCTCGGCCCTTCGTGGAATCCGCTAGAGCAAATCTAGGTGCTTATATTAAGGAATTAAGAACTCTTGGGGTCCGTGGGGCAAAATGCGGGAAGCCAGGAGGGCGTGGCGGGTAGACTCCCATGTACGCACAACCACCTCATGGTGGTAAGAAGTTTGACAACCGGCCCAAATCCCTCGGCCCTTCCTGGAATCCGCTAGAACAATTCTAGGTGCTTATATTAAGGAATTAAGGCCTCTTGGGTTCGGTGGGGCAAAATGCGGAAAACCAGGAGGGCGTGGCGGCTAGGCACCCATGTACGCACAACCACCTCATGGTGGTAAAAAATTTTACACCCGGCTCAGGTCCCTCGGTCCCTCCTGGAATCCGCAAGACCAATTCTAGGTGCTTATATTAAGGAATTAAGGCCTCTTGAGGTCCGTGGGGCAAAATGCGGGGAACCAGGAGGGCGTGGCGGCTAGCACCCATGTACGCACAACCACCTCATGGTGGTAAGAAGTTTGACACCCGGCCCACGACCCTCGGCCCTTCCTGGAATCCGCTAGAACAATTCGAGGTGCTTATATTAAAGAATAAAGGCTTCTGGGGGTCCGTGGTGCAAAATGCAGGGAACCAGGAGGGCGTGGCGGGTAGGCTCCCATGTACGCACAACCACCTCATGGTGGTAAGAAGTTTGACACCCGGCCCAGGTCCCTAGGCCCTTCCTGGAATCCGCTAGTGCAATTCCAGTTGCTTATATTAAGGAATTAAGGCCTCTGGGGGTCCGTGGGGTAAAATGCGGGGAACCAGGCGGGTGTGGCGGGTAGACACCCATGTACGCACAACCACCTCATGGTGGTAAGAAGTTTGACACCCGGCCCAGGTCCCTAGGCCCTTCCTGGAATCCGCTAGAACAATTCTGGGTGCTTATATTAAAGAATAAAGGCTTCTGGGGGTCCGTGGTGCAAAATGCAGGGAACCAAGAGGGCGTAGCGGGTAGGCTCCCATGTACGCACAACCACCTTATGGTGGTAAGAAGTTTGACACCCTGCCCAGTTCCATCGGCCCATCCTGGAATCCGCTAGAGCAATTTTTGGTGCTTATATTAAGGAATTAATGATTCTGGTGGTTCGTGGGGCAATATGCGGGGAACCAGGAGGGCGTGGCGGGTAGGCAGCCATGTACGCACAACCACCTTATGGTGGTAAGAAGTTTGTCACCCGGCCCAGGTCCCTAGGCCTTTCCTGGAATCCGCTAGAGCAATTCCAGGTGCTTATATTAAGGAATTAAGGACTCTGGGGGTCCGTGGGGCAAAATGCGGGGAACCAGGAGGGCGTGGCGGGTAGGCACGCATGTACGCACTTCCACCTCATGATGGTAAGAAGTTTGACTCCCGACCCAGATCCCTCGGCCCTACCTGGAATCCACTAGAGCAATTCTAGGAGCATATATTAAGGAAATAAGGCCTCTGGGGATCCGTGGGGCAAAAGGCGGGGAACCAGGCAGGCTTGGCGGGTAGGCACCCATATATGCACAACCACTTCATGGTGGTAAGAAGTTTGACACCCGGCCCAGGTCCCTCGGCCCTTCCTGGGATCTGCTTGAGCAATTCTATGTGCTTATATTAAGGATTTAGGACCTCTAGCGGACCGTGGGGCAAAATGCGGGGAACCAGGAGGGCGTTGCGGGTAGGCACCCATGTACGCACAACCACCTCATGGTGGTAAGAAGTTTGACACCCGTCCCAAGTCCCTCTGACCTTACTGGGATCTGCTAGAGCAATTCCAGGTGCTTATATTAAGGAATTAAGGCCTCTGGGGGTCCGTGGTGTAAAATGCGGGGAACCAGGAGGGCGTGGCGGGTAGGCATCCATTTACGCATAACCACCTCATGGTGGTAAGAAGTTTGACATCTTGCCCACGTCCCTCGGCCCATCCTGGATTTTGCTAGAGCAATTCTTGGTGCTTATATTAAGCAATTAGGACCTCTGGGGGACCGTGGGGCAAAATGCGGGGAACCAAGAAAGCGTGGCGGGTAGGCACCCATGTACGTACAACTACCTCATGGTGGTAAGAAGTTTGACACCCGGCCCAAGTCCCTCTGACCTTACTGGGATCTGCTAGAGCAATTCCAGGTGCTTATATTAAGGAATTAAGGCCTCTGGGGGTCCGTGGTGTAAAATGCGGGGAACCAGGAGGGCGTGGCGGGTAGGCATCCATTTACGCATAACCACCTCATGGTGGTAAGAAGTTTGACATCTTGCCCAGGTCCCTCGGCCCATCCTGGATTTCGCTAGAGCAATTCTTGGTGCTTATATTAAGCAATTAGGACCTCTGGGGGTCCTTGGGGCAAAATGCGGGGAACCAGGAAAGCGTGGCGGGTAGGCACCCATGTACGTACAACCACATCATGGTGGTAAGAAGTTTGATACACGGCCCAGGTCCCTCGGCCTTTCCTGGAATTCGCTAGAGCAATTCTATGTGCTTATATTAAGGAATTAAAGCCTCTGGGACTCCGTGGGGCAAAATGCGGGGAACCAGGAGTGCGTGGCTGGTAGACACCCATGTACGCACAACCACCACATGGTGGTAAGAAGTTTTACACCCGGCCCAGGTCCTTCGGCTCTTCCTGGAATCCGCAAGAGCAATTCTAGTTGCTTATATTAAGGAATTAAGGCCTCAGGGGGTCCGTGGGGCAAAATGCGGGGAACGAGAAGGGCGTGACGGGTAGGCACCCATGTACGCACAACCACCTCATGGTGGTAAGAAGTTTGACACCCGGCCAGGGTCCCTCGGCCCTTCCTGGAATCCTCTAGAGCAAATCTAGGTGCTTATATTAAAGAATTAAGGCCTCTTGGGGTCGGTGGGGCAAAATGCGGAAAACCAGGAGGGCGTGGCGGGTCGGCACCCATGTACGCACAACCACCTCATGGTGGTAAGAAGTTTGACACCCGGCCCAGGTCCCTAGGCCCTTCCTGGAATCCGCTAGTGCAATTCCAGTTGCTTATATTAAGGAATTAAGGCCTCTGGGGGTCCGTGGGGTAAAATGCGGGGAACCAGGCGGGCGTGGCGGGTAGACACCCATGTACGCACAACCACCTCATGGTGGTAAGAAGTTTGACACCCGGCCCAGGTCCCTAGGCCCTTCCTGGAATCCGCTAGAACAATTCTGGGTGCTTATATTAAAGAATAAAGGCTTCTGGGGGTCCGTGGTGCAAAATGCAGGGAACCAAGAGGGCGTGGCGGGTAGGCTCCCATGTACGCACAACCACCTTATGGTGGTAAGAAGTTTGACACCCTGCCCAGTTCCATCGGCCCATCCTGGAATCCGCTAGAGCAATTCTTGGTGCTTATATTAAGGAATTAAAGCTTCTGGGGGTTCGTGGGGCAAAATGCGGGGAACCAGGAGGGCGTTGCGGGTAAGCACCCATGTACGCACAACCACCTCATGGTGGTAAGAAGTTTGTCACCCGGCCCAGGTCCCTCGGCCCTTCCTGGAATCCGCTAGAGCAATTCTAGTTGCTTAAATTAAGGAATTAAGGTCTCTGGGGCTCCGTGGGGCAAAATGCAGGGAAGCAGGAGGGCGTGGCGGGTAGATACCCATGTACGCACAACCACCTCATGGTGGTAAGTAGTTTGATACCCGGCCCAGGTCCCTCGGCCCTTCGTGGAATCCGCTAGAGCAAATCTAGGTGCTTTTATTAAGGAATTAAGGCTTTTGGGGTCCGTGGGGGCAAAATGCGGGAAGCCAGGAGGGCGTGGCGGGTAGACACCCATGTAGGCACAACCACCTCATGGCAGTAAGAAGTTTGACACCCGGCCCAGGTCCCTCGGCCTTTCCTGGAATCCGCTAGAACAATTCTAGGTGCTTATATTACGGAATTAAGGCCTCTGGGGGTCCGTGGGGCAAAATACGGGGAACCAGGAGGGCGTGGCGGATAGACACCCATGTTCGCACAACCACCTCATGGTGGTAAGTACTTTGACACCCGGCCCACGTCCCTCGGCCCTTCCTGGAATCCGCTAGAACAATTCTAGGTGCTTATATTAAAGTATAAAGGTTTCTGGGTGTCCGTGGTGCAAAATGCGGGGAACCAGGAGGGCGTGGCGGGTAGGCACCCATGTACGCACAACCACCTTATGGTGGTAAGAAGTTTGTCACCCGGCCCAGGTCCCTAGGCCTTTCCTGGAATCCGCTAGAGCAATTCCAGGTGCTTATATTAAGGAATTAAGGACTCTGGGGGTCCGTGGGGTAAAATGCGGGGAACCAAGAAAGCGTGGCGGGTAGGCACCCATGTACGTACAACTACCTCATGGTGGTAAGAAGTTTGACACCCGGCCCAAGTCCCTCTGACCTTACTGGGATCTGCTAGAGCAATTCCAGGTGCTTATATTAAGGAATTAAGGCCTCTGGGGGTCCGTGGTGTAAAATGCGGGGAACCAGGAGGGCGTGGCGGGTAGGCATCCATTTACGCATAACCACCTCATGGTGGTAAGAAGTTTGACATCTTGCCCAGGTCCCTCGGCCCATCCTGGATTTCGCTAGAGCAATTCTTGGTGCTTATATTAAGCAATTAGGACCTCTGGGGGTCCTTGGGGCAAAATGCGGGGAACCAGGAAAGCGTGGCGGGTAGGCACCCATGTACGTACAACCACGTCATGGTGGTAAGAAGTTTGATACACGGCCCAGGTCCCTCGGCCTTTCCTGGAATTCGCTAGAGCAATTCTATGTGCTTATATTAAGGAATTAAAGCCTCTGGGACTCCGTGGGGCAAAATGCGGGGAACCAGGAGTGCGTGGCGGGTAGACACCCATGTACGCACAACCACCACATGGTGGTAAGAAGTTTTACACCCGGCCCAGGTCCTTCGGCTCTTCCTGGAATCCGCAAGAGCAATTCTAGTTGCTTATATTAAGGAATTAAGGCCTCAGGGGGTCCGTGGGGCAAAATGCGGGGAACGAGAAGGGCGTGGCGGGTAGGCACCCATGTACGCACAACCACCTCATGGTGGTAAGAAGTTTGACACCCGGCCCAGGTCCCTCGGCCCTTCCTGGAATCCTCTAGAGCAAATCTAGGTGCTTATAATAAAGAATTAAGGCCTCTTGGGGTCGGTGGGGCAAAATGCGGAAAACCAGGAGGGCGTGGCGGGTCGGCACCCATGTACGCACAACCACCTCATGGTGGTAAGAAGTTTGACACCCGGCCCAGGTCCCTAGGCCCTTCCTGGAATCCGCTAGTGCAATTCTGGGTGCTTATATTAAAGAATAAAGGCTTCTGGGGGTCCGTGGTGCAAAATGCAGGGAACCAAGAGGGCGTGGCGGGTAGGCTCCCATGTACGCACAACCACCTTATGGTGGTAAGAAGTTTGACACCCTGCCCAGTTCCATCGGCCCATCCTGGAATCCGCTAGAGCAATTCTTGGTGCTTATATTAAGGAATTAAAGCTTCTGGGGGTTCGTGGGGCAAAATGCGGGGAACCAGGAGGGCGTTGCGGGTAAGCACCCATGTACGCACAACCACCTCATGGTGGTAAGAAGTTTGTCACCCGGCCCAGGTCCCTCGGCCCTTCCTGGAATCCGCTAGAGCAATTCTAGTTGCTTAAATTAAGGAATTAAGGTCTCTGGGGCTCCGTGGGGCAAAATGCAGGGAAGCAGGAGGGCGTGGCGGGTAGATACCCATGTACGCACAACCACCTCATGGTGGTAAGTAGTTTGATACCCGGCCCAGGTCCCTCGGCCCTTCGTGGAATCCGCTAGAGCAAATCTAGGTGCTTATATTAAAGAATTAAGGCCTCTTGGGTTCGGTGGGGCAAAATGCGGAAAACCAGGAGGGCGTGGCGGGTCGGCACCCATGTATGCACAACCACCTCATGGTGGTAAGAAGTTTGACACCCGGCCCAGGTCCCTAGGCCCTTCCTGGAATCCGCTAGAGCAATTCCAGGTGCTTATATTAAGGAATTAAGGCTTCTGCGGGTCTGTGGGGCAAAATGCGGGGAACCAGGAGGGCGTGGAGGGTAGGCGCCCATGTACGGACAACCACCTCATGGTGGTAAGAAGTTTTTCACCCGGCCCAGGTCCCTCGGCCCTTCCTGGAATCCGCTAGAGCAATTCAAGGTGCTTATATTAAGGAATTAAGGCCTCTGGGGCTCCGTGGGGCAAAATGCGAGCAACCAGGAGGGCGTGGCGGGTAGACACCCATGTACGCACAACCACCTCATGGTGGTAAGTAGTTTGATACCCGGCCCTGGTCCCTCGGCCCTTCGTGGAATCCGCTAGAGCAAATCTAGGTGCTTATATTAAGGAATTAAGACCTCTTGGGGTCCGTGGGGCAAAATGCGGGAAGCCAGGAGGGCGTGGCGGGTAGACTCCCATGTACGCACAACCACCTCATGGTGGTAAGAAGTTTGACAACCGGCCCAAATCCCTCGGCCCTTCCTGGAATCCGCTAGAACAATTCTAGGTGCTTATATTAAGGAATTAAGGCCTCTTGGGTTCGGTGGGGCAAAATGCGGAAAACCAGGAGGGCGTGGCGGCTAGGCACCCATGTACGCACAACCACCTCATGGTGGTAAAAAATTTTACACCCGGCTCAGGTCCCTCGGTCCCTCCTGGAATCCGCAAGACCAATTCTAGGTGCTTATATTAAGGAATTAAGGCCTCTTGAGGTCCGTGGGGCAAAATGCGGGGAACCAGGAGGGCGTGGCGGCTAGCACCCATGTACGCACAACCACCTCATGGTGGTAAGAAGTTTGACACCCGGCCCACGACCCTCGGCCCTTCCTGGAATCCGCTAGAACAATTCGAGGTGCTTATATTAAAGAATAAAGGCTTCTGGGGGTCCGTGGTGCAAAATGCAGGGAACCAGGAGGGCGTGGCGGGTAGGCTCCCATGTACGCACAACCACCTCATGGTGGTAAGAAGTTTGACACCCGGCCCAGGTCCCTAGGCCCTTCCTGGAATCCGCTAGTGCAATTCCAGTTGCTTATATTAAGGAATTAAGGCCTCTGGAGGTCCGTGGGGTAAAATGCGGGGAACCAGGCGGGCGTGGCGGGTAGACACCCATGTACGCACAACCACCTCATGGTGGTAAGAAGTTTGACACCCGGCCCAGGTCCCTAGGCCCTTCCTGGAATCCGCTAGAACAATTCTGGGTGCTTATATTAAAGAATAAAGGCTTCTGGGGGTCCGTGGTGCAAAATGCAGGGAACCAAGAGGGCGTGGCGGGTAGGCTCCCATGTACGCACAACCACCTTATGGTGGTAAGAAGTTTGACACCCTGCCCAGTTCCATCGGCCCATCCTGGAATCCGCTAGAGCAATTCTTGGTGCTTATATTAAGGAATTAAAGCTTCTGGGGGTTCGTGGGGCAAAATGCGGGGAACCAGGAGGGCGTTGCGGGTAAGCACCCATGTACGCACAACCACCTCATGGTGGTAAGAAGTTTGTCACCCTGCCCAGTTCCATCGGCCCTTCCTGGAATCCGCTAGAGCAATTCTAGTTGCTTAAATTAAGGAATTAAGGTCTCTGGGGCTCCGTGGGGCAAAATGCAGGGAAGCAGGAGGGCGTGGCGGGTAGATACCCATGTACGCACAACCACCTCATGGTGGTAAGTAGTTTGATACCCGGCCCAGGTCCCTCGGCCCTTCGTGGAATCCGCTAGAGCAAATCTAGGTGCTTTCATTAAGGAATTAAGGCTTTTGGGGTCCGTGGGGGCAAAATGCGGGGAACCAGGCAGGCTTGGCGGGTAGGCACCCATATATGCACAACCACTTCATGGTGGTAAGAAGTTTGACACCCGGCCCAGGTCCCTCGGCCCTTCCTGGGATCTGCTTGAGCAATTCTATGTGCTTATATTAAGGATTTAGGACCTCTAGCGGACCGTGGGGCAAAATGCGGGGAACCAGGAGGGCGTTGCGGGTAGGCACCCATGTACGCACAACCACCTCATGGTGGTAAGAAGTTTGACACCCGTCCCAAGTCCCTCTGACCTTACTGGGATCTGCTAGAGCAATTCCAGGTGCTTATATTAAGGAATTAAGGCCTCTGGGGGTCCGTGGTGTAAAATGCGGGGAACCAGGAGGGCGTGGCGGGTAGGCATCCATTTACGCATAACCACCTCATGGTGGTAAGAAGTTTGACATCTTGCCCACGTCCCTCGGCCCATCCTGGATTTTGCTAGAGCAATTCTTGGTGCTTATATTAAGCAATTAGGACCTCTGGGGGACCGTGGGGCAAAATGCGGGGAACCAAGAAAGCGTGGCGGGTAGGCACCCATGTACGTACAACTACCTCATGGTGGTAAGAAGTTTGACACCCGGCCCAAGTCCCTCTGACCTTACTGGGATCTGCTAGAGCAATTCCAGGTGCTTATATTAAGGAATTAAGGCCTCTGGGGGTCCGTGGTGTAAAATGCGGGGAACCAGGAGGGCGTGGCGGGTAGGCATCCATTTACGCATAACCACCTCATGGTGGTAAGAAGTTTGACATCTTGCCCAGGTCCCTCGGCCCATCCTGGATTTCGCTAGAGCAATTCTTGGTGCTTATATTAAGCAATTAGGACCTCTGGGGGTCCTTGGGGCAAAATGCGGGGAACCAGGAAAGCGTGGCGGGTAGGCACCCATGTACGTACAACCACGTCATGGTGGTAAGAAGTTTGATACACGGCCCAGGTCCCTCGGCTCTTCCTGGAATCCGCAAGAGCAATTCTAGTTGCTTATATTAAGGAATTAAGGCCTCAGGGGGTCCGTGGGGCAAAATGCGGGGAACGAGAAGGGCGTGGCGGGTAGGCACCCATGTACGCACAACCACCTCATGGTGGTAAGAAGTTTGACACCCGGCCCAGGTCCCTCGGCCCTTCCTGGAATCCTCTAGAGCAAATCTAGGTGCTTATATTAAAGAATTAAGGCCTCTTGTGGTCGGTGGGGCAAAATGCGGAAAACCAGGAGGGCGTGGCGGGTCGGCACCCATGTACGCACAACCACCTCATGGTGGTAAGAAGTTTGACACCCGGCCCAAGTCCGTCGGCCCTTCCTGGAATCCGCAAGAGCAATTCTAGTTGCTTATATTAAGGAATTAAGGCCTCAGGGGGTCCGTGGGGCAAAATGCGTGGAACGAGAAAGGCGTGGCGGGTAGGCACCCATGTACGCACAACCACCTCATGGTGGTAAGAAGTTTGACACCCGGCCCAGGTCCCTCGGCCCTTCCTGGAATCCTCTAGAGCAAATCTAGGTGCTTATATTAAAGAATTAAGGCCTCTTGGGGTCGGTGGGGCAAAATGCGGAAAACCAGGAGGGCGTGGCGGGTCGGCACCCATGTACGCACAACCACCTCATGGTGGTAAGAAGTTTGACACCCGGCCCAAGTCCCTCGGCCCTTCCTGGAATCCGCTAGAACAATTCTAGGTGCTTATGTTCAGGAATTAAGGCCTCTGGGACTCCATGGGGCAAAATGCGGGGAACCAGGAAAGCGTGGCGGGTAGGCACCCATGTACGTAAAACCACTTCATGGTGGTAAGAAGTTTGACACCCGGCCCAGGTCCCTAGGCCCTTCCTGGAATCCGCTAGAACAATTCTGGGTGCTTATATTAAAGAATAAAGGCTTCTGGGGGTCCGTGGTGCAAAATGCAGGGAACCAAGAGGGCGTGGCGGGTAGGCTCCCATGTACGCACAACCACCTTATGGTGGTAAGAAGTTTGACACCCTGCCCAGTTCCATCGGCCCATCCTGGAATCCGCTAGAGCAATTTTTGGTGCTTATATTAAGGAATTAATGATTCTGGTGGTTCGTGGGGCAATATGCGGGGAACCAGGAGGGCGTGGCGGGTAGGCAGCCATGTACGCACAACCACCTTATGGTGGTAAGAAGTTTGTCACCCGGCCCAGGTCCCTAGGCCTTTCCTGGAATCCGCTAGAGCAATTCCAGGTGCTTATATTA
Organism: Candelabrum cocksii; assembly: GCA_963930725.1. Classification (NCBI taxonomy): domain Eukaryota; kingdom Metazoa; phylum Cnidaria; class Hydrozoa; order Anthoathecata; family Candelabridae; genus Candelabrum; species Candelabrum cocksii. The sequence goes on along the minus strand of OZ005676.1, from coordinate 5,665,402 downwards.
AGGAATTAAGGACTCTGGGGGTCCGTGGGGCAAAATGCGGGGAACCAGGAGGGCATGGCGGGTAGGCACGCATGTACGCACTTCCACCTCATGATGGTAAGAAGTTTGACTCCCGACCCAGATCCCTCGGCCCTACCTGGAATCCACTAGAGCAATTCTAGGAGCATATATTAAGGAAATAAGGCCTCTGGGGATCCGTGGGGCAAAAGGCGGGGAACCAGGCAGGCTTGGCGGGTAGGCACCCATATATGCACAACCACTTCATGGTGGTAAGAAGTTTGACACCCGGCCCAGGTCCCTCGGCCCTTCCTGGGATCTGCTTGAGCAATTCTATGTGCTTATATTAAGGATTTATGACCTCTAGCGGACCGTGGGGCAAAATGCGGGGAACCAGGAGGGCGTTGCGGGTAGGCACCCATGTACGCACAACCACCTCATGGTGGTAAGAAGTTTGACACCCGTCCCAAGTCCCTCTGACCTTACTGGGATCTGCTAGAGCAATTCCAGGTGCTTATATTAAGGAATTAAGGCCTCTGGGGGTCCGTGGTGTAAAATGCGGGGAACCAGGAGGGCGTGGCGGGTAGGCATCCATTTACGCATAACCACCTCATGGTGGTAAGAAGTTTGACATCTTGCCCACGTCCCTCGGCCCATCCTGGATTTTGCTAGAGCAATTCTTGGTGCTTATATTAAGCAATTAGGACCTCTGGGGGACCGTGGGGCAAAATGCGGGGAACCAAGAAAGCGTGGCGGGTAGGCACCCATGCACGTACAACTACCTCATGGTGGTAAGAAGTTTGACACCCGGCCCAAGTCCCTCTGACCTTACTGGGATCTGCTAGAGCAATTCCAGGTGCTTATATTAAGGAATTAAGGCCTCTGGGGGTCCGTGGTGTAAAATGCGGGGAACCAGGAGGGCGTGGCGGGTAGGCATCCATTTACGCATAACCACCTCATGGTGGTAAGAAGTTTGACATCTTGCCCAGGTCCCTCGGCCCATCCTGGATTTCGCTAGAGCAATTCTTGGTGCTTATATTAAGCAATTAGGATCTCTGGGGGTCCTTGGGGCAAAATGCGGGGAACCAGGAAAGCGTGGCGGGTAGGCACCCATGTACGTACAACCACGTCATGGTGGTAAGAAGTTTGATACACGGCCCAGGTCCCTCGGCCTTTCCTGGAATTCGCTAGAGCAATTCTATGTGCTTATATTAAGGAATTAAAGCCTCTGGGACTCCGTGGGGCAAAATGCGGGGAACCAGGAGTGCGTGGCGGGTAGACACCCATGTACGCACAACCACCACATGGTGGTAAGAAGTTTTACACCCGGCCCAGGTCCTTCGGCTCTTCCTGGAATCCGCAAGAGCAATTCTAGTTGCTTATATTAAGGAATTAAGGCCTCAGGGGGTCCGTGGGGCAAAATGCGGGGAACGAGAAGGGCGTGGCGGGTAGGCACCCATGTACGCACAACCACCTCATGGTGGTAAGAAGTTTGACACCCGGCCCAGGTCCCTCGGCCCTTCCTGGAATCCTCTAGAGCAAATCTAGGTGCTTATATTAAAGAATTAAGGCCTCTTGTGGTCGGTGGGGCAAAATGCGGAAAACCAGGAGGGCGTGGCGGGTCGGCACCCATGTACGCACAACCACCTCATGGTGGTAAGAAGTTTGACACCCGGCCCAAGTCCGTCGGCCCTTCCTGGAATCCGCAAGAGCAATTCTAGTTGCTTATATTAAGGAATTAAGGCCTCAGGGGGTCCGTGGGGCAAAATGCGTGGAACGAGAAGGGCGTGGCGGGTAGGCACCCATGTACGCACAACCACCTCATGGTGGTAAGAAGTTTGACACCCGGCCCAGGTCCCTCGGCCCTTCCTGGAATCCTCTAGAGCAAATCTAGGTGCTTATATTAAAGAATTAAGGCCTCTTGGGGTCGGTGGGGCAAAATGCGGAAAACCAGGAGGGCGTGGCGGGTCGGCACCCATGTACGCACAACCACCTCATGGTGGTAAGAAGTTTGACACCCGGCCCAAGTCCCTCGGCCCTTCCTGGAATCCGCTAGAACAATTCTAGGTGCTTATGTTCAGGAATTAAGGCCTCTGGGACTCCATGGGGCAAAATGCGGGGAACCAGGAAAGCGTGGCGGGAAGGCACCCATGTACGTAAAACCACTTCATGGTGGTAAGAAGTTTGACACCCGGGCCACGTCCCTCGGCTCTTCCTGGAATCCGCTAGAACAATTCTAGGTGCTTATATTTAAGAATAAAGGTTTCTGGTGGTCCTTGGTGCAAAATGCGGGGAACCAGGAGGGCGTGGCGGGTAGGCTCCCATGTACGCACAACCACCTCATGGTGGTAAGAAGTTTGACACCCTGCCCAGTTCCCTCGGCCCATCCTGGAATCCGCTAGAGCAATTCTTGGTGCTTATATTAAGGAATTAAAGCTTCTGGTGGTTCGTGGGGCAAAATGCGGGGAACCAGGAGGGCGTGGCGGGTAGACACCCATATACGCACAACCACCTCATGGTGGTAAGTAGTTTGATACCCGGCCCTGGTCTCTCGGCCCTTCGTGGAATCTGCTAGAGCAAATCTTGGTGCTTATATTAAGGAATTAAAGCTTCTGGTGGTTCGTGGGGCAATATGCGGGGAACCAAGAGGGCGTGGCGGGTAGGCACCCATGTACGCACAACCACCTTATGGTGGTAAGAAGTTTGTTACCCGGCCCAGGTCCCTTGGCCTTTCCTGGAATCCGCTAGAGCAATTCTAGGTGTTATATTAAGGAATTAAGGCATCTGGGGGTCCGTGGGGCAAAATGCAGGGAACGAGGGGGGCGTGGCGGGTAGGCACCCATGTACGCACAACCACCTCATGGTGGTAAGAAGTTTGACACCCGGCCCAGGTCCTTCGACCCTTCTTGGGATCCGCTAGAGCAATTCTATGTGCTTTTATTAAGGAATTAAGGCCTCTGGGGGTCCGTGGGGCAAAATGCGGGGAACCAGAAAAACGTGGCGGGTAGGCACCCATGTACGCACAACCACCTCATGGTGGTAAGTAGTTTGATACCCGGCCCTGGTCCCTCGGCCCTTCGTGGAATCCGCTAGAGCAAATCTTGGTGCTTATATTAAGGAATTAAAGCTTCTGGTGGTTCGTGGGGCAATATGCGGGGAACCAAGACGGCGTGGCGGGTAGGCACCCATGTACGCACAACCACCTTATGGTGGTAAGAAGTTTGTCACCCGGCCCAGGTCCCTCGGCCTTTCCTGGAATCCGCTAGAGCAATTCTAGGTGTTATATTAAGGAATTAAGGCATCTGGGGGCCCGTGGGGCAAAATGCAGGGAACGAGGGGGGCGTGGCGGGTAGGCACCCATGTACGCACAACCACCTCATGGTGGTAAGAAGTTTGACACCCGGCCCAGGTCCTTCGACCCTTCTTGGGATCCGCTAGAGCAATTCTATGTGCTTATATTAAGGAATTAAGGCCTCTGGGGGTCCGTGGGGCAAAATGCGGGGAACCAGAAAAACGTGGCGGGTAAGCACCCAAGTACGCACAACCACCACATGGTGGTAAGAAGTTTGACACCCGGCCCAGGTCCCTCGGCCCATCCTGGAATCCGCTAGAGCAATTCTTGGTGCTTATATTAAGGAATTAAAGCTTCTGGTGGTTCGTGGGGCAAAATGCGGGGAACCAGGAGGGCGTGGCGGGTAGACACCCATGTACGCACAACCACCTCATGGTGGTAAGTAGTTTGATACCCGGCCCTGGTCCCTCGGCCCTTCGTGGAATCCGCTAGAGCAAATCTTGGTGCTTATATTAAGGAATTAAAGCTTCTGGTGGTTCGTGGGGCAATATGCGGGGAACCAAGACGGCGTGGCGGGTAGGCACCCATGTACGCACAACCACCTTATGGTGGTAAGAAGTTTGTCACCCGGCCCAGGTCCCTCGGCCTTTCCTGGAATCCGTTAGAGCAATTCTAGGTGCTTATATTAAGGAATTAAGGCCTCTGGGGGTCCGTGGGGCAAATTGCAGGGAACGAGGGGGGCGTGGCGGGTAGGCACCAATGTACGCACAACCACCTCATGGTGGTAAGAAGTTTGACACCCGGCCCAGGTCCTTCGGCCTTTCTTGGGATCCGCTAGAGCAATTCTATGTGCTTATATTAAGGAATTAAGGCCTCTGGGGGTCCGTTGGGCAAAATGCGGCAAACCAGAAAAGCATGGCGGGTAGGCACCCAAGTACGCACAACCACCACATGGTGGTAAGAAGTTTGACACCCGGCCCAGGTCCCTAGGCCCTTCCTGGAATCCGCTAGAGCAATTCCAGGTGCTTATATTTAGGAATTAAGGCCTCTGGGGCTCCGTGGGGCAAAATGCGGGCAACCAGGAGGGCGTGGCGGGTAGACACCCATGTACGCACAACCACCTCATGGTGGTAAGTAGTTTGATACCCGGCCCTGGTACCTCGGCCCTTCGTGGAATCCGCTAGAGCAAATCTAGGTGCTTATATTAAGGAATTAAGGCCTCTGGGGGTCCGTGGGGCAAAATGCGGGAAGCCAGGAGGGCGTGGCGGGTAGACACCCATGTAGGCACAACCACCTCATGGTGGTAAGAAGTTTGACACCCGGCCCAAATCCCTCGGCCCTTCCCGGAATCCGCTAGAACAATTCTAGGTGCTTATATTAAGGAATTAAGGCCTCTTGGGGTCCGTTGGGCAAAATGCGGGGAACCAGGAGGGCGTGGCGGCTAGGCACCCATGTACGCACAACCACCTCATGGTGGTAAAAAGTTTTACACCCGGCCCACGTCCCTCGGCCCTTCCTGGAATCCGCAAGAGCAATTCTAGGTGCTTATATTAAGGAATTAAGGCCTCAGGGGGTCCGTGGGGCAAAATGCGGGGAACGAGAAGGGCGTGGCGGCTAGGCACCCATGTACGCACAACCACCTCATGGTGGTAAGAAGTTTGACACCCTGCCCAGTTCCCTCGGCCCTTCGTGGAATCCGCTAGAGCAAATCTTGGTGCTTATATTAAGGAATTAAAGCTTCTGGTGGTTCGTGGGGCAATATACGGGGAACCAAGACGGCGTGGCGGGTAGGCACCCATGTACGCACAACCACCTTATGGTGGTAAGAAGTTTGTCACCCGGCCCAGGTCCCTCGGCCTTTCCTGGAATCCGCTAGAGCAATTCTAGGTGCTTTTTTTAAGGAATTAAAGCCTCTGGGGGTCCGTAGGGCAAAATGCAGGGAACGAGGGGGGCGTGGCGGGTAGGCACCCATGTATGCACAACCACCACATGGTGGTAAGAACTTTGACACCCAGCCCAGGTCCCTCGGCCCTTCTTGGGATCCGCTAGAGCAATTCTATGTGCTTATATTAAGGAATTAAGGCCTCTGGGGGTCCGTGGGGCAAAATGCGAAGAACCAGAAAAGCGTGGCGGGTAGGCTCCCAAGTACGCACAACTACCTCATGGTGGTAAGAAGTTTGACATCCGGGCCAGGTCCCTCGGCCCTTCGTGGAATCCGCTAGAGCAATTCCAGGTGCTTATATTAAGGAAATAAGGCCTCTGGGGGTCCGTGGGGCAAAATGCGGGGAACCAGGAGGGCTTGGCGGGTAGCCACCCATGTACGCACAACCACCTCATGGTGGTAAGAAGTTTGACACCCGGTCCAGGTCCCTCGGCCCTTCTTGGGATCCGCTAGGGCATTTCTATGTGCTTATATTAAGGAATTAAGGCCTCTGGGGGTCCATGGGGCAAAATGCGGGGAAACAGAAAAGCGTGACGGGTAGGCACCCAAGTACGCACCACCACCTCATGGTGGTAAGTAGTTTGATACCCGGCCCAGGTCCCTCGGCCCTTCCTGGAATCCGCTAGAACAATTCTAGTTGCTTATATTAAGGAGTAAAGGCCTCTTGGGGTCCGTGGGGCAAAATGCGGGGAACCAGGAAGGCGTGGCGGGTAGACACGCATCTACGCACAACCACCTCATGGTGGTAAGAAGTTTGATACCCGGCCCTGGTCCCTCGGCCCTTCCTGGAATCCGCTAGAACAATTCTAGTTGCTTATATTAAGGAATTAAGGCCTCTTGCGGTCCGTGGGGCAAAATGCGGGCAACCAGGAGGGCGTGGCGGGTAGACACCCATGTACGCACAACCACCTCATGGTGGTAAGTAGTTTGATACCCGGCCCTGGTACCTCGGCCCTTCGTGGAATCCGCTAGAGCAAATCTAGGTGCTTATATTAAGGAATTAAGGCCTCTGGGGGTCCGTGGGGCAAAATGCGGGAAGCCAGGAGGGTGTGGCGGGTAGACACCCATGTAGGCACAACCACCTCATGGTGGTAAGAAGTTTGACACCCGGCCCAAATCCCTCGGCCCTTCCCGGAATCCGCTAGAACAATTCTAGGTGCTTATATTAAGGAATTAAGGCCTCTTGGGGTCCGTTGGGCAAAATGCGGGGAACCAGGAGGGCGTGGCGGCTAGGCACCCATGTACGCACAACCACCTCATGGTGGTAAAAAGTTTTACACCCAGCCCACGTCCCTCGGCCCTTCCTGGAATCCGCAAGAGCAATTCTAGGTGCTTATATTAAGGAATTAAGGCCTCAGGGGGTCTGTGGGGCAAAATGCGGGGAACGAGAAGGGCGTGGCGGCTAGGCACCCATGTACGCACAACCACCTCATGGTGGTAAGAAGTTTGACACCCTGCCCAGTTCCCTCGGCCCTTCGTGGAATCCGCTAGAGCAAATCTTGGTGCTTATATTAAGGAATTAAAGCTTCTGGTGGTTCGTGGGGCAATATACGGGGAACCAAGACGGCGTGGCGGGTAGGCACCCATGTACGCACAACCACCTTATGGTGGTAAGAAGTTTGTCACCCGGCCCAGGTCCCTCGGCCTTTCCTGGAATCCGCTAGAGCAATTCTAGGTGCTTTTTTTAAGGAATTAAAGCCTCTGGGGGTCCGTAGGGCAAAATGCAGGGAACGAGGGGGGCGTGGCGGGTAGGCACCCATGTACGCACAACCACCACATGGTGGTAAGAACTTTGACACCCAGCCCAGGTCCCTCGGCCCTTCTTGGGATCCGCTAGAGCAATTCTATGTGCTTATATTAAGGAATTAAGGCCTCTGGGGGTCCGTGGGGCAAAATGCGGGGAACCAGAAAAGCGTGGCGGGTAGGCTCCCAAGTACGCACAACTACCTCATGGTGGTAAGAAGTTTGACATCCGGCCCAGGTCCCTCGGCCCTTCGTGGAATCCGCTAGAGCAATTCCAGGTGCTTATATTAAGGAAATAAGGCCTCTGGGGGTCCGTGGGGCAAAATGCGGGGAACCAGAAGGGCTTGGCGGGTAGCCACCCATGTACGCACAACCACCTCATGGTGGTAAGAAGTTTGACACCCGGTCCAGGTCCCTCGGCCCTTCTTGGGATCCGCTAGGGCAATTCTATGTGCTTATATTAAGGAATTAAGGCCTCTGGGGGTCCATGGGGCAAAATGCGGGGAAACAGAAAAGCGTGACGGGTAGGCACCCAAGTACGCACCACCACCTCATGGTGGTAAGTAGTTTGATACCCGGCCCAGGTCCCTCGGCCCTTCCTGGAATCCGCTAGAACAATTCTAGTTGCTTATATTAAGGAGTAAAGGCCTCTTGGGGTCCGTGGGGCAAAATGCGGGGAACCAGGAAGGCGTGGCGGGTAGACACGCATCTACGCACAACCACCTCATGGTGGTAAGAAGTTTGATACCCGGCCCTGGTCCCTCGGCCCTTCCTGGAATCCGCTAGAACAATTCTAGTTGCTTATATTAAGGAATTAAGGCCTCTTGCGGTCCGTGGGTCAAAATGCGGGGAACCAGGAGGGCGTGGCGGCTAGGCACCCATGTACGCACAACCACCTTATGGTGGTAAGAAGTTTGTCACCTGGCCCAGGTCCCTCGGCCCTTACTGGAATCCGCTAGAGCAATTCTAGGTGCTTATATTAAGGAATTAAGGTCTCTGGGGCTCCGTGGGGCAAAATGCGGGGAACCAGGAGAGCGTGGCGGGTAGACACCCATCTACGCACAACCACCTCATGGTGGTAAGAAGTTTGACACCCGGTCCAGGTCCCTCGGCCCTTCTTGGGATCCGCTAGAGCAATTCTATGTGCTTATATTAAGGAATTAAGGCCTCTTGGGGTCCGTGGGGCAAAATGCGGGGAACCAGCAGGGCGTGGCGGCTAGGCACCCATGTACGCACAACCACCTCATGGTGGTAAGAAGTTTGACACCCGGCCCCGGTCCCTAGGCCCTTCCTGGAATCCGCTAGTGCAATTCCAGGTGCTTATATTAAGGAATTAAGGCCTCTGGGGGTCCGTGGGGTAAAATGCGGGGAACCAGGCTGGCGTGGCGGGTAGACACCCATGTAGCCACAACCACCTCATGGTAGTAAGAAGTTTGACACCCGGCCCAGGTCCCTCAGCCTTTCCTGGAATCCGCTAGAACAATTCTAGGTGCTTATATTACGGAATTAAGGCCTCTGGGGTTCCGTGGGGCAAAATGCGGGGAACCAGGAGGGCGTGGCGGATAGGCACCCATGTACGCACAACCACCTCATGGTGGTAAGTACTTTGATACCTGGCCCAGGTCCCTCGGCCCTACCTGAAATCCTCTAGAGCAAATCTAGGTGCTTATATTAAGGAATTAAGGCCTCTGGGGGTCCGTGGGGCAAAATGCGAGGAACCAGGAGGGCGTGGCGGGTAAGCACCCATGTACGCACAACCACCTTATGGTGGTAAGAAGTTTGTCACCTGGCCCAGGTCCCTCGGCCCTTACTGGAATCCGCTAGAGCAATTCTAGGTGCTTATATTAAGGAATTAAGGTCTCTGGGGCTCCGTGGGGCAAAATGCGGGGAACCAGGAGAGCGTGGCGGGTAGACACCCATCTACGCACAACCACCTCATGGTGGTAAGAAGTTTGACACCCGGTCCAGGTCCCTCGGCCCTTCTTGGGATCCGCTAGAGCAATTCTATGTGCTTATATTAAGGAATTAAGGCCTCTTGGGGTCCGTGGGGCAAAATGCGGGGAACCAGGAGGGCGTGGCGGCTAGGCACCCATGTACGCACAACCACCTCATGGTGGTAAGAAGTTTGTCACCCGGCCCAGGTCCCTCGGCCCTTCCTGGAATCCGCTAGAACAATTCTAGGTGCTTATATTAAAGAATAAAGGTTTCTGGGGGTCCTTGGTGCAAAATGCGGGGAACCAGGAGGGCGTGGCGGGTAGGCTCCCATGTACGCACAACCACCTCATGGTGGTAAGAAGTTTGACACCCGGCCCCGGTCCCTAGGCCCTTCCTGGAATCCGCTAGTGCAATTACAGGTGCTTATATTAAGGAATTAAGGCCTCTGGGGGTCCGTGGGGTAAAATGCGGGGAACCAGGCTGGCGTGGCGGGTAGACACCCATGTAGCCACAACCACCTCATGGTAGTAAGAAGTTTGACACCCGGCCCAGGTCCCTCAGCCTTTCCTGGAATCCGCTAGAACAATTCTAGGTGCTTATATTACGGAATTAAGGCCTCTGGGGTTCCGTGGGGCAAAATGCGGGGAACCAGGAGGGCGTGGCGGATAGGCACCCATGTACGCACAACCACCTCATGGTGGTAAGTACTTTGATACCTGGCCCAGGTCCCTCGGGCCTACCTGAAATCCTCTAGAGCAAATCTAGATGCTTATATTAAGGAATTAAGGCCTCTGGGGGTCCGTGGGGCAAAATGCGAGGAACCAGGAGGGCGTGGCGGGTAAGCACCCATGTACGCACAACCACCTCATGGTTGTAAGAAGTTTGACACCCGGCCCAGGTCCCTCGGCCTTTCCTGGAATTCGCTAGAGCAATTCTAGGTGCTTATATTAAGGAATTAAAGCCTCTGGGACTCCGTGGGGCAAAATGCGGGGAACCAGGAGGGCGTGGCGGGTAGACACCCATGTACGCAAAACCACCTCATGGTGGTAAGAAGTTTGACACCCGGCCCAGGTCGCTCGGCCCTTCCTGGAATCCGCTAGAGCAATTCAAGGTGCTTATATTAAGGAATTAAGGCTTCAGGGGGTCCGTGGGGCAAAATGCGGGGAACCAGGAAGGCGTGGCGGGTAGACACCAATGTACGTACAACCACCTCATGGTGGTAAGAAGTTTGACACCCGGCCCAGGTCCCTCGGCCTTTCCTGGAATCCGCTAGAGCAATTCTTGGTGCTTATATTAAGGAATTAAGGCCTCTGGGGGTCCGTGGGGCAAAATGCGAGGAACCAGGAGGGCGTGGCGGATAGGCACCCATGTACGCACAACCACCTCATGGTGGTAAGTACTTTGATACCTGGCCCAGGTCCCTCGGCCCTACCTGAAATCCGCTAGAGCAATTCAAGGTGCTTATATTAAGGAATTAAGGCTTCTGGGGGTCCGTGGGGCAAAATGCAGGGAACGAGGGGGGCGTGGCGGGTAGGCACCCATGTACGCACAACCACCTCGTGGTGGTAAGAAGTTTGACACCCGGCCCAGGTCCTTCGACCCTTCTTGGGATCCGCTAGAGCAATTCTATATGCTTATATTAAGGAATTAAGGCCTCTGGGGGTCCGTGGGGCAAAATGCGGGGAACCAGAAAAGCGTGGCGGGTAGGCTCCCAAGTACGCACAACTACCTCATGGTGGTAAGAAGTTTGACACCCGGCCCAGGTCCCTCGGCCCTTCGTGGAATCCGCTAGAGCAATTCCAGGTGCTTATATTAAGGAAAAAAGGCCTCTGGGGGTCCGTGGGGCAAAATGCGGGGAACCAGGAGGGCTTGGCGGGTAGCCACCCATGTACGCACAACCACCTCATGGTGGTAAGAAGTTTGATACCTGGCCCAGGTCCCTCGGCCCTTCCTGGAATCCGCTAGAACAATTCTAGTTGCTTATATTAAGGAATAAAGGCCTCTTGGGGACCGTGGGGCACAATGCGGGGAACCAGGAAGGCGTGGCGGGTAGACACCCATCTACGCACAACCACCTCATGGTGGTAAGAAGTTTGATACCCGGCCCTGGTCCCTCGGCCCTTCCTGGAATCCGCTAGAACAATTCTAGTTGCTTATATTAAGGAATTAAGGCCTCTTGCGGTCCATGGGTCAAAATGCGCGGAACCAGGAGGGCGTGGCGGCTAGGCACCCATGTACGCACAACCACCTTATGGTGGTAAGAAGTTTGTCACCCGGCCCAGGTCCCTCGGCCTTTCCTGGAATCCGCTAGAGCAATTCTAGGTGTTATATTAAGGAATTAAGGCATCTGGGGGTCCGTGGGGCAAAATGCAGGGAACGAGGGGGGCGTGGCGGGTAGGCACCCATGTACGCACAACCACCTCATGGTGGTAAGAAGTTTGACACCCGGCCCAGGTCCTTCGACCCTTCTTGGGATCCGCTAGAGCAATTCTATGTGCTTATATTAAGGAATTAAGGCCTCTGGGGGTCCGTGGGGCAAAATGCGGGGAACCAGAAAAACGTGGCGGGTAGGCACCCAAGTACGCACAACCACCACATGGTGGTAAGAAGTTTGACACCCGGCCCAGGTCCCTCGGCCCATCCTGGAATCCGCTAGAGCAATTCTTGGTGCTTATATTAAGGAATTAAAGCTTCTGGTGGTTCGTGGGGCAAAATGCGGGGAACCAGGAGGGCGTGGCGGGTAGACACCCATGTACGCACAACCACCTCATGGTGGTAAGTAGTTTGATACCCGGCCCTGGTCCCTCGGCCCTTCGTGGAATCCGCTAGAGCAAATCTTGGTGCTTATATTAAGGAATTAAAGCTTCTGGTGGTTCGTGGGGCAATATGCGGGGAACCAAGACGGCGTGGCGGGTAGGCACCCATGTACGCACAACCACCTTATGGTGGTAAGAAGTTTGTCACCCGGCCCAGGTCCCTCGGCCTTTCCTGGAATCCGTTAGAGCAATTCTAGGTGCTTATATTAAGGAATTAAGGCCTCTGGGGGTCCGTGGGGCAAATTGCAGGGAACGAGGGGGGCGTGGCGGGTAGGCACCAATGTACGCACAACCACCTCATGGTGGTAAGAAGTTTGACACCCGGCCCAGGTCCTTCGGCCCTTCTTGGGATCCGCTAGAGCAATTCTATGTGCTTATATTAAGGAATTAAGGCCTCTGGGGGTCCGTGGGGTAAAATGAGGGGAACCAGGCTGGCGTGGCGGGTAGACACCCATGTAGCCACAACCACCTCATGGTAGTAAGAAGTTTGACACCCGGCCCAGGTCCCTCAGCTTTTCCTGGAATCCGCTAGAACAATTCTAGGTGCTTATATTACGGAATTAAGGCCTCTGGGGTTCCGTGGGGCAAAATGCGGGGAACCAGGAGGGCGTGGCGGATAGGCACCCATGTACGCACAACCACCTCATGGTGGTAAGTACTTTGATACCTGGCCCAGGTCCCTCGGCCCTACCTGAAATCCTCTAGAGCAAATCTAGGTGCTTATATTAAGGAATTAAGGCCTCTGGGGGTCCGTGGGGCAAAATGCGAGGAACCAGGAGGGCGTGGCGGGTAAGCACCCATGTACGCACAACCACCTCATGGTTGTAAGAAGTTTGACACCCGGCCCAGGTCCCTCGGCCTTTCCTGGAATTCGCTAGAGCAATTCTAGGTGCTTATATTAAGGAATTAAAGCCTCTGGGACTCCGTGGGGCAAAATGCGGGGAACCAGGAGGGCGTGGCGGGTAGACACCCATGTACGCAAAACCACCTCATGGTGGTAAGAAGTTTGACACCCGGCCCAGGTCGCTCGGCCCTTCCTGGAATCCGCTAGAGCAATTCAAGGTGCTTATATTAAGGAATTAAGGCTTCAGGGGGTCCGTGGGGCAAAATGCGGGGAACCAGGAAGGCGTGGCGGGTAGACACCAATGTACGTACAACCACCTCATGGTGGTAAGAAGTTTGACACCCGGCCCAGGTCCCTCGGCCTTTCCTGGAATCCGCTAGAGCAATTCTTGGTGCTTATATTAAGGAATTAAGGCCTCTGGGGGTCCGTGGGGCAAAATGCGAGGAACCAGGAGGGCGTGGCGGATAGGCACCCATGTACGCACAACCACCTCATGGTGGTAAGTACTTTGATACCTGGCCCAGGTCCCTCGGCCCTACCTGAAATCCGCTAGAGCAATTCTAGGTGCTTATATTAAGGAATTAAGGCTTCTGGGGGTCCGTGGGGCAAAATGCAGGGAACGAGGGGGGCGTGGCGGGTAGGCACCCATGTACGCACAACCACCTCGTGGTGGTAAGAAGTTTGACACCCGGCCCAGGTCCTTCGACCCTTCTTGGGATCCGCTAGAGCAATTCTATATGCTTATATTAAGGAATTAAGGCCTCTGGGGGTCCGTGGGGCAAAATGCGGGGAACCAGAAAAGCGTGGCGGGTAGGCTCCCAAGTACACACAACTACCTCATGGTGGTAAGAAGTTTGACACCCGGCCCAGGTCCCTCGGCCCTTCGTGGAATCCGCTAGAGCAATTCCAGGTGCTTATATTAAGGAAAAAAGGCCTCTGGGGGTCCGTGGGGCAAAATGCGGGGAACCAGGAGGGCTTGGCGGGTAGCCACCCATGTACGCACAACCACCTCATGGTGGTAAGAAGTTTGATACCTGGCCCAGGTCCCTCGGCCCTTCCTGGAATCCGCTAGAACAATTCTAGTTGCTTATATTAAGGAATAAAGGCCTCTTGGGGACCGTGGGGCACAATGCGGGGAACCAGGAAGGCGTGGCGGGTAGACACCCATCTACGCACAACCACCTTATGGTGGTAAGAAGTTTGTCACCCGGCCCAGGTCCCTCGGCCTTTCCTGGAATCCGCTAGAGCAATTCTAGGTGTTATATTAAGGAATTAAGGCATCTGGGGGTCCGTGGGGCAAAATGCAGGGAACGAGGGGGGCGTGGCGGGTAGGCACCCATGTACGCACAACCACCTCATGGTGGTAAGAAGTTTGACACCCGGCCCAGGTCCTTCGACCCTTCTTGGGATCCGCTAGAGCAATTCTATGTGCTTATATTAAGGAATTAAGGCCTCTGGGGGTCCGTGGGGCAAAATGCGGGGAACCAGAAAAACGTGGCGGGTAGGCACCCAAGTACGCACAACCACCACATGGTGGTAAGAAGTTTGACACCCGGCCCAGGTCCCTCGGCCCATCCTGGAATCCGCTAGAGCAATTCTTGGTGCTTATATTAAGGAATTAAAGCTTCTGGTGGTTCGTGGGGCAAAATGCGGGGAACCAGGAGGGCGTGGCGGGTAGACACCCATTTACGCACAACCACCTCATGGTGGTAAGTAGTTTGATACCCGGCCCTGGTCCCTCGGCCCTTCGTGGAATCCGCTAGAGCAAATCTTGGTGCTTATATTAAGGAATTAAAGCTTCTGGTGGTTCGTGGGGCAATATGCGGGGAACCAAGACGGCGTGGCGGGTAGGCACCCATGTACGCACAACCACCTTATGGTGGTAAGAAGTTTGTCACCCGGCCCAGGTCCCTCGGCCTTTCCTGGAATCCGTTAGAGCAATTCTAGGTGCTTATATTAAGGAATTAAGGCCTCTGGGGGTCCGTGGGGCAAATTGCAGGGAACGAGGGGGGCGTGGCGGGTAGGCACCCATGTACGCACAACCACCTCGTGGTGGTAAGAAGTTTGACACCCGGCCCAGGTCCTTCGACCCTTCTTGGGATCCGCTAGAGCAATTCTATATGCTTATATTAAGGAATTAAGGCCTCTGGGGGTCCGTGGGGCAAAATGCGGGGAACCAGAAAAACGTGGCGGGTAGGCTCCCAAGTACGCACAACTACCTCATGGTGGTAAGAAGTTTGACACCCGGCCCAGGTCCCTCGGCCCTTCGTGGAATCCGCTAGAGCAATTCCAGGTGCTTATATTAAGGAAAAAAGGCCTCTGGGGGTCCGTGGGGCAAAATGCGGGGAACCAGGAGGGCTTGGCGGGTAGCCACCCATGTACGCACAACCACCTCATGGTGGTAAGAAGTTTGATACCTGGCCCAGGTCCCTCGGCCCTTCCTGGAATCCGCTAGAACAATTCTAGTTGCTTATATTAAGGAATAAAGGCCTCTTGGGGACCGTGGGGCACAATGCGGGGAACCAGGAAGGCGTGGCGGGTAGACACCCATCTACGCACAACCACCTCATGGTGGTAAGAAGTTTGATACCCGGCCCTGGTCCCTCGGCCCTTCCTGGAATCCGCTAGAACAATTCTAGTTGCTTATATTAAGGAATTAAGGCCTCTTGCGGTCCATGGGTCAAAATGCGAGGAACCAGGAGGGCGTGGCGGGTAAGCACCCATGTACGCACAACCACCTCATGGTTGTAAGAAGTTTGACACCCGGCCCAGGTCCCTCGGCCTTTCCTGGAATTCGCTAGAGCAATTCTAGGTGCTTATATTAAGGAATTAAAGCCTCTGGGACTCCGTGGGGCAAAATGCGGGGAACCAGGAGGGCGTGGCGGGTAGACACCCATGTACGCAAAACCACCTCATGGTGGTAAGAAGTTTGACACCCGGCCCAGGTCGCTCGGCCCTTCCTGGAATCCGCTAGAGCAATTCAAGGTGCTTATATTAAGGAATTAAGGCTTCAGGGGGTCCGTGGGGCAAAATGCGGGGAACCAGGAAGGCGTGGCGGGTAGACACCAATGTACGTACAACCACCTCATGGTGGTAAGAAGTTTGACACCCGGCCCAGGTCCCTCGGCCTTTCCTGGAATCCGCTAGAGCAATTCTTGGTGCTTATATTAAGGAATTAAGGCCTCTGGGGGTCCGTGGGGCAAAATGCGAGGAACCAGGAGGGCGTGGCGGATAGGCACCCATGTACGCACAACCACCTCATGGTGGTAAGTACTTTGATACCTGGCCCAGGTCCCTCGGCCCTACCTGAAATCCGCTAGAGCAATTCTAGGTGCTTATATTAAGGAATTAAGGCTTCTGGGGGTCCGTGGGGCAAAATGCAGGGAACGAGGGGGGCGTGGCGGGTAGGCACCCATGTACGCACAACCACCTCGTGGTGGTAAGAAGTTTGACACCCGGCCCAGGTCCTTCGACCCTTCTTGGGATCCGCTAGAGCAATTCTATATGCTTATATTAAGGAATTAAGGCCTCTGGGGGTCCGTGGGGCAAAATGCGGGGAACCAGAAAAGCGTGGCGGGTAGGCTCCCAAGTACGCACAACTACCTCATGGTGGTAAGAAGTTTGACACCCGGCCCAGGTCCCTCGGCCCTTCGTGGAATCCGCTAGAGCAATTCCAGGTGCTTATATTAAGGAAAAAAGGCCTCTGGGGGTCCGTGGGGCAAAATGCGGGGAACCAGGAGGGCTTGGCGGGTAGCCACCCATGTACGCACAACCACCTCATGGTGGTAAGAAGTTTGATACCTGGCCCAGGTCCCTCGGCCCTTCCTGGAATCCGCTAGAACAATTCTAGTTGCTTATATTAAGGAATAAAGGCCTCTTGGGGACCGTGGGGCACAATGCGGGGAACCAGGAAGGCGTGGCGGGTAGACACCCATCTACGCACAACCACCTCATGGTGGTAAGAAGTTTGATACCCGGCCCTGGTCCCTCGGCCCTTCCTGGAATCCGCTAGAACAATTCTAGTTGCTTATATTAAGGAATTAAGGCCTCTTGCGGTCCATGGGTCAAAATGCGCGGAACCAGGAGGGCGTGGCGGCTAGGCACCCATGTACGCACAACCACCTTATGGTGGTAAGAAGTTTGTCACCCGGCCCAGGTCCCTCGGCCTTTCCTGGAATCCGCTAGAGCAATTCTAGGTGTTATATTAAGGAATTAAGGCATCTGGGGGTCCGTGGGGCAAAATGCAGGGAACGAGGGGGGCGTGGCGGGTAGGCACCCATGTACGCACAACCACCTCATGGTGGTAAGAAGTTTGACACCCGGCCCAGGTCCTTCGACCCTTCTTGGGATCCGCTAGAGCAATTCTATGTGCTTATATTAAGGAATTAAGGCCTCTGGGGGTCCGTGGGGCAAAATGCGGGGAACCAGAAAAACGTGGCGGGTAGGCACCCAAGTACGCACAACCACCACATGGTGGTAAGAAGTTTGACACCCGGCCCAGGTCCCTCGGCCCATCCTGGAATCCGCTAGAGCAATTCTTGGTGCTTATATTAAGGAATTAAAGCTTCTGGTGGTTCGTGGGGCAAAATGCGGGGAACCAGGAGGGCGTGGCGGGTAGACACCCATGTACGCACAACCACCTCATGGTGGTAAGTAGTTTGATACCCGGCCCTGGTCCCTCGGCCCTTCGTGGAATCCGCTAGAGCAAATCTTGGTGCTTATATTAAGGAATTAAAGCTTCTGGTGGTTCGTGGGGCAATATGCGGGGAACCAAGACGGCGTGGCGGGTAGGCACCCATGTACGCACAACCACCTTATGGTGGTAAGAAGTTTGTCACCCGGCCCAGGTCCCTCGGCCTTTCCTGGAATCCGTTAGAGCAATTCTAGGTGCTTATATTAAGGAATTAAGGCCTCTGGGGGTCCGTGGGGCAAATTGCAGGGAACGAGGGGGGCGTGGCGGGTAGGCACCAATGTACGCACAACCACCTCATGGTGGTAAGAAGTTTGACACCCGGCCCAGGTCCTTCGGCCCTTCTTGGGATCCGCTAGAGCAATTCTATGTGCTTATATTAAGGAATTAAGGCCTCTGGGGGTCCGTGGGGTAAAATGAGGGGAACCAGGCTGGCGTGGCGGGTAGACACCCATGTAGCCACAACCACCTCATGGTAGTAAGAAGTTTGACACCCGGCCCAGGTCCCTCAGCCTTTCCTGGAATCCGCTAGAACAATTCTAGGTGCTTATATTACGGAATTAAGGCCTCTGGGGTTCCGTGGGGCAAAATGCGGGGAACCAGGAGGGCGTGGCGGATAGGCACCCATGTACGCACAACCACCTCATGGTGGTAAGTACTTTGATACCTGGCCCAGGTCCCTCGGCCCTACCTGAAATCCTCTAGAGCAAATCTAGGTGCTTATATTAAGGAATTAAGGCCTCTGGGGGTCCGTGGGGCAAAATGCGAGGAACCAGGAGGGCGTGGCGGGTAAGCACCCATGTACGCACAACCACCTCATGGTTGTAAGAAGTTTGACACCCGGCCCAGGTCCCTCGGCCTTTCCTGGAATTCGCTAGAGCAATTCTAGGTGCTTATATTAAGGAATTAAAGCCTCTGGGACTCCGTGGGGCAAAATGCGGGGAACCAGGAGGGCGTGGCAGGTAGACACCCATGTACGCAAAACCACCTCATGGTGGTAAGAAGTTTGACACCCGGCCCAGGTCGCTCGGCCCTTCCTGGAATCCGCTAGAGCAATTCAAGGTGCTTATATTAAGGAATTAAGGCTTCAGGGGGTCCGTGGGGCAAAATGCGGGGAACCAGGAAGGCGTGGCGGGTAGACACCAATGTACGTACAACCACCTCATGGTGGTAAGAAGTTTGACACCCGGCCCAGGTCCCTCGGCCTTTCCTGGAATCCGCTAGAGCAATTCTTGGTGCTTATATTAAGGAATTAAGGCCTCTGGGGGTCCGTGGGGCAAAATGCGAGGAACCAGGAGGGCGTGGCGGATAGGCACCCATGTACGCACAACCACCTCATGGTGGTAAGTACTTTGATACCTGGCCCAGGTCCCTCGGCCCTACCTGAAATCCGCTAGAGCAATTCTAGGTGCTTATATTAAGGAATTAAGGCTTCTGGGGGTCCGTGGGGCAAAATGCAGGGAACGAGGGGGGCGTGGCGGGTAGGCACCCATGTACGCACAACCACCTCGTGGTGGTAAGAAGTTTGACACCCGGCCCAGGTCCTTCGACCCTTCTTGGGATCCGCTAGAGCAATTCTATATGCTTATATTAAGGAATTAAGGCCTCTGGGGGTCCGTGGGGCAAAATGCGGGGAACCAGAAAAGCGTGGCGGGTAGGCTCCCAAGTACGCACAACTACCTCATGGTGGTAAGAAGTTTGACACCCGGCCCAGGTCCCTCGGCCCTTCGTGGAATCCGCTAGAGCAATTCCAGGTGCTTATATTAAGGAAAAAAGGCCTCTGGGGGTCCGTGGGGCAAAATGCGGGGAACCAGGAGGGCTTGGCGGGTAGCCACCCATGTACGCACAACCACCTCATGGTGGTAAGAAGTTTGATACCTGGCCCAGGTCCCTCGGCCCTTCCTGGAATCCGCTAGAACAATTCTAGTTGCTTATATTAAGGAATAAAGGCCTCTTGGGGACCGTGGGGCACAATGCGGGGAACCAGGAAGGCGTGGCGGGTAGACACCCATCTACGCACAACCACCTTATGGTGGTAAGAAGTTTGTCACCCGGCCCAGGTCCCTCGGCCTTTCCTGGAATCCGCTAGAGCAATTCTAGGTGTTATATTAAGGAATTAAGGCATCTGGGGGTCCGTGGGGCAAAATGCAGGGAACGAGGGGGGCGTGGCGGGTAGGCACCCATGTACGCACAACCACCTCATGGTGGTAAGAAGTTTGACACCCGGCCCAGGTCCTTCGACCCTTCTTGGGATCCGCTAGAGCAATTCTATGTGCTTATATTAAGGAATTAAGGCCTCTGGGGGTCCGTGGGGCAAAATGCGGGGAACCAGAAAAACGTGGCGGGTAGGCACCCAAGTACGCACAACCACCACATGGTGGTAAGAAGTTTGACACCCGGCCCAGGTCCCTCGGCCCATCCTGGAATCCGCTAGAGCAATTCTTGGTGCTTATATTAAGGAATTAAAGCTTCTGGTGGTTCGTGGGGCAAAATGCGGGGAACCAGGAGGGCGTGGCGGGTAGACACCCATTTACGCACAACCACCTCATGGTGGTAAGTAGTTTGATACCCGGCCCTGGTCCCTCGGCCCTTCGTGGAATCCGCTAGAGCAAATCTTGGTGCTTATATTAAGGAATTAAAGCTTCTGGTGGTTCGTGGGGCAATATGCGGGGAACCAAGACGGCGTGGCGGGTAGGCACCCATGTACGCACAACCACCTTATGGTGGTAAGAAGTTTGTCACCCGGCCCAGGTCCCTCGGCCTTTCCTGGAATCCGTTAGAGCAATTCTAGGTGCTTATATTAAGGAATTAAGGCCTCTGGGGGTCCGTGGGGCAAATTGCAGGGAACGAGGGGGGCGTGGCGGGTAGGCACCAATGTACGCACAACCACCTCATGGTGGTAAGAAGTTTGACACCCGGCCCAGGTCCTTCGGCCCTTCTTGGGATCCGCTAGAGCAATTCTATGTGCTTATATTAAGGAATTAAGGCCTCTGGGGGTCCGTTGGGCAAAATGCGGCAAACCAGAAAAGCATGGCGGGTAGGCACCCAAGTACGCACAACCACCACATGGTGGTAAGAAGTTTGACACCCGGCCCAGGTCCCTAGGCCCTTCCTGGAATCCGCTAGAGCAATTCCAGGTGCTTATATTAAGGAATTAAGGCCTCTGGGGCTCCGTGGGGCAAAATGCGGGCAACTAGGAGGGCGTGGCAGGTAGACACCCATGTACGCACAACCACCTCATGGTGGTAAGTAGTTTGATACCCGGCCCTGGTACCTCGGCCCTTCGTGGAATCCGCTAGAGCAAATCTAGGTGCTTATATTAAGGAATTAAGGCCTCTGGGGGTCCGTGGGGCAAAATGCGGGAAGCCAGGAGGGTGTGGCGGGTAGACACCCATGTAGGCACAACCACCTCATGGTGGTAAGAAGTTTGACACCCGGCCCAAATCCCTCGGCCCTTCCCGGAATCCGCTAGAACAATTCTAGGTGCTTATATTAAGGAATTAAGGCCTCTTGGGGTCCGTTGGGCAAAATGCGGGGAACCAGGAGGGCGTGGCGGCTAGGCACCCGTGTACGCACAACCACCTCATGGTGGTAAAAAGTTTTACACCCGGCCCACGTCCCTCGGCCCTTCCTGGAATCCGCAAGAGCAATTCTAGGTGCTTATATTAAGGACTTAAGGCCTCAGGGGGTCCGTGGGGCAAAATGCGGGGAACGAGAAGGGCGTGGCGGCTAGGCACCCATGTACGCACAACCACCTCATGGTGGTAAGAAGTTTGACACCCTGCCCAGTTCCTTCGGCCCTTCGTGGAATCCGCTAGAGCAAATCTTGGTGCTTATATTAAGGAATTAAAGCTTCTGGTGGTTCGTGGGGCAATATACGGGGAACCAAGACGGCGTGGCGGGTAGGCACCCATGTACGCACAACCACCTTATGGTGGTAAGAAGTTTGTCACCCGGCCCAGGTCCCTCGGCCTTTCCTGGAATCCGCTAGAGCAATTCTAGGTGCTTTTTTTAAGGAATTAAAGCCTCTGGGGGTCCGTAGGGCAAAATGCAGGGAACGAGGGGGGCGTGGCGGGTAGGCACCCATGTACGCACAACCACCACATGGTGGTAAGAACTTTGACACCCAGCCCAGGTCCCTCGGCCCTTCTTGGGATCCGCTAGAGCAATTCTATGTGCTTATATTAAGGAATTAAGGCCTCTGGGGGTCCGTGGGGCAAAATGCGGGGAACCAGAAAAGCGTGGCGGGTAGGCTCCCAAGTACGCACAACTACCTCATGGTGGTAAGAAGTTTGACATCCGGCCCAGGTCCCTCGGCCCTTCGTGGAATCCGCTAGAGCAATTCCAGGTGCTTATATTAAGGAAATAAGGCCTCTGGGGGTCCGTGGGGCAAAATGCGGGGAACCAGGAGGGCTTGGCGGGTAGCCACCCATGTACGCACAACCACCTCATGGTGGTAAGAAGTTTGATACCCGGCCCAGGTCCCTCGGCCCTTCCTGGAATCCGCTAGAACAATTCTAGTTGCTTATATTAAGGAATAAAGGCCTCTTGGGGACCGTGGGGCACAATGCGGGGAACCAGGAAGGCGTGGCGGGTAGACACCCATCTACGCACAACCACCTCATGGTGGTAAGAAGTTTGATACCCGGCCCTGGTCCCTCGGCCCTTCCTGGAATCCGCTAGAACAATTCTAGTTGCTTATATTAAGGAATTAAGGCCTCTTGCGGTCCATGGGTCAAAATGCGCGGAACCAGGAGGGCGTGGCGGCTAGGCACCCATGTACGCACAACCACCTTATGGTGGTAAGAAGTTTGTCACCTGGCCCAGGTCCCTCGGCCCTTCCTGGAATCCGCTAGAGCAATTCTAGGTGCTTATATTAAGGAATTAAGGCCTCTGGGGCTCCGTGGGGCAAAATGCGGGGAACCAGGAGAGCGTGGCGGGTAGACACCCATGTACGCACAACCACCTCATGGTGGTAAAAAGTTTGACACCGGGCCCAGGTCCCTAGGCCCTTCCTGTAATCCGCTAGAGCAATTCCAGGTGCTTATATTAAGGAATTAAGGACTCTGGGGGTCCGTGGGGTAAAATGCGGGGAACCAGGAGGGCGTGGCGGGTAGACACCCATGTACGCACAACCACCTCATGGTGGTAAGAAGTTTGACACCCGGCCCAGGTCCCTCGGCCCTTCGTGGAATCCGCTAGAGCAATTCCAGGTGCTTATATTAAGGAAATAAGGCCTCTGGGGGTCCGTGGGGCAAAATGCGGGGAACCAGGAGGGCGTGGCGGGTAGGCACCCATGTACGCACAACCACCTCATGGTGGTAAGAAATTTGTCACCCGGCCCAGGTCCTTCGGCCCTTCCTGGAATCCGCTAGAACAATTCTAGGTGCTTATATTAAAGAATAAAGGTTTCTGGGGGTCCTTGGTGCAAAATGCGGGGAACCAGGAGGGCGTGGCGGGTAGGCTCCCATGTACGCACAACCACCTCATGGTGGTAAGAAGTTTGACACCCGGCCCCGGTCCCTAGGCCCTTCCTGGAATCCGCTAGTGCAATTCCAGGTGCTTATATTAAGGAATTAAGGCCTCTGGGGGTCCGTGGGGTAAAATGCGGGGAACCAGGCTGGCGTGGCGGGTAGACACCAATGTAGCCACAACCACCTCATGGTAGTAAGAAGTTTGACACCCGGCCCAGGTCCCTCGGCCTTTCCTGGAATCCGCTAGAACAATTCTAGGTGCTTATTTTACGGAATTAAGGCCTCTGGGGTTCCGTGGGGCAAAATGCGGGGAACCAGGAGGGCGTGGCGGATAGGCACCCATGTACGCACAACCACCTCATGGTGGTAAGTACTTTGATACCTGGCCCAGGTCCCTCGGCCCTACCTGAAATCCTCTAGAGCAAATCTAGGTGCTTATATTAAGGAATTAAGGCCTCTGGGGGTCCGTGGGGCAAAATGCGAGGAACCAGGAGGGCGTGGCGGGTAAACACCCATGTACGCACAACCACCTCATGGTGGTAAAAAGTTTGACACCCGGCCCAGGTCCCTCGGCCTTTCCTGGAATTCGCTAGAGCAATTCTAGGTGCTTATATTAAGGAATTAAAGCCTCTGGGACTCCGTGGGGCAAAATGCGGGGAACCAGGAGGGCGTGGCGGGTAGACACCCATGTACGCAAAACCACCTCATGGTGGTAAGAAGTTTGACACCCGGCCCAGGTCGCTCGGCCCTTCCTGGAATCCGCTAGAGCAATTCAAGGTGCTTATATTAAGGAATTAAGGCTTCTGGGGGTCCGTGGGGCAAATGCGGGGAACCAGGAAGGCGTGGCGGGTAGACACCAATGTACGTACAACCACCTCATGGTGGTAAGAGGTTTGACACCCGGCCCAGGTCCCTCGGCCTTTCCTGGAATCCGCTAGAGCAATTCTTGGTGCTTATATTAAGGAATTAAGGCCTCTGGGGGTCCGTGGGGCAAAATGCGAGGAACCAGGAGGGCGTGGCGGATAGGCACCCATGTACGCACAACCACCTCATGGTGGTAAAAAGTTTGTCACCCGGCCCAGGTCCCTCGGCCCTTCCTGGAATCCGCTAGAGCAATTCTAGGTGCTTATATTAAGGAATTAAGGCCTCGGGGGCTCCGTGGGGCAAAATGCGGGGAACCAGGAAGGCGTGGCGGGTAGACACCCATGTACGCACCACCACCTCATGGTGGTAAGTAGTTTGATACCAGTCCCAGGTCCCTCGGCCCTTCCTGGAATCCGCTAGAACAATTCTAGTTGCTTATATTAAGGAATAAAGGCCTCTTGGGGTCCGTGGGGCAAAATGCGGGTAACCAGGAAGGCGTGGCGGGTAGACACCCATCTACGCACAACCACCTCATGGTGGTAAGTAGTTTGATACCCGGCCCTGGTCCCTCGGCCCTTCCTGGAATCCGCTAGAACAATTCTAGTTGCTTATATTAAGGAATTAAAGCCTCTTGCGGTCCGTGGGTCAAAATTCGGGGAACCAGGAGGGCGTGGCGGCTAGGCACCCATGTACGTAAAACCACTTCATGATGGTAAGAAGTTTGACACCCGGCCCAAATCCCTAGGCCTTTCCTGGAATCCGCTAGAGCAATTCCAGGTGCTTATATTAAGGAATTAAGGACTCTGGGGGTCCGTGGGGTAAAATGCGGGGAACCAGGAGGGCGTGGCGGGTAGGCTCCCATGTACGCACAATCACCTCATGGTGGTAAGAAGTTTTACACCCGGCCCAGGTCCTTCAGCTCTTCCTGGAATCCGCTAGAGCAATTCTAGGAGCTTATATTAAGGAATTAAGGCCTTTGGGGGTCCGTGGGGCAAAATGCGGGGAACGAGGGGGGTGTAGCGGGTAGGCACCCATGTACGCACAACCACCTCATGGTGGTAAGAAGTTTGACACCCGGCCCAGGTCACTCGGCCCTTCTTGGGATCCGCTAAAGCAATTCTATGTGCTTATATTAAGGAATTAAGGCCTCTGGAGGTCCGTGGGGCAAAATGCGGGGAACCAGAAAAGCGTGGCGGGTAGGCACCCAAGTACGCACAACCACCTCATGGTGGTAAGAAGTTTGACACCCGGCCCAGGTCCCTCGGCCATTCCTGGAATCCGCTAGAGCAAATCTAGGTGCTTATATTAAAGAATTAAGGCCTCTTGGGTTCGGTGGGGCAAAATGCGGAAAACCAGGAGGGCGTGGCGGGTCGGCACCCATGTATGCACAACCACCTCATGGTGGTAAGAAGTTTGACACCCGGCCCATGTCCCTAGGCCCTTCCTGGAATCCGCTAGAGCAATTCCAGGTGCTTATATTAAGGAATTAAGCCTCTTGGGGTCCGTGGGGCAAAATGCGGGAAGCCAGGAGGGCGTGGCGGGTGGACAGCCATGTACGCACAACCACCTCATGGTGGTAAGAAGTTTGACAACCGGCCCAAATCCCTCGGCCCTTCCTGGAATCCGCTAGAACAATTCTAGGTGCTTATATTAAGGAATTAAGGCCTCTGGGGGACCGTGGGGCAAAATGCGGGGAACCAGGAGGGCTTGGCGGGTAGCCACCCATGTACGCACAACCACCTCATGGTGGTAAGAAGTTTGACACCCGGTCCAGGTCCCTCGGCCCTTCTTGGGATCCGCTAGAGCAATTCTATGTGCTTATATTAAGGAATTAAGGCCTCTGGGGGTCCATGGGGCAAAATGCGGGGAACCAGAAAAGCGTGGCGGGTAGGCACCCATGTACGCACAACCACCTCATGGTGGTAAGAAGTTTGACACCCGGCCCAGGTCCCTCGGCCCTTCGTGGAATCCGCTAGAGCAATTCCAGGTGCTTATATTAAGGAAAAAAGGCCTCTGGGGGTCCGTGGGGCAAAATGCAGGGAACCAGGAGGGCGTGGCGGGTAGGCACCCATGTACGCACAACCACCTCATGGTGGTAAGAAGTTTGTCACCCGGCCCAGGTCCCTCGGCCCTTCCTTGAATCCGCTAGAGCAATTCTAGGTGCTTATATTAAGGAATTAAGGCCTCGGGGGCTCCGTGGGGCAAAATGCGGGGAACCAGGAAGGCGTGGCGGGTAGACACCCATGTATGCACCACCACCTCATGGTGGTAAGTAGTTTGATACCAGTCCCAGGTCCCTCGGCCCTTCCTGGAATCCGCTAGAACAATTCTAGTTGCTTATATTAAGGAATAAAGGCCTCTTGGGGTCCGTGGGGCAAAATGCGGGGAACCAGGAAAGCGTGGCGGGTAGACACCCATCTACGCACAACCACCTCATTGTGGTAAGTAGTTTGATACCCGGCCCTGGTCCCTCGGCCCTTCCTGGAATCCGCTAGAACAATTCTAGTTGCTTATATTAAGGAATTAAAGCCTCTTGCGATCCGTGGGTCAAAATGCGGGGAAGCAGGAGGGAGTGGCGGCTAGGCACCCATGTACGCACAACCACCTTATGGTGGTAAGAAGTTTGTCACCCTGCCCAGGTCCCTCGGCCTTTCCTGGAATCCGCTAGAGCAATTCTAGGTGCTTATATTAAGGAATTAAGGCCTCTGGGGGTCCGTGGGGCAAAATGCGGGAACGAGAAGGGCGTGGCGGGTAGGCACCCATGTACGCACAACCACCTCATGGTGGTAAGAAGTTTGACACCCGGCCCAGGTCCCTCGGCCCTTCTTGGGATCCGCTAGAGCAATTCTATGTGCTTATATTAAGGAATTAAGGCCTCTTGGGGTCCGTGGGGCAAAATGCGGGGAACCAGGAAGGCGTGGCGGGTAGGCACCCAAGTACGCACAACCACCACATGGTGGTAAGAAGTTTGACACCCGGCCCAGGTCCCTCGGCCCATCCTGGAATCCGCTGGAGCAATTCTTGGTGCTTATATTAAGGAATTAAAGCTTCTGGTGGTTCGTGGGGCAAAATGCGGGGAACCAGGAGGGCGTGGCGGGTAGACACCCATGTACGCAAAACCACCTCATGGTGGTAAGAAGTTTGTCACCCGGCCCAGGTCCCTCGGCCCTTCCTGGAATCCGCTAGAGCAATTCTAGGTGCTTATATTAAGGAATTAAGGCCTCTGGGGCTCCGTGGGGCAAAATGCGGGGAACCAGGAAGGCGTGGCGGGTAGACACCCATGTACGCACTACCACCTCATGGTGGTAAGTAGTTTGATACCCGGCCCAGGTCCCTCGGCCCTTCCTGGAATCCGCTAGAACAATTCTAGTTGCTTATATTAAGGAATAAAGGCCTCTTGGCGTCCGTGGGGCAAAATGCGGGGAACCAGGAAGGCGTGGCGGGTAGACACCCATCTACGCACAACCACCTCATGGTGGTAAGTAGTTTGATACCCGGCCCTGGTCCCTCGGCCCTTCTTGGAATCCGCTAGAACAATTCTAGTTGCTTATATTAAGGAATTAAAGCCTCTTGCGGTCCGTGGGTCAAAATGCGGGGAACCAGGATGGCGTGGCGGCTAGGCACCCATGTACGCACAACCACCTTATGGTGGTAAGAAGTTTGTCACCCGGCCCAGGTCCCTCGGCCCTTCCTGGAATCCGCTAGAGCAATTCTAGGTGCTTATATTAAGGAATTAAGGCATCTGGGGCTCCGTGGGGCAATATGCGGGGAACCAGGAGGGCGTGGCGGGTAGGCACCCATGTACGCACAACCACCTTATGGTGGTAAGAAGTTTGTCACCCTGCCCAGGTCCCTCGGCCCTTCCTGGAATCCGCTAGAGCAAATCTAGGTGCTTATATTAAAGAATTAAGGCCTCTTGGGTTCGGTGGTGCAAAATGCGGAAAACCAGGATGGCGTGGCGGGTCGGCACCCATGTACGCACAACCACCTCATGGTGGTAAGAAGTTTGACACCCGGCCCAAGTCCCTCGGCCCTTCCTGGAATCCGCTAGAACAATTCTAGGTGCTTATGTTCAGGAATTAAGGCCTCTGGGACTCCATGGGGCAAAATGCGGGGAACCAGGAAGGCGTGGCGGGTAGGCACCCATGTACGTAAAACCACTTCATGATGGTAAGAAGTTTGACACCCGGCCCAGGTCCCTAGGCCTTTCCTGGAATCCGCTAGAGCAATTCCAGGTGCTTATATTAAGGAATTAAGGACTCTGGGGGTCCGTGGGGTAAAATGCGGGGAACCAGGAGGGCGTGGCGGGTAGGCTCCCATGTACGCACAATCACCTCATGGTGGTAAGAAGTTTTACACCCGGCCCAGGTCCTTCAGCTCTTCCTGGAATCCGCTAGAGCAATTCTAGGAGCTTATATTAAGGAATTAAGGCTTTGGGGGTCCGTGGGGCAAAATGCGGGGAACGAGGGGGGTGTAGCGGGTAGGCACCCATGTACGCACAACCACCTCATGGTGGTAAGAAGTTTGACACCCGGCCCAGGTCCCTTGGCCCTTCTTGGGATCCGCTAAAGCAATTCTATGTGCTTATATTAAGGAATTAAGGCCTAAGGGGGTCCGTGGGGCAAAATGCGGGGAACCAGAAAAGCGTGGCGGGTAGGCTCCCAAGTACGCACAACTACCTCATGGTGGTAAGAAGTTTGACACCCGGCCCAGGTCCCTCGGCCCTTCGTGGAATCCGCTAGAGCAATTCCAGGTGCTTATATTAAGGAAATAAGGCCTCTGGGGGTCCGTGGGGCACAATGCGGGGAACCAGGAGGGCTTGGCGGGTAGCCACCCATGTACGCACAACCACCTCATGGTGGTAAGAAGTTTGACACCCGGTCCAGGTCCCTCGGCCCTTCTTGGGATCCGCTAGAGCAATTCTATGTGCTTATATTAAGGAATTAAGGCCTCTGGGGGTCCATGGGGCAAAATGCGGGGAACCAGAAAAGCGTGGCGGGTAGGCACCCATGTACGCACAACCACCTCATGGTGGTAAGAAGTTTGACACCCGGCCCAGGTCCCTCGGCCCTTCGTGGAATCCGCTAGAGCAATTCCAGGTGCTTATATTAAGGAAAAAAGGCCTCTGGGGGTCCGTGGGGCAAAATGCGGGGAACCAGGAGGGCGTGGCGGTTAGGCACCCATGTACGCACAACCACCTCATGGTGGTAAGAAGTTTGTCACCCGGCCCAGGTCCCTCGGCCCTTCCTGGAATCCGCTAGAACAATTCTAGTTGCTTATATTAAGGAATAAAGGCCTCTTGGGGTCCGTGGGGCAAAATGCAGGGAACCAGGAAAACGTGGCGGGTAGACACCCATCTACGCACAACCACCTCATTGTGGTAAGTAGTTTGATACCCGGCCCTGGTCCCTCGGCCCTTCCTGGAATCCGCTAGAACAATTCTAGTTGCTTATATTAAGGAATTAAAGCCTCTTGCGATCCGTGGGTCAAAATGCGGGGAACCAGGAGGGAGTGGCGGCTAGGCACCCATGTACGCACAACCACCTTATGGTGGTAAGAAGTTTGTCACCCTGCCCAGGTCCCTCGGCCTTTCCTGGAATCCGCTAGAGCAATTCTAGTTGCTTATATTAAGGAATTAAGGCCTCTGGGGGTCCGTGGGGCAAAATGCGGGAACGAGAAGGGCGTGGCGGGTAGGCACCCATGTACGCACAACCACCTCATGGTGGTAAGAAGTTTGACACCCGGCCCAGGTCCCTCGGCCCTTCTTGGGATCCGCTAGAGCAATTCTATGTGCTTATATTAAGGAATTAAGGCCTCTTGGGGTCCGTGGGGCAAAATGCGGGGAACCAGGAAGGCGTGGCGGGTAGGCACCCAAGTACGCACAACCACCACATGGTGGTAAGAAGTTTGACACCCGGCCCAGGTCCCTCGGCCCATCCTGGAATCCGCTGGAGCAATTCTTGGTGCTTATATTAAGGAATTAAAGCTTCTGGTGGTTCGTGGGGCAAAATGCGGGGAACCAGGAGGGCGTGGCGGGTAGACACCCATGTACGCAAAACCACCTCATGGTGGTAAGAAGTTTGACACCCGGCCCAGGTCGCTCGGCCCTTCCTGGAATCCGCTAGAGCAATTCAAGGTGCTTATATTAAGGAATTAAGGCTTCTGGGGGTCCGTGGGGCAAAATGCGGGGAACCAGGAAGGCGTGGCGGGTAGACACCAATGTACGTACAACCACCTCATGGTGGTAAGAAGTTTGACACCCGGCCCAGGTCCCTCGGCCTTTCCTGGAATCCGCTAGAGCAATTCTTGGTGCTTATATTAAGGAATTAAGGCCTCTGGGGGTCCGTGGGGCAAAATGCGAGGAACCAGGAGGGCGTGGCGGATAGGCACCCATGTACGCACAACCACCTCATGGTGGTAAGTACTTTGATACCTGGCCCAGGTCCCTCGGGCCTACCTGAAATCCGCTAGAGCAATTCTAGGTGCTTATATTAAGGAATTAAGGCTTCTGGGGGTCCGTGGGGCAAAATGCAGGGAACGAGGGGGGCGTGGCGGGTAGGCACCCATGTACGCACAACCACCTCGTGGTGGTAAGAAGTTTGACACCCGGCCCAGGTCCTTCGACCTTTCTTGGGATCCGCTAGAGCAACTCTATGTGCTTATATTAAGGAATTAAGGCCTCTGGGGGTCCGTGGGGCAAAATGCGGGGAACCAGAAAAACGTGGCGGGTAGGCACCCAAGTACGCACAACCACCACATGGTGGTAAGAAGTTTGACACCCGGCCCAGGTCCCTCGGCCCATCCTGGAATCCGCTGGAGCAATTCTTGGTGCTTATATTAAGGAATTAAAGCTTCTGGTGGTTCGTGGGGCAAAATGCGGGGAACCAGGAGGGCGTGGCGGGTAGACACCCATGTACGCACAACCACCTCATTGTGGTAAGTAGTTTGATACCCGGCCCTGGTCCCTCGGCCCTTCGTGGAATCCGCTAGAGCAAATCTTGGTGCTTATATTAACGAATTAAAGCTTCTGGTGGTTCGTGGGGCAATATGCGGGGAACCAAGACGGCGTGGCGGGTAGGCACCCATGTACACACAACCACCTCATGGTGGTAAGAAGTTTGTCACCCGGCCCAGGTCCCTCGGCCCTTCCTGGAATCCGCTAGAGCAATTCTAGGTGCTTATATTAAGGAATTAAGGCCTCTGGGGCTCCGTGGGGCAAAATGCGGGGAACCAGGAAGGCGTGGCGGGTAGACACCCATGTACGCACTACCACCTCATGGTGGTAAGTAGTTTGATACCCGGCCCAGGTCCCTCGGCCCTTCCTGGAATCCGCTAGAACAATTCTAGTTGCTTATATTAAGGAATAAAGGCCTCTTGGCGTCCGTGGGGCAAAATGCGGGGAACCAGGAAGGCGTGGCGGGTAGACACCCATCTACGCACAACCACCTCATGGTGGTAAGTAGTTTGATACCCGTCCCTGGTCCCTCGGCCCTTCCTGGAATCCGCTAGAACAATTCTAGTTGCTTATATTAAGGAATTAAAGCCTCTTGCGGTCCGTGGGTCAAAATGCGGGGAACCAGGATGGCGTGGCGGCTAGGCACCCATGTACGCACAACCACCTTATGGTGGTAAGAAGTTTGTCACCCGGCCCAGGTCCCTCGGCCCTTCCTGGAATCCGCTAGAGCAATTCTAGGTGCTTATATTAAGGAATTAAGGCATCTGGGGCTCCGTGGGGCAATATGCGGGGAACCAGGAGGGCGTGGCGGGTAGGCACCCATGTACGCACAACCACCTTATGGTGGTAAGAAGTTTGTCACCCTGCCCAGGTCCCTCGGCCCTTCCTGGAATCCGCTAGAGCAAATCTAGGTGCTTATATTAAAGAATTAAGGCCTCTTGGGTTCGGTGGTGCAAAATGCGGAAAACCAGGATGGCGTGGCGGGTCGGCACCCATGTACGCACAACCACCTCATGGTGGTAAGAAGTTTGACACCCGGCCCAAGTCCCTCGGCCCTTCCTGGAATCCGCTAGAACAATTCTAGGTGCTTATGTTCAGGAATTAAGGCCTCTGGGACTCCATGGGGCAAAATGCGGGGAACCAGGAAGGCGTGGCGGGTAGACACCCATGTACGTAAAACCACTTCATGATGGTAAGAAGTTTGACACCCGGCCCAGGTCCCTAGGCCTTTCCTGGAATCCGCTAGAGCAATTCCAGGTGCTTATATTAAGGAATTAAGGACTCTGGGGGTCCGTGGGGTAAAATGCGGGGAACCAGGATGGCGTGGCGGGTAGGCTCCCATGTACGCACAATCACCTCATGGTGGTAAGAAGTTTTACACCCGGCCCAGGTCCTTCAGCTCTTCCTGGAATCCGCTAGAGCAATTCTAGGAGCTTATATTAAGGAATTAAGGCTTTGGGGGTCCGTGGGGCAAAATGCGGGGAACGAGGGGGGTGTAGCGGGTAGGCACCCATGTACGCACAACCACCTCATGGTGGTAAGAAGTTTGACACCCGGCCCAGGTCCCTCGGCCCTTCTTGGGATCCGCTAAAGCAATTCTATGTGCTTATATTAAGGAATTAAGGCCTCAGGGGGTCCGTGGGGCAAAATGCGGGGAACCAGAAAAGCGTGGCGGGTAGGCTCCCAAGTACGCACAACTACCTCATGGTGGTAAGAAGTTTGACACCCGGCCCAGGTCCCTCGGCCCTTCGTGGAATCCGCTAGAGCAATTCTAGGTGCTTATATTAAGGAAATAAGGCCTCTGGGGGTCCGTGGGGCAAAATGCGGGGAACCAGGAGGGCTTGGCGGGTAGACACCCATGTACGCACAACCACCTCATGGTGGTAAGAAGTTTGATACCAGTCCCAGGTCCCTCGGCCCTTCCTGGAATCCGCTAGAACAATTCTAGTTGCTTATATTAAGGAATAAAGGCCTCTTGGGGTCCGTGGGGCAAAATGCGGGTAACCAGGAAGGCGTGGCGGGTAGACACCCATCTACGCACAACCACCTCATGGTGGTAAGTAGTTTGATACCCGGCCCTGGTCCCTCGGCCCTTCCTGGAATCCGCTAGAACAATTCTAGTTGCTTATATTAAGGAAAAAAGGCCTCTGGGGGTCCGTGGGTCAAAATGCGGGGAACCAGGAGGGCGTGGCGGGTAGGCTCCCATGTACGCACAATCACCTCATGGTGGTAAGAAGTTTGATACCAGTCCCAGGTCCCTCGGCCCTTCCTGGAATCCGCTAGAACAATTCTAGGAGCTTATATTAAGGAATTAAGGCCTCTTGGGGTCCGTGGGGCAAAATGCGGGTAACCAGGAAGGCGTGGCGGGTAGACACCCATCTACGCACAACCACCTCATGGTGGTAAGTAGTTTGATACCCGGCCCTGGTCCCTCGGCCCTTCCTGGAATCCGCTAGAACAATTCTAGTTGCTTATATTAAGGAATTAAAGCCTCTTGCGGTCCGTGGGTCAAAATGCGGGGAACCAGGAGGGCGTGGCGGCTAGGCACCCATGTACGTAAAACCACTTTATGATGGTAAGAAGTTTGACACCCGGCCCAGGTCCCTAGGCCTTTCCTGGAATCCGCTAGAGCAATTCCAGGTGCTTATATTAAGGAATTAAGGACTCTGGGGGTCCGTGGGGTAAAATGCGGGGAACCAGGAGGGCGTGGCGGGTAGGCTCCCATGTACGCACAATCACCTCATGGTGGTAAGAAGTTTTACACCCGGCCCAGGTCCTTCAGCTCTTCCTGGAATCCGCTAGAGCAATTCTAGGAGCTTATATTAAGGAATTAAGGCCTTTGGGGGTCCGTGGGGCAAAATGCGGGGAACGAGGGGGGTGTAGCGGGTAGGCACCCATGTACGCACAACCACCTCATGGTGGTAAGAAGTTTGACACCCGGCCCAGGTCACTCGGCCCTTCTTGGGATCCGCTAAAGCAATTCTATGTGCTTATATTAAGGAATTAAGGCCTCTGGAGGTCCGTGGGGCAAAATGCGGGGAACCAGAAAAGCGTGGCGGGTAGGCACCCATGTACGCACAACCACCTTATGGTGGTAAGAAGTTTGTCACCCGGCCCAGGTCCCTCGGCCTTTCCTGGAATCCGCTAGAGCAATTCTAGGTGCTTATATTAAGGAATTAAGGCCTCTGGGGGTCCGTGGGGCAAAATGCAGGGAACGAGGGGGGCGTGGCGGGTAGGCACCAATGTACGCACAACCACCACATGGTGGTAAAAAGTTTGACACCCGGCCCAGGTCACTCGGCCCTTCTTGGGATCCGCTAAAGCAATTCTATGTGCTTATATTAAGGAATTAAGGCCTCTGGAGGTCCGTGGGGCAAAATGCGGGGAACCAGAAAAGCGTGGCGGGTAGGCACCCAAGTACGCACAACCACCTCATGGTGGTAAGAAGTTTGACACCCGGCCCAGGTCCCTCGGCCATTCCTGGAATCCGCTAGAGCAAATCTAGGTGCTTATATTAAAGAATTAAGGCCTCTTGGGTTCGGTGGGGCAAAATGCGGAAAACCAGGAGGGCGTGGCGGGTCGGCACCCATGTATGCACAACCACCTCATGGTGGTAAGAAGTTTGACACCCGGCCCATGTCCCTAGGCCCTTCCTGGAATCCGCTAGAGCAATTCCAGGTGCTTATATTAAGGAATTAAGCCTCTTGGGGTCCGTGGGGCAAAATGCGGGGAACCAGGAAGGCGTGGCGGGTAGACACCCATCTACGCACAACCACCTCATGGTGGTAAGTAGTTTGATACCCGGCCCTGGTCCCTCGGCCCTTCCTGGAATCCGCTAGAACAATTCTAGTTGCTTATATTAAGGAATTAAAGCCTCTTGCGGTCCGTGGGTCAAAATGCGGGGAACCAGGATGGCGTGGCGGCTAGGCACCCATGTACGCACAACCACCTTATGGTGGTAAGAAGTTTGTCACCCGGCCCAGGTCCCTCGGCCCTTCCTGGAATCCGCTAGAGCAATTCTAGGTGCTTATATTAAGGAATTAAGGCATCTGGGGCTCCGTGGGGCAATATGCGGGGAACCAGGAGGGCGTGGCGGGTAGGCACCCATGTACGCACAACCACCTTATGGTGGTAAGAAGTTTGTCACCCTGCCCAGGTCCCTCGGCCCTTCCTGGAATCCGCTAGAGCAAATCTAGGTGCTTATATTAAAGAATTAAGGCCTCTTGGGTTCGGTGGTGCAAAATGCGGAAAACCAGGATGGCGTGGCGGGTCGGCACCCATGTACGCACAACCACCTCATGGTGGTAAGAAGTTTGACACCCGGCCCAAGTCCCTCGGCCCTTCCTGGAATCCGCTAGAACAATTCTAGGTGCTTATGTTCAGGAATTAAGGCCTCTGGGACTCCATGGGGCAAAATGCGGGGAACCAGGAAGGCGTGGCGGGTAGACACCCATGTACGTAAAACCACTTCATGATGGTAAGAAGTTTGACACCCGGCCCAGGTCCCTAGGCCTTTCCTGGAATCCGCTAGAGCAATTCCAGGTGCTTATATTAAGGAATTAAGGACTCTGGGGGTCCGTGGGGTAAAATGCGGGGAACCAGGATGGCGTGGCGGGTAGGCTCCCATGTACGCACAATCACCTCATGGTGGTAAGAAGTTTTACACCCGGCCCAGGTCCTTCAGCTCTTCCTGGAATCCGCTAGAGCAATTCTAGGAGCTTATATTAAGGAATTAAGGCTTTGGGGGTCCGTGGGGCAAAATGCGGGGAACGAGGGGGGTGTAGCGGGTAGGCACCCATGTACGCACAACCACCTCATGGTGGTAAGAAGTTTGACACCCGGCCCAGGTCCCTCGGCCCTTCTTGGGATCCGCTAAAGCAATTCTATGTGCTTATATTAAGGAATTAAGGCCTCAGGGGGTCCGTGGGGCAAAATGCGGGGAACCAGAAAAGCGTGGCGGGTAGGCTCCCAAGTACGCACAACTACCTCATGGTGGTAAGAAGTTTGACACCCGGCCCAGGTCCCTCGGCCCTTCGTGGAATCCGCTAGAGCAATTCTAGGTGCTTATATTAAGGAAATAAGGCCTCTGGGGGTCCGTGGGGCAAAATGCGGGGAACCAGGAGGGCTTGGCGGGTAGACACCCATGTACGCACAACCACCTCATGGTGGTAAGAAGTTTGATACCAGTCCCAGGTCCCTCGGCCCTTCCTGGAATCCGCTAGAACAATTCTAGTTGCTTATATTAAGGAATAAAGGCCTCTTGGGGTCCGTGGGGCAAAATGCGGGTAACCAGGAAGGCGTGGCGGGTAGACACCCATCTACGCACAACCACCTCATGGTGGTAAGTAGTTTGATACCCGGCCCTGGTCCCTCGGCCCTTCCTGGAATCCGCTAGAACAATTCTAGTTGCTTATATTAAGGAAAAAAGGCCTCTGGGGGTCCGTGGGTCAAAATGCGGGGAACCAGGAGGGCGTGGCGGCTAGGCACCCATGTACGTAAAACCACTTCATGATGGTAAGAAGTTTGACACCCGGCCCAGGTCCCTAGGCCTTTCCTGGAATCCGCTAGAGCAATTCCAGGTGCTTATATTAAGGAATTAAGGCCTCGGGGGCTCCGTGGGGTAAAATGCGGGGAACCAGGAGGGCGTGGCGGGTAGGCTCCCATGTACGCACAATCACCTCATGGTGGTAAGAAGTTTGATACCAGTCCCAGGTCCCTCGGCCCTTCCTGGAATCCGCTAGAACAATTCTAGGAGCTTATATTAAGGAATTAAGGCCTCTTGGGGTCCGTGGGGCAAAATGCGGGTAACTAGGAAGGCGTGGCGGGTAGACACCCATCTACGCACAACCACCTCATGGTGGTAAGTAGTTTGATACCCGGCCCTGGTCCCTCGGCCCTTCCTGGAATCCGCTAGAACAATTCTAGTTGCTTATATTAAGGAATTAAAGCCTCTTGCGGTCCGTGGGTCAAAATGCGGGGAACCAGGAGGGCGTGGCGGCTAGGCACCCATGTACGTAAAACCACTTTATGATGGTAAGAAGTTTGACACCCGGCCCAGGTCCCTAGGCCTTTCCTGGAATCCGCTAGAGCAATTCCAGGTGCTTATATTAAGGAATTAAGGACTCTGGGGGTCCGTGGGGTAAAATGCGGGGAACCAGGAGGGCGTGGCGGGTAGGCTCCCATGTACGCACAATCACCTCATGGTGGTAAGAAGTTTTACACCCGGCCCAGGTCCTTCAGCTCTTCCTGGAATCCGCTAGAGCAATTCTAGGAGCTTATATTAAGGAATTAAGGCCTTTGGGGGTCCGTGGGGCAAAATGCGGGGAACGAGGGGGGTGTAGCGGGTAGGCACCCATGTACGCACAACCACCTCATGGTGGTAAGAAGTTTGACACCCGGCCCAGGTCACTCGGCCCTTCTTGGGATCCGCTAAAGCAATTCTATGTGCTTATATTAAGGAATTAAGGCCTCTGGAGGTCCGTGGGGCAAAATGCGGGGAACCAGAAAAGCGTGGCGGGTAGGCACCCATGTACGCACAACCACCTTATGGTGGTAAGAAGTTTGTCACCCGGCCCAGGTCCCTCGGCCTTTCCTGGAATCCGCTAGAGCAATTCTAGGTGCTTATATTAAGGAATTAAGGCCTCTGGGGGTCCGTGGGGCAAAATGCAGGGAACGAGGGGGGCGTGGCGGGTAGGCACCAATGTACGCACAACCACCACATGGTGGTAAAAAGTTTGACACCCGGCCCAGGTCACTCGGCCCTTCTTGGGATCCGCTAAAGCAATTCTATGTGCTTATATTAAGGAATTAAGGCCTCTGGAGGTCCGTGGGGCAAAATGCGGGGAACCAGAAAAACGTGGCGGGTAGGCACCCAAGTACGCACAACCACCTCATGGTGGTAAGAAGTTTGACACCCGGCCCAGGTCCCTCGGCCATTCCTGGAATCCGCTAGAGCAAATCTAGGTGCTTATATTAAAGAATTAAGGCCTCTTGGGTTCGGTGGGGCAAAATGCGGAAAACCAGGAGGGCGTGGCGGGTCGGCACCCATGTATGCACAACCACCTCATGGTGGTAAGAAGTTTGACACCCGGCCCATGTCCCTAGGCCCTTCCTGGAATCCGCTAGAGCAATTCCAGGTGCTTATATTAAGGAATTAAGCCTCTTGGGGTCCGTGGGGCAAAATGCGGGAAGCCAGGAGGGCGTGGCGGGTGGACAGCCATGTACGCACAACCACTTCATGGTGGTAAGAAGTTTGACAACCGGCCCAAATCCCTCGGCCCTTCCTGGAATCCGCTAGAACAATTCTAGGTGCTTATATTAAGGAATTAAGGCCTCTGGGGGTCCGTGGGGCAAAATGCGGGGAACCAGGAGGGCTTGGCGGGTAGCCACCCATGTACGCACAACCACCTCATGGTGGTAAGAAGTTTGACACCCGGTCTAGGTCCCTCGGCCCTTCCTGGAATCCGCTAGAACAATTCTAGGTGCTTATGTTCAGGAATTAAGGCCTCTGGGACTCCATGGGGCAAAATGCGGGGAACCAGGAAGGCGTGGCGGGTAGGCACCCATGTACGTAAAACCACTTCATGATGGTAAGAAGTTTGACACCTGGCCCAGGTCCCTAGGCCTTTCCTGGAATCCGCTAGAGCAATTCCAGGTGCTTATATTAAGGAATTAAGGACTCTGGGGGTCCGTGGGGTAAAATGCGGGGAACCAGGAGGGCGTGGCGGGTAGGCTCCCATGTACGCACAATCACCTCATGGTGGTAAGAAGTTTTACACCCGGCCCAGGTCCTTCAGCTCTTCCTGGAATCCGCTAGAGCAATTCTAGGAGCTTATATTAAGGAATTAAGGCTTTGGGGGTCCGTGGGGCAAAATGCGGGGAACGAGGGGGGTGTAGCGGGTAGGCACCCATGTACGCACAACCACCTCATGGTGGTAAGAAGTTTGACACCCGGCCCAGGTCCCTCGGCCCTTCTTGGGATCCGCTAAAGCAATTCTATGTGCTTATATTAAGGAATTAAGGCCTCAGGGGGTCCGTGGGGCAAAATGCGGGGAACCAGAAAAGCGTGGCGGGTAGGCTCCCAAGTACGCACAACTACCTCATGGTGGTAAGAAGTTTGACACCCGGCCCAGGTCCCTCGGCCCTTCGTGGAATCCGCTAGAGCAATTCCAGGTGCTTATATTAAGGAAATAAGGCCTCTGGGGGTCCGTGGGGCAAAATGCGGGGAACCAGGAGGGCTTGGCGGGTAGCCACCCATGTACGCACAACCACCTCATGGTGGTAAGAAGTTTGACACCCGGTCCAGGTCCCTCGGCCCTTCTTGGGATCCGCTAGAGCAATTCTATGTGCTTATATTAAGGAATTAAGGCCTCTGGGGGTCCATGGGGCAAAATGCGGGGAACCAGAAAAGCGTGGCGGGTAGGCACCCATGTACGCACAACCACCTCATGGTGGTAAGAAGTTTGACACCCGGCCCAGGTCCCTCGGCCCTTCGTGGAATCCGCTAGAGCAATTCCAGGTGCTTATATTAAGGAAAAAAGGCCTCTGGGGGTCCGTGGGGCAAAATGCGGGGAACCAGGAGGGCGTGGCGGTTAGGCACCCATGTACGCACAACCACCTCATGGTGGTAAGAAGTTTGTCACCCGGCCCAGGTCCCTCGGCCCTTCCTGGAATCCGCTAGAGCAATTCTAGGTGCTTATATTAAGGAATTAAGGCCTCGGGGGCTCCGTGGGGCAAAATGCGGGGAACCAGGAAGGCGTGGCGGGTAGACACCCATGTACGCACCACCACCTCATGGTGGTAAGTAGTTTGATACCAGTCCCAGGTCCCTCGGCCCTTCCTGGAATCCGCTAGAACAATTCTAGTTGCTTATATTAAGGAATAAAGGCCTCTTGGGGTCCGTGGGGCAAAATGCGGGTAACCAGGAAGGCGTGGCGGGTAGACACCCATCTACGCACAACCACCTCATGGTGGTAAGTAGTTTGATACCCGGCCCTGGTCCCTCGGCCCTTCCTGGAATCCGCTAGAACAATTCTAGTTGCTTATATTAAGGAATTAAAGCCTCTTGCGGTCCGTGGGTCAAAATGCGGGGAACCAGGAGGGCGTGGCGGCTAGGCACCCATGTACGTAAAACCACTTCATGATGGTAAGAAGTTTGACACCCGGCCCAGGTCCCTAGGCCTTTCCTGGAATCCGCTAGAGCAATTCCAGGTGCTTATATTAAGGAATTAAGGACTCTGGGGGTCCGTGGGGTAAAATGCGGGGAACCAGGAGGGCGTGGCGGGTAGGCTCCCATGTACGCACAATCACCTCATGGTGGTAAGAAGTTTTACACC
The DNA here is from genome assembly GCA_963930725.1 of Candelabrum cocksii. NCBI lineage: Eukaryota > Metazoa > Cnidaria > Hydrozoa > Anthoathecata > Candelabridae > Candelabrum > Candelabrum cocksii. The sequence goes on along the minus strand of OZ005676.1, from coordinate 5,625,515 downwards.
CGGCCCAGGTCCTTCAGCTCTTCCTGGAATCCGCTAGAGCAATTCTAGGAGCTTATATTAAGGAATTAAGGCCTTTGGGGGTCCGTGGGGCAAAATGCGGGGAACGAGGGGGGTGTAGCGGGTAGGCACCCATGTACGCACAACCACCTCATGGTGGTAAGAAGTTTGACACCCGGCCCAGGTCACTCGGCCCTTCTTGGGATCCGCTAAAGCAATTCTATGTGCTTATATTAAGGAATTAAGGCCTCTGGAGGTCCGTGGGGCAAAATGCGGGGAACCAGAAAAGCGTGGCGGGTAGGCACCCAAGTACGCACAACCACCTCATGGTGGTAAGAAGTTTGACACCCGGCCCAGGTCCCTCGGCCATTCCTGGAATCCGCTAGAGCAAATCTAGGTGCTTATATTAAAGAATTAAGGCCTCTTGGGTTCGGTGGGGCAAAATGCGGAAAACCAGGAGGGCGTGGCGGGTCGGCACCCATGTATGCACAACCACCTCATGGTGGTAAGAAGTTTGACACCCGGCCCATGTCCCTAGGCCCTTCCTGGAATCCGCTAGAGCAATTCCAGGTGCTTATATTAAGGAATTAAGCCTCTTGGGGTCTGTGGGGCAAAATGCGGGAAGCCAGGAGGGCGTGGCGGGTGGACAGCCATGTACGCACAACCACCTCATGGTGGTAAGAAGTTTGACAACCGGCCCAAATCCCTCGGCCCTTCCTGGAATCCGCTAGAACAATTCTAGGTGCTTATATTAAGGAATTAAGGCCTCTGGGGGTCCGTGGGGCAAAATGCGGGGAACCAGGAGGGCTTGGCGGGTAGCCACCCATGTACGCACAACCACCTCATGGTGGTAAGAAGTTTGACACCCGGTCTAGGTCCCTCGGCCCTTCTTGGGATCCGCTAGAGCAATTCTATGTGCTTATATTAAGGAATTAAGGCCTCTGGGGGTCCATGGGGCAAAATGCGGGGAACCAGAAAAGCGTGGCGGGTAGGCACCCATGTACGCACAACCACCTCATGGTGGTAAGAAGTTTGACACCCGGCCCAGGTCCCTCGGCCCTTCGTGGAATCCGCTAGAGCAATTCCAGGTGCTTATATTAAGGAAAAAAGGCCTCTGGGGGTCCGTGGGGCAAAATGCGGGGAACCAGGAGGGCGTGGCGGGTAGGCACCCATGTACGCACAACCACCTCATGGTGGTAAGAAGTTTGTCACCCGGCCCAGGTCCCTCGGCCCTTCCTGGAATCCGCTAGAGCAATTCTAGGTGCTTATATTAAGGAATTAAGGCCTCGGGGGCTCCGTGGGGCAAAATGCGGGGAACCAGGAAGGCGTGGCGGGTAGACACCCATGTATGCACCACCACCTCATGGTGGTAAGTAGTTTGATACCAGTCCCAGGTCCCTCGGCCCTTCCTGGAATCCGCTAGAACAATTCTAGTTGCTTATATTAAGGAATAAAGGCCTCTTGGGGTCCGTGGGGCAAAATGCGGGGAACCAGAAAAGCGTGGCGGGTAGACACCCATCTACGCACAACCACCTCATGGTGGTAAGTAGTTTGATACCCGGCCCTGGTCCCTCGGCCCTTCCTGGAATCCGCTAGAACAATTCTAGTTGCTTATATTAAGGAATTAAAGCCTCTTGCGATCCGTGGGTCAAAATGCGGGGAACCAGGAGGGAGTGGCGGCTAGGCACCCATGTACGCACAACCACCTTATGGTGGTAAGAAGTTTGTCACCCTGCCCAGGTCCCTCGGCCTTTCCTGGAATCCGCTAGAGCAATTCTAGGTGCTTATATTAAGGAATTAAGGCCTCTGGGGGTCCGTGGGGCAAAATGCGGGAACGAGAAGGGCGTGGCGGGTAGGCACCCATGTACGCACAACCACCTCATGGTGGTAAGAAGTATGACACCCGGCCCAGGTCCCTCGGCCCTTCTTGGGATCCGCTAGAGCAATTCTATGTGCTTATATTAAGGAATTAAGGCCTCTTGGGGTCCGTGGGGCAAAATGCGGGGAACCAGGAAGGCGTGGCGGCTAGGCACCCATGTACGTACAACCACCTCATGGTGGTAAAAAGTTTGACACCCGGCCCAGGTCCCTAGGCCTTTCCTGTAATCCGCTAGAGCAATTCCAGGTGCTTATATTAAGGAATTAATGACTCTGGGGGTCCGTGGGGTAAAATGCGGGGAACCAGAAGGGCGTGGCGGGTAGACACCCATGTACGCACAACCACCTCATGGTGGTAAGAAGTTTGACACCCGGCCCAGGTCCCTCGGCCCTTCGTGGAATCCGCTAGAGCAATTCCAGGTGCTTATATTAAGGAAATAAGGCCTCTGGGGGTCCGTGGGGCAAAATGCGGGGAACCAGGAGGGCGTGGCGGGTAGGCACCCATGTACGCACAACCACCTCATGGTGGTAAGAAGTTTGTCACCCGGCCCAGGTCCCTCGGCCTTTCCTGGAATCCGCTAGAACAATTCTAGGTGCTTATATTAAGGAATAAAGGTTTCTGGGGGTCCTTGGTGCAAAATGCGGGGAACCAGGAGGGCGTGGCGGGTAGGCTCCCATGTACGCACAACCACCTCATGGTGGTAAGAAGTTTGACACCCGGCCCCGGTCCCTAGGCCCTTCCTGGAATCCGCTAGTGCAATTCCAGGTGCTTATATTAAGGAATTAAGGCCTCTGGGGGTCCGTGGGGCAAAATGAGGGGAACCAGGAAGACGTGGCGGGTAGACACCCATGTACGTACAACCACCTCATGGTGGTAAGAAGTTTGACACCCGGCCCAGGTCCCTCGGCCTTTCCTGGAATCCGCTAGAACAATTCTAGGTGCTTATATTAAAGAATAAAGGCTTCTGGTGGTCCGTGGTGCAAAATGCGGGGAACCAGGAGGGCGTGGCGGGTAAGAACCCATGTACGCACAACCACCTCATGGTGGTAAGAAGTTTGACACCCTGCCCAGGTCCTTCGGCCCATCCTGGAATCCGCTAGAGCAATTCTTGGTGCTTATATTAAGCAATTAGGGCCTCTGGGGGTCTGTGGGGCAAAATGCGGGGAACCAGAAAAGCGTGGCGGGTAGGCACCCAAGTACGCACAACCACCTCATGGTGGTAAGAAGTTTGACACCCGGCCCAGGTCCCTCGGCCCTTCCTGGAATCCGCTATAGCAAATCTAGGTGCTTATATTAAAGAATTAAGGCCTCCTTGGTTCGGTGAGGGAAAATACGGAAAACCAGGAGGGCGTGGCGGGTCGGCACCCATGTACGCACAACCACCTCATGGTGGTAAGAAGTTTTACACCCGGCCCAGGTCCCTCGGCCCTTCGTGGAATCCGCTAGAGCAATTCCAGGTGCTTATATTAAGGAATTAAGGCCTCTGGGGGTCCGTGGGGCAAAATGCGGGGAACCAGGAGGGCGTGGCGGGTAGGCACCAATGTACGCACAACCACCTCATGGTGGTAAAAAGTTTTACACCCGGCCCAGGTCCCTCGGCCCTTCCTGGAATCCGCTAGAGCAATTCTAGGTGCTTATATTAAGGAATTAAGGCCTCTGGGGGTCCGTGGGGCAAAATGCAGGGAACGAGGAGGGCGTGGCGGGTAGGCACCCATGTACGCACAACCACCTCATGGTGGTAAGAAGTTTGACACCCGGCCCAGGTCCCTCGGCCCTTCTTGGGATCCGCTAGAGCAATTCTATGTGCTTATGTTCAGGAATTAAGGCCTCTGGGGCTCCATGGGGCAAAATGCGGGGAACCAGGAAGGCGTGGCGGCTAGGCACCAATGTACGCACAATCACCTCATGGTGGTAAAAAGTTTTACACCCGGCCCAGGTCCCTCGGCCCTTCCTGGAATCCGCTAGAGCAATTCTAGGTGCTTATATTAAGGAATTAAGGCCTCTGGGGGTCCGTGGGGCAAAATGCAGGGAACGAGGAGGGCGTGGCGGGTAGGCACCCATGTACGCACAACCACCTCATGGTGGTAAGAAGTTTGACACCCGGCCCAGGTCCCTCGGCCCTTTTTGGGATCCGCTAGAGCAATTCTATGTGCTTATGTTCAGGAATTAAGGCCTCTGGGAATCCGTGGGGCAAAATGCGTGGAACCAGAAAAGCGTGGCGGGTAGGCACCCAAGTACGCACAACCACCTCATGGTGGTAAGAAGTTTGACACCCGGCCCAGGTCCCTCGGCCGTTCCTGGAATCCGCTAGAGCAAATCTAGGTGCTTATATTAAGGAATTAAAGCTTCTGGTGGTTCGTGGGGCAATATGCGGGGAACCAGGAGGGCGTGGCGGGTAGGCTCCCATGTACGCACAACCACCTCATGGTGGTAAGAAGTTTGACACCCTGCCCAGTTTCCTCGGCCCATCCTGCAAACCGCTAGAGCAATTCTTGGTGCTTAAATTAAGGATTTAAAGCCTCTGGGGGCCCGTGGGGCAAAATGCGGGGAACCAGGAGGGCGTGGCGGGTAGGCAACCATATACGCACAAACACCTCATGGTGGTAAGAAGTTTGTGACCTAGCCCAGGTCCCTCGGCCCTTCTTGGAATCCGCTAGAGCAATTCTAGGTGCTTATATTAAGGAATTAAGGCCTCTGGGGCCCTGTGGGGCAAAATTCGGGGAACCAGGAGGGCGTGGCGGGTAGACACCCATGTACGCACAACCACCTCATGGTGGTAAGTAGTTTGATACCCGCCTCTGGTCCCTCAGCCCTTCGTGGAATCCGCTAGAGCAATTCTTGGTGCCTATATTAAGGAATTAAGGCCTCTGGGGTTCCGTGGGGCAAAATGCGGGGAACTAGGAAGACGTGGCGGGTAGACACCCATGTACGCACAACCATCTCATGGTGGTAAGTAGTTTGACACCCGGCCCAGGTCCTTCAGCCCTACCTGGAATCCTCTAGAGCAAATCTAGGTGCTTATATTAAGGAATTAAGGCCTCTGGGGGTCCGTGGGGCAAAATGCAAGGAACCAGGAGGGCGTGGCGGGTAAGCACCCATGTACGCACAACCACCTCATGGTGGTAAGAAGTTTGTCACCCGGCCCAGGTCCCTCGGCCCTTCGTGGAATCCGCTAGAGCAATTCCAGGTGCTTATATTAAGGAATTAAGGACTCTGGGGCTCCGTGGGGTAAAATGCGGGGAACCAGGAGGGCGTGGCGGGTAGGCTCCCATGTACGCAAAACCACCTCATGGTGGTAAAAAGTTTTACACCCGGCCCAGGTCCCTCGGTCCCTCCTGGAATCCGCAAGACCAATTCTAGGTGCTTATATTAAAGAATAAAGGCTTCTGGGGGTCCGTGGTGCAAAATGCAGGGAACCAGGAGGGCGTGGCGGGTAGGCTCCCATGTACGCACAACCACCTCATGGTGGTAAGAAGTTTGACACCCGGCCCAGGTCCCTAGGACCTTCCTGGAATCCGCTAGTGCAATTCCAGGTGCTTATATTAAGGAATTAAGGCCTCTGGGGGTCCTTGGGGTAAAATGCGGGGAACCAGGCGGGCGTGGCGGGTAGACACCCATGTACGCACAACCACCTCATGGTGGTAAGAAGTTTGACACCCGGCCCAGGTCCCTCGGCCCTTCCTGGAATCCGCTAGAACAATTCTGGGTGCTTATATTAAAGAATAAAGGCTTCTGGGGGTCCGTGGTGCAAAATGCAGGGAACCAGGAGGGCGTGGCGGGTAGGCTCCCATGTACGCACAACCACCTTATGGTGGTAAGAAGTTTGACACCCTGCCCAGTTCCATCGGCCCATCCTGGAATCCGCTAGAGCAATTCTTGATGCTTAAATTAAGGATTTAAAGCCTCTGGGGGCCCGTGGGGCAAAATGCGGGAAACCAGGAGGGCGTGGCGGGTAGGCAACCATATACGCATAACCACCTCATGGTGGTAAGAGGTTTGTCACCTAGCCCAGGTCCCTCGGCCCTTCTTGGAATCCGCTAGAGCAATTCTAGGTGCTTATATTAAGGAATTAAGGCCTCTGGGGGTCCGTGGGGCAAAATGCAGGGAACGAGGAGGGCGTGGCGGGTAGGCACCCATGTACGCACAACCACCTCATGGTGGTAAGAAGTTTGACACCCGGCCCAGGTCCCTCGGCCCTTCTTGGGATCCGCTAGAGCAATTCTATGTGCTTATGTTCAGGAATTAAGGCCTCTGGGGCTCCATGGGGCAAAATGCGGGAAACCAGGAAGGCGTGGCGGCTAGGCACCAATGTACGCACAATCACCTCATGGTGGTAAAAAGTTTTACACCCGGCCCAGGTCCCTCGGCCCTTCCTGGAATCCGCTAGAGCAATTCTAGGTGCTTATATTAAGGAATTAAGGCCTCTGGGGGTCCGTGGGGCAAAATGCAGGGAACGAGGAGGGCGTGGCGGGTAGGCACCCATGTACGCACAACCACCTCATGGTGGTAAGAAGTTTGACACCCGGCCCAGGTCCCTCGGCCCTTCTTGGGATCCGCTAGAGCAATTCTATGTGCTTATGTTCAGGAATTAAGGCCTCTGGGAATCCGTGGGGCAAAATGCGTGGAACCTGAAAAGCGTGGCGGGTAGGCACCCAAGTACGCACAACCACCTCATGGTGGTAAGAAGTTTGACACCCGGCCCAGGTCCCTCGGCCGTTCCTGGAATCCGCTAGAGCAAATCTAGGTGCTTATATTAAGGAATTAAAGCTTCTGGTGGTTCGTGGGGCAATATGCGGGGAACCAGGAGGGCGTGGCGGGTAGGCTCCCATGTACGCACAACCACCTCATGGTGGTAAGAAGTTTGACACCCTGCCCAGTTTCCTCGGCCCATCCTGGAAACCGCTAGAGCAATTCTTGGTGCTTAAATTAAGGATTTAAAGCCTCTGGGGGCCCGTGGGGCAAAATGCGGGGAACCAGGAGGGCGTGGCGGGTAGGCAACCATATACGCACAAACACCTCATGGTGGTAAGAAGTTTGTGACCTAGCCCAGGTCCCTCGGCCCTTCTTGGAATCCGCTAGAGCAATTCTAGGTGCTTATATTAAGGAATTAAGGCCTCTGGGGCCCTGTGGGGCAAAATTCGGGGAACCAGGAGGGCGTGGCGGGTAGACACCCATGTACGCACAACCACCTCATGGTGGTAAGTAGTTTGATACCCGCCTCTGGTCCCTCAGCCCTTCGTGGAATCCGCTAGAGCAATTCTTGGTGCCTATATTAAGGAATTAAGGCCTCTGGGGTTCCGTGGGGCAAAATGCGGGGAACTAGGAAGACGTGGCGGGTAGGCACCCATGTACGCACAACCATCTCATGGTGGTAAGTAGTTTGACACCCGGCCCAGGTCCTTCAGCCCTACCTGGAATCCTCTAGAGCAAATCTAGGTGCTTATATTAAGGAATTAAGGCCTCTGGGGGTCCGTGGGGCAAAATGCAAGGAACCAGGAGGGCGTGGCGGGTAGGCACCCATGTACGCACAACCACCTCATGGTGGTAAGAAGTTTGTCACCCGGCCCAGGTCCCTCGGCCCTTCGTGAAATCCGCTAGAGCAATTCCAGGTGCTTATATTAAGGAATTAAGGACTCTGGGGCTCCGTGGGGTAAAATGCGGGGAACCAGGAGGGCGTGGCGGGTAGACTCCCATGTACACAAAATCACCTCATGGTGGTAAAAAGTTTTACACCCGGCCCAGGTCCCTCGGTCCCTCCTGGAATCCGCAAGACCAATTCTAGGTGCTTATATTAAAGAATAAAGGCTTCTGGGGGTCCGTGGTGCAAAATGCAGGGAACCAGGAGGGCGTGGCGGATAGGCTCCCATGTACGCACAACCACCTCATGGTGGTAAGAAGTTTGACACCCGGCCCAGGTCCCTAGGACCTTCCTGGAATCCGCTAGTGCAATTCCAGGTGCTTATATTAAGGAATTAAGGCCTCTGGGGGTCCGTGGGGTAAAATGCGGGGAACCAGGCGGGCGTGGCGGGTAGACACCCATGTACGCACAACGACCTCATGGTGGTAAGAAGTTTGACACCCGGCCCAGGTCCCTCGGCCCTTCCTGGAATCCGCTAGAACAATTCTGGGTGCTTATATTAAAGAGTAAAGGCTTCTGGGGGTCCGTGGTGCAATATGCAGGGAACCAAGAGGGCGTGGCGGGTAGGCTCCCATGTACGCACAACCACCTTATGGTGGTAAGAAGTTTGACACCCTGCCCAGTTCCATCGGCCCATCCTGGAATCCGCTAGAGCAATTCTTGATGCTTAAATTAAGGATTTAAAGCCTCTGGGGGCCCGTGGGGCAAAATGCGGGAAACCAGGAGGGCGTGGCGGGTAGGCAACCATATACGCATAACCACCTCATGGTGGTAAGAAGTTTGTCACCTAGCCCAGGTCCCTCGGCCCTTCTTGGAATCCGCTAGAGCAATTCTAGGTGCTTATATTAAGGAATTAAGGCCTCTGGGGCCCTGTGGGGAAAAATGCGGGGAACCAGGAGGGCGTGGCGGGTAGACACCCATGTACGCACAACTACCTCATGGTGGTAAGTAGTTTGATACCCGGCCCTGGTCCCTCGGCCCTTCGTGGAATCCGCTAGAGCAATTCTTGGTGCTTATATTAAGGAATTAAGGCCTCTGGGGTTCCGTGGGGTAAAATGCGGGGAACCAAGAAAGCGTAGCGGGTAGGCACCCATATACGCACAACCACCTCATGGTGGTAAGAAGTTTGACACCCGGCCCAGGTCCCTCGGCCCTTCTTGGGATCCGCTAGAGCAATTCTATGTACTTATATTAAGGAATTAAGGCCTCTGGGGGTCCATGGGGCAAAATGCGGGGAACCAGAAAAGCGTGGCGGGTAGGCACCCAAGTACGCACAACCACCTCATGGTGGTAAGAAGTTTGAAACCCGGCCCAGGTCCCTCGGCCCTTCCTGGAATCCGCTAGAGCAAATCTAGGTGCTTATATTAAAGAATTAAGGCCTCTTGGGTTCGGTGGTGCAAAATGCGGAAAACCAGGAGGGCGTGGCGGGTCGGCACCCATGTACGCAGAACCACCTCATGGTGGTAAGAAGTTTGACACCCGGCCCAAGTCCCTCGGCCCTTACTGGAATCCGCTAGAACAATTCTAGGTGCTTATGTTCAGGAATTAAGGCCTCTGGGACTCCATGGGGCAAAATGCGGAGAATCAGGAGGGCGTGGCGGGTAGGCACCCATGTACGTAAAACCACTTCATGATGGTAAGAACTTTGACACCCGGCCCAGGTCCCTAGGCCTTTCCTGGAATCCGCTAGAGCAATTCCAGGTGCTTATATTAAGGAATTAAGGACTCTGGGGGTCCGTGGGGTAAAATGCGGGGAACCAGGAGGGCGTGGCGGGTAGGCTCCCATGTACGCACAATCACCTCATGGTGGTAAGAAGTTTTACACCCGGCCCAGGTCCTTCAGCTCTTCCTGGAATCCGCTAGAGCAATTCTTGGTGCCTATATTAAGGAATTAAGGCCTCTGGGGTTCCGTGGGGCAAAATGCGGGGAACTAGGAAGACGTGGCGGGTAGACACCCATGTACGCACAACCATCTCATGGTGGTAAGTAGTTTGACACCCGGCCCAGGTCCTTCAGCCCTACCTGGAATCCTCTAGAGCAAATCTAGGTGCTTATATTAAGGAATTAAGGCCTCTGGGGGTCCGTGGGGCAAAATGCAAGGAACCAGGAGGGCGTGGCGGGTAGGCACCCATGTACGCACAACCACCTCATGGTGGTAAGAAGTTTGTCACCCGGCCCAGGTCCCTCGGCCCTTCGTGGAATCCGCTAGAGCAATTCCAGGTGCTTATATTAAGGAATTAAGGACTCTGGGGCTCCGTGGGGTAAAATGCGGGGAACCAGGAGGGCGTGGCGGGTAGGCTCCCATGTACGCAAAACCACCTCATGGTGGTAAAAAGTTTTACACCCGGCCCAGGTCCCTCGGTCCCTCCTGGAATCCGCAAGACCAATTCTAGGTGCTTATATTAAAGAATAAAGGCTTCTGGGGGTCCGTGGTGCAAAATGCAGGGAACCAGGAGGGCGTGGCGGGTAGGCTCCCATGTACGCACAACCACCTCATGGTGGTAAGAAGTTTGACACCCGGCCCAGGTCCCTAGGACCTTCCTGGAATCCGCTAGTGCAATTCCAGGTGCTTATATTAAGGAATTAAGGCCTCTGGGGGTCCTTGGGGTAAAATGCGGGGAACCAGGCGGGCGTGGCGGGTAGACACCCATGTACGCACAACCACCTCATGGTGGTAAGAAGTTTGACACCCGGCCCAGGTCCCTCGGCCCTTCCTGGAATCCGCTAGAACAATTCTGGGTACTTATATTAAAGAATAAAGGCTTCTGGGGGTCCGTGGTGCAATATGCAGGGAACGAAGAGGGCGTGGCGGGTAGGCTCCCATGTACGCACAACCACCTTATGGTGGTAAGAAGTTTGACACCCTGCCCAGTTCCATCGGCCCATCCTGGAATCCGCTAGAGCAATTCTTGATGCTTAAATTAAGGATTTAAAGCCTCTGGGGGCCCGTGGGGCAAAATGCGGGAAACCAGGAGGGCGTGGCGGGTAGGCAACCATATACGCATAACCACCTCATGGTGGTAAGAGGTTTGTCACCTAGCCCAGGTCCCTCGGCCCTTCTTGGAATCCGCTAGAGCAATTCTAGGTGCTTATATTAAGGAATTAAGGCCTCTGGGGGTCCGTGGGGCAAAATGCAGGGAACGAGGAGGGCGTGGCGGGTAGGCACCCATGTACGCACAACCACCTCATGGTGGTAAGAAGTTTGACACCCGGCCCAGGTCCCTCGGCCCTTCTTGGGATCCGCTAGAGCAATTCTATGTGCTTATGTTCAGGAATTAAGGCCTCTGGGGCTCCATGGGGCAAAATGCGGGAAACCAGGAAGGCGTGGCGGCTAGGCACCAATGTACGCACAATCACCTCATGGTGGTAAAAAGTTTTACACCCGGCCCAGGTCCCTCGGCCCTTCCTGGAATCCGCTAGAGCAATTCTAGGTGCTTATATTAAGGAATTAAGGCCTCTGGGGGTCCGTGGGGCAAAATGCAGGGAACGAGGAAGGCGTGGCGGGTAGGCACCCATGTACGCACAACCCCTCATGGTGGTAAGAAGTTTGACACCCGGCCCAGGTCCCTCGGCCCTTCTTGGGATCCGCTAGAGCAATTCTATGTGCTTATGTTCAGGAATTAAGGCCTCTGGGAATCCGTGGGGCAAAATGCGTGGAACCTGAAAAGCGTGGCGGGTAGGCACCCAAGTACGCACAACCACCTCATGGTGGTAAGAAGTTTGACACCCGGCCCAGGTCCCTCGGCCGTTCCTGGAATCCGCTAGAGCAAATCTAGGTGCTTATATTAAGGAATTAAAGCTTCTGGTGGTTCGTGGGGCAATATGCGGGGAACCAGGAGGGCGTGGCGGGTAGGCTCCCATGTACGCACAACCACCTCATGGTGGTAAGAAGTTTGACACCCTGCCCAGTTTCCTCGGCCCATCCTGGAAACCGCTAGAGCAATTCTTGGTGCTTAAATTAAGGATTTAAAGCCTCTGGGGGCCCGTGGGGCAAAATGCGGGGAACCAGGAGGGCGTGGCGGGTAGGCAACCATGTACGCACAACCACCTCATGGTGGTAAGAAGTTTGTCACCCGGCCCAGGTCCCTAGGACCTTCCTGGAATCCGCTAGTGCAATTCCAGGTGCTTATATTAAGGAATTAAGGCCTCTGGGGGTCCGTGGGGTAAAATGCGGGGAACCAGGCGGGCGTGGCGGGTAGACACCCATGTACGCACAACGACCTCATGGTGGTAAGAAGTTTGACACCCGGCCCAGGTCCCTCGGCCCTTCCTGGAATCCGCTAGAACAATTCTGGGTGCTTATATTAAAGAATAAAGGCTTCTGGGGGTCCGTGGTGCAATATGCAGGGAACCAAGAGGGCGTGGCGGGTAGGCTCCCATGTACGCACAACCACCTTATGGTGGTAAGAAGTTTGACACCCTGCCCAGTTCCATCGGCCCATCCTGGAATCCGCTAGAGCAATTCTTGATGCTTAAATTAAGGATTTAAAGCCTCTGGGGGCCCGTGGGGCAAAATGCGGGAAACCAGGAGGGCGTGGCGGGTAGGCAACCATATACGCATAACCACCACATGGTGGTAAGAAGTTTGTCACCTAGCCCAGGTCCCTCGGCCCTTCTTGGAATCCGCTAGAGCAATTCTAGGTGCTTATATTAAGGAATTAAGGCCTCTGGGGCCCTGTGGGGAAAAATGCGGGGAACCAGGAGGGCGTGGCGGGTAGACACCCATGTACGCACAACTACCTCATGGTGGTAAGTAGTTTGATACCCGGCCCTGGTCCCTCGGCCCTTCGTGGAATCCGCTAGAGCAATTCTTGGTGCTTATATTAAGGAATTAAGGCCTCTGGGGTTCCGTGGGGTAAAATGCGGGGAACCAAGAAAGCGTAGCGGGTAGGCACCCATATACGCACAACCACCTCATGGTGGTAAGAAGTTTGACACCCGGCCCAGGTCCCTCGGCCCTTCTTGGGATCCGCTAGAGCAATTCTATGTACTTATATTAAGGAATTAAGGCCTCTGGGGGTCCATGGGGCAAAATGCGGGGAACCAGAAAAGCGTGGCGGGTAGGCACCCAAGTACGCACAACCACCTCATGGTGGTAAGAAGTTTGAAACCCGGCCCAGGTCCCTCGGCCCTTCCTGGAATCCGCTAGAGCAAATCTAGGTGCTTATATTAAAGAATTAAGGCCTCTTGGGTTCGGTGGTGCAAAATGCGGAAAACCAGGAGGGCGTGGCGGGTCGGCACCCATGTACGCAGAACCACCTCATGGTGGTAAGAAGTTTGACACCCGGCCCAAGTCCCTCGGCCCTTACTGGAATCCGCTAGAACAATTCTAGGTGCTTATGTTCAGGAATTAAGGCCTCTGGGACTCCATGGGGCAAAATGCGGAGAATCAGGAGGGCGTGGCGGGTAGGCACCCATGTACGTAAAACCACTTCATGATGGTAAGAACTTTGACACCCGGCCCAGGTCCCTAGGCCTTTCCTGGAATCCGCTAGAGCAATTCCAGGTGCTTATATTAAGGAATTAAGGACTCTGGGGGTCCGTGGGGTAAAATGCGGGGAACCAGGAGGGCGTGGCGGGTAGGCTCCCATGTACGCACAATCACCTCATGGTGGTAAAAAGTTTTACACCCGGCCCAGGTCCTTCAGCTCTTCCTGGAATCCGCTAGAGCAATTCTAGGAGCTTATATTAAGGAATTAAGGCCTTTGGGGGTCCGTGGGGCAAAATGCGGGGAACGAGGGGGGTGTGGCGGGTAGGCACCCATGTACGCACAACTACCTCATGGTGGTAAGAAGTTTGACACCCGGCCCAGGTCCCTCGGCCCTTCTTGGGATCCGCTAGAGCAATTCTATGTGCTTATATTAAGGAATTAAGGCCTCTGGGGGTCCGTGGGGCAAAATGCGGGGAACCAGAAAAGCGTGGCGGGTAGGCACCCAAGTACGCACAACCACCTCATGGTGGTAAGAAGTTTGACACCCGGCCCAGGTCCCTCGGCCATTCCTGGAATCCGCTAGAGCAAATCTAGGTGCTTATATTAAAAAATTAAGGCTTCTTGGGTTCGGTGGGGCAAAATGCGGAAAACCAGGAGGGCGTGGCGGGTCGGCACCCATGTATGCACAACCACCTCATGGTGGTAAGAAGTTTGACACCCGGCCCAGGTCCCTAGGCCCTTCCTGGAATCCACTAGAGCAATTCCAGGTGCTTATATTAAGGAATTAAGGCCTCTGGGGGTCCGTGGGGTAAAATGCGGGGAACCAGGCGGGCGTGGCGGGTAGACACCCATGTACGCACAACCACCTCATGGTGGTAAGAAGTTTGACACCCGGCCCAGGTCCCTCGGCCCTTCCTGGAATCCGCTAGAGCAATTCCAAGTGCTTTTATTAAGGAATTAAGGCTTCTGGGTGTCCGTGGGGCAAAATGCGGGGAACCAGGAGGGCGTGGAGGGTAGGCGCCCATGTACGGACAACCACCTCATGGTGGTAAGAAGTTTGTCACCCAACCCAGGTCCCTCGGCCCTTCCTGGAATCCGCTAGAGCAATTCTAGGTGCTTATATTAAGGATTTAAGGCCTCTGGGGCTCCGTGGGGCAAAATGCGAGCAACCAGGAGGGCGTGGCGGGTAGACACCCATGTACGCACAACCACCTCATGGTGGTAAGTAGTTTGATACCCGGCTCTGGTCCCTCGGCCCTTCGTGGAATCCGCTAGAGCAAATCTAGGTGCTTATATTAAGGAATTAAGCCTCTTGGGGTCCGTGGGGCAAATTGCGGGAAGCCAGAAGGGCGTGGCGGGTAGACACCCATGTACGCACAACCACCTCATGGTGGTAAGTAGTTTGACACCCGGCCCAGGTCCCTCGGCCCTTCCTGGGATCTGCTTGAGCAATTCTATGTGCTTATATTAAGCAATTAGGACCTCTGGGAATCCGTGGGCGAAATGCGGGGAACCAGGCAGGCTTGGCGGGTAGGCACCCATGTACGCACAACCACCTCATGGTGGTAAGAAGTTTGACACCCGGCCCAGGTCCCTCTGACCTTACTGGGATCTGCTAGAGCAATTCTAGTTGTTTATATTAAGGAATTAAGGCCTCTGGGGCTCCGTGGGGCAAAATGCGGGGAACCAGGAGGGCGCGGCGGGTAGACACCCATGTACGCACAACCACCTTATGGTGGTAAAAAGTTTGACACCCTGCCCAGGTCCCTCTGACCTTACTGGGATCTGCTAGAGCAATTCTAGGTGCTTATATTAAGGAATTAAAGCCTCTGGGGCTCCGTGGGGCAAAATGCGGGGAACCAGGAGGGCGTGGCGGGTAGACACCCATGTACGCACAACCACCTCATGGTGGTAAGAAGTTTGACGCCCGGCCCAGGTCCCTCGGCCCTTCCTGGAATCCGCTAGAGCAATTCCAGGTGCTTATATTAAGGAATTAAGGACTCTGGGGGTCCGTGGGGTAAAATGCGGGGAACCAGGAGGGCGTGGCGGGTAGGCAACCATATACGCATAACCACCTCATGGTGGTAAGAAGTTTGTCACCTAGCCCAGGTCCCTCGGCCCTTCTTGGAATCCGCTAGAGCAATTCTAGGTGCTTATATTAAGCAATTAGGACCTCTGGGAATCCGTGGGCGAAATGCGGGGAACCAGGCAGGCTTGGCGGGTAGGCACCCATGTACGCACAACCACCTCATGGTGGTAAGAAGTTTGACACCCGGCCCAGGTCCCTCTGACCTTACTGGGATCTGCTAGAGCAATTCTAGTTGTTTATATTAAGGAATTAAGGCCTCTGGGGCTCCGTGGGGCAAAATGCGGGGAACCAGGAGGGCGCGGCGGGTAGACACCCATGTACGCACAACCACCTTATGGTGGTAAAAAGTTTGACACCCTGCCCAGGTCCCTCTGACCTTACTGGGATCTGCTAGAGCAATTCTAGGTGCTTATATTAAGGAATTAAAGCCTCTGGGGCTCCGTGGGGCAAAATGCGGGGAACCAGGAGGGCGTGGCGGGTAGACACCCATGTACGCACAACCACCTCATGGTGGTAAGAAGTTTGACGCCCGGCCCAGGTCCCTCGGCCCTTCCTGGAATCCGCTAGAGCAATTCCAGGTGCTTATATTAAGGAATTAAGGACTCTGGGGGTCCGTGGGGTAAAATGCGGGGAACCAGGAGGGCGTGGCGGGTAGGCAACCATATACGCATAACCACCTCATGGTGGTAAGAAGTTTGTCACCTAGCCCAGGTCCCTCGGCCCTTCTTGGAATCCGCTAGAGCAATTCTAGGTGCTTATATTAAGGAATTAAGGCCTCTGGGGCCCTGTGGGGCTAAATGCGGGGAACCAGGAGGGCGTGGCGGGTAGACACCCATGTACGCACAACCACCTCATGGTGGTAAGTAGTTTGATACCCGGCCCTGGTCCCTCGGCCCTTCGTGGAATCCGCTAGAGCAATTCTTGGTGCTTATATTAAGGAATTAAGGCCTCTGGGGTTCCGTGGGGTAAAATGCGGGGAACCAGGAAGGCGTGGCGGGTAGGCACCCATATACGCACAACCACCTCATG
Source organism: Candelabrum cocksii (assembly GCA_963930725.1). Lineage (NCBI taxonomy): Eukaryota > Metazoa > Cnidaria > Hydrozoa > Anthoathecata > Candelabridae > Candelabrum > Candelabrum cocksii. The sequence goes on along the minus strand of OZ005676.1, from coordinate 5,609,452 downwards.
GTGGTAAGAAGTTTTACACCCGGCCCAGGTCCTTCAGCTTTTCCTGGAATCCGCTAGAGCAATTCTAGGAGCTTATATTAAGGAATTAAGGCCTTTGGGGGTCCGTGGGGCAAAATGCGGGGAACGACGTGGGTGTGGCGGGTAGGCACCCATGTACGCACAACCACCTCATGGTGGTAAGAAGTTTGACACCCGGCCCAGGTCCCTTGGCCCTTCTTGGGATCCGCTAGAGCAATTCTATGTCCTTATATTAAGGAATTAAGGCCTCAGGGGGTCCGTGGGGCAAAATGCGGGGAACCAGAAAAGCGTGGCGGGTAGGCACCCAAGTACGCACAACCACCTCATGGTGGTAAGAAGTTTGAAACCCGGCCCAGGTCCCTCGGCCCTTCCTGGAATCCGCTAGAGCAAATCTAGGTGCTTATATTAAAGAATTAAGGCCTCTTGGGTTCGGTGGTGCAAAATGTGGAAAACCAGGAGGGCGTGGCGGGTCGGCACCCATGTACGCACAACCACCTCATGGTGGTAAGAAGTTTGACACCCGGCCCAAGTCCCTCGGCTCTTGCTGGAATCCGCTAGAACAATTCTAGGTGCTTATGTTCAGGAATTAAGGCCTCTGGGACTCCATGGGGCAAAATGCGGGGAACCAGGAATGCGTGGCGGGTAGGCACCCATGTACGTAAAACCACTTCATGATGGTAAGAAGTTTGACACCCGGCCCACGTCCCTCGGCCCTTCCTGGAATCCGCTAGAACAATTCTAGGTGCTTATATTAAAGTATAAAGGTTTCTGGGGGTCCGTGGTGCAAAATGCGGAAAACCAGAAGGGCGTGGCGGGTCGGCACCCATGTATGCACAACCACCTCATGGTGGTAAGAAGTTTGACACCCGGCCCAGGTCCCTAGGCCCTTCCTGGAATCCGCTAGAGCAATTCCAGGTGCTTATATTAAGGAATTAAGGCCTCTGGGGGACCGTGGGGTAAAATGCGGGGAACCAGGCGGGCGTGGCGGCTAGACACCCATGTACGCACAACCACCTCATGGTAGTAAGAAGTTTGTCACCCGGCCCAGGTCCCTCGGCCCTTCCTGGATTCCGCTAGAGCAATTCTAGGTGCTTATATTAAGGAATTAAGGCCTCTGGGGCTCCGTGGGGCAAAATGCGAGCAACCAGGAGGGCGTGGCGGGTAGACACCCATGTACGCAAAACCACCTCATGGTGGTAAAAAGTTTTACACCCGGCCCAGGTCCCTCGGTCCCTCCTGGAATCCGCAAGACCAATTCTAGGTGCTTATATTAAAGAATAAAGGCTTCTGGGGGTCCGTGGTGCAAAATGCAGGGAACCAGGAGGGCGTGGCGGGTAGGCTCCCATGTACGCACAACCACCTCATGGTGGTAAGAAGTTTGACACCCGGCCCAGGTCCCTAGGACCTTCCTGGAATCCGCTAGTGCAATTCCAGGTGCTTATATTAAGGAATTAAGGCCTCTGGGGGTCCGTGGGGTAAAATACGGGGAACCAGGCGGGCGTGGCGGGTAGACACCCATGTACGCACAACCACCTCATGGTGGTAAGAAGTTTGACACCCGGCCCAGGTCCCTAGGCCCTTCCTGGAATCCGCTAGAACAATTCTGGGTGCTTATATTAAAGAATAAAGGCTTCTGGGGGTCCGTGGTGCAAAATGCAGGGAACCAAGAGGGCGTGGCGGGTAGGCTCCCATGTACGCACAACCACCTTATGGTGGTAAGAAGTTTGACACCCTGCCCAGTTCCATCGGCCCATCCTGGAATCCGCTAGAGCACTTCTTGATGCTTAAATTAAGGATTTAAAGCCTCTGGAGGCCCGTGGGGCAAAATGCGGGAAACCAGGAGGGCGTGGCGGGTAGGCAACCATATACGCATAACCACCTCATGGTGGTAAGAAGTTTGTCACCTAGCCCAGGTCCCTCGGCCCTTCTTGGAATCCGCTAGAGCAATTCTAGGTGCTTATATTAAGGAATTAAGGCCTCTGGGGCCCTGTGGGGCAAAATGCGGGGAACCAGGAGGGCGTGGCGGGTAGACACCCATGTACGCACAACCACCTCTTGGTGGTAAGTAGTTTGATACCCGGCCCTGGTCCTTCAGCTCTTCGTGGAATCCGCTAGAGCAATTCTTGGTGCTTATATTAAGGAATTAAGGCCTCTGGGGTTCCGTGGGGTTAAATGCGGGGAACCAAGAAAGCGTAGCGGGTAGGCACCCATATACGCACAACCACCTCATGGTGGTAAGAAGTTTTACACCCGGCCCAGGTCCTTCAGCTCTTCCTGGAATCCGCTAGAGCAATTCTAGGAGCTTATATTAAGGAATTAAGGCCTTTGGGGGTCCGTGGGGCAAAATGCGGGGAACGAGGTGGGTGTGGCGGGTAGGCACCCATGTAGGCACAACCACCTCATGGTGGTAAGAAGTTTGACACCCGGCCCAAGTCCCTCGGCCCTTCCTGGAATCCGCTAGAACAATTCTAGGTGCTTATGTTCAGGAATTAAGGCCTCTGGGACTCCATGGGGCAAAATGCGGAGAACCAGGAAGGCGTAGCGGGTAGGCACCCATGTACGTAAAACCACTTCATGATGGTAAGAAGTTTGACACCCGGCCCACGTCCCTCGGCCCTTCCTGGAATCCGCTAGAACAATTCTAGGTGCTTATATTAAAGTATAAAGGTTTCTGGGGGTCCGTGGTGCAAAATGCGGGGAACCAGGAGGGCGTGGCGGGTAGGCACCCATGTACGTAAAACCACTTCATGATGGTAAGAACTTTGACACCCGGCCCAGATCCCTAGGCCTTTCCTGGAATCCGCTAGAGCAATTCCAGGTGCTTATATTAAGGAATTAAGGACTCTGGGGGTCCGTGGGGTAAAATGCGGGGAACCAGGAGGGCGTGGCGGGTAGGCTCCCATGTACGCACAATCACCTCATGGTGGTAAGAAGTTTTACACCCGGCCCAGGTCCTTCAGCTCTTCCTGGAATCCGCTAGAGCAATTCTAGGAGCTTATATTAAGGAATTAAGGCCTTTGGGGGTCCGTGGGGCAAAATGCGGGGAACGAGGGGGGTGTGGCGGGTAGGCACCCATGTACGCACAACCACCTCATGGTGGTAAGAAGTTTGACACCCGGCCCAGGTCCCTCGGCCCTTCTTGGTATCCGCTAGAGCAATTCTATGTGCTTATATTAAGGAATTAAGGCCTCTGGGGGTCCGTGGGGCAAAATGCGGGGAACCAGAAAAGCGTGGCGGGTAGGCACCCAAGTACGCACAACCACCTCATGGTGGTAAGAAGTTTGACACCCGGCCCAGGTCCCTCGGCCATTCCTGGAATCCGCTAGAGCAAATCTAGGTGCTTATATTAAAGAATTAAGGCCTCTTGGGTTCGGTGGGGCAAAATGCGGAAAACCAGAAGGGCGTGGCGGGTCGGCACCCATGTATGCACAACCACCTCATGGTGGTAAGAAGTTTGACACCCGGCCCAGGTCCCTAGGCCCTTCCTGGAATCCGCTAGAGCAATTCCAGGTGCTTATATTAAGGAATTAAGGCCTCTGGGGGACCGTGGGGTAAAATGCGGGGAACCAGGCGGGCGTGGCGGCTAGACACCCATGTACGCACAACCACCTCATGGTAGTAAGAAGTTTGTCACCCGGCCCAGGTCCCTCGGCCCTTCCTGGATTCCGCTAGAGCAATTCTAGGTGCTTATATTAAGGAATTAAGGCCTCTGGGGCTCCGTGGGGCAAAATGCGAGCAACCAGGAGGGCGTGGCGGGTAGACACCCATGTACGCAAAACCACCTCATGGTGGTAAAAAGTTTTACACCCGGCCCAGGTCCCTCGGTCCCTCCTGGAATCCGCAAGACCAATTCTAGGTGCTTATATTAAAGAATAAAGGCTTCTGGGGGTCCGTGGTGCAAAATGCAGGGAACCAGGAGGGCGTGGCGGGTAGGCTCCCATGTACGCACAACCACCTCATGGTGGTAAGAAGTTTGACACCCGGCCCAGGTCCCTAGGACCTTCCTGGAATCCGCTAGTGCAATTCCAGGTGCTTATATTAAGGAATTAAGGCCTCTGGGGGTCCGTGGGGTAAAATACGGGGAACCAGGCGGGCGTGGCGGGTAGACACCCATGTACGCACAACCACCTCATGGTGGTAAGAAGTTTGACACCCGGCCCAGGTCCCTAGGCCCTTCCTGGAATCCGCTAGAACAATTCTGGGTGCTTATATTAAAGAATAAAGGCTTCTGGGGGTCCGTGGTGCAAAATGCAGGGAACCAAGAGGGCGTGGCGGGTAGGCTCCCATGTACGCACAACCACCTTATGGTGGTAAGAAGTTTGACACCCTGCCCAGTTCCATCGGCCCATCCTGGAATCCGCTAGAGCACTTCTTGATGCTTAAATTAAGGATTTAAAGCCTCTGGAGGCCCGTGGGGCAAAATGCGGGAAACCAGGAGGGCGTGGCGGGTAGGCAACCATATACGCATAACCACCTCATGGTGGTAAGAAGTTTGTCACCTAGCCCAGGTCCCTCGGCCCTTCTTGGAATCCGCTAGAGCAATTCTAGGTGCTTATATTAAGGAATTAAGGCCTCTGGGGCCCTGTGGGGCAAAATGCGGGGAACCAGGAGGGCGTGGCGGGTAGACACCCATGTACGCACAACCACCTCTTGGTGGTAAGTAGTTTGATACCCGGCCCTGGTCCTTCAGCTCTTCGTGGAATCCGCTAGAGCAATTCTTGGTGCTTATATTAAGGAATTAAGGCCTCTGGGGTTCCGTGGGGTTAAATGCGGGGAACCAAGAAAGCGTAGCGGGTAGGCACCCATATACGCACAACCACCTCATGGTGGTAAGAAGTTTTACACCCGGCCCAGGTCCTTCAGCTCTTCCTGGAATCCGCTAGAGCAATTCTAGGAGCTTATATTAAGGAATTAAGGCCTTTGGGGGTCCGTGGGGCAAAATGCGGGGAACGAGGTGGGTGTGGCGGGTAGGCACCCATGTAGGCACAACCACCTCATGGTGGTAAGAAGTTTGACACCCGGCCCAAGTCCCTCGGTCCTTCCTGGAATCCGCTAGAACAATTCTAGGTGCTTATGTTCAGGAATTAAGGCCTCTGGGACTCCATGGGGCAAAATGCGGAGAACCAGGAAGGCGTAGCGGGTAGGCACCCATGTACGTAAAACCACTTCATGATGGTAAGAAGTTTGACACCCGGCCCACGTCCCTCGGCCCTTCCTGGAATCCGCTAGAACAATTCTAGGTGCTTATATTAAAGTATAAAGGTTTCTGGGGGTCCGTGGTGCAAAATGCGGGGAACCAGGAGGGCGTGGCGGGTAGGCACCCATGTACGTAAAACCACTTCATGATGGTAAGAACTTTGACACCCGGCCCAGATCCCTAGGCCTTTCCTGGAATCCGCTAGAGCAATTCCAGGTGCTTATATTAAGGAATTAAGGACTCTGGGGGTCCGTGGGGTAAAATGCGGGGAACCAGGAGGGCGTGGCGGGTAGGCTCCCATGTACGCACAATCACCTCATGGTGGTAAGAAGTTTTACACCCGGCCCAGGTCCTTCAGCTCTTCCTGGAATCCGCTAGAGCAATTCTAGGAGCTTATATTAAGGAATTAAGGCCTTTGGGGGTCCGTGGGGCAAAATGCGGGGAACGAGGGGGGTGTGGCGGGTAGGCACCCATGTACGCACAACCACCTCATGGTGGTAAGAAGTTTGACACCCGGCCCAGGTCCCTCGGCCCTTCTTGGTATCCGCTAGAGCAATTCTATGTGCTTATATTAAGGAATTAAGGCCTCTGGGGGTCCGTGGGGCAAAATGCGGGGAACCAGAAAAGCGTGGCGCGTAGGCACCCAAGTACGCACAACCACCTCATGGTGGTAAGAAGTTTGACACCCGGCCCAGGTCTCTCGGCCATTCCTGGAATCCGCTAGAGCAAATCTAGGTGCTTATATTAAAGAATTAAGGCCTCTTGGGTTCGGTGGGGCGAAATGCGGAAAACCAGGAGGGCGTGGCGGGTCGGCACCCATGTATGCACAACCACCTCATGGTGGTAAGAAGTTTGACACCCGGCCCAGGTCCCTAGGCCCTTCCTGGAATCCGCTAGAGCAATTCCAGGTGCTTATATTAAGGAATTAAGGCCTCTGGGGGTCCGTGGGGTAAAATGCGGGGAACCAAGCGGGCGTGGCGGGTAGACACCCATGTACGCACAACCACCTCATGGTGGTAAGTAGTTTGACACCCGGCCCAGGTCCCTCGGCCCATCCTGGGATCTGCTTGAGCAATTCTATGTGCTTATATTAAACAATTAGGACCTCTGGGAATCCGTGGGCGAAATGCGGGGAACCAGGCAGGCTTGGCGGGTAGGCACCCATGTACGCACAACCACCTCATGGTGGTAAGAAGTTTGACACCCTGCCCAGTTCCATCGGCCCATCCTGGAATCCGCTAGAGCAATTCTTGATGCTTAAATTAAGGATTTAAAGCCTCTGGGGGCCCGTGGGGCAAAATGCGGGAAACCAGGAGGGCGTGGCGGGTAGGCAACCATATACGCACAACCACATTATGGTGGTAAAAAGTTTGACACCCGGCCCAGGTCCCTCTGACCTTACTGGGATCTGCTAGAGCAATTCTAGGTGCTTATATTAAGGAATTAAGGCCTCTGGGGCTCCGTGGGGCAAAATGCGGGGAACCAGGAGGGCGTTGCGGGTAGACACCCATGTACGCACAACCACCTCATGGTGGTAAGAAGTTTGACGCCCGGCCCAGGTCCCTCGGCCCTTCCTGGAATCCGCTAGAGCAATTCCAGGTGATTATATTAAGGAATTAAGGCCTCTGGGGGTCCGTGGGGTAAAATGCGGGGAACCAGGAGGGCGTGGGGGGTAGGCACTCATGTACGCACAACCACTTCATGGTGGTAAGAAGTTTGATACCCGGCCCAGGTCCCTCGGCCCTTCCTGGAATCCGCTAGAGCAATTCTAGGAGCATATATTAAGGAATTAAGGCCTCTGGGGGTCCGTGGGGTAAAATGCGGGGAACCAGGCGGGCGTGGCGGGTAGACACCCATGTACGCACAACCACCTCATGGTGGTAAGAAGTTTGACACCCGGCCCAGGTCCCTAGGCCCTTCCTGGAATCCGCTAGAACAATTCTGGGTGCTTATATTAAAGAATAAAGGCTTCTGGGGTCCGTGGTGCAAAATTCAGGGAACCAGGAGGGCGTGGCGGGTAGGCTCCCATGTACGCACAACCACCTCATGGTGGTAAGAAGTTTGACACCCGGCCCAGGTCCCTCGGTCCCTCCTGGAATCCGCAAGACCAATTCTAGGTGCTTATATTAAAGAATAAAGGCTTCTGGGGGTCCGTGGTGCAAAATGCAGGGAACCAGGAGGGCGTGGCGGGTCGGCACCCATGTATGCACAACCACCTCATGGTGGTAAGAAGTTTGACACCCGGCCCAGGTCCTTAGGCCCTTCCTGGAATCCACTAGAGCAATTCCAGGTGCTTATATTAAGGAATTAAGGCCTCCGGGGGTCCGTGGGGTAAAATGCGGGGAACCAGGCGGGCGTGGCGGGTAGACACCCATGTACGCACAACCACCTCATGGTGGTAAGAAGTTTGACACCCGGCCCAGGTCCCTCGGCCCTTCCTGGAATCCGCTAGAGCAATTCCAAGTGCTTTTATTAAGGAATTAAGGCTTCTGGGTGTCCGTGGGGCAAAATGCGGGGAACCAGGAGGGCGTGGAGGGTAGGCGCCCATGTACGGACAACCACCTCATGGTGGTAAGAAGTTTGTCACCCAACCCAGGTCCCTCGGCCCTTCCTGGAATCCGCTAGAGCAATTCTAGGTGCTTATATTAAGGAATTAAGGCCTCTGGGGCTCCGTGGGGCAAAATGCGAGCAACCAGGAGGGCGTGGCGGGTAGACACCCATGTACGCACAACCACCTCATAGTGGTAAGTAGTTTGATACCCGGCTCTGGTCCCTCGGCCCTTCGTGGAATCCGCTAGAGCAAATCTAGGTGCTTATATTAAGGAATTAAGCCTCTTGGGGTCCGTGGGGCAAATTGCGGGAAGCCAGAAGGGCGTGGCGGGTAGACACCCATGTACGCACAACCACCTCATGGTGGTAAGTAGTTTGACACCCGGCCCAGGTCCCTCGGCCCTTCCTGGGATCTGCTTGAGCAATTCTATGTGCTTATATTAAGCAATTAGGACCTCTGGGAATCCGTGGGCGAAATGCGGGGAACCAGGCAGGCTTGGCGGGTAGGCACCCATGTACGCACAACCACCTCATGGTGGTAAGAAGTTTGACACCCGGCCCAGGTCCCTCTGACCTTACTGGGATCTGCTAGAGCAATTCTAGTTGTTTATATTAAGGAATTAAGGCCTCTGGGGCTCCGTGGGGCAAAATGCGGGGAACCAGGAGGGCGCGGCGGGTAGACACCCATGTACGCACAACCACCTTATGGTGGTAAAAAGTTTGACACCCTGCCCAGGTCCCTCTGACCTTACTGGGATCTGCTAGAGCAATTCTAGGTGCTTATATTAAGGAATTAAGGCCTCTGGGGCTCCGTGGGGCAAAATGCGGGGAACCAGGAGGGCGTGGCGGGTAGACACCCATGTACGCACAACCACCTCATGGTGGTAAGAAGTTTGACGCCCGGCCCAGGTCCCTCGGCCCTTCCTGGAATCCGCTAGAGCAATTCCAGGTGCTTATATTAAGGAATTAAGGACTCTGGGGGTCCGTGGGGTAAAATGCGGGGAACCAGGAGGGCGTGGCGGGTAGGCAACCATATACGCATAACCACCTCATGGTGGTAAGAAGTTTGTCACCTAGCCCAGGTCCCTCGGCCCTTCTTGGAATCCGCTAGAGCAATTCTAGGTGCTTATATTAAGGAATTAAGGCCTCTGGGGCCCTGTGGGGCTAAATGCGGGGAACCAGGAGGGCGTGGCGGGTAGACACCCATGTACGCACAACCACCTCATGGTGGTAAGTAGTTTGATACCCGGCCCTGGTCCCTCGGCCCTTCGTGGAATCCGCTAGAGCAATTCTTGGTGCTTATATTAAGGAATTAAGGCCTCTGGGGTTCCGTGGGGTAAAATGCGGGGAACCAGGAAGGCGTGGCGGGTAGGCACCCATATACGCACAACCACCTCATGGTGGTAAGAAGTTTTACACCCGGCCCAGGTCCTTCAGCTCTTCCTGGAATCCGCTAGAGCAATTCTAGGAGCTTATATTAAGGAATTAAGGCCTTTGGGGGTCCGTGGGGCAAAATGCGGGGAACGAGGTGGGTGTGGCGGGTAGGCACCCATGTACGCACAACCACCTCATGGTGGTAAGAAGTTTGACACCCGGCCCAGGTCCCTTGGCCCTTCTTGGGATCCGCTAGAGCAATTCTATGTCCTTATATTAAGGAATTAAGGCCTCAGGGGGTCCGTGGGGCAAAATGCGGGGAACCAGAAAAGCGTGGCGGGTAGGCACCCAAGTACGCACAACCACCTCATGGTGGTAAGAAGTTTGAAACCCGGCCCAGGTCCCTCGGCCCTTCCTGGAATCCGCTAGAGCAAATCTAGGTGCTTATATTAAAGAATTAAGGCCTCTTGGGTTCGGTGGTGCAAAATGCGGAAAACCAGGAGGGCGTGGCGGGTCGGCACCCATGTACGCACAACCACCTCATGGTGGTAAGAAGTTTGACACCCGGCCCAAGTCCCTCGGCTCTTGCTGGAATCCGCTAGAACAATTCTAGGTGCTTATGTTCAGGAATTAAGGCCTCTGGGACTCCATGGGGCAAAATGCGGGGAACCAGGAATGCGTGGCGGGTAGGCACCCATGTACGTAAAACCACTTCATGATGGTAAGAAGTTTGACACCCGGCCCACGTCCCTCGGCCCTTCCTGGAATCCGCTAGAACAATTCTAGGTGCTTATATTAAAGTATAAAGGTTTCTGGGGGTCCGTGGTGCAAAATGCGGGGAACCAGGAGGGCGTGGCGGGTAGGCACCCATGTACGTAAAACCACTTCATGATGGTAAGAAGTTTGACACCCGGCCCAGGTCCCTAGGCCTTTCCTGGAATCCGCTAGAGCAATTCCAGGTGCTTATACTAAGGAATTAAGGACTCTGGGGGTCCGTGGGGTAAAATGCGGGGAACCAGGAGGGCGTGGCGGGTAGGCTCCCATTTACGCACAATCACCTCATGGTGGTAAGAAGTTTTACACCCGGCCCAGGTCCTTCAGCTCTTCCTGGAATCCGCTAGAGCAATTCTAGGAGCTTATATTAAGGAATTAAGGCCTTTGGGGGTCCGTGGGGCAAAATGCGGGGAACGAGGGGGGTGTGGCGGGTAGGCACCCATGTACGCACAACCACCTCATGGTGGTAAGAAGTTTGACACCCGGCCCAGGTCCCTCGGCCCTTCTTGGGATCCGCTAGAGCAATTCTATGTGCTTATATTAAGGAATTAAGGCCTCTGGGGGTCCGTGGGGCAAAATGCGGGGAACCAGAAAAGCGTGGCGGGTAGGCACCCAAGTACGCACAACCACCTCATGGTGGTAAGAAGTTTGACACCCGGCCCAGGTCCCTCGGCCATTCCTGGAATCCGCTAGAGCAAATCTAGGTGCTTATATTAAAGAATTAAGGCCTCTTGGGTTCGGTGGGGCAAAATGCGGAAAACCAGAAGGGCGTGGCGGGTCGGCACCCATGTATGCACAACCACCTCATGGTGGTAAGAAGTTTGACACCCGGCCCAGGTCCCTAGGCCCTTCCTGGAATCCGCTAGAGCAATTCCAGGTGCTTATATTAAGGAATTAAGGCCTCTGGGGGACCGTGGGGTAAAATGCGGGGAACCAGGCGGGCGTGGCGGCTAGACACCCATGTACGCACAACCACCTCATGGTAGTAAGAAGTTTGTCACCCGGCCCAGGTCCCTCGGCCCTTCCTGGATTCCGCTAGAGCAATTCTAGGTGCTTATATTAAGGAATTAAGGCCTCTGGGGCTCCGTGGGGCAAAATGCGAGCAACCAGGAGGGCGTGGCGGGTAGACACCCATGTACGCAAAACCACCTCATGGTGGTAAAAAGTTTTACACCCGGCCCAGGTCCCTCGGTCCCTCCTGGAATCCGCAAGACCAATTCTAGGTGCTTATATTAAAGAATAAAGGCTTCTGGGGGTCCGTGGTGCAAAATGCAGGGAACCAGGAGGGCGTGGCGGGTAGGCTCCCATGTACGCACAACCACCTCATGGTGGTAAGAAGTTTGACACCCGGCCCAGGTCCCTAGGACCTTCCTGGAATCCGCTAGTGCAATTCCAGGTGCTTATATTAAGGAATTAAGGCCTCTGGGGGTCCGTGGGGTAAAATACGGGGAACCAGGCGGGCGTGGCGGGTAGACACCCATGTACGCACAACCACCTCATGGTGGTAAGAAGTTTGACACCCGGCCCAGGTCCCTAGGCCCTTCCTGGAATCCGCTAGAACAATTCTGGGTGCTTATATTAAAGAATAAAGGCTTCTGGGGGTCCGTGGTGCAAAATGCAGGGAACCAAGAGGGCGTGGCGGGTAGGCTCCCATGTACGCACAACCACCTTATGGTGGTAAGAAGTTTGACACCCTGCCCAGTTCCATCGGCCCATCCTGGAATCCGCTAGAGCACTTCTTGATGCTTAAATTAAGGATTTAAAGCCTCTGGAGGCCCGTGGGGCAAAATGCGGGAAACCAGGAGGGCGTGGCGGGTAGGCAACCATATACGCATAACCACCTCATGGTGGTAAGAAGTTTGTCACCTAGCCCAGGTCCCTCGGCCCTTCTTGGAATCCGCTAGAGCAATTCTAGGTGCTTATATTAAGGAATTAAGGCCTCTGGGGCCCTGTGGGGCAAAATGCGGGGAACCAGGAGGGCGTGGCGGGTAGACACCCATGTACGCACAACCACCTCTTGGTGGTAAGTAGTTTGATACCCGGCCCTGGTCCTTCAGCTCTTCGTGGAATCCGCTAGAGCAATTCTTGGTGCTTATATTAAGGAATTAAGGCCTCTGGGGTTCCGTGGGGTTAAATGCGGGGAACCAAGAAAGCGTAGCGGGTAGGCACCCATATACGCACAACCACCTCATGGTGGTAAGAAGTTTTACACCCGGCCCAGGTCCTTCAGCTCTTCCTGGAATCCGCTAGAGCAATTCTAGGAGCTTATATTAAGGAATTAAGGCCTTTGGGGGTCCGTGGGGCAAAATGCGGGGAACGAGGTGGGTGTGTCGGGTAGGCACCCATGTAGGCACAACCACCTCATGGTGGTAAGAAGTTTGACACCCGGCCCAAGTCCCTCGGCCCTTCCTGGAATCCGCTAGAACAATTCTAGGTGCTTATGTTCAGGAATTAAGGCCTCTGGGACTCCATGGGGCAAAATGCGGAGAACCAGGAAGGCGTAGCGGGTAGGCACCCATGTACGTAAAACCACTTCATGATGGTAAGAAGTTTGACACCCGGCCCACGTCCCTCGGCCCTTCCTGGAATCCGCTAGAACAATTCTAGGTGCTTATATTAAAGTATAAAGGTTTCTGGGGGTCCGTGGTGCAAAATGCGGGGAACCAGGAGGGCGTGGCGGGTAGGCACCCATGTACGTAAAACCACTTCATGATGGTAAGAACTTTGACACCCGGCCCAGATCCCTAGGCCTTTCCTGGAATCCGCTAGAGCAATTCCAGGTGCTTATATTAAGGAATTAAGGACTCTGGGGGTCCGTGGGGTAAAATGCGGGGAACCAGGAGGGCGTGGCGGGTAGGCTCCCATGTACGCACAATCACCTCATGGTGGTAAGAAGTTTTACACCCGGCCCAGGTCCTTCAGCTCTTCCTGGAATCCGCTAGAGCAATTCTAGGAGCTTATATTAAGGAATTAAGGCCTTTGGGGGTCCGTGGGGCAAAATGCGGGGAACGAGGGGGGTGTGGCGGGTAGGCACCCATGTACGCACAACCACCTCATGGTGGTAAGAAGTTTGACACCCGGCCCAGGTCCCTCGGCCCTTCTTGGTATCCGCTAGAGCAATTCTATGTGCTTATATTAAGGAATTAAGGCCTCTGGGGGTCCGTGGGGCAAAATGCGGGGAACCAGAAAAGCGTGGCGCGTAGGCACCCAAGTACGCACAACCACCTCATGGTGGTAAGAAGTTTGACACCCGGCCCAGGTCTCTCGGCCATTCCTGGAATCCGCTAGAGCAAATCTAGGTGCTTATATTAAAGAATTAAGGCCTCTTGGGTTCGGTGGGGCGAAATGCGGAAAACCAGGAGGGCGTGGCGGGTCGGCACCCATATATGCACAACCACCTCATGGTGGTAAGAAGTTTGACACCCGGCCCAGGTCCCTAGGCCCTTCCTGGAATCCGCTAGAGCAATTCCAGGTGCTTATATTAAGGAATTAAGGCCTCTGGGGGTCCGTGGGGTAAAATGCGGGGAACCAGGCGGGCGTGGCGGGTAGACACCCATGTACGCACAACCACCTCATGGTGGTAAGTAGTTTGACACCCGGCCCAGGTCCCTCGGCCCTTCCTGGGATCTGCTTGAGCAATTCTATGTGCTTATATTAAGCAATTAGGACCTCTGGGAATCCGTGGGCGAAATGCGGGGAACCAGGCAGGCTTGGCGGGTAGGCACCCATGTACGCACAACCACCTCATGGTGGTAAGAAGTTTGACACCCTGCCCAGTTCCATCGGCCCATCCTGGAATCCGCTAGAGCAATTCTTGATGCTTAAATTAAGGATTTAAAGCCTCTGGGGGCCCGTGGGGCAAAATGCGGGAAACCAGGAGGGCGTGGCGGGTAGGCAACCATATACGCACAACCACATTATGGTGGTAAAAAGTTTGACACCCGGCCCAGGTCCCTCTGACCTTACTGGGATCTGCTAGAGCAATTCTAGGTGCTTATATTAAGGAATTAAGGCCTCTGGGGCTCCGTGGGGCAAAATGCGGGGAACCAGGAGGGCGTTGCGGGTAGACACCCATGTACGCACAACCACCTCATGGTGGTAAGAAGTTTGACGCCCGGCCCAGGTCCCTCGGCCCTTCCTGGAATCCGCTAGAGCAATTCCAGGTGATTATATTAAGGAATTAAGGCCTCTGGGGGTCCGTGGGGTAAAATGCGGGGAACCAGGAGGGCGTGGGGGGTAGGCACTCATGTACGCACAACCACCTCATGGTGGTAAGAAGTTTGATACCCGGCCCAGGTCCCTCGGCCCTTCCTGGAATCCGCTAGAGCAATTCTAGGAGCATATATTAAGGAATTAAAGCCTCTGGGGGTCCGTGGGGTAAAATGCGGGGAACCAGGCGGGCGTGGCGGGTAGACACCCATGTACGCACAACCACCTCATGGTGGTAAGAAGTTTGACACCCGGCCCAGGTCCCTAGGCCCTTCCTGGAATCCGCTAGAACAATTCTGGGTGCTTATATTAAAGAATAAAGGCTTCTGGGGGTCCGTGGTGCAAAATTCAGGGAACCAGGAGGGCGTGGCGGGTAGGCTCCCATGTACGCACAACCACCTCATGGTGGTAAGAAGTTTGACACCCGGCCCAGGTCCCTCGGTCCCTCCTGGAATCCGCAAGACCAATTCTAGGTGCTTATATTAAAGAATAAAGGCTTCTGGGGGTCCGTGGTGCAAAATGCAGGGAACCAGGAGGGCGTGGCGGGTAGGCTCCCATGTACGCACAACCACCTCATGGTGGTAAGAAGTTTGACACCCGGCCCAGGTCCCTAGGACCTTCCTGGAATCCGCTAGTGCAATTCCAGGTGCTTATATTAAGGAATTAAGGCCTCTGGGGATCCGTGGGGTAAAATGCGGGGAACCAGGCGGGCGTGGCGGGTAGACACCCATGTACGCACAACCACCTCATGGTGGTAAGAAGTTTGACACCCGGCCCAGGTCCCTAGGCCCTTCCTGGAATCCGCTAGAACAATTCTGGGTGCTTATATTAAAGAATAAAGGCTTCTGGGGGTCCGTGGTGCAAAATGCAGGGAACCAAGAGGGCGTGGCGGGTAGGCTCCCATGTACGCACAACCACCGTATGGTGGTAAGAAGTTTGACACCCTGCCCAGTTCCATCGGCCCATCCTGGAATCCGCTAGAGCAATTCTTGATGCTTAAATTAAGGATTTAAAGCCTCTGGGGGCCCGTGGGGCAAAATGCGGGAAACCAGGAGGGCGTGGCGGGTAGGCAACCATATACGCATAACCACCTCATGGTGGTAAGAAGTTTGTCACCTAGCCCAGGTCCCTCGGCCCTTCTTGGAATCCGCTAGAGCAATTCTAGGTGCTTATATTAAGGAATTAAGGCCTCTGGGGCCCTGTGGGGCAAAATGCGGGGAACCAGGAGGGCGTGGCGGGTAGACACCCATGTACGCACAACCACCTCTTGGTGGTAAGTAGTTTGATACCCGGCCCTGGTCCTTCAGCTCTTCGTGGAATCCGCTAGAGCAATTCTTGGTGCTTATATTAAGGAATTAAGGCCTCTGGGGTTCCGTGGGGTAAAATGCGGGGAACCAAGAAAGCGTAGCGGGTAGGCACCCATATACGCACAACCACCTCATGGTGGTAAGAAGTTTTACACCCGGCCCAGGTCCTTCAGCTCATCCTGGAATCCGCTAGAGCAATTCTAGGAGCTTATATTAAGGAATTAAGGCCTTTGGGGGTCCGTGGGGCAAAATGCGGGGAACGAGTTGGGTGTGGCGGGTAGGCACCCATGTACGCACAACTACCTCATGGTGGTAAGAAGTTTGACACCCGGCCCAGGTCTCTCGGCCCTTCTTGGGATCCGCTAGAGCAATTCTATGTACTTATATTAAGGAATTAAGGCCTCTGGGGGTCCGTGGGGCAAAATGCGGGGAACCAGAAAAGCGTGGCGGGTAGGCACCCAAGTACGCACAACCACCTCATGGTGGTAAGAAGTTTGACACCCGGCCCAGGTCCCTCGGCCTTTCTTGGTATCCGCTAGAGCAATTCTATGTGCTTATATTAAGGAATTAAGGCCTCTGGGGGTTCGGTGGTGCAAAATGCGGAAAACCAGGAGGGCGTGGCGGGTCGGCACCCATGTACGCACAACCACCTCATGGTGGTAAGAAGTTTGACACCCGGCCCAGGTCCCTAGGACCTTCCTGGAATCCGCTAGTGCAATTCCAGGTGCTTATATTAAGGAATTAAGGCCTCTGGGGGTCCGTGGGGTAAAATGCGGGGAACCAGGCGGGCGTGGCGGGTAGACACCCATGTACGCACAACCACCTCATGGTGGTAAGAAGTTTGACACCCGGCCCAGATCCCTCGGCCCTTCCTGGAATCCGCTAGAACAATTCTGGGTGCTTATATTAAAGAATAAAGGCTTCTGGGGGTCCGTGTTGCAATATGCAGGGAACCAAGAGGGCGTGGCGGGTAGGCTCCCATGTACGCACAACCACCTTATGGTGGTAAGAAGTTTGACACCCTGCCCAGTTCCATCGGCCCATCCTGGAATCCGCTAGAGCAATTCTTGATGCTTAAATTAAGGATTTAAAGCCTCTGGGGGCCCGTGGGGCAAAATGCGGGAAACCAGGAGGGCGTGGCGGGTAGGCAACCATATACGCATAACCACCTCATGGTGGTAAGAAGTTTGTCACCTAGCCCAGGTCCCTCGGCCCTTCTTGGAATCCACTAGAGCAATTCTAGGTGCTTATATTAAGGAATTAAGGCCTCTGGGGCCCTGTGGGGCAAAATGCGGGGAACCAGGAGGGCGTGGCGGGTAGACACCCATGTACGCACAACCACCTCATGGTGGTAAGTAGTTTGATACCCGGCCCTGGTCCCTCGGCCCTTCGTGGAATCCGCTAGAGAAATTCTTGGTGCTTATATTAAGGAATTAAGGCCTCTGGGGTTCCGTGGGGTAAAATGCGGGGAACCAAGAAAGCGTAGCGGGTAGGCACCCATATACGCACAACCACCTCATGGTGGTAAGAAGTTTTACACCCGGCCCAGGTCCTTCAGCTCTTCCTGGAATCCGCTAGAGCAATTCTAGGAGCTTATATTAAGGAATTAAGGCCTTTGGGGGTCCGTGGGGCAAAATGCGGGGAACGAGGTGGGTGTGGCGGGTAGGCACCCATGTACGCACAACCACCTCATGGTGGTAAGAAGTTTGACACCCGGCCCAGGTCCCTCGGCCCTTCTTGGGATCCGCTAGAGCAATTCTATGTACTTATATTAAGGAATTAAGGCCTCTGGGGGTCCATGGGGCAAAATGCGGGGAACCAGAAAAGCGTGGCGGGTAGGCACCCAAGTACGCACAACCACCTCATGGTGGTAAGAAGTTTGAAACCCGGCCCAGGTCCCTCGGCCTTTCCTGGAATCCGCTAGAGCAAATCTAGGTGCTTATATTAAAGAATTAAGGCCTCTTGGGTTCGGTGGTGCAAAATGCGGAAAACCAGGAGGGCGTGGCGGGTCGGCACCCATGTACGCACAACCACCTCATGGTGGTAAGAAGTTTGACACCCGGCCCAGGTCCCTAGGACCTTCCTGGAATCCGCTAGTGCAATTCCAGGTGCTTATATTAAGGAATTAAGGCCTCTGGGGGTCCGTGGGGTAAAATGCGGGGAACCAGGCGGGCGTGGCGGGTAGACACCCATGTACGCACAACCACCTCATGGTGGTAAGAAGTTTGACACCCGGCCCAGGTCCCTCGGCCCTTCCTGGAATCCGCTAGAACAATTCTGGGTGCTTATATTAAAGAATAAAGGCTTCTGGGGGTCCGTGGTGCAATATGCAGGGAACCAAGAGGGCGTGGCGGGTAGGCTCCCATGTACGCACAACCACCTTATGGTGGTAAGAAGTTTGACACCCTGCCCAGTTCCATCGGCCCATCCTGGAATCCGCTAGAGCAATTCTTGATGCTTAAATTAAGGATTTAAAGCCTCTGGGGGCCCGTGGGGCAAAATGCGGGAAACCAGGAGGGCGTGGCGGGTAGGCAACCATATACGCATAACCACCTCATGGTGGTAAGAAGTTTGTCACCTAGCCCAGGTCCCTCGGCCTTTCTTGGAATCCGCTAGAGCAATTCTAGGTGCTTATATTAAGGAATTAAGGCCTCTGGGGCCCTGTGGGGCAAAATGCGGGGAACCAGGAGGGCGTGGCGGGTAGACACCCATGTACGCACAACCACCTCTTGGTGGTAAGTAGTTTGATACCCGGCCCTGGTCCTTCAGCTCTTCGTGGAATCCGCTAGAGCAATTCTTGGTGCTTATATTAAGGAATTAAGGCCTCTGGGGTTCCGTGGGGTAAAATGCGGGGAACCAAGAAAGCGAAGCGGGTAGGCACCCATATACGCACAACCACCTCATGGTGGTAAGAAGTTTTACACCCGGCCCAGGTCCTTCAGCTCATCCTGGAATCCGCTAGAGCAATTCTAGGAGCTTATATTAAGGAATTAAGGCCTTTGGGGGTCCGTGGGGCAAAATGCGGGGAACGAGTTGGGTGTGGCGGGTAGGCACCCATGTACGCACAACTACCTCATGGTGGTAAGAAGTTTGACACCCGGCCCAGGTCCCTCGGCCCTTCTTGGGATCCGCTAGAGCAATTCTATGTACTTATATTAAGGAATTAAGGCCTCTGGGGGTCCGTGGGGCAAAATGCGGGGAACCAGAAAAGCGTGGCGGGTAGGCACCCAAGTACGCACAACCACCTCATGGTGGTAAGAAGTTTGACACCCGGCCCAGGTCCCTCGGCCTTTCTTGGTATCCGCTAGAGCAATTCTATGTGCTTATATTAAGGAATTAAGGCCTCTGGGGGTTCGGTGGTGCAAAATGCGGAAAACCAGGAGGGCGTGGCGGGTCGGCACCCATGTACGCACAACCACCTCATGGTGGTAAGAAGTTTGACACCCGGCCCAGGTCCCTAGGACCTTCCTGGAATCCGCTAGTGCAATTCCAGGTGCTTATATTAAGGAATTAAGGCCTCTGGGGGTCCGTGGGGTAAAATGCGGGGAACCAGGCGGGCGTGGCGGGTAGACACCCATGTACGCACAACCACCTCATGGTGGTAAGAAGTTTGACACCCGGCCCAGATCCCTCGGCCCTTCCTGGAATCCGCTAGAACAATTCTGGGTGCTTATATTAAAGAATAAAGGCTTCTGGGGGTCCGTGTTGCAATATGCAGGGAACCAAGAGGGCGTGGCGGGTAGGCTCCCATGTACGCACAACCACCTTATGGTGGTAAGAAGTTTGACACCCTGCCCAGTTCCATCGGCCCATCCTGGAATCCGCTAGAGCAATTCTTGATGCTTAAATTAAGGATTTAAAGCCTCTGGGGGCCCGTGGGGCAAAATGCGGGAAACCAGGAGGGCGTGGCGGGTAGGCAACCATATACGCATAACCACCTCATGGTGGTAAGAAGTTTGTCACCTAGCCCAGGTCCCTCGGCCCTTCTTGGAATCCACTAGAGCAATTCTAGGTGCTTATATTAAGGAATTAAGGCCTCTGGGGCCCTGTGGGGCAAAATGCGGGGAACCAGGAGGGCGTGGCGGGTAGACACCCATGTACGCACAACCACCTCATGGTGGTAAGTAGTTTGATACCCGGCCCTGGTCCCTCGGCCCTTCGTGGAATCCGCTAGAGAAATTCTTGGTGCTTATATTAAGGAATTAAGGCCTCTGGGGTTCCGTGGGGTAAAATGCGGGGAACCAAGAAAGCGTAGCGGGTAGGCACCCATATACGCACAACCACCTCATGGTGGTAAGAAGTTTTACACCCGGCCCAGGTCCTTCAGCTCTTCCTGGAATCCGCTAGAGCAATTCTAGGAGCTTATATTAAGGAATTAAGGCCTTTGGGGGTCCGTGGGGCAAAATGCGGGGAACGAGGTGGGTGTGGCGGGTAGGCACCCATGTACGCACAACCACCTCATGGTGGTAAGAAGTTTGACACCCGGCCCAGGTCCCTCGGCCCTTCTTGGGATCCGCTAGAGCAATTCTATGTACTTATATTAAGGAATTAAGGCCTCTGGGGGTCCATGGGGCAAAATGCGGGGAACCAGAAAAGCGTGGCGGGTAGGCACCCAAGTACGCACAACCACCTCATGGTGGTAAGAAGTTTGAAACCCGGCCCAGGTCCCTCGGCCCTTCCTGGAATCCGCTAGAGCAAATCAAGGTGCTTATATTAAAGAATTAAGGCCTCTTGGGTTCGGTGGTGCAAAATGCGGAAAACCAGGAGGGCGTGGCGGGTCGGCACCCATGTACGCACAACCACCTCATGGTGGTAAGAAGTTTGACACCCGGCCCAGGTCCCTAGGACCTTCCTGGAATCCGCTAGTGCAATTCCAGGTGCTTATATTAAGGAATTAAGGCCTCTGGGGGTCCGTGGGGTAAAATGCGGGGAACCAGGCGGGCGTGGCGGGTAGACACCCATGTACGCACAACCACCTCATGGTGGTAAGAAGTTTGACACCCGGCCCAGGTCCCTCGGCCCTTCCTGGAATCCGCTAGAACAATTCTGGGTGCTTATATTAAAGAATAAAGGCTTCTGGGGGTCCGTGGTGCAATATGCAGGGAACCAAGAGGGCGTGGCGGGTAGGCTCCCATGTACGCACAACCACCTTATGGTGGTAAGAAGTTTGACACCCTGCCCAGTTCCATCGGCCCATCCTGGAATCCGCTAGAGCAATTCTTGATGCTTAAATTAAGGATTTAAAGCCTCTGGGGGCCCGTGGGGCAAAATGCGGGAAACCAGGAGGGCGTGGCGGGTAGGCAACCATATACGCATAACCACCTCATGGTGGTAAGAAGTTTGTCACCTAGCCCAGGTCCCTCGGCCCTTCTTGGAATCCGCTAGAGCAATTCTAGGTGCTTATATTAAGGAATTAAGGCCTCTGGGGCCCTGTGGGGCAAAATGCGGGGAACCAGGAGGGCGTGGCGGGTAGACACCCATGTACGCACAACCACCTCATGGTGGTAAGTAGTTTGATACCCGGCCCTGGTCCCTCGGCCTTTCGTGGAATCCGCTAGAGAAATTCTTGGTGCTTATATTAAGGAATTAAGGCCTCTGGGGTTCCGTGGGGTAAAATGCGGGGAACCAAGAAAGCGTAGCGGGTAGGCACCCATATACGCACAACCACCTCATGGTGGTAAGAAGTTTTACACCCGGCCCAGGTCCTTCAGCTCTTCCTGGAATCCGCTAGAGCAATTCTAGGAGCTTATATTAAGGAATTAAGGCCTTTGGGGGTCCGTGGGGCAAAATGCGGGGAACGAGGTGGGTGTGGCGGGTAGGCACCCATGTACGCACAACCACCTCATGGTGGTAAGAAGTTTGACACCCGGCCCAGGTCCCTCGGCCCTTCTTGGGATCCGCTAGAGCAATTCTATGTACTTATATTAAGGAATTAAGGCCTCTGGGGGTCCATGGGGCAAAATGCGGGGAACCAGAAAAGCGTGGCGGGTAGGCACCCAAGTACGCACAACCACCTCATGGTGGTAAGAAGTTTGAAACCCGGCCCAGGTCCCTCGGCCCTTCCTGGAATCCGCTAGAGCAAATCTAGGTGCTTATATTAAAGAATTAAGGCCTCTTGGGTTCGGTGGTGCAAAATGCGGAAAACCAGGAGGGCGTGGCGGGTCGGCACCCATGTACGCAGAACCACCTCATGGTGGTAAGAAGTTTGACACCCGGCCCAAGTCCCTCGGCCCTTACTGGAATCCGCTAGAACAATTCTAGGTGCTTATGTTCAGGAATTAAGGCCTCTGGGACTCCATGGGGCAAAATGCGGAGAACCAGGAAGGCGTGGCGGGTAGGCACCCATGTACGTAAAACCACTTCATGATGGTAAGAAGTTTGACACCCGGCCCACGTCCCTCGGCCCTTCCTGGAATCCGCTAGAACAATTCTAGGTGCTTATATTAAAGTATAAAGGTTTCTGGGGGTCCGTGGTGCAAAATGCGGGGAACCAGGAGGGCGTGGCGGGTAGGCACCCATGTACGTAAAACCACTTCATGATGGTAAGAACTTTGACACCCGGCCCAGGTCCCTAGGCCTTTCCTGGAATCCGCTAGAGCAATTCCAGGTGCTTATATTAAGGAATTAAGGACTCTGGGGGTCCGTGGGGTAAAATGCGGGGAACCAGGAGGGCGTGGCTGGTAGGCTCCCATGTACGCACAATCACCTCATGGTGGTAAGAAGTTTTACACCCGGCCCAGGTCCTTCAGCTCTTCCTGGAATCCGCTAGAGCAATTCTAGGAGCTTATATTAAGGAATTAAGGCCTTTGGGGGTCCGTGGGGCAAAATGCGGGGAACGAGGGGGGTGTGGCGGGTAGGCACCCATGTACGCACAACCACCTCATGGTGGTAAGAAGTTTGACACCCGGCCCAGGTCCCTCGGCCCTTCTTGGGATCCGCTAGAGCAATTCTATGTGCTTATATTAAGGAATTAAGGCCTCTGGGGGTCCGTGGGGCAAAATGCGGGGAACCAGAAAAGCGTGGCGGGTAGGCACCCATGTACGCACAACCACCTCATGGTAGTAAGAAGTTTGTCACCCGGCCCAGGTCCCTCGGCCCTTCCTGGATTCCGCTAGAGCAATTCTAGGTGCTTATATTAAGGAATTAAGGCCTCTGGGGCTCCGTGGGGCAAAATGCGAGCAACCAGGAGGGCGTGGCGGGTAGACACCCATGTACGCAAAACCACCTCATGGTGGTAAAAAGTTTTACACCCGGCCCAGGTCCCTCGGTCCCTCCTGGAATCCGCAAGACCAATTCTAGGTGCTTATATTAAAGAATAAAGGCTTCTGGGGGTCCGTGGTGCAAAATGCAGGGAACCAGGAGGGCGTGGCGGGTAGGCTCCCATGTACGCACAACCACCTCATGGTGGTAAGAAGTTTGACACCCGGCCCAGGTCCCTAGGACCTTCCTGGAATCCGCTAGTGCAATTCCAGGTGCTTATATTAAGGAATTAAGGCCTCTGGGGGTCCGTGGGGTAAAATACGGGGAACCAGGCGGGCGTGGCGGGTAGACACCCATGTACGCACAACCACCTCATGGTGGTAAGAAGTTTGACACCCGGCCCAGGTCCCTAGGCCCTTCCTGGAATCCGCTAGAACAATTCTGGGTGCTTATATTAAAGAATAAAGGCTTCTGGGGGTCCGTGGTGCAAAATGCAGGGAACCAAGAGGGCGTGGCGGGTAGGCTCCCATGTACGCACAACCACCTTATGGTGGTAAGAAGTTTGACACCCTGCCCAGTTCCATCGGCCCATCCTGGAATCCGCTAGAGCACTTCTTGATGCTTAAATTAAGGATTTAAAGCCTCTGGAGGCCCGTGGGGCAAAATGCGGGAAACCAGGAGGGCGTGGCGGGTAGGCAACCATATACGCATAACCACCTCATGGTGGTAAGAAGTTTGTCACCTAGCCCAGGTCCCTCGGCCCTTCTTGGAATCCGCTAGAGCAATTCTAGGTGCTTATATTAAGGAATTAAGGCCTCTGGGGCCCTGTGGGGCAAAATGCGGGGAACGAGGTGGGTGTGGCGGGTAGGCACCCATGTAGGCACAACCACCTCATGGTGGTAAGAAGTTTGACACCCGGCCCAAGTCCCTCGGCCCTTCCTGGAATCCGCTAGAACAATTCTAGGTGCTTATGTTCAGGAATTAAGGCCTCTGGGACTCCATGGGGCAAAATGCGGAGAACCAGGAAGGCGTAGCGGGTAGGCACCCATATACGCACAACCACTTCATGATGGTAAGAAGTTTGACACCCGGCCCACGTCCCTCGGCCCTTCCTGGAATCCGCTAGAGCAATTCTAGGAGCTTATATTAAGGAATTAAGGCCTTTGGGGGTCCGTGGGGCAAAATGCGGGGAACGAGGTGGGTGTGGCGGGTAGGCACCCATGTAGGCACAACCACCTCATGGTGGTAAGAAGTTTGACACCCGGCCCAAGTCCCTCGGCCCTTCCTGGAATCCGCTAGAACAATTCTAGGTGCTTATGTTCAGGAATTAAGGCCTCTGGGACTCCATGGGGCAAAATGCGGAGAACCAGGAAGGCGTAGCGGGTAGGCACCCATGTACGTAAAACCACTTCATGATGGTAAGAAGTTTGACACCCGGCCCACGTCCCTCGGCCCTTCCTGGAATCCGCTAGAACAATTCTAGGTGCTTATATTAAAGTATAAAGGTTTCTGGGGGTCCGTGGTGCAAAATGCGGGGAACCAGGAGGGCGTGGCGGGTAGGCACCCATGTACGTAAAACCACTTCATGATGGTAAGAACTTTGACACCCGGCCCAGATCCCTAGGCCTTTCCTGGAATCCGCTAGAGCAATTCCAGGTGCTTATATTAAGGAATTAAGGACTCTGGGGGTCCGTGGGGTAAAATGCGGGGAACCAGGAGGGCGTGGCGGGTAGGCTCCCATGTACGCACAATCACCTCATGGTGGTAAGAAGTTTTACACCCGGCCCAGGTCCTTCAGCTCTTCCTGGAATCCGCTAGAGCAATTCTAGGAGCTTATATTAAGGAATTAAGGCCTTTGGGGGTCCGTGGGGCAAAATGCGGGGAACGAGGGGGGTGTGGCGGGTAGGCACCCATGTACGCACAACCACCTCATGGTGGTAAGAAGTTTGACACCCGGCCCAGGTCCCTCGGCCCTTCTTGGTATCCGCTAGAGCAATTCTATGTGCTTATATTAAGGAATTAAGGCCTCTGGGGGTCCGTGGGGCAAAATGCGGGGAACCAGAAAAGCGTGGCGCGTAGGCACCCAAGTACGCACAACCACCTCATGGTGGTAAGAAGTTTGACACCCGGCCCAGGTCTCTCGGCCATTCCTGGAATCCGCTAGAGCAAATCTAGGTGCTTATATTAAAGAATTAAGGCCTCTTGGGTTCGGTGGGGCGAAATGCGGAAAACCAGGAGGGCGTGGCGGGTCGGCACCCATGTATGCACAACCACCTCATGGTGGTAAGAAGTTTGACACCCGGCCCAGGTCCCTAGGCCCTTCCTGGAATCCGCTAGAGCAATTCCAGGTGCTTATATTAAGGAATTAAGGCCTCTGGGGGTCCGTGGGGTAAAATGCGGGGAACCAAGCGGGCGTGGCGGGTAGACACCCATGTACGCACAACCACCTCATGGTGGTAAGTAGTTTGACACCCGGCCCAGGTCCCTCGGCCCATCCTGGGATCTGCTTGAGCAATTCTATGTGCTTATATTAAACAATTAGGACCTCTGGGAATCCGTGGGCGAAATGCGGGGAACCAGGCAGGCTTGGCGGGTAGGCACCCATGTACGCACAACCACCTCATGGTGGTAAGAAGTTTGACACCCTGCCCAGTTCCATCGGCCCATCCTGGAATCCGCTAGAGCAATTCTTGATGCTTAAATTAAGGATTTAAAGCCTCTGGGGGCCCGTGGGGCAAAATGCGGGAAACCAGGAGGGCGTGGCGGGTAGGCAACCATATACGCACAACCACATTATGGTGGTAAAAAGTTTGACACCCGGCCCAGGTCCCTCTGACCTTACTGGGATCTGCTAGAGCAATTCTAGGTGCTTATATTAAGGAATTAAGGCCTCTGGGGCTCCGTGGGGCAAAATGCGGGGAACCAGGAGGGCGTTGCGGGTAGACACCCATGTACGCACAACCACCTCATGGTGGTAAGAAGTTTGACGCCCGGCCCAGGTCCCTCGGCCCTTCCTGGAATCCGCTAGAGCAATTCCAGGTGATTATATTAAGGAATTAAGGCCTCTGGGGGTCCGTGGGGTAAAATGCGGGGAACCAGGAGGGCGTGGGGGGTAGGCACTCATGTACGCACAACCACCTCATGGTGGTAAGAAGTTTGATACCCGGCCCAGGTCCCTCGGCCCTTCCTGGAATCCGCTAGAGCAATTCTAGGAGCATATATTAAGGAATTAAGGCCTCTGGGGGTCCGTGGGGTAAAATGCGGGGAACCAGGCGGGCGTGGCGGGTAGACACCCATGTACGCACAACCACCTCATGGTGGTAAGAAGTTTGACACCCGGCCCAGGTCCCTAGGCCCTTCCTGGAATCCGCTAGAACAATTCTGGGTGCTTATATTAAAGAATAAAGGCTTCTGGGGTCCGTGGTGCAAAATTCAGGGAACCAGGAGGGCGTGGCGGGTAGGCTCCCATGTACGCACAACCACCTCATGGTGGTAAGAAGTTTGACACCCGGCCCAGGTCCCTCGGTCCCTCCTGGAATCCGCAAGACCAATTCTAGGTGCTTATATTAAAGAATAAAGGCTTCTGGGGGTCCGTGGTGCAAAATGCAGGGAACCAGGAGGGCGTGGCGGGTCGGCACCCATGTATGCACAACCACCTCATGGTGGTAAGAAGTTTGACACCCGGCCCAGGTCCCTAGGCCCTTCCTGGAATCCACTAGAGCAATTCCAGGTGCTTATATTAAGGAATTAAGGCCTCTGGGGGTCCGTGGGGTAAAATGCGGGGAACCAGGCGGGCGTGGCGGGTAGACACCCATGTACGCACAACCACCTCATGGTGGTAAGAAGTTTGACACCCGGCCCAGGTCCCTCGGCCCTTCCTGGAATCCGCTAGAGCAATTCCAAGTGCTTTTATTAAGGAATTAAGGCTTCTGGGTGTCCGTGGGGCAAAATGCGGGGAACCAGGAGGGCGTGGAGGGTAGGCGCCCATGTACGGACAACCACCTCATGGTGGTAAGAAGTTTGTCACCCAACCCAGGTCCCTCGGCCCTTCCTGGAATCCGCTAGAGCAATTCTAGGTGCTTATATTAAGGAATTAAGGCCTCTGGGGCTCCGTGGGGCAAAATGCGAGCAACCAGGAGGGCGTGGCGGGTAGACACCCATGTACGCACAACCACCTCATGGTGGTAAGTAGTTTGATACCCGGCTCTGGTCCCTCGGCCCTTCGTGGAATCCGCTAGAGCAAATCTAGGTGCTTATATTAAGGAATTAAGCCTCTTGGGGTCCGTGGGGCAAATTGCGGGAAGCCAGAAGGGCGTGGCGGGTAGACACCCATGTACGCACAACCACCTCATGGTGGTAAGTAGTTTGACACCCGGCCCAGGTCCCTCGGCCCTTCCTGGGATCTGCTTGAGCAATTCTATGTGCTTATATTAAGCAATTAGGACCTCTGGGAATCCGTGGGCGAAATGCGGGGAACCAGGCAGGCTTGGCGGGTAGGAACCCATGTACGCACAACCACCTCATGGTGGTAAGAAGTTTGACACCCGGCCCAGGTCCCTCTGACCTTACTGGGATCTGCTAGAGCAATTCTAGTTGTTTATATTAAGGAATTAAGGCCTCTGGGGCTCCGTGGGGCAAAATGCGGGGAACCAGGAGGGCGCGGCGGGTAGACACCCATGTACGCACAACCACCTTATGGTGGTAAAAAGTTTGACACCCTGCCCAGGTCCCTCTGACCTTACTGGGATCTGCTAGAGCAATTCTAGGTGCTTATATTAAGGAATTAAGGCCTCTGGGGCTCCGTGGGGCAAAATGCGGGGAACCAGGAGGGCGTGGCGGGTAGACACCCATGTACGCACAACCACCTCATGGTGGTAAGAAGTTTGACGCCCGGCCCAGGTCCCTCGGCCCTTCCTGGAATCCGCTAGAGCAATTCCAGGTGCTTATATTAAGGAATTAAGGACTCTGGGGGTCCGTGGGGTAAAATGCGGGGAACCAGGAGGGCGTGGCGGGTAGGCAACCATATACGCATAACCACCTCATGGTGGTAAGAAGTTTGTCACCTAGCCCAGGTCCCTCGGCCCTTCTTGGAATCCGCTAGAGCAATTCTAGGTGCTTATATTAAGGAATTAAGGCCTCTGGGGCCCTGTGGGGCTAAATGCGGGGAACCAGGAGGGCGTGGCGGGTAGACACCCATGTACGCACAACCACCTCATGGTGGAAAGTAGTTTGATACCCGGCCCTGGTCCCTCGGCCCTTCGTGGAATCCGCTAGAGCAATTCTTGGTGCTTATATTAAGGAATTAAGGCCTCTGGGGTTCCGTGGGGTAAAATGCGGGGAACCAGGAAGGCGTGGCGGGTAGGCACCCATATACGCACAACCACCTCATGGTGGTAAGAAGTTTTACACCCGGCCCAGGTCCTTCAGCTCTTCCTGGAATCCGCTAGAGCAATTCTAGGAGCTTATATTAAGGAATTAAGGCCTTTGGGGGTCCGTGGGGCAAAATGCGGGGAACGAGGTGGGTGTGGCGGGTAGGCACCCATGTACGCACAACCACCTCATGGTGGTAAGAAGTTTGACACCCGGCCCAGGTCCCTTGGCCCTTCTTGGGATCCGCTAGAGCAATTCTATGTCCTTATATTAAGGAATTAAGGCCTCAGGGGGTCCGTGGGGCAAAATGCGGGGAACCAGAAAAGCGTGGCGGGTAGGCACCCAAGTACGCACAACCACCTCATGGTGGTAAGAAGTTTGAAACCCGGCCCAGGTCCCTCGGCCCTTCCTGGAATCCGCTAGAGCAAATCTAGGTGCTTATATTAAAGAATTAAGGCCTCTTGGGTTCGGTGGTGCAAAATGCGGAAAACCAGGAGGGCGTGGCGGGTCGGCACCCATGTACGCACAACCACCTCATGGTGGTAAGAAGTTTGACACCCGGCCCAAGTCCCTCGGCTCTTGCTGGAATCCGCTAGAACAATTCTAGGTGCTTATGTTCAGGAATTAAGGCCTCTGGGACTCCATGGGGCAAAATGCGGGGAACCAGGAATGCGTGGCGGGTAGGCACCCATGTACGTAAAACCACTTCATGATGGTAAGAAGTTTGACACCCGGCCCACGTCCCTCGGCCCTTCCTGGAATCCGCTAGAACAATTCTAGGTGCTTATATTAAAGTATAAAGGTTTCTGGGGGTCCGTGGTGCAAAATGCGGGGAACCAGGAGGGCGTGGCGGGTAGGCACCCATGTACGTAAAACCACTTCATGATGGTAAGAAGTTTGACACCCGGCCCAGGTCCCTAGGCCTTTCCTGGAATCCGCTAGAGCAATTCCAGGTGCTTATACTAAGGAATTAAGGACTCTGGGGGTCCGTGGGGTTAAATGCGGGGAACCAGGAGGGCGTGGCGGGTAGGCTCCCATTTACGCACAATCACCTCATGGTGGTAAGAAGTTTTACACCCGGCCCAGGTCCTTCAGCTCTTCCTGGAATCCGCTAGAGCAATTCTAGGAGCTTATATTAAGGAATTAAGGCCTTTGGGGGTCCGTGGGGCAAAATGCGGGGAACGAGGGGGGTGTGGCGGGTAGGCACCCATGTACGCACAACCACCTCATGGTGGTAAGAAGTTTGACACCCGGCCCAGGTCCCTCGGCCCTTCTTGGGATCCGCTAGAGCAATTCTATGTGCTTATATTAAGGAATTAAGGCCTCTGGGGGTCCGTGGGGCAAAATGCGGGGAACCAGAAAAGCGTGGCGGGTAGGCACCCAAGTACGCACAACCACCTCATGGTGGTAAGAAGTTTGACACCCGGCCCAGGTCCCTCGGCCATTCCTGGAATCCGCTAGAGCAAATCTATGTGCTTATATTAAAGAATTAAGGCCTCTTGGGTTCGGTGGGGCAAAATGCGGAAAACCAGAAGGGCGTGGCGGGTCGGCACCCATGTATGCACAACCACCTCATGGTGGTAAGAAGTTTGACACCCGGCCCAGGTCCCTAGGCCCTTCCTGGAATCCGCTAGAGCAATTCCAGGTGCTTATATTAAGGAATTAAGGCCTCTGGGGGACCGTGGGGTAAAATGCGGGGAACCAGGCGGGCGTGGCGGCTAGACACCCATGTACGCACAACCACCTCATGGTAGTAAGAAGTTTGTCACCCGGCCCAGGTCCCTCGGCCCTTCCTGGATTCCGCTAGAGCAATTCTAGGTGCTTATATTAAGGAATTAAGGCCTCTGGGGCTCCGTGGGGCAAAATGCGAGCAACCAGGAGGGCGTGGCGGGTAGACACCCATGTACGCAAAACCACCTCATGGTGGTAAAAAGTTTTACACCCGGCCCAGGTCCCTCGGTCCCTCCTGGAATCCGCAAGACCAATTCTAGGTGCTTATATTAAAGAATAAAGGCTTCTGGGGGTCCGTGGTGCAAAATGCAGGGAACCAGGAGGGCGTGGCGGGTAGGCTCCCATGTACGCACAACCACCTCATGGTGGTAAGAAGTTTGACACCCGGCCCAGGTCCCTAGGACCTTCCTGGAATCCGCTAGTGCAATTCCAGGTGCTTATATTAAGGAATTAAGGCCTCTGGGGGTCCGTGGGGTAAAATACGGGGAACCAGGCGGGCGTGGCGGGTAGACACCCATGTACGCACAACCACCTCATGGTGGTAAGAAGTTTGACACCCGGCCCAGGTCCCTAGGCCCTTCCTGGAATCCGCTAGAACAATTCTGGGTGCTTATATTAAAGAATAAAGGCTTCTGGGGGTCCGTGGTGCAAAATGCAGGGAACCAAGAGGGCGTGGCGGGTAGGCTCCCATGTACGCACAACCACCTTATGGTGGTAAGAAGTTTGACACCCTGCCCAGTTCCATCGGCCCATCCTGGAATCCGCTAGAGCACTTCTTGATGCTTAAATTAAGGATTTAAAGCCTCTGGAGGCCCGTGGGGCAAAATGCGGGAAACCAGGAGGGCGTGGCGGGTAGGCAACCATATACGCATAACCACCTCATGGTGGTAAGAAGTTTGTCACCTAGCCCAGGTCCCTCGGCCCTTCTTGGAATCCGCTAGAGCAATTCTAGGTGCTTATATTAAGGAATTAAGGCCTCTGGGGCCCTGTGGGGCAAAATGCGGGGAACCAGGAGGGCGTGGCGGGTAGACACCCATGTACGCACAACCACCTCTTGGTGGTAAGTAGTTTGATACCCGGCCCTGGTCCTTCAGCTCTTCGTGGAATCCGCTAGAGCAATTCTTGGTGCTTATATTAAGGAATTAAGGCCTCTGGGGTTCCGTGGGGTTAAATGCGGGGAACCAAGAAAGCGTAGCGGGTAGGCACCCATATACGCACAACCACCTCATGGTGGTAAGAAGTTTTACACCCGGCCCAGGTCCTTCAGCTCTTCCTGGAATCCGCTAGAGCAATTCTAGGAGCTTATATTAAGGAATTAAGGCCTTTGGGGGTCCGTGGGGCAAAATGCGGGGAACGAGGTGGGTGTGTCGGGTAGGCACCCATGTAGGCACAACCACCTCATGGTGGTAAGAAGTTTGACACCCGGCCCAAGTCCCTCGGCCCTTCCTGGAATCCGCTAGAACAATTCTAGGTGCTTATGTTCAGGAATTAAGGCCTCTGGGACTCCATGGGGCAAAATGCGGAGAACCAGGAAGGCGTAGCGGGTAGGCACCCATGTACGTAAAACCACTTCATGATGGTAAGAAGTTTGACACCCGGCCCACGTCCCTCGGCCCTTCCTGGAATCCGCTAGAACAATTCTAGGTGCTTATATTAAAGTATAAAGGTTTCTGGGGGTCCGTGGTGCAAAATGCGGGGAACCAGGAGGGCGTGGCGGGTAGGCACCCATGTACGTAAAACCACTTCATGATGGTAAGAACTTTGACACCCGGCCCAGATCCCTAGGCCTTTCCTGGAATCCGCTAGAGCAATTCCAGGTGCTTATATTAAGGAATTAAGGACTCTGGGGGTCCGTGGGGTAAAATGCGGGGAACCAGGAGGGCGTGGCGGGTAGGCTCCCATGTACGCACAATCACCTCATGGTGGTAAGAAGTTTTACACCCGGCCCAGGTCCTTCAGCTCTTCCTGGAATCCGCTAGAGCAATTCTAGGAGCTTATATTAAGGAATTAAGGCCTTTGGGGGTCCGTGGGGCAAAATGCGGGGAACGAGGGGGGTGTGGCGGGTAGGCACCCATGTACGCACAACCACCTCATGGTGGTAAGAAGTTTGACACCCGGCCCAGGTCCCTCGGCCCTTCTTGGTATCCGCTAGAGCAATTCTATGTGCTTATATTAAGGAATTAAGGCCTCTGGGGGTCCGTGGGGCAAAATGCGGGGAACCAGAAAAGCGTGGCGCGTAGGCACCCAAGTACGCACAACCACCTCATGGTGGTAAGAAGTTTGACACCCGGCCCAGGTCTCTCGGCCATTCCTGGAATCCGCTAGAGCAAATCTAGGTGCTTATATTAAAGAATTAAGGCCTCTTGGGTTCGGTGGGGCGAAATGCGGAAAACCAGGAGGGCGTGGCGGGTCGGCACCCATGTATGCACAACCACCTCATGGTGGTAAGAAGTTTGACACCCGGCCCAGGTCCCTAGGCCCTTCCTGGAATCCGCTAGAGCAATTCCAGGTGCTTATATTAAGGAATTAAGGCCTCTGGGGGTCCGTGGGGTAAAATGCGGGGAACCAGGCGGGCGTGGCGGGTAGACACCCATGTACGCACAACCACCTCATGGTGGTAAGTAGTTTGACACCCGGCCCAGGTCCCTCGGCCCTTCCTGGGATCTGCTTGAGCAATTCTATGTGCTTATATTAAGCAATTAGGACCTCTGGGAATCCGTGGGCGAAATGCGGGGAACCAGGCAGGCTTGGCGGGTAGGCACCCATGTACGCACAACCACCTCATGGTGGTAAGAAGTTTGACACCCTGCCCAGTTCCATCGGCCCATCCTGGAATCCGCTAGAGCAATTCTTGATGCTTAAATTAAGGATTTAAAGCCTCTGGGGGCCCGTGGGGCAAAATGCGGGAAACCAGGAGGGCGTGGCGGGTAGGCAACCATATACGCACAACCACATTATGGTGGTAAAAAGTTTGACACCCGGCCCAGGTCCCTCTGACCTTACTGGGATCTGCTAGAGCAATTCTAGGTGCTTATATTAAGGAATTAAGGCCTCTGGGGCTCCGTGGGGCAAAATGCGGGGAACCAGGAGGGCGTTGCGGGTAGACACCCATGTACGCACAACCACCTCATGGTGGTAAGAAGTTTGACGCCCGGCCCAGGTCCCTCGGCCCTTCCTGGAATCCGCTAGAGCAATTCCAGGTGATTATATTAAGGAATTAAGGCCTCTGGGGGTCCGTGGGGTAAAATGCGGGGAACCAGGAGGGCGTGGGGGGTAGGCACTCATGTACGCACAACCACCTCATGGTGGTAAGAAGTTTGATACCCGGCCCAGGTCCCTCGGCCCTTCCTGGAATCCGCTAGAGCAATTCTAGGAGCATATATTAAGGAATTAAAGCCTCTGGGGGTCCGTGGGGTAAAATGCGGGGAACCAGGCGGGCGTGGCGGGTAGACACCCATGTACGCACAACCACCTCATGGTGGTAAGAAGTTTGACACCCGGCCCAGGTCCCTAGGCCCTTCCTGGAATCCGCTAGAACAATTCTGGGTGCTTATATTAAAGAATAAAGGCTTCTGGGGGTCCGTGGTGCAAAATTCAGGGAACCAGGAGGGCGTGGCGGGTAGGCTCCCATGTACGCACAACCACCTCATGGTGGTAAGAAGTTTGACACCCGGCCCAGGTCCCTCGGTCCCTCCTGGAATCCGCAAGACCAATTCTAGGTGCTTATATTAAAGAATAAAGGCTTCTGGGGGTCCGTGGTGCAAAATGCAGGGAACCAGGAGGGCGTGGCGGGTAGGCTCCCATGTACGCACAACCACCTCATGGTGGTAAGAAGTTTGACACCCGGCCCAGGTCCCTAGGACCTTCCTGGAATCCGCTAGTGCAATTCCAGGTGCTTATATTAAGGAATTAAGGCCTCTGGGGATCCGTGGGGTAAAATGCGGGGAACCAGGCGGGCGTGGCGGGTAGACACCCATGTACGCACAACCACCTCATGGTGGTAAGAAGTTTGACACCCGGCCCAGGTCCCTAGGCCCTTCCTGGAATCCGCTAGAACAATTCTGGGTGCTTATATTAAAGAATAAAGGCTTCTGGGGGTCCGTGGTGCAAAATGCAGGGAACCAAGAGGGCGTGGCGGGTAGGCTCCCATGTACGCACAACCACCGTATGGTGGTAAGAAGTTTGACACCCTGCCCAGTTCCATCGGCCCATCCTGGAATCCGCTAGAGCAATTCTTGATGCTTAAATTAAGGATTTAAAGCCTCTGGGGGCCCGTGGGGCAAAATGCGGGAAACCAGGAGGGCGTGGCGGGTAGGCAACCATATACGCATAACCACCTCATGGTGGTAAGAAGTTTGTCACCTAGCCCAGGTCCCTCGGCCCTTCTTGGAATCCGCTAGAGCAATTCTAGGTGCTTATATTAAGGAATTAAGGCCTCTGGGGCCCTGTGGGGCAAAATGCGGGGAACCAGGAGGGCGTGGCGGGTAGACACCCATGTACGCACAACCACCTCTTGGTGGTAAGTAGTTTGATACCCGGCCCTGGTCCTTCAGCTCTTCGTGGAATCCGCTAGAGCAATTCTTGGTGCTTATATTAAGGAATTAAGGCCTCTGGGGTTCCGTGGGGTAAAATGCGGGGAACCAAGAAAGCGTAGCGGGTAGGCACCCATATACGCACAACCACCTCATGGTGGTAAGAAGTTTTACACCCGGCCCAGGTCCTTCAGCTCATCCTGGAATCCGCTAGAGCAATTCTAGGAGCTTATATTAAGGAATTAAGGCCTTTGGGGGTCCGTGGGGCAAAATGCGGGGAACGAGTTGGGTGTGGCGGGTAGGCACCCATGTACGCACAACTACCTCATGGTGGCAAGAAGTTTGACACCCGGCCCAGGTCTCTCGGCCCTTCTTGGGATCCGCTAGAGCAATTCTATGTACTTATATTAAGGAATTAAGGCCTCTGGGGGTCCGTGGGGCAAAATGCGGGGAACCAGAAAAGCGTGGCGGGTAGGCACCCAAGTACGCACAACCACCTCATGGTGGTAAGAAGTTTGACACCCGGCCCAGGTCCCTCGGCCTTTCTTGGTATCCGCTAGAGCAATTCTATGTGCTTATATTAAGGAATTAAGGCCTCTGGGGGTTCGGTGGTGCAAAATGCGGAAAACCAGGAGGGCGTGGCGGGTCGGCACCCATGTACGCACAACCACCTCATGGTGGTAAGAAGTTTGACACCCGGCCCAGGTCCCTAGGACCTTCCTGGAATCCGCTAGTGCAATTCCAGGTGCTTATATTAAGGAATTAAGGCCTCTGGGGGTCCGTGGGGTAAAATGCGGGGAACCAGGCGGGCGTGGCGGGTAGACACCCATGTACGCACAACCACCTCATGGTGGTAAGAAGTTTGACACCCGGCCCAGATCCCTCGGCCCTTCCTGGAATCCGCTAGAACAATTCTGGGTGCTTATATTAAAGAATAAAGGCTTCTGGGGGTCCGTGTTGCAATATGCAGGGAACCAAGAGGGCGTGGCGGGTAGGCTCCCATGTACGCACAACCACCTTATGGTGGTAAGAAGTTTGACACCCTGCCCAGTTCCATCGGCCCATCCTGGAATCCGCTAGAGCAATTCTTGATGCTTAAATTAAGGATTTAAAGCCTCTGGGGGCCCGTGGGGCAAAATGCGGGAAACCAGGAGGGCGTGGCGGGTAGGCAACCATATACGCATAACCACCTCATGGTGGTAAGAAGTTTGTCACCTAGCCCAGGTCCCTCGGCCCTTCTTGGAATCCACTAGAGCAATTCTAGGTGCTTATATTAAGGAATTAAGGCCTCTGGGGCCCTGTGGGGCAAAATGCGGGGAACCAGGAGGGCGTGGCGGGTAGACACCCATGTACGCACAACCACCTCATGGTGGTAAGTAGTTTGATACCCGGCCCTGGTCCCTCGGCCCTTCGTGGAATCCGCTAGAGAAATTCTTGGTGCTTATATTAAGGAATTAAGGCCTCTGGGGTTCCGTGGGGTAAAATGCGGGGAACCAAGAAAGCGTAGCGGGTAGGCACCCATATACGCACAACCACCTCATGGTGGTAAGAAGTTTTACACCCGGCCCAGGTCCTTCAGCTCTTCCTGGAATCCGCTAGAGCAATTCTAGGAGCTTATATTAAGGAATTAAGGCCTTTGGGGGTCCGTGGGGCAAAATGCGGGGAACGAGGTGGGTGTGGCGGGTAGGCACCCATGTACGCACAACCACCTCATGGTGGTAAGAAGTTTGACACCCGGCCCAGGTCCCTCGGCCCTTCTTGGGATCCGCTAGAGCAATTCTATGTACTTATATTAAGGAATTAAGGCCTCTGGGGGTCCATGGGGCAAAATGCGGGGAACCAGAAAAGCGTGGCGGGTAGGCACCCAAGTACGCACAACCACCTCATGGTGGTAAGAAGTTTGAAACCCGGCCCAGGTCCCTCGGCCTTTCCTGGAATCCGCTAGAGCAAATCTAGGTGCTTATATTAAAGAATTAAGGCCTCTTGGGTTCGGTGGTGCAAAATGCGGAAAACCAGGAGGGCGTGGCGGGTCGGCACCCATGTACGCACAACCACCTCATGGTGGTAAGAAGTTTGACACCCGGCCCAGGTCCCTAGGACCTTCCTGGAATCCGCTAGTGCAATTCCAGGTGCTTATATTAAGGAATTAAGGCCTCTGGGGGTCCGTGGGGTAAAATGCGGGGAACCAGGCGGGCGTGGCGGGTAGACACCCATGTACGCACAACCACCTCATGGTGGTAAGAAGTTTGACACCCGGCCCAGGTCCCTCGGCCCTTCCTGGAATCCGCTAGAACAATTCTGGGTGCTTATATTAAAGAATAAAGGCTTCTGGGGGTCCGTGGTGCAATATGCAGGGAACCAAGAGGGCGTGGCGGGTAGGCTCCCATGTACGCACAACCACCTTATGGTGGTAAGAAGTTTGACACCCTGCCCAGTTCCATCGGCCCATCCTGGAATCCGCTAGAGCAATTCTTGATGCTTAAATTAAGGATTTAAAGCCTCTGGGGGCCCGTGGGGCAAAATGCGGGAAACCAGGAGGGCGTGGCGGGTAGGCAACCATATACGCATAACCACCTCATGGTGGTAAGAAGTTTGTCACCTAGCCCAGGTCCCTCGGCCCTTCTTGGAATCCGCTAGAGCAATTCTAGGTGCTTATATTAAGGAATTAAGGCCTCTGGGGCCCTGTGGGGCAAAATGCGGGGAACCAGGAGGGCGTGGCGGGTAGACACCCATGTACGCACAACCACCTCTTGGTGGTAAGTAGTTTGATACCCGGCCCTGGTCCTTCAGCTCTTCGTGGAATCCGCTAGAGCAATTCTTGGTGCTTATATTAAGGAATTAAGGCCTCTGGGGTTCCGTGGGGTAAAATGCGGGGAACCAAGAAAGCGAAGCGGGTAGGCACCCATATACGCACAACCACCTCATGGTGGTAAGAAGTTTTACACCCGGCCCAGGTCCTTCAGCTCATCCTGGAATCCGCTAGAGCAATTCTAGGAGCTTATATTAAGGAATTAAGGCCTTTGGGGGTCCGTGGGGCAAAATGCGGGGAACGAGTTGGGTGTGGCGGGTAGGCACCCATGTACGCACAACTACCTCATGGTGGTAAGAAGTTTGACACCCGGCCCAGGTCCCTCGGCCCTTCTTGGGATCCGCTAGAGCAATTCTATGTACTTATATTAAGGAATTAAGGCCTCTGGGGGTCCGTGGGGCAAAATGCGGGGAACCAGAAAAGCGTGGCGGGTAGGCACCCAAGTACGCACAACCACCTCATGGTGGTAAGAAGTTTGACACCCGGCCCAGGTCCCTCGGCCTTTCTTGGTATCCGCTAGAGCAATTCTATGTGCTTATATTAAGGAATTAAGGCCTCTGGGGGTTCGGTGGTGCAAAATGCGGAAAACCAGGAGGGCGTGGCGGGTCGGCACCCATGTACGCACAACCACCTCATGGTGGTAAGAAGTTTGACACCCGGCCCAGGTCCCTAGGACCTTCCTGGAATCCGCTAGTGCAATTCCAGGTGCTTATATTAAGGAATTAAGGCCTCTGGGGGTCCGTGGGGTAAAATGCGGGGAACCAGGCGGGCGTGGCGGGTAGACACCCATGTACGCACAACCACCTCATGGTGGTAAGAAGTTTGACACCCGGCCCAGATCCCTCGGCCCTTCCTGGAATCCGCTAGAACAATTCTGGGTGCTTATATTAAAGAATAAAGGCTTCTGGGGGTCCGTGTTGCAATATGCAGGGAACCAAGAGGGCGTGGCGGGTAGGCTCCCATGTACGCACAACCACCTTATGGTGGTAAGAAGTTTGACACCCTGCCCAGTTCCATCGGCCCATCCTGGAATCCGCTAGAGCAATTCTTGATGCTTAAATTAAGGATTTAAAGCCTCTGGGGGCCCGTGGGGCAAAATGCGGGAAACCAGGAGGGCGTGGCGGGTAGGCAACCATATACGCATAACCACCTCATGGTGGTAAGAAGTTTGTCACCTAGCCCAGGTCCCTCGGCCCTTCTTGGAATCCACTAGAGCAATTCTAGGTGCTTATATTAAGGAATTAAGGCCTCTGGGGCCCTGTGGGGCAAAATGCGGGGAACCAGGAGGGCGTGGCGGGTAGACACCCATGTACGCACAACCACCTCATGGTGGTAA
Source organism: Candelabrum cocksii (assembly GCA_963930725.1). Lineage (NCBI taxonomy): Eukaryota > Metazoa > Cnidaria > Hydrozoa > Anthoathecata > Candelabridae > Candelabrum > Candelabrum cocksii. The sequence continues at coordinate 5,571,045 of OZ005676.1, read as the reverse complement.
GTAGTTTGATACCCGGCCCTGGTCCCTCGGCCCTTCGTGGAATCCGCTAGAGAAATTCTTGGTGCTTATATTAAGGAATTAAGGCCTCTGGGGTTCCGTGGGGTAAAATGCGGGGAACCAAGAAAGCGTAGCGGGTAGGCACCCATATACGCACAACCACCTCATGGTGGTAAGAAGTTTTACACCCGGCCCAGGTCCTTCAGCTCTTCCTGGAATCCGCTAGAGCAATTCTAGGAGCTTATATTAAGGAATTAAGGCCTTTGGGGGTCCGTGGGGCAAAATGCGGGGAACGAGGTGGGTGTGGCGGGTAGGCACCCATGTACGCACAACCACCTCATGGTGGTAAGAAGTTTGACACCCGGCCCAGGTCCCTCGGCCCTTCTTGGGATCCGCTAGAGCAATTCTATGTACTTATATTAAGGAATTAAGGCCTCTGGGGGTCCATGGGGCAAAATGCGGGGAACCAGAAAAGCGTGGCGGGTAGGCACCCAAGTACGCACAACCACCTCATGGTGGTAAGAAGTTTGAAACCCGGCCCAGGTCCCTCGGCCCTTCCTGGAATCCGCTAGAGCAAATCAAGGTGCTTATATTAAAGAATTAAGGCCTCTTGGGTTCGGTGGTGCAAAATGCGGAAAACCAGGAGGGCGTGGCGGGTCGGCACCCATGTACGCACAACCACCTCATGGTGGTAAGAAGTTTGACACCCGGCCCAGGTCCCTAGGACCTTCCTGGAATCCGCTAGTGCAATTCCAGGTGCTTATATTAAGGAATTAAGGCCTCTGGGGGTCCGTGGGGTAAAATGCGGGGAACCAGGCGGGCGTGGCGGGTAGACACCCATGTACGCACAACCACCTCATGGTGGTAAGAAGTTTGACACCCGGCCCAGGTCCCTCGGCCCTTCCTGGAATCCGCTAGAACAATTCTGGGTGCTTATATTAAAGAATAAAGGCTTCTGGGGGTCCGTGGTGCAATATGCAGGGAACCAAGAGGGCGTGGCGGGTAGGCTCCCATGTACGCACAACCACCTTATGGTGGTAAGAAGTTTGACACCCTGCCCAGTTCCATCGGCCCATCCTGGAATCCGCTAGAGCAATTCTTGATGCTTAAATTAAGGATTTAAAGCCTCTGGGGGCCCGTGGGGCAAAATGCGGGAAACCAGGAGGGCGTGGCGGGTAGGCAACCATATACGCATAACCACCTCATGGTGGTAAGAAGTTTGTCACCTAGCCCAGGTCCCTCGGCCCTTCTTGGAATCCGCTAGAGCAATTCTAGGTGCTTATATTAAGGAATTAAGGCCTCTGGGGCCCTGTGGGGCAAAATGCGGGGAACCAGGAGGGCGTGGCGGGTAGACACCCATGTACGCACAACCACCTCATGGTGGTAAGTAGTTTGATACCCGGCCCTGGTCCCTCGGCCTTTCGTGGAATCCGCTAGAGAAATTCTTGGTGCTTATATTAAGGAATTAAGGCCTCTGGGGTTCCGTGGGGTAAAATGCGGGGAACCAAGAAAGCGTAGCGGGTAGGCACCCATATACGCACAACCACCTCATGGTGGTAAGAAGTTTTACACCCGGCCCAGGTCCTTCAGCTCTTCCTGGAATCCGCTAGAGCAATTCTAGGAGCTTATATTAAGGAATTAAGGCCTTTGGGGGTCCGTGGGGCAAAATGCGGGGAACGAGGTGGGTGTGGCGGGTAGGCACCCATGTACGCACAACCACCTCATGGTGGTAAGAAGTTTGACACCCGGCCCAGGTCCCTCGGCCCTTCTTGGGATCCGCTAGAGCAATTCTATGTACTTATATTAAGGAATTAAGGCCTCTGGGGGTCCATGGGGCAAAATGCGGGGAACCAGAAAAGCGTGGCGGGTAGGCACCCAAGTACGCACAACCACCTCATGGTGGTAAGAAGTTTGAAACCCGGCCCAGGTCCCTCGGCCCTTCCTGGAATCCGCTAGAGCAAATCTAGGTGCTTATATTAAAGAATTAAGGCCTCTTGGGTTCGGTGGTGCAAAATGCGGAAAACCAGGAGGGCGTGGCGGGTCGGCACCCATGTACGCAGAACCACCTCATGGTGGTAAGAAGTTTGACACCCGGCCCAAGTCCCTCGGCCCTTACTGGAATCCGCTAGAACAATTCTAGGTGCTTATGTTCAGGAATTAAGGCCTCTGGGACTCCATGGGGCAAAATGCGGAGAACCAGGAAGGCGTGGCGGGTAGGCACCCATGTACGTAAAACCACTTCATGATGGTAAGAAGTTTGACACCCGGCCCACGTCCCTCGGCCCTTCCTGGAATCCGCTAGAACAATTCTAGGTGCTTATATTAAAGTATAAAGGTTTCTGGGGGTCCGTGGTGCAAAATGCGGGGAACCAGGAGGGCGTGGCGGGTAGGCACCCATGTACGTAAAACCACTTCATGATGGTAAGAACTTTGACACCCGGCCCAGGTCCCTAGGCCTTTCCTGGAATCCGCTAGAGCAATTCCAGGTGCTTATATTAAGGAATTAAGGACTCTGGGGGTCCGTGGGGTAAAATGCGGGGAACCAGGAGGGCGTGGCTGGTAGGCTCCCATGTACGCACAATCACCTTATGGTGGTAAGAAGTTTTACACCCGGCCCAGGTCCTTCAGCTCTTCCTGGAATCCGCTAGAGCAATTCTAGGAGCTTATATTAAGGAATTAAGGCCTTTGGGGGTCCGTGGGGCAAAATGCGGGGAACGAGGGGGGTGTGGCGGGTAGGCACCCATGTACGCACAACCACCTCATGGTGGTAAGAAGTTTGACACCCGGCCCAGGTCCCTCGGCCCTTCTTGGGATCCGCTAGAGCAATTCTATGTGCTTATATTAAGGAATTAAGGCCTCTGGGGGTCCGTGGGGCAAAATGCGGGGAACCAGAAAAGCGTGGCGGGTAGGCACCCAAGTACGCACAACCACCTCATGGTGGTAAGAAGTTTGACACCCGGCCCAGGTCCCTCGGCCATTCCTGGAATCCGCTAGAGCAAATCTAGGTGCTTATATTAAAGAATTAAGGCCTCTTGGGTTCGGTGGGGCAAAATGCGGAAAACCAGGAGGGCGTGGCGGGTCGGCACCCATGTATACACAACCACCTCATGGTGGTAAGAAGTTTGACACCCGGCCCAGGTCCCTAGGCCCTTCCTGGAATCCACTAGAGCAATTCCAGGTGCTTATATTAAGGAATTAAGGCCTCTGGGGGTCCGTGGGGTAAAATGCGGGGAACCAGGCGGGCGTGGCGGGTAGACACCCATGTACGCACAACCACCTCATGGTGGTAAGAAGTTTGACACCCGGCCCAGGTCCCTCGGCCCTTCCTGGAATCCGCTAGAGCAATTCCAAGTGCTTTTATTAAGGAATTAAGGCCTCTGGGGCTCCGTGGGGCAAAATGCGAGCAACCAGGAGGGCGTGGCGGGTAGACACCCATGTACGCACAACCACCTCATGGTGGTAAGTAGTTTGATACCCGGCTCTGGTCCCTCGGCCCTTCGTGGAATCCGCTAGAGCAAATCTAGGTGCTTATATTAAGGAATTAAGCCTCTTGGGGTCCGTGGGGCAAATTGCGGGAAGCCAGAAGGGCGTGGCGGGTAGACACCCATGTACGCACAACCACCTCATGGTGGTAAGTAGTTTGACACCCGGCCCAGGTCCCTCGGCCCTTCCTGGGATCTGCTTGAGCAATTCTATGTGCTTATATTAAGCAATTAGGACCTCTGGGAATCCGTGGGCGAAATGCGGGGAACCAGGCAGGCTTGGCGGGTAGGCACCCATGTACGCACAACCACCTCATGGTGGTAAGAAGTTTGACACCCGGCCCAGGTCCCTCTGACCTTACTGGGATCTGCTAGAGCAATTCTAGTTGTTTATATTAAGGAATTAAGGCCTCTGGGGCTCCGTGGGGCAAAATGCGGGGAACCAGGAGGGCGCGGCGGGTAGACACCCATGTACGCACAACCACCTTATGGTGGTAAAAAGTTTGACACCCGGCCCAGGTCCCTCTGACCTTACTGGGATCTGCTAGAGCAATTCTAGGTGCTTATATTAAGGAATTAAGGCCTCTGGGGCTCCGTGGGGCAAAATGCGGGGAACCAGGAGGGCGTGGCGGGTAGACACCCATGTACGCACAACCACCTCATGGTGGTAAGAAGTTTGACGCCCGGCCCAGGTCCCTCGGCCCTTCCTGGAATCCGCTAGAGCAATTCCAGGTGCTTATATTAAGGAATTAAGGCCTCTGGGGGTCCGTGGGGTAAAATGCGGGGAACCAGGAGGGCGTGGCGGGTAGGCAACCATATACGCATAACCACCTCATGGTGGTAAGAAGTTTGTCACCTAGCCCAGGTCCCTCGGCCCTTCTTGGAATCCGCTAGAGCAATTCTAGGTGCTTATATTAAGGAATTAAGGCCTCTGGGGCCCTGTGGGGCTAAATGCGGGGAACCAGGAGGGCGTGGCGGGTAGACACCCATGTACGCACAACCACCTCATGGTGGTAAGTAGTTTGATACCCGGCCCTGGTCCCTCGGCCCTTCGTGGAATCCGCTAGAGCAATTCTTGGTGCTTATATTAAGGAATTAAGGCCTCTGGGGTTCCGTGGGGTAAAATGCGGGGAACCAGGAAGGCGTGGCGGGTAGGCACCCATATACGCACAACCACCTCATGGTGGTAAGAAGTTTTACACCCGGCCCAGGTCCTTCAGCTCTTCCTGGAATCCGCTAGAGCAATTCTAGGAGCTTATATTAAGGAATTAAGGCCTTTGGGGGTCCGTGGGGCAAAATGCGGGGAACGAGGTGGGTGTGGCGGGTAGGCACCCATGTACGCACAACCACCTCATGGTGGTAAGAAGTTTGACACCCGGCCCAGGTCCCTTGGCCCTTCTTGGGATCCGCTAGAGCAATTCTATGTCCTTATATTAAGGAATTAAGGCCTCAGGGGGTCCGTGGGGCAAAATGCGGGGAACCAGAAAAGCGTGGCGGGTAGGCACCCAAGTACGCACAACCACCTCATGGTGGTAAGAAGTTTGAAACCCGGCCCAGGTCCCTCGGCCCTTCCTGGAATCCGCTAGAGCAAATCTAGGTGCTTATATTAAAGAATTAAGGCCTCTTGGGTTCGGTGGTGCAAAATGCGGAAAACCAGGAGGGCGTGGCGGGTCGGCACCCATGTACGCACAACCACCTCATGGTGGTAAGAAGTTTGACACCCGGCCCAAGTCCCTCGGCTCTTGCTGGAATCCGCTAGAACAATTCTAGGTGCTTATGTTCAGGAATTAAGGCCTCTGGGACTCCATGGGGCAAAATGCGGGGAACCAGGAATGCGTGGCGGGTAGGCACCCATGTACGTAAAACCACTTCATGATGGTAAGAAGTTTGACACCCGGCCCACGTCCCTCGGCCCTTCCTGGAATCCGCTAGAACAATTCTAGGTGCTTATATTAAAGTATAAAGGTTTCTGGGGGTCCGTGGTGCAAAATGCGGGGAACCAGGAGGGCGTGGCGGGTAGGCACCCATGTACGTAAAACCACTTCATGATGGTAAGAAGTTTGACACCCGGCCCAGGTCCCTAGGCCTTTCCTGGAATCCGCTAGAGCAATTCCAGGTGCTTATACTAAGGAATTAAGGACTCTGGGGGTCCGTGGGGTAAAATGCGGGGAACCAGGAGGGCGTGGCGGGTAGGCTCCCATTTACGCACAATCACCTCATGGTGGTAAGAAGTTTTACACCCGGCCCAGGTCCTTCAGCTCTTCCTGGAATCCGCTAGAGCAATTCTAGGAGCTTATATTAAGGAATTAAGGCCTTTGGGGGTCCGTGGGGCAAAATGCGGGGAACGAGGGGGGTGTGGCGGGTAGGCACCCATGTACGCACAACCACCTCATGGTGGTAAGAAGTTTGACACCCGGCCCAGGTCCCTCGGCCCTTCTTGGGATGCGCTAGAGCAATTCTATGTGCTTATATTAAGGAATTAAGGCCTCTGGGGGTCCGTGGGGCAAAATGCGGGGAACCAGAAAAGCGTGGCGGGTAGGCACCCAAGTACGCACAACCACCTCATGGTGGTAAGAAGTTTGACACCCGGCCCAGGTCCCTCGGCCATTCCTGGAATCCGCTAGAGCAAATCTAGGTGCTTATATTAAAGAATTAAGGCCTCTTGGGTTCGGTGGGGCAAAATGCGGAAAACCAGAAGGGCGTGGCGGGTCGGCACCCATGTATGCACAACCACCTCATGGTGGTAAGAAGTTTGACACCCGGCCCAGGTCCCTAGGCCCTTCCTGGAATCCGCTAGAGCAATTCCAGGTGCTTATATTAAGGAATTAAGGCCTCTGGGGGACCGTGGGGTAAAATGCGGGGAACCAGGCGGGCGTGGCGGCTAGACACCCATGTACGCACAACCACCTCATGGTGGTAAGAAGTTTGACACCCGGCCCAGGTCCCTCGGCCCTTCCTGGAATCCGCTAGAGCAATTCCAAGTGCTTTTATTAAGGAATTAAGGTTTCTGGGGGTCCGTGGGGCAAAATGCGGGGAACCAGGAGGGCGTGGAGGGTAGGCGCCCATGTACGGACAACCACCTCATGGTAGTAAGAAGTTTGTCACCCGGCCCAGGTCCCTCGGCCCTTCCTGGATTCCGCTAGAGCAATTCTAGGTGCTTATATTAAGGAATTAAGGCCTCTGGGGCTCCGTGGGGCAAAATGCGAGCAACCAGGAGGGCGTGGCGGGTAGACACCCATGTACGCAAAACCACCTCATGGTGGTAAAAAGTTTTACACCCGGCCCAGGTCCCTCGGTCCCTGCTGGAATCCGCAAGACCAATTCTAGGTGCTTATATTAAAGAATAAAGGCTTCTGGGGGTCCGTGGTGCAAAATGCAGGGAACCAAGAGGGCGTGGCGGGTAGGCTCCCATGTACGCACAACCACCTCATGGTGGTAAGAAGTTTGACACCCGGCCCAGGTCCCTAGGACCTTCCTGGAATCCGCTAGTGCAATTCCAGGTGCTTATATTAAGGAATTAAGGCCTCTGGGGGTCCGTGGGGTAAAATGCGGGGAACTAGGCGGGCGTGGCGGGTAGACACCCATGTACGCACAACCACCTCATGGTGGTAAGAAGTTTGACACCCGGCCCAGGTCCCTAGGCCCTTCCTGGAATCCGCTAGAACAATTCTGGGTGCTTATATTAAAGAATAAAGGCTTCTGGGGGTCCGTGGTGCAAAATGCAGGGAACCAAGAGGGCGTGGCGGGTGGGCTCCCATGTACGCACAACCACCTTATGGTGGTAAGAAGTTTGACACCCTGCCCAGTTCCATCGGCCCATCCTGGAATCCGCTAGAGCAATTCTTGATGCTTAAATTAAGGATTTAAAGCCTCTGGGGGCCCGTGGGGCAAAATGCGGGAAACCAGGAGGGCGTGGCGGGTAGGCAACCATATACGCATAACCACCTCATGGTGGTAAGAAGTTTGTCACCTAGCCCAGGTCCCTCGGCCCTTCTTGGAATCCGCTAGAGCAATTCTAGGTGCTTATATTAAGGAATTAAGGCCTCTGGGGCCCTGTGGGGCAAAATGCGGGGAACCAGGAGGGCGTGGCGGGTAGACACCCATGTACGCACAACCACCTCTTGGTGGTAAGTAGTTTGATACCCGGCCCTGGTCCTTCAGCTCTTCGTGGAATCCGCTAGAGCAATTCTTGGTGCTTATATTAAGGAATTAAGGCCTCTGGGGTTCCGTGGGGTTAAATGCGGGGAACCAAGAAAGCGTAGCGGGTAGGCACCCATATACGCACAACCACCTCATGGTGGTAAGAAGTTTTACACCCGGCCCAGGTCCTTCAGCTCTTCCTGGAATCCGCTAGAGCAATTCTAGGAGCTTATATTAAGGAATTAAGGCCTTTGGGGGTCCGTGGGGCAAAATGCGGGGAACGAGGTGGGTGTGGCGGGTAGGCACCCATGTACGCACAACCACCTCATGGTGGTAAGAAGTTTGACACCCGGCCCAAGTCCCTCGGCCCTTCCTGGAATCCGCTAGAACAATTCTAGGTGCTTATGTTCAGGAATTAAGGCCTCTGGGACTCCATGGGGCAAAATGCGGAGAACCAGGAAGGCGTAGCGGGTAGGCACCCATGTACGTAAAACCACTTCATGATGGTAAGAAGTTTGACACCCGGCCCACGTCCCTCGGCCCTTCCTGGAATCCGCTAGAACAATTCTAGGGGCTTATATTAAAGTATAAAGGTTTCTGGGGGTCCGTGGTGCAAAATGCGGGGAACCAGGAGGGCGTGGCGGGTAGGCACCCATGTACGTAAAACCACTTCATGATGGTAAGAAGTTTGACACCCGGCCCACGTCCCTCGGCCCTTCCTGGAATCCGCTAGAGCAATTCTAGGAGCTTATATTAAGGAATTAAGGCCTTTGGGGGTCCGTGGGGCAAAATGCGGGGAACGAGGGGGGTGTGGCGGGTAGGCACCCATGTACGCACAACCACCTCATGGTGGTAAGAAGTTTGACACCCGGCCCAGGTCCCTCGGCCCTTCTTGGTATCCGCTAGAGCAATTCTATGTGCTTATATTAAGGAATTAAGGCCTCTGGGGGTCCGTGGGGCAAAATGCGGGGAACCAGAAAAGCGTGGCGCGTAGGCACCCAAGTACGCACAACCACCTCATGGTGGTAAGAAGTTTGACACCCGGCCCAGGTCTCTCGGCCATTCCTGGAATCCGCTAGAGCAAATCTAGGTGCTTATATTAAAGAATTAAGGCCTCTTGGGTTCGGTGGGGCAAAATGCGGAAAACCAGGAGGGCGTGGCGGGTCGGCACCCATGTATGCACAACCACCTCATGATGGTAAGAAGTTTGATACCCGGCCCAGGTCCCTCGGCCCTTCCTGGAATCCGCTAGAGCAATTCTAGGAGCATATATTAAGGAATTAAGGCCTCTGGGGGTCCGTGGGGTAAAATGCGGGGAACCAGGCGGGCGTGGCGGGTAGACACCCATGTACGCACAACCACCTCATGGTGGTAAGAAGTTTGACACCCGGCCCAGGTCCCTAGGCCCTTCCTGGAATCCGCTAGAACAATTCTGGGTGCTTATATTAAAGAATAAAGGCTTCTGGGGGTCCGTGGTGCAAAATGCAGGGAACCAGGAGGGCGTGGCGGGTAGGCTCCCATGTACGCACAACCACCTCATGGTGGTAAGAAGTTTGACACCCGGCCCAGGTCCCTCGGTCCCTCCTGGAATCCGCAAGACCAATTCTAGGTGCTTATATTAAAGAATAAAGGCTTCTGGGGGTCCGTGGTGCAAAATGCAGGGAACCAGGAGGGCGTGGCGGGTAGGCTCCCATGTACGCACAACCACCTCATGGTGGTAAGAAGTTTGACACCCGGCCCAGGTCCCTAGGACCTTCCTGGAATCCGCTAGTGCAATTCCAGGTGCTTATATTAAGGAATTAAGGCCTCTGGGGGTCCGTGGGGTAAAATGCGGGGAACCAGGCGGGCGTGGCGGGTAGACACCCATGTACGCACAACCACCTCATGGTGGTAAGAAGTTTGACACCCGGCCCAGGTCCCTAGGCCCTTCCTGGAATCCGCTAGAACAATTCTGGGTGCTTATATTAAAGAATAAAGGCTTCTGGGGGTCCGTGGTGCAAAATGCAGGGAACCAAGAGGGCGTGGCGGGTAGGCTCCCATGTACGCACAACCACCGTATGGTGGTAAGAAGTTTGACACCCTGCCCAGTTCCATCGGCCCATCCTGGAATCCGCTAGAGCAATTCTTGATGCTTAAATTAAGGATTTAAAGCCTCTGGGGGCCCGTGGGGCAAAATGCGGGAAACCAGGAGGGCGTGGCGGGTAGGCAACCATATACGCATAACCACCTCATGGTGGTAAGAAGTTTGTCACTTAGCCCAGGTCCCTCGGCCCTTCTTGGAATCCGCTAGAGCAATTCTAGGTGCTTATATTAAGGAATTAAGTCCTCTGGGGCCCTGTGGGGCAAAATGCGGGGAACCAGGAGGGCGTGGCGGGTAGACACCCATGTACGCACAACCACCTCTTGGTGGTAAGTAGTTTGATACCCGGCCCTGGTCCTTCAGCTCTTCGTGGAATCCGCTAGAGCAATTCTTGGTGCTTATATTAAGGAATTAAGGCCTCTGGGGTTCCGTGGGGTAAAATGCGGGGAACCAAGAAAGCGTAGCGGGTAGGCACCCATATACGCACAACCACCTCATGGTGGTAAGAAGTTTTACACCCGGCCCAGGTCCTTCAGCTCATCCTGGAATCCGCTAGAGCAATTCTAGGAGCTTATATTAAGGAATTAAGGCCTTTGGGGGTCCGTGGGGCAAAATGCGGGGAACGAGTTGGGTGTGGCGGGTAGGCACCCATGTACGCACAACCACCTCATGGTGGTAAGAAGTTTGACACCCGGCCCAGGTCCCTCGGCCCTTCTTGGGATCCGCTAGAGCAATTCTATGTACTTATATTAAGGAATTAAGGCCTCTGGGGGTCCGTGGGGCAAAATGCGGGGAACCAGAAAAGCGTGGCGGGTAGGCACCCAAGTACGCACAACCACCTCATGGTGGTAAGAAGTTTGACACCCGGCCCAGGTCCCTCGGCCCTTCTTGGTATCCGCTAGAGCAATTCTATGTGCTTATATTAAGGAATTAAGGCCTCTGGGGGTTCGGTGGTGCAAAATGCGGAAAACCAGGAGGGCGTGGCGGGTCGGCACCCATGTACGCACAACCACCTCATGGTGGTAAGAAGTTTGACACCCGGCCCAGGTCCCTAGGACCTTCCTGGAATCCGCTAGTGCAATTCCAGGTGCTTATATTAAGGAATTAAGGCCTCTGGGGGTCCGTGGGGTAAAATGCGGGGAACCAGGCGGGCGTGGCGGGTAGACACCCATGTACGCACAACCACCTCATGGTGGTAAGAAGTTTGACACCCGGCCCAGGTCCCTCGGCCCTTCCTGGAATCCGCTAGAACAATTCTGGGTGCTTATATTAAAGAATAAAGGCTTCTGGGGGTCCGTGGTGCAATATGCAGGGAACCAAGAGGGCGTGGCGGGTAGGCTCCCATGTACGCACAACCACCTTATGGTGGTAAGAAGTTTGACACCCTGCCCAGTTCCATCGGCCCATCCTGGAATCCGCTAGAGCAATTCTTGATGCTTAAATTAAGGATTTAAAGCCTCTGGGGGCCCGTGGGGCAAAATGCGGGAAACCAGGAGGGCGTGGCGGGTAGGCAACCATATACGCATAACCACCTCATGGTGGTAAGAAGTTTGTCACCTAGCCCAGGTCCCTCGGCCCTTCTTGGAATCCGCTAGAGCAATTCTAGGTGCTTATATTAAGGAATTAAGGCCTCTGGGGCCCTGTGGGGCAAAATGCGGGGAACCAGGAGGGCGTGGCGTGTAGACACCCATGTACGCACAACCACCTCATGGTGGTAAGTAGTTTGATACCCGGCCCTGGTCCCTCGGCCCTTCGTGGAATCCGCTAGAGAAATTCTTGGTGCTTATATTAAGGTATTAAGGCCTCTGGGGTTCCGTAGGGTAAAATGCGGGGAACCAAGAAAGCGTAGCGGGTAGGCAACCATATACGCATAACCACCTCATGGTGGTAAGAAGTTTGTCACCTAGCCCAGGTCCCTCGGCCCTTCCTGGAATCCGCTAGAACAATTCTAGGTGCTTATATTAAAGTATAAAGGTTTCTGGGGGTCCGTGGTGCAAAATGCGGGGAACCAGGAGGGCGTGGCGGGTAGGCACCCATGTACGTAAAACCACTTCATGATGGTAAGAACTTTGACACCCGGCCCAGGTCCCTAGGCCTTTCCTGGAATCCGCTAGAGCAATTCCAGGTGCTTATATTAAGGAATTAAGGACTCTGGGGGTCCGTGGGATAAAATGCGGGGAACCAGGAGGGCGTGGCTGGTAGGCTCCCATGTACGCACAATCACCTCATGGTGGTAAGAAGTTTTACACCCGGCCCAGGTCCTTCAGCTCTTCCTGGAATCCGCTAGAGCAATTCTAGGAGCTTATATTAAGGAATTAAGGCCTTTGGGGGTCCGTGGGGCAAAATGCGGGGAACGAGGGGGGTGTGGCGGGTAGGCACCCATGTACGCACAACCACCTCATGGTGGTAAGAAGTTTGACACCCGGCCCAGGTCCCTCGGCCCTTCTTGGGATCCGCTAGAGCAATTCTATGTGCTTATATTAAGGAATTAAGGCCTCTGGGGGTCCGTGGGGCAAAATGCGGGGAACCAGAAAAGCGTGGCGGGTAGGCACCCAAGTACGCACAACCACCTCATGGTGGTAAGAAGTTTGACACCCGGCCCAGGTCCTTCGGCCATTCCTGGAATCCGCTAGAGCAAATCTAGGTGCTTATATTAAAGAATTAAGGCCTCTTGGGTTCGGTGGGGCAAAATGCGGAAAACCAGGAGGGCGTGGCGGGTAGACACCCATGTACGCACAACCACCTCATGGTGGTAAGAAGTTTGACACCCGGCCCAGGTCCCTCGGCCCTTCCTGGAATCCGCTAGAGCAATTCCAAGTGCTTTTATTAAGGAATTAAGGCTTCTGGGTGTCCGTGGGGCAAAATGCGGGGAACCAGGAGGGCGTGGAGGGTAGGCGCCCATGTACGGACAACCACCTCATGGTGGTAAGAAGTTTGTCACCCAACCCAGGTCCCTCGGCCCTTCCTGGAATCCGCTAGAGCAATTCTAGGTGCTTATATTAAGGAATTAAGGCCTCTGGGGCTCCGTGGGGCAAAATGCGAGCAACCAGGAGGGCGTGGCGGGTAGACACCCATGTACGCACAACCACCTCATGGTGGTAAGTAGTTTGATACCCGGCCCTGGTCCCTCGGCCCTTCGTGGAATCCGCTAGAGCAAATCTAGGTGCTTATATTAAGGAATTAAGCCTCTTGGGGTCCGTGGGGCAAAATGCGGGAAGCCAGAAGGGCGTGGCGGGTAGACACCCATGTACGCACAACCACCTCATGGTGGTAAGTAGTTTGACACCCGGCCCAGGTCCCTCGGCCCTTCCTGGGATCTGCTTGAGCAATTCTATGTGCTTATATTAAGCAATTAGGACCTCTGGGAATCCGTGGGCGAAATGCGGGGAACCAGGCAGGCTTGGCGGGTAGGCACCCATGTACGCACAACCACCTCATGGTGGTAAGAAGTTTGACACCCGGCCCAGGTCCCTCTGACCTTACTGGGATCTGCTAGAGCAATTCTAGGTGTTTATATTAAGGAATTAAGGCCTCTGGGGCTCCGTGGGGCAAAATGCGGGGAACCAGGAGGGCGCGGCGGGTAGACACCCATGTACGCACAACCACCTTATGGTGGTAAAAAGTTTGACACCCGGCCCAGGTCCCTCTGACCTTACTGGGATCTGCTAGAGCAATTCTAGGTGCTTATATTAAGGAATTAAGGCCTCTGGGGCTCCGTGGGGCAAAATGCGGGGAACCAGGAGGGCGTGGCGGGTAGACACCCATGTACGCACAACCACCTCATGGTGGTAAGAAGTTTGAAACCCGGCCCAGGTCCCTCGGCCCTTCCTGGAATCCGCTAGAGCAAATCTAGGTGCTTATATTAAAGAATTAAGGCCTCTTGGGTTCGGTGGTGCAAAATGCGGAAAACCAGGAGGGCGTGGCGGGTCGGCACCCATGTACGCAGAACCACCTCATGGTGGTAAGAAGTTTGACACCCGGCCCAAGTCCCTCGGCCCTTACTGGAATCCGCTAGAACAATTCTAGGTGCTTATGTTCAGGAATTAAGGCCTCTGGGACTCCATGGGGCAAAATGCGGAGAACCAGGAAGGCGTGGCGGGTAGGCACCCATGTACGTAAAACCACTTCATGATGGTAAGAAGTTTGACACCCGGCCCACGTCCCTCGGCCCTTCCTGGAATCCGCTAGAACAATTCTAGGTGCTTATATTAAAGTATAAAGGTTTCTGGGGGTCCGTGGTGCAAAATGCGGGGAACCAGGAGGGCGTGGCGGGTAGGCACCCATGTACGTAAAACCACTTCATGATGGTAAGAACTTTGACACCCGGCCCAGGTCCCTAGGCCTTTCCTGGAATCCGCTAGAGCAATTCCAGGTGCTTATATTAAGGAATTAAGGACTCTGGGGGTCCGTGGGGTAAAATGCGGGGAACCAGGAGGGCGTGGCGGGTAGGCTCCCATGTACGCACAATCACCTTATGGTGGTAAGAAGTTTTACACCCGGCCCAGGTCCTTCAGCTCTTCCTGGAATCCGCTAGAGCAATTCTAGGAGCTTATATTAAGGAATTAAGGCCTTTGGGGGTCCGTGGGGCAAAATGCGGGGAACGAGGGGGGTGTGGCGGGTAGGCACCCATGTACGCACAACCACCTCATGGTGGTAAGAAGTTTGACACCCGGCCCAGGTCCCTCGACCCTTCTTGGGATCCGCTAGAGCAATTCTATGTGCTTATATTAAGGAATTAAGGCCTCTGGGGGTCCGTGGGGCAAAATGCGGGGAACCAGAAAAGCGTGGCGGGTAGGCACCCAAGTACGCACAACCACCTCATGGTGGTAAGAAGTTTGACACCCGGCCCAGGTCCCTCGGCCATTCCTGGAATCCGCTAGAGCAAATCTAGGTGCTTATATTAAAGAATTAAGGCCTCTTGGGTTCGGTGGGGCAAAATGCGGAAAACCAGGAGGGCGTGGCGGGTCGGCACCCATGTATGCACAACCACCTCATGGTGGTAAGAAGTTTGACACCCGGCCCAGGTCCCTAGGCCCTTCCTGGAATCCACTAGAGCAATTCCAGGTGCTTATATTAAGGAATTAAGGCCTCTGGGGGTCCGTGGGGTAAAATGCGGGGAACCAGGCGGGCGTGGCGGGTAGACACCCATGTACGCACAACCACCTCATGGTGGTAAGAAGTTTGACACCCGGCCCAGGTCCCTCGGCCCTTCCTGGAATCCGCTAGAGCAATTCCAAGTGCTTTTATTAAGGAATTAAGGCTTCTGGGTGTCCGTGGGGCAAAATGCGGGGAACCAGGAGGGCGTGGAGGGTAGGCGCCCATGTACGGACAACCACCTCATGGTGGTAAGAAGTTTGTCACCCAACCCAGGTCCCTCGGCCCTTCCTGGAATCCGCTAGAGCAATTCTAGGTGCTTATATTAAGGAATTAAGGCCTCTGGGGCTCCGTGGGGCAAAATGCGAGCAACCAGGAGGGCGTGGCGGGTAGACACCCATGTACGCACAACCACCTCATGGTGGTAAGTAGTTTGATACCCGGCCCTGGTCCCTCGGCCCTTCGTGGAATCCGCTAGAGCAAATCTAGGTGCTTATATTAAGGAATTAAGCCTCTTGGGGTCCGTGGGGCAAAATGCGGGAAGCCAGAAGGGCGTGGCGGGTAGACACCCATGTACGCACAACCACCTCATGGTGGTAAGTAGTTTTACACCCGGCCCAGGTCCCTCGGCCCTTCCTGGGATCTGCTTGAGCAATTCTATGTGCTTATATTAAGCAATTAGGACCTCTGGGAATCCGTGGGCGAAATGCGGGGAACCAGGCAGGCTTGGCGGGTAGGCACCCATGTACGCACAACCACCTCATGGTGGTAAGAAGTTTGACACCCGGCCCAGGTCCCTCTGACCTTACTGGGATCTGCTAGAGCAATTCTAGGTGTTTATATTAAGGAATTAAGGCCTCTGGGGCTCCGTGGGGCAAAATGCGGGGAACCAGGAGGGCGCGGCGGGTAGACACCCATGTACGCACAACCACCTTATGGTGGTAAAAAGTTTGACACCCGGCCCAGGTCCCTCTGACCTTACTGGGATCTGCTAGAGCAATTCTAGGTGCTTATATTAAGGAATTAAGGCCTCTGGGGCTCCGTGGGGCAAAATGCGGGGAACCAGGAGGGCGTGGCGGGTAGACACCCATGTACGCAGAACCACCTCATGGTGGTAAGAAGTTTGACGCCCGGCCCAGGTCCCTCGGCCCTTCCTGGAATCCGCTAGAGCAATTCCAGGTGCTTATATTAAGGAATTAAGGCCTCTGGGGGTCCGTGGGGTAAAATGCGGGGAACCAGGAGGGCGTGGCGGGTAGGCAACCATATACGCATAACCACCTCATGGTGGTAAGAAGTTTGTCACCTAGCCCAGGTCCCTCGGCCCTTCTTGGAATCCGCTAGAGCAATTCTAGGTGCTTATATTAAGGAATTAAGGCCTCTGGGGCCCTGTGGGGCTAAATGCGGGGAACCAGGAGGGCTTGGCGGGTAGACACCCATGTACGCACAACCACCTCATGGTGGTAAGTAGTTTGATACCCGGCCCTGGTCCCTCGGCCCTTCGTGGAATCCGCTAGAGCAATTCTTGGTGCTTATATTAAGGAATTAAGGCCTCTGGGGTTCCGTGGGGTAAAATGCGGGGAACCAGGAAAGCGTGGCGGGTAGGCACCCATATACGCACAACCACCTCATGGTGGTAAGAAGTTTTACACCCGGCCCAGGTCCTTCAGCTCTTCCTGGAATCCGCTAGAGCAATTCTAGGAGCTTATATTAAGGAATTAAGGCCTTTGGGGGTCCGTGGGGCAAAATGCGGGGAACGAGGTGGGTGTGGCGGGTAGGCACCCATGTACGCACAACCACCTCATGGTGGTAAGAAGTTTGACACCCGGCCCAGGTCCCTTGGCCCTTCTTGGGATCCGCTAGAGCAATTCTATGTACTTATATTAAGGAATTAAGGCCTCTGGGGGTCCGTGGGGCAAAATGCGGGGAACCAGAAAAGCGTGGCGGGTAGGCACCCAAGTACCCACAACCACCTCATGGTGGTAAGAAGTTTGAAACCCGGCCCAGGTCCCTCGGCCCTTCCTGGAATCCGCTAGAGCAAATCTAGGTGCTTATATTAAAGAATTAAGGCCTCTTGGGTTCGGTGGTGCAAAATGCGGAAAACCAGGAGGGCGTGGCGGGTCGGCACCCATGTACGCACAACCACCTCATGGTGGTAAGAAGTTTGACACCCGGCCCAAGTCCCTCGGCTCTTGCTGGAATCCGCTAGAACAATTCTAGGTGCTTATGTTCAGGAATTAAGGCCTCTGGGACTCCATGGGGCAAAATGCGGGGAACCCGGAATGCGTGGCGTGTAGGCACCCATGTACGTAAAACCACTTCATGATGGTAAGAAGTTTGACACCCGGCCCACGTCCCTCGGCCCTTCCTGGAATCCGCTAGAACAATTCTAGGTGCTTATATTAAAGTATAAAGGTTTCTGGGGGTCCGTGGTGCAAAATGCGGGGAACCAGGAGGGCGTGGCGTGTAGGCACCCATGTACGTAAAACCACTTCATGATGGTAAGAAGTTTGACACCCGGCCCAGGTCCCTAGGCCTTTCCTGGAATCCGCTAGAGCAATTCCAGGTGCTTATACTAAGGAATTAAGGACTCTGGGGGTCCGTGGGGTAAAATGCGGGGAACCAGGAGGGCGTGGCGGGTAGGCTCCCATGTACGCACAATCACCTCATGGTGGTAAGAAGTTTTACACCCGGTCCAGGTCCTTCAGCTCTTCCTGGAATCCGCTAGAGCAATTCTAGGAGCTTATATTAAGGAATTAAGGCCTTTGGGGGTCCGTGGGGCAAAATGCGGGGAACGAGGGGGGTGTGGCGGGTAGGCACCCATGTACGCACAACCACCTCATGGTGGTAAGAAGTTTGACACCCGGCCCAGGTCCCTCGGCCCTTCTTGGGATCCGCTAGAGCAATTCTATGTGCTTATATTAAGGAATTAAGGCCTCTGGGGGTCCGTGGGGCAAAATGCGGGGAACCAGAAAAGCGTGGCGGGTAGGCACCCAAGTACGCACAACCACCTCATGGTGGTAAGAAGTTTGACACCCGGCCCAGGTCCCTCGGCCATTCCTGGAATCCGCTAGAGCAAATCTAGGTGCTTATATTAAAGAATTAAGGCCTCTTGGGTTCGGTGGGGCAAAATGCGGAAAACCAGGAGGGCGTGGCGGGTCGGCACCCATGTATGCACAACCACCTCATGGTGGTAAGAAGTTTGACACACGGCCCAGGTCCCTAGGCCCTTCCTGGAATCCGCTAGAGCAATTCCAGGTGCTTATATTAAGGAATTAAGGCCTCTGGGGGACGGTGGGGTAAAATGCGGGGAACCAGGCGGGCGTGGCGGCTAGACACCCATGTACGCACAACCACCTCATGGTGGTAAGAAGTTTGACACCCGGCCCAGGTCCCTCGGCCCTTCCTGGAATCTGCTAGAGCAATTCCAAGTGCTTTTATTAAGGAATTAAGGTTTCTGGGGGTCCGTGGGGCAA
The DNA here is from genome assembly GCA_963930725.1 of Candelabrum cocksii. NCBI lineage: Eukaryota > Metazoa > Cnidaria > Hydrozoa > Anthoathecata > Candelabridae > Candelabrum > Candelabrum cocksii. Next base: position 5,552,779 of record OZ005676.1, on the reverse strand, counting down.
AATGCGGGGAACCAGGAGGGCGTGGAGGGTAGGCGCCCATGTACGGACAACCACCTCATGGTAGTAAGAAGTTTGTCACCCGGCCCAGGTCCCTCGGCCCTTCCTGGAATCCGCTAGAGCAATTCTAGGTGCTTATATTAAGGAATTAAGGCCTCTGGGGCTCCGTGGGGCAAAATGCGAGCAACCAGGAGGGCGTGGCGGGTAGACACCCATGTACGCAAAACCACCTCATGGTGGTAAAAAGTTTTACACCCGGCCCAGGTCCCTCGGTCCCTCCTGGAATCCGCAAGACCAATTCTAGGTGCTTATATTAAAGAATAAAGGCTTCTGGGGGTCCGTGGTGCAAAATGCAGGGAACCAGGATTGCGTAGCGGGTAGGCTCCCATGTACGCACAACCACCTCATGGTGGTAAGAAGTTTGACACCCGGCCCAGGTCCCTAGGACCTTCCTGGAATCCGCTAGTGCAATTCCAGGTGCTTATATTAAGGAATTAAGGCCTCTGGGGGTCCGTGGGGTAAAATGCGGGGAACCAGGCGGGCGTGGCGGGTAGACACCCATGTACGCACAACCACCTCATGGTGGTAAGAAGTTTGACACCCGGCCCAGGTCCCTAGGCCCTTCCTGGAATCCGCTAGAACAATTCTGGGTGCTTATATTAAAGAATAAAGGCTTCTGGGGGTCAGTGGTGCAAAATGCAGGGAACCAAGAGGGCGTGGCGGGTAGGCTCCCATGTACGCACAACCACCTTATGGTGGTAAGAAGTTTGACACCCTGCCCAGTTCCATCGGCCCATCCTGGAATCCGCTAGAGCAATTCTTGATGCTTAAATTAAGGATTTAAAGCCTCTGGGGGCCCGTGGGGCAAAATGCGGGAAACCAGGAGGGCGTGGCGGGTAGGCAACCATATACGCATAACCACCTCATGGTGGAAAGAAGTTTGTCACCTAGCCCAGGTCCCTCGGCCCTTCTTGGAATCCGCTAGAGCAATTCTAGGTGCTTATATTAAGGAATTAAGGCCTCTGGGGCCCTGTGGGGCAAAATGCGGGGAACCAGGAGGGCGTGGCGGGTAGACACCCATGTACGCACAACCACCTCTTGGTGGTAAGTAGTTTGATACCCGGCCCTGGTCCTTCAGCTCTTCGTGGAATCCGCTAGAGCAATTCTTGGTGCTTATATTAAGGAATTAAGGCCTCTGGCGTTCCGTGGGGTAAAATGCGGGGAACCAAGAAAGCGTAGCGGGTAGGCACCCATATACGCACAACCACCTCATGGTGGTAAGAAGTTTTACACCCGGCCCAGGTCCTTCAGCTCTTCCTGGAATCCGCTAGAGCAATTCTAGGAGCTTATATTAAGGAATTAAGGCCTTTGGGGGTCCGTGGGGCAAAATGCGGGGAACGAGGTGGGTGTGGCGGGTAGGCACCCATGTACGCACAACCACCTCATGGTGGTAAGAAGTTTGACACCCGGCCCAGGTCCCTCGGCCCTTCTTGGGATCCGCTAGAGCAATTCTATGTACTTATATTAAGGAATTAAGGCCTCTGGGGGTCCGTGGGGCAAAATGCGGGGAACCAGAAAAGCGTGGCGGGTAGGCACCCAAGTACGCACAACCACCTCATGGTGGTAAGAAGTTTGAAACCCGGCCCAGGTCCCTCGGCCCTTCCTGGAATCCGCTAGAGCAAATCTAGTTGCTTATATTAAAGAATTAAGGCCTCTTGGGTTCGGTGGTGCAAAATGCGGAAAACCAGGAGGGCGTGGCGGGTCGGCACCCATGTACGCACAACCACCTCATGGTGGTAAGAAGTTTGACACCCGGCCCAAGTCCCTCGGCCCTTCCTGGAATCCGCTAGAACAATTCTAGGTGCTTATGTTCAGGAATTAAGGCCTCTGGGACTCCATGGGGCAAAATGCGGAGAACCAGGAAGGCGTAGCGGGTAGGCACCCATGTACGTAAAACCACTTCATGATGGTAAGAAGTTTGACACCCGGCCCACGTCCCTCGGCCCTTCCTGGAATCCGCTAGAACAATTCTAGGTGCTTATATTAAAGTATAAAGGTTTCTGGGGGTCCGTGGTGCAAAATGCGGGGAACCAGGAGGGCGTAGCGGGTAGGCACCCATGTACGCACAATCACCTCATGGTGGTAAGAAGTTTTACACCCGGCCCAGGTCCTTCAGCTCTTCCTGGAATCCGCTAGAGCAATTCTAGGAGCTTATATTAAGGAATTAAGGCCTTTGGGGGTCCGTGGGGCAAAATGCGGGGAACGAGGGGGGTGTGGCGGGTAGGCACCCATGTACGCACAACCACCTCATGGTGGTAAGAAGTTTGACACCCGGCCCAGGTCCCTCGGCCCTTCTTGGTATCCGCTAGAGCAATTCTATGTGCTTATATTAAGGAATTAAGGCCTCTGGGGGTCCGTGGGGCAAAATGCGGGGAACCAGAAAAGCGTGGCGCGTAGGCACCCAAGTACGCACAACCACCTCATGGTGGTAAGAAGTTTGACACCCGGCCCAGGTCTCTCGGCCATTCCTGGAATCCGCTAGAGCAAATCTAGGTGCTTATATTAAAGAATTAAGGCCTCTTGGGTTCGGTGGGGCAAAATGCGGAAAACCAGGAGGGCGTGGCGGGTCGGCACCCATGTATGCACAACCACCTCATGGTGGTAAGAAGTTTGACACCCGGCCCAGGTCCCTAGGCCCTTCCTGGAATCCGCTAGAGCAATTCCAGGTGCTTATATTAAGGAATTAAGGCCTCTGGGGGTCCGTGGGGTAAAATGCGGGGAACCAGGCGGGCGTGGCGGGTAGACACCCATGTACGCACAACCACCTCATGGTGGTAAGTAGTTTGACACCCGGCCCAGGTCCCTCGGCCCTTCCTGGGATCTGCTTGAGCAATTCTATGTGCTTATATTAAGCAATTAGGACCTCTGGGAATCCGTGGGCGAAATGCGGGGAACCAGGCAGGCTTGGCGGGTAGGCACCCATGTACGCACAACCATCTCATGGTGGTAAGAAGTTTGACACCCGGCCCAGGTCCCTCTGACCTTACTGGGATCTGCTAGAGCAATTCTAGGTGCTTATATTAAGGAATTAAGGCCTCTGGGGCTCCGTGGGGCAAAATGCGGGGAACCAGGAGGGCGCGGCGGGTAGACACCCATGTACGCACAACCACATTATGGTGGTAAAAAGTTTGACACCCGGCCCAGGTCCCTCTGACCTTACTGGGATCTGCTAGAGCAATTCTAGGTGCTTATATTAAGGAATTAAGGCCTCTGGGGCTCCGTGGGGCAAAATGCGGGGAACCAGGAGGGCGTGGCGGGTAGACACCCATGTACGCACAACCACCTCATGGTGGTAAGAAGTTTGACGCCCGGCCCAGGTCCCTCGGCCCTTCCTGGAATCCGCTAGAGCAATTCCAGGTGCTTATATTAAGGAATTAAGGCCTCTGGGGGTCCGTGGGGTAAAATGCGGGGAACCAGGAAGGCGTGGGGGGTAGGCACTCATGTACGCACAACCACCTCATGGTGGTAAGAAGTTTGATACCCGGCCCAGGTCCCTCGGCCCTTCCTGGAATCCGCTAGAGCAATTCTAGGAGCATATATTAAGGAATTAAGGCCTCTGGGGGTCCGTGGGGTAAAATGCGGGGAACCAGGCGGGCGTGGCGGGTAGACACCCATGTACGCACAACCACCTCATGGTGGTAAGAAGTTTGACACCCGGCCCAGGTCCCTAGGCCCTTCCTGGAATCCGCTAGAACAATTCTGGGTGCTTATATTAAAGAATAAAGGCTTCTGGGGGTCCGTGGTGCAAAATGCAGGGAACCAGGAGGGCGTGGCGGGTAGGCTCCCATGTACGCACAACCACCTCATGGTGGTAAGAAGTTTGACACCCGGCCCAGGTCCCTCGGTCCCTCCTGGAATCCGCAAGACCAATTCTAGGTGCTTATATTAAAGAATAAAGGCTTCTGGGGGTCCGTGGTGCAAAATGCAGGGAACCAGGAGGGCGTGGCGGGTAGGCTCCCATGTACGCACAACCACCTCATGGTGGTAAGAAGTTTGACACCCGGCCCAGGTCCCTAGGACCTTCCTGGAATCCGCTAGTGCAATTCCAGGTGCTTATATTAAGGAATTAAGGCCTCTGGGGGTCCGTGGGGTAAAATGCGGGGAACCAGGCGGGCGTGGCGGGTAGACACCGATGTACGCACAACCACCTCATGGTGGTAAGAAGTTTGACACCCGGCCCAGGTCCCTAGGCCCTTCCTGGAATCCGCTAGAACAATTCTGGGTGCTTATATTAAAGAATAAAGGCTTCTGGGGGTCCGTGGTGCAAAATGCAGGGAACCAAGAGGGCGTGGCGGGTAGGCTCCCATGTACGCACAACCACCTTATGGTGGTAAGAAGTTTGACACCCTGCCCAGTTCCATCGGCCCATCCTGGAATCCGCTAGAGCAATTCTTGATGCTTAAATTAAGGATTTAAAGCCTCTGGGGGCCCGTGGGGCAAAATGCGGGAAACCAGAAGGGCGTGGCGGGTAGGCAACCATATACGCATAACCACCTCATGGTGGTAAGAAGTTTGTCACCTAGCCCAGGTCCCTCGGCCCTTCTTGGAATCCGCTAGAGCAATTCTAGGTGCTTATATTAAGGAATTAAGGCCTCTGGGGCCCTGTGGGGCAAAATGCGGGGAACCAGGAGGGCGTGGCGGGTAGACACCCATGTACGCACAACCACCTTTTGGTGGTAAGTAGTTTGATACCCGGCCCTGGTCCTTCAGCTCTTCGTGGAATCCGCTAGAGCAATTCTTGGTGCTTATATTAAGGAATTAAGGCCTCTGGGGTTCCGTGGGGTAAAATGCGGGAAACCAAGAAAGCGTAGCGGGTAGGCACCCATATACGCACAACCACCTCATGGTGGTAAGAAGTTTTACACCCGGCCCAGGTCCTTCAGCTCTTCCTGGAATCCGCTAGAGCAATTCTAGGAGCTTATATTAAGGAATTAAGGCCTTTGGGGGTCCGTGGGGCAAAATGCGGGGAACGAGGTGGGTGTGGCGGGTAGGCACCCATGTACGCACAACCACCTCATGGTGGTAAGAAGTTTGATACCCGGCCCAGGTCCCTCGGCCCTTCTTGGGATCCGCTAGAGCAATTCTATGTACTTATATTAAGGAATTAAGGCCTCTGGGGGTCCGTGGGGCAAAATGCGGGGAACCAGAAAAGCGTGGCGGGTAGGCACCCAAGTACGCACAACCACCTTATGGTGGTAAGAAGTTTGACACCCTGCCCAGTTCCATCGGCCCATCCTGGAATCCGCTAGAGCAATTCTTGATGCTTAAATTAAGGATTTAAAGTCTCTGGGGGCCCGTGGGGCAAAATGCGGGAAACCAGGAGGGCGTGGCGGGTAGGCAACCATATACGCATAACCACCTCATGGTGGTAAGAAGTTTGTCACCTAGCCCAGGTCCCTCGGCCCTTCTTGGAATCCGCTAGAGCAATTCTAGGTGCTTATATTAAGGAATTAAGGCCTCTGGGGCCCTGTGGGGCAAAATGCGGGGAACCAGGAGGGCGTGGCGGGTAGACACCCATGTACGCACAACCACCTCTTGGTGGTAAGTAGTTTGATACCCGGCCCTGGTCCTTCAGCTCTTCGTGGAATCCGCTAGAGCAATTCTTGGTGCTTATATTAAGGAATTAAGGCCTCTGGGGTTCCGTGGGGTAAAATGCGGGGAACCAAGAAAGCGTAGCGGGTAGGCACCCATATACGCACAACCACCTCATGGTGGTAAGAAGTTTTACACCCGGCCCAGGTCCTTCAGCTCTTCCTGGAATCCGCTAGAGCAATTCTAGGAGCTTATATTAAGGAATTAAGGCCTTTGGGGGTCCGTGGGGCAAAATGCGGGGAACGAGGTGGGTGTGGCGGGTAGGCACCCATGTACGCACAACCACCTCATGGTGGTAAGAAGTTTGACACCCGGCCCAGGTCCCTCGGCCCTTCTTGGGATCCGCTAGAGCAATTCTATGTACTTATATTAAGGAATTAAGGCCTCTGGGGGTCCGTGGGGCAAAATGCGGGGAACCAGAAAAGCGTGGCGGGTAGGCACCCAAGTACGCACAACCACCTTATGGTGGTAAGAAGTTTGACACCCTGCCCAGTTCCATCGGCCCATCCTGGAATCCGCTAGAGCAATTCTTGATGCTTAAATTAAGGATTTAAAGCCTCTGGGGGCCCGTGGGGCAAAATGCGGGAAACCAGGAGGGCGTGGCAGGTAGGCAACCATATACGCATAACCACCTCATGGTGGTAAGAAGTTTGTCACCTAGCCCAGGTCCCTCGGCCCTTCTTGGAATCCGCTAGAGCAATTCTAGGTGCTTATATTAAGGAATTAAGGCCTCTGGGGCCCTGTGGGGCAAAATGCGGGGAACCAGGAGGGCGTGGCGGGTAGACACCCATGTACGCACAACCACCTCTTGGTGGTAAGTAGTTTGATACCCGGCCCTGGTCCTTCAGCTCTTCGTGGAATCCGCTAGAGCAATTCTTGGTGCTTATATTAAGGAATTAAGGCCTCTGGGGTTCCGTGGGGTAAAATGCGGGGAACCAAGAAAGCGTAGCGGGTAGGCACCCATATACGCACAACCACCTCATGGTGGTAAGAAGTTTTACACCCGGCCCAGGTCCTTCAGCTCTTCCTGGAATCCGCTAGAGCAATTCTAGGAGCTTATATTAAGGAATTAAGGCCTTTGGGGGTCCGTGGGGCAAAATGCGGGGAACGAGGTGGGTGTGGCGGGTAGGCACCCATGTACGCACAACCACCTCATGGTGGTAAGAAGTTTGACACCCGGCCCAGGTCCCTCGGCCCTTCTTGGGATCCGCTAGAGCAATTCTATGTACTTATATTAAGGAATTAAGGCCTCTGGGGGTCCGTGGGGCAAAATGCGGGGAACCAGAAAAGCGTGGCGGGTAGGCACCCAAGTACGCACAACCACCTCATGGTGGTAAGAAGTTTGACACCCGGCCCAGGTCCCTCGGCCCTTCTTGGTATCCGCTAGAGCAATTCTATGTGCTTATATTAAGGAATTAAGGCCTCTGGGGGTTCGGTGGTGCAAAATGCGGAAAACCAGGAGGGCGTGGCGGGTCGGCACCCATGTACGCACAACCACCTCATGGTGGTAAGAAGTTTGACACCCGGCCCAAGTCCCTCGGCCCTTCCTGGAATCCGCTAGAACAATTCTAGGTGCTTATGTTCAGGAATTAAGGCCTCTGGGACTCCATGGGGCAAAATGCGGAGAACCAGGAAGGCGTAGCGGGTAGGCACCCATGTACGTAAAACCACTTCATGATGGTAAGAAGTTTGACACCCGGCCCACGTCCCTCGGCCCTTCCTGGAATCCGCTAGAACAATTCTAGGTGCTTATATTAAAGTATAAAGGTTTCTGGGGGTCCGTGGTGCAAAATGCGGGGAACCAGGAGGGCGTGGCGGGTAGGCACCCATGTACCTAAAACCACTTCATGATGGTAAGAACTTTGACCCCCGGCCCAGGTCCCTAGGCCTTTCCTGGAATCCGCTAGAGCAATTCCAGGTGCTTATATTAAGGAATTAAGGACTCTGGGGGTCCGTGGGGTAAAATGCGGGGAACCAGGAGGGCGTGGCGGGCAGGCTCCCATGTACGCACAATCACCTCATGGTGGTAAGAAGTTTTACACCCGGCCCAGGTCCTTCAGCTCTTCCTGGAATCCGCTAGAGCAATTCTAGGAGCTTATATTAAGGAATTAAGGCCTTTGGGGGTCCGTGGGGCAAAATGCGGGGAACGAGGGGGGTGTGGCGGGTAGGCACCCATGTACGCACAACCACCTCATGGTGGTAAGAAGTTTGACACCCGGCCCATGTCCCTCGGCCCTTCTTGGTATCCGCTAGAGCAATTCTATGTGCTTATATTAAGGAATTAAGGCCTCTGGGGGTCCGTGGGGCAAAATGCGGAAAACCAGGAGGGCGTGGCGGGTCGGCACCCATGTACGCACAACCACCTCATGGTGGTAAGAAGTTTGACACCCGGCCCAAGTCCCTCGGCCCTTCCTGGAATCCGCTAGAACAATTCTAGGTGCTTATGTTCAGGAATTAAGGCCTCTGGGACTCCATGGGGCAAAATGCGGAGAACCAGGAAGGCGTAGCGGGTAGGCACCCATGTACGTAAAACCACTTCATGATGGTAAGAAGTTTGACACCCGGCCCACGTCCCTCGGCCCTTCCTGGAATCCGCTAGAACAATTCTAGGTGCTTATATTAAAGTATAAAGGTTTCTGGGGGTCCGTGGTGCAAAATGCGGGGAACCAGGAGGGCGTGGCGGGTAGGCACCCATGTACCTAAAACCACTTCATGATGGTAAGAACTTTGACCCCCGGCCCAGGTCCCTAGGCCTTTCCTGGAATCCGCTAGAGCAATTCCAGGTGCTTATATTAAGGAATTAAGGACTCTGGGGGTCCGTGGGGTAAAATGCGGGGAACCAGGAGGGCGTGGCGGGCAGGCTCCCATGTACGCACAATCACCTCATGGTGGTAAGAAGTTTTACACCCGGCCCAGGTCCTTCAGCTCTTCCTGGAATCCGCTAGAGCAATTCTAGGAGCTTATATTAAGGAATTAAGGCCTTTGGGGGTCCGTGGGGCAAAATGCGGGGAACGAGGGGGGTGTGGCGGGTAGGCACCCATGTACGCACAACCACCTCATGGTGGTAAGAAGTTTGACACCCGGCCCATGTCCCTCGGCCCTTCTTGGTATCCGCTAGAGCAATTCTATGTGCTTATATTAAGGAATTAAGGCCTCTGGGGGTCCGTGGGGCAAAATGCGGGGAACCAGGAGGGCGCGGCGGGTAGACACCCATGTACGCACAACCACATTATGGTGGTAAAAAGTTTGACACCCGGCCCAGGTCCCTCTGACCTTACTGGGATCTGCTAGAGCAATTCTAGGTGCTTATATTAAGGAATTAAGGCCTCTGGGGCTCCGTGGGGCAAAATGCGGGGAACCAGGAGGGCGTGGCGGGTAGACACCCATGTACGCACAACCACCTCATGGTGGTAAGAAGTTTGACGCCCGGCCCAGGTCCCTCGGCCCTTCCTGGAATCCGCTAGAGCAATTCCAGGTGCTTATATTAAGGAATTAAGGCCTCTGGGGGTCCGTGGGGTAAAATGCGGGGAACCAGGAGGGCGTGGGGGGTAGGCACTCATGTACGCACAACCACCTCATGGTGGTAAGAAGTTTGATACCCGGCCCAGGTCCCTCGGCCCTTCCTGGAATCCGCTAGAGCAATTCTAGGAGCATATATTAAGGAATTAAGGCCTCTGGGGGTCCGTGGGGCAAAATGCGGGGAACCAGGAGGGCGTGACGGGTAGGCACTCATGTACGCACAACCACCTAATGGTGGTAAGAAGTTTGACACCCGGCCCAGGTCCCTCTATCCTTCCTGGAATCCGCTAGAGCAATTCAAGGTGCTTATATTAAGGATAGGTGGGTTTTTGTGCAAAACTTTGTGAGGAGATTTTTAATAAAAACTGCTCAATGTATTTTACGTGTTTACTACCAAAATAATTTTATTTGTGGAGTTTGAGGTTTATATTATATAATCCATTTTTTTAATTTTTGCTTCTCTGTGTAGGTAAGTAATTGGACTTCAAGGAACACATCGTCAGTTGCTGCTTTGTTTGTTGGGTTTTTTTGGTGAGGCGATTAATGTTCATGATTTTATTGCCTTTATAAAACGGTTTAATGTTCTTTTTATGGTGACATTTTCCCAATTCCCGAAATTGTTGATTTATTTTTAGAGAAATGTTTTATGAGGGTTCAAATTAAAAGGTTTAAATTAAAGATACCTATTACTAATATTCGAATCACTTACATTTTCACATTCACAACTGTCTAAATAAATGGTGACGAGAATGTGGTGTGTAGCACAGATGTAATGTCAGAAATATCAAGTCTTGTTAGTAGAAGAGATGACGGCATTCTATCATGAGGTTTTGTCCCACATATCCATCGAATCCAATAAAATTTGAATAAGACGATGGTGCCGATGGACCAGGTTTTCCGCAACATAACAGAAATCAGATATTTTTACAGATACAATGCCTTTTGCTTTCGGTTTCGACTTATAAATTGCAAGTATATCATTACATTACTTTGTCTTTGTTCATCAAAAATTATAACCATTTTTATTTAACGTTTTTAAATAAATAAATAATATATATATACACTATAAAATAAAAATGGGAATGAAATTATATGATAAATCTACAAAGAAAATGAAAATCATTAACCGAGAGTTAATTAACATTAACATTGCAGATCGAACACAAACAGAGTATATTTTACCTCAAGTTTTAAAAGAAATATGTTTAGATGCAATATGTTTATTATTGGCTTGTTATTTTTAGGTATTTTACAATGGAGTTCTTCAAAAATAGTTTGGTGATCAACATCCGTCAGCATGCTCCGTTATTCCGCTTTTAAAAGGGTTTCCAATCCAGGAAGTTGTGGATCGAGAGTAAGTCAAAATGTTATAGGTTTTAATCTTTAAATGGATCCTCTCTTTCTGAATTCTTGTTTGTGGCAAAAAACGAATTGTTATTTTATTATTTAAGTGTTTACATAACATAAATAAGTTGTGAGAGTTTTTTTTCCAAGATTTTTATGTCTTCCAAATTTCTGTGATCAATTTATTTGTCATTCCCATTTCAACTGTCATTGGACAGTCTTTACACTTGTGAACATAATGCTTTTTTTTATCGTAAATCAGAATCAGTTCCTCTTAGCGTTTATTTTCAGATCCATTTCAAGATCGATCAAATACAGCCAATTTACTCGCTACCCCTGGTTTGTCTCATTTTATTTTGATTTATATTTCTTTCTTTTTAATTGATTTTCTTTCTAATATCCCCCAAAACAATTTCTTGTGTAAATGTTATTTTTGTTGTTGAACATTTACACAGAATTTAATATTCTCCAGTCACAAAAATCAATGCCCTGTAATAAAATTAGTAAATAGTCAATATTAAAATAAATGCATAATTTATATTTAAAGGGATTCCTAAACCTCACAACATTTATTGTTATATTATTTGAATAAAATATATAAATTCTGATTTGTAGGCAGAATATAATAAAATTTAATAAATTGGCATTCTTTTCCTGTTATGTTGTAATAATGTTTGTGTTTTCATGTTGCTTTCCTCTCCATTTTTGTTTCTCTTGTGCATAAATGATTTGAAAAAATTATCAACTCGCTCCAAACCATTTGATTGCCAAGATACAAATTTACAATTGTGACGTAGAAGTTTCGGTTGTTTTGAGAAATGACTTTATAAAGTTTCATACTGCAAGCTTCCAAAGATCTAAGCTACATCTAAAGCTTGAAAAAAATCAATTGATTGAAAAAAATATATTTTTTTTTTCTTTTTTAAAGGTTCTGTGACATGCAACAGCTTAAGGTCTGAAGTTGGCACAACCTATTATTCCTTAGAATAAAGCTGATCTGAGTAAGCATAAAGTTTGGCATTGGAAAATTCCTCGGGCAGTTCTCATAGATTTAGAGTAAGGCCATCAAACCCTATATATTTGTTTATCAGTGTTAGTAGAGTTTTCTGAAGTAAGGAGCTTGGAAACATTTCCAGTTTCCATTTTAAAAACTTGCTCAGTACCGTGGGCCATCTTTTCAGTGTGGTTGTAAATCTGTAACACGCTTCAACAATGCACAAGCAATAACAAAATGCGAAAATGGTCTAGGGTACGTCAGAAATGTCAGGATTTTGCAAAATTTTCAAAAATTAACTTTATATTCTTGTTAAATGTGGAACAATTAATGTTCATTAAGAACTTTCTTCTAACCTACCGAGACAGCCAGAACAGCCAGAAAATTCGGCAAATTCAAAACTTAATTTTTCTCTAAAAAATAGCTAAATAACTCTAAATTCCATAAATCACTTCTTAAACACTAAAACGATACTTAGAAGTGGAAATCACAAAGATTTCTTACCATAACAACCTTCAAATCTTTGAAAAAACTATATTTCAAATTTCAAATGTTTGACTGCCACTTTTCTATTCATCATTTTGAACATATCAACTTACGGCACCAATTATGTCTCTATTCTATTTGGTTGTTTAAATAATTGATTTTGTCATGGAAGAATTAAAAAAAAAATTCATATATTTTTTAATTTCTTTATAGACACATGTTGTGTGATTAGGAATCCCTTTTAAAGGACTTTAATGAAAAATGGATTAAACCTATTATTGTTATTATTATTATTAAAAGATATATTTCAGGCATATCCATAAAAAATGTATTTCACTGGTATGTGGTTGTAACTAGTCAATGAGTCTTTTCTCAGGTCTTTTAACTCGTCAGAAATTTCATGACAGGTGGCATGACGCAATTCGAATGGGATTCATGATCAGTGACTAAATTGTGTAGTAGTGTTCTCAGTTGGTCTGTAAATTCAGGAACTGCACTTACAACGCGGTTGAGCTGTGTTCACTAAATACTTTTTTATTGAAGATTGCACAAAACAAGGCCTAAAAGGCCACTTGCGAGTAAAGATCAAGTTTTAATTCCTTAATATAAGAACCTAGAATTGCTCTAGCGGATACCAGCAAGGGCCGAGGGACCTGGGCCGGGTGTCAAACTTCTTACCACCATGAGGTTGTTGTGCGTTTATGGGTACCCACCAGCAACCCCCTCCTGGTTCCCCGCATTTTGTTGCACGGACCCCCAGAAGCCTTAATTCCTTAATCTATGCACCTAGAATTGCTCTAGCGGATTCCGGGAAGGGTTGAGGGACCTTGGCCGGGTGTCAAACTTCTTACCACTCTGAGGTTGTTGTGCGTACATGGGTGCCCATCCGCAACCCCCTCCTAGTTCCCCGCATTTTGTTGCACGGACCCCCCGAGGCCTTAATTCCTTAATATATGCACCTAGAATTGCTCTAGCGGATTCCAGGAAGGGCCGAGGGACCTGGACCGGGTGTCAAACTTCTTACCACCCTGAGGTTGTTGTGCGTATAAGGGTGCCCTTCCGCAACCCCCTCCTAGTTCCCTGCATTTTGTTGCACGGACCCCCAGAAGCCTTAATTCCTTAATATAAGCACCTAGAATTGCTCTAGCGGATTCCAGGAAGGGCCGAAGGACCTGGGTCGGGTGTCAAACTTCTTACCAACATGAGGTTGTTGTGCGTATATGGGTGCCTACTCGCAACCCCCTCTTGGTTCCCTGCATTTTGTTGTGCGGACCCCCAAAAGCCTTAATTCCTTAATATAAGCACCTAGAATTGCTTTAGCGGTTTCCAGGACGGGCCGACGGACCTGGGCCGGGTGTCAAACTTTTCACCACCATGAGGTAGTTGGGCGTACATGGGTGCCTACCCGCCACGCCCTGCTGGTTTCCTACATTTTGTCCCACGGACCCCCAGAAGCCTTAATTCCTTAATATAAGCACCTGGAATTGCTCTAGCGGATTCCAGGAAGGCCCGAGTTTCAAAATTCTTACCACCATGAGGTGGTTGTGCGTACATGGGTGCTTACCCGTCACGCTCTCCTGGTTCCCCGTATTTTGCCCCACAGACCTTAATTCCTTAACATAAGCACCTAGTATTGCTCTAGCGGGTTCCAGGAAGGGCCGAAGGACCTGGGTTAGGTGTCAATCTTCTCACCACCATGAGGTAGTTGTGCGTACATGGGTGCCTACCTGCCACGCCCTGCTGGTTTCCTACATTTTTTGTCCCACGGACCCCCAGAAGCCTTAATATAAGCACCTGGAATTGCTCTAGCGGATTCCAGGAAGGCCCGAGGGAGCTGGGCCGGGTTTCAAAATTCTTACCACCATGAGATGGTTGTGCGTACATGGGTGCTTACCCGTCACGCTCTCCTGGTTCCCCGCATTTTGCCTCACGGACCACAGAGGCCTTAATTCCTTAATATAAGCACCTAGTATTGCTCTAGCGGGTTCCAGGAAGGGCCGAGGGGCCTGGTGTCAAATCTCTTACAACCATGAGGTGGTTGTGCGTACATGGGTGGCTACCCGTCACGCCCTCCTTGTTCCCCGCATTTTGCGCCACGGGCCAGCAGAGGCCTTGATTCCTTAATATAAGCACCTAAAATTGCTCTAGCGGATTCCAGGAGGGGCCGAGGGACCTGGACCGGGTGTCAAACTTCGTACCACCATGAGGTGGTTGTGCGTACATGGGTGCCTACCCGCCACGCCCTCCTGGTTCCCCGCATTTTGCCCCACGGTCCCCCATATATTTTATACTAATTTAAAACTAATTTATTACCAGGTCACACATTTATAGCAGTGCTTTTATAGAAATTGACGTGTTTATCCTGTATAAATATTCATAATAAATAAACATCCGGGATTTTTTATGGCACTGCTTATTGGTTATTCGCAGCTAATCTATTCGTAGCCATTATACCATAATAACACTTTTAGACTTGTATTTAATATTACGAATACAACGAACGCTGACAATAAAAAGGTAAAAATTCTAAAAGCTAAAATTACCTAAGATGTATAATATATTACATGGAGAAAACCAAAAAACTACAACAATCATTCGAATAAATAACTCCACCATGATAAAACATTGTTAGCGTATCACAAGAACACATCATACATACCATGATTGCATAAAAACATAAAAACATGTACAATTTACTTCTCACAAGTAAATGATGCAGAAAAAATGTTTTAAAAAACCTCCAAGACTTGCTCTAGGATTAAAACGATAAGACTTTATACCATGTATAAATCGGTAAAGTAAATATAAAAATAACCGTTTAATAACAACCAAATCTACAAAGGTAATTATATATTGATGACAGAATAAGAATTATCGAGTATAAAACGCAATAATTAACACCCTTCTTCCGGTTTTTGTTGCAATTCTAAGACACCAACAGGACACTATAACAGAAACACAAAATTTTATTAGATCAATTCTTCTTTTTGATTTAATGTTGTATTCTCCCAACATTATAGCAAAACAAGATTAGAGCCCAAACCTGCATCCTGCAATTGACACAGTTAAATCGGAACGAAAAAAAAAACATTTTTAAACTTGAAGGCAAAACTTTTCGAAACGTGCTTTCATTGAATAATCAATACAACCACAACAAACAGTATTCTTCAGAAAAATGGTACAGAGGAGGAGGTTTCAACAACAAAGACTAAAACAAGGTAAAAGGTTAAAATAAGGTACCAGCAAAGCAAAACTCCCTAAATTTGACTAAAAAGCGACGTTTTATTAGAACTTATTATCTAACCCTCACAAGGGTGTCATTTAAGAAGGCATTCCGACTGGTACATATAAAATACAGTATACGTCTAAATAGGCTAAATTTTCGAAATTTTGCTGACGTCAGCAAAATTTAGCAGACATAGAAAAATCTTTGAATCAATTTATTCCTTATATGAAAGTGAACATCTGTACAAAGTTTCACGTAAAAAGGGTGTGTGGTACAAACGTTAATCAAATATGAAAATATTTGATATTTTTGCTAAAATTGGCGCTCTGTTCTTAATAGTTTTGATGAAAAAAAAGCGTAAAAAAAATAATGAATTGTTTTTATTAATCTATAATTTCTCAAAATATATAAAAAAGAACATAAAACCTTGATTAAAACTTTTTTCAGCAATTGAGCAATACGTTTTTAAGCCAAATTTTACAAAAATGATGACGTCAGCAAAAATTGGCAGCCATTTTTGGAAAAAAAATTCTGCCATTTTGTTCCTTTCATGAAAACGAATATCTGTACCAACTTTCAAGGCCAAAGACTAATAGGCCAGACATATAATGGGAGATATGCCAACTTGAAAGGTAGAAATTCTTGTCAACAATTTTGATTACCTACACGTGTGGAAAAGGAATCGAGATGGTGTTTGGGCTAAATAGGTGGCAAAAATATTTTGTGGGGGGTCTTATATATTTTAGACCTAAAAAGTTTATAAGTGGGGTGTGTAAATATAAAATGTAATAAAATGCTTTGTGAGGTGTTTCTGCTGTTGAAATTTTGCCAAAGTACTCATAATATATTGCATAATATATCTGAATAATATTTTGGTCATTACCTCACTAGGGTGTATTTTTCAGACCAGATTGTGTCAATTTTATCAAAGTATATACACATTTTTGGCAAATCTGAGGAAAGGTCATGACTATAATATTTCAGAAATTGTTATTATGCTTTCTGTTACATTTCTACATCTCCATAGAATTATATTCAACAGATATTTTGACCCTAGCAGGTGTAGAAAAGCTTCTGGGGGACTTTTAGTTAGGGTCTTTACGGGAGGCTTAAAAAATCTACAAATGAGGATGGGTATATGGTATTTCCTATAAAAAGCTTTGTGAAATGTTTCTGAGCCTGAAACTTTGTAAGATTGCCCCTATTATAACTTGCTACAGAATTAGAAAATATTGTGATGATCACTTGACTATTGTGTATATTACAGACCAGATATGCCAAATTTACCGAAATCGACAGTTTGAAGTGGAAACATCTGAACCTTTCCTTCTGTTATGTTTTTATACAATGATGAGACTTAAATAGAAAACGAACTACGTTCAATTAGAAAATTCGAATGTAAAGAAGATAATTTTTCTTTTTATCGATTGTAAACAAAACTGTATAGTTAATTTGAGCATCCAACAAATGAAAATATAAAAATATGTTTTGCATTACTTAGATAAGATAACCAACTTTTTGTGCGAGTACTGTAGATAATTCTTTCTTGTTCAGGTCATTGGAGGACTCGTCAGTGGTTCAGGATTCGAAGATATTGTTTATCAGTCAGGATTATGTACTTCGGGAAGCTTACAAGGAGTTCTTACAGCCAGTCACTATAACCGAGGATGGCACACTTGAGCGTTTCAGAAGCACTAGAACGATTACTTCTTACACGCTATTTAGCTGAGAAAAGACCGGTTCCAGATGTTCTGACGGTGTATTCAATTAGTCCAAACACTATCAGTGCGGATGAGCAGCTGTTCGATGAAGCATCTGATTTCTTCAAAGAATACGAAAAGTAAAGTACAGGGACAAGGTTCGAACAGGTTCCATTGGGAAGACAAGAGCACCACAACATCCGAACTTCAACAGACCAACGAAGCAAACCATCAATAAGGATGCAAAATCATCAGGTATATTCAAATGTACAATAATAAAATATGTTTGATGGGGTATATTTTGTTTCTGTAAAACAACTTTTTTGTTATCTCGTATTTCATTGTATTCAGGTGGTGTCAAGAGATTTTCTGGCAATCAAATGTCCGTCGTCAAATGGTGCTTAAACCGTCCGGACCAAGCGAGGAACATTAACGATCTAATATGTTTTGCGGGACTAGAAACATCAACGGAGAATTATAAACCATTGAGAGATCTTGAAGTACAATGGTCTGAGAAACACGTCACCAGAATTTTAGAAGTTATCGAGGAGGAATATCTCAACCCTTTTAGCGTACAACTACACGAAGATAAATTGTACAATCTAAGCTCCGGTAGTCCTAAAGAAGATGATGTTGACGAATTACTTGCCATCTGGAATAAGGGGAAAGAAATTGCTGCTGGGTTTACAGCAGAGAGAATCCTTACAAGCAACCGAAAGTTCCATGACCCACTGAAGAGAAACAAGATTCCAACGTTCCAACCACCGAAAATCAAAGTGTCTAGTGGTAAATTGACAAAACTTATCGATGCAAACAGAAATATCATTAGCAGGTTGCTATCCCTAACTGCTAAGACGCAACATCCGATTGACTTTGAGAAGGCTTTCACCTTCCCATTGTATGTAGTTCCACTGTCTTTAGCTTATCCTGATGGTTCAAGAAAAGAAACTCAAAAGAGCAAACTCATTCAAGTTATCGCGAAAGAGATACCGATCATTTCTGATATACCCGGTGATCTTAACAAAGGGCTGTCTACCTTCATCATCGACATGATTGCCCAGATTAGAGTCTGTGCAACCAATAATATCCCTGGTACGTTTGGAGATTTCATCCTGAAGTTTTTGCAATCAACTCCAAAAGGATACAAGAGAGTTTACATTGTCGCAGATACCTACAGGAATAATAGTATCAAAGGAGAAGAGAGAATGAGAAGAAGGACATCATCAAAGGTTTTGATTAGTTCAGTCCAGAGTAAAATGCCGAGAGATATGACGAATTTGGTATTCAAGTTCATCATCGAGAACAAAAATGATGTTTTGATAATGCTTGCAACTGAAGAAATGTTTTTATCTGGTGACAACGTGTGTCAGAGAGTAACAACAACAACAATAATGGAAAGCGACCTCAAAAGTAATCAGGAAGAAGCCGATACAAAAGTGGTCCTTCATTCGCTTCATATTCTGCAACGAACAAATCACTGTGTTCTTCTACGTTCATCTTCTGGAGATACAGACATCCTTGTTATAATCCTTGGTCTTATCACCGAAGGGAAAGAGCAAGTATTTTACGATTATGGAAACGGATGCAACAGAAGAGGTACAAGGTTACATGCTTTAGAGTTAGAAGAAGATCAAAGGGCTGCTCTAATTGGTTTCCATGCATTCACTGGAAACGACTTTGTGTCTTCCTTCTTTCAAAAAGGAAAAAAGGCATGTCGGAATGTAATGGTGAAAGAAGAAAGATTTTTAACGTGTTTTAAAGAACTTGGCGAGCATTGGGACAAAGAAAATAACACTGCGGACACTCTAGAGGAATACGTATGCTGATTGTTTGGAGAAAAAGGTCAAGATGTCAATATAGTCCGCTTTGAAATGTTTCAAGCAAAGTAGACTCGGGAAAACAGGTCAATTGATCTTAGTACCCTGCCACCGTGTCATTCTTCGCTCCTGTTAAATATCAAAAGAACTAATTATGTAGCAGGATTGTGGAAAAAACACACCATGGAATTCCAGAAATTCGTAAGCATGGTTGGAAAGCAGATGGGACCATCGTTTGGATAGATCAACCTCTTCCAAACGACGTCAGTGAACTGTTGTTGGTTGATGAAGATAATGAAATTAACAATGATTAACAATGAAAGTGAGCCTGAAAGCGACCTTGAAGAAGATGATGATTAGGAATATTAGCATATATATATACTAGTCACACAAAAATATTTTGTAAATCTTTCTCGATTACTTCAATGTTTCAAAGCAATGTTTCTGTCAGTTATATATATTCTATAATAGAAAGAACTGTTATTTAAAATATGTACCATTTCATGTTGTCATCAAAATAAATCTTCACTTCTAACTATGGATTTCGGTAAATTTGGCATATCTGGTCTGTAAAATACACAATACTCAAGTGATCATCACAATATTTTCTAATTCTGTAGCAAGTTATAATAGGGGCAATCTTACAAAGTTTCAGGTCAGAAACATTTCATATATATATATATATATATTTAACGTCTATTTTCCATGCTGGCACGGGTTAGACGGGTTTACTGATGGCACGCTACTCTATCCTGCGCCAACCCAGACTGAATATCGTTTCTCAACGAGATCTTTCTTCACAACCTGGCTCCATGTTGTCCGTGGCCTGCCTCTACCACACTTACCATCTACAACTAAATCTCTACACTTCTTAACCCAGTTATTATCATTCATTCTCTCAACATGACCAACCCATCTAAGCCGACGCCTTTGCAAAGATTTTAAAAACACTTTCTAGTCCACGGCGTTCTATTAACTCATTTGAAGGCTTCCTATCCTTCAATGTCACATTTGACATCCATCTAATCATTCTCATGTCATTACGCTCTAGTCTGTTTAGTTCAACAGTTCTAACTACCCATGTCTCCCCACTATATAGAAAAATACTCCTTACACAAGCATCATACACCCTTCCTTTTGTGAGAAGAGATATCACTCTAGAAGTTAGGAGAGGTAAAAGTTCTCTAAACTTTTTCCACCCAGATCTAATTCGAGTTATACAACTTTGTCCTGTGCCACCTCCTGTACTAATCATGTCGCCCAAATAACAAAAGCCATCCTTTGTCTCTAAAACGTCATCACCTATTGGCACAGATTCTACTGGCTGTCCAGTTGCTAAGGTAATATCACCAGTACACACCCTACACACATAGTCCACCACTGAGGTAAGTCGACCCTTTATACCACTACACTTCTTATGAACCCAATGATCACAATATTTGCAATATATTGAGTTATTACCAACACCCTTACTACATACAGAGCATGGCCATCTACCTGAAGCAATAGGTGCTGAAATGCCAACTCCACTGACCATAACTTTTGTCTTACCCATGTTAACTCTAAGCCCTTTTGACTCTATACCTTTCTTCCAAGTAGCAAATTTCGCAGTTAACTCTTCTAGGCTATCTGAAATAAGCACAAGATCATCGGCATACAATAATTCCCATGGACACCCTACTCTAAACTCCTGAGATAAAGCCTCCAAAACCATGATAAAGAGTAACGGACTAAGAACAGATCCCTGATGAACACCAACCTTAACTCCAAATTCCTTGCTATATGATCCATTCACTCTGACATGACTTCTGGCATTTTCATACATAGACATAACAACTGACACTATCCATTCATCGACTCTTAACCTTCGCATCGCCCACCAGATTACTTCACGTGGTACTCTGTCAAAAGCTTTCTCTAAATCAACAAATGCAAAATATAACCTCTTATTCTTTTGCAGATATTTCTCCTGCAACTGCCTGACTATAAAAATTGCATCAATAGTTCCCCGTTCAGGCATAAATCCAAACTGCATATGATCAATATTCACATCTCTAATAAATCTTGTCAATATCCTTTCTAATACTTTCATAACTTGGTCTAACATTTTCAGCCCTCTATAATTACTTCTCTCCAGGGCATCACCTTAACCTTTATAGCAGTTTACTATAGAGCTAATTTCCCAGTCTGCAGGGACTACACCTTGACTGACGATAGCATTTACAAGCTCAGTGATGATGTCAATACCATCCTCACCAGATGCCTTCAGCATTTCAGAAACAACACCTGATGGACCAGCAGCTTTACCATCTTTCATCTTACTAAGAGCCGATTTAACCCAATCCTTTTCTATTCTGACAGCAGGACCCTCAATTGGACTAACTCGTGACAAAAGACTGCGGTCCCATTCAAACTCCTCATTTAGTAATTTTAATTACTATAATAACTTTCCCAGGCCAATTTTTTAGCACTATCATCAAAAGCTAAATCTCCAATGTCATTTCTCACACACTCCAATGATATCCTGATTTGTCTTACTCATCTGCTTTGCAATTTTAAAAACTTCGTTTTTCTGATCCTCTCTAACTAGCAAATTGGGAAATCTTTCTTCCTCTGCCCTCTTCTTTGCTGTATAAACTTCTAACTTTGCTGTATGCTTTGCTTCTAAATATGGCTCTTTATTCCCATCTGCCTTCCATTCTTTCCATAACCTTCTTTTCTCCTTAATAGCCTTATCAACCACATCATTCCACCACCAAGTCTCCCGTCTCCTAATAGGGCCCTTAGTCCATCCATATACACTATTAGAGGCACCTAAGAGGCTGCCTTTCAACTTAGACCATATACCTTCAACATCAGTCTTTATTTCTACTCTCTCCAAGTTTTGTTTAAAACTGGTACAAAAACTATCCCTTACTGCAGAGTCTTTTAATTTCCAAATTTTTCTTCTAGGAACAAAAGTCCTTTTCCTCCTTTTCCTTTTCCTAATCACTTGTAGATTTTTTAAGACCCTAACTAAAAGTCCCCCAGAAGCTTTTCTACACCTGCTAGGGTCAAAATATCTGTTGAATATAATTCTATGGAGATGTAGAAATGTAACAGAAAGCATAATAACAATTTCTGAAATATTATAGTCATGACCTTTCCTCAGATTTGCCAAAAATGTGTATATACTTTGATAAAATTGACACAATCTGGTCTGAAAAATACACCCTAGTGAGGTAATGACCAAAATATTATTCAGATATATTATGCAATATATTATGAGTACTTTGGCAAAATTTCAACAGCAGAAACACCTCACAAAGCATTTTATTACATTTTATATTTACCCACCCCACTTATAAACCTTTTAGGTCTAAAATATATAAGACCCCCCACAAAAATTTTTTGCCACCTATTTAGCCCAAACACCATCTCGATTCCTTTTCCACACATGTGTAGGCAATCAAAATTGTTGACAAGAATGTCTACCTTTTAAGTTGGCATATCTCCCATTATATGTCTGGCCTATAAGCGGTACAGCAATAAAGCAGGGGCTTCTTGAGACAGAATAAGAATCCACAAGAATCCCCATATGTCTCAGGAGTTGTTCCACCTACTTGAATTGTATGCGGCATCCTTATATGGAAGTTCGGAAAGTGTCGATGATGCTCGCTACGAAATGTTCACTAATAAAAGTTCCTAGAAGAAAGTGATTGATCCCTCCATATTGCCACCATGTCGTGTTGTCTTACAATTACTTTCTGTGCGGGCGAACACAGTTAGCTTCATTTTAAAACAATCCCGGCATCTTCTGCTTTGACAACGAAACTTCTCTCTAAAATTTTCCCCTATTCCTTGCTGATGATCCTTCCACAAACGAGAAAGAGAGTGAAACCAAAGAGGAAAAATTGTTTGATGCAATTGGTCGAGATGATCATCCAACAGAGACATACAAATCTGTCGCTGAGATGTTAACTACTTTATTATTATTATTCATATTTATACAGGTGTCCTAATCAGAGAACATATTAAAAAGATTTTGTTATCCTTAAGGGTCCTGCTTATAATAAATAATATATATATATGTATTTACAAAAAGGTTAGAATAGTTATGTATATATTTGAAAAGTAAAATCCATTAAAAAAAAAAAATAAAATTAAGACAGAGACTAAAACAAAACATTTTTGATTTTTCTTTTAAATGTAGCAACCAATATTTCCTTTTGAAGATTTGTGGGTAGTTTGTTGAATATAAGTCCACCTTGATGGTTGAAGGATTTACGACAAAATTCAGTTCTAACCCGTTGCAGTTTAAGGTTGCTGCGGTTTCTTCGCGTATTTACTTCATGGTTTGTACGTTCGAATCTAAAGTGATTTTCGTTGATTACGTTTATCGCTTTGAAGACTTCATATGCTGCACGTTGTTGCTTGATAATCGATAGCTGTTTCCAGGGTTTATTACTTCCATTACATATTCGAGAAGCATGATCATGAAGTGATTGTAGCTTAGCCTCCTGACTTTGAGGTAAGGATAACATGATCGGAAAACAGTATAACAATCTGGGTAAGATGACGGCGTTGTATATTGATTCTGCAACATTTGGACTGAGATAGTATCGTACTTTGGATAATAGCTTCAGTTAACCAGAGGCTTTTTTATAGATGTTTACGAGATGTTGTTGTAGGGTCAAATGGTTGTCAAGTGTTACACCCAGATAGTTATATTGACGTTCTACGTTAATAGGTACTGAATTGATCTTGATGTTGCAGGTACCTTGCTTTCGTAGGTTCTGTTGCGAGCCGTATAAAACAAATTCAGACTTTCCTTTTTTGAGGTTCCTTATTCCCTTCAAATTTCACTTCCCTTTAATTTTCGCTCCGAGGGGGGCGAAATTTAAAGGGGGCGAATTTACTTGGGGGAAAATTTAGAAACGGGTTGAAACCTTATTTTTGTGAGACCCCCTAAGGTCGAGCCCCTTTCTTGACCCATGCACATGTGCGTATATCGTATAATACAAGAAGTCAGAACAAATTTGTTCATTAAGTCCACGCCTCTTTTATTATATCAAGTGTATTTTGCGGTGGATTTCTTAATTTTCAGCCTTTCTGTCGATTTTTGACCTAGAATTGAAATTAAGAAAGTGGAGGAGGGCTACCTGGGTACTTAACTTCTTTATAAATACAATAGTGTACACGCTTTTTTAATAAATTTTTTTTATAAGAAATTACTAGTAGGATCAGGTAGGATGTCCCAACATTAAAGAAATTTTTACTACTATATCAAATACTAGGAATTCTGTAGAATATTCAGTCAAGCTCAAATTGTTGCATACCTTGATCATTGGCAGCGCCGAAATTGCCTAAAAGCGGCAACTCCGATGGAGAACCACTTGACGAAGCATCGTGACATGAATCCCATAATGCCACCTGCCGAATCATTTGCATACCTGGCATACCATCTTCCTCAATTCGTACATTGCATTCTCCACTACGATTACAAATAAATGCTTGACACCTTATGCAACGATAGTTTGTTTCTTCGTTATAAACGCTGCAGATTCCCATTCTGAATGTTATGTTATGTGTACACAGACTAGACATAAACATTCGAATATCCCTCCATGCTCTCTTTTCGAACAACTTCACTTCACTCACTTCATTTGGTTGTTTCGTTTCCTTCCAGCATCAGTATCCGCGCGATGTCACTGCACAAGTATTTCAAACAATCAAGTTCGAAAGAAGTTTTAGATGCTGTTCCGGTACCCGCTACAATAGCGGAACTGACAGCACAAGAGAGAAATGAAGTGTTGAATCAGATTCAAAATCTGGGTAACAGGCAGCAAGTGAACAAGAAAAAACCTTATACGAAGTATGATGAACATAAAAACGATGCGAAGTTGCACAATATGCGATCAGCTGCAGCAATAAGTCTGCTGCAAGGAAATATTGCATACCGGTCACAACTGTCCGTGGATTTGTAAAGTTGTATGAACAAGAAAAAACCGTATACGAAGTATGATGAACATAAAAACGATGCAAATTTGCACAATATGCGATCAGCTGCAGCAATAAGTCTGCTGCAAGGAAATATGGCATACCGGTCACAACTGTCCGTGGATTTGTAAAGTTGTACAATGAATTGAAGGCTGATAAAAATCCTAACGAGAAAATATCAAAACTTCCACACAAAAAGCGAGGACGAGCTACTCTGCTTCCAGAGGAGATCGATGCGAAAGTTATTGAAATGGCGACGAGTATGCGACTTTCCGAAGCCGTGGTCAACTACAACGTTCTCATTGCGATTGCACGAAGAATAATCATCGCTAATGACCGTACGTTGTTGGCGGAATGGGGTGGTACAATACAACTTGGGTGGAAGTGGGCACATCAATTTTCAAACGAATTGGACGAAGAGGAAGTCCACCACGACTGCGAAATCAGTACTCTCCCCAGGACTTATCAAAGAGGTTCCTCTAACCTTTTTCAAACAAATTTCTGAAGAGGTTCAGGCAGATAATACTCCCCCAGAGTTGATAATTAATATCGATCAAACCCCTCTGCCCTTTGTCCTCACAAATACACCATGAACAAGAAAGGCCAAAAGTCGGTCACATTCTTAGGGACGGCTGACTATCGTCAGATAACAGGAACATTTTTGGTTTCTATGAGCAGGCATTTCCTGCCAATGCAGTTAATTTATCAAGGAAAAACTGGCCGGTGTCACCCGAAGTATACATTCCCAGAGAGTTTTCATGTCACACACATACACCAAATCACTGGTTGAATGAAGAGACAAGTATGGATCTTCTACAGAAAATACTCGCACCGTATTTGGCTGAGACTCGCGAAAAACTGGGATTGTCAAAGGATCACCCGTGGTTGTTAATTGTAGTTGTCTTTATAGGACAATGGACAGATAGGGTACAAAGAGAGGTCAAGAATTTGGGAGAAAGATGATCCCAGTACCAAATAACTTGATATCTCAGTAAATAAACCATGCAAAGATTTCATGAGAAATGAGGCACATGTGTGGTATTCGGCTCAAATATGCGACCAGATCAAAGCGGGTATTTATCAAACTTCTGTACGCAAAATGGATTACAAAATTTAACGACTACATTCGGTCTAAGGCAGACATTGTTCGAAATGGATGAGTTAAATGTCGAAAATTATTGAACACGTGAACAAAAAGATTCAGTTGGATCTGTTCAAATAACAATAAAAAACATTTTTTGTGCAATAACCCTATAAATAGGGAGAAACTTATGTGTATATTTTACGTGCATATTTTTGTAAAAATTAGAAACTTTTATTAAGGGGAGAGGGGCGTCGATCCAGGTCAAACCTTATATTTTCATATTTGACAATTTCAGCTCCCAAAAAGCTTGCCTTTGCTTGGCTTCGCCAAGGGACGAAAATTAAAGGGAGCGAAAGTTTGAGGCAGGCGAAATTTGAATGGAGTAAGGTTTAAAATAAGACAGTTCTCGTTCATCCATTCAGCAATCTTTAGGACTTCAGCATTTAAGACTTCTTCCACTTTTTCACTCGATTTTGAAGAGTAGAATACAACAGTATCATCTGCATACATTAGGAGGTTTGACTTCTGCAATGCGAGATGAAGATCATTTACGAGAAGTATAAAAAGTAAGGGCCCTAAAATGGACCCTTGAGGTACACCACAGTTAATATGTTGTGGAGACGAGGTAGCATTGTTGTAGATAACATACTGAGTCCTGTTGAACAGATAATCTTCAAACCATAATAGTTCTGTGTTATTGACACCATGAAGTTGCAGCTTATGAAGTAGACAAAAGTGATCTACCGTATCAAATGCTTTTCGTAGGTCTAGGTAGATGGCACCTGTACATTCACCTTGGTCAGCCTTTTTTCGAATGGTCTCAACGAAAAGGTAGACTGTATGCTGCGTGGAACGTTGTTTCCTGAAACCAAACTGCTGATGTTGTAAGAGTTTATTCGTTTAAAGGTATGAATATAGTTGATGATGGACGATTCGTTCAATTAGTTTTGAAAATACATTAAGTGCTGGAATGGGCCGGTAATTATCCATTTTTGACTTGTCGTCAGATTTGAACAGAGGTGTTACACGAGTAACTTTCTCAGCAGAGGGGAATGTATGTGTTCGTAAACTTTGATTGATTAGGTAGCAAAGAGGTTGAACAATTTCGTCAGCACAGTCTCTTATGACGCGAGGTGGAAGCTGGTCAGGACCAGCTCCTTTGCTGGTTTTCAGTGTTCTGAGATACTTGAGTAGTAAGTCTGGAGTAACAGCTTGGAATTTAAATGAGGCGAGGTTAGTGTTTAAGTGAACCTGATTCGAATTACGGTAGGTCCATCTAGAGTCCGTGAGTGAAGTAATCGAGTTTCTAAGTTTCGAGCCAACAGTTGTAAAAAAGTTGCAGAATGAATCAGCAATTTTGACTTTATCGATAATACAATCCCCGTCGATGTTGATTATATTGCTGCATTCTTTCTTAGATTTCAGGGGGTAGATTTTCTTGATCTCAGACCAGAACTTTTTTTAATCATTTATATTTTCTTTAAAAATCTTCTGGTGGTATTGCTTTTTTCATTGCTTTTTTTTCCGCATGAGAGCGGTGATTGTGTTACGGCATGATTTATAGTTTTTCCAGATTATGACATCATTGGTTTTCCGAGCTTTTCGTAAAAAGCAGTCTCTCTCTTTCATCTTAGCTTTTATCGAGTTGTTTAACCAGGGACACGGTCTTCATCGTACAGTCTTATCGGTAAGAAGTGCATATCTGTTTATGGTTTCGATGAGCTTTAATTTGAAAGCATCTGTCATTGAGAGTTTTTCTAAAGATAATTTCATTCCAGTCTGTATCTTTGATGTCCTCTTTGAAACTATCGGTATAATACTTTTTATAGTTACGCATTTATATTCTTCTTGGAGTGTAGCTAGTGTTATTAGTTTTACGGTTTATACCAATTACATCATGATCACTAATGCCCATTGGGACAACAATGATTTCTTTCACGTTTTAGGATATTTGATGGTTTTGAATTATCCTTAGGGGAATTAGGGGCTAATTTAAGGTACTAGGGCGCAACCAGATATAAGACAATAAAGTTAGTAAAATCACAAATATTCATTTTCTTTGCATTTTTCAAAAATGTTAAATTGGCCATATATCGGGCATTATTGATTTCTGGACCTTCAAATTTTGGAATTTTTTCTCCCTTATATAATAGTATAACATATCCTAAGATGAAGTTAAAAAAAAAAAATTACTATCAGTACCTGCCCCACTCTTACAGAAATTGGCTCTTAAGTCCTCAAGGAGCATTGTCTCTTTATCTTCAGCTATGCTTGTTGTCAAAAATTCGTTCAAATGAGTTTCAAAGTTTTTGATTTTGTGCAGAGAACTGTCAGGAGGTCTGTACATGATACAAACGATGAAAGGTTTCGATTTTTTAAGGAATATCTCAATAACAACCGATTCTATTTCGCTTTCGAGATCAGTTCTTCGGTGCCATTTTATATCATCTCTAATAAAAACCGCTACTCCACCACCTTTTCCGGTTTTACGATCCTTCCTTACAGTATGATAACCCATAATCGACACAAGGGATTCAGGGATCAGGTCGGTCAGATGCAATTTGGTGATTCCAAACAAGTGACTATTACTCTTTGCATTGTTCAGCAATAGTCTAATCTGATCGATCTTGTTGAGCAAACCATTTATGTTTAGGTGAAGTAATTTCAACCCACGCTTTTGAGCAAAAGAGTCGAGTGTATGATTTATTACATTACCCCCGACTAGATTAGGATCACAAAGCAAACAGTAGAAAGTTAGTGTTATGTTGAAGTTTTCGCTGTTGATACATTTTTTGTGTAAAAAACAGCTTACATCCGTGACATTGAATTCTCTGTTTGATACTCCTGACATTTTTCTTGCACGAACCACAAATAGTTGGTCTAGGGCGTGAGTTCTATGTCTCCTGAAGGATCAAAAGTAGACATATCGCTTCTCTAAGCTCGAGATTCAGTTTGTATGTGTGAGTTTGTTTATAAATCCATATTAACGAAGTAAGATAGTTATCCACATCATAATCATCCACATCATAAGTGTAATCTCTTGTAATCTCCTTGTAAATTATAGGTCCACCGGATAATGTAGGTTTTTAACAAGCAAAACCACTAACAAAACAACACAACAGAGTACATCCTTACGCATCCGCGCCATTTTGATAACGAGCGGGTACTGAGCAGGTTGAGTGTCTAAAGAATCTATCAGACGATATTGAAAAGGAGCCAAAGAATACTAGCCAGTTATTAGATCAGAGCGATATAATGAGTACTGAAAAGAGTGTTTTCAAACTGAAAAACGTGCAATAAAAGAAAGATCAAGGAGAGCAAGGCTGTGGATTCAGTATATCAAATACATTGATATTCTCAAGCTGTGCATAAGGACAGAAAGAACTGGGAATTTGAGTCTGTACCTAGGCACTCTCGGAAAAATGCATAACTTGCTGCGACAGGGCATTTCAACTACGTCAAGTCTGCACGTCTTCACTTACAATAGATGTTAGAGTTGAAAACAACATACCCATGTTGACTGTTTTGGAAATCTGGATTCTACTCAAGATTGCGTTGGAAATGGTGGAGTAAAGCTAGCTCTGAAGAGCTTTGGAGGGAAGGTATGGTATATTGTTTTTCCACATATTTAAAATTAAATAATTTAGTAAAGACTAGGATACAATTTAAAAATTAAATAAAACAGGGTTTTAAGCTTTGAAATATTTTTTAAGGAAACGGAGAATCTGACGCATTTGAGATACTACAAGTACATGGAGGCAAGTGCAACATGCTCATCTGTGCAACCGGAAATCTTACTTCCCACAGAACCTGCAATTCACTTTCATGCATTAAAGGTTCACTTGCAGTTATGCCAATGAGCATAACGACGCCCCCTCCACTATAGCCAATACAACTATGACTACAACCATCAATGAAGTTGTGCAGTCATAGTCGCCAAGGCGCCAGTGGCGTATGACGTTGATTGAATGATGAAGTCGCTTTGACTTGAGTGTTGAGATCCAGTTGAGTGGGGATAGCAAAAAGGCTATGTTGTACTGATGCTTGAATCAAAATTCTACATGACAAATGGTACAACCCCCAGAGGAATGGATCGGGTTGAAGAGGTTTCATTTGCTAATTAATGTTGTATATATGTTGTAAATATACCAACAAATAATAAAGCTATACCATGAAAAAAAGTAGAGAAAAAGCAAAGTGACCGAATTAACCGTAATATTGTTAACAGCGTAAGCGTGTCTATTCCATTTTCGTTAGCATAAGACGATTGTGTTATATTTAAGTGAACCTTTATGTGATGATGTAATTCGCGCTGGTAAAATATGCAGCGTGTAGATAAATGTATATGTGACAGTCAACATGCGTAATCAGTCATTACGCCTAATGACTAAAACTATTAGTCATTTCACGTAATGGCTGTGACCGTTAGCAGTTATGCGTAATGACTAAAATTTTCAGTCATTTCACGTAATCTCAATGATTAGGGGGGTGGGGGATGTATCCCCAAAACTTGTAGCCATACCACTCTATAATTTCATTTTCTGAATCATTCGAAGATAAATTCAAAACAGAACTCTACAAGAAGCATGAAGTGATCAAAAAAATCTTCACACCGAAAGAGCAATACTTCCAAATTATTGAAAATGTGAAAGCAGCTGCTGCACAAACGACTGCAAAAACACGTCAGGAGTACTACCTTCTTCAAAAGTAATTTAATTTTCTTTCTCCTTTAATTCTTAAAGGAAAAATGTAATTAAAAATTTTCAGTAATAAGAAAAAAAATACAAGAAAAAAATACAATTTTACTTTAATTAATACTACTAAACGTTTAGCCACAAAACAGCGAACACTGAAGACGAAGCAAGAGTCGACGTATCAGCTAGAGGGTTCTGGACAAACGGAAGTAAGGCGTTTTTTGATATAAGGGTGTTTAACCCGTTAGCAAATATTTACGTTGAACAGAAGCTTTATGATGCTCACCGGCGAAACGAAAACGAAAAGAAGAGATGTTATGGGGAAAGGATTCGTGAAGTGGAGCACGGTACGTTCACACCTGTGGTAATTTCTTGTTTTGGTGGAATGAGTTTTAGTTTCGGCTTAGCGAAAAATTGTCCATCAAACGTGACGATAACATGTCAATAACAACGAACTGGATTAGAACAAGAATCAGTTTCAGCCTCCTTCGTGTAGCTCTCTTATGCATTTGTGGTACTAGATCGACGAAGAAAAACATTCACGAACCTGTTGCTACTACGGACATAAACATCACCGCAAATGAATCTGGTCTACGCTAACTTCTAAATAATTTATTTTTTATGATAGCTTTTTTTGCGTCCGGGAGAATTTTATTGATTTTTCATTCCGGTCTGTAAAATGCTTAATTATACATGGAATATATTTTGCCAAAAAAAAAATTGCTATTACTATTTTACTGTAATTGTGTTTTATTATTTCCGTGTTGAGGTATGAAGTACTGCAATGCGGAGATGTTGAGAAATTGATGAAGAGAAGAAGCAACCCTGAGCAACAATCAATGTATTATGTCAGTATTGAAGATACGTATGATGTTATTAAACGCGCACATATTGCAACAGGCCACGGTGGTCGTGACCGAATGGTGAAAGAGATTGGTAAGAAGTATGCCAACGTTACACGCGACGCCATAGAGCTGTTTAAATCCTACTGTTCTGAATGTCAAAAGAAACATAAACGTCCACGAACAAAAGGAGTCGTAGTTCGTCCTATTCTTACAAACAAATTTGCATCTCGGGCTTAAGTTGATTTTATCGATATGCAATCAATGTCCCAGCATGCATTCAAGTGGATAATGGTGTACCAGGATCACCTCACTAAGTTTGTTATTCTCAGAGCTTTGACTTCCAAGCGTGCAGCAAAAGTTGCTCATAATTTGTTGGATATTTTTCTTTTGATAGGTGCACCCTCCATCCTACAAAGTGACAATGGTACTGAATTTATGGCTGAAGTAATTACAGAATAAAAACTTTTCTGGCCGAGACTTGTCATGGTACATGGTAAACCTCGTCACCCACAGAGTCAAGGCTCTGTGGAACGTGCTAATGGAGACATTAAGGATATGTTGGTGGCTTGGATGGGCGATAACGACACCAATGACTGGTCCATTGGCATCAAGTTTGTGCAATTTCAAAAGAACTCGAGCTTTCATTCTGGAATAGGTAGGGCACCATACACAGCAATGTTTGGTTGTGATGCCAAAGTGGGTTTAACTACGTCTTCATTACCACAAGAAATCATCCAGTAATGCAAACTGAAGATTACTTACTCGCTGCCATCAACGCCGAGCAGCCTATTGATTTACAAGATGATTCTGCTGTGACAAATGACAAATGAACTCTTGCCTGCTGTGACAAATAACAAGGTTTTGCCTGCTGTGACAAATGATGAAGTCTTGCCTGCTGTGACAAATGACGAAGTCCTCCCTGTTGTGATAATTCACAAAGTCTTGCCTTCTGCCAGTGCATCAGCGCCTGATGTGCCAATCATTTCTGTTGTTATGCCAGCAGCCGCTGATGAACAAATTCTAGCTAGCAGTGTACCAATCCCAATTGAAGATGACCCTGTTTTTACTGAAGATGAACATCCTGCAAACCTCATCGCTTCACGCATTGACATGATACGAACTAAAAGATCAGCTTCAAGATCCGCTCAGCTACAACAGGCTGAGCGAATGGTGAAACGAAGTCGTCTCAAACTAGCCGCCGGAATGCCAGGAGATAATGTCGCCATTCCAATACCTCTTGTTGATCGAGGGCGTGGGGATCCTCGTAACATTCTAGGTGTTATTGTAGATAGAGATCAAAATGACATGTACAAAATTAGTGTAAAATCTGGAATTTTGAAAGCAAGGTTTTCACGCAATCAGTTTGATCTCTGTCCTCAAAAGCTGTTAAAAGAAAGTGATGTAAATTGTACACAGGAAGTATCTTTACGCCAAGCTGTAACAAAAGAATCGAAATCTGGTGGCCAAGGTTTTGTTCGTTGCAATTGTGCCGGGAACAGACGTTGTGAAAGTAATCGTTGTAAGTGCTACAAAAGCAAGATAAAATGCTCTAGCCGTTGTCATAGCTGTTTAGACTGCAAAAACAAGTAAACGATATAGAAATGAAAATGCTTCGACTTCTAACAGTTGATTTTAATAACAAAAAGTGTTGTGTGCAATTAATAAATGAATAAAAAAAACATTGACAAACTGTAACAATACAAGTGTAATATGTCATAAATTCATAATGTGATTTGACTTGCTAAATGATTGTTTGTCAAATGTACAATGATTGATTTTAATAAATGAACAAAAAAACATTGCTATTTCTTAATTTTAAAAAATTCAGTTTAGTCATTACGTGAAATGCCTGACTCTCAATTTCAGGCATTACCTAAAACGACTGAAAATTTAATGACTAATTACGCATGTTTAATGTAATGACTGATTACGCATGTTGACTGTAACAGATATACTTATTTGTAAAAAAACACACACTGATGTAGAATTCACAAATTCTTCCACTTACTTCGCATTATTTAGCTCATCTATTTAGCATATTTTTAGGCAAACAAAACACCTGTCTTTAGTGATGTGTGTTATAAAGGACTCAAAGACACACACGCACACGTACATAGCATATTAATATATAAGATAAATATACCTTCAATCGCGATCTTGTGGTTGAACCCTCTGACTTTTTTTAACATTAACCTCTTCATATTCCTTCACAGACCCTTGAAACGTCTGAAACAAAAATGAAGGCTGAGAACATATTTAGAGGGCAAGAAATTTCAAAAGACTTACAAATTTCTTGTTATTGGCAGGATGATTCGTAAGTTCTCGTTTATTCCCTCTCATACGTTTAAACTGCGCATTTCCAGAATGTTTTTCAGGTGCTTCCATTACTTTAATGCGTGCACCGCTCTCGTTCGTTCGTGCCTTTGTTGAATCTTTTTGCACAATCAAATCACCATTGTTTTCTTTCGCAGCCACATTAATATAATTCTTTTTAATTTTCAGAGTTGCGGAATTAACTAGTTCCGGTTTGACGCCTTTCTCTGGCTCTCTTTTTTCATCTTTTGTATGTTGTTTTCTTCCGTGCTTTTTCGTTTTGTTGTTCTTGATTGTTTTAGACAGCAAGGGGAATTCTTCTTCACCCAAAACCTCTTTATGGTTCTGCTTACTTTTTTTCCGATTTTCATTATTTTTTTTAGCGGCTGTAACATCTTTCTGTCCTTTTGGTTGTCTTGATCCATTGGACGTTCCCAAGGGAGCATTCAATTCTACAACCTGTTCAAATTGTGCAGAAATGTCCTTTTGGCTTTTCACATTTTGACCTTCTTTTCCATCTTCATTGACATCAACCAACCGTTCTCTACGATTTCCTTTCAGCGTCAAACATTTATCTGTTGCATTTCCTTTATTAGAGGCATTTTTTGCAACTTCATTCCTTTTTAAATTCTCATGGTTTTTGTCAGCAAGCTTTCCAGGAGTTTTTTCTTCAGATTTCTTCATTGAGTTTCGTTTTTTTGTGGTATTCACTTGGTCCATCGGCGCAGTAGCATGCATCAACAAAGTGTATCGCGATTGTACCTCCTAAAGTAAGCAATACTCACATCAAAAATTTGAAGAAGAACAATACACTAAAAGGGCATTTTTCAAAATAGAATTTCTGGTAACAGACGGACATAGATACCTATTAAGAGTTAGAGAAAGGCAGCTAAAAGACAAATGAAGAAATCTTTGGTGTCATTTAACAAGTCTTATTAAGGGCAACAACTATGGACAACATGAGTTTCAAGTCATCGATATTTGAGTTGAATTAAATTTGGTAACGGACGGACATTTGATTAAGTAACAGACGGACATCATCTATTTGTATGGCAGTCGTCTACTAAAAGCTATCTAAACTATGTACTTGCATTGCTTAAAGTATGTCTTTTCTAAGATTGAAAGACAAAAGTTGTCCAAGTAATGTTATTTTATTCATAATTTAATTAAAAAGGAACGAACACCTAAAATTTGCACTAATTTTCCGACAAAACAGCATTGGAGCTTCAAACAAGCCAAAAAAATCTTGCAGACAAGTATCTTAAATTAGATGGTTGTTTTCTGACTCTTAGAACCTTTAGTGACCCAGAGAACACATTTTAAGCCTTAATAATGCTGATTTAATTTTTCTTCGAAATGTTGTAAAAAAAGGAGTAGAAATGTGGAACACAGGAACACTTAACAAAGAACAAAAAAATAATACCTCATTAGTTGATTTGTTATTCACTCCGGGGGAACGAACGGCGTGCACACATTTTGCAGCTATGTGACCTATATGTCCACACTTATGACAAAGTCTAAATAATATCAAATTACTTCTTTCAACACACTATTATCTCGTTAAAAATTAATAATAACAAAAAAACAATGTTGAGAAAAGATGTCTAGACCATAAATGCAATGTTATAACAACAACAATATATCAAACACTTTTCATGGTGTTTTCAATCATTAAGACACATTAAAAATGACAATTTACAATGTACGAAATTCACTAAGAGACTTTAGAGTTTAGTGACTTTCAGTATTTCCAATGTTTTAATCAATTTCTGAGCAATTTTAGGTAACTAAAAGGAAACTAATAGATTTTGTCAATGGAGCTGAATGAAGGCTTTTTGCGAAGAATATGCATACTACAACCATGTAACACAGCAATAACTGGGAATGTGCAAATCTGTGAAATCAGTTGCAGAATGACTGACAATCAACATTGCTCACCTCTCCTTGGGAATCTTTTTTCGATTAGTCAAAAAACCTGGTTCAAAGAAATAATTGTTCCAGTTGACTTGAGTTTCGTTAATAGGCGTACCGAAACGTAAACGAGCCTGCGCAAAACAGTTAACAATGTATTCAAACATGGGCTTTCCTATGCCACCACCAATGTTGTGAGACAGGTTGAAAGGATCTAAAATTTAAATGTAAAAATGAGTACTGTAATTTTCAGTTTGATAAAATATTTTTAAAAGGTTGAACAAATTAACAACAAATGTTTTTTTAAATAGCTAGAATTTTCCTAATTACCTTCTATAGCTAATGAACGTTTATTCCATGATTTTTCAAACTTTTCCAAAAGCTTGCGTTGTCTGATCGAAACAACATGACGATTGAATGAAAAGTCAGTTAAGTAGAAATTAAAAAAGCCCAGCCAAAGTTCGCCAACAGATTGTTGGTTTTGTTGATATCCAGACCAGCGTGTCTAGGGAAAAATAAGAGAAGCAAAAAGTAAACAATGCAAAGAAGAGGAAAGATCTAAAAAAATTTTCCTGCGTTGTGAAATATCAACGATCAGAAACATTATTACAACATTTAACAGAACATGAGAATGATCGCAATGATTTCAATTGACAGCACCTGCACTTCACTCAGACTGGTGTTGAACCATGCATCATATGCTTCCACTTTACATACTGCATTCTTCGGACGGAGAAATTCTTGGAGCACAGGCAAAACAGGTGGTTTGCAGTTCTGTAAGTAGTAAATCATCAAGAGAATGTAACCGTAAGATGACAGACTGCCTCTAGAAGCGTCACCGATCTGGCAAAGCTGAAATAATGAAAAAAAACCCATAAGTAAACAAAACAATATTGTAAAGTTAAGATATCATATTAGGCACATACCTTTGCAAACACCTTTATACAAATCCCTAAGATTTGTGCTCTGCAATCAATATGAGCATAGCATTGTAACATGGAGGTGTTAGCGACAGCCAAGCAGTTATACAAACTAATGTCACACTCAACATCTCTAACATGAAACTTTACAATGGGAACTTTCGCTGACCGTATACAAGTAATATTACCGAAAATATTATTGCGTCGCAACGCACTGGCAATCATGCCAACCGTTTGTGAGCAGTTTAAATCAACAGGAGCATTATCCATTTTAAATCGTAAAGAAATGTCCATGTCAGAGTTTTTGAAGCCAAAACCGTTCACAGTGGAACCAAACAGAGTTAGTCGACAGTTCCCTGAGAAATAAATATAACTTTCACTTAACTCTTGATATATGACATATAAAAATTTTAACATAAAGAAATCGTTTTTTCCTTTGTTTTTTGGCATATTCATAATACTCAGTAATGCCAACTGCCAACAGCTATGAAAAAATATATTCAATTCACATTTTTCACAATTCAATATTTTGCGACAGCTTTTTACTTACTGGCAAAACAGTGTTTCAGGTAATCCTCGGTAATCTTGAGAATACAAATTCGTTTGTTGAACTCATACATTGTCATTTGAAAGTCCTCGAAAACATGCAAGCAAACAGCATCAATAATTTCCAGGAATTCAGCAGTCATTTCAGAAAGTTTCACTATCTCTTTAATCTTAGTGGGACAAGATGGTGTGCCATGCCCGTCCATTGAGCATTCACTGCAAAATAGTGGCACTTTAGTTTTAGTAGTGAAATTTCTCTTCTTAAACGTGTAGACTGCTCCGCTTACATTGATGTTGATTGACTTAAGTTTACTTGGTAAATCTTCAGTATTACTCCCTTCCAACGAAAAACTATCATTCTTTTTAGAAGGAGCTTCGTGATCGAGGGAACCGTTCAATTGTGTACAACCTTGAATATTGAATATATCTTACATATTTATTTTTTGTACAAGAACAGCATAACAATAACATTTGTGAAAGAAAGTTTGAAAAAAATAGTAATTGATTCCCGTGGTTTTTTCCTGACTATAAGAAACTAATTCTTACCAATAAAATACATGTAGGTAGACATCAGTGAATCAAACAAGTATGCCTTTACTAAAAGAAATCGTTTTATAATTTACTGTTTCTTGGTATATAGTTTTATTAGGTCGAGGAAACTTAAAAAACAACAGCAAAAATAAATGAGAAGAGTTCAGAACACTTAAAAATACATTTTACAAGACTGCTGTAAACACAAGAAACAGAACACTATTAATAGAATCCTACATCCACCTTCATTACATTTTGAGTAATATTTTGTATTTTACATTTTAAGTACAAATTACAAATTACAAATCATCAATTCGTCCATGCATGGAACACTGTTGCCACATATGGGCAGGTGCAACAAAAAGTTGCCTGAATTTGTTAGACCGTGTTCAACGGCGTGTTTGCAACGCAATTGGCGAAAACCTTTCTTTGAAATTGGACTCCCTTTCACACCGGCAGAACGTAGCGTCTCTTTGTCTTTTCTACAAGTTTTTTTATGGTCGTTGTTAAGTGAACTATCATCTCTTACACCTTCTCTCAAAATTTTTCTCTGTTCAACTAGGTTGTCTTCTTCGTCTCACCAATGGACTGTTTGTGTTCCAAATTGTCGTAGGAATTTTTATAAAAACAGTTTTTTTTCGCAAACATCCAGACTTTGGAACTCCCTTCCATCTACATGCTTTCCTCCTGAATTTAACCTTCAACTGTTCAAATCTAATGTTCATCGCTACCTTATATCTGCATAACTTCTCCTGTAGCTCTTTACTCGCAAGTGGCCTTTTAGGCCTTGTTTTGTGCAATCTTCAATAAAAAAGTATTTAGTGAACACAGCTCAACGCGTTGCAAGTGCAGTTCCTGAATTTACAGACCAACTGAGAACACTACTACACAATTTAGTCACTGATCATGAATCACCATTCGAATTGCTTCATGCCACCTATCATGAAATTTCTGACGAGTTAAAAGACCTGAGAAAAGACTCATTGACTAGTTACAACCACATACCAGTGAAATACATAGTTTATTCAGCTGAGAAGTTGTGCCCTGTCCTAACACGCGTAATAAATATGAGTCTATTAATAAAAAAGTCTTCCCGAAAGACAGCCCGAGTTGCAGCTGTACCTAAAATTGACCACCCCACAAATCTATCTGACTTACGTCCTATATCAATACTACCAGCTCTATCCAGGATATATGAACGAGTCATTTTAAAACAGATGTTAACATTTATAAACAGCGAGAAATTATACCAAAGCACAATATCTGGGTACAGAAAAGGACACTTGACTACCACTCTACTCCTAAAACTTAAAAGTGATATTGCAAAAAGTCTTAAAAAGGGTAAAATTTC
Organism: Candelabrum cocksii; assembly: GCA_963930725.1. Taxonomy (NCBI): domain Eukaryota; kingdom Metazoa; phylum Cnidaria; class Hydrozoa; order Anthoathecata; family Candelabridae; genus Candelabrum; species Candelabrum cocksii. Next base: position 5,513,870 of record OZ005676.1, on the reverse strand, counting down.
TCTTTTACTGCTAGCAGACTTTTCGAAGGCTTTTGACACAATCCAGTTTTCAATAGTGTTAAAAACGTTAGCCAAATTGGGTTTTTCAAATAATTTTCTTAAACTCATTCTATCTTACTTAAATGGTCGAAGGCAACTAGTGCAGATAGATGATAATATATCACGTTTAGAAATTTTTGGTGTTGTACGTGTCTGACCTTCAAGAAAGAATAAAATCAAAGACCTTTCAGTATGCAGACGACACATCAATCTTATTGACCAGACACTTAAAAGACCTCAAAGATATGGAAAAGATTGCAAAATCTGATCTTCAAACTTTATCAACTTGGTCGAATGAAAATGGTTTAGTATTAAACGAAGGGAAAACTAAACTTATGCTCCTAACAACATCTCAAATGTCGAAATGAAATAAGTTAACATCAAAGCATTGAAGAATCTGCGACATTTCAAAACTGCTACAAAGAACTATTTGTTGAGTATGCATTTAACTGTTTTTTTAAAAAAAATTTGTAAGAAGATTGTCTGAGATTGTATTTTTTGTTATTTTCGGGATGAAGGTCTGTAATTTTTTATGGATATGCCTAAAATATATCTTTTAATAATAATAATAACAATAATAGGTTTAATCCATTTTTCATTAAAGTCCTTTAAAAGGGATTCCTAATCACACAACATGTGTCTATAAAGAAATTAAAAAATATATGAATTTTTTTTTTAATTCTTTCATGACAAAATCAATTATTTAAACAACCAAATAAAATAGAGACATAATTGGTGCCATAAGTTGATATGTTCAAAATGATGAATAGAAAAGTGGCAGTCAAACATTTGAGATTTGAAATATAGTTTTTTCAAAGATTTGAAGGTTGTTATGGTAAGAAATCTTTGTGATTTCCACTTCTAAGTATCGTTTTAGTGTTTAAGAAGTGATTTATAGAATTTAGAGTTATTTAGCTATTTTTTAGAGAAAAATTAAGTTTTGAATTTGCCGAATTTTCTGGCTGTTCTGGCTGTCTCGGTAGGTTAGAAGAAAGTTCTTAATGAACATTAATTGTTCCACATTTAACAAGAATATAAAGTTAATTTTTAAAAATTTTGAAAAATCCTGACATTTCTGACGTACCCTAGGCCATTTTCGCATTTTGTTATTGCTTGTGCATTGTTGAAGCGTGTTACAGATTTACAACCACACTGAAAAGATAGCCCACGGTACTGAGCAAGTTTTTAAAATGGAAACTGGAAATGTTTCCAAGCTCCTTACTTCAGAAAACTCTACTAACACTGATAAACAAATATATAGGGTTTGATGGCCTTTCTCTAAATCTATGAGAACTGCCCGAGGAATTTTCCAATGCTAAACTTTATGCTTACTCAGATCAGCTTTATTCTAAGGAATAATAGGTTGTGCCAACTTCAGACCTTAAGCTGTTGCATGTCACAGAACCTTTAAAAAAGAAAAAAAAAATATATTTTTTTCAATCAATTGATTTTTTTCAAGCTTTAGATGTAGCTTAGATCTTTGGGAGCTTGCAGTATGAAACTTTATAAAGTCATTTCTCAAAACAACCGAAACTTCTACGTCACAATTGTAAATTTGTATCTTGGCAATCAAATGGTTTGAAGCGAGTTGATAATTTTTTCAAATCATTTATGCATAAGAGAAACAAAAATGGAGAGGAAAGCAACATGAAAACACAAACATTATTACAACATAACAGGAAAAGAATGCCAATTTATTAAATTTTATTATATTCTGCCTACAAATCAGAATTTATATATTTTATTCAAATAATATAACAATAAATGTTGTGAGGTTTAGGAATCCCATTAAATATAAATTATGCATTTATTTTAATATTTACTATTTACTAATTTTATTACAGGGCATTGATTTTTGTGACTGGAGAATATTAAATTCTGTGTAAATGTTCAACAACAAAAATAACATTTACACAAGAAATTGTTTTGGGGGATATTAGAAAGAAAATCAATTAAAAAGAAAGAAATATAAATCAAAATAAAATGAGACAAACCAGGGGTAGCGAGTAAATTGGCTGTATTTGATCGATCTTGAAATGGATCTGAAAATAAACGCTAAGAGGAACGAACTGATTCTGATTTACGATAAAAAAAAGCATTATGTTCACAAGTGTAAAGACTGTCCAATGACAGTTGAAATGGGAATGACAAATAAATTGATCACAGAAATTTGGAAGACATAAAAATCTTGGAAAAAAAACTCTCACAACTTATTTATGTTATGTAAACACTTAAATAATAAAATAACAATTCGTTTTTGCCACAAACAAGAATTCAGAAAGAGAGGATCCATTTAAAGATTAAAACCTATAACATTTTGACTTACTCTCGATCCACAACTTCCTGGATTGGAAACCCTTTTGAAAGCGGAATAACGGAGCATGCTGACGGATGTTGATCACCAAACTATTTTTGAAGAACTCCATTGTAAAATACCTAAAAATAACAAGCCAATAATAAACATATTGCATCTAAACATATTTCTTTTAAAACTTGAGGTAAAATATACTCTGTTTGTGTTCGATCTGCAATGTTAATGTTAATTAACTCTCGGTTAATGATTTTCATTTTCTTTGTAGATTTATCATATAATTTCATTCCCATTTTTATTTTATAGTGTATATATATATTATTTATTTATTTAAAAACGTTAAATAAAAATGGTTATAATTTTCGATGAACAAAGACAAAGTAATGTAATGATATACTTGCAATTTATAAATCGAAACCGAAAGCAAAAGGCATTGTATCTGTAAAAATATCTGATTTTTGTTATGTTGCGGAAAACCTGGTCCATCGGCACCATCGTCTTATTCAAATTTTATTGGATTCGATGGATATGTGGGACAAAACCTCATGATAGAATGCCGTCATCTCTTCTACTAACAAGACTTGATATTTCTGACATTACATCTGTGCTACACACCACATTCTCGTCACCATTTATTTAGACAGTTGTGAATGTGACAATGTAAGTGATTCGAATATTAGTAATAGGTATCTTTAATTTAAACCTTTTAATTTGAACCTTCTTAAAACATTTCTCTAAAAATAAATCAACAATTTCGGGAATTGGGAAAATGTCACCATAAAAAGAACATTAAACCGTTTTATAAAGGCAATAAAATCATGAACATTAATCGCCTCACCAAAAAAAACCAACAAACAAAGCAGCAACTGACGATGTGTTCCTTGAAGTCCAATTACTTACCTACACAGAGAAGCAAAAATTAAAAAAATGGATTATATAATATAAACCTCAAACTCCACAAATAAAATTATTTTGGTAGTAAACACGAAAAATACATTGAGCAGTTTTTATTAAAAATCTCCTCACAAAGTTTTGCACAAAAACCCACCCGCTCAATGTCCACATTATAATACTTCTCTTGCTCCCAATCCATACCAGAATATTTCGTGGATTCAAAACCGGGAATCTAAATGTATTTAAAATAAAGGCAAAATAGTGGTTACCAAGAAAAGTAACTTATTAACACTTCTAAGAGATCATGAATAAGCATGAATTTGAAAACTCTAGTTCCCCGGAAAAAGGGCCTATGATTTAGAACTATGATTATAAAAATGAATTCTCAACACACAGAAATGATGGGAAGCACAGGAGGTCTTGTGTGTTGCAGATAATTGATCAACATGATGATGAAACAATATGGTGGCAAACTCCCCATCTCTGGTCTGTCAACTTCACATATCTAAAAGAAAAGTGTTTCTGTTCCTATGCGAGTATTAAATGGGTTGAGTGAGAGAAACGGTTTTCAAAACTCAGAAGTACCACGGTCAACATTCAACTTCATCAATGAAGTGATAGTATTTTGTTTTGAGGAAAACACCAACCTTGGCCCATTTTCGAAGCAAGATAGCAAGAGGTAACAGACGTTTATCCGCCAGCCTGTACCTTCTTACCAAATCAGAAAACTCAAAACCCTGGAAATGAGGGAAATACATAAATTTAAACAACATTATGTTATAGATTACTAAAATGATCCAATTGGAATATTTAAATTAATACCTTGACAAACAATGGTGATAACTGGCATGTCAAACCGCTAGAAAAAAGCTTGGCAGATTAATCATTTTGCAAATGTTGGAAATAAAAAGTGAATAGTTGTGTTACTATATTCATTTCAATTGATTTAACTTTAAAATCATAAAAGTTGTCTTACAAAAATTAAACAAGCACTTCACATCTTTACCTTTCCCGGTCTACAAACTTTATGAGAGATTTTTCGTTCAACAAGTCATCAACATTTACAAACGTTTCTAAAGAGAAAAAATGTTCAATTAACCTTTATAAAAATTCACAGACAAACCACAGATAATAAATCCTAAAGAGAAACAGGTAATAATTTGATAAATTTATGAATTGCTATCTTGGCATTGCCGGGGGGCAACAAATGTTTTCTAAGATAAGTCAATGCAAGAAGATGAAATTTTCTCGTCATTTATTAGTATAGTGCTCATCCGTACCATTTTTTCTTTGGATAATCTTAAGAACGGTGCTGAAGAATGCAGGTGTATCATTAGTATCAAGAACTTTCTAAAAGACAATGTTCATTCAAAAATATCTAGTAACCAAAAATTGTTATTTAAATTAACCAAATGAATGAGTAATCGTGAGGTCTAAAATAAGAGGAATGAATTTGTTCGAATTAAGAGAATGTTTAAAACTAAATCCAATTCATGTACAATCAATAAAAAGAGTGATTGAAAAGATTAACTCTAGTGTCTAGTGTATACTTTAAAGGAAGAAATTGTTGCCGAAAGAAAAAGTTGCGTACATTAAATGTTACGAGTGAAGTTGAACTTACGTTAATTTTTCTTGTCATTCCATGCAACTTAGCATTTGGACACTCAATTTATTCCAAAATTAATACAGCCTACTATGTATTATTTGAAAAATCAGAGACAGATTTTCTCATAATAAGCAGTTTCTATGGACCAGACTTTTCATACCTCGTACACAGAAAGGTGTAAACTTCATATAACTTTGCTTAGACAATAAAGGACACTTCGTGAAAATAGATCTAATCCAATAAACATGCACTAATCGAGCCGAAAACACCAGACAACGTCAGGCTTCAATAGGCTTTGAACAAAGAAAGAAAAACGATGTTACTACAAATAGCAAATACAATGCAAATGTCCAAAGACTCATCATCTTCTGCATCAGCATCAACATTGACACCCAGGAGAAATTCTCCGCCATCATCTCCTTCTTCCTTATCAGGAAAAACTTATGAAAATACATTTAAGAAAATACTTATTAGATCGTGGGGAGACCGTGACGGCAGAGTTTACTAGTACTCACTACAGAAGATCGGTTTTAGTTCAAGGAGGCCTCAAAATATCTTAAGTAAGTTTAAAGCAAAATTAATTGCCACAAAAAAGAACAAACTACCTTTCTTTTTTTTCTTTTTTTTTTCTTTTCTTTTTTTTTAGAAGGAAATACACAGGAGAGGCAGGGCCTATGACTCGACAGTCCTGTGTATTGGAAGTTTCACCTTTCTCTCCTTTGCCATTAGGTAGGAAAGAAAGGATACCTGGAGCATCCTACCTGGTGGGGAAAGCCAATGACATAAGCCACCAATAGCAGCAGGAGTGGTGGTATTTCACCAGGCTCACCTTCTGCCATCAAATTAAATTATCTGGATGTTCCAAAAGAGAAAGAAGTTATTGTTGGCTCGTTCGTGGAAACTGTGAAAGCTAATACTGCCAATCAATAGTAAATCATCATCACATGAACAAAAAAAAGGTCCAAATACAAAGTTTAAAACGTACGGTGAAGAGAAGCAAGCCGACATACCGTGGTTTATGAAGTCCTCTGATAAAGGAAATCAAAAAAGACCAAGACAAAATAACAAAGAAACAATAATTATATTGATTAGAATCTACGTAATATTCTCCCACATTGCGTTTGTCGTTGTTCCGAGAGATAACTTTTTAAAACAATATCAGACAACATTTTCATCATTAGAATTTGGCTACTTTTGTCCAACATTGCTTTTTCTGATAAATTTTTGCAAAAAACAACAATTGGACCAGCCAAACTCGGGGTTATTTTTGTTTGGGTGCTTTTATAAAATAACAAGAAAAAAGTTGCAGGAAGAAGTTGTTGCGAACACTGGAAATAATTAAAAGTCGCAAATTGTAAAAAAGTTAATTGTTGCGGGAAGAAAAAGATGTGAAAGCAAAAGCTCGCATCATTTTCTTCTCGCAACCTTTTCTTTCCACGACAATTTCTTCCTTTAAAGTAGTTCAGTATTTTAGCTTTTATTGGATATTGCGGTGAAGATTGCAACATTCAAAATGATGGAATTCAAAAAAAAAATGTTCCAACCTCTATATCAAACTGCACATCAATATTGATGTCCGCGTTCTTGAAACCAACACCAGTAAGAGAGGATCCAAACAGCCTACAGCACAATTCTAAAGAACATGTAAAATATGTACAAATCTACTAGAGATTTGTTACTAAGTAATTTAATGTTCATTCAAACAGATAGCACAGGGTGAGTTAATAAAAATTAATTTTAGCAACATTTGATATTTTAGTATTTTTGGACGGGTGCTGAAAAAGCTGTGATTTTACAGCCCTACAAATCTTCATAACTCTAGCAAATCCTACTGAGGCATTCTGTGTTCAATGATTACACTTTTCGTAACCTTGTTCTCAGATTTAGTTCATTTTTTCGCCAATAGTTGCATTTCATAATTTATGAGTTATGACATTTTTATTCTTGCTCTATTTACTTGTGTGATGTATATTCCCCTACCGAGGTATATACATGGATCTTCTCACCATATATGCTTAAAAGTGAAAAATTGGTACTACCTGATCATTTGAGTATAGTTTTCATTTTGGTTTAGTGAAAGTGATGAAATGTCTTTTACCAGAAAGTAAAATATTACAAAGATTGCAGATATACACCCTGAAGAGTAAGGAGTGATATTATGGAAAGTTTCAATACAAGAGATATACAATCTGAAGAATGTGTTCTTAAATTGAAAACAGCTTTTAACAGAAAGTTCAATAAAAAGCTGTAATCCTGATGGGAAAAACATCAAAGGAAAAATCGAAGGTAATTTTTATTTTTAAAACTCAATACACATCTCATTAGATGTGAACGATGTATTAATGTTTTCATTTTGCAATTATTTAATTTATGCGGATCGAATTTGACCTCAAGGTCCATGCCTGCCATATATTTGTTTGTTAGTTGATTTTTAAAGATTCCTATTTTACTTACGTGGACAGGCAGTTACAAGTAATTCTTTACTACAGAGCTTGAAAAACATAACACAGCAGTTATTTATGTTGAAATTGCCACAGGAATGCAATCGAAGGAAAGAAAGAAGATTCATTTGGTGCTACACTTGAAGTAGAGCCTTTTGAAGATTCATTTGCTGCTGTTGTATCTCAAATAGAATATAATATAATATAGAATAGAATGTCTCAACCTTGACTTCTCCTCCAGTAACCGGTGCACTAATCAAATCCATCATCAACATCGAAACAACCTCCTTATTCTAGACATCAAGAGGCAGACGACTTAGTGCATCCGCATTCCGATTTGAACCACCTGGGCAATATGGCAAAACATAATCTATTATATCTTGACAACAGCAATGCCCATCTAAAAACTCTGGCAGCTGACCACGCAGGCTCAGCAAACAAACCCAACAGCGGTTTATGATCGGTATACATTGTGAATTTCAGACCAAATAAAAACTGATGTAGCTTACGCACTGCAAAAACTAATGCTAACCCCTCCTTCCTGACCTGTGCATAATTCCGCTCCACAACAGTCAATGTTCTAGAAGCATAGCATACCAGGTTCTCAACACCATCCAACATAACATGGCTCAACTCTACTCCCAAACCAAAGAGAATAGCATCACAATGGACCACTATTGGTTTCCACTCACTGGTAAAACCAAAGAAGTAATGATGCTTCACACAACATTTTTTTTTACCAAATTCAATGCTTCCTCACAACTCCTGTTCTAATTCCAGCCTGCTCCCTTCCGCAATAGTTTATGAAATGGTTGTCACTGTAGCCAACTGCTTCAGGTATGAATTATAGTAGTTTACCATTCCAAGAAAAGATCTAAGCTTGGTGATGTTGGTCGATGTTGGTGCATCTCGAACAGCTTCAACATTAGTAGGCATAGGGTTTATTCCCTCTTTGCCACAATGCGTAACTTCAGGCTGCATGAACGAACACTTTGATACTTTTAAGGTCAATCCAAACTCCTACAGTGTATTAAGAACAGTCTGTATATTATTTACATGATCATCATCGGAATATCCAGAAACAAGTATGCCATCTACACAAATTTTCCCTAATCGCTTGTCCATTTCCCTTTGGAATATTCCTGTTGCACTATGGACACCAAACTTAAGTCTACTCGGATGGTACAGACCTTAATGGGTATTTATTGTTAAAATCTCTTGCGAAGATTCATCAAGCTCTAACTGCTGATAAACCTGCGATAAATCCAATTTGGCAAACCGTTTTCCTCCTTGTAATGTAGCAAGCTGGTCAGTAGTATCTGGTATAGTGGAGCACCCATATTAATTGTAACTTTGTAATCGCCACATATCTTTATCGGGCCTGTAGGATTCTTACTATCCTTCGATATCGGAACAATAGGTGCCACCCATCTTGAACCTTTCATCTCTCAAGCTTATCCAACTCCTCCTCAACCCTTGCTTGCAATGCATAAGGAACTGGTCTTGGTTTAAAAAACTTTGTAACAGCCTCTTAGGCAACTGGGATATGAACCTTTAAACCCTTCAAACTACCTAGATCATCTGTGAAAACTATGGGGAAACCCTTAATCAACTTATCAATCCATGAATATGTCGTTGACACACCTACCTTGTTGACCCTACAAATCGGGAACAACTCTTTCTAACACACCTTAAATCGACTCAACCAAACCTAGCAAAAAAGGTACATTCCCCTCAACAACTGTTATTGGCAACTTACAAGTTTGATCCCCGTATCATACATTTAAAACACCGACACGCTCTGGTTTGACCACTTCAACGGTATAAATCTACAACCTCAGACTCGACCCCAACGGACCCTACTTCTCTGTTCTAACCCAATTGTAAGTTGACACACTCATAACTGACACCACCGCACCTGTATCCACCTCCATCTTCAAATCCTTCCTGTTTATTTTCACACCGACCATATGCAAGGAGTACAAAGACATCTCAAGCATCCACATGGCCCTACAGGAAATTTTGATATAGGTGAATATATGTTAAACATGTAAAAGGAGTAAAATTAAAAATGTCATAACTTTTGAATCACTTATCTTTGAGGCTTATTGTTAGAGAGTTCATGAAATGTTCATCCAAAAACTGGTGAAAAACACAACATTTGTAACTTCTCATGTTCAATCAAAGAAGTCTTGCTGATGAGAACGACAATGCATTTCACAAATTTTAAGCATTTAGAATTAGAGCAGAACAACATTCATGAAAGTCTGAAAAGTTTTGAAGACAAGCATTTAGTCCACAATTAAAGTAGATACCATGTTGAATAGATTGTCGTAGACAGTGTTCTACTCTTTTGCAAACTTCTTCTCTCATTTTCAAATCATCGCTGGTAAGAGCATCACAGTAAAGAGTTTCGAAGAACTCATTCAAACTTGTTTCACGATCAACACTTAACGAGGGACAAACCAGAACCTGCTCACGATATTTCTTTTTCCGCAACTAAACAAAAATCAAAAGTTTGTGCAACTTAGAATATTTGAAGTATCAATAATTAATTCAAAAAAAGCTTTTAAAGATATCTACTTTAATAAAACAATTATTTTGATTCATCATACCGTATCATCTTTATGCTTTTTCTTCTGCCAATGATTCTCACAGGCACTTAGACCTTTCAGTTTTTGGCCACATATGTAACAGAAGAAAAGCAAGTTGCATTCTACTTCCTATAAAGATAGTATTTGTTGCTGAAAATATTGCTGGAATAATAGTTTGAAGATGTCAATAATTCTAACATGGTACCAACCATTACTGAACTTTCCAAGTATTAGAACTAAAAAGATTTGTTAAAAATTTATATATATAGATAGTTAAGATATTTAGAAACAACATTTGTTTCTTTTGAAATATCACACTGCCAATACATTAAAGTACAAAACATGAAGTGAAAATCCTTGCTCAAAGCAGGGAAATGTTAAAATAGAAGAAGACACATGTTCACGAGAACTATTGTTGTATGCTTGTTAAAAACGCAAACTGTTTTACTATTAAAAATTAGTGCATTAGACATGCGAAAAAACCAATAAGCGCCCACAAAGGTCTAAAATTAACCAATCAAATTTGTATTAAAATGTCTTAGTTTGTTTATTTGCCACATTTGCTCGAGAGCATGAAAGCAACAAAACAAATAATCAAATTTTATTGTTAAAATGGTTCGTTATAATAATAATAATAAAAGAAGAAAATCACATAATAAAATAAGGATACTCAAAGCAAGAGAATTTTCTTTGTTTACCATACTACTGAAAGATGGAGTATAATTCTGCCTCTTCTGATGGTTAAAATACTGTCCTGTGAACATAAAATCCAACATAACCCAGACATTTTAGATTGTCTACAATGAGAAAAACATTACCCCTATAACTCTGAAAACAACCCCCTTTTTGGGTGAGGAATCTAATGTAATGGTACATTTAAAGGTGAAGTTACTCATTTCTCGTAAAAGAGAACCAACCTTCATGGCAGCTGATTTTGCAATGCTTCAATGGAAGATCACCATGAGAGCTTGTAAATATAAGACCAAGAAGACGAGACAATTAACGGAAAGAAGATTAGTTTTTCATAGATTGAAATAGACCACCCTATTCAACTACTGTGTTGAGATCTTTTTCTAGAACAGAGGCCAATTTAACCTTATCACAATCATCTGATTTATCAAGACAGGAATACAATGTAGAATAGCCAGCATAATAGTTTGGGATGATAAATTATCTAGCAGATCGTTTATGTAAAGTAGGAAAAGAGTTAGAACAAGAACTGATCTTTCCTTGAGGAACACCAGCATAGATGGAACAAGTGAAAGATGAAAGAACAGTCACCACAATTTTGAGAAATTGGAATAATGGAGGCAAACTTCCAGGATTAAGGAAAACAAGAAGTCACTTTTTTATAAACAGCACACAAAAGGAGATAACTCAGTAGAAAAACTTTGAAGAACAATGACATTAATTTGTCAGGGCTTGTGTAGCTTTACTAGAATCCATTTTGGAAATAATCTTTGAAACGTTATCAGATGTAAAGCAATGCTGTACAGTCTGGTCAGTTTTAGAGGTGAAATATGGAAGATTGTGTCCAGAATCATCGAGGGTAGAATGAGAACTGAAGAGTTTAGCAAATAGTTCAACGTTATCCTTAGATAAATTCAGGACCATTGAATAGTGGAGGCAGATGATTTAGAATTACTCCAGACATTTTTAATGATACGCCAAAATTTAAATGAACCTTTTTTTTTTAAATTGATATGATCTTTAGTTCTTTCATCAAAAACCGTTTTTGCTTTACAAACAACATATTTACAATTATTGCGAGAGGAAATATACAATTATCTGCTAAGATTACCGGTAGCAATGAAAGAAATGATTACCATCGGCTATGGCTGCAGCACATGCTGGTGAAAACCATGACAAGAAGTTTTATCTAATATTTCCTTGAAAATGACGTACAAAGTAACAAAGTATTAACTGGAAACCATTATACGAGATGAAAAATGTTAACAATGCTTTAAATTATTTTAACAACAGAATAATTGAGGTATATGACAAACACGCACCACACATAACAAAAAGTTAAAAGCTTTCAGAGGAGATTAGTAATTTGAATAACAACCGAGACAGGCAATTACGAAAAGCTTGAACTACGGGCAGTGAATATGACTGGACGGCATACAAAAAAATGGGAAACGCTTGTAACGCTGCAATAAAAAGTGCGAAGAGCAAATTCCATAAGAACCTTCTTGCAGAAAATGTGCTTAATTCTAGAAAATTCTGGAAGTCCGTTGTTTGTCTTGTTTATTGACGATCTACCCAACCATCTTCTCCATTCGAAAATCGTCAAGTATGCGGACGATACTGTCATCTACTGCCCAAACAACGATGTCCCTATTATTGAAAACTCGTTAATCGAGGATCTTACGAGTCTTTCAGAATACTTTGATGAAAATGAACTCATTGTTAATTTGAAGAATGGCAAAACGGAGTCAATGTTGTTTGGTACGCCAAGAAGAACTGCAAAAAAAACGCTCGCAGTTACATACCGCAGTACAATTGTAAACTTTGTATTAAACTATAGATATCTTGGTAACGTGCTTGACAGCCACCTAACGTTCCAATTAAACTTTGACTCGTATTACAAGAAAGCCAGCGGGAGGATCTGGTTGTTGAGTAAAATGGTGTACAGACGTTTCGAAACTGCCGATTCGAAACTGGCCGTTTCGAAATTGACGATTCGAAACCGGACGGTTCGAAACAATATTGTTTTACGCTTTTTTAACTTTTATTAATTTTCAAAATAATTTTGTTTTTTGTTTTTAAAAATTCTTTTAATATTTGTAACAATATTTTTATACGTTTTTGAAACTTTTATTAATTTTCGAAATAATTTTGTTTTTGTATCTTTTTAAAAAATACTTTTAACGTTTTTTAAATTCGCGAATTCGAGTCACGAATCAATCAAGTGGTTTATCTTGGAACGTTATTACGGCTGCCTTTCGGCGGCCACGCGATATGCAATTGAAATGTATCCGCACGTTCATGTGACGGAGCTTGTGTGTATTTGTTCAATATAAATTTTGTGATGAAGTACTGAAGTCCAGAGACACAGTGGCGAAAAGAAACGTTCTATTATCTACTCGATTTCTTATAGACCTCCAAATAAACTGTTGAAATCTATTTATTCATTTCTCTCCGGATATTTTAAAAGGTTTGTTGGCGACTTCAACGTAAATCGTTCGAATTACGCAAGACACCAAAGTAAATTGCTTTTTTCACACATTCTCCTACGCCATGTGTAATTACGCATGCAGCGAGGGCGACAAGAACATCTGTAAAGTGTGTATTTCGGACCATTTTACAATTTCGTAGTAAACCTCAATATGAAACAAAAGTTAGCAAAACAGCCATGTTTATATATGTGTGAGTGAAACAGTAGTATAAATTTGTAATAATGTAAACTACTTTAAAAGAAAAAGTTGCGTAGATTAAATGTTGCGAGACAGGACATTCATAAAAAGTTGCATACATAAAATGTTGCGAGTGAAGTTGAACTTACGATGATTTTTCTTGTCGTTCCAAGCAACTTAGCGTTTGGACACTCAATTTATTCCGAAATTAATACAGCCTACTACGGATTATTTGAAAAATCGGAGACGGATTTTCTCATAAGCAGTTTCAGCAAAACTTGCAACCTGAAACCTCTTTGCAAAGAAAATACTGACTTAATATCTTAACTAATATTTAACACTTTTAAAATCAAGCAATACTTTTCATATAAAGATTTAATCGCTTCTAATATGAAGTCAATTCTAGTCTACAAATTCACATTTGCTGGATGAGCTCCAACTATGTTTGGAATGTTCAACACAATTCTGTATATCCTCGTTAGACATAAAAATAGTTGATGATGTATTAAAAAAAAATTGGATTCTAATCGTAAATGAAAATTCTTTTAATATTGTTTCAAACCGTCCGGTTTCGAATCGTCAATTTCGAAACGGCCAGTTTCGAATCGTCAATTTCGAAACGGCCAGTTTCGAATCGGCAGTTTCGAAACGTAGTGGAATCGAGTAAAATGAGATCTAGCATAACAACTGATGTTGCGAAAAAAGTCTATGAAATGATGATCATGCCGCTGTTGACATACAGTGAAACAGCCAGCCTATCTTACACGAAGCAACAGTTAGACAAAATGAAATCAATTGAGCGACGTGCTCAAGAAATTATTTCGAAAACTGTTCCTATCAAATCTATACACGCACAAATAAAGAAGCAAGCTTGTATAGTAGTATGAAACTGTATAGAGGGTAACGTATGTAGCAACTTTAAAAGTTATTTCAAGCTACATCAATATAAGCAACATACAAGAAATAATAAGTACTCAATAAAACTATCAAAAGTTCAGTTGGAGTTTGCCCAGAAATCCTTTTATTTTTCTGGATTTTTATTTATTTTAATTACATTATTATTTTTTTATTTTACATATTCTGTTCGATTTATTACTTAATATAGTTCACTAATTTAAATTTTAACTACTTTGTAAATTTTATAACAGGACAAATGTTGATAGCAGTGCTTACTTATTTTGCACTGAAGTTTTTATATCCTGTATAAATATTCTGAATAATAATAAGAACAGATCTTATTGCTTCAGATTTTATTGAGTTTCATTAACACAATCATCAGGTGACGTTGGAAAGAATTTTTTTCCAAGGGACAGACTGAATGTGTGCTTGAAGATTTTGCCAATCCGCATGATGATATCTAAAAAAGGTTCTATGTCACAGAGTCCTGTGTATTAATTATGTATGGATGTTTGTGAGTAACCTGTGTATTGAGGTTAACTTTGACAGATATAACAACATGGTCAGAACGAGCTAATGGAGCACTATAAGATATTTTACAGATGTCAGGGGTAGAGGTTAAAAATAAATATCCAACAAGGAAGGTGATTGACTGGAGAGGTCAGGAATGTGGGTTAGAAAATCAACCAATTGTGAGAGAGACTGAGATGTGCAAAGTTATAGGTTTCAACACTAGAGCAACTTGTTCCGTTGTTTATGGTGTAGCCATTGTTTATGGTGAATGTTCAAGTCAAGAAATACAAAAATGTTGGTTGAAGGATTATTAAGAAGAGCTAAATCAGCAGACTTTGAGACTGATTTGAATGGAACAGTCTTGAGAAAATGGCAAATGATAGGAGAAAATAAAAAACTAGTTGAATGTAGAAAAGACAAACAAAAACACATGAAAGGTTGATTGGGGTCTTCCATGTTAATTTCTAAAGATATTAATAACATAAACTGTTAGACCATACATATGAATAGATAAGTCATTCTAAACAGGGGTAGATATCTAAAACAAGGAAATCATTAGAAGATATACCAACGTTTAGATTAGATTCACAAAGTGCTAATACATCCAGATTATTGTTGATAAAAAAGAGTCAACATCTGTATAATTTGTTCGAAAACCTTGAATAGTACAAAATGCTAAAGAGAAAGAAGGATGAGAATTCATGATTCTGTTGACTTTTTTAAGACAAGGTTTTATTTTGAAATGGGATTTTTTCTTATACTTATTTTTCTTATTTTTCAAATACTTAGTCTAAGCTGGGTTTTTATCAAACCCAATAACTACATTCAGTTATTAACAGTTTATTGGCTCTAAAGCCATAAATAATTAAATTATTTTTGCACCTGTTGTGTTCCTCAATATTTTTAAAACTTTTTTAGTTTGGAACGTTCATTCATTAAGATCATTCTTTAAATTAGAAATTAGATTAGTTAATTTTAAATTATCAATCCAAGCTCCCTAAAGTCCCCAACAATCTAGAATATGTAGCAATAAAAGTGTAAATGTGCGATGGAAAGTGACCTGAGAACGATATTCTTCACATAGAAAGAACCACATCAACCATCCAACGACTCTGGTGGGTATCTAGCCTTTACTTCTCGCCAACAGGTTGCACACTTCAGTTTTTGGGGAATGTTAAAATATTAACAAATGATGGATAAACAGTTTTATATATATATACAGTTAAGAAATTAAAAGATAAAATGATTAGTAACTTAGTTTAAAACAAAAATAAAATATTATATGCAGTTTTTAACAAAAATATAGTTCAATTTAATACAAGAAAGTAAGCAAGTGATTTATCTGAACAGACCTAAGCAATTGAAATGATCAGTTAATTTTTTTTTTAAGGATTGTTAGATAGGAAGTGTAATTATGTTGCAAATGGGGCAATTATGTTTATTGGATTTCTCTATTAAATAAAGGAACTAAAAGTACTTATGACTTGAGAACAGTTGGGAGAATTTATATTATGATCAGCAAAGTCAACAAATATTGTTTTTATCCAAGTTTCAAGGAGCTTTACCACAAATAACTTCCCCAACTACACCAAAACAACTCCACAATAATCTAATTAATAAAATTCAATTGTAACAAAAATCCGATCCAAAATTAACAACAAACAGCAAAATTTTGAAGAGCTCCTCAAAACACACCTTCTGTTAGCAAGAGTTGATGACATTTAACAATCTATCCAAAGAAGTTAGCTTAGAAAATAATTTTTGCAAATTTAAGAAGACATTTAAAAGTTAAAGTTTAGTTTGCTGTACTTTTATTTATTTTTTTTCAATCCCCTTTTTTTCTCAACAGTTTTCTTTTGTTTTCTACTACTCTTTCATTTTTAAATTACAGTATACTCCCAATAAGTGGGACACTCGGGGGACCGATGAAATCTGTCCCACTTAGCGAATGCCCCACTTAAGCGTATGCCTATATTAGGTTAGGAAGTTCAAGGGACCGAGAAAAACAGTGCCACTTAGTGAAAGTCACACTTATCGGGGGTCCCACTTATTGGGAGTATACTGTAATACCATTTAATAGGAAAATATTTTTAGCTTATTTATTTATATATTTCTATTGTACAAGATTTCATGGAAAACATGTAATTATGATACGACTGACAAGCTATCCTGTGTAAATAGTTGGTAATAATACTCATTAATAGATACCAGAACACAATAAATCTTCGCCTTTTTCAATTTGAAAAGGTTCATCCATTATAAAAGTTTTTTTTTTGTGAAAAGAAATTTGCGCCAAAAAAACTGTATACAGCAATGAATGTTTTATTCAAAAGTAGTTTACTCATGTTAACTGTCTACAACAATGACGTCAGAGGTTTCATGACACTCTTTAAAATTTATGTGTATGAAATTTATATTCAAGGTCCAGCAGACACCCTGTCATTTGTTCAGAAAAAACATTGCAAGAATAATAGAAAAATGAGCAGCCATACTATGTTGTACATTAACATGTTACATTATCATCTCCTTACTCAAAGTGAAACTGATTGCCATGATTATGGTATGTGATAGTGTGGGGCAGTTTGAGCACCTGAGAGAAAAGTTTACATGTTATTGAATGTAAAAAAATGGTGCATTTTGTACAAAATAACACGAAAAATGAACACGTCGCAGAGAAGCTGATACGTTGATGATTTTATATGGCATCGAAGTTGGGCAACCACATATGAACCCATTTCAAGAGCTTATAGCTTGCTCTCCATATACAGATGTTCTTTTCCTGCTCATATTCTACCAGAAACTCTGCACTCACACAATATTTCAAACTGGTAGTGGTTAGAAATATCACAACATTAACATCGGAATAATATACGAAGGTGAAGAAAAGTGTAAGTGTATTGTTGGAATTACACTGCTTTACAGGAAGCGATCGGACAGCAAAGTTTTATGGAAGGTCAAAGTTGTCTTGTTGGAAAACTTTTATAAACATTCCATTACCAATAATAATTGCTTTCAAACAATTGGGTGATGGTGATCCACCAGTCAGAAATGGGCCTACTTTGCATCTGCTTAATCTCTACAAAAAAATTTTGCCCCATATATCTGATCCAAAAATCACCGTCAGAGTCAGGGCACACTCACAGACACCTGCTGCACTTCAAAATCAAGCGCAGCCATTATATGACTGTACATTAATGTGATGCAAATATCATAAAAATAACATGTTATCTACAGAAATGTGTTGTGTGATATGCGAAAACAGAAATGACGTCAAAGATCCATTGTAAAGTGATAAAGAAATCAATGATGGTGAATTTGATTGACTTCTGTACATAAATTTAAAAAAAATTATGTTTACACGCTTATGTATATTTTAATGACTAATCAGTCATTAATACACTGTTTCTGTGTTCAAAATGAAGATGGCTTAAAATGTGGTGGCTAAATCTGAAATGTGGTTTTTTAAAGTTGAATGTTTTTATGGTAAGAATGCTTTATTATCTTCACTTACAGTATACATTCTCTAATTCGAACACACAAGGGACCAAACATTTTATTAAAATTAACGAATGTTTGAATTAGTGGGGATTGCACAGCTGTAACTTCAGCATCAACATGTGTAAATGTAGTGGCATCAATGTCCTCCTCAATAAGGTTGGGTTGAACAGAACGAAGAATCGTAATTCCTGGAAAGGATCATCATCTTCCACTACGGCTGCTCCTGTCTTTCGGTGGACATTCCAGACTTTCAAAAACCATTCACGATTGTGTGTGTCGATGGCACATCCCAAGCTGAAACTACCATTTGCCTTCCTTGGAGCAACGAAAATTTTTGAAACGGTTTTGGTCTTCTCTCGAATGATCTTGCGGACCACATTCTTGCAATACTTTGCATTTAATGAACGGATGACACCTTGATCCATTGGTTGAGTCTTGAAAATAGTATTAGGTGGTAGGAGAACAATTTGATTGCTTTTAGGTTTTCATCCATCCAACTTTTGTATTGATTTCTGTAGCAAAAGTAACAACTTGATATTCTTGAAGCATCGTTGATTCTTGGTCTTCCCAATGACGAACATCGGTAGCGTTTGCTGCTACCATGCCAGTAATGCGTACTTTACTTAGCTTACCTTCAAAGCACTTTTCTGACTTCAGCTGATATGTTTTATTTGGAAGGCATTGATAAAAAGACCAAATTCATCGGCGTTGTAAATGTCTTTCAGGTCATAATTTGACAAGAGTTGAAAAGGACATTTTCCCACCATGCATTAAACATCTCTGGTGTAACAGATTTCGACTCTCCAGACATTGTCTTAAATGATATATTATTTCATTCCTTCCAGCGTTGTAAACCAACCATCTCAAGCCTGTAAGTTTTCAGTGTTCAATTCTTTGGCAAAAGGAACTGCCATCTCTTTTATCATGGAAGCTGATAATGGCACATTTTGACTTCACATGCTTAGGAACCAATTAAAAACAGTCTAGTCCACCAATTCACGACTACCTGATAATTTCAATTTTTGTCGTTTAACATTGGTTCCTTAACTTTTAGTACATCTAAAAGCTTTTTTTTTATTCTTGACCCAGGTTGATAAAGTGTTCTTAGCTACAGCATATTTAGCAGCTACATCTTTGTTGCTCTCTCCTTTCTCTAGATCTTTAAGCGCTTCGCACTTTTCACAAAGTGTTTTGCAGATGTATTTACGTTTTCCTGCAACCAACATTTTAAGAATGAACACGATCACACCACGAACAATAACAAGTAAAAGAACACCAACAAATTTCAAAACATTAAAGAAATTCAAACATTTCAACATACAAAGCGACCTTAATTTCTCGATAGAAGAAGATTCACTAATGCTTTTACTCAAAGAGTACGATTTAAAATCTCATATCAAAAGTTAATATTCACAGATGTATGTCATAGATGTATATTGTCTACATAGACCACTGCTCCTTGGAGTTAAATGATTAACCATTTACTGCCCAATGTTCTTGTGTATTTCAATACTTACTGCATTCTAAACTACAAGCATTAAAAGGTTAAGTTAAGTTCTATAGCTCAAGTTGATTACAGCAATATTGTCATAAAATAAAATACTTTGTTATTCCTTTAACTCCGAAAGACGTGCATGATTGTAAATGTACAAAAGTTCAAATTAGCGAGTGTTTTTGGGCAAGTGACTGAAAATATTGTTCGATTTAGCAAAATATTCAAATTATTGGGGTTCGAATTAAGCAGCATGAAACATGAGAGATTCTTAAGGAAAACTCAAGGGACTTAAAATTTTGTTTGAAATAACAAAAGTTTGAAATAAGCAGCAATCAAATTAACGGATGTATATGTTTCCTGTTAATGTTGTTTAAGAAGTGGTTAGTACTCTTTTTGACTAGCTTTCGTGTAGAGGTGTGCAAGCAAAGTAAAAGATAAGTGTTTATCTGTTTTTAAAAACTAGAATTATCTCCGTATTTTAAAGAAAAGTCAAAGAGTCAAACTTTCATGAAGAGTCGAAAAAAGGCGAGTGTTTATTTACTTTTCAGTCAGTGTTTTGGAGAAATGGCAAAGGGCTTTTAGGAAGAGAGAGTATTTATTTATTTTAAAAGTTAGAATTCTTTCAGTGTTTTCGAGAAGAGTGACCAAGAAACATTTAAAAAGAGAAGAAAAAATTAAGCATTTATCTGTGTTTAAAAGTTAGAATTCTTTCAGTGTTTTGGAGGAAGGGTAAAGCGGAGGCTACAACAAACAATTAAGAAGAAGAGGTAGAAGAGAAGTATTTATCTGTCTATCTTATAGGTTATTCTGATTTTATTGTTGTGTCTAAGAAAGGATTTTGTAATTTAGTATTTTAAAAGTTTATATATATATATATTATATATATATAATTTGAGACTTCTATATCTAATTATTTAAAACAAGCATAGTGTGACCAATTAAATATAGGTACTCCATAACAGTTCTGTAACTGGTTCAAAGGAAAAGACCTTTTAGTAATATGCCATCCCCAAATCGTCGATAATTTATACAACAAAAATTAGCATACAGACACTATTTAATTCTCATCATTTAATAATACAGTTGACTCTCTCTAATTCGAATCCCAAGGGGAAAATATTTTGTTCGAATTATAGAGAGATTCGAATAGTAGAAAGTCTCTCTTATTCGAATTTTCAGGTTTAAACGGTGAAAATTCGAATTAAAGAGAGAATCGGAATTTTTGAAAAATTGAGGTGAAAAATAAAAAAGAATGATCAAGTTTTCTTTGACTTTGATTCTTTTTTTCTTTTCCTAAGTTTCATGATCATACATAAACAAGTGACAGTTACTGAAAAAGTGTTCTGAAAACTTTTTATTGTTTCTTGTTAGATAGATAGATTGTCAAGTCAAACACACGACTCGCGTCGCTAAAGCTTTCCACAAATGAACTCCAAATTTCGTAAATCTGACGCAGTTCATCAAGCCATAGTCACAAGAAAATATGATCAAACTTCATACAAAAGACATGTATTTACAAAAAATCAAAACATTCAAACAGAAATCCAAATTTTGAAAATAAAACATTCGAAAGTGTTAACGGTTAGTTTACACTCCAAAAATTCGAATTACAGAGAGGATTTTGCCGAGGGGACCAGAAAATCTGTTCAAAATATGGAGGTTTTTGAATTACAGAGATTTGAATAATAGAAAGTAAATTATAAAAGTTTCTTAAGGAAAATTGACGGTGACTTAGAATTCGTTTGAATTATAGAAAGTTCGAATAATAGAGATTCGAATTAGAGAGAGTCGACTGTATAGCTAAACAGAAAAACATAGAAATTGCTTGTAATAAAATTTGCACACAAATCCTATTAGTGTACAAACTGTCCCACGCCATAATGTTAAGCTGAGAAATGATTTTCACGAAATCAAACCCATATTATAATCATAAGGTGACAATTACCGTTCTTTTGAAGCATGCTATAAACTCCTCCCTTTCCAATGCATCAAAATCAAATTCACTAAAAGATAAAGAACTTGAACATAACATTAAATATATGTTAAGGTTAATAAACTCTTGCTCTTTGATAAGTGATGTTTTTACAATTCTTAATTTTGTTCATATTCATTCCATATCCTAATAATAAAGCATTGATAGTTGCCTTTATGTCAGCTAATTCCTCCTGGAACCTGAACAAATTCCAATGAAACTTTGTACAAATAGTCTTGTACTCAAGTAAGGTTTAGAAACAAGGTTTCAAAATTTCCCCAAAAAATCAAAGTTTCCCATTTGTTTGATGTATTTTTGCCAGTATTGCTACGTAATAGCGCTCTTATAAAAGTTAAATAAAAATACAAAAATGTTATTTATAGTCATAATTTTCCCTACTTGAAATGTATGAAATTTGCATGTACATAAGGTTGATGACAAAAATTTCTGCATGAAAAATTTAAAAAGCGTTTTACAAAAACTCGTAATTTTTGCTAGTATATGATAATTCATTTTGGGAGTATATTGTTATATTTTGCATTTATTAACTTTGATCATAAGCTGCCACATCGCCACATGAATTAATTGTGAACTTACCATTCTTCATCAGTACTCAACTCCATTGTTATAAAAACATATCTTGTTAAAAACTAAATCAAACACCAGCAGTCATGAAACAAAATATCAACAAGTAACAAAGCATACATGGAAGTCATTTAAAACACCCCGAATTCTATGAAAACTTTTCTATAATAATTAACTGATTTAAATAATGAAACAATTACTGAAAAACTATTTCAATGTGTTAATGCCTTTTCATACTGTAGACAACTTAATCTTTCCTGTTTTTAAAAAGTAGCAGTTAAAAATTGGAAAATTCTAAAGCGATAAAAAATTAAAGATACAAGTAATGGTGCATCATCGGCATATTGTTCTTGTCAATTTCCTAATGAATGGCGGAATCGATTATTATTTCTCACAAACAAGTCCCAGTTTTTATATATTAATATCTTCATTCTTTTGATAAATGTCATCTTGGCATTTCTTTTGATCTTTACAGATCATCTCGATATTTAAAGTGCTTTCATCTTCAAAGTCGTATTCACATCTTTCTACCATGCTGAAATCATCAAGATTCTTACGCATTGCAAAAGCATCCTCGCCATCAGCATAATATTTTGGTTCAACTTCACTTTTGTAGAACTTTAGAGTTTTCTCATATCTAGAAGTTAAAAAAAACTTGTACAAGCCTGGAATTTAGAAGTGCGCGATCACACGGCTAACTGAAAGTGCACTTTCCACCATGCCCCTAACTTAACTATGTTATTTTACTAATAATCATGCGTCTCAAATACATCTAGTAAATGAAATCTTAAAGAACCATTACTTTAACGTGCTTTATATTAACCGTTTCAAAAAGTTTGTTACGTAACGTAAATCATAGAAAAAAAGGAAGAGAACCAACACACAATGCTACAGGTTGTTTAAAATTTCCATTCAACATAGAGACAGATAAATGCAGAAGAACTATGCTGCATTCAATGGAATAAAAAAAGATCAAACCATAAAGAAACATTCAGTTTTGTTTAGAAGAACAATGAAAAGACACTTTCATAAAACCATGCAATAGACTCTACACGAAAATAATAGGTTAACTTCGCACTTTTTCCTAATTTCAAGAAGACATGATTATCACTGAAGAAGTTGTTGTATTTTAACTTTTAAAAGCTGTATTTTGCTAGTGAAAATATGTGACATTTTATATCATTAAAATTTCAATATGATTGGTTCAAAAGCTGTTCTCTTTTAAATAGTTAAATATGTAATTGTCAAATTTCGAGATAATTGTATTACTATGGCACGATTAATTATAAGTGCCAGTTAGTGGACATTTTAGCATTTGCATTTTGTTCTTGTTTTCAAACGAGACTCTGATTGTGCATACTTCATTCATAAGTAATTCACCAAATGCTCAATGTTACAGGTTGTTTAAAAGTTCCATTCAACATAGAGACAGATAAATGCAGAAGAACTATGCTGCATTCAATGGAAGAAAAAAAAGATCAATACACAAAGAAACAATCAGTTTTGTTTACAACAAAAAATACACTTTCACAAAACCAATAAACATGCAGTAGATTCTGAGGAAAATAAACACGACAGCTAGGTTTTAACGGGTTAACTTCACACTTTTTTCTAATTTCAAGAAGACATCGTTATCAGTAAGAAGTCATTGTATTTTAATTTTTTAAAGCTTTTTTATTTTGCTAGTGAAAATATGTGCCATGGCATTTTATATCATTAAAATTTTGATATGATTGGTTCAAAAACTGTTTGCTGTTAAATATGTTTAATTTCAGGATAATTGTATTACTACGGCACAATTAATTATAAGTGCCAGTTGGTTAACATTTTAAACGGCATTTGCGTTTTGTTCTTGTTTTCAAAAGTGACTCCAATTGTGCATAATTAATTCACCAAATGTTTAAAAGCCGCTGCTTCCATGATTGAAGGTATCAACAAAACAACTCTATTAGCTTTAAAAAATTAAATATTTCTTTAAAGAGAATTTCTTTCTCAAACTCGTTTCCATTCCTTGGGAAAGATTTTCGTATGCCGTAAAAAAAATTATGGTTGACGCTAACAGCGAAGAGAAGAGAATTGCAATTTATATTTTAAGAGCCAATTTCTGTAAGAATGAGGCAGTTTGGCCATATTCTGATAGTAATTTTTTTTTTGAACTTCATCTTAGGATATGTTAGACTACTATATAAGGGAGAAAAATTTCCAAAATTTAAATATATGGCCAATTTAACATTTTTGAAAAACGCAAAGAAATTGAATATTTGTAATTTTACTAACTTTATTGTCTTATATCTGGTTGCGCCCTTAAGATCACATGACCTTTTTTTAAAAAGCTGATTAGTATACTTTGAAAACTTTAGGTTAGATCCATATTTTTGATTATACTGCTGCGGGGGTCCCAGCTTCTGGGGTAGGCAGCAGGTGGCTTGATTGTCTTACACCCGTTCTCCATACAACTCTGTCCAGCGGATCGATGCTAATCAGGTCACATAATTGTAGATCGTTCTTTATACATTCCGACCAAGTTTTCCGTGGTCTCCCACGACCACCAGCATTCCGAACAGGACAGCGATGGAGACTTTGTCATGCGGTTTAATCCAGCGTACCATGCTTCTGTCGTTACGACGAAGTCGCTGTTGATCGAAGGCAGTAGGTGCCCACGTTTCACTACCGTACAGTAGAGCAGAGCGAACATAGATGGTGAACACTTTACCACGGGTGAGGAGAGATATATGCTTCGAAGTTAAGATAGGCAGAAGTTTCTTGAATTTCCCCCAGGCGATACTGCATCTGGTGATGATAGAGAGCTCACATCCGTCACCAGCACTCAACATGTCGCCAAGATAGTAGAAACTGGCTTCGACATCGAGCGAGGCTCCGTCGAGATCCACTTGAGTGACCGGTCTTCCATCCACCGGGCGCGCCAAACCACAGCACCTAGGACACATATAATCCGGATCGGCTGATAGTCTGCCTTGTATGCCGCTACACTTTTTGTGCACCCACAGTTTGCACTGAGAGCACACAATAGAGTTGACACCAACTCCACTCTGACACACAGCACAAGGGAATGCTCCAGATTTCCGCAGTAGATCCAGACCGAGTCCAGACACCATGAACTTCGTCTTCCTCATGTTTACCCTCAGTCCTTTATCTTCCATTCCATGTTTCCAGACTTTCAGCTTAGCAATGCAGTCCTCCAGGGAGTCTGAGATGACCACCAGATCATCAGCATAGAGTAGCTCCCAAGGCACGCCAATGCGGAACTCACATGACAGGGCCTCCAGCACCAGTATGAAGAGCAGAGGGCTGAGGACAGAACCCTGGTGTACGCCCACACCAACTCCGAATTCCTCACTGTGCTGACTATTAACTCTCACACGGCTTCTAGCATGGCTGTACATGCCCTGGATGACACTTACTGCCCACTCCTCCACACCTAGCTTTCTCAAGGCCCACCAGAGGACTTTCCTGGGGACTCGGTCGAAAGCCTTCTCCAGGTCGACAAAGGCGAGATATAGAAGTCTATTAGCAGCAAATAGAACTTCTCCTGGAGCTGGTGCACGATAAAGATGGCATCTGTAGTGCTGCGGCCGGGTACAAAACCAAACTGCATCAAGTCGATGTCTACCATCTGACGGATGAAATTCACAAGCACACGCTCCACTAGCTTCATGACTTGGTCAGTGAGCTTCAGGCCACGGTAGTTACTTCGGTCGAGAGCGTCACCTTTCCCTTTATAGAGGTTCAGTATGTAGCTCTCTTCGCAGTCCTTAGGAATCCCACCAGTACAGAAGACTACCACCACCATACGTCGCACCAGCTCCACACACTCTTCACCTGCAGCTTTCAGCATCTCCGCAATGATGCCCGAGGGACCGGCAGCTTTACCACATTTCATCTTCCCAAATGCCTTGCGGACCAGCTCAGTGGTGACAGGTGGAGGAGGACCCTCCACAGAAGGGACATCGGCTAAAAGTTCATTCAGCCAGTCGAACTCAACATTGAGCAGACCTGAGTAGTGTTCGACCCACGCCCTCATCTTTTCCTCATCACTGAGTGACAGCTCACCAGTGTCGTTCCTGACACACATATCGTCAAGGACATCCTGATTGGTCCTGACCATCTGCTTGGCCAGTTTGTAGATGCTGTCGTCATTTGGAGAGATGTTTGCAAACATTTCCTTTACTTTGAAAACTTTCAAATTTGAAAAAAAAAACATGTGACCATAAGGGCACAAAAAGCTACAGGCTCTCGAAAACGCAACAAAATGCAATTTTAACTGAATTTAAGCCTTCATTTCTCCACGGGGGGTCTTTTTAAAACTCTAAAAATATTATTAATGTAAAGAATAATGTTTGGGGAAAAGAAAAAAACATTATTCAAATATTTCTTTTAAAGGGTCTGGGCACGATACTGCTTCAAAACCGACAAAAAGTCAAAAGTTGTAATTTTTGCCTCACTTTTCCAGATTGCGCCCCAAATTTGGTGAGGTGATGTTAATTGTTTTCAATAGTCCACTATGTGTACTAACAGCAGAACCAAAAAAACCTATGTGACCTCCTACAGATTATGAAAAAATCAGCCTTAAAAGTTTCAAATGCATCAAAAATTTTCACTTATTCTGTGAATTAGAGACCCGTATACCTTCTCATACAGACAAAAAAGCAAGTCTAAATCATGCTGAAAAGGTTTGTAAAGGATATTGATGGTTTTGAATTATCCTTAGGGGAATTAGGGGCTAATTTAAGGTACTTTCGACCTAATATAACCATGAAATTTGCAACAAAATAATGCAATGTTTCTGATGAAAATACCTTTTGAATCCTTTTTTGAGTGTAAAGAAAGAAATTTAAACTCCAAACATTTTTTAATGTTTTTAATAATCAAGCAGCAACAAAGTGTTAATAAAATAAATTTTTATTAAAATATTGTAGGACATAAGAGGACATAATATTCATTCAAACTTCTCTTGTAATTACAGTTCTTCAAATTTTGATGTCATTGCATTGCACAGAGTAAATTGAGGAATTATTTTTTAAATTAACATTTTTATCATATTTATTACCTTTTATACCTGTCATGATCCTGATTCCACTACGTTTCAAAACTGCCGATTCGAAACTGGCCGTTTCGAAATTGACGATTCGAAACCAGACGGTTCGAAACAATATTAAAAGATTTTTCATTTACGATTAGAATGCAACTTTTTTTTTAATACATCATCAAATTACAACTTTTGACTTTTTGTTGGTTTTGAAGCAGTATCGTGCCCAGACCCTTTAAAAGAAATATTTGAATAATGTTTTTTTCTTTTCCCCAAACATTATTCTTTACATTAATAATATTTTTAGAGTTTTAAAAAGACCCCCCGTGGAGAAATAAAGGCTTAAAGTCAGTTAAAATTGCATTTTGTTGCGTTTTCGAGAGCCTATAGCTTTTTGCGCCCTCATGGTCACATGGTTTTTTTTCAAATTTGAAAGTTTTCAAAGTATACTAATCATCTTTTTTAAAAAAAGTCATGTGATCTTAAGGGCACAACCAGATATAAGACAATAAAGTTAGTAAAATCACAAATATTCATTTTCTTTGCGTTTTTCAAAAATGTTAAATTGGCCATATATCGGGCATTATTGATTTCTGGCCTTCAAATTTTGGAATTCTTTCTCCATTATATAGTAGTATAACATATCCTAAGATAAAGTTAAAAAAAAAAAATTACCATCAGTACCTGCCCCACTCTTACAGAAATTGGCTCTTAATAACATAGAAAACTTGACAAAAATCACAAAGAAGAAAATTCTTTGTTTTCTGCCTACGCAATTTTTCGCGTACACAAACAAAACTACCTACGTGTTCACGTGCGGGTACGCGATCACGTAGGTCTCATTGAGAGGCCTGAATAATCTACTGTTAGTTTTTTTCTCATCAGGTAATTTATAAGTTTGATAATTTGTGGTTATTATTAGGGTGAATCACTTGCTTCGTATGCGTCACCTTGAATCCGCCCCTGATTCTGATGTGTTGTTTTTGTTCTTGCATAAAGCTTTCACTACAAACTTGATTGCTATATAGGCACGACATAGAGATTTCGTGCAGGGAGTTTTGGTGTCCATAATAGTGTTAAACCACCATCTAAAGTCTTTACAAGCGAGTTAAAAAGAAAATTTTTAATTGTTAAAATTAAAATTATTAATTATATCAATTATATAAATATATTAATTTTAAACATTTATATCATTTGTAACAAAGAAACATTGATTTTGTTGAATTTTTAAATTATTTTTGGGGGGATTAACAGAAAAGTACCCTTTATAGTTAGGTTCATATTTGCACATACAATTATTTATTTTATTAGTTTTTATTTTATATCATAGCTGCAAGCTGTGTTACAGAACTGGAAGGTTTCCAACCTCTATGCTTAAACAAGCATGTTCTTTGGGCCACCCTTGTCAGTTTGAATGACCTCGAGTTTGCGTATTTACCACCGAAACATGATGTTCCAAACAAGTAGCTAATTTTTAATTGTTCTTTTATTTCTATTTGTTTGTTTTTTCATACGAGAAGTTCATTTTTACGGTTTAACAGGAGTTATGTTTACGCTGCTTACCGCCAGTTCAGCTGGTTCATTTACAACAAAATGGGGCAATATGTGCGACAAATAATTCCATCATGTGTTGTGACAATGATAAGGAATACTTTCCCGTACCTAGCGGCATTTACGCAAAATTTTCAGGTGACGATGAAGGAGCGGATAAGTTTTTGGAAGTTGAATGCGCTTGGGAGTATTCACAAAGAGTAAATGGTGGATTGTACTCGGATTCAGACGAATAAATATTGTTGTTTGTTATATAGAGCGTTCCGGTCAAAAGCAAAATGATTATGTAATGTTTAAATCCGCCATGATGGTGGGAACATATGGAACAATGGTAGCTTCGTGTTGCGTAGTGGGTTGCACAAATTCAAAGAAAAGTCTTGATGCTCGCTTTTTTAGAATTCTAGGAATGTAATTCTAGGACAAGGAAAGTATTTTATTATCCAAGAAAAGAAGAGACTTGTGGGTTTCAAGAATAAACAGAAAAGGGTTGTCTGAAACAACAATTTCTCAACTTCGCGTTTGTAACAAACATTTCTTGAGAGGTCAGCCCTCAAAAACCTTCGAATCTTCTAATCCAGACTGGGCTCCAAGCCAACAATTGGGATATAAATTATCAAAAAATGAAGGGCTATCTTCTATTAATCAATATGATAGATGCTTGAACAGGGGTGGTGCCAGGGTTTTTCCGACGAGGGGGCTTACAACGGCAACGGGGGGGGGCTAATTGCTTGACTCTAAGTTTAACACAAAACTCATTGATGATCAAATCTATTACAGATTTGGCACTAAATTTAAACATAACTTGCCATGACACTTGAAATCATGATAATTGTATTAATCACAAAAAAGACCTAACATTAAAAAATGTCAGTATTTTTTACTATTGCTTTACTTCCGACGGGGGGGGGGGGGGGCTGAGAAGTTCCGATGGGGGGGGGTGCTGTAGCCCCCTAGCCCCCCACTGGCACCACCCCTGCACTTGAAAAGAACCAAAACAAAACAAACAATGTTATCTGTATCTTCATCTGCTGTTGTGCCTGTGGCAAATGAGAAAAGGAGAAAGTCTGAAAATACAGAATCTATCAACAACGGAAGTTTTGCTGGAACTTCATCTCTAATTGTGCATGAAACAGAGATACAAACACAATTTGACGATTCTGAGTTAGAAAAACTTAAAATGGAGAATAAAGAACTAAAATAAACTAAAATTGACTGTTGCTGAACTTAGCCACCAAAACCAATTGTTACAAGAGCAACTTAAGAAATATAAGTTTGATGAATCAAAATTTGAATCAGTTGAAGATAAAGTTGTGTATTATACAAGACTACCTCAGTTACAAACTTTGATGGCACTTTTTATACTTAAGAATTATATTACACCAGGAAAAGTGTTGACTAGCTTTGAAAAACTCATTCTATGTCTTATACGATTGTGACTTGGTTTGGGAATAATTGATCTCGCAGACCGATTTCAAGTTTCAAAAACAACTGCTGCAACAATATTCCTTTAGGTTTTAGAAGTGTTGTACATTAGAACAAAACCGTTGATATATTGGCCACAACGTTCAGAATTAATTTCATATATTCCAATGTGTTTCAGAGTTAAGTTTGGTACTAAAATTACTACAATAGTAAATTTTTAAAGTATTTGATGTATGGTGATACTGTAATGGCAGACAGAGGTTTTAACATAGCAGAAACTCTTGGAGCACATGGTGCAAAACTTGAAATCCCAGCATTTACAAAGGGACAAACACAATTACAATCTAAAGAGGTTGAAAACACTATAACCATTGCAAATGTGCGTATTCATGTTGAAAGAGTAATTGGAAATTTACGAAAAAAATATTCAATTATGAATCAAACTTTACCAATTGATTTTTTACTTACAAAAGAGGGACAAGTACCTACTATTGACAAAATAATCCATACTGCATGTGCTTTGATTAATATGTGTCCATCAGTTTAGTAGGGGCCCAAATGTCATCCCGTTACATGAAACGTGTTACAAGCAAACGTTTTGTTTGGGGATGTAGCCCATGAGAATAGTTACATTTTCGTACCCTCCCTGGTCACGTGATATGATGTCATCGATACGCCCAGCCAAGAAAGATTTGATGTAAAAAAATGTAAAGAACTTTGGTACTAATTGAAAGAGCATTTAAAATAGAGTCAAAATCATATGGAAACCATATGCTCAAAATCGATTCCAAAAGAGATATAGGGCTTTAAAGAGTTACAAAACCAGAGGGTAAACATATAAACTTGTCATCGATTTTTCAGGGTTGAAATCAAGAAAAGGTAAAAATTGTGATTCTGTTAACCATAAAATCAATCCAAATTATTATGAATGAAAGTTGATGAGAAAATAACTATAATTACAATAGCTAACTATTAAACGTGGGGAAACTTGTTGCTATTTTACCCCCTGAAAGTTTAAAAAGTCTATATTTCAATATCCTTTCTCGAGAAATGCATAAAACCTACCTCTTCTGGTAAAATGTGATTAGACTATTCCACAATACACGATGTTATGTACATGATTCACTATTTTCACTATTTATGAACCAGGTGGCAAAATATGAGTTTTACACCCCCAGAAAAAAGACTTGCCACTTCATATTACAAATAGAATTCATATTTTCACAAGCATGTTTGTGGGGTCGAAAGAGAGACTAATTTTACTCCTTTTAATCCCTAATGACAGACCTTTGGGAATAATAATTTCAAAGGTAATAATTATATCTCAGATTTTCTCACGGCGACGCCATTTTTCTTCACAACAATGTAAAAATTCCTTTGTAATGTCATAGAATTCATTAGTTAAATCAGACTGGACATCGTCAGTTTATACAGTGTAAAACAATTTGTCAGAAAGAAATGGACGAAGGGGAAACCTTTGAAAGAGATAGGAAAAGGAAGAAAGTGTTAGACTTTACAAAATGTATTGTTTGTCAGGAAGTTGACCAGAAAAAACGAGTAAGGCTTTTCCATTTACTATGTTTCTTTTAGAAAATGTTTCATCGAGTGTTAATGAATCCCACTTTTGACCTTGATAAATAGAGTGGTATTGATTATAGAACTGTTTCGAACGTAAAGAAGATGAAAAAGGGTAAGAGGGGTCATTTCCTCTTCCTTTCAGATTGTTAAAGAGCCAAGAAAGGAAAGTTTGCAGAAGATAAAGGATGCAGCGAATGAAAGAGCAAGATATAATGATGAATCTGTTTGTTTGAGTGTTGTAGAGGGAATCACTGTAGACCTTTTACAGCAGAAAGCGGCAACTTACCATCTTGAGTGCTATTAGTTTGCAACCAATAAAGCACTCATCGAACGATTGAGAAAACGCTCAGAGAAACATCATCCATGAAGTAAAAGTTTGGACCAAGAAGTGTGTTCTGGCGAGGTTGCGACAGTAAGTGACACTCGAGGGCTACGTTCAAAAAGTACATTATTTGATAAGATGAGTTGCATTATATGCCAAGAGAAGCACGGGAAATTACGCACAGTAATGTGTAAAGAAACTGGCAAAAGGATGTTGACGGTGGCAAAACGTTTACCGGAAAAGTCATTTTTTCTCCGCATGAATAGTATACCAAATGCTGAAGATGCCATAGCAAACGATGTTAGATACTATTTACAATGTTGGATATCCGCTCAGAGAATCGCAAAAAAAATCGAGAATGAGACCAATACGTTGAACATTGAACAAACCGAGGATATAACACGTATACTAGCTGACATTGAGATTATTCATATGGTGGAGAGGAAATTGAAAGAAACACCGAATGACCCACTAACAATGAATGAGATCAACACTACATACAATAGAGAAATTAATAAAGGCAACAATCTTGTGAATTATAAATACTATCTGAAGCAGCTGCTTCAGGACAATGTCTCTAACATCACCTTTACCCGACCAAAGGCGCAAAATGAATCAGAACGAGTCTGTACCAAAAGGAATCTTTCGGATGGTGTTGACCAACAAATAAACACTAAGAAAGATGAATACCACTCCATTTTTGAAAGTGCTAAACTAGTGCGGCATGAAATTATGAAGGCCGATAAATGGAAATTTACAGGCAGCTTTGATGGATTTGCTGTACCAAAATCACTACAATGCTTGATAAAGTAGATCATAGCTGGTGGCTATCTAAACCAGCGCAATTTCGAGAAAGTTGACGTGACTGTGGACAACATCTGCCAGATTATTATGAAATCTACAAAAACAAACAGGCAGGTCAATTACAAACCCGTTGACCCCTCGAACACCATTTTCAAGTCGAGGTTACATTCAGAGACACCTTTTTCAGTCGGACTTGCTCTGCATGTTCATAAAGAGACAAGAAGCAAAAAGATGATCAACTGCTTGTCTGAGAAAGGCCTTTCAATTGACTATGACAAAGTAATAAAAATCGAGACTGAAATTGCTAATACTGTGACCAATGTGATTAGTGAAAACAACGGAGTGCATGTTCCTCCGACCATCATGAAAGGAAAACCAATTCACTTTGCAATCGACAACACGGACTTCCACAATGACACACCAGACGGAAAGTCTGAGTTCCATGGTACAGGGCAAATAGTATTTCAAAAGGAGTATGCAAGCAGAAGCACACCAGTAAGATTGGAGTTCGCACGGCACAATAACTGTACCATGAAGTACCAGCACAATCCATTTAGTCACACATTTCAATGCAACAAGCCTTCTCCTCCACCTGAATCATTTCCAGCATTCACTGGTATCATCACATGCGAACAGCTACAGTTGTACAATAACATGGACCGAACTTGGGCGATGTGTCAGGTGGGGCTTTTGGAATGTTTTTTAAAAATCTGTTTTATATCCAACAGTATCAATATCACAGTTTGAACATGAGGTTCAGTTTTCTGAAGGTGACATGGTATAATAAAGTACGATTCAATATTATGTGGACAATTCTTTTTGCGTGGCAAATCGCAACCTTTAAACATTATGCAACACTGCAATTTAAAATTGAAATTTTTTTCATGGCACATGTGAGCTTTCCACCTGCAATTCTAGTTTATCTATATGTTTTAATTGGTATTCTCTCAAACGTTTCCAAACCTTTTAAATTTTAATAGGCCATGGATAAAGAGAGCATAGGTGCTCTACCGACTTGGGAAGCCTACAATTCATTGATTACAGACACGGTAAATGTTTACATTTGTCAGGGGATCCCGTTGTATCCTGGATCACCTACCGATTGGTCCAATTTATACACAGCCCTAAAGGTCGTCCAAGGCATCAACGTTGCTGTAACCGGGAATAAAAGAACAATAATTACGCTAGATCTCCAGTTGTATTCCAAAGCCATGCAACTCCGAGAGAAAGACGACATAAACAAAGATTTTATCTTCAGACTTAGCGAATTGCACATTGTATTTGCCATGCTGAAGTGCATTGGAAAATATATTGAAGACAGTGGTTTAGAACGCTTATTTATGGAGGCCAGAATTTATGGAGAGTGTACAATATCTCAAATCATCAGTGGTAAACACATGAAGAGAGCAATGGAGGCTCACATGACTATGTACCTTGCTCTCTACTTTGTTTATTTAAGATCCTTCCAACAAAAGGACGGCCAGATGCCAGTGTCAACAATAAAGTCGGAAGTAACGTTGTTCCACACAGCAGAAACGCCCGAAGATCGTAATGCCCATCATATAAACTTACTCAACATTTCAACAGAAATTTCTGCGGCACTGTCATTATTTGAAGACTCCTTGCTGAATCAAAGCCGATTCCTGCGAAACTACATGAAAATGTTTGAGTCTCTTCTTCTTTTCACACGTGCATCGCGGCAGGGGTTATGGGAGTTGCATCTTGCATCCCTCAACGAGATGGTGAAATACTTTTTTGCGCATGACCAGTTTAACTACGCTCGACTCACACCTGTGTATCTTGCTACAATGTTACAGCTGCAAGAAGCAGATCCTGATGCATGGTCTTATTTGGAAAATAATTTCACAATTGCGAAGTCGAATGTACCATTCACTGCCATTGGTTCAAACCACGCAATGGAGCAAGAAAACAAGGTGTTGAAGGTGAATATTCAATACAACTTGTCTACATAATTTTAGATACAGGTTGCTACACCCCTGATTATTTCATAACGTTCATTATGTTTATTTAGTTTTCTTGTATTTATGTTTCTTCTTTTTAAGGTCAGTGGCGGTGTGATTGGACTAACACAGAATAAGGCAGCTTTGGATCAATTTTGCTTAACTTCCCCAATTCTTGCGTCACTGTCTGATGATTTCTGCAAACAGCAAGGAATTAATACAGATTATCGAACTTGCCATTATCAATTAACTGGTTCTACACAGTCAAGAATTGCACAGAACACAAGGACACTGATTAAAGTAATGGAAGATTTCGACGTTGGATTTGGCGAGTCAGAAATTGTTTTTAATGTCTTCCCAAAAGCTGTATTGTCGTCCTCATCTGCAGTTGAAGTTCTGGATCACGAACGTATTGGTCAAGAGTGCTACAAAGAGTTTGTAACTACAAGGTTCCATGGCCCCACTTCCATATGGTCGCCAATGAAAAAGCTTCGATTAAAATCCTTCAAGACAAACAAAAAGACAATAAATAAGAAAGTTAGTGAAAAGGTAGTGCAACTGCGTGAAGAGAAAAGTCTAATCACGAGATTCTTGATTACCGCACGTAAAAGACCAGAACTTGACTTAGAGGTATTATGATCATCATATGTTTACCCCTGGTTTCGTAAATCTTTAAAGCCCTATATCTCTTTTGGAATCGATTTTAAGCATGATATATGATTTTGACTCTGTTTTAAATGCTCTTTCAAACGACACCAAGGTATCTGCCTTTTTCTTACATCAAATCTTTCTTGGCTGGGCGTATTGATGACGCCATACCACATGACCAGGGAGGGTACAAAAATGTAACCATAGATTTTTTGCACCCTCTTCCCATGAGCTACATCCTCAAACAAAAAGTTTGCTTGTAACACGTTTCATGTAACGGGAAGCTTTTTTGCTACATTTAGGCCCTCACTAGTTGTTTCAATGAAATAAACATTTTATATATATATATTCTCTGTTAAAAGATTTTGAAATAAAATTGACAAACATAAAAGGAAAACTTGAAAATTCTCATAGTCCTAACTACAGTTTTGAACAGATAAACCTTTTAATTTCTTCTTTTTTGGTTTACATTCTTTGCAATGCTATTTCCCTTTTGGCACTTTCTTTATTCGCATACATTTTTGATGAAACCACTGAATTTTGCGGTTTTTACCGTTACATTTTATCATGTCTTCAGTGTCATCCAGTTTACATATACAATAGCTGTTTATATCTATGGTATTCTCTTTTGTTGACTCACTGTAAAATTTAGCAACTAGCTCTCGTAGTATTACTTTACGAAATAAAGTACCAGATTTCAAAATAGTTTCGTTTTGCATTTGTTCATCTTGTTCAATTTTTGGTAAGTGAATAGTCTTTTTTAGTCCAAACAAAAAAGCCACATATTTTTTATTCTGTCACCAACAATTGAGTTTGAATTTGGTAAGAATAATTATGATCTGATTTAAGCAATACTTCCCCATGTATACTCCAGTACAAATATCTGTTTTCTTCTGTGATATCATTAATAGATTTCTCTCTGAAGGAATATGGACATTTAATTTCTAGGCAACATACTCCACAACAAGAACATTCTACGATGTCATCTGGTGAAGCTCCTATGAAAGGATATTTCGGATTAATCCATAGACCAGAATCTCTAATTTTTAGATCATGAGTCTTTTTTGCAATTTCAAAATAATTCCAAAATGCCCTTTGTGGCCTCCATTTCTTTTCCCCAGTCAGTTGCAATATTACAAAATTTATTTTGATAACAAATTCTTTTAATGAGAGATAAAGAAGGGTTTTCTATTCTTGTTCTACAGGCCTCTTTCATAACTGAAGCAGTTATTCTTCCAATTCTGTTCTGAAACCATTTTCTGTTTTCATTTTGATTTCTGGTCTCCAATTCAATATCAAGTGATTGTTTTTCAGAAATTTGTATCTCATTAAAAATATTATCACATCTTTTAGCTAGAATTTTGAGCTCATAGTTCCTTGTACCTGCGTCTGCGTCATAATAGTCCGATAATATTGGAACTGGGCTATGCAAAGACTTTGGCTTGCATTCCTCAACATAATTTGGCAAAAGTCTCAAAATCCCAGCTTTTTTAGGGCAGCCATTGAGAGTTTTATAAAATATATCAAGTTCACTTTTTGTGGGAGTTGGAATTGTCTTCTTGACTTTTATTTCTTGGGCAGTAGACTGTAAGATTCATCCATCAAAGCATGTTCAATTTGAATTTTCTTCTTATTTGTTGACCTAAAATCAATTTCTTCTATTGTCTTCGGTACAACATTTAAATTAGATGGTGTGACCCAGTAAGCTGCTGTGTCTGTAACTGTTTTTCTACTTTTAATTTTAACTGTTATTTCGATCCAAAACAATATAGCAGCGGCGTGTGTGCACACCTCTCCTAAACTAGCCATGCAATTACAATGACCACTTAAGATTTCTCCTGATTCTTTTAATATTATCCAAGCAGCAAGTGGGGCATCATTGAGTCGTTGTGAATGTAAAACCTGAAAGATAAACAAAAATAGTTTTCAAACATACCCAATATGTAGGACTCAAAACTAGAATGGATGCGTGTACTTTTCAAATACCTACATTTCAAATATATTATCAAATATAACAAAATTACCTTTCCTTGGATTACAAATAAATCTGAAGACTTTAAAACTTTGACATCACGCACCCAGCCCTCTAAAACCTGATTGTAGGCTTCAAGACTTTTGTATACTTTCAAGTCTTCAGCTGAATAAGGGCTGGGTGTAAACACCAAATAATTAATCACATCAGGATGTGTAATTGGTGGTAAATCTTCAATAGAGGTGCTGTAATCTTCATCTTTCGTGGTATTTGGGTCAAGGTCGTTTATAACTTTTATTTTTTCAAAATATCTTTTTTTGGAAGGAGGGTCTAAAGTAGATATATAATCCACAGAAGCCATTAAAAAAACAACAACAATACTTTCGATTGTGTTTTTGATGAAGCGTGTTGTTTTGTTTCCCACCATCATGGCAGATTTAAACATTACGTAATCATTTTGCTTTTGACCGGAACGCTCTCTATATATTATATAACCTGGACGGTTTCCGTTCTCCAATAGCTGCTTGGTCAAAGACTTGTGCCAACATATCCTTTAAAATTCCGTACTTTTTGTTGACTTTTACTACACGAGCCATTCGTCGTTTTGTTGCTTTTTTATACGAAAGGGCGTATTTCATTTTGCCGTGTTTGTCAAGTGCTTCATCCCGCTGTGAGTTGTGATTTGTTTCTAAGGACCCCATAAGCCCCCGTAGGACCCCATAAGCATTCGCTCATACTCAAAAGAAATCCTTTTTGGCAAAGGTTTTAACAGTACGTTGTTAAATACTTTGACTGCACCAGTGTTCACACTACCATTGAGATGGTAAAAATCTTGGTATATAGGCCCTACATTTAACAATGGACTGCAAAGCATTATGAGCATCAGAACCTTCAATGAGCCAATCTCGTTTTTTATGATAATGATAATTAGCGTTCTGGAAGCCTCGTTAAAAAAAAACATATCTGTTGACACATTTCTGTAAGGCAATCAATAAATAAAATAAAGTTAAAAAATACCTATAGCATTATCATTAATCCATGCTTGGCGAATAACTTTCCGGTTGGCAGGCTGTGAAACGAAACGTCACGATTACTGCTACTTTGATTATGACAACCAAAAGCGCAACAATGAGGCATTTTAAACGAAAACACGAACTTGCCAAGTTATATGCTTTTACTTCTTTGATCGTATTGTCAAAAGTTTGTTTTTGAAAAAGCAGTTCAATACAAAAATCTATGTTGAAGTTTCAAAGACAACTATTCAAATGCTTATTTATTCGCTAAAATGTTTTTCTCAAAATCATACTCCATAATGACATCAAAAACCGCTTTGCGGGCCGCGTGGACTGGACGCTAAATAACAAACACATGTTGAAGCGGGAGTTTCGAGAGAATTGGCGGCCATGACAGAAAGGTATAAAACAAAGATATTTTTTTATAATCTTTCATTATTAGACTTTGGTACTCAAAATGACACTTTAAAATGTTTTAACAATGATATTTAAAACGTTTTTGAAACCAAATATTTTTCAGAGAGGATTTTTCTCAAAGAAATAATACGTGTGAATATAAAGTATTCATAATTACGATGCATAATAATTAGTAACGATTACTGTGTGCCCGATCGCGCCCGTGCCGAGTTAAGCCAGTTTAAGCATATCACAAAAATTAACATTGAATTGTATAAAACAAAATTACCAATCGCACATCTCACAACAAAATAATCGAATGAGGCGCACGATTGACCACGCACTTGCAAATTGCTTTATGACCAGGCCTGCTTTTATAATATGAATTCATGCAATACATGTACATCTGACATGCTAACACTATAGTTTACAGAATACAAATGCTTTTTAGAAGAAATTGAAGAGAGAATTTCAAAAAAATTGCATGTCTAAATAGAAATTTAATTCAAGTATACATTTTTCTCTCTTCAGATCTAACTTACAGATTCAAAGCCGCACGATTGCTGACACGGACATGGAGTGAGACATATTTAGCACCAAAATTCTCTACCATGGCTCGTGATGCCTGATCCATGAGTTTGCGGGCCAAACCTGAGTGAATGACAAGAACAATGAAAACATGTTATATTAAATAGGAAAATAGTTGTAAAGATTTTCAACTTTGTTTGCCACAAAGAGTAAACTAGATGAATCACTTAAGAAACCAGCGAAACTTATGCCAAAACAATGTTAATGTTAAATTTACTTTATTTGGAGTTTTTTTTTAAAGAAACACAACGATCTCCATTATCCTTTTTAACCCCAGTAGCAAGTATTGATGAAGGTTTATACCTCCATGTTTTAATCTCCTTTTATAAAATTATCAAAATTTATTTCTGTCAAAATTGTCATTCCTGGGTTTAAATCAGTGTATTCTTGATGAGAAATATGTTGTGGGACCCTTTGTACTATTCTTTATTCCTGATGCTGTTTATGTTTTAATGAAAAAACATAATGAAATCGCAATCAGAATTTTTTTATACATCCACTGCAACATAACTGAGCTGGTTGTCTGGTAGTTTTCTGGCAAGTAGAGAACGTTGCAATGTTGCATTTTATAAAGGTAAAATATTGAATATATTTTTATTTTAGACTCATGCTGTATATTATAATACACTAATACATGATGGTATGCAGATGATAAACTCAAGTTGTCATGAATTTTGTTCTAAAAATAATCTGTTTATATCTTTATGTAAAAGTAACGAGTGCATTTTGCATGCTACTGTATATAGTATCTTATGCTTTTGCACTATCCGTTGATTACATCCCTTGTGTATTACAATTTTGCTATTCCTACCTCCACTTTTCGAATGGAAAGAAACATGTCATCATCCATTAAACCTTATCAGGGACTAGTACAGTCCAAATTCCATAGTGATAAGTGTTATTCCTGGGTGCCCAAATTTAGAAAATTGAAGAAAATAAAAAAGTGGAAGTGAAAAAAAAGATACCAGTAATGAAATATTTTCTGGGACAATGTAAGACATCCCATCACAGTTTTGCTAGGGTTGGGTGACCCAAAATTTAATCATTTATTATTACCCCTGATTATGGACAAATTCTTACAAACTTAACATAAAAACCAATACATATAATAATATCACTGTTTGTAAGTAAGTAATAATTATTTGATTTAGACATAGACATAGACATAGAGACCCCGAAGAAAATAGCAGAAGAAAAACAATGAAGAAAATGAATGTAGGACAAAACCCATCAAGAAAGAAACCCCAATTTTTTTCTATAGTAGGACAAAACTAAATAAATTAATTAATGAAAAATCAAACACGGAGAATATATTTACAGTTACAGTTGACTCTCTATAACTCGAATCTATAACTCAAAATTTACCCTAAAATCGCTAAAAAATAATATTTTTCTGGTATAGTCATGTTATATATCGTTTGAAAGATGATTAAATGGTGGAATTGAATATGTCACCTAAAAACAAGTAGAAACACAAATATTTCATAAATATCTTATTTTAAAGTTAAAATTTTAATAATTTTGACAACAAAAAAAGTTTGAAATAGTACAAGAAAAACACTTTTAAATAAAAACACAATCTTGTAATCGTGTACATAAGTTTAAAAAACACAACTAACCTTACAATTTATGTTAAATAATATTTTACTCTATACTGTTTTAAAGATTTTTAGTGATGTTTTTGAATTCATTTTCAATCTCCTTAGCGTTCTTTAAAATAAATGTCATATTTCACAAACTTTGAGTAAAGTTCCATTCGCCAACTACTTTAATTTCAAGAATTTGATCTTTAGAAATTGTTTGAGTGTCTTCTGGCGATGGGTACCTCCAATTTAGACGGCTATTTTCCTGCACTCTCTCCAGATGATCTGCAACATATTGCTCACCAACTGTGTCCTTGATGTATGCCAGATACCACTTCCATTTTTCACCAACACTCCATATGATAATACGATTGTCGTTGATTTGTAATGTTTTTAGCTGGTGGACTCTTCCCTTGAATGATACTCATCACATCTGTGTTGGTTGGTAGGTCTGCTAAAGAACCAGTTGAGGTGTCATCATCACCAAGCAAGATTAGAAGATTTTCCAAGCGTTCTTCGTGTGTTATTTTGTTGAGACGAAAAAAAAAAGGTCTGGTCTAGCAATCATCTCACTTTTGTGTGTTGCACAGTAGTAGCTCATCTCCACTGTAACGATTCTCTCCTGCATATCTGGCCGACCCAAAAGAATATTCTGCAGCTCCTCAGATGACACGCATGGTCCTCCCCAACTTTTGCAGTTTTCCAAAAGCTTTTTAGAATAATCAGTTTGCTTTGTTCTTTTATCAAGTTTTGCTTGTATTCTTTGTTGAAGCAAGATCTTCTGCGACTCATTCCATTTGTGCTCACGATAATTGAGAACCTTGTTTACTTTTCTTGAAATACTTTGAATATTGCCCTTATTGGATTTAAATAGCGTCATATCATCTTTGATTCCTTTTGCAATGAAGTTCTTATTTCTGTACTTGGCCACCTGTGCAAGCCTGCTAAACTTAGAGAGATCTCGTTCTGCATCTAAGTTATTCGTCGGTAGACCCTGAAGTGCTTCAAAAGATAGCTTGTGCAACTCAGTTGCTCTGGCATCGCTATCCGAGAACCCATACTCCCAGTCACACTGTAGCTTTAGCCCTTCGACAGCATCTGGACACATCTTTTCTAGCAGGGCCCATGTCAATTGGTTGGTTGGCTCTTCTATAACAAGATGTTTGTAGGAGACCTCAAAATGCTGAAGTGTGTCAAATTTGTTGGCATTCAGATCCTCATACAGTTTTGGTAAAATCTGAAGAAGTTCATTCTGGTCAGAAATCTCCACACAGTTTAGCAGAGGCAAAGTTACTTTGTGTGTAAAGTAGGCAAGCGTGTGCAGTTCTGTAAGAAACATTTCACACTGCAGACACAGCCGACATGATTGTACTAACAGATTGTCTTTCTCCGTCTCATCCAGCAGCATTTGTAATCAATTTAGCAAATCATCTTTGGTGGTACAGGGACATATGCTTAACTTTACCTTCACGCTCAACAATAAAGTCAAATTCATCTGCAAGAGAACAGGAGTTAGCTGACTTGTCATAGCTTACAAGCTTTAATAGTGCAGAAATTCCAGCCTCAACGATTGCATCCTTCCCTCTAAAGAATGATTTCAGCGAAGGGTTGATTGATTCAAATGTATCTCTCAATTTGACATCCTTTTCGACTTTACCAAGAACTTTCAAGTTGGATCGATCTAACATCTCAACTGTATGACTTTTACACAAAATATGATATGGCTCATGATTGCAGTTAAGTGCTTCAGCAACTGTTTTTTCAATTTTCAAGTTTTTCGCAACAGCATCCAACATAAATGCATCAGTATTTCTCCACAGGTCAACTGCAGAAACATCTGATTTTAAGGACTCTGAAGCAGCAATAGCAAGGCGTTCATATGTTTCAACGATTAGACGTGTTATCTGACTTTGATCTTCATATGCAAAGAATAATGGTCACAAACGAAATTTTTGATTGTCAGAAAAATTCAATATAAGACTTGGCCACTCACCATCAATTGAATTTCTGGATGTTGTGTCATAATGTAATGTCACTTTTAGTGTTTTTCTGTTTGTTTTTAAGAGCAACACTGCTATCACATTCAACCTCAGAGGCCTGTAGATGCTTGTAGTCAGCAACAGTACGTGCAGATGGAAGTACATAACACATAACCCCTGCAATCTCAGGATGTTAGCCAGCTTTGTGGCATCGCGAAATACGCGGTATTCCCAATTGCCTACCAACTCAAAATTCCCAATTCCAAGCAAAAAAAATACAGTAAAACCGAAACAAAATATAAACAAAATCATAAAAAAATGTAAAGATTTTTATGTTTTATGTTTTCTTTGAAAAATGGTAGGTTTACTAATTAAAGGATGCTAATTTCAAATCAAGTACCAGAATTGGGATATTTTTACCCCTAATACCTTATTTGGGCAAATTTGGGCCCAAAGTTTAAAATATTCTGTTTGCTTTGAAAATTCGTAGGTTTACTAATTAATGGATGATGATTTCAAATCAAGTACCAGAATTGGGATATTTTCACCCCTAATATCTTATTTGGACAAATTTGGGCCCAAAAGTTTAAAATATTCCGTTTGCTTTGAAAATTGGTAGGTTTACTAATTAAAGGATGATGATTTCAAATCAAGTACCAGAATTGGGATATTTCAGGGGGTAATACAGGACAAATATCATAGCGCAAAGGGCTATTGGGCGCCGATTTATCGGCGCCCAAATTCAAAATTTTGCAGTGAATGTTTTTTAAAACTTTATCACTGAAATCAGAGAGTATTAATTAAAAAGAAAATGTGTCAGGCTGTTTAAAACATGTGTTGTTTATCCACCTCTATTGATAGACCTGCATTTCAACTCAACATTCCTAGTGGTAAACATTGACCTGTGATCATGAAAATACTGCTAAGAAAATACTGCTAAATAAGTTTGTTATTGATGCCTTGACTATTCACAGCATTTTAGTTTTGAAAAACAAGTCATCAAGACAATATGCTTGCATCTATAACGCGGGGAAATCTCATCTCCATCATGGTATCACAGATGTATCCAGAGTTGTTTTGCTACCGGTCAACCGGTATGGGATCCCAAATTCTCATCCCAAATTAATGTAAAGCCAGAAAATAAAAAGAATTTGTTCAAGAAAACGATTGTTGATAAATTAAATTAGTCTTCAGGAGTCAATTTGAATGTAAGGAAGTTGCTCACAAAGCCGAAGAAGTTATTGCATTTGACTCGCCTGTGTATAGACAAAAAAGACAACATTCTTTTCGCTTGACGTGTTGGACTCACCTGCGTATAGATGGAAAAATCGCAAATAGCCTAGTATCAATTTCCCTTTTTGAAATAATTAATGCGACGCATTTTGAAACGCGTGACGATTCGCGTAAGTTATCATGACGAGAATCTAACTAAATTCGCGTTTACGTTTCCCTTTA
Organism: Candelabrum cocksii; assembly: GCA_963930725.1. NCBI lineage: Eukaryota > Metazoa > Cnidaria > Hydrozoa > Anthoathecata > Candelabridae > Candelabrum > Candelabrum cocksii. Next base: position 5,469,347 of record OZ005676.1, on the reverse strand, counting down.
AGTTAAGGCTTCAAAAATAATTTTGAATTAACAGTGTACAGGCCTGGCAATTTAATTATAATAGATTCATCCGTTCTTTAAATGTATTAATGTGTAGCTTCATTAAGAAATTTAGTTTGTTTAAAACAAAATTTAACGTTACCAATTAATAGTAAACGTTTCAAAAGGTTTGACGTCAATCATAGAAAATAGGAAGAAAACGACAGACATGTTTACACACGATGCTGCAGGTTGTTTAAAAGTTCCATTCAACATAGGAGACAGATAAATGCAGAAGAACTATGCTGCATTCGATGGAAGAAAAAAAGATCAAACCACAAAGAAACGTTCAGTTTTGTTTACAAAAACAATGAAGACACTTTCACAAAACCAATCAACATGCAGTAGACTCTGAAGAAAATTAACACGACATTTTAACAAAATTAACGATCGCGCGTCTCACAAAAAAATAATTGATTGAGGCGCGCGATTGACCACGCACCTAAAAACTTAAAAAACTTTTAAGTGAATGTATTCCCACGTAAACGAAATTTACTGTGCAACGAATGAAAAAATTAGTTTGTTGTGATCTGTTTAAAAGTGCTTTGCGAGTAAAGTTAAGTTATACACATTTTGTTGATATTTCTACTGAACAAGAGTCATGGTGCGTGGAAGAAAAAGAACAACAGGCACAAATCATAATAAAAATGCTAAACCGTACAAATCTGAAGAAAAAAAGAAGCGCTGGGAACGAGGTTGGTAGTTCAACGTGGTATTCCCGACACCACCGTCATATAATTATCCCGTCACCGCATTCTTTAGTCTGGAAAAATCTGAATCTTTTCTTATATTAAGGCTAGAGGTTTATTTAGCAGAATAAAATTGGACATCTTTATATAGCGTTGTGTAATATAACCACAATCAAAAATTAAAACATGTCGGAGCGAGACGGACATGTAAACACAAAATCTGATGAAATAACATTGCTTCACATGTTGAATATCGAAGAAAATATTTCGAATTTGATAACCAATCTTCCTTGTTACATAAATGTGAAAGTTTCCAAGAAAAAAAATAACGTCAAAGTGTTTAATTATGTTCAGATTTAAGGCATTTTAGACCTATATAGACCTGAAAATGGAAAAATTTTCCGGGCTCCGCCCCACACCCCGCTGGGTGGGCTTGCAACGCCCCCCAGACCCCCTAGCTGAAGTTTTTCGCCTCACGAGGCGAATTGTGGACGGCTCGCGCCGCCCAAACTCAAATCCTGTATTACCCCCTGTATTTTCACCCCTAGTACCTTATTTGGGCAAATTTGGGCCCAAAAGTTTAAAATATTCCGTTTGCTTTGAAAATTGGTAGGTTTACTAATTAAAGGATGATGATTTCAAATCAAGTACCAGGGTTACGGAGGAAATTCCCAATGTGGAGAAAACGCTGTAAGAAATTCAGACCTGGCTAACACCCTGAATCTTCTTTTGTATTTGGTCGAGATGGTTGTTTCGCCTTTTCGTTTAGTAATTAAACAGTATATACGTGAGTTTTTAGGCATAAATTCACATAATAAGGCAATATTACATATCCATGTAACTTAATAAATATTAAACTAACCATCTTATAATTATTATTTTATTAAACAGCATTAAATTATCTAAAAAATGATATATGACATGACTACATTCAAATTAAAATAATTTTTTTCAAATTTTGACCTAAATTCTGATGTTCGCGGGATTAAAAGTGGCGTCAAAAGGTCAAAAATGACTAAATTTGAAAGATTTCTTCAAATTATATAATGTTATTTAGGCCAAATTACATCAGAAAAATGGGGAGCAAGCTTAATTTGAAGATAGGCCATTTTTCCCCCTACCTCTAGTACAAGGAAAAGGTTTATGTCAAGTTTTATGCTATATATAAAGCATAGTTAAATCCTTTAAAATTAGAATGAATCAAGTTTTTAACTAAACATGCAGTGCGTAATCTTGACCTTTTCACTGTGTGTTATTTAGAAAGAATGGTGCATAGTTAACAGTGTATTAAACAAATTACTAATGAGACAAAACATTACGTTGACAAAAATGAAAGTGGTTTACTCAATCTCAAATAGTGAAACTAAAAGTGGTGGTATAAATGAAATAGTAATTGAATCAAGTATATTATTTACCCAGACGCCGATGTGACCTTTTCACTGCCAGAGATGTGATGTGCCCGTGAATGTCATCTTCAGATTCCTCTTCCATCTTTGCAAGCACGTAGCCAACAACCTTTTTGTTTACATCCTCGGCAACATAACTGAGCTGTGGCCATGATAAACCATGGTAGAGGTAATACTTCATCTGATAGTTCTCTGGCAAACATAGGAGGTTGCAATGCTGCATGTTCATGAGATCTTGAGGGGTGGTGCAACGTATATTCATTGTTTTCCTGAGATAATACTTTAAAACTGCATGCAGTAGTTTTAAAATGTTGGGGAGGGGAAATTGCTTTAATACACCCCTTGTACAAATAAAATGGCAAATAAAAATAGCAGTAGTCAAAAGCTTGGTAAGCTTAAAAATTTGAGTGTCGGAAATGAAATGGAACACACAAACACCCAGTCTAGTGCATTGATTAGATTTTGAACACCTTGACGCATTTTCTTTGAATTTTCCGATTGGATGATATATCAAATTCTTTTGTCTAAATTGGTCACATGATTTCTTGACCAAGTTGGCTTAAATGATATTTAGTATACACGATATTAGTCAGGTAGCTGCTTGCAGAAAAAAATGAGAATCCAAACATTTTAGAAGGACAATTTATAACACAGCCAAAAACATTCACAATATATCCAGTATTAATAAATTTTTTACCGGAGCTCCTATGATTATTTATAGCATAAGATATTGCAATTATTAGATTCAACAAATTTTACAACCTCTTCTTTGTTTTTCTCCGCCATTTTGTCCTTCTATTAATGATTCCGTACGGTCCAAAAATACATCACGGCAAATGTATTTCTTTATCAGGGGGTAAAACCAAACAATATATTGCTTTCTTTTACAAAATTCTACTATAAAAAGATAAATTTATTAGGATTCTTTAATTCGTTTTTTCAAAACGAATTGTTTTTGTCATGAAATAGAATTAATTAGTTGTAACAAACCCCCGTCTTCTGATTCGATCGCTACAAATCAAAAGTTCCATCAATCACACGGGAAAATAAAGTAAAAACAAGATGTCAAAACATTTAAAGCGTTAAACCTACACGATCTACTAACAACTACTCAAAACGTTCCGTTTAATTCCGGACACACTGTATACTTATTTATAGTATACTTTTTACTACTTATTTTTTTAGACACAATTGAATCACACGTAATACAAAGAGATATTTCTATACCGCAAGACGCAGCGATGATCTTTGATGGAATGGTTCTCCCCCAACAAATGGAAAAGGTGGTGCTGTCAACGTTTGGTGACGTTGCTCAGTATTTGCTCAAGCGGATTCTCCGGTCATCCAACGGCACGGTTTACTTCGTAGCGGATCAATACATCCCTGGGTCTATCAAGTCATTTGAGAGGGCAAAGAGAAGTGCTGCAAGTGCAATTCGTTACAGAGTTGAACGGAGAGATCCGCCACGTCCAAAACAGTGGTCTAGGTTTCTCAGGGATCCAGCAAACAAAACAGAGCTGATACACTTCCTCCTTGATTGGTCCCATCCAACTCGCTACGCAAGTTTCCTAATCGACCGTGTGCTTTACATTAATGTGGAATCGAAGTTTTTTAAACTTACCTGCATTAATGGTGTTGTAAGCCCAAGTAATGATATTAAAATTTACTACTTAGTTGTTAACTTACTTTTACGATTTGTATTATGAAATACTATTTATGATTTGTTGGTCATATATTTTCTTTGGTTACCGTATTTCCTCTTATTAGCGCCGGGCCTCATACTAGCGCCGCCCTCTAATAAGCGCCGCACCTTGGAGCAAAATTATGTTATTAGCGCCGCCCTCTAATTAACGCCGCCCTCTAATTAGCGCCGCCCTCTAGTTAGCGCCGCACCTAGAAAAGCGGCGCTAATTAGAAAAAGAGCAGTAACCCATACAGAAGGATAGTTATACAATACAATACGTTTTTTTAGCTTCTAAATTATTTTTTATCTTTCATAAACCAGGGAAATTTCATAATTTTCACAAACTCAGGCTCGTACGTAAGTTCGAAATAAGTCAATAGTTCTTTTCGTTTCTTCATTTCACGATCCAAGGTCTCAGCCGATCTTTTATTTTCCGAGAATGCAAGAAACTTTGCTGCAACCACCAGACCAACTTCACGTTTCCGGTCACCAAGTGAGGTCACCATGTGCAGCTGGCGCTGAGTTATTGAGGCAACAATTGACGGTTCGGGGTGATCCTTCTTTAACGAAAAATCCGTTTGAGAACGCTGATGAAAATATTGAAGAATTTCTTTAATTTCTTTTCTCCGATGACGAGGATGATTTTATTGACGTTTTGTAATGTAAAAACATTACTGATTCTTTTGTTTTATTGTTTTTGAAGAGCGAGAAAATTCCATTAAATAAAATTTAGTGCTATACCATTTTGAAAATTATTTTATAAGCGCCGCCCTCTCATTAGCGCCGCACCTTTTGAATCAGTTTTTAAATAAGCGCCGGGGGCGCTAATAAGAGGAAATACGGTATTGTTGTATGAACAACCTTACCTACATTGTGATTTTACTCCTAATATAATATAATATTCATTATAGATGTCTTGCATCGAAGAAGCTTCGCTCGCTTCAGCACAAGAAGAAGCTGATACAAAAGTGTTCCTTTGTGCCAAACATGCCTCTGATTCTGGGTCGAATACAGTGTGTATTGAAACGGTGGACAGCGATATACCTCTGTATGCGCTTTATTTCCAAGAAAAGTTGGATGGCATTTCACTTCTCGTAAATTACATCGTAAACAAAAGACGACGAATCATCAACATCAACAACATCGTAGGTGAACTTGGTATTGATTGCTGCCGTGCAATACCCGCGCTCCATGCATTCACTGGCATTGACTACACCAGTGCATTCTACGGGATTGGAATAGCCAAAGCATTCAAGATTTTGCAAGATTCGGAAGACTTTCAAACCACTTACGAGTTCGACGCAAACTTGTTCGAAAGCATAGAATTGTTTGTTTGCGCAATGTATGGCGTTAAGTGTAGCAACACAAACGAAGCTTGCTACAAAACGTTTTGCTCGTCACGCAAGGCTTCCGAACCGCAGAAACTCCCTCCCACACGAGACGCTTTACTCTACCACTGTAAACGTGTCTCGTACGTAACAGCCGTAGTAAAGAAGTCTCTTGTGAACAGTCTCGATGTACCAAGCCCTGGCAACCATGGATGGAAAATGGAAAATCAAGTTTTATCCATTGACTGGATGCTTCTACCAGTCGCACCAGCCGATGTTCTTGAATTGATATTATGCAACTGTTCAAAGTCAACGTGCCGCACGCAAGCATGTGTTTGTCGATCGCATGGTCTCGAATCGTACCGACTTATGTGGTTGCGGCGAATCTTGTGAAAATGGCGTAAATATTACATTTGACAGCGACAGTGAGAACGATTCCTTGGAGGATGAGTTGGGTTGATCCAGTGTGATAATATTTTTGTTAATACTTTGTATAGAAGTAAAAGGTTTTTGGTTCTTACACTTACGCAAAGTAAGAAATCAATATAATAAGGAAAAACCTACAATTAAAAACCTTTATAACTCTTTTTTCGTTGAAAACCGACACATACTATAAATCCTTTTTTGGAATCAGCATAAAAAGAGCTATCAAATGGTATATGATACATAAAATATTTCAACAAAATATTTAGATTTTTTGTGTGACGTCATTAAAATTCTAAATTTAAAATACACAAAACCCTTAATAACTTTGAAAATATTAAAAATCGTGATAAGGTATAATTCTTTTTTGAAATGCTATCGAATGGAATACTAATACTTAAAAAATATCAATACTTTCTTTTACTTTGTTCAGTGACGTCATCAAAACTTATTTTTTACCGGATGCGTCCGGTAAATAATTTCGGACAGTCCGGTAAAGATTTTTGGGATCCTTGGGGTCATACCTAACAGGTGGAATAGGTTTTATTTTGTTCCTCTTATTTCCAATTTTTTTTGCAAGCAGCTACCTGACTATATGTATGTTGGCTGGTAACTATCAATACCTTATTATACAAAATTAACGAATGATGAAATTAACGCGGGTTTTTTTTTATCCGCGTTAATTTTATACCCGCGTTAATTTTGATATGTTAATTTAGTCATCCCTTAATTTTTGTGTTCACTAATTTTAACAACGTTAATTTTCTGCGGAAATCCAAAATTTTTAGTAATGTGATACCTGAACGCCAAAAAAGCTATTTAAGGGATTAAAATGTAAAAAACGATTTAAGGGATAAAATGTATTTACCTGCAAAAGAGTCACTAAAAGAAAGTAGAAAATTTACAGTCAATCAGTTAAAACAATGCAATCATTCCCACTTTCCTGAACCTCTTCAGATACATCTTCATCATCGCTGCTATCAAAGTTTTTGAACTCTTTGAGTAATTCATCCTTGATTTCCTTGGAATTGTCCATGTAATTGTCGTGTATAGGATACTGTACGGATTCAATCTTTGATTTGAATATTGACAATTTCTTATCGCTATTCCATTCAATTATAACATGTATCATGATCTCTAGCCCACCAGCAACAGCAAATCGGTCGTGTTTGTTAGCCATTTCTTGTTTGAAAGAAATCTTTTGACCTTTGAATGGCTTCCATTATACAGTTTCTTTATACACGTTAAAGTCTCTTAGATCGGTTGTAAATTGGAATGAATATAAAACTTCAAATTCATTCGTTGAAGCCATTTTTACTTTTAAACAAGTTTACCAAAAAGAAAGTCTTTTGACAGCTTCACAACACAACACAAAAAGTTTTGAATCATTTTTCGAATGTTTTCGTAATTGCGCAATGCAATGACTTCACACGTTTAACAAGCACAAATTTAAGCGTGTTTGTCTTTCACTCTCGTTGTTGACAATGAGCCGCCACAAAAATCTTCTGTCATATTTTAAGCTTTCAACTAACGACACCAGTGCTGCTATAACCCCATATAAAGATGTATCGGAACACTTTACTGAAGAAATGACTGGATTAACTGAAAATGAACTGAAAAACGTTTGTGAGGGGATTTCTGAAGCAGAAGGAAGACCTAAAAAGAGACGAATGGTGTACAAGGAAGGGGAGAAATTGAGAATAGCTGCATTTGCCCATCGAAATGGACCAGCGCGTGCGGTAAAGAATTTCATTGATGATTTTCCGAACCTCACGAAAAGCTCAATCAGAGGATGGCCCACAAAGTATCGTTCCCAAATTACGAATAAAACACCAGAAAAACCAATCTTTATCAGTGAAAAACGTAGCAGACCACTAGCTCTCCCTGACGAACTTGACTTGAAGCTACGAAAGTTCTTGGTGCAGCTGCGTGATGGGGGTGGAAACATTAAACTGTTGTTTATGGTGTACTTATGGGATTAATGCGATCAAATCTCCCCAAATATGGACAGTATTTGGACTTTAATGTATCAAGCGGCTGGGTACGGTATTTGTATAGACGAATGAATTTCACACGAAGAATGGTTACAACATCGCGACCAAAGATAAACCGTGCAGCTTGGGAAGAAGTAAGATGCTTGTTTTTGAATGACATCATGGAGGCTGTAAGGAAATATGACATTCCAGACGAGCTGATTATCAACGTGGATCAAACTCCTTCAAAGTATGTGCCAACAGATAACATAACAATGGCAAAAAAGGGAGAGAAACATGTTGCAAAAAAAGGTGCAGCCGATAAAAGGTGCGTCACTGTTACTCTTTCAGAAACATTGAAAGGGGATATTCTTCCATTCCAAATCATTTACAAAGGCAAAACTTCTAGTTACCATCGTTACCATCTGTGCGATTCTCTGAAGGGTTTTGCCTATCTTTTAATGAAACCCACTGGCAATGAAACTTATGAAAAGTTTAAAGACCCTTATGGTGAAAAAAAACAAGAAGAAAGTTGAATTTACTATATGATGCTAAGGTATTGCTAATTTGAAATGCATTTAAAGCCCAATCATCCGATGTGGTAAAAAAATGCATTGAAGATCTGAATATCGTGATAGTGATGGTCCCGAAAAATATGACTCACTTACTACAACCCCTCGATTTGACAACCAATACAACCTTCAAGCGGAAAGAAAAGATTGCTTTTAGCAATTACTACTCAGAGCGCATCATGGCAGAGCTGCGAGACAACCCTGAAAGAGATGTAACTACTATCGATATCGACTTAAAACTTTCGACTCTAAAACCAATGCATGGTAAACTTATGGGATCGATCTATGAACACTTTAAGTCAACAAAAGGGATGGAAACGATTATGAATGGGTGGAAAGCTGTTGGTATCTCAAAAGCAGTGGCAAAACATCGGGAATCCGTTGAACCCATTTAGTTCGATAGAAAATTTGTAATTTTTACAGAAAAGGGTTTTTAAAGAAAAAATATAAAATCACCAAAAATTCCCTAACCGCGTTAATTTTCTTCTGCGATAGTTAAAAATTCAGGAAACCGCGTTAATTTTGTCAGTTTTACAGCAAAATGGGTTTTGGACCGCGTTAATTTTTTCTCGCTTTTTTTTTTGGCGTTAATTTTATCATTCGTTAATTTTGTATAATAAGGTAGATAACACACGCGTAGATTTCTCTTAGAATTTTTCAAATTGTGCGATGGACTGTGTGCTGCGTAGTGTGTGTTTTAAAGAGGAACTGACGGGTTCGGGTCAACATTTTTCTACCTAATGGTATTGTTTACATAGGATTTATAAAAACACATTCTTATGCGTTAAATACACTAGTGTAGTCCCAGAGCCTGTGACGGATTTAGTTACCTCATCTAGCACAAAAGGTTTGAACCACTATATCTAGTAACAAGTATCTGGTAAACAAAATAACCAATAACGGTTGGGGGAACTGGTTACCAGGCCCTTTTTATAAACCCTGTATAAGGAATTTATTTACCCCAAAAACAACATGCCTAAAATTACCCTTGCCTTATGAAAGTAAAATAGTTAGCTGAAAAGAGCTTTGGAGGTTGGGTTGGTCAGCCCCCAGCAAAGATAGGGTAATCCAGATTTTATTACCCCATAGGATGATACTTTTATTGGTAGTAGATCTAAAAAAACAAAAAACTGATCAAAATTTCGGGGATTAGGTTGAGGTCAGCTGGCCTTGTAAATCTCAATGACGTCATAACCTAAGAGTATCGTAAATTTGATATTTTATTTATCTGAAAAATATGGTTCAGGGCGTGAAACTGGCAATTGCCATCGCCAAGTGGATTGTTAACAATAGTGTAACCTTGATCTCCGAATGTTTCAGCTTGATTATTAAACGTTAAAGGAAGGTAGAATTTTTTTATGTAAATTTACCTTGTTTTTAACTTCTTGGTCTTTTTGCATGTCTTTAGTGTGTGTGATATCTTCAACCGAAAACAATGCAGTTTGTTCATTTTTGCTACCAGGTGGGAAAACGTGGACCTTGTAATTTTCAGACATCGAATCTTTTTTTTCAATTGTACCTTCGACAACAAATCTTCTTTTCGGTGCATATTTCCTTCCTTTAATCTTCGGGAAACGGACTAGGACCTGCTGATTTTTGCTATAGACATAGCTTGTGTACTTGTTATGTCTATTTATCATTCTTTCGTCACATTTTTTTCCATACGCTCTTGCATTTTCCAGCACTTTTCTGATATTCAAATAACGTTGCTTTAATGTTTTTTTCGACGCAAGTTTTCGACAGTGATCGTTTTGGACAATGAATGAACCACTGCTCAACTTCTTGACATAGTTTGAACACCTCCCATAGTAAACCTCAAAGGGACATTTCCAACCAAGTTCTTTTCACGCCTGTTCATTCAAGACCCTTTGGTAATTGTTCAGGTTTTCCACCCAATTGACGACTTTTGTTGCCAACTTAACCATGTCATAATTGATTTTGTTGCTCGTGCTCAGAGAAAATCCTTTCAAGATGTGGAGCAACACTGGAGGCAAACTTCCGTTCCAAAGGAGCAAGCCAGTGAAATCTGCTAAAAACAAGAATGTATCGATATGTTTTGTCCTCAAGAGCTACTTTTTCCGATTTTATATCACTTCCTTTGCCCGCACTGGACGGGGAACTGCTTTATTTGTGAATCGGACATTGAACCGACGTAATTTGGGATCTCCTTTGACAGCTTGAAGGATTTTCTTTTCGCTCACATCTGAATACGCATGTGCTGTGCGAAGACGAATTTTTCTTGGATCCGTAGACTTTGATTCGTCAAAGGCCTTTTCAACAATTGTGTGGATTTCTGACTTGTTGATTACCTTAAATGTAAACCATATTAAATTTTCCTAGATTTCGTTTATTCGTTTCTTTCCATTTCTTAGAATTATAAAAATATCATAATCTAAAATATAAGGTTTTGAGAAAAAAAATCCTAGTTCGGAAAGTTTCTTAATATTCTTCTCGTCATTTTTTCAGTTAAAAGTTTCACATACCGTTAATCCACCCACCGCCCTTCCCTGTAACCACGCCCAAATGTCATTATTTAATTATTTAAAATAACTCTGTTTTTTCTCAAATCCTCTGTTTAAAACATTTTTCATAGTGCAACAAACATTTGAGGAAAGTTTTCTTTTACATATAAAACTTTTCTACAACACCCTAAATAATTTCTCAAGGGGCAAATATGTATATTGGCTAAAAATGATAGATAAAGTTTTTAAAATAGTTTTTTTAGCAAACAAAGTAGATAAATATCAAACTTTAATATTTCCTCTCATATCAAATACCTCAGAGAAACAAAGAAAACTAAAGAAAGCTAAATAAACATGTCAACAAGATGAAAATAGTTTAATAATATCCATGACGCAAGTAATTATGCTGTTAGTGCGATATTATTGCAGCCGGACGAAAACGAAAGTTTAAAACCTGTATGTTATATTTCAAGAGCGTTATCGGATGCCGAAAAGAAATATTTGATTACTGAAAAAGAAGCACTGCGCTAGTCTGGAGTATCGAAAAATTACACTTGTATTTGTCACACACTCGTTTTGATGGGATTGTCGATCACCAGCCGTTGAAGTTTATTTTCAACTCGAAAAATCGTACAAGTCCTCGAATCGAAAGATGGCAGCTAAAATTAATGGGCTATTCGTTTGATATACAATACAAACAAGGTAGTAAAAACATAGCTGATTTTCTTAGTCGAAATGTTAAAGAAAGTGATACAGACGAATCGAATGTTACTAAAGATTACATAAATTTCGTGAAAGAAAATGCGATTCCATACGCAATGTCGATTGAGGAAATTAAACGCGAATCTCGTGACGATGAAGAAATACAAAATATACGCAAAGCGATCAACGATGGCAACTGGTCGAATTTACCAAAGTACAAGAATATTTTCTTTGAATTTTGTTTAGTCGATGATATCGTTATGCGAAGCAATAGAGTAGTTGTTCCTGTAACATTGAAGAAAAAAAGTATTTAAGATAGTTAAATCACAAATCGTGTTTGGGTATTGTTAAAACGAAAAATATATTACGCAGTAAAGTATATTGGTACAACATGGATGGATATCGAAGTATTTATAAAGACCTGCAGTACGTGCGAGAGATTATCGCAACCACAGAAACAAACACCAGTTACGATGACGTCATTGCCGAAAAAACCGTGGAGTTTTATTACTGCTGACATCTACGGACCTGTTCAAAACGGAGTCAAGTTATTAGTTATTACCGACGTATTTTCGAAGTTTCCGATAATAGAAGTTTTGAAAACAACAAATGCAACCACCGTGTGCAATTCGTTAGAGCGATGGTTCAGTTTATTCGGATACCCCGATAAAATCAAAACCGACAACGGTCCACCATGGGACAGTAACGAAATAGACGATTTTTCCAAAGCACGAAACATCGAAAACAACCTGTCAATACCTTTGTGGCCGAGGAATAACGGGCAAGTAGAGCGTTTGATGACAAGTATTACGAAGTCGATACGTCATGCAACAAACAGAAACGAAAACTGGCGACAAGCACTGCAGTTACTTTTGTTAAACTATAGAAACTGTGTTCACCCTGCGACGAATAAAAAGCCCTCAGAACTTTTCTTTGGACGAGAAATCAACATTGGTTTACCAAAAGTTCAACCACAAACATCAACATATTATGAAGAAGTTAAACGATTTTACGAAACATATACCGAAAAAGCGAAAACGTACGCAGATAAGAAGTACAATCACATAGCACCGGAAATAATAGTTGGAAGTCAAGTCTTAGTGAAAAGGGGAAAGCGAGATAATAAACTACAAACAGTTTATCAACCTGTGTGTTTACCGTTCTAAAAATAATCGGAACAAAAGTAGTCGTACAAAACAATAGAACATCACAGACATACTCACGACATGTTAATTACGTCAAACTATCACGAAACGACGACAGTACGAAACAACAAAAACAAAACGATAAACCGACTTTGAAACAATATCCTCTGAGATCCAAACGCTGAACTTCTAAAGAAGGGGTATGTTATATATATAGACATTGCTCAAATGTCAACTTTGTTGTGTTCGGCAAAATACATCGACGCACACGTGTTGAACGCCGCTGTATAATATTGAGTTCTTTTTGATAAAAGAGTTTCAACTGTAAACAACGTTCGTAGTTTATGTGTCTTATCTGTGTGAACGAGTACATAACAGAGTCCAGCTCTAGCTCTATCATTTTGGTATAGTTCAAGGGTTCCTTGAGGGTTTTTACACTTACTGCAAATTGCTGCTTTGCTAATAACCTTTTGCAACAGGGAAGAATTTATTATTTTGTTGCTGTGAATCTTAGAACTTGATGACAATGATGCAGATGGCGATGATGATGATAACCTGCCGTTCTGGTTAAAACTCTTTTATTTTTTCCTTCAGTATAGGACAGTTCCTGTTTATCTTTTTTAATGACTTTGTTATTTTTTCAGGAGATCTTAGTGACATGGAACAAGATTCATTCACAACAGCATGTTGTTGGTCCTGTTTCCTTACGCCATGGAAAACTCTCTTCTTTTTGTACTTTGACCTAGCTTTCTTCCCAGGCATTTTTACGTTATATTTATATCTATCTTATTTATTTCTAAAGAAAAATAGAAGCATAAACATTAGATATCACCTATGAGAAACCTCATTTTATATGAAATATATATAGCTTAAGAAATGAGGTTTTTTGCTATTAAACAGCCTCGATTTTCAACAAAACAAAACAAATTTTTGGTCCAAAATCTGATATAACATCCACCTTAACATTATTATAAAAAATCTACCTTTTTTCCACCATAGTATAACTTTCCATTATCGATAGAAATCTTTTCCTTAGCTCTCCAAAATCTGACAATTGTGTTCTTCTCCCTGGTAGATCTTTCCTTAACAGGATTAGAGAATGTTCCCAAAGCCAGTTTCTTAAGAATTTTTTACTATTCATCATCGATAGGATGGATATAAGAAGCCTTTTTTTACGCTATATGCCAGGGGTGGCGCCAGTGGGGGGCTAAGGTGGGCTACAGCCCCCCGTCGGAACTTCTCAGCCCCCCCCCCGTCGTAAGTAAAGCAATATTAACAAAATACTGTCATTTTTTAACGTTAAGTCTTTTTTGTGATTAATACAATTATCATGATATCAAGTTTTATGGCAGGTTATGTTTATTTAAATTTAAAGGTGCCAAATCTGTAATAGATTTGATCATCAATGAGTTTTGTGTTAAACTTAGAGTCAAGCAATTAGCCCCCCCCCCCCCCCCCCGTCGGCGCTGTAAGCCTCCTCGTCGGAAAAACCCTGGCGCCACCCCTGCTATATGCGATCATTAAAAATGGTAAAATTAAAGCTATAAATAATTCTCCCTCATGTTGTTTCTCCATACCGCTCAAAACATTACCCTAACTACTGGCCATTCAAATGAAAAAACACCTATACATAGTGACCTATCGCCAATGATATTCGGCATTTGATAAGTTTTTGTTTACAAAAGTACATCTGTGTGTATCATGGCGTACTGAAATTTCAGGCCTATTCACCGTGCAAGGATAGCTCAAAACTGGGGGCCTAGAATTCCAGGTTTTGGACTATGTTTTCATAACAAAAACAACTGAAGTAGCCACTCAAAACACTGAAATAACATTATTTTTGCTTCTTCTTTGAAACCAAGATATTCTTTTATGAATTTAAGAAAGTTTTGGTATATTTTCATGACAAAAAAGTGCAAAAAAACACTAATAGAAGGGTTATCTGAGGGAAAACATTTAGTGTAATCAACATAAGAATTTTCATTATAATTTAAACAGGACATGTATGATAGCAGTATTTAGTACTGAACAGTTTATCCTGTATAAATATTCACTTTAATAATAATAATTCATATCATTAAAGTATAAACATGTATAATAATAAAGTGATTGTTTTGCCCAATATCAGGGCTTTTACTAAAACAACACAACAAACTGGTAAAAAAGATCACATCTATACATATTACTGACTAAACACTAAAAAATCTCATTTAGTAGAAACAGAATTCCAAATTTTGAAAATATTAACAACTTGCATTAACCAAACTACAATATCAACAATATAACATAGTATGCAGAACTGAGTATCTAACTAACAAAATATTAACAAAACAGTATGTATATAATAAATCAACTGGTATGTATATATATATATATGCATTTCATTATATTACAAGTATTAAACATTTTTTAACAAGACATCAGCATCTTTTTTCCAATGAACTACAAGTATGAAAAACAGTCAATAATCTCCTGGGATACCAATCAGTCAATTAGACAACTTGAGCAACTTCACTTTCGGTTCATTACTTGAAATCGGTGAATTCAAACGACAGTAGTTATTCAATAATACATTTGACAAAATTACTGCATGCTTTCTCTCGATATTAAAATTAAACGATTCTGCCACGTTCATAAATATGTCACATAATGAGGTACGACAAACTTCTCTTGCAACAGAGTGAAACGTAATGTAGCAAAAAAATGTCCATTCACAAATATTGTCACATGGAATGTTCAAACCACCTCTATCTAAACCAGTAGTAAATGTGCCATATTTCTCAAAATATGAAAATGTATCATCAACACCACTTTCATCCTTTCTTGTCACATAACCAGCAATATAAACCAATGGTGACTTTAGTTCATCACCAAGTGTTTCTTCAAGTCCTGGCAGACTGTCAAATACATAGCACTGTTCTTCTGACAACATATAAGAACATTTACTACAACAATGTCCATCTTGTGCAATGGAATTGGGAATGTCAATGTCGCATCTTAGCATCAATTTTGTCTTGTTTATATTGAACTTTTCCAAAACTTGTTGAACATTGATGAAGTAAGTACCTCCACTACCTTGCCTCAACTTGCCAAACGCTTTCTCTAAAGGATCAGTTGTAAAAGTTCCTAACAGGACATACGAATGAGATGTTTCCAATAAGTATTTTGTCAACTCTACTAATCCTTTGCATGTATGTTCTAATGCAGTACTTGTGTCTTTTGTTAAACTTTTTACTCGATTTTTTCCTTGCTGCCCCCTTAATTCAACCGCTAGTTCAGCTAACTCCAGTAGATCGTTCAATCGCCAATCTGTATCAGATGATATCACATCACGTAAAGAATCCTTTAATCGTATTCCTTCAAATGGGCTTTTGACATTAACTATTTTCCAGAATTCAATAAGCTTTGTAATAAAAATCACTGTACCATCAACATTTTCGTCTTGCATGCCTGGGTGAAACTTTAAGGCATTCACAGTTTCCTCACAAAACACCTTCAAAAACTGAGGGTGGATCTCTTGGTCTTGGCTTCCCATTGACTTTCACAACTGAAAAATCACGAGGAAAATGTTTGGCACAAACAACTGTATCTGGTCTATCAGGAATATTGTCCCTTGGAATGGCTTTTATCCATCTTTTTCGTTCTTCTGGATTATTCGGTAGGCGGTATACAGATATCCTTTCTTTTTCTTTAGAATAATTTGATTTACAACCAGTAACACAACACTTTTTAACCATTTTGTCTATATTCCAAGCATGCAAACTGCTCACACGGCTTTACTTTCTCGAATCTCCCGCTAAAATGCTCAGCCCCCAGTCTCGGCGCGACTTTGCACGATGAATAGGCCTGTTATTTTAGTACGCCATGGTGTGTATGTATGTATGTATGTATCATGGCGCCAAATATTCAAAAGGGGGTCGATATAAAACACCTAAAATTGTTTTCTGAAATTTTTGGGAAAGAAAAAAAAAGGCATAGGGAACGGCTGCCTTTTCCTGTTTGTGCATTTGTCATAATCTGTTTTTATTTTTTACTAAAAATAAGAATTGTCACCAAAGGGAATAACGTATAAAACTTTCAATAAATTATTACAAATTACGTTGATCATGTATTACAAATTGCGTCAGCTCTTTTATTACAAATTCCGTCAACAGTTTATTACAAATTGCGGTAGCTTTTTTTGTTACAATTTGCATCGACAGTTTATTACAAATTGCGGTAGCTCTTTTATTACATTTTACGTCAAGTTTGTTACAATTTACGTCAGTTATTACAAATTGCGTTGGTTATTACAAATTACGTTCTTATTACAAATTGCGTCAGAACATCTGTGATATAACCAATAGCCATTCGTTGGCTAGCAGCATCTGCATTAACTGTTTGTTCCAAAGTCAATTGGAATTCTCGAGAACGGCTTTTTAGTGCATTTTATTCCGAATAATACTTGTTTGAAGTGCTCGACACTTCTGGATGGTTCTTTTGAAGTAGGAGCAAGTTTTAATGGTATTTCACAGACCATCTGGCATAGTTTGGATGGTTTAGTGCGAAGAATTAGTTTGAAACCAATGGGAGAACGGCTATATACATATCAATATCACCAGTACGATTGCTTCTTGTGATGTTGTGATCGAGTTGATTCATTCGGATATATATATGTCACCAAAAATTGTGCGGTTTTGCCATGTTTTCCATCTTCCGTCTCTTGAAAATGAAAATCAGGTATTTAGATATGAATTTATTGGTTTCCTTTAACAATGCGGAGTCAACATCTTTTGTGCTCGTTCATCATTTCAGATTTAATAATATTTAACTATGCAAAATTTGCCTTACAAGAGAAAGTAATTCATGCATTCTCTTGCAACGTTTAGTTTTTACCTTTATCAAACGAGTTGATAGAACCTTGTCAACAACTGCATTAAAAGTTGTTGATTTGTGGTAAATACCAATACTGGTTTAAACCATCATATGCTCTATGAGATAAATAAAACATCAAATTTTACTCTACTCTCAAGTTATGACGTCGTCAGGACATACGAAGGCAGCTGACCTGAACTTATACCACCCGAAAGTTTAGTCAGTTTTTTGAGATCTACTATCCATATATCTTATAATAAGTATCTTCCTATAAATTTTTAAGCATGTGCTTTATGGGGTAAATAAAATCTGGATTACCCTATCTTTACTGGGGACTGACCGACCCAACCCCCTAGAAATTTTTGGTCAGTTTTTTGCTCTATTCGACTAACCATATTACTTTCATAAGGGAAGGGTGTTTTTAGGCATGTTGTTTTTAGGGTAGATAAATTCCTTATACAGGGTTTATAAAAAGGGCCTGGTAACCAGTTCCCCCGTTATTGGCAGAAGCCGTTATAACTACAAAAGGGAGGTATAGTTTAACGTTCAAAAAATAATTTTTTCCTTGGGTTTGTCTTTCCAAACATCACACATGGTTATACTACCATTTGCACAATGAATCCTTCTATTTTACAATACAGGTAAAACTTAATGGAGGGCGATAAAAGCACCTCCCTTTCGTAGTCCATATACCTGTAGTAAAGGTCTCCCACGTGGTAGACCGTTCTTGGTCTCGTTGGTCTTTCTTCGATTTATTAATCTTTTCTTTGTAAAGGACACTGAATCTTTGAGCGGAACTTTCGTTTAGTGACTTAAAATAAAGTAAATTTCTTTGCTGCATCTGTTGCACCATGCACAGTGGTGTATTTTCCAAAATACTATTACTACCAGTATTTTTAAAAGGATCTTTATCTAACCATCATGAGGGCTGTTAGCATTAAAAAACATAACAATAGCTCAAATTGTGAAGAAAGCATGAAACTTGGTACAAATGTCTACCATGATATTCCAAACAAATTTACGGTGGGAGACACACCCAAAAGTCACGTGATCGCTAACGTTAGCACTTTTTTGCTGGGAAATCAACTTTCTCAAATATCAACATAATATATCGTTGAAATCGTTTTTTTCAAACCTTATCATATTATATACCGTTGGAAGGGAAATTCAATGTAGATTCCAAAGAAGAATTACCTCATATTGTAAAAATCAACCTATGATGAGTTAGTGGTGGTCAAAGTGACGTCTTCAAAGTTTTGCTTGAAATCGTTTTTTCCAAACCTTATCATACTATATACTGTTGGAAGGAAATTCGATGTAGATTCCAAAGAAGAATTACCTCATATTGTAAAAATCAACCTATGAAGAGTTAGTGGTGGTCAAAGTGAGCAAAATTACGTCTTCAAAGTTTCGCTTGAAATCGTTTTTTTCCAAACCTTATCATATTATATACCGTTGGAAAGGAATTGAATTTAGATTGTGAAAAAGAATTATGCTTTAGAATAAAGTGTTAGAAGGTTTCATAGGTTGATTTTTACGACATGAGGTAATTCTTTTTTGGAATCTAGATCGAATTTCCTTTCCAACGGTTCCCAGAAAAAAAGTGCTGACGTCAGCAATCACGGTACTTTTGGGTGTGTCTCCCAGCCTAATAAGCTTTTACTCGGGGGAAAATTTCTGAAAAATGAAGGGGTGAAAATAAAATGGAGTCGTTGGTTTTCGGTTTTTGTCTTACTCAGACGCTATTTAAAGAGAAGACCTTGCATTGCAGTTTAATGATGTTGATGTTTTGATTGAAATAGAAAACTTTGCAGTGTACTCTTTTTTTTAAACCAATGGAAAATACCTTATTCTAGGAAATTAACACGCAATGATTTTAAGACGAAGGATTTAACACGAACAAAATTAACACGAATGAAGGACCATTGACCTAAATTTTCCGATAAAATTAACACGAATCAAGCAAACAGATTTCAAAGTCTATAAAATAAACACAAATTTTTGCTAAGTACTTTTTTTCTAACGTGACTACTAGAGTAGGTTACCCTAGTTATTATAACGCGTGTGTTCTCTTCAATATCTATCTTCTAACTAAAAGACGGTCTCGATGACCCAACATATATACAAACATAATATCTCCCCCCTCCTAATAAAATGTTATCTAAGTCTTTAAAACATAAGAATCTTCGCACATAACATGCTAATAGTTTTGTTACTTTTAATATTGGTTTTCGTGATAATAGTCTGGTCGTGATCGATTTGTTCGTCGAGGGTATGTTTTACGTAAGTTACCGGTCTTAGGTCTTTCCTCGTGTTTTCGTGGATCTGTGTCTTCATTGTCGTCATTGTCGTCCGCTATATCTTGTTCGTGATGAAAGTTTGGGGGCTTTTGTTTTGATAAAAACTTAAATTGTTGGATGTTTCGCGTGATTGTGTGGTTCGGACGGACGGCAGTTAGCATTGTTCCTTTTTGCTTCGATATTCTGTACGGTTTGGTGTCAAATCTGCTAGATAGTTTGTTTTTCTTTATCTGTTTGACCAGGACATAGTCTCCACATGTTATTTTAGCCACTTTAGCATTGAATCGTGCGTCTGCATATTGCTTCATTTTCTGCTTTTGTTCATAATCTCGAGTTGGTAGTTGTCGAAGTGCTTGTCTGTCTGGCTCGTAATTGTAACATGGAATCTTTCCACGAATTTGACGTTTGAACATAGCTTCTGCTGGACTGACGTTCGTTGTTGTGTGTTTAGCGATACGATATGATAACAAGAAGTCGTATAGAGCATCTTTCTACGGTTTCTTGTCAATGACTGCGGTTCGAAGAGTTTTATTTAAATTTCGCATGAAATTTTCAGCTGTTGCGTTGGCTTTTGGGTACAGGGAAGTTATTTTATGATGTTCTATACCTTTTGAATTCATGTATTCTTTGAATGCATGGCTATGGAAAGGGCTACCATTATCCGATATAACTTTGTGGGGGAGTCCGTGTGTCGAAAATATTTTCGTCAAGGCTCTTAATGTTGGTATAGTTGCTGTTGATCCGACTATTTCGACTTCCGGATAGCGGCTGTATTGGTCGACTACAACAAGAAGGTAACTTTGGTTCGGTAGGGGCCCCAGGAAATCAATATTCACGGTATGCCAAGGTGTCGGAGGTAGGGGTGACGGTATCATGGGAGCGGGAGGATCTGGGCGGCTATTGGCGGTACACGCAAGACAGTTTCTGCAGGTTTCTTCGATTTCTTTGTCTAGTCCCGGAAAGTATATTTTACTACGCATTGTAGACTTTGTTTTCGACATCCCCAGATGGGTTTCATGAGCTATCAAGAGCATTTGTTTACGTAAAGTTATTGGTACCACGATACGATTCCGGCGCAATATTAACGATTTGTTTTGAACGGTGAATTCATTTCGGAATTTTGCATATGCTTTGAGCTCGGTAATGTCACTGTTCTGGTATTTCCTCGAAATTTCTTCTAGGCGATGCCATTTATTTTCTGTTACTATGTCTGCTAACGCTTGTAACGTCTGATCTTGTCGAGTGTGTTTTCGTATTTCATCTATAGTGATTGCATTTGGTTTAGCGTATGCGATTGTGAAATTGATGAATTCTTCAGTTTCTGAAGATGCTATGGAGCATACATCCAATGCTGTATGACGAGAACAGTAGTCAGCTGGATTAATTTCTCCTTTAATGTAAGTTATGGTAAAGTCATAAGCTTGTAAACGTAAGCACCACCTTTCTATTCGCAACGGTATCACTGCTTTCGGGTTTTGTAACAAAGATACAAGAGGTTTATTGTCCGTAAGTAATGTGAAATGACTTCCGAAATACGTACATTGAAAATTTTTTGCACCCATGAAGAATTGCGAGACATTCTTTTTCGAGTTGACTATACCTTTGCTCCGTTTCCGTTAGTGATCGACAAGAATATGCTACGACTTTGTAATCTTCCTTTTCTGATGAATGCTGGAGAAGAATAGCGCTGATACCTGCGGGTCCTGCGTCTGTAATTATTGTAGTTAGATTTTTTTGCGAAAAGTAGCTCACGACTGTTTCCGATGAAAGTGAAGCTTTCAGGTTTTCAAATGCCATTTGTTGTAGTTTTTCCCAGTGCCAAGGTATATCTTTCTTTGTTAAATGTCTTAATGGTTCTGTCAAGTTTGCATACTTTGGAATGAATGGACTCAGGAAGTCCAGAGGTTTTGTCAAATTTGCATTTTTGTAGGTTCAATGTAAGTCCGTGTTCCTTAAATCTTTTCAAAACTTCCATTAGGGTTACATCTACTTCCGCTTGACGTTTCCCGAATAATA
This sequence comes from Candelabrum cocksii, assembly GCA_963930725.1. Taxonomy (NCBI): domain Eukaryota; kingdom Metazoa; phylum Cnidaria; class Hydrozoa; order Anthoathecata; family Candelabridae; genus Candelabrum; species Candelabrum cocksii. The sequence continues at coordinate 5,447,754 of OZ005676.1, read as the reverse complement.
TGATGTCGTTGGCAATATTTTTGCATCCTTTTATGTTTCGTAAAACATTTTCTAATTTGAGCTGCAATTCTTCGGAAGCTGACGTTGTTCCAAAATTAAGTCGTTTGTATCTGTGGAGTCCTTGATGTGTTGCAAATGTGGTAATGTATCGGGATTCTGGTTCGAGCTCTAATTGTAAAAATGCGTTGTTCATGTCTAATTTACAGAAGTTTGTAGCTCCATTTAGATCATGAATTAGCTCTTCAAGGCTAGGAGAGGGATGGCGAGTACGTTCTATAGCTTTATTTGCCTGCCGCATATCGATACACATTCTTATTTCGTTAGAGTTTTTCTTGAGCAGCACGACAATCGGTGATACCCATGGCGTAGGTTCGTCTGAAACATCTTCTATAATGTTCTCTTCGCGCAATTTATCGAGTTCTTTATCCACTTTTCCTCTGAGATGAAAAGGAATTCTCCGTGCTTTCTGTGCAACAGGTGGGATCTCTTGTTTTATATGTAGCTTAATTTTTTCGTTCTTCAATAAGCCTATTCCATTGAAAACAGCTTGAAATGGTTTAAGTTTGTCACGAAGGCGTGGAGGAATTTGTGGATTAGTTGAGTACAATACATTGTTGATACTTTGTGTACTCAATTTTAAAAGCTCTAATTGAATAGCAAGATTTCCTCCCAACAGATTTGGTGCTTTTGTTTGCACAACAAAGAATTCTAACTGTGCAAATCTTCGGTTTGATTCAGCGAGGCACGATACTGTTCCTAAAGGTTTCATTGTATTTGCAGCTGTCGCTCCGTAAGGCACTAGCCACACTTTGGACTTTTTTAGCTGCAGCTTGTTTTGCTTTTCTTTTTGAAGAAGTAAGAATGTTTGGTAATTAATGATATTTGTACTGCAACCTGTGTCGATAAGAAATGAAATCGATTTTCCAGCCACTATAACGTTTGTTTTGAATTTTCCTAGTTTATCTTTCACGTTTACTGCATGAACGTTTTGCAACGAAAATAAATTCCACAATTATTGCATGTTTTGTTTCGCGCTGGACAAATTGATTCGTGAGGCCAAGTGTTTCCACAGTTAAAACAAAGTCCGCTTTGTTTTTGTTGGTAAGGAATTCGTTTATGAAAGAATGACTTCTTACTGCTTGATTCATCGATTTTCAGTTGCATCTCTTTTACTTGTTTTCGAAGGGTCTGTACCTCTTCTGTATCCATCTTGTCCTTATTTGCTTCCAGGTTTTCGTTGGATTCGATTTCTTTGGATTGGTATTCAGTTTCTTCGTATAACTTTCCTCGTGTCAGAATTTCTTGGAGTGTCACTTCCTTGTTATTAAAACAGTATTTACGAAGTTTATGTGAAGTTGTACCGAGTATGAGTTGTGTTTTGATACTTTTATTTACATCATCAAAGTCACAGCGTGTAGCTAGCTCTCTCAAACGTAAATAATATGACTGTAGTTGCTCTTCGTTTCTTTGTGTGGTACGTTGAAAGTTCCAAATTTCATAAGTGTTGTTAGTTTTGGGTTCAAAATAGTCATTAAATGCTTGTGTTAATTCTTTATACGTTCTCCCAGTATTGGCAAGAGATTCATAAACATCTTGTAAAGCGAAACCACCGAAATGTAATAATAAAGCGCGTTTCCTGTCTTCTTGTACAATATTCATTGCTATTAAGTAATTATCAAACCTGTTAACATATTTCTTCCAGCGTGTCCCAACGCTGTGCATCTCATTTTCATGCAAGATAAAACTTGGAAATTCAACCAAACTCGTCGCCATTATTATAACGCGTGTGTTCTCTTCAATATCTATCTTTTAACTAAAAGACGGTCACGATGACCCAACATATATACAAACATAATACTAGTATTGACTTGGGTTATGTCGATGACTGAAAGAAAATATTAAGAGAATTACTAGGATACAATGCAGACGACATTGACGAAGATGAGGGGGCTGATACTGATATATCATATAATACCGAAACGGACGGCGAAACTTCGGGTCAAACCATTTTTTGATTTTGTTTAAAAAGTTCGAAATATTATGCAGATAAAATTAACGCCTTATGATATTACCCCCTTATAAAATTAATGTATATAAAATTAACACGCATTTTAAAAAACCGTTTTAATTTTCTAGCGCGTTAATTTCCTAGAATAAGGTATATAATAAAATATTTAGCGCTGTTTCTATACCGGAAGGCTGCCGGTTCACAAGAACGAACAAAAACAATTGTTCTCACTTAATTAATTCGACTAGTTGCTTCCGTGATTTCAATGTTCGCTGTGTCTGCTTCTACTTTGGATCGTCTATTTCTAGAACCGCAAATAAAAAGGATTGCGCTGCGAAGATGTGCGAAGGACAACTTTGTACGAATCCAATTCGTTACTGTTGAAGATGGTAGGTCGCGTTTCTCTGGTATATGTGTGGATAACACTGATAAAAACTTTTCTGTTTCTCTACTCCTTCCACCGTATTGTGTGAAAATCAACGGAGTGAATGAACCATGCTCGACTTGTAGTACACGTTGACTGTAGGCCTGTTTCTTACTTCGTTCATTTGCTGCAAAGGTATTTTGTAACTTCTGGTTTCTGTAGGATGGTGCAAATGGGTTGAAAACGCTCACCTCAAAAAATGCATGTTGTCCCTTCTGCCAGAAGCCTCGTATGCTTAAATCCAGCCACAAAGTGATAGAATAATGGAGTATAATAAAATATTTGAGTTTACAACGACTGTACTGTCGGGTGCTTAATACAAGTGGGAGCCTTAATAGTTGTGGGGGTGGCAAAATTGTTTGAAAACTAATAAGCGCGGTGGGGGGGGGGGGGGGGGGTATTAAACGTGGGGGTGGGAAGGGGTTAACACGTAAAATAAAGGAGACAGAAAGTGAAACGGCCCCTAGTGAAGATCTTGGTGGTAGTAGCAAATATTTTAATCTGCTTTTAAAGCTGCTAATTTTAGTTTTTAGTCTGTTTCGAAACGTCCGTACACTGCAATGACATCTTTTGGAACACACAACGTATAACTTTCCATGCATGACACTCAGTTTGACCAAAATTAATAAACGTGGGGGTGGGAAAATGTTTTGAAAATTAATAAGCGTCCCCCCACTTGTATTAAGCACCCGAGAGTATATGCGAGGTTATCATTATTGTAGAACATTTTGAGCGACTGAGCCAGAAAAAATGGTGCTTGAGCACGATGAAAGAGTGTTGTAATTTGAAAAAAATGGGTCTGCATTTATGAGATTACGCTCGACTAAAACATAAGCAAAGCTTAAATTTCTACGTACTGCGGCTGTACTTCACGTAGGTGGCATAAATAAAACTACTATATTTACGTTAAACAAGTTAAATCATGATGTGCGAAAATTTAGGCAGTAAACTACAGAATAAATTATTTTTGACAAATGACAAATGAGTGATCCCCATGTAAACGAAATTTTTTAAAAACATCCTGACGAAATTTATCCATGTTGTTCTTTTGAGAGTCAACAATATCAATAAGTGCTTGTAACTCTCCGGTCGTCTCCACTAGTTTATACTGAGAAAAGTACGAACGCCAACGTGGATTTGAGACCTGATCAATGCTGTTGTATAGGTATGGTTGTGCAAGACAAGCACCTGGCCTCGACACGTGCGCTACATTTCGATATCCACATTGGCGGAGAAGTTTAAAAAGGTTTCGTTTTCCGATCCGCAACGAACACATCAGTTGGAAAGCCCTCGGGCAAAATGTCGACCACCATATGCTATCCAAGTTGTCTTCAAACATTGCGTCGATAATAAGTACACCGCCAACCTCAAGGATCTTGTAGAATTGCTTAACTGCTGCTACACAGTTGGGATAGTCGGAAACATCATAGGCATCCTTCAATTTGGGAGAGTCTATGTGATGTAAAACCTGAGTAACCGATACAACATTAAAACTACTCTCTTCGAAATCAACTGTTGGAAGCATCATTTTAACTAGCAAAACCTTGTCTTCAAACATCTTCGTCTTTAGGACCGCCTCGTTCAGCATGCAATCGCACGCGTCTACCATAGTTAAATTGTTTACTCCAGCTTGTAAATAAGCAAGTCCGTAATTACCAGTGCCACAACCTGCGTCTAAAACACGAAGCTAAAACACAGGGGAGGAGAATATAAATATGACAGCAGGAAGAGATGAAACAAATCCTAACAGCAATTAGCATTACAATAATCGAGATTTCACCATAATTTATTTGAAATATTCTAGATTAATTAATACTTTAAATAATAATTAAAAACCATTTATAATTAGGAGCTAACAATTTAATATTCAGTCGAAATACCCGCGAAAGTTAAAATATATCACAGAGAAAATACCGAAGACGAGGATTAGAACAAAAGAGAAATGGATAAAATATTATGCTTGAAGATAGATGAATAAAAATGTTGAAATACTAAATTGACTTTATTTTTTAATTAATATTAAATTTAAACACTTCTCGAACGCATAAAAACAACGGATCGAAAATATAGAAATAGATTGGTTTATAGATTATAGATATATGTAATTGATACGTATTGGTAACGCGTGTCTTTTTTCAGGATTACTTTCCTTTCAATTCCTACCTCTGAAATTGGTTTCTTCACCAAAGCGGCTGACATTGAAATCATATAATCTGCACCGTCAGCAACTCTACCTTCATCATATGTATTGCAAACTTCATCATAGTCCAAATATCTACTCATAGCATTGATCTAGTGAAGTAAAAATAAAAAGTGAATAAAACGTATCACGAGCAACATGCTAATGTACAAAACTATACGAGGCAAGCATCTACCGTACCAATCACATATAAAGCATTCCAATAAATTATATTGTTTTCATAAAATCCGACTAATAATCAATCTAAAATATAAATATCATTGTGAATTAATTCATGAAAGATGATATCAAAACGAAAAAGGTTTTGGTTAAGAATTTGGGGTTCGAAAAAATAAAATCTTGCTTCTTCTATTTGTCACAAATTTTTCACAATTTCGTGATTCATAACATATTTACAAATATTCTCAACATATTTTATTTTCTTTCTAACCGAAAAACTGCTAATTTCGATAAAAGAAGCTAGTACACTCCATAAAACCGGATTTTCTTGTAAAATTAATGTGAGAGAAATTTCAGGGGTTTCCAAATGGAATTAGAAAGTAAAAACCTATTCTGTTTCGCTACCCGATCTGCAATGAGAAACAGCAGAACAAATTTCTCGCTTTTCGTAGCTACCTCCTCCATTCCCACAGGACGAAAGACGGTTCTTATGCAAAGACAACCCAGTCCTGGCAGCTTCAACAGAGCTCTTGATTAACCTAACTAAAACTTTTGACTTTTGTTCACACTCGCTTTCGGTCGGTTGTTTTTTAACATTATTAAACTTCGCGATTCTCGCTTCTCGTCTCTTTTCTTCGTTGAGTTTTGAAATGTCGATCGAACATGCCACGTTCTTGAGTTGTTCAACCTCTTCGCTTGATTTAGGGACACCTAGAGAGTTAGTGTGATTTACGAGTTTATTCCATTTACGGGCAGAGTTCCACTTCTTTGACGATTCCATCTCCTTACTCCAACTAAACAACGACGTTGGCATTACTGATGCTTTCCGACGTTTGCTATGTGAAAGTAAGTCCGCTGAAAATTTTCGCTTTCGACATTGAAGCTGAGCGGTTAGGTTTTCATCGCGACTGCTGCTCGACCTTTCTGAGCTGGATTCTGCAACGGCCGTCTTTATCCTAGCTAGTGTGTTTGTAATTGACGTTGCAAGCTTTTCGTTTCCAGCTTCAATTAAATGCAAGGAGTCGGAATAATAGAGCGTATCGTCTAAAGTGCCATCTTCCAATACCCAATCGCTGTCCTGTTTCATGAAGACAAAGTTCTTCATTTCCTTCGAGTTGCAAATCTTCTTCAAGTAGTGGTTTACGCGGGCTATCTTCTCTCTGCGCAGCGAGCCCGAGTTCTTATCTCTAGGTAGCAGCCCGGTGAGAATGATCTTCAAATAAGGGCGGCTTTTCTGCAGTTGGAAACCGATGGAGGCGACAGCGAGGGCGATGTCTTTGGGCGGATCGCGATCGATGTTGTTTGTTCCACAATGGATGACAATGTACTTCGCCCTGTCGTTCAGTTGAAGACATTCCGCCCTCCATAACACGTGTTGTGTACGATCACCGGCAATCCCAAGGTTCAATGCGGTCAAAGAATAAAAGTACTTTTTCCATAAACCGGTGTACCGAGAAAGACCGGCGATTATCGAGTCACCAATTAAGATGACATCAGCATGCGAGTTGGCAGCTAGATGCAGGTGTCTCCCGTGAACATCAAACCACCCTTCCTTGTTGTCCCTCGATGTAGCCGTGCAAGCCATGATTGTTTGTATTTACTGGCGAAGATACAGGACATTACAGAACAAATGGTTTACATTTATTGAAGAATCTATGTCTTTAACTGTTAAACCCCTTAACTTCAATTAGTAACCATTTATCTATATAAAAGTGAATACCTTATCTAATTTTTCTATATATACGGAAGATTTTGGGTGCAGTATTAAAGTAATTAGCAACTAAAAGATATCTTGCAAGTACATAATTATATGTTATGATGGAATCTACATTTTGCGCCTTGTAAATGACGTTTTGAATCATTTTATTAGCCGGTGTAGGGCCAATGCGGACAGAAACAAGCAAAGTAAACTGCTCTTGGTATATACCAATAAAGGACATAAGTGGTAAATCGTCAACAAAGATAATGCCAGTCAGTCATTGACAATTGATACACTTCTTCTTGCAACGAAATACATTTGATATTTTGCTTCTGTCTCGTTTCCACCATCAACAACAGAGCCGTTTGCCACCTCTCTCGCCACCAATCGTAACTTGCGTGGAACTCTACCAATGACAAAAGTAATGCAATGCATTCGTGCAAACAAAATTGAATGTTTACTTTAACTTTATAGCTTAACATAATTCAACTTTTTTAGACGTGGTTGGTCAAGGTACAGGTTTGTTGCCGAGGATAGACATGGTTGGTCAAGGTGCTGGTTTTTTGCCGAAAATAGACGTGGTTGGTCAAGGTACAGGTTTGTTGCCGAGGATAGACGTGGTTGGTCAAGGTGCAAGTTTGTGGCCGAGGATAGACGTGGTTGGTCAAGGTACAGGTTTGTTGCCGAGGATAGACGTGGGTTATCTTACCCGTAAAAATTCAAACATGATATCTAAATATAAACCATATTGTGTAATTATTATAATTTAATGTCTCTATTCGAAATTTGCTCAAATATTCAGTCATTGGATTTACAAATTAGCAGCGGTTTAGAAATTTCATTTGGGCATTTCTCACAAACGTAGAACAGAAATTGAACAACATAGCTCTATTTATAATTGGTTCACTGAAAAGTTATTCGCTTAATTTTGGGGTCTTGTAATCATTTTGGTGAATTGACATATCATATACCAAAAGAAAGTTAATTTAATGGGGATTTCGAATATCTATGTTAACATCGTTAATTTGGTAGCATTGTACCGAATTTGTTATGATTATTTCGTTTATTTTGTATCGTGTTTCGGCCCTCTCACTCGGGTAATAAATTATAAATGGGTATGAATTGTATATTTATATTGCTTATTATTGTTTTTAGATTTTAGAAAATGTAAAATGTAGAATATATGTAAAATGTAGAATATGGATCTTCATACATCATGATGTCAAAAGCTGTTTGCTCTATCCACTGCACTGATGCAGATGATGAGTTGGTTTCATTACAAAGAGGAAGTACCTGGGAGACACTCTTAAGAGCTGCCAATATAAGAAAGCATTCCGTTGCCAACATCGTAGTTGATTCAACTATTAAAGTTCCATCAATAAAATATCATAGAAAATGCTATAAATATTTTACCATGAAGAGCTTTCAGTTATTGCAATGCAAAAACAGGATTTAGACAAAGAGTGTAACAATCTGAGGGTGAAAAGGAATAGTAGTGCAAGTAATCTGCTACCTAAAGAATATATATCCTGTAAAAAAAATGACTTTCACATATTGAGTATCCAAGACCCCATAAATAATTTCAAAATCGTAAAGTTTGTTATTGTGGACGGATTTCTCTATATCTACCCAGTAACATTGACTTTTGAAAAACTTCTCAAGGGAAAATATAGAAATCAAAAGCCTAATGAACGGAATATTATTAGCGAAGATTATGAAGATTATTATTATATTATTAGTGATATATGCGGGTATGTGACTCATGTAACATCTTTGACCTTGTGGATATAAGCACCCATCATCCATGATCGCAACAAGGAAACCTTGTCAGGTATGCAAATACTTCTTGATTTATTTCTGAATATCAGTACCCCTCTAATCTACAAATAGTCCAGGCATATATGGGGGAATCACCACCTTCAAATATATTTTTGCTCATATGTTTTTTTGGGTTCATATGACCTCCCTGGTGAAGAATATTGATGGTTTTCTGGTTGAATAGGTGGCAAAGAAATTTTCTGGCCCGTTAATTCACCCTAGGTGACAAAAAAACATCAAATAATCTAAGGATAGGTGGAAAAACAAAACATGTTGTCACTCCTAATATAATAACAATTAACTAAGGAAACTTTACAGAAGTAAGGTCTAGTACATAGAAATGATCTAGGTTTAAAAAAAAATAAATTAAAAATTACTTAATTTTGACTGATGAGAAAAAGTTTCATCAACAACAACCTTAACAAGAGACAAACCCCTTCGTTTCATCGAACAACCTACACAATTAACAAAGATAACAAGGATAAGGTAGTCTATGCCAATTGTGACGTCATCAGTAAGCTTCTCTCCTTGTCTGCAAAGTTTGGAAAACCTATTGACTTTCAAAAAGCGTTAAAACATTCGTTGTATACGTTCCCACTTAGCATGGCATTTCCCGACGGATCAAAAAGACAAACATCTAAAAGCAAGTTACTTGAAGAAATCTTCTGTGATTATCCAGAGAGAACAGGAAGAATCAATGCTGCAAAAGACCAATGCGTTTATGTAATTGATATGATTTCCCAACTTAGAATGTGTCTTTCCACCATACCCGATACATTTGAAAAGCTTATCTTAAACAATCCATCAATCCATCCCAAAAGGTTATCACAGAATTGATATTGTATCTGAAACTTATCATAACATAAGTATTAAATCTGAACAGAACGGAAAAAGAGGGGCACATCGTCAAAGGTTCTGATTGGTTCAATTAAGAGAAAGCTTCCAAGAGGTAAATTTATGCTGAATGATGAAAACAAAACATCATTGATTAAGTTGATTTTCAATTACATTATCATTGAAAAAGTGACTGTAACCTCTCTACTGGAAACAGACGTTATCGTTCTATCCAGTGACTATGAATGTTACACTGTTACGTCAGCATTGGTTGCCCGAAAATGACGATTTAAAGAGTAACCAGGAAGAAGCCGACACAAAGGTCATTTTACACGTGATAAAAATAACTCAATGTTCCTCTTTCGAAGTCATTATTCAAAATCCATCTGGAGATACAGATAATGGTTTTGGCTCTTGCATTAATTGTTGATCGTGATAAAGTCTACATTGACTATGAAAGTGGCAAGAGAAGGAAGGGGGTCTGGCTTGAAGACATAACAATGGACGGAAATGAAAGAAATGCACTAATAGGCTTCCACTCCTTTACAGACAATGACTATGTTCCATCTTTATTTAGAAAAGGGAAAAATCGCTGCTGGTCAGTCATGAAAAAGGATGAACAATTTTTAAGTGTGTTCTGCAAACTCGGAAGAGATTGGGAATTACCAGACGAAGTGGCAAGTTTAGAAAAGTATGTTTATTCGTTATATGGATCAAAGAAAAATTCAGTGGACTCAACGAGATATGATATGTTTATGAAGAAGCAGACAAGAGAAAATAAAGTGATCAACCTCTCAGCATTACCACCATATTTTACTTCTATGTATCTTCAAATGAAGAGAGCAAATTTCGTTGTAGCCAAATGGAAGAGAACAAAAAATGCACAAATAACATTACTGAGCATTGGAGAACAAGGATGGCATGCAGATGGATCAATACATTGGATTATGGAACTGTATCCAGACGATATTTGCGATTTATTGTTACAAGAAGACCCAATGGAAAATAGTGAAACCGACAGTGAAGAAAGAAATTTACGAAAGTGACGTAGAAAGTGACATTACTGTTTAGACTCAGTATTTTTGACACTATTACAACATAAATCCAAACGGCTAATATAAGTCCCATAACTGTTAGATTTAGCAAAAACTAGCATCGACTGCAAATTTTAGTTGTTTTTTGTGCAGTGTATACCCCCCTGAAATCAGTTTTTACGTCCTAAATTTATTTGAAGCTGATCATGATTTTCGAAAACAAAAAAATAAAGAAAATTGCAACTGAAATGAAATAGAAACAAAATAATTATTAGGACAAAAACTAGCTAAAACCAGCATTTTCTACTGATTTTTCCGTATTTTACTTGTACCAGACCCCCTAAAAATTAGCTATGGATGACAAGTTAAACTTGTTGCTTACACATGCAAAATATTGATTCCACTACGTTTCAAAACTGCCGTTTCAAAATTGACGATTCAAAACCGGACGGTTCGAAACAATATTAAAAAATTTTTCTTTACGATTAGAATCCAATATTTTTTAATACATCATTAACTATTTTTATTTTTTATTATTATTTTATTTTTTTAACGAGGCTTCCAGAATACTCATTAAGAATTATCATGAAGACCTCGACCCGGAGCTTTAGTGTATTTAATTTCCCATTTGTGCGACAGTTATTTTTGATGAAATACGGCGTTGTTTATTTAACAACTAAATTTGTGATAGCATGGTCTCGAACCCAGAACCTTTCTGTTATGAGCCGCATGAACTGTAGAGTTTTCCTTAATTTTTAGATCACCTAAGCGATAGAAATCTTATAAGCTAGCGTCTGTGCACAAAAACGTAGATTCTTAGAACAAATGATGACGTATTTAAGCTATATATTATAGATCTTTATTTCTCTTATAAGGTACGTTTGTCGCGGAGATTGTAAGCAACAGCTCGCAAAAACTCTTTTTCATGTCTGGTGTAGTTAAATTGACTAAGCGCCTCTGGAGCACCAGTGTCTCCATTCGAAATCGTTTATTTAAAGGTTCCCCTGCCATATAAAACTTCTGATTTCCGTTCTTGCATGGATATCTTCCAGCTTTAAGCTATTGATTAGCTTCCAGACTGTCGGATGGTGATGCGACATGAAGTATATTAAATATTAGGTTAATTTCTGTGGTAAAATGCTAACTTCGAACAATCAAACAAAAGCTTTCATGGATTGATTTCTATCACATTAACAGTGAGATCTAATGGTTGAAATACGTTTGTCATGTTTTCTGGTACTCGGACGGTTAATATGTTGTTCCCTTGAAGCTTGATTTGGCAACCAAAAGCAGACAGGATTTTGGATTGTGCACACGAAGAAAACAATCCTTATGAGTTTTTTGCAATTAAAGTATGTGAAAGAGGTAAAGGAGGTATCGTTGGTCATCTACCTATGGATATTTCACGGCCAACAAAATTTTTGTTAGACAGAGTTCTGTTAGCAATTGTTACTGCAACTTTGACGTCAACATCATATCAAACCTCGCCAATCGTTCAAAGAAGTTTAGAAATACCTTGTAGACTAGAAGTTTGCATGCCTTCTAGCACGATCAAGAATAAGGCTATTGTTGAAAAGTACAAGGAAATGTTAGATGTCTTGTACTATGAGCCCGACGAAAGTGCAGTAATTGGCTGTTTTCTACATCATGAAGCTAAGATTGTAGATAGTGATGCTAGTATTAAAGAGACAAGAAAAAAGAAGAAGTCCCGAGAACACAAGGATGTGGAAAAAGACAAATACCATGACATACAAAACTTATTCAAAAAACAAAAAATTGCTGCAAGTACAAACAACTGAAGATATTAATAGTGAAGATATTATTATTTTAGACTAGATGTATAGATCTAAATTGGAGGAAAGGTCTTTAAAAAAATTGAATTGCATAGTTTCCTTCTTTCCTGGTGTCAAATTCTCCTTTGCAGTAATTTTGTCGCTCTAAGGGGCTGTTCATATGTGTAAAACATCCCGGTTGACCGAGGTAAAAAAAACTAAGCGAGATCTCGGTCAAATAGAGAAAGTCATATAATTTTCAAATCGTGTTCATATGTAAATTAATTCATCCCGCTTAACCGAGATCTCGGTTGAATTTGCCGGGATCTCGGCTAGGCGAGATAAAATTTTTCCATATGAACACAGGAGAAAAAGATCTTGCTTAGCTTGTGTGAAAGAATAACGCAGGCTAAGCACATTTCACATGAAAAAAAAATCAATTTCTCAAATTGGCTGCAGACAGGAAGCAAAAACAACCACAGAAAAAACAAACTTTTCGCTGGAACACAGAGATGGTGGAAAATTTGTTAGATTGCTTGAGCAATTATAAAGCTACTATGTTATATAAAGCGTTAGACTTTGATGCTCACAAATCAGCAATGTACAACAACTTAAGACAAAAAATGGCAAAAATATACTCTGAAGACATGTGGTTGTTTGGTCCTGTAAGATTTACAGTTTACGAAGAGATAGAGAAGAAAGAATTTAAAGCTTTACACAAAAAAGAATGTGAGCTAATCTCCAAAGGAAGAGAGAGAATTATTGAAAAGATAAAAGATATTCGACAAAACTTTTCCAAAGCTGTCATCACTGGAACCAAGTGGTAGTGGAAAAATTGTTTTCAAAAAATTGTTTTCAAATTTTATGACATCTTGGTTAAGAAATGGGAGGATCACCTAATACTGAACCCTTGCCATTTGGTGTAAGGACTAGTTCATTATTAGAAGATTCCTCTCTAAGTCTCCAAGATTCCAGTAATTCTGGAGAAGGAGATGATGACAGCTGTGCAAACTTTGACAATAATGAAAATCAAGATTTTTCAACACCAAGTAATAATAGTTCTTTTGGTGGGTCAGCTGTTGGTACTAGTGGAAGTAAGAGAAAAGCAAAAGGGAATGTGGTGCCTAAACTTGTAGATAACAAACGGAAACATCTAATGAAAAATTTATCTGCAAGTCAAAGAGATAAGCTATTGCTAGAGGAGGCTAAAGAGAATATCAAATTCAAAAACGATCTTGCAGAGGTGATGAGATTATCAAGTGAAAGCTTTTCTCAATCATTAGAGCAAGTAGGTGCATCTATGGTCAGTATTGGAAATAGCATGGCTAGATCAATTGAAATGTTAGCTCATTCAATGGTAAATCAACAGCAACCAGTTCAACAAATGTTTATGCCAATGCAGCAGCCAACTCTTTACAATTTTAATCAATCAACATTTAACCATCAACTCCAAGACCCAAATTTTCCAGCCACAACCCAATATCAGGATGATCAGCAAAAACATTGAGTATTTATTAAAAGCAAAACAACATTTAAAACAAACTTTATATTTTATGTGTTGCTGTAGAATGCCAAATTCAAAAACTTTTAATATTACAAACATTCAGAAATGTATTCTGTTATTAGTTTTCTGGTAACTTCCCCTTCTGAGGTATTGCAAGAGTATATTGGGTTAGGTTGATTTTTATAAGTTTCTTTATTTACTTGTATAACTTGGATTTGAGTATTTACACTTTCCAAATCAATGTCTGTTTTCTTTTCTTCGCAAAAATTGTGAAGGACAAATGTAGCATACACTATTTTTGGAATCGACTGTAATTTAAATTCAAGCTTCTTTGTAAGAATGGAAATACACTCTACATCCATGAACATGCCTTTGTAATCGCACACTGCCTGGACGCTCAGAGAGTAAAATTGTTTATAGCAGAAGTAATCTTGGGAATTCTCTATAGGACATATTATTGGGATAAGCGTGCCATCAATGCATCCAAATGCTTGTATCATTCCAAATTTTGCTTCAAATTCAGCAACTTTCTCTCTCATTTCATTTTCTGTTTTTGGAAGGGAAATAAATCTCGGTCCTAGGTAATCAGATATACAGTTACAAACTTCTGTTATTACAGAGGAAGCTGTATTTACTGCAACACCAAAAGTGTTTGCAGTCATTATTAGAGAACCGGTGTCTTTTAGGTAATAGAGTGTCATGGCCACTTTCTTCTCAGCACTCAATGCCCTGTAATTAGGGGAATTAGGATTGGGTGTAATGTAAGGTGAAAGCATATCAAACAAGTCCATAAAGGAATCCTTAAACACACAAAAAATTTTAAACCATGACTCGTCTGGGGAAATTCCAGTTACCATGTTATCCCACAATTTTTCTGTTCTCCCAGCTTTATACCAGCAAGAACGTTGTTGTTTTTTATTTTTTGGTTTTTGTTTTTTGGAGGCGATAATTTTTTTTTCGTAAGAGCTGACAAATGATGATATTTAAGTTGTGTTTTTCTTGTAATAGTCTCAACAAAACCAGACTTTTGATACTCAGCATGAAACAATTTAACCCTATCAAATTTGAGCTAATAAAGGCACCTATAACTTTCTTCTCCATGATTGCGTGTTTTCATGTATTTTTAAAACAAATTCGCTTCCGTGTTTAATATTTTTTCCCGCTTGAAAGTAGAAGATCATGTGATTTAGGTCACTGTAGCTTAGTGGTTAGTGCATTCAACCCACAAAATCAAACGGTGCTGGTTCGAAACCCAGCTCGGACATATTTTGATTTCTGAGTTACAGTTGAGTTATTGAGCGGAACTCATTGCGTAATGCAAGCCTAGCTCAAATGGTGGGTTGTCTGGTGAAGCGACTTCGTAGGTGCAAATGGGTGCCCTAAGTACGCCAGGACCTAAACCTTGGGATAAGAAGAGCCACTGTTACATGTGGAGAGTCCCGTAAAAACTCCATTATATTATATTATATATTATATTACATTAAAATTTCCCGCTTTATCGAGACGATTTTTTCTCATATGAACACAAGCTGGAAAACACCCCGGTTACTATAACGTCCCGGTTAGGCGAGATGAGTTTTACACATATGATCACCCCCTTAGATTGAGGTTTCCGTAATAAAGAGTTTGCTTAACAAATTTAAGAAATTTATTGTTACGGATCACCTATCCTTAGATTATTTGATGTTTTTTGCCAGAAAATTTCTTTGCCACCTATTCAACCAGAAAACCATCGATATTCTTCACCAGGGAGGTCATATGAACCCAAAAAACCATATGAGCAAAATTATATTTGAAGGTGGTGATTCCCCCCCCCACTCCCCCTATATGCCTGGACTAAAATGTCTCAAATTACCCAAACATATTAAAGTTTCAAGGGGATACATACATAAGGTTCGAAAAATCTTAATTAAAACTTCATAAGTATTTTGCCCTTTATCCTGAACCTTAGTACTCTCTAAAGAAATTGGCTTAATGGCCAGGCATATGCAAAATTTTGGAGATTTACTCATAGAATCCCTTAATGACACGCATAATGAATAAGCTTTTCCTTTCAGGGCGTGGTACAACTCACAAAGTGAACAACCTTTTAATTCAAGGTGGTAATTTTTCTAATGCTCCGCTACTTCCACCTACAAAGAAAAGAAAAAGAAGATCATTTTTACCAGATATCTCACTGGATCAACCAGTACCTGTGACGTCTGGAAAACACATTGGTCCCGATTCTATGAGTTTTCCAATAAATCATACAAAGGATATACTATATTTAATGACTGTATACATGACAACTTTATATGGGCATTGCTTCGATTGCAATCTTTACCAAAGCAAGTAATACCTAGTTGAACAGGATTTTACGTCACAATACACGAAGGAGTCCCAGTTTTAAAGTCTTTTGTCCAGTATCTTGACTGTATTGACGCCCCAGCAACAGAAAAATCTACAATTTACCAGGTTAGTTTGTTATATTCCTCTTTCTGCCACATCGGCCTTGTCATAATTCAGTTTGATTATATAGAAAACCCTTAGAGATTACATTTCCTTTTATTAAACAGATATATTCATTTAGAAACTATATACATGTTATCAATTTTCCCCACTTTTACTCAATAAGTAGCCTTTAAAGGCTTATATTATTTTGCCCTGTTCCATCTGTTCAATCTACTTCAGCACTGTTTCATATATTCCATATGTTCACTATATCCAAGCTCTGTTCCATATATTTCGCATTATATTCTACATTATTTCATCAATTCTATTTCTCTACTCTGTTCAATCTACCCTATATATTTTTTTCTAATTTTAAACTTTAGGTTTTTTCGGTATTGATGCTATTGTTTGTGTGTTTGATCAGCTTATGAAATCAAGTGGAAGTATACATTTGCGTACGATCATATAAACTCGATATCTCACAGTTTTGCTTGGTGACATGTTGGTATTAGAAGAAGAATTTCCAGAGGTATGTTTGTGTATATCAGGGAACATTACTGCTCAACTCAGCGGAAATCCATTTAGTGGTACAGAAACCGACAAAGTCATAGAAATGACTTTAAACAGAGATACAAAGATCCCGGGAGGAACGACAGGGTTCTCTACAAACGTAGATGATGTGAAACGTCAATGCTTCATATCGGGCATCTTTGAGATCAACGATTCATCTTCAATATATCTTCAATATATCTTCAATATACTTCAATATATCTTTGATCTTTATAAGAAGCTCAGACTCTCAACATTTAGTAGTCTTAACAAAAAAAGTCACCAAATCAAAAACTAAACTTGTATCCCTGCAAAACAGCAACGATTTGTTCTCAAAAGTAGTAATAATTGCTCAGAAAAGGTCAATCGACTTGAAGGAGCTATTTGAGTATCCCTTAGCGCATCTCCCACTATCAATCACAGAACCTGATGGGACATTAAAGAAAACTGCAAAATCGGTGTTGCTACACAAGTTGGAAGGTACAGTGGAGGCTGTTGGGCCAAAAACAAAAGACCACGCTTTCGTGGCTGATGGTAATGGCGTACATAAGACAGATTAAAGTTATTGACAAAATTAAGTTAAATCCACTTACAGAGGATTTGCTATTAAGTTGTTGAAATATATAATAAAATATTATCAACTGTGCAAGATTACCAACTCGTATTGATGTAGTCTTTGATGTATATAAAAATAACTCCATTAAAGATGTTGAGTGAGCTCGAAGATCAACTGGATAAGAGTAAACTAATAACGATATAGAACAAATTTGAACAAGGTTATAAGGAACAAAATTTGACAAGTCCAATCTCCAGAGTCAATCTTCAAAAATATCAAAAATGTTTCCATCATCTTCAATTCCCTCCTCAACAAGCCTGCCATTTTCTTCATCATCACTTTAAATATGACAGCTTTTATCGTCGTCAACTTGAATCTCACCTTCTTGAACAAAAGAAACTACAAAATGTGGAGTGGGTTCTATTATTGTAGGTGATGGGACTTTGTAATTAGCCTTCAAGTGTTATTAAGTGGTCGCCAGAACCATCCGATGTTAGAAGACAACCACCTTTTTCGAACATTCATTGAACAACATTGTCAGAGACAAAAAGAGTCTTGTAGGCTTCTCCTACACAGTGCGTTATCAAAATTTGCCTATCAGATGCTGCGAAATTATCAACCTCATACCATTTGTCTGCATTTTCTTCAGAATCCAATCTTATTATCAATCTTAAGAAACAATTTAGAAACATGGAGGCTCAAATGACCAAAAAATGAAGAAACATTGAGCCTGCCTGGTCTGACTTGTTTCTTAAAAAAAGAAAATGTGTATATATAGCTTTATCAAAACTATCAGAAATTATTTTGAAGCTATATGTAGAAACTATTTCAATAAAATGTGCATTGAAACTATCATATATCAAACGTAAATAATAAGGCTATAAAGTTTACAAAATTTTTGTGTCTGCAAAAATGTGAAGAGAAATGTGTATGTGTTCAAAATGGCTTCAGCTGCACAAATGCTTGCTCTTGCAATGACTGTACCACCATTCAAGATGACATTCTCAGATGAAGAATTAATGGAAGATGTCATTGATAGTGAAGATGATGAATTTTAAGAACTTATTTATTCATATTTAAATATCAATTTCTTATAAAACCTTGTTTAAAGATGGTATATGTTTCTCTGTCATGAAACATGTAGAGGAGTGCATAATTGATAATTTATGATTTATAGGAGGCACCTTTAAGGAGGCGCAGTTTGTAGAATATATACAATTTTTATCATGTAAACTACTTAACATAAAACACAAGCGTTAAAAGATGATAAACACTGGTAATTAGCTGTATTTCAATGACGAAAATTAGTAAAATTGCTTTTCACCCATAATTGAAAGCAAAATCGAGAGTGTTTCTTGCCTGTTGTAGAGATCTTTATGAAATACTGACAAAAGTATAGATCAGTAAAAAAAAGACTATATATAAAATTATAACGTAAAGAATTTCTAATTTCAAACTTTGATGTACTTATTATAGAGCTTATAATCAATAATTAGTTTCTTTCAATTGAACTAAAATGTTGTACAGTGCATCACAAAACAAATTAACATTGATTACATAAACACAAAGTGGAAAAAGGTACCTGATATTGCATATATGCATTGTTGTATAGACGCGGGGTTAACAGGCGTTAACACGTTTAGCAATGAGTACATTGATGAGCAGGGCATCATTTGTCCAGAATTCTCTGGAATTGTTGGTGCTGGAGGGTCAACATAACTCGGTTGCTTTGTGTTTTGGATAGTGAAAACGTTTCACTATACGGTTCTTCAAGCTCTTGTTGGACAATTCCAAATCTGCCGGAAGAATAAATTGCTATTAAAAATTTAAATTATTTGGGAATGTCAAGTCATCCAATCCATATCACATTGTTAAAAGAAATTCATGGAAGTATCTATTTATTCCACACCATTCATAAGCATATTTAACAAGAACATAAAGAATTGATAAATCAAATCATCGTCATCAATCGTAAAATAGTGGTAGTAATATATTTTATTAAAATGTTATATATATCTGTCTGTATATATATGTCTACTATACTCACGGTCATATGTGTTGCCTTTTAGAGGCCAAAGCTAAGAGGCCTAGAATTTTTAGAGTCGAAAAATGAAAAATCTATAGGAAAATGCAAGATATCTATTACATGTAGTTTTTATTGTTTACAGAAACTCTTGCTCAATAAGTGTAATTAATAAAAGATTGTGTATTTAACTTTTTCGTGTACAACTTCAAATAAGAGTCTTGTGTGGTGTGTTTGATGCGTTTGTCAAGTTTTATTTTAGAAAAAGATAACTTTTTATGTGGAAATAAATTTATTCTTGAATAAAAAATTGTTTGTTTGGGATTATACGGATGTGTTTTTATATAAATTTCATGAATAACAGTAACCAAAGCTTTTTAAAATATCTATAAACTTTTACAGATACATTTTTAATTTTTTAACCTAAAATCCATCTTTATTTAAAAACGCATCTACTATTTAGTATATTATGGCTCAGGTATCACTGCTAATATAAATTATTTTATATTAAATATTATTTCATTGCTGAAATGTAAGTCAAATATTTCTATTTTATAATATCTAATAGTTATGACTCTAGATATTTCGGCCTTTTTATATATATTGAATTATTTTCGGTATACGGACAAAAAACCCCTAGGACAAAACCCCCTAGGACAAAACCCCCTTAGGACAAAAACCCCCAATTTTTTAGAGTAGGACAAAACACCTCTTATTTTTAAATAATTATATAGTCAAGGCACCTAAAATCAAAGGCAAAATTTCACAATGAAAAATAATTATTAATTAATTAACTTTGGGCCCAAACTTTAAAATATTCCGTTTGCTTTGAAAATTGGTAGGTTTACTAATTAGAGGATGCTGATATCAAATCAAGTACCAGAATTTTGATATTTTCACCCCTAATACCATTTCTTGAGCAAATTTGGGCCCAAAGTTCCATTTTTTAAGTATAAAGAATGCTGCCAACCCTAGTATATTAGCAATATATCGGTAAATAATGAAGATTATCACTATCATAATTTTTTTTTTGGGATATGGCACTAAATTAATCTTTTTGGCTCGGACCTGCGATGATCCCATAAAAAACAATTTTTTTTTCAAAAAAGTCGCAATAACTTCCGTAATTTTGACCATAAAAACTTCGTGAATGGTAAATACTTTCTACACACTAGCTCGTTCTACTCTGGCGAGTAAAACTTGAATTTCGAGTTTTGTAAATAGAAAATCAAGCATCATCATGCAGAAACACTAGAATCATACAAACATGCGACAATGAAATTGTAGAAAAAAAAAAAGATGAAAGGCGTCGATGTTAACAAAAATCCTCTATTTGTCATAATATCACGACAGCTTGAAGATATCAATTATAATGGCAATTATTATTGCCAAGGTCATATCGATTTGGTTGAATGTTTGAAGACATTTTTAGAAAAAATTTGTGTAGCAATCTTTTGTTACAAGAGGTTAAAAGATTCGGTGACAAAAGAAACAGCAAAGTATACTTTATAGAAGGAGTTTTAAGCCTACCATACACAAGCCATTTTTGTTGCTGACTCACGCGTTAAAAACGTCTTCCCTTTGTGTTTTAAATTTTGGGCGGAAAACATTATTGCGCCCATACTGACAACAGAATTGCCTTAAGATAATATGTACGAAAATATATTAAATAGATAATGGTGGTAAAATCATTTTTTAGACACGCTCCGGAAGTGAATAAAGAGGGAAGCGTACGCCCAGAAAGTATGGTACAATTATTGTTACTTCACATCAGCATGTAACTTAATTGATTTACATAAGGATCTTCGAGTTTGCCGTTTTATGACCCTGAATCTAGTCAAATGTTTGTAGTGTTAGCCGTTAGCAATTCTATCACCCCAAGTTGAATAATTATAATCAGTCTGAAACTATCATATGGTTGTCCCCCCTCTTCCCGCTAAGGATTTTTTACATTTTAACTCAAATTCAAACTCAATTTTAACTTCTTGACCCATTTGCGAGAAAAGCTTTTATTTGTGAAATATTTTATAATGAATGATTCGCAGACATAATCATCGAGAAATACTTCTTTTCCTCGTGAAAATTATTCTTACCGAAAATTAACTAACTTATTTCATAAATTGGAGTATTATAATTGCTTAAGAATTTTGAACATTAAATGTCTAACAGAGAAGGTTAAAGATATTAGGTCGGGCGTAGAGTTTGATAATGAAAGAGGCCTAAGAAGCTTTTAATCATTTCGAAAGCAATGTTATTTATTCGATGCTGATATTTCGACCTACATCTGTGCAGTAGGGCATCTTCAGAGTGGTTACATGGATAAATTAAATTGTGTTTAAAAGTGTCGTAAAATAACGAGAGGTTAATTGTGAGAAAATGACGCGTTGAGGTGTCGAAGGTTAATTTAAAAGTTTAAGATTTGTGCTTTTTCGTGGACTTTAGGTTGGGTTTGTAGGTTTTAATGAGTACGGTTATTTTATTCGTTCTTCTAACTTTTTATTATAGAAAGGCTATTGTGGCAACTAAAGCAAGACTTCATAGGCATTTTATATTTATGTTGTCCCTTCAAAGTTGGCTGTTGCTACAAATACCAAAATTGGACTGAAAAAAAAATCTGCAGGAAATATTGGTACTAAGAAAGTGTTGTTGGATATTTTAATTTCTTACTTTACCAAACTATTAAACTTACTATATTCATTTTTGTTGCAAAAAACTATCAAAATAAACAACAGCGATGAAATATTTCAAAACACTCAGATAAAAGGCTTCTGCGTACAAATATATTTCTTTACAATATTTCTAAATCAACAAACATTTACATTTTCTGCAACTTTATTCATCATTCTCTTTACGATTTTTATCTGACAGCTTACCATGAATATACTGCTTTCCTACAAGTTTAAATATATATATTATATTTAGATGATATTCAACTACCAAGTTGGATATAGCAAAGGTACAAGCAAACCACACATACAAACAAAAAAACAAGGGTGTGATGTGACATTGCTTATCAAAGTGATTTTAATCTACAGAAATTGCACGATAAGATCATATTTTACTGGGATTGGGTTTTATTCATTGTTTTATAACACATAAATTGCATATATATGTAGTGCAAGATATTTCGCTTTTAATATTTTATTCAAAATATTTTAATATTTAGGCAGAAATCACTCCGGATATGTTAAAAAGTGCAATCAAGAGAGAAAACATGAACAAAATGAAGGACCTAAAAGAATCAATGGAATAACAATTCCATAATCATATTTTAGATAACATATCAAAACCTTCTCAATCCGTAAATCCACTCCTTGTAGAACACTCCAAATAAAGCTGTGCATATTGAGAGCATTGGCACCTGTTCTCTAAAACAGGTTTGGATGATTTAAGAAAATTCAATGAAGCTGAAGATAGTTAAACATTGGTTAAATAACCAAAACATAACAGAAAGAGACTGTGACCTTATTTTGCTTTACCTTTGAAACATGGGATTAAAAACTGTATAATACAGAATCCAATGGAGTAGATCCAGATTCACTTTCTACACTTTTTCAAGAAAGATATTTTGATAATTAATAACTCGTTATTAAAAAATTTCTGAAAGATAAATTCATGTCATATTTACCAACATTACTTTGGGTATGGGCAGAATCATCTAGATCGCATATGGCAAACAACATCAAGTAATATGTTAACACTGAGACCAAAGTTTTAGTTTCTTCAATTAATTTAAAAACAATAATCACTGGGGGGAGGGTAGTTGTGATTGATAGCATAAATGGTGTTGTCTATTTCGACAAAGAAATTAAATCAAATTATTGTGTCTAAAATTGAAAAGGTTTTATATGCAATCAATGAAATTGTACCTGATAAACCCATTGCAAAGTTTGCCAATGTTAACATTCTCTGATTCAATTTTCCAAAACAACCATCTACAGGAATTAGTGTTGCCAGTTCTAGCTGCTATCCTTGCAATTACGGATATATTATCTGGTCAAGTCACACTTCCAACACCACAGTTTATGTGGAAGTTTAAGTAAGAGCATGAACGTTCACCGAGTTGAATTACTTTGCAAAATTGTCACCATGGCAATGTCACTTTAAAAAGACAATTTATGCAAATATATTAGAGAAGTTTATTTATATAATCTATTATTAGGGCAATAATTTAGTATATAGTTATTCTTGTTGACTGTGTTTCTATATTATATATATTATTAAAAAAAAATTCTGCATTGGGAGAGACCAACTTCATCTTTCAATTGCTTGTTGCTAGGAATTAACTTAAGATTCATTTTGATTGATTAACTTTGCAGAACGCATATAGCTAGATATAGCTAGCTAAAGTATTTTTAACACATGTTTATGTCATAATCCGGAAATTAACTATAATTTAACTTACGTTATAGACGGAAAAAGCCTACCGTTTTTCCTAATCTTCCATTATTGTTCCTTAATCAGTTTCTTTTCTCACCAACTAACTAGGTAAAAACTCACTCTTTTTTCTTGCTTCTTTATTTGGTTAGCTATTTTTTCCATCCCTCAAAATGCGAAAATTAAAATCCTGGCGGAGGGGTGTTGTAACTTATAATTTATTATCATAATCACCAACGCAGTGTTTCATTTATTTTGTGTTTTGATTTGTTTTCCATGTACTTTGCATAAACAATATTACATACACTAATTTCTTTTATAAGCAAGACAGCTATAAGCATCGTATGAACAAAAATTTCCAATTATTTAAAAATGACTTGTTTTAGAGGGTAAAATGGGCTTAGAGACAATATTAAATGATCAGAAGATATGAGTAAATTTAAAACAAAGCTAAAAATTATACAAGAAATAGATTTTTATATACTGTATATAATTTACATTTCAAGGGAAAATACCGGCATATGCATATAAGCATAGTTTCTACTCCTGCTTTCCATATACAAAAGCCTAGCTATAAGCATATTTTTACGGTAAAAATTGTAAAATTGCTAAGCAAAGCTACCGTAAGTCATTTGTCTTGATGTCTTGATGCTTATAAATAAAATTAGTGTATTATAGGTGTAGAATTTTTCGCGCGAAGAGAAATGCTTACTTATTAAGCAATGTATGAATGCAGTGTAAACCTACCTCAACAGCAAAAAAAAATTCAAAACAAAAAAGTTTATTTTTGAAAATTCTTTTTACGCATTATTATTACGTTTGTTGTAACATAAATTAACATGTTTTAACTTAAAAATGTTTTCGCATTTTGAGGGATGGAAAAAATAGCTAACCTCTTTATTTCCATCGCCGCAGCGCATTTTTTTTCCGTAGTCCGGCTAAGTATCCTAAGCGGTAAAAGTATCCCAAGTGGAAAAGTATCCTTAGCGGGAAAAGTATCCTGAAATTTTGAAGGAGAAATTTCCAGCGGTCTCAGTATCCCAAGCGGAGTTAGTATCCTCAGAGTTATTTTGTGTCAAATTGTACACTGCTTTATATATGTTGCTTTCGGTCCGCGCTTTTGTAAACAAAAAAATATGTAATATATATAATTGTTCCACACCAAGTCCGTTTAATTAATAGTAATATATTATAGTTTATTCCAAGTTTTTATTTATTTTTATAATGTCTTCCGATCATCTTCAAAACTTAGATTCTGCAGCCATAGAGCTTTTGTGAGTATTATTTGCTTGTATTATTATTACAGAGAAGTTTTAGTGTTTTTTAATTGGCGTTAATATTTGTATTCCATGTTCAAAGTACAATGTAAAATACAGACAATCAGAGGTTTTGTGACAGGTCTTGAGTGGACTATAATGGGTTAGTGTTTTTTTAGAACTTTAGTTAAAAACAGGCTGTGATTAACACATATTTTAATTTTATTTTTAATTGTTTAGAGAAATAAGAAATTACTGGGAAAGACACCGAAGAATAGAATATGGTATAATTTGTTTTATAAATTAAAATCCAAAAAATATTTAGTTAATATTTTTGTATTTCAATCACCAACTTACAAAGCAATGGATCTTATTATATTAATTAGCATTTTATTATGAAACACGTGCTTCAGTCGATAATTCCACAATTATTTTGTCATTTCTGTTTATTTATGACACATTTTCATTATGTGGCTTTATGGATAGAAAACGCGCCTTTCTATTAGCTATTGTTTTTATGATGTTGTTTTATCTAAAGGATTTTTTTACACTAATACTACGTGTATTGCACCGTATTTTTATTTATATCAATGAGGACACATATTGATAACAGTATATTGTATTAATTTATGATTTTTACTGAAATGTTTTTATCCTCTGTAAATATTCGTAAATAATAATAATAATATGTCCACTACCACTATATTGGGGATAGGTTTTTATGCCGTTATAAAAACGTATCGGATAGGTCTTCTTTTTACACTATAAGCCACATCGGCATGATTTTTATGCTGAAAGTACATTTGATAAGAGAAAAATAGTTTGAAATAGAGTCGTTTAAGGTTGATTTTCACTAGGCGCTAACAATAAATAACTATTTTTAATTTTAATTATTCAAATAATGTTATGACAAAGTTTCATTTGTTTAACTGATTATATAAAGTTTTTCTGTGATAATTTTCCAGTTTATGTTAGCAAATCGAAAAAGAAATTCGTTTTCGTTCAAAATTAAATTTATTGTTTTTTTTTTATTATAGGACAAAATACCAGCACACCAGCACAGTGCCTAAACTTAGGTAGGTTGTGTAGACTTGTGGAGAAAATTGTAGATTAGGAGGGCTTACAGTCCAGGGGCATTGCAAAACATAAGAACAAGACAACCTCGCTAGCCCCCTTCTCATAGTAGCATAGTTGTTTTTGAGTTGACCAGGCCCTTTTGTCCTTAAAACTGGGGAAAGGTGGGGGGGGGGGGGGGGGGGAGTAGAAGAAAGTTTAAATTAGTATTTAAATATTTTGATGCTTTTAGCTGATCCGGTTACACTAAGAAATATTGTTTCAACTCATCGAAGGGATGCACCAATGGTCGAGAGCTCTACGGAAGAAGAAAGAACCGAATCTGAGGGGTAAGTTTTTTCGATATTTTAATATTTAGTTTCTCTATGATAACATGCTATGAAACCAAGTAAGGCCAATAAATCGGTACACAAAATGAAGATTATGTTGATTATGTTGCTTTTTATTTAGCGACAATGAAACACAGCCAGTAACTAAAAAGCCAAAAAGGTCATCAACTGGTTATAACTTGTTCTTCTCTGAACAAGCGGTAAGTTTTTGTTTAATTTCAATCCAAGTAGATCTTCTTTTTATGTATTTTTTCATCTAATGATTTAACTTTTGGTGTGAACTATTATTTTACTTGTCTATAAAACTTATGTTATTCTAAAACTTATTATACCTATTATTCTAAAACTCATTCTACCAGTTATTCTAAAACTTATTATACCGGTTATTCTAAAACTTATTATACCGGTTATTCTAAAACTTATTATACCGGTTATTCTAAAACTCATTCTACCAGTTATTCTAAAACTTATTATACCGGTTATTCTAAAACTTATACCGGTTATTCTAACATTTTCTTTAGCCAGACATATTCAAGCATGCAGATCTTGGGGAGACAAGTAAAGCCGTGGGACTAGAGTGGAAAAATCTTAGCAGTGAACAAAGGAAGGTGAAAAGTTTTAACTTTCTTGAAAAGAACGTATTATATTTCTGCCATATTTACAAATGTGTAATACTACTGATTAATATTTTTTTATGGAAAAGCACACTTAAAACCTATGAAATCTTGCGATATGAACACGATGTTCAAATTTAATATTTGTTTTAAACTTATAGGAATGGCGAGATCGGTCTGTTCAGGCAAGAACAGCTGGAACCTGTAATATGTGCTGCAGCGAGTGCAACAAGCATTATGAATGCAAAAAATCGCTTAAAATGCACCAGAAGAAATGTGGAAAGGAGCCGGAAGAGAGAACATTCGATTGTCCGATTTGTTTAAAGAAATTTAGAAGCAAACAAACTGTACAAAGGCACAGGGCTGTACACGGAGCAGAAAAGCCGTTCTCGTGTCACAAATGCTTAGCAAAATTTAATTTGAAAAATAATCTAAGCAAGCATGTTAAAAAATTTCATCAAAAATAATGTCTGTCAGTAATATTACTTGTTTTTGAAAGTGTTATTGCAATGTTTTTATTTTTTTATCGGGTGTGGGAGCAGCGTTAGGATGTCGTGTTTTGCTTCCCATAGTGCGCCCTGCTTTTTTTTGAGTTGGATTGTTCTCTAAAACGTTCTGTGAGAGAAAATGCTTTCGCTTCACATTTTGTTGCTTGACTTCAAAGGTATTTTTTTTACTTGCCCTTTTGACTGTTTTGACCGACTGCCTAATTTGTTTTTCCTTCTTTTCACAGCTTCAGGCTGAACAAAAATCTTTTCTCTTTTTACACGTCTCAGCACAGAAGTTGCTTTGATGCGTGTGCTTGATGTCCCAGATTTACCAAATGTGTGAAACAAGCTGGTTAACCTTGAAACTGGTGCCTCGACTACTTGGTGGGAAAACTTAACAACACTAGTCAGAAATGATTGGTCTTTAGAGTTGGCCTTCAACTGTGACAATACGTGGTTGTAGGCTTCTGTGAGAGCGGTTTCGCACTCTTCTACAATTAATTCATTTTTCTTTGTTTCGGTGGTGGTTTGGGTCTCAATAAAATCGTCACCGTGTAGGGCTTCTTTAACAGGCATACTGCGGTATTGTATTTCTTTAAATTCACTCGGGCCAGAAACTTGTTCATGTAAACCTTCATATAGTTCAACTGGACCTAAAACTCCAATCGCGATTTCTGCGAAAAATTGGCGCTCTTCTTTTGCGAAAACGAGTAAAAAATTAAACGAAGATGCTAACCTTGCAGCCCATAGCACATACTGGTGCTTGCACGGTGATCCGTTTTCTCCTACTTTACACTGGCATAACCCAGAGTTCATATCAACTAAGTAAGTTGTGTTTTCTTTATTTAAACTTCTTACGGTAAATGTGCCATTTCCAAACTCTTCTACTGTCTTAATCATAGCCGCTTGTTCCACAGTCGTAGGAACGTTATATCCTATACCTTCCTTCTTTACTTTTGCCAATCCTCTGAATCTTCTGCTATATATGCAATCAAACTTACCTGTGGCTACAGATAAAAGTCTATTTTTGTAGTGATCTTCAAGATTTTTTGTTAACTTATCGAGCAACCCAACAATGTTGATCTCTTTTTTCCTGTCTAGGATGTCATCCTTCAACACCAGAAATTGAGCCTCGCAATAATTATTTGTGTTGTTACCACTTGTAGGCAGTGCTTTTCTAAAGCAGTGGGCCCAATCACTTTTATCTTTGTAGACATCTGTAATGTACTTAATAAAGTTGTTGTATTGAGCAATATCTTTATCTGCAACTAAATCATCAAAGTGTTCTTCCATGAGTTGAATCGATTCAGCATAAATAACCTTTTTTAGCAGAATGAATATTTTTGGTGCTTTTATGTGCTTTTGCTATGGCATTTTTCAAATCGTGAAGCCATCTCCAAACTTGTTGTAATAGATGAAATGTACAAAGCACAAGATTAGTTTTTGGCCAAGCAATCCTTAGAGCATCTCTTAGCTCGTCACTATTGTCGGTCATGACAACCTATAAAAAGACATAGACCATTTAATAAGATTTCTTTGTCAATTTTCCTGATACGTGAAAGGATTTAATGGTTTAAACTAATTTTCAATTTTAGCGGAATTTGTTTTGTATGTACTTTAAGAAAATTAATTTTGCCAGTAATTTAATTCTGCGGATTTTGGTCGACTTTGCAAAAGTTACTTCCCACAAAAAACTAATGAAAAACTGTCAGTTCGCGAAATATTCCCGCATAAATTAAAATTAAAAAAAGATTAACTTCATTAGTTTTTTTTTTGCACTGTAAATACTTCTCATACAAAATAATGAAAACAAGTAAAATCTCTATAAAAATTTGATAAATTTAATTCTCGAGAAATAGCTTTCTTTGCAAAAATTAATGTATTCGAAAAACTTAAAAACATAATTTGAAAATTCTCTCACGGTAATTATTCAGCACAAAAATTAATTCCCATAAAGATAAAAAATTACCTTAGGTCCTTCTTGAGGGTTTGCTCCAAAGAACGCGTAACTTGGTAGCATCGACTTGAATAGTAAAAGCGCTTGGGTAACTTTTGCGTTTGTTCATTGCTCGTAACAATTATGCCAAGTGGTAATGCTCCTACCACACTGTGAGTAACCATAAGAAAAACCCGAAGGTTAAACTCATCCATTTTTCCGGATGCGTCCATAAACATTAAATCTTTTGCTTGAGGGACCTGTAAACAAGACATAAAAATATATGATCACATTCATGATGCCCATGCTTGTTAGTAAGAGTTTTACTTTTTACGTTTAGATGCAACCTAAATACGATAAATTCATCAGAATTGATTAAAAAGATAACCCAAACATCACTTATTTCCAAGCCAACTTTTTATGCTCACTTTTTCATGTATTCTTTTCATCAATGGTGTTATAACTACTAAAATGAAGGGTTCATCGTGTTCTTGGTTGTACTTCTGATAAACAATTGACAAGTTTGGGTCATTGTCTTTCAAATCTTTTACTTTATCTTCCAGCACGGATTTTTGAGCTTTCGTTTTTTGGATACTTTTACCGCATAGGATACTGAGGCCGCTTGGGATACTTTTTCCGCTAGGGATACTCCTCGGCTTGAAACTACCGTTTTTTTATTTTTAGGATACTTTTCCCGCTAAGGATACTTTTCCACTTGGGATACTTTTACCGCTTAGGATACTTAGCCGGACTACGGAAAAAAAATGCGCATCACCGCAGCAACTTATTTTTTCGTACACCGCTAGCAGTATCATTAACCGTTGGCAGTATCATTTTAATCGTACGCAGTATCATGCAAAAATATGGAATTATTTTCGGCTACCGGAATTATAATATGAATAAACATGTGCGAATTTCTTCATTTTCTTTTTAAAAAACATACTGTTTTTGGGAGAAATAAAAGATGCACAGAAACGATAAGAGAATCACTAGAAGTAAATATTAAATTATATGGTCAAACAAACATTTTTAAAGTAATATTTTTAGTTTCAACATCCGAATTAAAATATAATTTCATAGAGTACAGTATTACATAAATGTATTTGTGTGCCACTATTTACCATGGATGCAATTTATTTACATGTTGTTGTTTTTTATAAGAATGACACTTATAAGCATATAGAGGTCAGATTCGAAACAACCGTTCTAATAACCAGGATTTGAAACCACAAACAACAGTTTTTCTTATTTTGCATGACCTATTTGGCAGGGCAACCTTTTTTGTCTGATCTGATTCATTTTTAAATCTTAACCTTAAACTTTGTTGACCTTATTGTAAATTAGTTTTTGTTATATTTTATGTATAGAGAATATTAGCCATGAATAATACTAAAGATAACAAAATAAATAAACAAAATGCAACCAGTGGAATCAAGAATGGAATTTTGCAAGGAAGAAGAGGAGAAAGTGGAATGGTGTTATCTGAGAAAGAACGGCAAAGCTGATTCTAGTCAAGTGACTAGAACTGTTTAGGGTTAGGGTTAGGGGTTTTTGCACTGATTTTCACCATCATGGATTTTATTGATTGATTTTAAAGAAAATTGCACAAAAATTATTCTATTTATACTATTATTATTATTATTAAAATGAATATTTATACAGGATATAACACTTCAATTTAAAATAAAATTGCTATCAATCTGTGTCCTGGTAAAATACAACATAAAATTTAAAAATTTAAAAAATAAGTTAGAATTAGTTAAAATATATATTAATGAGTTTTTTAAAAGTACAAAAGTTTTCTGCTCTCCTGATCTCAATGGGCAAATCATTGTAGAGTTTGGCACCTGAATAGGAAAAGGATTTTCTACCAAACTCTAGTTTTATGCGCGGAAGCTTCAGTAGTAAATTGTTGTTACGAGTGTTTTGCGAATGAAAGGATAGTTCAAAATAGCTTTGGAAATTGCTACAAACATTTTTATCCAAACATTTT
Organism: Candelabrum cocksii; assembly: GCA_963930725.1. Lineage (NCBI taxonomy): Eukaryota > Metazoa > Cnidaria > Hydrozoa > Anthoathecata > Candelabridae > Candelabrum > Candelabrum cocksii. The sequence goes on along the minus strand of OZ005676.1, from coordinate 5,416,677 downwards.
CGCACGACAACACATGCATTCTTCTCGATCAATTTTGCAGTGGATGGCACACTGACATCTTGTCTGCCATTGTATGATGTAGATGTATCATGTAGATGATGACGCTCGACGCTCAATTGATGAAAGTGAAGATTGCTGTGTTTTCGTAAGTTGCAGGAGAATAAGATTGTTGTATGTTAACAAGGGTAATATCATCATGGTGTAAATTTTTGCGCTTGCCATGGTTGTTACATACGGTCTCATGTTTAAAAGTAGTCGTAGTCGATTGCTGGCTCTCTTGTATGCGCTTTGGAAAAACATGTCCATCCTCAGCGATGAGTCAATTATGCAGCCCAGGTACTTATAGGTTTCTGTGAAATGAATGGTGTTGTTACGGATTTTCAGTTCAAGGGGTTTTGTTTTTGATAGTCGTTGTTTCGTACCAAACAGCATCGACTCCGTTTTTCCCTTCTTAAGGTTTACGATTAGATCGTTGTCTTGGAAATAATCCGCTATGTTTACGAGATCTTCATTAATGACTTGAAATTGATACATGCAAGACGTTGTTTTTTTGAGTGGATATTCTGTGGTTTAATTTTATAGTATAGCAGTGAAAATTTGTTTTATTTCCTTTTAATTGTCAGTGGTTACTTTTGGGATATTGTTTGGTGTTTGCTGGGTGTTTTTTTTTTTTTTGACTTCGATTGGCAGATTTTGGTGGAATTTGTGAGGAAAGAAACATTTTTTTTCACTGATTGAATTTTAAACTCTCCTAACTCACTTTTTCAACATTAACTCCCTCTCATTTAAAAGTAATTACATATTACCAACTCATTAAAATCACTTGCAGTTCTTCGTTGCAGTGCTCATATATCCTCATATATTTGTTTCCTTTGTGTGGATTTCAACGCCTGACTGCTTGCCACCGGGCGGAGTATCTCCACACAAGGAAACATATTATCATAACTTTCATATCTATCCACTCTCATACCACTAGCTACGTTATTATATTTTATTATTATATTTCTGCTCTCCATAAAATTATGTAACTCCGCAAAGCTGGTTTTGTAGCAGATTTTTATCTTAAAAAATTAATCATTGACATTACCTTTATCATTATCAACATTACCCACATATTTACTTCTTTTTGTTTTGGCATCAATGACCAGGATGAACGACATTAAAGACCAACTCGTTAACTTTGAAAAACACCTTCTTGTTATGTCAAAAAAGGTCGACAATATCGAGAATTTTATGACAAGCAAAGTTAATGAGATTAGTGAAAGCGTATTACATATAAAAGATGTCGTAATAAAAAATCTTGTCGAAGAAAACCGTCGATTAAGAGCAAAGGTTGATGCTTTGGAAGAAAGCCAGGTTTGTTTGGAGAAGGACATTCATAATCTGGAAAATTACAACCGGAGAAATAATGTTGTGGTTGACGGAATTCCGAACTCCGTGGAAGATCAACATCTCGAGGGAGCCATTATTGAAATTTTTGACGCGATGAACATATCGGTTGATGGCTGCGATATAGAGGCGTGTCATCGCATTGGAAGATCAACACCAAAGAAAACGATCGTGAGATTTGTGAACAGGAAGGCCTGTGTGCAAGCCTTTCAGAACAGGAAAAAACTAAAAGACTTCAAATCGCGTACTCTAGGCCGCAAAGTGACAAAGATTTTTATAAGAGAAAATCTTTGTCCTTATTCTGAAAAGCTTTCCTTTTTTTGTCGTATGTTAAAGCGGGCAAATCTCATCTCTGAAACATTTTCTTTCAATGGCAAAGTTTTTATTAAACGTACCACAAACGAGAACAGAATTTTAATTGACCATGTCAATACATTGGTCAATTTATATCCTGATTTTCAGTTTTGATATTTAATAACCCTCCTAGCTTGATTAATGTTTTTTGTTATTCCAAAGTTCGTTTTTATTTCTGCTAATTAACAAAACCAGTTTTAGTTCTTCTCTTTTCATGGAAAGATGTTTTTGCAAAGTGTGCAAAAAAACTGTTAAAAACAACCACCATGCAATACAATGTGATATTTGTAACTCTTGGATACATAAAAAATGCAATGGATTAAATGACATTGATTACCGTTTATTACAATCAAACGTCTCTAATTGGTTTTGTATTTTATGCACTAGTGAAATTTTTCCATTCAGTCACATTTCGGATAATGAACTTTTCCAAGTCTTCAACTCTAATATTATTATAGACTCAAATGAAATTCCTGCTAATATGAAATTTCTTCCTTCTTATGACCGTAACAAACTCTTTTCTATGTTCAATGACTTTTTTACCACAAATTGCGTTGATAATTCAAAAGAAGGAAATGACTTATATTCAAATTTTATAAAGTGTAAGTATTTCAATATTGATGACTTTGTCTCCTCCAAATTTGACAGCAATAACTCTTTTTCAATTTTTCATTTAAATATATCTTCGCTCAACAAACATTTTGATGAATTTTGTATCATGTTACGTTTACTTAACTTTGATTTTAGTATTATTGGTTTAACCGAAACTAAACTAAAATGTGACGTTCAACCACCAATTCCAATATCATTAGAAGTCATAATATTGAACACACTCCTACTGAATCATCTTGTGGTGGTGCACTTCTTTACATTTCTACAAAATTAAATTACAAACCAAGAAATGACTTGTTGATGTATAAAAAATTACACTTAGAATCGATTTTTATTGAAATAATTCGTCCAAAAAAAGTAAACATTATTGTTGGGTGTATTTATCGTCATCCATGTATGTCTATTAATGTTTTTACAAATGATTTTATTCTTCCTCTTTTTTCAAAGTTAAATTCTGAAAACAAAAGTATTTTTTTACTTGGAGATTTCAATATAGATTTAATTAAAGTTAATTCTGATAATGAAACTTCTGATTTTTTCAACTTTATAACTTCTAATAACTTTCTTCCACATATTACCTTACCAACAAGAATTACTGAGAAATCTAAAACAATTATTGATAACATATATTCTAACTGTTGTAATAAAAATATGTTGTCTGGTAACTTAACATCAACAATTTCTGATCACTTACCTCAGTTTTTCATTCAACCTAACTTTTATGCAACATTTGTTCCTCGTAAACACAATATCTTTCGTAGAAATACCACATATTTTGATAAAAAAGGTTTTCTTTCTGAATTTAATAACGTAATTTGGGATGAAATTCTTGAATTTGATAAACTTAACACTGACAACAGTTTTAATTTATTTTTTGAGGTTTTTAACGGATTATTAAACAAGTATATGCCACTCAAAAAGGTCAGTATTAAAAGCTTCAAGCTCTCTCTCAAACCGTGGATAACAAAATGTATTTTAACATCAATAAAAATAAGGAATCAAATTTATCGCAAATATATTCGAACTAAGGATATTAATAACAAAATCAAGTTAAAATCTCGGTATAATTCATACAGAAACTTATTGACTAAACTATTAAGATGCAGCAAACAAAACCATTTTAAGAAATACTTCATTGATAACTCAAAGAACCTTCGAAAAATCTGGATCGGTATACAACGTTTAATAAATCTAAAAAGTAAAAAAGATTCTGTTCCAACTGTTATTCTAGATGATAATGGTGTTTCGCTGACCGATCCTGTGAAAATTGCTGACAAATTTAACTCATATTTTACGACAGTCGCACATAACATCCAATCTAAAATTCATTCATCTCATACAAATTTTAAAAAATACCTAAATAATCCGAACCTCAACAGTATTTTTATATCTCTAATTGATGAAATAGAGATTTCCTCATTAATACATAATCTAAGTAATAGAAAAGCTACTGGACCAAATAGTATACCTATTGTGATCCTAAAAGAATTAGGTAATTCAATTTCTGTCGTTCTTTCAAAGTTATTTAACCTATTTTTTACGACTGGTGTTTTTCCAAACATTCTTAAAACATCTTCAGTTTTGCCGCTTTTCAAAAAAGGTTCTAAATTAGAATGTTCAAATTATAGACCAATATCTTTGCTTTCAAACATCAGTAAACTCTTGGAAAGACTTATGTATTCTCGAATTTACAATTTCCTACATAAATTTAATTGCCTAAACAAATTACAATTTGGGTTTCGATCGAAGTATTCAACAGCTCATGCCTTATTAAGTATAACAGAAAGAGTGAGAGAAGCTATTGACTCTGATCTTTTTGCATGTGGTATTTTTGTTGATCTGAAGAAGGCATTTGATACAGTCCATCACAAAATTCTTCTCGAAAAACTTGATCACATGGGTGCAAGAGGCATTGTTAATGAATGGTTTGCTTCGTATTTGCAAGATCGGCAACAATATGTAACGATTAACGGGTTTTTATCATCGTTAAAGTCAATCATATGCGGCGTTCCTCAAGGTTCTGTGTTGGGCCCTTTGTTATTTTTAGTTTATATTAATGATTTTCATAATTGTATAAAGTTTTCAACAGTGCATCATTTTGCAGATGACACTAATTTGTTATACATCAACAAGTCAATAAAAACCTTATGTAAAAAAGTAAATTGTGATTTACAAAGAGTTAATGATTGACTCTTAAAGCGATAAGATTTAAAGCGATAAGATTTGCTCTTATCGCTTTAAATGCTAATAAAACCGAATTTATCATTTTTAAGAAGCATCATAAAAAAAATGATTCTGAAATTAAAATCATGTTGAATGGATCACGTTTAAAACAATCAACTTGCATTAATTATCTGGGAGTTTTAATTGATGAAAACTTAACTTGGAAACCCCACTTAAGCGAACTTTGTAAAAAATTGAGCCGATCAAATAGCATGCTTTCAAAAATTAGATACCACGTTAACACAAAAATTTTGAAAAGTTTGTATTTTTCAATTTTCTCGTCACATTTAACTTATTGTTGTCAAATTTGGGGACAAAAAAGAAGCATAAATCTAAATAAATTATGTTCTATTCAACGATCAGCACTAAGAATTATAAATTTTCAACCTTTTAGATCAAATGTAACTGCTGTATTTACTAAATTTAATATCTTTCCATTTTCGTCTACTATTAAACTTCTCAACATTATGTTTGTTTTTGATTCTTTAAACCAAAATATCCCCCCTTCGATTGGCAATTTCTTCACTAAACTTTGTCATTTTCATCTTTATCCATCTCGCAATGCCTTAGCTAATGAACTTAAAATTTAAATTATTTGGGAATGTCAAGTCATCCAATCCATATCACATTGTTAAAAGAAATTCATGGAAGTATCTATTTATTCCACACCATTCATAAGCATATTTAACAAGAACATAAAGAATTGATAAATCAAATCATCGTCATCAATCGTAAAATAGTGGTAGTAATATATTTTATTAAAATGTTATATATATCTGTCTGTATATATATGTCTACTATACTCACGGTCATATGTGTTGCCTTTTAGAGGCCAAAGCTAAGAGGCCTAGAATTTTTAGAGTCGAAAAATGAAAAATCTATAGGAAAATGCAAGATATCTATTACATGTAGTTTTTATTGTTTACAGAAACTCTTGCTCAATAAGTGTAATTAATAAAAGATTGTGTATTTAACTTTTTCGTGTACAACTTCAAATAAGAGTCTTGTGTGGTGTGTTTGATGCGTTTGTCAAGTTTTATTTTAGAAAAAGATAACTTTTTATGTGGAAATAAATTTATTCTTGAATAAAAAATTGTTTGTTTGGGATTATACGGATGTGTTTTTATATAAATTTCATGAATAACAGTAACCAAAGCTTTTTAAAATATCTATAAACTTTTACAGATACATTTTTAATTTTTTAACCTAAAATCCATCTTTATTTAAAAACGCATCTACTATTTAGTATATTATGGCTCAGGTATCACTGCTAATATAAATTATTTTATATTAAATATTATTTCATTGCTGAAATGTAAGTCAAATATTTCTATTTTATAATATCTAATAGTTATGACTCTAGATATTTCGGCCTTTTTATATATATTGAATTATTTTCGGTATACGGACAAAAAACCCCTAGGACAAAACCCCCTAGGACAAAACCCCCTTAGGACAAAAACCCCCAATTTTTTAGAGTAGGACAAAACACCTCTTATTTTTAAATAATTATATAGTCAAGGCACCTAAAATCAAAGGCAAAATTTCACAATGAAAAATAATTATTAATTAATTAACTTTGGGCCCAAACTTTAAAATATTCCGTTTGCTTTGAAAATTGGTAGGTTTACTAATTAGAGGATGCTGATATCAAATCAAGTACCAGAATTTTGATATTTTCACCCCTAATACCATTTCTTGAGCAAATTTGGGCCCAAAGTTCCATTTTTTAAGTATAAAGAATGCTGCCAACCCTAGTATATTAGCAATATATCGGTAAATAATGAAGATTATCACTATCATAATTTTTTTTTTGGGATATGGCACTAAATTAATCTTTTTGGCTCGGACCTGCGATGATCCCATAAAAAACAATTTTTTTTTCAAAAAAGTCGCAATAACTTCCGTAATTTTGACCATAAAAACTTCGTGAATGGTAAATACTTTCTACACACTAGCTCGTTCTACTCTGGCGAGTAAAACTTGAATTTCGAGTTTTGTAAATAGAAAATCAAGCATCATCATGCAGAAACACTAGAATCATACAAACATGCGACAATGAAATTGTAGAAAAAAAAAAAGATGAAAGGCGTCGATGTTAACAAAAATCCTCTATTTGTCATAATATCACGACAGCTTGAAGATATCAATTATAATGGCAATTATTATTGCCAAGGTCATATCGATTTGGTTGAATGTTTGAAGACATTTTTAGAAAAAATTTGTGTAGCAATCTTTTGTTACAAGAGGTTAAAAGATTCGGTGACAAAAGAAACAGCAAAGTATACTTTATAGAAGGAGTTTTAAGCCTACCATACACAAGCCATTTTTGTTGCTGACTCACGCGTTAAAAACGTCTTCCCTTTGTGTTTTAAATTTTGGGCGGAAAACATTATTGCGCCCATACTGACAACAGAATTGCCTTAAGATAATATGTACGAAAATATATTAAATAGATAATGGTGGTAAAATCATTTTTTAGACACGCTCCGGAAGTGAATAAAGAGGGAAGCGTACGCCCAGAAAGTATGGTACAATTATTGTTACTTCACATCAGCATGTAACTTAATTGATTTACATAAGGATCTTCGAGTTTGCCGTTTTATGACCCTGAATCTAGTCAAATGTTTGTAGTGTTAGCCGTTAGCAATTCTATCACCCCAAGTTGAATAATTATAATCAGTCTGAAACTATCATATGGTTGTCCCCCCTCTTCCCGCTAAGGATTTTTTACATTTTAACTCAAATTCAAACTCAATTTTAACTTCTTGACCCATTTGCGAGAAAAGCTTTTATTTGTGAAATATTTTATAATGAATGATTCGCAGACATAATCATCGAGAAATACTTCTTTTCCTCGTGAAAATTATTCTTACCGAAAATTAACTAACTTATTTCATAAATTGGAGTATTATAATTGCTTAAGAATTTTGAACATTAAATGTCTAACAGAGAAGGTTAAAGATATTAGGTCGGGCGTAGAGTTTGATAATGAAAGAGGCCTAAGAAGCTTTTAATCATTTCGAAAGCAATGTTATTTATTCGATGCTGATATTTCGACCTACATCTGTGCAGTAGGGCATCTTCAGAGTGGTTACATGGATAAATTAAATTGTGTTTAAAAGTGTCGTAAAATAACGAGAGGTTAATTGTGAGAAAATGACGCGTTGAGGTGTCGAAGGTTAATTTAAAAGTTTAAGATTTGTGCTTTTTCGTGGACTTTAGGTTGGGTTTGTAGGTTTTAATGAGTACGGTTATTTTATTCGTTCTTCTAACTTTTTATTATAGAAAGGCTATTGTGGCAACTAAAGCAAGACTTCATAGGCATTTTATATTTATGTTGTCCCTTCAAAGTTGGCTGTTGCTACAAATACCAAAATTGGACTGAAAAAAAAATCTGCAGGAAATATTGGTACTAAGAAAGTGTTGTTGGATATTTTAATTTCTTACTTTACCAAACTATTAAACTTACTATATTCATTTTTGTTGCAAAAAACTATCAAAATAAACAACAGCGATGAAATATTTCAAAACACTCAGATAAAAGGCTTCTGCGTACAAATATATTTCTTTACAATATTTCTAAATCAACAAACATTTACATTTTCTGCAACTTTATTCATCATTCTCTTTACGATTTTTATCTGACAGCTTACCATGAATATACTGCTTTCCTACAAGTTTAAATATATATATTATATTTAGATGATATTCAACTACCAAGTTGGATATAGCAAAGGTACAAGCAAACCACACATACAAACAAAAAAACAAGGGTGTGATGTGACATTGCTTATCAAAGTGATTTTAATCTACAGAAATTGCACGATAAGATCATATTTTACTGGGATTGGGTTTTATTCATTGTTTTATAACACATAAATTGCATATATATGTAGTGCAAGATATTTCGCTTTTAATATTTTATTCAAAATATTTTAATATTTAGGCAGAAATCACTCCGGATATGTTAAAAAGTGCAATCAAGAGAGAAAACATGAACAAAATGAAGGACCTAAAAGAATCAATGGAATAACAATTCCATAATCATATTTTAGATAACATATCAAAACCTTCTCAATCCGTAAATCCACTCCTTGTAGAACACTCCAAATAAAGCTGTGCATATTGAGAGCATTGGCACCTGTTCTCTAAAACAGGTTTGGATGATTTAAGAAAATTCAATGAAGCTGAAGATAGTTAAACATTGGTTAAATAACCAAAACATAACAGAAAGAGACTGTGACCTTATTTTGCTTTACCTTTGAAACATGGGATTAAAAACTGTATAATACAGAATCCAATGGAGTAGATCCAGATTCACTTTCTACACTTTTTCAAGAAAGATATTTTGATAATTAATAACTCGTTATTAAAAAATTTCTGAAAGATAAATTCATGTCATATTTACCAACATTACTTTGGGTATGGGCAGAATCATCTAGATCGCATATGGCAAACAACATCAAGTAATATGTTAACACTGAGACCAAAGTTTTAGTTTCTTCAATTAATTTAAAAACAATAATCACTGGGGGGAGGGTAGTTGTGATTGATAGCATAAATGGTGTTGTCTATTTCGACAAAGAAATTAAATCAAATTATTGTGTCTAAAATTGAAAAGGTTTTATATGCAATCAATGAAATTGTACCTGATAAACCCATTGCAAAGTTTGCCAATGTTAACATTCTCTGATTCAATTTTCCAAAACAACCATCTACAGGAATTAGTGTTGCCAGTTCTAGCTGCTATCCTTGCAATTACGGATATATTATCTGGTCAAGTCACACTTCCAACACCACAGTTTATGTGGAAGTTTAAGTAAGAGCATGAACGTTCACCGAGTTGAATTACTTTGCAAAATTGTCACCATGGCAATGTCACTTTAAAAAGACAATTTATGCAAATATATTAGAGAAGTTTATTTATATAATCTATTATTAGGGCAATAATTTAGTATATAGTTATTCTTGTTGACTGTGTTTCTATATTATATATATTATTAAAAAAAAATTCTGCATTGGGAGAGACCAACTTCATCTTTCAATTGCTTGTTGCTAGGAATTAACTTAAGATTCATTTTGATTGATTAACTTTGCAGAACGCATATAGCTAGATATAGCTAGCTAAAGTATTTTTAACACATGTTTATGTCATAATCCGGAAATTAACTATAATTTAACTTACGTTATAGACGGAAAAAGCCTACCGTTTTTCCTAATCTTCCATTATTGTTCCTTAATCAGTTTCTTTTCTCACCAACTAACTAGGTAAAAACTCACTCTTTTTTCTTGCTTCTTTATTTGGTTAGCTATTTTTTCCATCCCTCAAAATGCGAAAATTAAAATCCTGGCGGAGGGGTGTTGTAACTTATAATTTATTATCATAATCACCAACGCAGTGTTTCATTTATTTTGTGTTTTGATTTGTTTTCCATGTACTTTGCATAAACAATATTACATACACTAATTTCTTTTATAAGCAAGACAGCTATAAGCATCGTATGAACAAAAATTTCCAATTATTTAAAAATGACTTGTTTTAGAGGGTAAAATGGGCTTAGAGACAATATTAAATGATCAGAAGATATGAGTAAATTTAAAACAAAGCTAAAAATTATACAAGAAATAGATTTTTATATACTGTATATAATTTACATTTCAAGGGAAAATACCGGCATATGCATATAAGCATAGTTTCTACTCCTGCTTTCCATATACAAAAGCCTAGCTATAAGCATATTTTTACGGTAAAAATTGTAAAATTGCTAAGCAAAGCTACCGTAAGTCATTTGTCTTGATGTCTTGATGCTTATAAATAAAATTAGTGTATTATAGGTGTAGAATTTTTCGCGCGAAGAGAAATGCTTACTTATTAAGCAATGTATGAATGCAGTGTAAACCTACCTCAACAGCAAAAAAAAATTCAAAACAAAAAAGTTTATTTTTGAAAATTCTTTTTACGCATTATTATTACGTTTGTTGTAACATAAATTAACATGTTTTAACTTAAAAATGTTTTCGCATTTTGAGGGATGGAAAAAATAGCTAACCTCTTTATTTCCATCGCCGCAGCGCATTTTTTTTCCGTAGTCCGGCTAAGTATCCTAAGCGGTAAAAGTATCCCAAGTGGAAAAGTATCCTTAGCGGGAAAAGTATCCTGAAATTTTGAAGGAGAAATTTCCAGCGGTCTCAGTATCCCAAGCGGAGTTAGTATCCTCAGAGTTATTTTGTGTCAAATTGTACACTGCTTTATATATGTTGCTTTCGGTCCGCGCTTTTGTAAACAAAAAAATATGTAATATATATAATTGTTCCACACCAAGTCCGTTTAATTAATAGTAATATATTATAGTTTATTCCAAGTTTTTATTTATTTTTATAATGTCTTCCGATCATCTTCAAAACTTAGATTCTGCAGCCATAGAGCTTTTGTGAGTATTATTTGCTTGTATTATTATTACAGAGAAGTTTTAGTGTTTTTTAATTGGCGTTAATATTTGTATTCCATGTTCAAAGTACAATGTAAAATACAGACAATCAGAGGTTTTGTGACAGGTCTTGAGTGGACTATAATGGGTTAGTGTTTTTTTAGAACTTTAGTTAAAAACAGGCTGTGATTAACACATATTTTAATTTTATTTTTAATTGTTTAGAGAAATAAGAAATTACTGGGAAAGACACCGAAGAATAGAATATGGTATAATTTGTTTTATAAATTAAAATCCAAAAAATATTTAGTTAATATTTTTGTATTTCAATCACCAACTTACAAAGCAATGGATCTTATTATATTAATTAGCATTTTATTATGAAACACGTGCTTCAGTCGATAATTCCACAATTATTTTGTCATTTCTGTTTATTTATGACACATTTTCATTATGTGGCTTTATGGATAGAAAACGCGCCTTTCTATTAGCTATTGTTTTTATGATGTTGTTTTATCTAAAGGATTTTTTTACACTAATACTACGTGTATTGCACCGTATTTTTATTTATATCAATGAGGACACATATTGATAACAGTATATTGTATTAATTTATGATTTTTACTGAAATGTTTTTATCCTCTGTAAATATTCGTAAATAATAATAATAATATGTCCACTACCACTATATTGGGGATAGGTTTTTATGCCGTTATAAAAACGTATCGGATAGGTCTTCTTTTTACACTATAAGCCACATCGGCATGATTTTTATGCTGAAAGTACATTTGATAAGAGAAAAATAGTTTGAAATAGAGTCGTTTAAGGTTGATTTTCACTAGGCGCTAACAATAAATAACTATTTTTAATTTTAATTATTCAAATAATGTTATGACAAAGTTTCATTTGTTTAACTGATTATATAAAGTTTTTCTGTGATAATTTTCCAGTTTATGTTAGCAAATCGAAAAAGAAATTCGTTTTCGTTCAAAATTAAATTTATTGTTTTTTTTTTATTATAGGACAAAATACCAGCACACCAGCACAGTGCCTAAACTTAGGTAGGTTGTGTAGACTTGTGGAGAAAATTGTAGATTAGGAGGGCTTACAGTCCAGGGGCATTGCAAAACATAAGAACAAGACAACCTCGCTAGCCCCCTTCTCATAGTAGCATAGTTGTTTTTGAGTTGACCAGGCCCTTTTGTCCTTAAAACTGGGGAAAGGTGGGGGGGGGGGGGGGGGGGAGTAGAAGAAAGTTTAAATTAGTATTTAAATATTTTGATGCTTTTAGCTGATCCGGTTACACTAAGAAATATTGTTTCAACTCATCGAAGGGATGCACCAATGGTCGAGAGCTCTACGGAAGAAGAAAGAACCGAATCTGAGGGGTAAGTTTTTTCGATATTTTAATATTTAGTTTCTCTATGATAACATGCTATGAAACCAAGTAAGGCCAATAAATCGGTACACAAAATGAAGATTATGTTGATTATGTTGCTTTTTATTTAGCGACAATGAAACACAGCCAGTAACTAAAAAGCCAAAAAGGTCATCAACTGGTTATAACTTGTTCTTCTCTGAACAAGCGGTAAGTTTTTGTTTAATTTCAATCCAAGTAGATCTTCTTTTTATGTATTTTTTCATCTAATGATTTAACTTTTGGTGTGAACTATTATTTTACTTGTCTATAAAACTTATGTTATTCTAAAACTTATTATACCTATTATTCTAAAACTCATTCTACCAGTTATTCTAAAACTTATTATACCGGTTATTCTAAAACTTATTATACCGGTTATTCTAAAACTTATTATACCGGTTATTCTAAAACTCATTCTACCAGTTATTCTAAAACTTATTATACCGGTTATTCTAAAACTTATACCGGTTATTCTAACATTTTCTTTAGCCAGACATATTCAAGCATGCAGATCTTGGGGAGACAAGTAAAGCCGTGGGACTAGAGTGGAAAAATCTTAGCAGTGAACAAAGGAAGGTGAAAAGTTTTAACTTTCTTGAAAAGAACGTATTATATTTCTGCCATATTTACAAATGTGTAATACTACTGATTAATATTTTTTTATGGAAAAGCACACTTAAAACCTATGAAATCTTGCGATATGAACACGATGTTCAAATTTAATATTTGTTTTAAACTTATAGGAATGGCGAGATCGGTCTGTTCAGGCAAGAACAGCTGGAACCTGTAATATGTGCTGCAGCGAGTGCAACAAGCATTATGAATGCAAAAAATCGCTTAAAATGCACCAGAAGAAATGTGGAAAGGAGCCGGAAGAGAGAACATTCGATTGTCCGATTTGTTTAAAGAAATTTAGAAGCAAACAAACTGTACAAAGGCACAGGGCTGTACACGGAGCAGAAAAGCCGTTCTCGTGTCACAAATGCTTAGCAAAATTTAATTTGAAAAATAATCTAAGCAAGCATGTTAAAAAATTTCATCAAAAATAATGTCTGTCAGTAATATTACTTGTTTTTGAAAGTGTTATTGCAATGTTTTTATTTTTTTATCGGGTGTGGGAGCAGCGTTAGGATGTCGTGTTTTGCTTCCCATAGTGCGCCCTGCTTTTTTTTGAGTTGGATTGTTCTCTAAAACGTTCTGTGAGAGAAAATGCTTTCGCTTCACATTTTGTTGCTTGACTTCAAAGGTATTTTTTTTACTTGCCCTTTTGACTGTTTTGACCGACTGCCTAATTTGTTTTTCCTTCTTTTCACAGCTTCAGGCTGAACAAAAATCTTTTCTCTTTTTACACGTCTCAGCACAGAAGTTGCTTTGATGCGTGTGCTTGATGTCCCAGATTTACCAAATGTGTGAAACAAGCTGGTTAACCTTGAAACTGGTGCCTCGACTACTTGGTGGGAAAACTTAACAACACTAGTCAGAAATGATTGGTCTTTAGAGTTGGCCTTCAACTGTGACAATACGTGGTTGTAGGCTTCTGTGAGAGCGGTTTCGCACTCTTCTACAATTAATTCATTTTTCTTTGTTTCGGTGGTGGTTTGGGTCTCAATAAAATCGTCACCGTGTAGGGCTTCTTTAACAGGCATACTGCGGTATTGTATTTCTTTAAATTCACTCGGGCCAGAAACTTGTTCATGTAAACCTTCATATAGTTCAACTGGACCTAAAACTCCAATCGCGATTTCTGCGAAAAATTGGCGCTCTTCTTTTGCGAAAACGAGTAAAAAATTAAACGAAGATGCTAACCTTGCAGCCCATAGCACATACTGGTGCTTGCACGGTGATCCGTTTTCTCCTACTTTACACTGGCATAACCCAGAGTTCATATCAACTAAGTAAGTTGTGTTTTCTTTATTTAAACTTCTTACGGTAAATGTGCCATTTCCAAACTCTTCTACTGTCTTAATCATAGCCGCTTGTTCCACAGTCGTAGGAACGTTATATCCTATACCTTCCTTCTTTACTTTTGCCAATCCTCTGAATCTTCTGCTATATATGCAATCAAACTTACCTGTGGCTACAGATAAAAGTCTATTTTTGTAGTGATCTTCAAGATTTTTTGTTAACTTATCGAGCAACCCAACAATGTTGATCTCTTTTTTCCTGTCTAGGATGTCATCCTTCAACACCAGAAATTGAGCCTCGCAATAATTATTTGTGTTGTTACCACTTGTAGGCAGTGCTTTTCTAAAGCAGTGGGCCCAATCACTTTTATCTTTGTAGACATCTGTAATGTACTTAATAAAGTTGTTGTATTGAGCAATATCTTTATCTGCAACTAAATCATCAAAGTGTTCTTCCATGAGTTGAATCGATTCAGCATAAATAACCTTTTTTAGCAGAATGAATATTTTTGGTGCTTTTATGTGCTTTTGCTATGGCATTTTTCAAATCGTGAAGCCATCTCCAAACTTGTTGTAATAGATGAAATGTACAAAGCACAAGATTAGTTTTTGGCCAAGCAATCCTTAGAGCATCTCTTAGCTCGTCACTATTGTCGGTCATGACAACCTATAAAAAGACATAGACCATTTAATAAGATTTCTTTGTCAATTTTCCTGATACGTGAAAGGATTTAATGGTTTAAACTAATTTTCAATTTTAGCGGAATTTGTTTTGTATGTACTTTAAGAAAATTAATTTTGCCAGTAATTTAATTCTGCGGATTTTGGTCGACTTTGCAAAAGTTACTTCCCACAAAAAACTAATGAAAAACTGTCAGTTCGCGAAATATTCCCGCATAAATTAAAATTAAAAAAAGATTAACTTCATTAGTTTTTTTTTTGCACTGTAAATACTTCTCATACAAAATAATGAAAACAAGTAAAATCTCTATAAAAATTTGATAAATTTAATTCTCGAGAAATAGCTTTCTTTGCAAAAATTAATGTATTCGAAAAACTTAAAAACATAATTTGAAAATTCTCTCACGGTAATTATTCAGCACAAAAATTAATTCCCATAAAGATAAAAAATTACCTTAGGTCCTTCTTGAGGGTTTGCTCCAAAGAACGCGTAACTTGGTAGCATCGACTTGAATAGTAAAAGCGCTTGGGTAACTTTTGCGTTTGTTCATTGCTCGTAACAATTATGCCAAGTGGTAATGCTCCTACCACACTGTGAGTAACCATAAGAAAAACCCGAAGGTTAAACTCATCCATTTTTCCGGATGCGTCCATAAACATTAAATCTTTTGCTTGAGGGACCTGTAAACAAGACATAAAAATATATGATCACATTCATGATGCCCATGCTTGTTAGTAAGAGTTTTACTTTTTACGTTTAGATGCAACCTAAATACGATAAATTCATCAGAATTGATTAAAAAGATAACCCAAACATCACTTATTTCCAAGCCAACTTTTTATGCTCACTTTTTCATGTATTCTTTTCATCAATGGTGTTATAACTACTAAAATGAAGGGTTCATCGTGTTCTTGGTTGTACTTCTGATAAACAATTGACAAGTTTGGGTCATTGTCTTTCAAATCTTTTACTTTATCTTCCAGCACGGATTTTTGAGCTTTCGTTTTTTGGATACTTTTACCGCATAGGATACTGAGGCCGCTTGGGATACTTTTTCCGCTAGGGATACTCCTCGGCTTGAAACTACCGTTTTTTTATTTTTAGGATACTTTTCCCGCTAAGGATACTTTTCCACTTGGGATACTTTTACCGCTTAGGATACTTAGCCGGACTACGGAAAAAAAATGCGCATCACCGCAGCAACTTATTTTTTCGTACACCGCTAGCAGTATCATTAACCGTTGGCAGTATCATTTTAATCGTACGCAGTATCATGCAAAAATATGGAATTATTTTCGGCTACCGGAATTATAATATGAATAAACATGTGCGAATTTCTTCATTTTCTTTTTAAAAAACATACTGTTTTTGGGAGAAATAAAAGATGCACAGAAACGATAAGAGAATCACTAGAAGTAAATATTAAATTATATGGTCAAACAAACATTTTTAAAGTAATATTTTTAGTTTCAACATCCGAATTAAAATATAATTTCATAGAGTACAGTATTACATAAATGTATTTGTGTGCCACTATTTACCATGGATGCAATTTATTTACATGTTGTTGTTTTTTATAAGAATGACACTTATAAGCATATAGAGGTCAGATTCGAAACAACCGTTCTAATAACCAGGATTTGAAACCACAAACAACAGTTTTTCTTATTTTGCATGACCTATTTGGCAGGGCAACCTTTTTTGTCTGATCTGATTCATTTTTAAATCTTAACCTTAAACTTTGTTGACCTTATTGTAAATTAGTTTTTGTTATATTTTATGTATAGAGAATATTAGCCATGAATAATACTAAAGATAACAAAATAAATAAACAAAATGCAACCAGTGGAATCAAGAATGGAATTTTGCAAGGAAGAAGAGGAGAAAGTGGAATGGTGTTATCTGAGAAAGAACGGCAAAGCTGATTCTAGTCAAGTGACTAGAACTGTTTAGGGTTAGGGTTAGGGGTTTTTGCACTGATTTTCACCATCATGGATTTTATTGATTGATTTTAAAGAAAATTGCACAAAAATTATTCTATTTATACTATTATTATTATTATTAAAATGAATATTTATACAGGATATAACACTTCAATTTAAAATAAAATTGCTATCAATCTGTGTCCTGGTAAAATACAACATAAAATTTAAAAATTTAAAAAATAAGTTAGAATTAGTTAAAATATATATTAATGAGTTTTTTAAAAGTACAAAAGTTTTCTGCTCTCCTGATCTCAATGGGCAAATCATTGTAGAGTTTGGCACCTGAATAGGAAAAGGATTTTCTACCAAACTCTAGTTTTATGCGCGGAAGCTTCAGTAGTAAATTGTTGTTACGAGTGTTTTGCGAATGAAAGGATAGTTCAAAATAGCTTTGGAAATTGCTACAAACATTTTTATCCAAACATTTTCGCACGACAACACATGCATTCTTCTCGATCAATTTTGCAGTGGATGGCACACTGACATCTTGTCTGCCATTGTATGATGTAGATGTATCATGTAGATGATGACGCTCGACGCTCAATTGATGAAAGTGAAGATTGCTGTGTTTTCGTAAGTTGCAGGAGAATAAGATTGTTGTATGTTAACAAGGGTAATATCATCATGGTGTAAATTTTTGCGCTTGCCATGGTTGTTACATACGGTCTCATGTTTAAAAGTAGTCGTAGTCGATTGCTGGCTCTCTTGTATGCGCTTTGGAAAAACATGTCCATCCTCAGCGATGAGTCAATTATGCAGCCCAGGTACTTATAGGTTTCTGTGAAATGAATGGTGTTGTTACGGATTTTCAGTTCAAGGGGTTTTGTTTTTGATAGTCGTTGTTTCGTACCAAACAGCATCGACTCCGTTTTTCCCTTCTTAAGGTTTACGATTAGATCGTTGTCTTGGAAATAATCCGCTATGTTTACGAGATCTTCATTAATGACTTGAAATTGATACATGCAAGACGTTGTTTTTTTGAGTGGATATTCTGTGGTTTAATTTTATAGTATAGCAGTGAAAATTTGTTTTATTTCCTTTTAATTGTCAGTGGTTACTTTTGGGATATTGTTTGGTGTTTGCTGGGTGTTTTTTTTTTTTTTGACTTCGATTGGCAGATTTTGGTGGAATTTGTGAGGAAAGAAACATTTTTTTTCACTGATTGAATTTTAAACTCTCCTAACTCACTTTTTCAACATTAACTCCCTCTCATTTAAAAGTAATTACATATTACCAACTCATTAAAATCACTTGCAGTTCTTCGTTGCAGTGCTCATATATCCTCATATATTTGTTTCCTTTGTGTGGATTTCAACGCCTGACTGCTTGCCACCGGGCGGAGTATCTCCACACAAGGAAACATATTATCATAACTTTCATATCTATCCACTCTCATACCACTAGCTACGTTATTATATTTTATTATTATATTTCTGCTCTCCATAAAATTATGTAACTCCGCAAAGCTGGTTTTGTAGCAGATTTTTATCTTAAAAAATTAATCATTGACATTACCTTTATCATTATCAACATTACCCACATATTTACTTCTTTTTGTTTTGGCATCAATGACCAGGATGAACGACATTAAAGACCAACTCGTTAACTTTGAAAAACACCTTCTTGTTATGTCAAAAAAGGTCGACAATATCGAGAATTTTATGACAAGCAAAGTTAATGAGATTAGTGAAAGCGTATTACATATAAAAGATGTCGTAATAAAAAATCTTGTCGAAGAAAACCGTCGATTAAGAGCAAAGGTTGATGCTTTGGAAGAAAGCCAGGTTTGTTTGGAGAAGGACATTCATAATCTGGAAAATTACAACCGGAGAAATAATGTTGTGGTTGACGGAATTCCGAACTCCGTGGAAGATCAACATCTCGAGGGAGCCATTATTGAAATTTTTGACGCGATGAACATATCGGTTGATGGCTGCGATATAGAGGCGTGTCATCGCATTGGAAGATCAACACCAAAGAAAACGATCGTGAGATTTGTGAACAGGAAGGCCTGTGTGCAAGCCTTTCAGAACAGGAAAAAACTAAAAGACTTCAAATCGCGTACTCTAGGCCGCAAAGTGACAAAGATTTTTATAAGAGAAAATCTTTGTCCTTATTCTGAAAAGCTTTCCTTTTTTTGTCGTATGTTAAAGCGGGCAAATCTCATCTCTGAAACATTTTCTTTCAATGGCAAAGTTTTTATTAAACGTACCACAAACGAGAACAGAATTTTAATTGACCATGTCAATACATTGGTCAATTTATATCCTGATTTTCAGTTTTGATATTTAATAACCCTCCTAGCTTGATTAATGTTTTTTGTTATTCCAAAGTTCGTTTTTATTTCTGCTAATTAACAAAACCAGTTTTAGTTCTTCTCTTTTCATGGAAAGATGTTTTTGCAAAGTGTGCAAAAAAACTGTTAAAAACAACCACCATGCAATACAATGTGATATTTGTAACTCTTGGATACATAAAAAATGCAATGGATTAAATGACATTGATTACCGTTTATTACAATCAAACGTCTCTAATTGGTTTTGTATTTTATGCACTAGTGAAATTTTTCCATTCAGTCACATTTCGGATAATGAACTTTTCCAAGTCTTCAACTCTAATATTATTATAGACTCAAATGAAATTCCTGCTAATATGAAATTTCTTCCTTCTTATGACCGTAACAAACTCTTTTCTATGTTCAATGACTTTTTTACCACAAATTGCGTTGATAATTCAAAAGAAGGAAATGACTTATATTCAAATTTTATAAAGTGTAAGTATTTCAATATTGATGACTTTGTCTCCTCCAAATTTGACAGCAATAACTCTTTTTCAATTTTTCATTTAAATATATCTTCGCTCAACAAACATTTTGATGAATTTTGTATCATGTTACGTTTACTTAACTTTGATTTTAGTATTATTGGTTTAACCGAAACTAAACTAAAATGTGACGTTCAACCACCAATTCCAATATCATTAGAAGTCATAATATTGAACACACTCCTACTGAATCATCTTGTGGTGGTGCACTTCTTTACATTTCTACAAAATTAAATTACAAACCAAGAAATGACTTGTTGATGTATAAAAAATTACACTTAGAATCGATTTTTATTGAAATAATTCGTCCAAAAAAAGTAAACATTATTGTTGGGTGTATTTATCGTCATCCATGTATGTCTATTAATGTTTTTACAAATGATTTTATTCTTCCTCTTTTTTCAAAGTTAAATTCTGAAAACAAAAGTATTTTTTTACTTGGAGATTTCAATATAGATTTAATTAAAGTTAATTCTGATAATGAAACTTCTGATTTTTTCAACTTTATAACTTCTAATAACTTTCTTCCACATATTACCTTACCAACAAGAATTACTGAGAAATCTAAAACAATTATTGATAACATATATTCTAACTGTTGTAATAAAAATATGTTGTCTGGTAACTTAACATCAACAATTTCTGATCACTTACCTCAGTTTTTCATTCAACCTAACTTTTATGCAACATTTGTTCCTCGTAAACACAATATCTTTCGTAGAAATACCACATATTTTGATAAAAAAGGTTTTCTTTCTGAATTTAATAACGTAATTTGGGATGAAATTCTTGAATTTGATAAACTTAACACTGACAACAGTTTTAATTTATTTTTTGAGGTTTTTAACGGATTATTAAACAAGTATATGCCACTCAAAAAGGTCAGTATTAAAAGCTTCAAGCTCTCTCTCAAACCGTGGATAACAAAATGTATTTTAACATCAATAAAAATAAGGAATCAAATTTATCGCAAATATATTCGAACTAAGGATATTAATAACAAAATCAAGTTAAAATCTCGGTATAATTCATACAGAAACTTATTGACTAAACTATTAAGATGCAGCAAACAAAACCATTTTAAGAAATACTTCATTGATAACTCAAAGAACCTTCGAAAAATCTGGATCGGTATACAACGTTTAATAAATCTAAAAAGTAAAAAAGATTCTGTTCCAACTGTTATTCTAGATGATAATGGTGTTTCGCTGACCGATCCTGTGAAAATTGCTGACAAATTTAACTCATATTTTACGACAGTCGCACATAACATCCAATCTAAAATTCATTCATCTCATACAAATTTTAAAAAATACCTAAATAATCCGAACCTCAACAGTATTTTTATATCTCTAATTGATGAAATAGAGATTTCCTCATTAATACATAATCTAAGTAATAGAAAAGCTACTGGACCAAATAGTATACCTATTGTGATCCTAAAAGAATTAGGTAATTCAATTTCTGTCGTTCTTTCAAAGTTATTTAACCTATTTTTTACGACTGGTGTTTTTCCAAACATTCTTAAAACATCTTCAGTTTTGCCGCTTTTCAAAAAAGGTTCTAAATTAGAATGTTCAAATTATAGACCAATATCTTTGCTTTCAAACATCAGTAAACTCTTGGAAAGACTTATGTATTCTCGAATTTACAATTTCCTACATAAATTTAATTGCCTAAACAAATTACAATTTGGGTTTCGATCGAAGTATTCAACAGCTCATGCCTTATTAAGTATAACAGAAAGAGTGAGAGAAGCTATTGACTCTGATCTTTTTGCATGTGGTATTTTTGTTGATCTGAAGAAGGCATTTGATACAGTCCATCACAAAATTCTTCTCGAAAAACTTGATCACATGGGTGCAAGAGGCATTGTTAATGAATGGTTTGCTTCGTATTTGCAAGATCGGCAACAATATGTAACGATTAACGGGTTTTTATCATCGTTAAAGTCAATCATATGCGGCGTTCCTCAAGGTTCTGTGTTGGGCCCTTTGTTATTTTTAGTTTATATTAATGATTTTCATAATTGTATAAAGTTTTCAACAGTGCATCATTTTGCAGATGACACTAATTTGTTATACATCAACAAGTCAATAAAAACCTTATGTAAAAAAGTAAATTGTGATTTACAAAGAGTTAATGATTGACTCTTAAAGCGATAAGATTTAAAGCGATAAGATTTGCTCTTATCGCTTTAAATGCTAATAAAACCGAATTTATCATTTTTAAGAAGCATCATAAAAAAAATGATTCTGAAATTAAAATCATGTTGAATGGATCACGTTTAAAACAATCAACTTGCATTAATTATCTGGGAGTTTTAATTGATGAAAACTTAACTTGGAAACCCCACTTAAGCGAACTTTGTAAAAAATTGAGCCGATCAAATAGCATGCTTTCAAAAATTAGATACCACGTTAACACAAAAATTTTGAAAAGTTTGTATTTTTCAATTTTCTCGTCACATTTAACTTATTGTTGTCAAATTTGGGGACAAAAAAGAAGCATAAATCTAAATAAATTATGTTCTATTCAACGATCAGCACTAAGAATTATAAATTTTCAACCTTTTAGATCAAATGTAACTGCTGTATTTACTAAATTTAATATCTTTCCATTTTCGTCTACTATTAAACTTCTCAACATTATGTTTGTTTTTGATTCTTTAAACCAAAATATCCCCCCTTCGATTGGCAATTTCTTCACTAAACTTTGTCATTTTCATCTTTATCCATCTCGCAATGCCTTAGCTAATGAACTTAAAATTTGTTCATATAATACAATTTTTTATGGAAAATACTCAATTAAACACCAAAGCATCATTGAATGGAACAAATCAATTAGAGACATTAAAAATATTTTTGATGTAAAATATAAAAACATGCATTGGTTAAATTCTATTTTTGATTTAAACAGTAAACAATTTTCTAATTTAGTCAAACTTAGCATCAGGGGTAAACCTTGTTTAGCTTAGTGTTATTAAACAAATATATGTTTTGCTTGGTGGTTTGTATTTTATTTTGTGTGTATCTTTGCCAATTAGATAATATATATTTTTTCTAGATATATTTTTTTACGCATATTTCTACTGTGGTGTCACTACATTGTTCAGCTTTATGCTATTGAGTGACACCAACCATATATTTTTGTAATTTGTTTTTCTATGAATTTTTTGTATTTTTATTATATGGTGAATAAACAACAATTTCAATTTTTCTAGCATTTTTTCTTCGATTATAGTGAAGCTTTTGTCGGCAAAATAGATTACTGTGTCATCGGCGTATTTAATGACTGAACTGTTTTTAAGACACATTTTAAAGTCATTGAAAAATAGTATAAACATTAACGGTCCTAGGATCGAGCCTTGTGGTACACCTGACATAATTCTGAAAGCTGAAGATCTCTCTTTATTAAGTATTACCACTTGGTTGCGATCAAATTGGTAGTCGGTAAACCAGTCAAGCTCGTTGTTTGATACACCATACGACGAGAGTTTGTTAAGTAGTATGCTGTGCGATATAGTATCGAACGCCTTGCTTAGGTCAATGAACACGGCTCCGACAAACTTTCCGCAGTCTACTTCTTTTCTGATGTTATCGATTAGTAGTGTAGACGCGAGTTGAGTGGAACGTTTGGCACGATATCCGAACTGGTTGTCATTTAAAAGATTGCTTTCTTCCAGGAAGGCTAGAAGTTGTTGATGTACAGCACGTTCCAATACTTTAGACAACGCTGGAAGAATCGAAATCGGTCTGAAGTAATCAGGTTTGTTCGTTGGTCCTGACTTGTGCACTGGTACTATCTTCGCCATTTTCCAAAGGGATGGAACGGTAGCATCTTTCAACGACATGTTTACGATGTGAGCGATTGGTATTGCTATGTTCTTCGCGCAGTCCTTGAGAAGTGTAGGTGGTAGATCATCGACACCTGTCGCTTTGGACCTTTTAAACGATCTGATTTGCTTTCCAACAAACACCGTTGAAACGTATTTGAACTTGAACTGTTTGTACGTTTGTTTCGAGAACGGCTTTGGCGTCCTCCAAGTATAGTTCTTCAGAACAAATGCCGAACTCTTCATCATATCAACGGCAGAACTGAAATAATCGGCAAAGATTTGTGCTGGGTTTTTTACAGACCCTTTCTCGTTGAGTGGTCGAATGGTAGCGTTAATGTTTTTACTTTTCGTTGGGAAAACTTGTTTTACTGTTTTCCAAAACTTTTGAGGGTCTAAACTGTTTTCATTAATCATATCACGGTGATATCGAGATTTTGCCTGTTTTAACAAGTTTGAACAATTGTTTCTCAAGCGTTTGTAAGTAGACAGATCTAGTTCTTTTTTAGATTTACGCCACTTTCTCAGCTGTTTATCACGTTCGTTCATGGCCTTTTTTTATATCGGTATTTAACCAAGGACAGTAACGTCCTTTCACACGTTTAGTGATACGAGGGGCGTGTTTGTCAAATGCCTGTCTTAAAGTCGATGAAAAAGACGTTAAAGCTGTGTTCACATCTTTGGCATTGAGTACACTGTCCCACGTTAAAGAGCAGATATCGTCATTTAAAGATTCTTGATTGTAGTTTGAATAATTTCGACAGTCTATGGTTCTAGGGGAGAATCTAGTGTGGTTGATTTTTCTTACACAATACACCATGTCGTGGTCACTTAGGCTAGACGGAATGACATCACAATGGGATATACTCGATGGATTGTTTGATGTAATTAAATCGATAAGTGTTGACGTCTCAGATGTTATACGAGTTGCTTTGTTCACTAACTGATTAAATCCATGCAGCTTAAACAAGTTTTTTATATGAATGTTATCGTTTGTTTTTAAGTAATTAACATTGAAATCACCTAGTATAATACTTTCCTTTGTTTCCGAACAGAGCAGCGACAACGTATCGTTTAGACAGTCATTAAAATCCGGATGCAAATAGTTTGACGTATCTGGAGGTCTGTAGAAAACAGCTGCAATAAAACTTTTTGAGTTTTTAATAAACACTTCAATAACAATGCTTTCGAGATTTGAATGTTCTAAATCAAATCGTCTTTGAAACACTATACAATCCTTAATGTAGATGGCAACGCCACCTCCACCTCCGTTTGTCCTCCTTTTTGATAGGAATGTATAGTTCGGGATATAGGTCATTGTTTTCATTATATTCAGTGATGTGTGTCTCAGAGAGCGTGAGTATATCAACAGCATTGTTATTATTTTCGAAAAAGAACTGTAGGTCGGAGAAATTATGCAGAAGGCCACGAATGTTTTGATGCAATATTTTCATACCCTTCTGTTGTAAATAATCGACTGGACCCGGCTGTGTTTCGATGTCTCCGCTCATAAGTAGCAATATAAGAAAACAGCATTTGCACGTAGCACGCAGACATATCTTTTTTCTGTTGCTCCATAATGTAGAAGTGACGAAAGTTTCTTTAAAACTATTTTCTATCAACTCACGATACATATTAATCCCATTTGAAGTAACGAATTTGCGATTTTGTATGTATATCGAACAAATACTAATTGCAATAATCAGAGCGCTTTTCCAAACATCCGCCATCATGAATCAATACGTGTCAATGTATCAATGTGTCAATGTATGACTAGGTCCTATATACTTTTAATTATTTTCATTTAGAAGATGAGCGGAAATGTAGCAAAGTCAACGGTTATCATTTGTTTTATAAAGAATGTGTGGTAAGCTTTATGTCGCAACACATCTTAAAGTGCTATTCCTTATCATTACACATGTTTATCATTATAAAAACTAATTTACATATTCTTTCAATTTACTGGTTTTATTGACCTTTTGGTAAAATATATGCACTGTACTTTTAGGATAACGTGATGATGGAAGCATCTTTGTCAGGCTCTCAACCACCCACTTTGGCAGAGATGAGCAAGATATCATCTGCTCAATGGAAAGCTCTGGGAGAAGCAGGAAGAAAGGTAAATATTCTGATTCAAATTAAAGGTCAACCTACATATTTGCCACAACCTAATTTGCTACAATACTAAGAATTCTTGCACTAATATATTTTACAGGAATGGAACATAAAGGGGTAAATAGAAAGGGAGGAAGCCAACCACGGCCAACGAGAGTTATTGAACTGCCCCATTTGCCAAGAAAGATTCAGTCACGCAAACCATCACCGCTACCACGTAAAAAACTGCGGTAAAGTTAACTGTGAAATCTGCGGGAAGGATTTCAAAAATACCATACAAATGAAGAAGCACTTAATTTCACACACAGAAAATATAAAGTGTGAAAGGTGTTTGAAATCATTTTCAAGCAACCAAACTTTAAAAAGACATAACGATTCAGTGCATGAACAACGGACAATTGCATGTGAAATTTGCAGGAAAGAATTTTCCACACAGGGTAATATGGTCAGACATAAAAAAACACGTTTAAAAATGGTTTATTTCTCTTCTACCTCTACCTTTAAGGGAATTAATTGCTTGAGGAACAAGTTTGCGAATTATACCTTGAAAATGATAGTAATTAAAGTTACTGATTCCTAATGAACTCACTCTCAGGTGCTTAATACAAAGGGGGTCGTTTATTAATTTTTGGAAAATCCCCCCCCCTCCCCCCCCCCCTCTTTATTAATTTTCACTTGTTGTCAAAAACGAAAATTGTATCTCACTGAAAAAACAAAATCTTTCAGCGTCATCAGGCCTTAGTTAAAAGTGTTGGAAAAAGTATTGATTCGTTTTTGTTTCGAATGGTTTTCATGTTGAGAATTTGTTAAAGTAACTTTTACTTCTCATACAGAGTACTAAAGATTACTAATTGATACTTATATACGTAACATGGCGTAAGATCGGACGTTTTCACGAACTGACCAAGGTAAATATACACTTGAAGAAAAAGATGCTTTAGGCAAACTTTGTAAAAGTTACAAATAACGAATATGAATTGTCGGTTACTAAAAACTCCCAAAGAGTGAACTTTAGTGACAAAAGAAGAAAACACGTTAAAACATGGCCACGTGTATTGTACTGTACTACTTTTTCAAAATACAAAAGTTTCTTAAATTCCTTTGTTTAAATTTTCGACTGTTTCTACAAAGTCATGTTTTCGGGCGGACAAATGCTTAGTCTTCGATGACATTGTTTGACCAGCCTTTTTGATTGCTTCATTTGATTTGACGTTTAATGTGAATGAATGAGGTCGTTTAACGCTTGGCTCATTGTCTAAAAAAGGATTTTTGCGTTTTCGCATTCCTTTGCAAACAGCTCCCTTGCTTCCCGATTTAACTTTTCGCCTCTGTACTGCCTCTGGCTGGACCTTAATTTTTTCCCTAAAGATTTTCGCTGCATGGATGAGTTTGTCACGGTCTTGCGTGAATAAGCTGAATCACTCCCAAAATTGTGAAATGCTGATGCCAACTTTGATGGTTGATGTTGATACTTATCCACCAATCCACAGAGCTTTGAAACAAATTCAGAAAATTCCTTTCAGAAATTCAGCATTATTCGAGTGTTTTTTTACCAGGTTGGCGATAAGACTACTAGTCTCCTCAAGTCGTTTGACACAATCAGTCGCAGTAACGACTTCCAGGCTTCCGTTATGACCTAAAAAAGATTATCTAAAAATTGAATGTAAATCATAAAATTCTATTAGATTTTCATTTATGTATATATTTAAATATTTTAAAATGTTTCAACATACAAACCAAAAATTAATATAAACACCTATCACTCTTGGTCCACTTGCTTCGGTGTTGTTTTCTGGAAGCACTTGGACCGGTGTAAAGGAACTATTATACCCCCGTAACTATTATACCCCCGGTATAACTATATTGAAATTGAAATTGTTGTTTATTCACCATATAATAAAAATACAAAAAATTCATAGAAAAACAAATTACAAAAATATATGGTTGGTGTCACTCAATAGCATAAAGCTGAACAATGTAGTGACACCACAGTAGAAATATGCGTAAAAAAAAAAAATATATCTAGAAAAAATATATATTATCTAATTGGCAAAGATACACACAACATAAAATACAAACCACCAAGCAAAACATATATTTGTTTAATAACACTAAGCTAAACAAGGTTTACCCCTGATGCTAAGTTTGACTAAATTAGAAAATTGTTTACTGTTTAAATCAATTTAACCAATGCATGTTTTTATATTTTACATCAAAAATATTTTTAATGTCTCTAATTGATTTGTTCCATTCAATGATGCTTTGGTGTTTAATTGAGTATTTTCCATAAAAAATTGTATTATATTTTGTATTTTTGTATTGTATTACAAATTTTAAGTTCACTAGCTAAGGCATTGCGAGATGGATAAAGATGAAAATGACAAAGTTTAGTGAAGAAATTGCCAATCGAAGGGGGGATATTTTGGTTTAAAGAATCAAAAACAAACATAATGTTGAGGAGTTTAATAGTAGACGAAAATGGAAAGATATTAAATTTAGTAAATGCAGCAGTTACATTTGATCTAAAAGGTTGAAAATTTATAATTCTTAGTGCTGATCGTTGAATAGAACATAATTTATTTAGATTTATGCTTCTTTTTTGTCCCCAAATTTGACAACAATAAGTTAAATGTGACGAGAAAATTGAAAAATACAAACTTTTCAAAATTTTTGTATTAACGTGGTATCTAATTTTTGAAAGCATGCTATTTGATCGGCTCAATTTTTTACAAAGTTCGCTTAAGTGGAGTTTCCAAGTTAAGTTTTCATCAATTAAAACTCCCAGATAATTAATGCAAGTTGATTGTTTTAAACGTGATCCATTCAACATGATTTTAATTTCAGAATCATTTTTTTTATGATGCTTCTTAAAAATGATAAATTCGGTTTTATTAGCATTTAAAGCGATAAGATTTGCATTAAGCCAATCATTAACTCTTTGTAAATCATAATTTACTTTTTTACATAAGGTTTTTATTGACTTGTTGATGTATAACAAATTAGTGTCATCTGCAAAATGATGCACTGTTGAAAACTTTATACAATTATGAAAATCATTAATATAAACTAAAAATAACAAAGGGCCCAACACAGAACCTTGAGGAACGCCGCATCTGATTGACTTTAACGATGATGAAAACCCGTTAATCGTTACATATTGTTGCCGATCTTGCAAATACGAAGCAAATCATTCATTAACAATGCCTCTTGCACCCATGTGATCAAGTTTTTCGAGAAGAATTTTGTGATGGACTGTATCAAATGCCTTCTTCAGATCAACAAAAATACCACATGCAAAAAGATCAGAGTCAATAGCTTCTCTCACTCTCTCTGTTATACTTAATAAGGCATGAGCTGTTGAATACTTCGATCGAAACCCAAATTGTAATTTGTTTAGGCAATTAAATTTATGTAGGAAATTGTAAATTCGAAAATACATAAGTCTTTCCAAGAGTTTACTGATGTTTGAAAGCAAAGATATTGGTCTATAATTTGAACATTCTAATTTAGAACCTTTTTTGAAAAGCGGCAAAACTGAAGATGTTTTAAGAATGTTTGGAAAAACACCAGTCGTAAAAGATAGGTTAAATAACTTTGAAAGAACGACAGAAATTGAATTACCTAATTCTTTTAGGATCACAATAGGTATGCTATTTGGTCCAGTAGCTTTTCTATTACTTAGATTATGTATTAATGAGGAAATCTCTATTTCATCAATTGGAGATATAAAAATACTGTTGAGGTTCGGATTATTTAGGTATTTTTTAAAATTTGTATGAGATGAATGAATTTTAGATTGGATGTTATGTGCGACTGTCGTAAAATATGAGTTAAATTTGTCAGCAATTTTCACAGGATCGGTCAGCGAAACACCATTATCATCTAGAATAACAGTTGGAACAGAATCTTTTTTACTTTTTAGATTTATTAAACGTTGTATACCGATCCAGATTTTTCGAAGGTTCTTTGAGTTATCAATGAAGTATTTCTTAAAATGGTTTTGTTTGCTGCATCTTAATAGTTTAGTCAATAAGTTTCTGTATGAATTATACCAAGATTTTAACCTGATTTTGTTATTAATATCTTTAGTTCGAATATATTTGCGATAAATTTTATTCCTTATTTTTATTGATGTCAAAATACCTTTTGTTATCCACGGTTTGAGAGAGAGCTTGAAGCTTTTAATACTGACCTTTTTGAGTGGCATATACTTGTTTAGTAATCCGTTAAAAACCTCAAAAAATAAATTAAAACTGTTGTCAGTGTTAAGTTTATCAAATTCAAGAATTTCATCCCAAATTACGTTATTAAATTCAGAAAGAAAACCTTTTTTATCAAAATATGTGGTATTTCTACGAAAGATATTGTGTTTACGAGGAACAAATGTTGCATAAAAGTTAGGTTGAATGAAAAACTGAGGTAAGTGATCAGAAATTGTTGATGTTAAGTTACCAGACAACATATTTTTATTACAACAGTTAGAATATATGTTATCAATAATTGTTTTAGATTTCTCAGTAATTCTTGTTGGTAAGGTAATATGCGGAAGAAAGTTATTAGAAGTTAAAAAGTTGAAAAAATCAGAAGTTTCATTATCAGAATTAACTTTAATTAAATCTATATTGAAATCTCCAAGTAAAAAAATACTTTTGTTTTCAGAATTTAACTTTGAAAAAAGAGGAAGAATAAAATCATTTGTAAAAACATTAATAGACATACATGGATGACGATAAATACACCCAACAATAATGTTTACTTTTTTTGGACGAATTATTTCAATAAAAATCGATTCTAAGTGTTATTTTTTATACATCAACAAGTCATTTCTTGGTTTGTAATTTAATTTTGTAGAAATATAAAGAAGTGCACCACCACAAGATGATTCAGTAAGAGTGTGTTCAATATTATAATCTTCTAATGATATTGGAATTGGTGGTTGAACGTCACATTTTAGTTTAGTTTTGGTTAAACCAATAATACTAAAATCAAAGTTGAGTAAACGTAACATGATACAAAATTCATCAAAATGTTTGTTGAGCGAAGATATATTTAAATGAAAAATTGAAAAAGAGTTATTGCTGTCAAATTTGGAAGAGACAAAGTCATCAATATTGAAATACTTACACTTTATAAAATTTGAATATAAGTCATTTCCTTCTTTTGAATTATCAACGCAATTTGTGGTAAAAAAGTCATTGAACTTAGAAAAGAGTTTGTTACGGTCATAAGAAGGAAGAAATTTCATATTAGCAGGAATTTCATTTGAGTCTATAATAATATTAGAGTTGAGGACTTGGAAAAGTTCATTATCCGAAATGTGACTGAATGGAAAAATTTCACTAGTGCATAAAATACAAAACCAATTAGAGACGTTTGATTGTAATAAACGGTAATCAATGTCATTTAATCCATTGCATTTTTTATGTATCCAAGAGTTACAAATATCACATTGTATTGCATGGTGGTTGGTAACTATACCGGGGAGGTATAATCGTACCGGTATAATAACACCTCTCCGGAATATTATTACCCCCTTACAATATTTCTGTTTTAAATGTATTTATAGTTAAAAAGTATTTATTGCACAAATTTTGTAATCTATTATAAGTGAAATACACCATTTTTGTTAATAATTGATATTTTGTTCAATGAATAGTTATATACAATAATGGGTCAATGTAAGGATTTGCACTACATTCATCATACGTGTATAATATATATATGATATCATTTGTTAGCTAGTAATACTTATTTTTATTGCATGTATATAACAAATGTGCCTATTAAAAACACTGATTTTGTAATAAATGTTATTATATACCAGAAGTTGACGAAAATCAATTCAGACTATGTGTTATTTTCAGCTTATTTATTCTGACTGATGAAAGGTGTACAATTATATACATTAATACATGGCCTAATCATGCTTTTTATGGTGATTACAAAGTTGTGTACACGTCTATATATATGTGCTTATAGTAGAGCTAGTTCGTAGTGATGATGCAAGTTTTGAATCATGACTACTTCATCTGGGTGGTTGTCTTCCCTTGCCACAAGAAACTTATATGGTAGCCACTTCTGACTGTCACCGCACTGACTGAAGATGTAAATAGTTTTATTTAAAATAGTGGCCAGAGCAAATATTTCGACCTCTGTCCCCCAGGTTCCCAAAGTAATCATGCCGCTAGTGTTATTGTACTTAGCTATGTCAGGGCAGATGATGCGCATGGTATCCAGGTTGTTCAATATGAAGGACACTGTAAGGGTTCGAAGAAGAGCGTGGTCTTCTTGTGATCCAGTGATAACAGACAGTTACTGTCCCCTTTGATCATTGATGTTTTCAGTTGCTCGTGGACGGAGATAAAACGTGGTTCATTTTGGTGTTGCCTACCATTACCACAAACAAAGTCCAATTTAAGTAGGTCACATTGTTCACGTTGCCAATCTTTGCATACAGATTTCACAGCAATCTTATCAATGTTAGTAGACGTCATACGTTTTGTTGGTGGCAGAGCGGTCTCCTTGTCATCCTCAGAAGGGGTCAAATATCTTTTCAAGTTGCAAGAGTTTACCTTTTTTTCATGGCAGTACCACTATCTCCTGCAAGTTTAAAAACATTCTTTCCACACGAGGTAGAAATAGTGTAGGGTCCAGTCCAACGTTCGGAAAAACGTCCGCCTTTACGGTCTTGCCGTACCAGGTTTTTGTGTAGGACTTTGTCACCTACAGAAAACTCACTGACAGTTCGACGTTTATCGTATTGTTCTTTCTGGACAGTTTGCGCAGCCTTGATGTTGGTGGTAACTTTTGACAGCATACGCTCCCTGATGGATGTCATCCCCTTGATCTTGGCTGCTACATCTCCTTCGAAGCTGGCGTTGGGGTCAATATGTGACACTTCAACTGGTAAGGCAGTCTGTCGGTTGTATATAATCTGGAACGGCGTTATCTTTGTAGAGGCATGACGCGACGTCCTGTAAGCAAACAGAACTGCAGGGAGGCACTCTACCCAGTTTTCACGATCACTGAGGGACTTGATGAAAGCATCCTTGATGGTTCGATTTTGATGTTCCACCAGTCCGTTTGCTTGTGGATGATATGCACTTGTCACATGCTGCTGAACTCCTGTAAGTCGATGTAACTCGTCAGATACTTTGTTGACAAATTCGCGTCCTTGGTCGTTGATCTGGATCTTAACACAGCCATGTCGACAAATGATGTCTTCAAAGAGGAACTTAGCAACACTCTCTGAAGTGTGATCCTTAAGAGCCCGTGCTTCTGGCCATTTGGAAAAATAATCCATAGCGACAACAGCACAGCAGTATCCTGATTCAGTTTTGGGAAAATTGGTTATGTCTACACCGATCTGTATCATTGTTTCACTTAGCACTGGCACTGGATGCAGTTCAGCTATCTCCATTTTCTTTGCAGGGTTCACCTTCTGACAGCGATCGCACTGTAAAATGAATTCCCTCACGTCCTTAGTAACGTTCTTCCAAAAGAAGCGTTCAAGAATTTTAGATCTGGTGCGATGTATGCCAACGTGAGAACTTAATGCACGAGCAGTGTCGCTGTCTCCAGATCCCATATGGACACTCTTGACAATGTGTTGCTGTTCATTGGGATCCCGGATCACAAGAAGCTCCGCACAGCTAGAACTATTTGATCTATCGGACTGGTGTTTATAGTATAACTGTCCAGATCGCGCCACATACTTAGAAGCCATATGACAAAGATTCGCTTTGGCATTTTTAGTTAAGCCAGGTTGATATTGCTTATTAACCACGTATTCGTAGATGTTGTCAATAGTTGACGCATTATCTTTTTGCAAATCAGCAGATCTAGATTTAGTCGAATTTTCCATTTTAAAATTTGTATAATTAGTAAAAATTTGTATATTGCGCAAGCCGTCTGTGAAATATATCATGGAGATGTAAAATATGACCAAAGAAGAAGAGTATAAGTAATCAGTAATAACGAAAATTAATGTTCCTATTAACCGAAGTTTATATTAGCAGTGGGGGGTACTTTTATTCCGGTGGGGGTAAGAATATACCGGTATAATTATACCCCCGGGGGTAATATTATACCAGTATATTCTTACCTCCCGGTAAACGGTTCCGGTATAATAATACCGGGGGGTATAAATTTTTGGGGGTATGTTAGTACCGCTACACCGGTACATTTGAACTGAAAACATAATACAATATAAATTACAGTGGAACAAAGCTCATTAGTTTGAAAGACACCTACCTTTTGTACATTCAATACAATATGATAAAGTTGGTAAGAATCTCATCAAAGAAAATGCTTACATAACTTTCAGATGTAAACTGCAATGGTAATGTCTCCTCAAGATTATCATCACGAAGACCAACATAGAATGAATCTGGCAAAACTTCACCAACAGCAAGATACGAACATTGTTTCCTTCCCTCTTGATTTAAATATGGAACGAATTGTGAGCTCTTTAAATGGAACTTCCATATTGCATATTGGTGCTTGCAGGGCGGACCATCCGTTCCAACTGGACAATCACAAACACCAGCATCCATGTCAACAGTATACACCACAGTTCGATCTGTGAAACTTTGTATTGTATAGATGTTATTTCTTTTGATTCCCTGAATAAAAATGTTATGCCATTACCGAGAACTTTGGTAACTAGGAAATAATACAAATAAATTACAGTGGAACAAAGTTTAGGTGCTGTGCAATAAAGATAACAAAAAAATCCTATTGGCTAATCTGCAAAGATTACGTACTCCAGACATTAATACAATAAAATTGTTTCGTTCTCAATACGCCCACAATGGACACAAATAACACCCTCTCCAAACAAAGTTTCAAACCTTTGAATCGACTACTGTAAACTCCATCAAAACGGCCATTCGCGACACTTAATAACTTCTGTTTGTAGTGCTCATTGAATTCATTTGTTAATTTTAAAAACAACCCATTTCCGTTGACCTGAATTGACCAAAATTCTAAAAAAGCGTTCAACTTCAATTGAAAGCATCATCATCAAAAATATAAATAAAAGATTTATAATGCGAAAAAAACTTACTTCTTTTGTTCTATTCAAGATATTATCTTTCAAAACGAGAAATTGTGCTTCCACATAATTATTTGTGTTGTTTCCTCGTAACCGCACATTCTTCCTGTAACACAAACACCGCCTTTCCTTGAACTGGCTTAAATTTTCCATATAAGACTTGAGTTTTGGGTATTTCTTTCCAAACGTTTCTATTAGATTGGATAGCGCATTATTGCTCTGTTCATCTTCTTCCGCATATACAACATCTTTAAACTTTAACATGATAGCTAAGAAAAACCGAGAGAGAGAGAGAGAGAGAGAGTATGTAATATGAATGTAATATGTCTGAAGACTAATTCGGTTTTCGGAAAGGGCATTCCACATGCGATGCCATTTTTATCATAAAAAATGTCATACAAAAACACTCTGGTCCACTTATTTTAATTTTTGTTGATCTTACTGCTGCGTATGATCACATCCCAAGGGATTTCTTGTTTCGAGTCCTCGAATTTATAACTGGGGAAAAAAATCCATTTTGATTTACATATTGGTTGTCGCCAAGGAGGCTTAGAAAGTCCAACTTTATTTAATTATTATTTTGATTTTGTTTTGAAAGTGTGTGCAGAAGAGATAGATCGTAAGTACCCTAATGGATGGGGCATGCCATTTGATTATAGAATTCCTGGTAAATGCACCAATAGGGAACAACGTCAAGAGAAAAAGATGCACGGAACAGAATTTATCAAATGGCTTTTGTATGCTGATGATCTCATTCTTTGTTGCCCTAATATGGATAAGGCCCAAGACATAATTAATATAATGAATAATGTGTGCAAACGTTTCGGTTTAAATATTTCCTTAAAAAAACTGAGGTCATGCAGTTTAACACCGGTACTAACGATGTAACGATCTCTGTTGGCAATACAATTTTTGAGAATGTTTATGAATTTTGTTATCTAGGACATACAATCTTTAATGATGATAGGAATTCCACTGCTCTCAGAATTGCGAAAGCCCAATACTAACCTGACTAAATTAAGCCTCTTTATGATACCAAAAGCTAGCAATTATCGAGACCCCCGGCTCAATATTTCTAAACTTTTAGGGGGCATTAGCATACAGCAAGCCAAGCGAGAAACGCAATCGAAGTCTGGTTTCTTCAGACTCCTCAATACAAATTATACATGTGAGGAGCTCTGACTCATTAAAGCTGAATGCTTACAATTGAGTACATACATACATACATACATACATACATACATACATACATACATACATACATACATACATACATACATACATACATACATACATACATACATACATACATACATACATACATACATACATACATACATACATACATACATACATACATACATACATACATACATACATACATACATACATACATACATACATACATACATACATACATACATACATACATACATACATACATACATACATACATACATACATACATACATACATACATACATACATACATACATACATACATACATACATACATACATACATACATACATACATACATACATACATACATAATATAATAACATACATAATGATAATGACTTACGGCGCGTACAGACGTGTTTAACGAGCAGAAGATTTGTTTGACTTTAACAAAGAAATTTCTTCTGGATTTAGCTCAAAATATTGTAAAACTGTGGTTAAACTGGTTGTTTACTGATTTGTTTATATTGTCAAAGAAGAAACACTGGATAATATCGAAGGAGTGACATATTTGAAAATTGTTATTCATTATATGAGAGTTTTCCTTCAACAACCATGGCTTCAGTAAGTTATCGCAGAAACAGAGATTATAGCAAACAATTTGTATGGACTTACGAACTTAACAAAGATGTGTATGAGTGTTATAATAAGGCAAGGGAAAACCCGGGAAGGGGTTACATGAAACGAATGAAATTGTTATGGGATGAACTTCACCCTGGATTAAATTTCGCAGAGAAAAATTTGCGTCAACAAGCTACTTATGTTATAAAAAGAGGTTACATTTTGGAAACAAAATCAAATCCAAATTCAGTTGAACACGAAACTCCTGAGGGACCGGATGAAACATATGACCAAGAAGCTGGTAATAATGACGATAATAACTTTGATAATAATGTCATTATTGATCAGAATGCAACCGATTATGACATTAATAGCGATAATGCAACACAAAATGTAATTAATCTAACACAAGAAAACAACGTCATAGGTAATAGAAACCTATATGAAGACCTACGAAGGAGATTCTTCAACAATTACGAAAAATACAAATCGATCGATACAGACCGGGCTGAGTTGACAACAGTAAGAAAGCGACCAAGTGAAGAAGAACTGCAATTAACGAACATTATTGCAACTGAGTACATGAACGAAATCAAAACACAGAGGCTAATTACGTATGAGGATATAAACTGTGTGCTTTACTCCACCGCTGTAACGTTAAAACAACATAAAGATGACGTTAAGTTAAAACCATCACAAACAAAAGAAAAATTCGAACCGAAGTGGATGAGGCAGTTTCACCAAAAAATCGATCGATTGAGAAAAATGATAGCCCACATAGAACTAATACTGAAGTGTAAACAAACTGACACATTCACACCCAAACAACAAAATATCCTTAAAAACCTAAAAAAGAAATTTGGTAATACAAAGAAACAAACTCTAACGTCACGCCATGCATCATTGAAAAACGAACTCAAAGCAACCGCTACAAATTTCTCGTACAAAAAGAAAGTACATGAACGTAAACGCATAAACAGTCAATTTGCAAACAACCCTAAAGCAGTTTATCGTGGATTCCGAGGAAATTTAACAACTGTTAAAGAAATACCATCTACAGAACAAGTGCAAAAGTATTGGCATGGCATCTGGGGAATCAAAGGAGATTTTAATGAGAATGCTGAGTGGTTAAAAACTCTCGATAATGAATATTGCACCAATCCTACCCCACTTAAGAACTGTTTAATATCATCCGATATATTATCAAATTGCATCAGTCGGTTACAAGACAAAAAGTCTCCTGGAAATGACCTAATCACAGGCTACTGGTATAAAAACATGGACTTTTATCGAGTTGAGCTTGCATACTTGTTTGAAGAAACATTCAATGGAAATATTGAAATACCACTATGGCTTTCGAAAGCAAAAACACAATTACTACCGAAAAACAACCAAACAACAATACCAAAGAATTATCGACCAATAGCGCTGCAGAATATAATGTTGAAATTATACACAGGCTGCATAAATCAATTGCTTCAGGAATACTGTAGCCTAAACAACATCGTTACAGTAGAACAAGCCGGTGGGAAAAAGAATGTTTGGGGGTGTTTTGAACAGCTGTTAATCAACAAAACTATACTCAATGAAGTCAAGAGGAGTCGAAGGTCATTAGTCACCATGTGGCTAGACTATCAAAAGGCCTTTGACAGCGTTCCACACCAATGGTTGATCAAAGCGTTAAAATTAGCTAAAGTTCCTGAAAAAATCATTACAGCTTTACAATCGCTAATGCGTAAATGGTCAACGAATGTCCACCTTGAAGGAAACCATCAATCATTAAGAACTGAAACAATCCAATATATTCGTGGTATATTTCAAGGAGACAGTTTATCGGTATTATTATTCATCCTAGCCGTTAACCCATTGTCGTTTTTACTGAATAGAATGAAAGGATATCAGATCGGTAACAATGAAAATCGTGACACTAACATCACCCATCTATTTTTTGTTGACGATCTCAAGCTCTATTCAACCAACTTGAATCAAATGAAGATGATGTTAGATTTGGTTACCCAGTTTTCAAACGATATTGGAATGCTGTTCGGTGAATCAAAATGTGCTTATATGATAATTGAAAAAGGAAAACTCGTAGCAAATAAAGAACCTCTAGTGATGAACAATGTCACCATAAAACCATTGAAAGGGGACGAGTCTTACAAATACCTCGGACAAGACGAAAACATCGAATATGCCGGACCATTGAACAAAGAAAGAGTCATCAGCGAGTACAAGAGAAGAGTGAAAAAGATATGGACTAGCGAGTTGTCAGCATACCGCAAACATATCGCACATAACGCTTTTGCCGTACCAGTATTAACCCCAACCTTCGGTGTACTAGACTGGACGATAGAGGAAATAGAGAACATTGATATTCAAACGAGAAAGATACTAAATATGACCAACAATTTTCACAGGAATTCAGACGTTGACCGTTTATATGTACAAAGAAGGAAAGGAGGCCGGGGGCTCAAGTCAATTCGCTTAGCATA
Organism: Candelabrum cocksii; assembly: GCA_963930725.1. Lineage (NCBI taxonomy): Eukaryota > Metazoa > Cnidaria > Hydrozoa > Anthoathecata > Candelabridae > Candelabrum > Candelabrum cocksii. The sequence continues at coordinate 5,377,554 of OZ005676.1, read as the reverse complement.
TGAAAGTAGAATAGTGACTGCCAGGCACCATCTTATTAATAATAGCAACAGAAACAAATACATCGAAAAAGTTAAACAACATGAAGATCAAAAATTACTAAGAGTAGGAAAAGAGTTGTTGCAATCTTTGGACATTACAGACAATCAAGAGCAGAAACCCAGGAATACCGGAAAAGCTTACGTGATCAAATACCTTGAAAGAAAATACCAATCGTTCATCGATAAAGCACTGCATGGGTACACACAAAAAGTAATTGCTGCAAACAACGAAATAGATATACAAACAACTCGTGAATGGATGACAAATAAATACATAAACTCACATTTCGAGGCATATGCGTGTGCAATTGAAGAGCAGGAAATCGGCACTAAAGATATTATCTACCGAAGAAAGCGACTTCATAACCAGCAGCCAACAACTGACAACAAATGTCGACTGTGTAAACATCAAGTTGAAGACATTACTCACATCGTCAGCAGCTGCCCGAGAATGTCTTCGAGATACTATCTCCCACTAAGACATGACGTTGTGGCAAAACACGTCTACGAAAGTTTACGTAAAAAACATCAACTCGACACTAAAGTTCAGTATGCAGATCAGTTCATCGAAGAAAATCGCGAATACGAATACTGGTGGAATATGTCAATCAAAACACCTGCGAAAGTTCAACATAATCGTCCTGACTTCCTAGTTTGGAACTCCTCAGATAAAACGTGCTATGTTGTCGAGTTTAGCTGTCCTGCAGATGTGAATGTCGTCCGGAAAGTCGTAGAAAAAGAAAATGTGTATGGGCCCTTGATGCGAATGTTGCAATTAATGTATGTTGACTATAAGTTTGTCTTCGTGCCTATTATTATCGGGGCACTTGGTGCTGTTCCAAAAAGTCTTAAAATCAGTCTTGAAAATCTAGGTTTTGATAAAAATGAGTCAAAAGAAATCATTTATAAGCTCCAACAAAAAGCTATACTAGGCACTGTTAAAATTGTTAAAACCTTTATGAATTTTAAAAAGTAGATTTTGAATTTACGATTTAAATTTGTTTTTCTGCGGATTAGTTTTTAAATTTTATTTTAAGTAGAATTTTTACTTTACTGTTTGAAGTATTTTTATAATCTTTGCTCTAGTGATTAGGGCCAGATTTTAATTGTATAGTACATTTTAACTCATTTGAAATATATACCTTGTTACATACATACATACATACATACATACATACATACATACATACATACATACATACATACATACATACATACATACATACATACATACATACATACATACATACATACATACATACATACATACATACATACATACATACATACATACATACATACATACATACATACATACATACATACATACATACATACATACATACATACATACATACATACATACATACATACATACATACATACATACATACATACATACATACATACATACATACATACATACATACATACATACATACATACATACATACATACATACATACATACATACATACATACATACATACATACATACATACATACATACATACATACATACATACATACATACATACATACATACATACATACATACATACATACATACATACATACATACATACATACATACATACATACATACATACATACATACATACATACATACATACATACATACATACATACATACATACATACATACATACATACATACATACATACATACATACATACATACATACATACATACATACATACATACATACATACATACATACATACATACATACATACATACATACATACATACATACATACATACATACATACATACATACATACATACATACATACATACATACATACATACATACATACATACATACATACATACATACATACATACATACATACATACATACATACATACATACATACATACATACATACATACATACATACATACATACATACATACATACATACATACATACATACATACATACATACATACATACATACATACATACATACATACATACATACATACATACATACATACATACATACATACATACATACATACATACATACATACATACATACATACATACATACATACATACATACATACATACATACATACATACATACATACATACATACATACATACATACATACATACGTACATACATTCATTCTGAAAATAACTTCTAAGATTTAACAACTTGGTGTACTAAATATCATAAATTTTTTGTTTTTTTTAAAATCGGAGATTAACCCTCCCCTACAATTAGGCAGGGGAGAGTAGTAGCTAGCCTGATTTACGTAAAGTTAAACCCGCGGAAACTTAAAAAATCTTTAAAGTGACTTATTACAGTACAAGTTTAGCGGCATTTCATCGTTATATTTTTATACTTATTATAATATTATATTATATTTTGTTATTATAAAACTTAAATTGGAAAAAATAATAAATATTATCTCCCTTATCGCAAGACTTATATTTTAGTGTTTATATTTTAGTGTTTAGTCACGTGTAGAGCGTTATGACGTAGGGCGCAATCGCTTATGGCCAATAGCATTTTCCGAAAGAAGAAGCCATCCTCGGCGCTTACACAGACAAGCAACTGAAATAGTTAACTCTAGTGAAACAACACGAAGATTAAATCTCCAGTAGAAATGATGAAAGCTCTTCAAACAGTACGAAAATGTTTGGATGAAAGCATATGCTTTAATTTTAATGCTTATTTTCGGGTTATCCACTATGGCAAAAACACGCGAAATAATGGAATTTTACTTGAAGTGCCAAGGCTAAAGTTAGAATATGCTCGAAGTTCCTTCTATCACACTGGAGCCAAGCTGTACAATGAACTCACACGTGATATTAGGAACACCAAAGATTTTGCTAAGTTCAAATCAATGCTTAGCTAGGTCTTTCGCGCTTTCTCACTTGGTTTTTGTTCCTTTTTTATACTTTTTTTATATAGTTTTCTACTCTTTTTTTTTAATTTTTAAGTATAATCTTTTTTTGACTAATTTTCTCAAGTATACGTTTATGAAACAGGGCACATATTGATAACAGAACTTTTTACTTGTGAATATTTTCTGAAGTGTTATATACCCTGTATAAAATTGTTCTAATAAAATAAAATAATAATTACGGGGTTATTGTCCCACACGGATTTCGATATCAGCTTTCCAGCCGGTTACATTTCTTGGGCAGACCTTCATAAAATTCACGATAAAGAAGAAAAGCTGGAGGAGAATTTGAGAAAGGCTCAGAAACTGACTTATGCTGCTTTGCATCCAGGTAATAATAAACAAAATGCCTCTTTAGCCCTTACAGTCTTTGATGAAAAAACAATTGCCGCTGCAAAAAGTTACTTTCCAAATAGACCGGATTTAGCTAGGTTCTTGAATTTGATTCGAGTCTGGTGGTTAATTTTAAATTCAAAAGAAAGATTTTCGCCAAATCCGTTGGGTAACGCTATAACTCTAGGTGATAAAAAACCAGAGTTTTTGATTTCCCTTGCGAACTGGGTAGATCAATGGCAGCTATTTCCAGCATTTATGTTAACAACTCAAACATCATCAGCTTTCGCCGCCACACTTCGGGCTCATTCTGCCCTAGTTACTGGGCTTCTAAATGAAGGGAACAACTACGTATTAACGAGTAGATTGCAGAGCGACCCCGTCGATAGAAGATTCTCTCAATATAGACAAATGAGCGGTGGCCGGTTTTTAGTCAGTCTGCGCGAGGTACTTAATTCTGAAAGGATTCTAACATGCAACTCTTTTCAAGGAAAACATTTACTTCTGGGAGGAAGATTTGAGCTCTGATATACTTTGTAATGATAAACTTTCAAACATTGACGAATATCTTGATTTAAACTCGAATGAAATCTTTGAAAGCGCCCTGGATTCAAAAAGCAAAGAAGTAGTAACTACAATTGCCGGTTACATTGCGAAAAAGCTTAAAAAACGCTCAAACTCTAGTAAGTGCCAGATTTTGTTTATAGCCAGTAAAAACGATCTGAAACAAACCCATTACCTGAATATCCTGACTAGGGATAGTCTAACAGTTCCATCCTCACACCTGGCTGAGTTCACCTGTTTTTGCTTCGCAGTTCTTCAAAAAACCGAAACTGTACTAGTCGAAAATTTGATCAATAAAGTAAGGCAGGCATCGCACCACATACTAAATTCAATTTCAAAAAATGTGGAATTTACTTGTAATTTGCATTGCGATTGGGGATTAAAGTTTGCCTCTAAAATTATTATCAACTGTTTTTATAACAGTAAACAACGGGTAGTGAATAAAAATGTGCGAAAAGACGAAGTTAAACAATTCAAAAAGCGTCAGAGAAGAAAGTAATTAACTATAAATATGTTATAAAACCTTGTATAAATTGTTTTTTATCAATATGTTGTGTTTCTATGTAATTGCTTTTTAATAAGTCACACACTAAGACTAGTTTAAAAGGGCTTGTGGCTTGTGGACCGGTTCTCTGCCTCCACTTAACCAGTGTACTCATCAACAGCTACCTGAAATGACCGGCCCAGCAATACGGCTTCACGTGGATTCAGATGTGATTCTACCAGCAGTCAATACTCCGTTGCCCATCCCACTACACTGGCAAGAGGTTTTGAAAAAGCAGCTCAACGATGATAGTATACTTGGGGATTCTCAAAAAGGTACCCAGTAGAGAACCTTCTTCATGGTGCCACTGTATGGTGATAACTCCGAAAGCTGATGAATCACCACGCCGAACAGTGGACTTATCACCGCTTAACTCATAATGCTTACGCAAGACACACCATGTTTAGACACCGTTCCAACAGGCCAAAGTGGTACCACGCGACACATGGAAGACCGTCACTGATGCCTGGAACGGTTTCCATTCAGTTCCCATTCAATAAGAAGACAGACACTTTACAACATTTATAACACCATGGGGCCGGTACAGATACAGAGTTGTACCATAAGGTTTTCTTGCAAGTGGAGATGATTATTTTAGAAGATTTGACGAGATAATTGTGGATTTCGAACGAAAGACCAAGTGTGTCGATGATACGTTGGTGTGGGACAGCAACGAGCAGGAGCACTGGTGGCGGATCATAAGGTTCCTTGAACTCTTGGGAAAAAATGGCATCATCCTAAACAAAGATAAGTTCCAGTTTGCCAGACGAGGTGTTAACTTTGCTGGATTCCACATCTCTGAGCAATCAATCAAGCTCCTTCAGAAATTTCTTAGGGCCATTAGGGAATTTCCCACTCCTAGAAAGATTACTGACGTTAGATCTTGGTTTGGTCTATCTAGGCGCTGGGTTAAGTTTCGTATGCAAATCTCTGCGTTCTAGGCCTGACTTTTGATTCGTGTTATACATGCCTTAGAAATTCAGAAAGATCTACAATCCCTGTTTGGGGCGTGGTCAGTCGCCCTAAAACCGCCCTCGAGGGCGTAAATCTTTGAAGAACCTTTTCCAAAAGTATACCATTCGACGCGAAATTGAATGCTGATTAAGAAAAAAAATAATCCTATGGGTAAACAAATAAGTGGAAAAGCTATACGCGTTTGAAGTTATCCCATGATATTATGAAAATTTGATCAGATCATAAATATTGAGATATATGCTAATAAATATTTTATAATTTAATTGATTTAAAAATTATGTAGCAGGATTTTTACAACAATCTGATTTACAATTACAATATTTGCAACACTTTAAATCATTAATACAGCAAATACATGGATTCAGGCATGATCGATGCAACTATTTTGGGCACCATTTCATCATCGTTATTATCATCAATGTGATATCCGTATTGGAGTGATTCCATAAACCAGATGCAGCCAGATGCAGGTGCAGCGAGATATAAGTTTGGAGGAAGGCGCGCTTTATATGTAGCAAAAAACTAGATGAAGTTGGCGGCAACCTTTCGTGGTCAAATTCTTTGGATTTGGATGCTCCCATCTTTTGAAATACGGCATACGAAAAAGGTTTCGGCGAGTGATTTCATATCTTCATCGACGTTTTCCTGACAGAACGAAGCCAAACGATGAAAATTTTCACTTAATTTTCACTTAAAGCTAATTTCAATTCAGACGATTTTGTTCCGATTTTGCTTGTTGTGTCACAACCTAAAAAACAATTTATTCCACTCCGGAAGATAATCGTAGAGGCCACCAATTACAAGAATTCCAACCTTTTGAAAACTAAAATTGAAGAACTTGTTTCATTTGTAGCAATAGTGAAGTTTGGTATCCATTTTGGTATGCGCATGTGATGTGATGGTATGAATAACATATTCTATTTATCGTCTTCCTCAAGCGAGATCCATGGCTATGCGTAAAATCCACCCATTTTACAATCTATCTATCTATTTTGGCGACACAGTGACTCTCTTTACAGGTATTTTATTTCATTGCAGTGCAATCTTGCTTTTCAATTCTCTCGTCAGATTTGAGCTGTTTTCGTATTTGATTTTTGAAGATTCAACAAGGTTGATGATGGCCAATCCGCCGAGATTGATTGAAAAAAGACTTTGTTCGTTTTCGCTGCAGCACCGACTATCACATAAAGAATGCCGGGATTGGTTGATTTCAAATGATATTTTCGATTGGGTCAAGTACGTGTTGTGCTTAATTTAAATTTCGTAGGATACAATTGAATTTGTATTGATATTCCGTGATTAAAACAACGTAAGCAGCTTGCAGTTGAGAAGATTTTATCTTTGGAATTTATTATCCCTATGTTGATATTTTAACAGAAAGACCTTCAGATGGTTATCTTTCTTCAATCAGACGTTCATAATCGACCACACATGACCACATGTGGAGGAAGGTTTCAATTTGTACACTGAATACAATGGCAATGATTAATTGTCTAACGCTTGTATCAGGCTCAACTAAACACTACTGATTCTATCCTGATGAGTACATATTAAACAAGAAGATGTGGCTTTCTTTTTTCATCTACTGAATGTTGTTGAACATCTTCTATATTTTTTCAGATGAAAACCAAACTTGAAAAACTACGAGCATCAGAACGAAGAACAAGTGACTGAAAATTGAAAAAAACCGTTCTTCGATTTGAATTTATGTTTATATTTTCCCACAGCAGAACTGCCGGTCTTCAACTGGTCAAAGAGATGTGCTAACAGTAGTTGGAAACAAAATAATAGTTGAAGAACTACGACACCAGGTGACATGATGAAATACAAAGAAAAATCTTCAGCTGAGGAAGCCAAAAATATCATTTGTTATATTTTTCTTGAATTGCCAACCGCCTCTTAAAAATTTTGGTTATAATAATAGAAAACAAAGTTACATCAAAGTATATACTTCTTAGAACGTGCAAAATCCGAGAAACGCCGAAATACCGCAAAAAACAGCTGCAATCCAGATGATAAAATAATGATAGCCGCATTCCATTTGCTCTGGCCGCCACTTCACGTGGTCATTATACATAACGAATGCGGCGGCTACGGATGCAGTTGCAGGGAACATGAAGATGGAGGAATAGTAGCCTGCCACATGTTGTTTTAGGAGAACCACCAGGGAGGTGATTGTTCCCAACAAACAAAAAATGCAAGCAATCAAGGAGAGAGTGCGACATATAATCATCCAATCGGGAGCTTCCTTGATGAACTCGCACACCGTTTCGTTGACACATTTCATCCACATTCCTTCATTCTTATACTCATGCGTGCCCACTGCCCATTGGTTGCCAGCTGTACCGAGGGAGGTTAGGATGCAAGAGATGCAGCAAACCAGCGCCAACATGATCTTGGAGACGGAGACGGAGCTTTTTCTACCCGAGAAAAACACCTGAAGTTCAAACAGAGTGGTTCAGTCGAGTAAGTTACAGCACGCAACAATTATTGGTTTATTGGAGTGTATTGGAACTTACTTTTTATTGTAGCAATAGATAATGTTTTTATCATTCCTTAACAAGTTGAATCGAGATTGTAATCTTGCTCTTGAAATATTATTTATGCAGCTAACTTAGAAATCGGTTCTCAGGCGTTTAGCTGCAAGATAATAGATTTTAAAACACAGTTGGGTGTTATGAATAATTCATCTGCGCAGTGAAATCCAGCAAAAGGGGATGTTTCGAACTCAAAATACAACGTATTCGAATAACTGCAGTTTTATTAATTGTACCGCATAGCTATCCTTTTCAAATAAATAAGTATAGCACGAACATTTGAACTTTCCATGAAAAAAAATGCATTGAGAGGAGATAATTTAATTTAAATCGAGGAATGTTGTTTTTGTATTATCGCATACGGCTTATCCAATCTTCTTAAAATTATAGGGAAATAGTCATCACTGATAAATGTTTTAACGAATTTTGAAACCCGTTTATGGTAGCCCTAGGCCATTAGGGAGTATAAATGTTTGATTCAAATCCGTTTACGAGTTTGGGAGATGTAGACAAACATAGATTGACGAACAAACTAAAATTATTATCCAGCGATCTCCTGGGAAGGATGAAGGGAATTTATACTTAACTCATTTCGGTGAAAGTAATTCTCCAGAGCCGAACAGCATATGGAAGAACAATATCAGAAAAAAATGAAAAGTAATAATAATAATACGAAGTCTCACATTTACTTTTCCCATTCGATATTGTCGTTTCGTAATTCCCGCGACAAAAGTACACTTTCGCTCCTTAAAACTAAATCTTGTGGCTTTCGTTATATGTGCGTTACTTCATACGTCACTTTTCAATTATTCATGTGATTTTGCACCCACGTTTATTTAAGCAGCGAATATACCATTATGATGGTTGACGTGTCTTCATAGCTGTTCATAGATATAAAATAACAATTTTCATTATTGATTTAAGTTATTAGTTGAAAAAGACAATTTTGTCATCATTGAGTTTGTCAGACCTGGTCAATACATGCAACTAGAAATTGAAGAAGGATTATCAGACAAATTGTTTTTCATTAGGCTGGTCAGAATACCGTATGTTACAGCAAAAAATGTCTGAGTGGTACCATTTGAAATGCTGGGCAAATGCGCGAAAATAAGCTCAACCAAATAAAACTAATTTTAAAGAAGTTTCAAATTTTGATCAGGTTGCATCTGACACTGACTTGATGATTTATACAAAGTTCATGCTTTACAAATCATATATACTTGATATGAACCATTTACAAGAGAGGTAGCTACCGTAAATGCTTCGATTTAATATTTTGGCTTTTAAGAGGGGCGCTTGATCGAGGGGGGGCGCTTATTTAATATTTTTGAATGAACTAGACGTTTCACGATGGGTCAAGCAAAGGAATTATCGTCAAGGTACGAAATGCTCTACCGAATCGAATTTACTTGCCCAATTCGTGGACATCACATTTACAAAGATACTTGGGCACAGTTTATTGGACAGAAACTGGTTTGCAAACCTGATCCAAGACATGAAGCACTGACGTATAACAAATATGCGCTGGGAGTTCATAAATGTGTCGACGAAAAAGACATTCTAGTTGGACATTTGAGGCAATTATTTAATATTTTGGCTTGTAGGAAGAGCGCTTATTCGAGGGGGGGGGCGCTTAATTGAAGCATTACGGTACACAGAATCGTTAATAGAAGTTAGGAAAATGTAGATAATCTGCACCTAAACTACAAGTCGCATATCAAACAGGTGATTATTCAACAGGCTGAAAAAACAATAAGGTAAATTAATTATAAAAAATGCAGTATAAGTAAAGGCATTTACGAAAAACGAGACGCCGTATTTTACACCGCAACTTTTCGCATTTTACGCAGCAACATTTCAGAAATTTACAAGCAAAATTGGTCAATGTCTATCTCCTGGTTGATAATGCTGTTTGATAGAGATTTTGACAGTACTGTTGAGTTTGCAAATTCCGTAGATTTCTGCAAAAATAAGGATGCCCATCCCACTCATGTTCGGTGGTAACGACATGAGTTTCCTTTGATCTGTGGAGAAGTTTCTACCATCAAATAAAGTTGGGATGAACTCAAATCGTGAGTTGTCATCTAACAGTTTTAGCTCGTTTTCGATGTCCGGAATGGTTTGCATAACATGATATTTTATGTTTGAATGAATACGTAAACGATCGAATATAGACTACTATATCATACATAATATCAGCTCTGACGTGCGAGCTAACAAACATTAAATAAAGCTTATGTTAAAGATTTTGTTATAATAATTAAAATTGGATTGTTGCGCTGCTGTGGATTGTAATAGTAATCAACGTTTTAGCGAAGGAATTATTTTATTAACAAGAATGGAATTTCAAAACATTTCACGCAATTTGTAACAATTTCGCATGCAATACGCTACGCAATGGTCTAAAAAGTAAATAGAATCCGCGCTTGTTAGGAAATTTATTATGATAAAATCTTAAAATGTGCTTTTTGGAAAAAGTAAAAATGTTAGTACACCACTCCTTTAACTCAATTGTGTCATCAATCGAAGACGAAAGATCGTATTTTCGGGTAGCCGAATGTTTTTACAGTTTAAGTTTGTATATACAATCAGCGAGTTATAGGCAATCCTCTTTTTTCCACTATTTATTAATTAACGTAAATAGTTGGTTAAACTTTACCTTTAAACTTCTTTAACTTGGTTAAAAGAGTGTTTAGCCTCTAATGGGCTTTCTAATATAGACAATGAGATATCCATGTGTTATATTAACCTATATGACCTCCAGCACGGTATGACGTCAGCAGGTAGGGGAGGTGAGAGGGAGTGGCTTTAAAATGCCGAAAGACACACCCACAAAAATAGGGTGAAGTGGCAATGTCTGACGTCAGAATAGTTAAAAAATCTCACGAAACGGCTTATTATTTATTACCTCTCACTCTACATTCTTTACTAACTGATTACGAGTTTCGCTTTTCCAGAATAATGGCAGATTTGAAAATGATAAATATTTTGCTTAAGTGTAAACACTGATAAACTACAATGAAGTCTTTCTTTGCAATGTTGTAGTGTGTCTACCATCTTCTGACGTCATAATAGGACGGGCAGATGAATTTCGAAAAAGTTTTACCGTTGTTGGGGGAGGCCAAAGGGTCAAAACAAGATGTGAACAATCCCTCTTACATGTAAAAGTTATTGTATTATTTGACTCTAGCTATATATATATATTGTTGTACTTTTATTCGACTACGTCAATATATATATCATGCGACTGAGGAAGTATTCTTTAAGCGATAATATTAATGATTTCTAATTTCTAGTTAGAAAATAGAATCATCTTACTCAGAGAAACTAATTTGCATACCATATCTCTTCACGCGGCATAAACCACTTCAGTCAGAGCATGTTGTGTGTTGTTGTTGGTCCCTTTGTACAAAATCTATACATTCAAAATCTAATATCGAAACAACAATTGGATTTATCTGAAAAGCATTATAAACGCTGCCATGGCAACATTTAATAAAACGTGCAATCGGAACAAATCCGTATTACGTTGTTATTTGTTAAGTGGCTATAGTAGAAGTATGTTAGGTATAAAGGTTTCGCAGAAAGAGGTCTTTATGGAAATCCTGGGATCACTGACGGCCGGTTAATGGGATATTATCACCGAAAGAGATTCATTTCACTCAATGGCTCCCATAACGCTAATTAAGCAATATCATGAAGACCTCGACCCGGAGTTTTAGTGAATTTAATTGCTTCCATTTGTGCTACGGTTATTTTTAATGATATACGATGGGATTTTTATTTATAACTGTTTACTAAATAACTTTGTGATAGCATGGTCTCGAACACAAAACGTTTCTGTTAGGAGCCGAACACCATTCCCATTGCGCTATCGCCGGAGAAAATATTGTTATCTGTTAAATTACTTTTCATATTCAGTTGAACTCCGACTTTTCGAACTCTTAAGGGATCGGAAAAATAGTTCGAAAAATTGAGGTATTCAGATAAGAAGGGTGGTCAACTAAAAAACACTAAGTTTATTTAGGATGAAATTTTAGAAAAAACAATTCGGGGAATTCGAATGATCCGGTGTTTGAAAAATCGTGGTTTAACTGCAAATGTAAACTTTACATTTCATTACCCATCATCAATCAAGAAGATTTTTGGTGTTATCATACCCTTCCATTGTACATTTTTCTTCCTCTTCATCTAAATCTAGCCTCTGTAATACCTTCCCTACCAGATCTTCCTCTGAACACCTTTTTCCTATATAGATATTGATTGTGTATTAAGTATTGAATCAGATTCATTTTTGATGATCACTTGACCCTCATTTGAGGTCATCTGATTGTAAAACTGCATCATCCATGATGCACGGAATGGCTTTAAAACTGTAAGACGCATTGAAAGATATAGACAGCTTGTTGAAAAATACTATATTAGTACATTTAGGTTAATTTATCCAAGATACAACAGAATGAGCCATCAGTTCGATAAATCAAACAAAGACAATAGAATAATAAAGCAAAAATGGGAGAAAAACTTTGGGGTATGAAAGGTATGAGTTTGTTTTGTAATGTAACTTTGAAAACTCAAATAATAAAAAAGCAATGATCAAAATTTATTTAAAAATTTAAACGCTGCTTCTTTTCACGCTATATGGCACACAAAAAGTCACCGTGAAAACTGGCAAATTGGAATAGTGAATTTAGACTAGTCTAATCCTAATACCCTAGTGAATTAAGAGTGGACTAGGGAATTAAAACTAGAAGCTTGACAATTAAAAGTCTTATATTCCTAGTGAAATAAATAGTCCTACCTAGTGAAATAAGAATTTTACATTAGACTTTCGAATATATATAATACTAGTTATATAATACTAGTTCGAATTTCCGATTTTTTGTTTGTTGTTGTTGTTTTGTTTGTTGTTGTTGTTTGATTTTTTGTTTGTTGTTGTTTGTAAATTGTAAGACGTGTGTCGGTGAATTTGAAGATGAGTTGTGAAGCGAAGAAAAGAAACCACTTCAGTTTAAAAGATATCGAAGTATTTGTGCGTTTTCAAACATATCCCAAAAACATCATTAAATGGGGAGACAGATCAAACTTTAGAAAGGCAAGCAAGAAGTTTTCCATTGGAGCTGGGCAATTTTTATACGAAAAAAAACGTCTTGTAATTCTTGAAAGACAAAAACTGCGAGAAATAGTGAGAGATATACATGAAGGCATAGGTCAAAGTGAGCATTCAAAAGCCCTTTCCTCACACTACGGAAGAGACTCTACGTACGCAAAAATTGTCAAACGATTTTTTTGGTATTCAATTTATAAAGATGATGTAGATTATTGCAAAGCTTGTGGAATCTGTCAAAAGCAAGGCGATTTAAAGTTAAAATCAAAGAGTGGACTTCATAGTGTACCTGTTCCTACGATGGCTATGAAACAAATTGGAGTAGGTCTTTGCAGTTTAACAGAAGTTGATGGTTTCCGTTACTTAATAGTGTGCATCGACTACTTCAGCATATGGTCAGAGGCAAAACCAATTATGCATAAGAAGGCTACAACTATTGCTCAGTTTTTATACGAGCTACTGTATTGGCATGGTTATTTCTCGATACAAATAAACGACCAAGGAAGAGAGTTCGTAAATGAAATAACAAATGAACTTCATCGTCTAACTGGTGTCGAACAACGCATCACGAGTGCGTATCATCCCGAAGCAAATGGCCTCGTCGGAAGACTAAATAGAACGATCAAAATGTCTTTTATTAAGGTTTTGGATGAGAATCCAAAACAATGGCCGTACATCATAGAGGGTGTACTTTTTTGCTCATCGCGTAAGCAAACATGCTTCCACAAAATATTCCCCTTCCTTCCTTCCATAAACTCCTCTACAATCGAGATCCCGTTTTGCCTATCGACGTCAAACACAATTTACCAAATGCTGAAAATCGTGACTCCGATGATCCTTTCGACATGGAAATGTTTGATTCTGTTTTGGCCTCTGCAATCACTATCCGAGAAGAGATCCATGAAGAAGCTTCAGAAAATATTGAAAAAGCGCAGAAAAAGCAGAAAACAAACTACGATAATCGGCATCAATCTTCCTCTATAGATATTTGCGTTGGCGACAAAGTGTTGCTGAGAAACAATAAACGAAATGATCGTAAAGGTGGAAAGTTTTGCTTTAAGTGGCTAGTGCCATATCTCGTGTCAGATATGACAAAAGCAGGGCTTGCAACACTACAAAATAAAAATGGGCATCTTCTTAAGAAGAAATACAACAAAATGCTTCTGAAACCATACAACACAGACTACAACTTTTTTGTGGTGCAGAAGAAGCTGAAGTAGGGGATAAAGATAGTTTGAGCGATATACCTGACTGTGAAATTAATGAAGAGATGCCGTCTGACTGTGAAATTGATGAAGAGATGCTGTCCAAACATACCAAACCAAAACATGGTGTTGCTGATGAAAAGCCTACTGAGAACCACAACCGATGGGAGAGGTATCGAAGTATCATATGTATTCACGTTAATTTTTGTCTTCTTAATTTTCATGTTAATTTTGTTAATTGTTAATTTTGTGCCTCTTTAATTTCCTGGAATAACTTACATTGATTGATTACAATTGATTGGAACTCCTCTCATTTTGGAAATTTTCAAAAATCTTCAACACCCACCCATACTGAAGTAGGTTTTAACCTATAAAGTTACCAAAAAACTATCTAACATATGAAGTGGTGGCTGTGCTAGATAGGGTACATTTTGTATGTATTATATATATGCTATATTTTTTCTTGTTCTCTTCTTAAACTACCCTTTTTTGCATTAACAGCTGACCTTGATAGCTGGTGAACTCAGATGTTAGTACATATTCTCGATCTTTGGTCCGTAAAGTCAGTAAAATATGGTAATAGTTTGGACACAATTTATTTTGATTTAGCTAAGGCATTCAGTGGCGGATTCATAGTACGGTAAATAAGTCGGCCGCCGAAGGAGAAATAAAAAAATCTTAGGGCGTATCGTCAAACACGCCCGCATGTTTTGTGTTATTTAACTGTTACGCCCGATTTCACATCTCAAGTTTATTTTCGTCGTAGTTTTTCCAACTTGTGTACAGGTTACTTTCGAAATACTCATTGTTTTTTGTAAAGGAGTTGGGACGGAATTGACATGCCAAAAAATCTTGCCATACAGCTACTATATTTTTTTTGCCTAACGGACACTACCTAGTCCCAGTACTTTAACGCAAGACAATACTCGTATTAGGTTAAAGAGCTAGGGACTAGGTAGCGTCATTAGGCAAAAAAAAATTTCGCCTAATGGATGCTACCTCGTTTCTAGCCGTTTTACCCAATACGATTAATATATTTTTTAAAGTACTGGGACTAGATAGAAAACATTAGGCGAAAAAACAATTTTCGCCTAATCAAACCTAACTAATTCGCAGTTTTTTTAAGTTATAGAGAGCAAATAGTATGAATAACTGGAGAAGAGTTTGGTTCCGTTCAGCAAAAATATCTTGGACAAAAATAAGGTTCGCTCTCGACACATCTTTCATACTAGCATATGTTAGATTTACTTTCAGTACACAACGGTTCCCTACATCGCAATTTTAGAGCTGGACGAAGATGCAAAACGGTGAGTCTTGTACCTCTACAGTAAATATAGTCAAGTGGGGTAATTATGAAACGCGTAAAAAGTTGGGGTAATTAAGAGACATGAAATATCTGCAAACCTAAAAAAAAATAATTCCACATGGATAGCATTTTATAACTCTCCATAGTTTCACGGACAGATGCTGAAAAAATCAAGCTCACACCATTTTTTCTCTTCCAGCAGTACCAATGTAAAGTCAAGGTGGTCTCACTCCCGTTTATTTGACAACTAGAAGAGCATTTTTACTTGCTAGAAGAGATAACTCAAACGAAAGTTCTAAAAATGAGTTTGGGCTATCAAGGCTACAAAATCATTGTACTTTGGACCCTGGGTTTGATATTTGTCAACACTCCTTCGTTGAGACAAAAATGTGCGTCTCGTAATTACTCCCTTGAAAATATACTGACATGGGGTAATAACGAGACAATCTCATAATTAAGCTTAAAAAGCCGAACATGGGGTAAATATGAGACCATAAAATCACTACGAAAGAGTGCTGAAAACTCATACTCTGCATGCAAGCAAACATGCACAAACATTCTAAGAAAGCACGTGTGATGTGTTCTATTTTTTTTCCTATTGCGACCGTATACTTTTCTAGTTTTCTTTGCTGATCGATGATCGATGGTTCGCGATCGCAGTTCCTGGCGTAATGCGGTGAAGAAGAAAACGAACTTGATAGTCTAACCCTCGTTTCGAGGAAAAACAGACTTTAAAATGAATTATATATTTGCGGAGTTTAAAATGCCACGTATATACAAACCTCGACCCAGAAAGTTGTGGACTGAGAAAGCTTTGCAGAATGCATTAGCTGAGAGGAATGAGGTTGGAACATCACTTAGAAGATTGAGTGCAAAATTTAATATCCCTTTGGCTTCGCTTTCCAGATATATTCAACATGGAAAATTGGACAACAAGGTCGCAAACCAGTTTTTAATGCGAAAGAAACGGACGATCTTAGGCAATGTGTGCAATTCTTCCGGTTGTCAAATTACATGTTGTTATTAATAGTTTACCTAAAGAACAAAACCGTTTTATCTTTTATTTAATCAGATTTTGCGAATGTTCTTCCGACATTCAATACGAAATTTCATTAAAAAATCCGTCCGACGAATTCAAAAACTAGATTATCGCTTTAATTCAATAAATGAAAATTATTAACAGTAAAACGAAAATTAATGCACAAGCTTACCCCATGCAAGTAGTGGGATATAGAGTAATTACGGAATGTCTCTTATTTACCCCACAACATACAAAACTTCATGAGGTAATTACGCTCATGTTCCGTTATTACCCCACATGCGTTCTACTATTACCCCAATTACTGGGGTAAATATGAGACGCACTTTTATGCAAATTACGACAAGAATAAAAGTCATTGATTAAAACCACAAGCGCAGTTGTTTTCAGATACTACTAATGTAACAATTACAGCAAACTCGGGCGAATGTAGAATAGACCATATTGGATAACTTTTTCCCCGAACTAGCGCATTGCATTGTGGGAATGTTTTGGTGATAACAAGCATTATTTTGCGCTAGATCATTTAATTTAAGCAGTGGAGTGAGTGAACAAGCAGTGAAAACAAACAAGAAAAACAAATAGCTATACTAATGGAAAGAAACAAGTTATTGTAAAAGTTTAACGAAGTGGGATTAAGCTGTATGGAAACAGTGAACTTTTTCAAGTGGAAAGTAAACACACTGAAAGAATTTCTGGGCAACAGATAAACTTTGTGGGTTCAGTAATGCCAACAAAGAAGCACTTGTTAAAAAAGTCGCGGCTACATGGGATGAACTTTGCAGTGTTGATCAGTCTAACTCTGATGAAAAGAAATGTCCTGACTTTTTAAAGTGGACAATAAGTGATTTGCATCCTTGGCCAGAGAGGGATAAACAGAAATGGCAATAAACAAACACTTGTTGTAAATGCACGTTTTTGTATTTTAATGATAACCCCCAGATGGTTTGCATTTCTTTATTAAGTATTAAAAATTTACACACTTTAATAGAATATACTTTCTATTTTTAAAAGGAATATAAATACATGAAAAAACTATTTAACATGTTGTAGAAATCTAAAATAATGCACATGATATACAAATAAATATTATAAAGGTACAAGTAGGGGTGCTAAATTAGTTAGTGCAGAACAAATTATTAAAATATCATCCAATTTGTCTTTTCTTGAAAGTGGAATTGTATTCTGCAATATTTTGAACTCCTTTATTCTGCCGATTGCCCTCTCAACATGAATGCGAGTTTTTGCAATTTTTGAAGTTTTTCTTGCATTGTTTGGGGAAAATTTCCCCTTGTCTTTTAAAAATGGTGGAATGACAAGTTTGGCGCATTTGTTAATCAATAAGTCACTGATATTGAACCCTTTATCTGCCATTATGCTATCTCCTGGATTTATTTTCTCCATAATACCACATGTCTCAGTTATGTAACGGTCAGATGCACATCCTCCATATATTTTAGAAACAAAGGAAACTGTACCACAAAGTGTTATGCAGATCAAAACTTTCCAAGTGTTCTTAGATTTGTACGTGGAGTAAGTTTGGGCTTGAGCTCTAGCTAAACTTGGCTTCTCAATTGCACCCTCTGTACAATCAATTATTCCTATTATATTAGGGAAATTCTTGAAGCAATCTGGGTATGCATTTTCATTATCTTCTCTTGAAGGCCACAATATAAATGCAGAGAATTGATTTGATAAAAATGGTAACCACGAATTTAAAATAACTGACACAGTACTTTGGGAAATTGAAAATCTATATGATAAGTCATTATCGCTTAGCCCAAGTCTAAGCTTGACAAGTACAAGAAAAAATGTTTTTCTTGAATTCAATTTGCGACTCATTCTTCTTTTTTGGTTTGATGATTGGTCATAATATTTCAGACTTTCAGCTTTCTCCATAATGAATTTGTAAAGCCAGTCAAAAAGTTTTGCATTTTGCAAGCCAGTATAAATTTTCACCAATTTTTCACTATAGCTTATGTCATCAATGTCAAATGACTTTCCTTTCTCTTTTGCAGTGTCAACACCATTCTGCAGTTGGGATATACAGCTTTTCTGGTTATCAATAGTTTTAAGAAGTTCTGATATCATTTTGTCTTTCGAAGAACACTGGGGACATTTAACAAAAGGTTCACTTCTTGCACTACCACTGCTGCTGGGATATGGCAAAGTGTCATAGTTATGTTCGTTTACATGTGGTGTGGTAATCTCGGGTAGATTTTCTTCTGCATTTTCATCAAAGCCATTACGGTAACAAACGTTTTTTCCTGGGAGGCGATAATATGTTGGCTCGATCAAGTGGATGCTTCCGTTTAGGCGGTTCTATTTTCTTGTAGCCATTCAAAAATAAAGTTGGTATTGGACATACATCAGAACAGTATCCAGCAGCAAAATGATTAGAGCAAACCTTTGTGCTCATTGACGTTTTAAATCCCCCTCCCCTGTTCAACATGTTTTGCCATAATTGCATGTCCTTCTTAGATCGAGGGCTGTGCCAACGAAGTATGCCAATATGATCTTTCCTCACTAGCCTAAAAAGAAACAAAATGAAAGTTATAAGATACATATACTGCTAATAAATGCCAGGTAATAATATGATATTAGTATTTTATAGTACCTTACTTCCAACCACTATTAGAAATAAATGAAAACTACAAAGCTACAGTTTAGCTAATAGCTCTTAAAAATTAGTTTATAATGTGATATGAAATAACCTTTCTGGCTGATTCCGACTGTTGCTGCATCCATAAACAGCACAATGATCATTTCCACCCATATAACAAGTAAAGAATCTTGTAAATAAATATAATTTTCCTAGCCACAAGGTTTAATATTAAAACTTAAACAACTGTTCCTTAACCAGGTTTTGATTTGAAATGTTCATACGATTCGTAATCGCGTTTTTTTATCACCAGAACAATCCCACAATGCATTGTGAATTTCGGTTCAAAAGTTATCCGATATGGTCTATTTGCTTAACAAAAATAATGTAACATTTTCAAATTTTGTTCCGTAATTACCCCACTTGACTATACCATATAAATAAATATTTAATTTGTTTGTTATGTTACACTGCTTATATATAAGATTTTGTCAGTCAATAAGTAGATTGTTTTTGAGTTTGCATTATGTCTTGGCTAATCACTTTCGACACCTTTTAGCTAGTTGGTCTGACATAATCAAATGAATGAAAATTACATTCTGTCACTATCATAGTTCAAGAATGAACAGTTCAATATTGTTTATTTTGTTTAGCTGCTATACTTTTGTTCAAGGTAAAACATGACGTGAGTTTATATATGTCATTTTTATGGAGCTTATCTGCTTTTATTAAACATTGTTTTTTATTTGATTACAACATAAATACAAGACCAGCATAACTTTAAAATGTATTTCTTCTTCTTCTTAGATCCACTGCAACTAGTATTGACTACACAGGTCCTTATAACAGTGATGTAGTTAATACTCTACACACACCCGTTAGAATTACACCGAAACATTTCAGGTTGAGACTCTGAACAATTGTTCTAAAGGTTTGTAAAGGTTAACCTGTTTAAACCTAAAAGGGAGAGAGTATTAAATGTTATGTTCTGTCACCATAGACAAATTATTCGGGGAGGCTCTTTTCAGGCTAATCATTTTGTCTTGCATGTTGTGTGCGATGTTTGTAAACTGCAGAATCTACCTATTGATATTCAGTTGCCCGCCAAAGCTCTTAAGTTTGTCAGTACTTTGTCTGCTATGAAAAGGCAGACTTGTATTGCCTTTTCATCCTGTGTGGATCCAAATGTACAAAAGTCAACATCTAAAACTGTTGGTAACAATAGTAACAATATTGGTTAAGATGTCACATTTCTCGAAACAGTGAAATTAAAAGATGCAATGTCTAAGTTAAACATTGTGTGTTTCCAAGAGCAACTGAAAGAAAGAATTGACCCTTGATATTGACCCATTCTCGCTAAAGAGTTCTTCATTTGATAAAAAAATGTTTTTGTTTGTGACAGTAATTCAAATTCCCAGCAGGCAAGAACGACTGAAAGTTTTTTTTGAAGTGGCAGAGTCAGTATCATTGGTTGTGTTATTCAAAGAAACTTGATGGTGGTTTTTGCTTGCTATGTCTTTTGTTTGGTGGAGATTTTCCATTGAAAAATTATAAGATATCTGTCTTGTATACTTATTTACATTTTGGATCAATATATATACATTTTTAATCCAAGATACAAACAAATTTTCACTTAATTATTCTGCTTTTATTCAGTTAATATTTATATTATATACTGTTGTCTCATTTGTGTACCCAAATGACACAAAAATGTAGATAATGGTTGTAGAAAGGATCTTATATATTCAGATCATCAAAGGGAAAGAAAGAGGAAGCGTTTCCATGAAGAAAATCAAACTGGATCTGGTCGACGTTCGGGAAGTTCGATCACGAGTCAGATTTTGAGTCATCACTTATATGCCCATCGTTGACCATCTTTGTACAGCACTTCATATGGTTGAATGGATGCTTACAATAGGCTGGGAGAGCAGTTTGGTTTTTGTCCAATATTGCAAGTTTCAAGGAATACATAATACGTGACGCCACAAAAACGTGTCAACACTTATCCAGAGGATTTGGACAGTGAACTTTTCTCACACTTTTCTCACTTAACAAAAGGACTTGTTGATGCAGAGATCATTGATTCTTTCGAAATTTTTATGTACCAACAGATAAGCGGAAATAATCTCATTGAAGCATTTCCAACTATGGACATTATGTTTCCTATCTATTTGTGTATATTCGTCACCAACTGCAAAAGCGCATTGGGACATACACAGTTTCATTGTTGGCACTTCTTTCTATTGAGAATAATATACTGCAATAGTGAAGTGAATTATAGATTTTGGGGGAAATAATAGAAAGATTTGTCAAAGATAAAGACCAACGAAAAGATTTTTAACATAAGTAGTTATTTGTTAGTGTTGTTATTTGTTAGCACATTTGAAAAATATCATCAATAAATTTTATCCATTCTCTTCTATTTCAATTACAGGACTCACAAAAACGATTCACTCTTTCTCATTAAGAATCTGTCATATTTCATGTCACGAGAAAATGATAGAAATGGGTTTGTACTAAATTTTCCTTGCAGATTGAAATTACCCAAGGGCCCGCGCACCCTGAAACCGCCGCTGTTCGCATACCCAAAATGGACTTTTAAACGCCCCCTTATATTAAACGACGCCCTGCTTAAAAACTCGATAATTTAATTAGAAGGGTAGGGGTGAGTAATATTTTCGCCTAAGGAGAAAAAATCCTGTATCCGCCCCTGGCATTTGACTTGATTCATAAACATAAAACATAAAAAGCTGATGTTTAAAATCGAGTGACAAAAATCACACATTCAGACACTTGTTTCATAATCCATATAAATTCCAGAACAAGAGGTTACAACTCCAAATTGATGAAATATATATTTTGCAAAATCATCAGTGCGGCAACATTATTTCAGCCATCAAGTTGTTAAGGACTTGGACTTCTGTACGATGAACGCTTCATGTCTGGACATCTTCAAGAGTATGTTGGATAATGTAGAGTAGCCATATTCTGGACCATATGTACAATGGCACCCATAATGCTCGACATTAGGGGTTTTTTCAGGAATCATGTCCCCCATATATGATATGTTGCGATCATTCTCAACACAGATGATTGCAGGATTATACAACAAGGAGCATCAGCGCAAGGTGTTAATCGCTGCCCCAACATGTAAAACATTTCGAGAGCAGTTCGACATGTTAAGCGGACTAGAAGCAACCGACAAATCCACATCCAATCTTGAGGGTAGTGCCACCGCTCATGCAGCGATTCGCTCGCAATACCGGCAGAGGGAGAAGATCAGGGATACTAAGGCCGAGTCTCACCAACCAAGAGATGGAAAGCTGCCCAAACCCTGCCAAGGCTGTGGAAGGTCTTCACACCCTGACAATAAACTCTTAGGCCGTCGTTTCTGCCCAGCAAGAGCTACAATTTCCCACTGTTGCGGTATCATGGGCCACCTGAATGCTGTATGCCGTAAGACAGCCGCAGCCACCTCAACTTCCAAGTCAGCCTCAGTCGTGACTACGGAAGAGGAACAGGGCACCTCTACCATCTTTAGTTGTCACACACCCCAGCCAGTGGGACACATGGAGTGGTGTGATGGAGGGCTTAAAGAGAGGCCACCCAGCCGACCACCCCAGGTGACGATAACAGTGACAGTCTTTCATGAATCGCATGAGAAGATTAGAAAACGAATTCAGCCATCATCAAGGAGGTCCCCAACAAGGACAACCGCCTACACCGACACCGGAGCACAGACCTGCACCAGCGGCATTGAGATTCTAGAAAAATTGAAGTTACCCAGGAGTGCACTCATCGCCACACGCCACAGAATTCGTGGTGTCACGCATGCCTATCTGGATATCATTGGGGCCGCCCTTGTGTCCATGGAACTGAATGGCAAGTGGACTCGTCAAGTCATGTGCGTTGCAGAAAATGCAGATGGACTATATCTCTCGGAATCCGCCACGCCCTTCCATCACGTATCTCGCATCCTACCGAACACCAAGAGGACCACATTAGACGCATGGAACGGATACCATAGTCTACCTTTGGCAGCATGCTCTCGTGAAGCAACGACATTTATCACGGAGTGGGGCAGGTACCGCTATTGCAGGGCGCCTATGGGATTCCACGGCTCCGATGACGCTTATACCCGACGCTTTGATGACATCGCTACAGACTTCCCTAGAAAGACCAGATGCGTGGATGACACTCTCCTATGGGACCAGGACATCGAGCAGTCACTTTGGCATACGTTAGACTACCTAGACCTCTGCGTGGGAAACGGTGTGGTATTTAATCCGAATATGTTCCACTTTGCAGAAGATACAGTCGAGTTTGCCGGATTCACTATCACGCCGAGTGGCTTTCGTCCGACTGATAAAATGCTCTCCGCCATAGCCGACTTCTCAACTCCACGTCACATAACCGGTATGATGCCCTGGATCGGACTTATAAACCAGGTAGCTTATGCGTTCTCCCAATAGGAGGTCATGTCCCCATTCCGGGAGCTTCTAAAGGGACAACCGAAACAATTTTACTGGGACGATCACTTAAACTGCATATTCAATGAATCCAAGTCGAAAATCATATCAATGGTCAGGAAAGGTGTCCGCCAATTTAATCCATCCCGTCCTGCCTGCTGATCCACTGACTGGAGCCGGTCTGGAGTGGGATTTATCCTACAACAGAAGTATTGCAGGTGCACCTCGACCACGAACCCTAGATGCGGTCCAAATCATTGGAAACTGGTGCTGGCTGGTTCGAGGTTCCTGAAGGATGCCGAGTCCAGGTATTCGCCGGTTGAGGGAGAGGCACTGGCCTTGGTCTATGGGCTGGAGTCATGCAGAATGTTCGTTCTTGGATGCAAACAACTAGCAGTGACTGTAGATTACAAGCCTTTGGTACCGATCTTCTCAGACAAGTCCCTTGACAAGATCAAAAACCCACGTTTACTCCGGTTCAAGGAGAGAACACTTATGTACTCTTTCACGGTCCAGCACATACCCAGAAAGGACCACTCCGGCGCAGATGCAGCATCGAGATACCCGACAAGGAACCCCATAAGTCCAACGTCGAATGACAGCCCCGATGACGCTATTCTTAACGCCATCCAGGCCAATCACGACACCAACGGCCATCTCCGCGCAGTGACGTGGAGTAGGGTAAAAGAAGCAGCCGCGACCGATTAGCAATGCAATCAACTGACGCAGACCATCCGCAAGGGATTCCCACCGTCCAGAGAGGATTCCCTGAGAGCATCCGAGAATTTTGGCCGATGAGAGACGCACTTTACGAGGTCAACGGCGTGCCGTTCAAAGATCAACGCATGCTGATACCAGCACAGCTGAGGGCCGAAGTCGTGGAGGGCCTGCATGGGACACACCAAGGAATTAACGGGATGCTTCACAACGCACGGCAACGTTTCTGTTGGCCAGGACTTGGCTCATAGCTTCGGTTGTTCAAATCACAATGCCTTACTTGCAACCGGATCGCACCTTCCCTCGCTAGGGAACCACTTTTGGAGCAGACACTAGTTCCCGAGCTGCCGTTTCAACTAACTGTAGCAGATTTCTTTGAGCAAAGCTAAACTCGACTGTTCTTTCCCTGAAAGACAATTTGTTGTCGATGGGTTCAAGAAACCATATCGGCTAGATGTCACTGGAAACAGCGGAGGACTACTCACTTATGTTAAAACGGACTTACCCAGCCGTCTCATGACGACTTTTAAATTTAATTTGGATATGCAGGTACTTCCTATTGAATTGAATCTTAGGAAACTAAAGTGGCTTATTTTCGTAATTTACCGACCACCTAGTCTTGACTTAAAATATTTCATATCAAATCTTTCAAAAGCTATTGATTTTTACTGTAAATCTTTTGATAATATGATCATAATTGGTGATTTTAATGCCAACCCACAGTCCGTTCACATTAAAGATTTTCTTTCCGAAAATTCTTTCTTTAATCATATGAAGGAAAACACGTGTTTTAAATGTGATAAGGGGACTTGTATTGACTTAATTCTTTCCAACAGAAAATATTCCCTTCAACACACTGGCACTGTGGACACTGGTATTAGTGATCATCATCACCTAGTTTACACGATGTTAAAAACGACATATGTGAAATTACCACCTAAACGTATATGTTACCGTGATTATAAACAATTTAATAATTATTCATTTTTGACAGATTTACAACGCAATTTAATATTTAGTACGAATTATAGCGATTTTGATAGAATTTTTTCGAAAACTTTGGATAAACATGCACCGCTGAAAACTAAATTTCTACGTGCCAATAACATATCACATTTAACAAAAGATCTGAGAAAGGCTATTATGAAGAGAACTCGATTGAAAAATATAGCTAATAAGACAAAAAATCCTGATGATGTGGCTAGTTATCGGAAACAAAGAAATTTAGTTGTCAATATGAACAGGACTATTAAAACCTCTTTCTATAGTAGCATTAGTACGTTGTCTCAGAGTAAAAACTTTTGGAAAGCTTGTACACCCCTCTTTTCTAACAAAACGAATGCTATGGCAGAAAGGATTTTATTAGTTGAACATGAAAGAATTATTGATAAAGATTGTGACATTGCTGCAATCTTTAACGGATATTTTAATAGAATTACTGAAACTCTTGATGTTCCCTCTTGGAATATCGAATTCATACCGAAAAATGACGATAATATACGTAATGCTCTTGAAAAGTACGCGGACCATCCAAGTATTTGCGCTATAAAAAAAACAGTGCGAAGTGAATCAGCGTTTTGAATTTTGTCACCTTTCTGTTGAAGACATATACCAGGAGATTCTAAATCTTGATAGTTCTAAGAAAGTAAGCGGTCATGTTCCCATAAAGATTCTTAAGTTGGGCGTAAATCAATGTGCTCCTATACTTCAGAAATGCCTAAATTCTTTCATAGACAAATGTGAGTTTCCTGACGAACTGAAATGGGCCGATATTATTCCAATTCACAAAAAAAATAGCACTACTGACAAAGAAAACTATAGACCTATTAGCCTCCTTCCAGCTATTTCTAAGGTCTTTGAGAAAATCGTTTGTAGACAGCTAAGAGGTTTTATTGATATGAAACTATCGAAATTTCTATGTGGGTTCAGAGAAGGGTATAGTTCCCAACATTCTCTATTGAATCTTTTAAATAGCTTTTTTCTCGACGCCGGAATCTCACCAGTCGTAATGCTCTTCGGTCACCGGATACGTGACCACTTGCCGTCTCTTCTTTCGAAAGAAACCATCAGGGGAGAATGGGCTGCCATCAGAGACTTACGAGAGGAAGCTATGGCAAGACGGGACCAACGGAACGCCTCGTCTTTTAACGAACATACGAGATCTTTGAGGCCACTGGATGTAGGTGACCAAGTCATTATCCAGGACCTTTGCCAAGAAGATGGCACCGGACCGGACGGGTGTTGAAGGCGCGGGACCTCGCCAGTACCAGGTCAAAGTGGATGGCAGTAACAGGGTAACCCTGCGAAACCGCCGCTTCCTACGAGGCATTGATCCGGGGGTCAGCAACCCAGGCACCGGAGTTAGACCGACCGAACCGTCAACGTTCGCCCCGGTCTTTCCGATTCACAAAGCAGCAGCACCGTTCGCCCAGCCACCGATAGTCACCCCGGCACCAACAATCTTCCAGCCGACCACAATGACGGTCCCACCAACGTACCCTTCAGCCACAAACGCAACCAACCAAGTACGCCTTGAACCGGCAGCGGCGCCGATAGGAGACACGCTGCCCGCCCCGCCAAGACGAAGCACTCGAATGGTTTGCAGGCCACGGGCCTTGTCTCCGCGACTTAGAGGCAAAAACCATGAGTACAGCGGGGGGAGATGTAGAGTAGCCATATTCCGGACCATATGTACAGTGGTACCCATAATGCTCGACATTAGGGCTTTTAGCACGAGGTTATGTTTTGCTAGAATATATTATGTTGTTCATCACTGTGTCGACTGTATAGATAACAAATGGAAAGACTGCAAATTCCATTTTTATTTTGAGAGTGCTTTTTAAAAAACTCTCTTTAAATTAATAATCCCTTTTTATGTATATATATCTTGTTAATAAATTTTGAATATGTGATCACACGATTTCTATAGGCTGCATTCTGTGGTTTGATACCAGACAATATTTCAAGCTCGTCACAGGCTAAATGCTTTATTATGTTCATAAACAGAATTGTTTCTTTGAATTCTAATTTAGATTTTTGGATAGAATAAGCAAACCCATTTGTTTTTTGGCAAATATTTACAAATAGCTCTAGTGGAACAACCAAAATTATATAAAAAATGACCTATGACTCAATGGTATGCACAAGGAACTCACTTTAGTTAACCAATTATTTTTTATGTGCTAGGCTAGATTAATTATTTATATTTTCAAATTGTGTTAAAAATTACTCGTTTGGACAACAGTTTATTTCCCTTGTTTCAGGATTTCACTGAAGCAAAACAATTTTTAAATCAGAAAACCATTGCCCAATTTTGAAACTCCTTTCTAATTTTTGCAGATGTAAGATTGATTTATTGAGATTTTTATGCATTGGTGTCCATATTTCAAATAGTTATATCTCTTCTGGAAATATTGCACTGCGCAATTTGTTACCTATCCAAGTCAGACAAAACAACTTTTGTTTCATTATTAAAGTTGTAAGCTAAACTCTTTATGTCATGTAACATTTTAACTTTAAATGATGGGTTGTCTGTATGAGGATTTTTCCATAACCACATGTATATAAGTGCTCTATGTACGCCAAAACCTTCTAACCCATGGACCTTCCTGAAATTATTGCTTTGAGCAATTTGTTATTATTAGAAAGCCCCATACTTAGGTTACAAAGGTCCTGACACACTTAGATCACCCATATTTGCTTACGCAAAAATCTGTTTGACCAGAGAACAAGTATATATATAATTACAAAAATTTCCATGCGGATTCAAAACACTGAACCTTTGACACAGTAAGCACCAGTTATAACCGTAAGACCATCTAAGTACTGTAATGATATGAATAGGGTATTTAATGATTATGAACTATGGTCTTTTCAATGGAAGATGGGTTATCTCACATTAACTTTATTTATTACAGAATCAAACCTTTAAGTGCGGCGTTTATTACAAAATAACAAATGAGATAACAAACTGACTTTAAGCAATGTTTTCTTTTCCAAGAAACAACAAGTAACAAAAGATTGTGTAATGAATGCTTTGACGAAAATTACAAATAAAAATCATATTAAATAATGTCAATCACTGTCTTCATTAGAGCCCTCATCTATGACATGAAAGCATTTGTAGCTTTTGCTGACGTCAGCCTCAAAGATTTAAAATGGATTATCAGAAGGCAAAGTATAACTGGGACTTATCAATATTCTGTAAATTTGTTAATATTCACACAGATTTTAAAAAAAAATTTTGAGAGAAGGTGTAAGAGATGATAGTTCGCTTGAACAACGACCATAAAAAAACTTGTAGAAGAGACAAAGAGACGCTACGTTCCGCCGGTGTGAAAGGGAGTCCAATTTCAAAGAAAGGTTTTCGCCAATTGCGTTGCAAACACGCCGTTGAACATTGTCTAACAAATTCAGGCAATTTTTTGGTGCACCTGCCCAAATGTTGCAGCTGTATTCCATACATGGACGAATTGATGATTTGTATAAGTAAAGGACGCATTCAGGAGTGAGGTAATTCATTTCTCGTAAAAGAGAACCAACCTTCATGGCAGTTGATTTAGCTATATTTTCAATATAAGATCGCCATGAGAGGTCGCTGGTAAATATAAGACCAAGAAGACGAAATGAATTGCTTTCAGGCAAATGAGAACCATTCATCAAAATTCGAGGTAAGTAAGCATGATTGAGATGATTAATGGAAAGAAGATTAGTTTTAGATTAATTAAAATTAACAAGCCAATTCTTACTCCATTCAACTACTGTATTGAGATATTTTTCCAGATCAGAGGCCATTCTAACTTTATCACAATCATCTGATTTATTAAGGCAGGAATACAATGTTGAATCATCAGCATAAATAACGGTTTTGGATGATAAATTGTCTGGGAGATCGTTAATGTACAGTAGGAACAGAGTTGGACCGAGAACTGAACCTTGAGGAACACCAGCATTGATGGAAAAAATGGAAGAAGAATGACCGTTAAGAACCACCTTGAGTTTACGATTGGAAAGGAAGGAGGAGATAATATTTAAAAATGGACCTTTGAAACCATATGCCTTAAGTTTGTGCAGTAGCCCCCGATGCCAGACTTTATCAAATGCCTTGTAGATGTCAAGGGCAACTGCTCGCGCTTCACCAGAGACATCAAGGGCACGATAAAAACGTTCACTTATAACTGTCAAAACGTCAGCAGTGGAACGCCCAGAACGAAACCCATACTGGGAGTCGTAAAACAAATTATTTTTTTCAATAAATTCAACTAAGTTCAGGTTAATTAAAGTCTCGAAAACTTTGCTTAAGATGGAAATGAGGCTGATTGGTCTATAATTAGAAGGATGAGATCGCTCACCACAATTTTTAAAAATTGGAATAACAGAGGCAAACTTCCAAGATGAAGGGAAACAGGATTCATCCAAACACTTTTTGAAAAGAGCACACAAAACGGGAGATAACTCAGTAGAACATTTTTGAAGTACAATTACAGGAATGCCATCCGGTCCAGTAGCCTTATTAGAATCCATTTTGTTAATAATCTTAGAAACCTTATCAGGAGATATAAAGCAATCATGTAAAGTCTGGACAGTTTTGGAGGAGAAATAAGGGAGGTCCAGAATCATCGAGGGTGGAATGAGAACTGAAGAGTTTAGCGAATAGTTCAACTTTATCCTTAGATAGACTAATGACTTCAGGACCATTGAAAAGTGGAGGTACAGATGTTTTAGAACTACCCCGGACGTTTTTGATAATACGCCAAAATTTGCAAGAACCTATTTCTTTGGATTTGATAAGATCTTTAGTCCTTTCAGCAAAAACAGTTTTAGCTTTACGAACAACATATTTACAATTATTGCGCGAGGCAATAAACAGTTGTCTGTTATGATCAGTCGCATCACGACGGTAGCAATGAAAGAAATGATTGCGATGAGCTATGGCTGCAGCACAAGCTGGAGATTTTTATTACCCGTGGATGTATGCCGTCAGGTCCGGGGATTTGTTTGGATTTATTACTGATATGTACTTTTTGATATTCTCTGGTGATAAATCAACGTTGTCTGAAATTTGAAGAGGTTTTGTACTGAGAGAGAAGGATGGAATTGATGATATGTTTTCTTCGGTAAATACACAGTAGTGGCTTTTTCATAATCTGTTGTAGCGGTAGAGTTATTGAAGTTAATGTTAGGAAATGAATGATTGGTCTGTGATTTCGATTTCACATATGAAAAGAATGCTTTAGGATTGGTTTTAATATTTTTTCCGAGATATTTTTCGAAATTTCGTATTGCAATTCTGCATAATGATTTGGCGTTGTTACAAGCTTTGCAATAATCTTGGTATGTTGCATCGGTTTTGTTTGAAAGATATTTTCTATATTTTAACCGTTTTTGCTTTAAGCTTTCGATTATAGAAGAATTTGTCCATTTGGAATTCTTTCTCTTAGCTTGAGAAATTGAAGGAATATTTTGATTGATGCTATACATCAGCTCTGCATAGAAAGAGTCCCATAATTGCTGGGAGGTGGCAGATGAGGAATATGTTAATGTTTCAAGATCCTTACATATTTTATCATAATTTCCTTTCCAGTATAGATACTTTTTTGTTTTCTTTGGTGGTGGTGTAAGTTTTGTTTGTAAGTCGAAGAGTAGGAGATTGTGATGGTTTTTTCCTATTGGTGACGTGTGAATTATTGTGGATAATATGTTTACTTCAGAAGAAAACACAAGATCAATCGTTGTTGGATTTTGGTTATGGCGGTGGTGGGTTGGTTTAAAGACGTGTTGGTACAGATAAGATTTGCGAATGCTTTCAATAAAATCTTTGGATTTGGTAGAGCGTGGTATCGGATTTTTCGGATCTTGCCAGTTAAAATCTCCTAGCATTAGGACATTCGAATATTTTTTGCAGCAATCAATGATGTGTGAGTTGATAAGTTTATCATTGTCTGTTGAACTGTTCGGTGACCTGTAGAAAGTAGTCAAAAGAAGTTTAGTTTTTGCAGTTTTTAAACTATATCCTTGGTCCTGGCCCCACCCCAAAGTCTAACACTAACATTTCGTATAGTTTCCCTCTCCAACGAAATCTTAGGTACTTTTGGGAAGTTGGATGGATTTACAAGGTCTGATACATTTTTCATACCCTCCATCTTGAAGTGGATATATGGCATGTGACGATTTAAATGTTTTAGGTTTATTATTGGACGAAATTTGTTCTCTCCCTTTTTGGGTCTTACAAATATTGTTGAAAGAAACTGTCCTGCCACAAGTTAAACCTCTCTTAAGGCTCCTTTTCTTATCATTTCCTGGACTTCCTTGTCTACTACTAGCTGTTCTAGTCTGGACATTTTTATTTCCCTTGGCTCCCTCACTTGATGAGGTCTGCCCTTTATTGGTAATTTCCAG
The DNA here is from genome assembly GCA_963930725.1 of Candelabrum cocksii. NCBI lineage: Eukaryota > Metazoa > Cnidaria > Hydrozoa > Anthoathecata > Candelabridae > Candelabrum > Candelabrum cocksii. Next base: position 5,345,772 of record OZ005676.1, on the reverse strand, counting down.
CCCTGCACAATTTCTAGGATTGCCTGGTCTGAAGTTAGTATTCTCCAATTTTGATGAAGGTCTTTTAGCTTTCCTGCCCTTGAAGAGTTTTCTATATTTACTTTGTAAAACATGTCCCTTAGATTTGGGTGTACAAATTTTAGGGCTTGGAGTTCTCTTGGAATTGGATTGTCCTCCTGTTTCCTTATTTGAACAAACAATGGATATTTTCTTACCTTTTTTCCAAAACTGTCCCCCACCACGACTCTTTGGGAAAGATGCTCCTCCGGCTGGTCTGTAGTAGTTGTTATTGTTGGAGGAGCCCATTGGAAAAGGCCGGTAAATGTTGTGGGTAGGTATCTTCCAATTTGGTTTGTTGTTGTTATTGTTGTGGCTATTTGGTCGCACCAATAGCCTCTCCGCTGACTCTTGAGCTTTGGAAACCGCCTTGATCTGTTTTTGGAAATCCTCTCCAAATAAAAGGTGTTCCTCTTTGTTTATGGTCTCAATATTGTCCTTTATCTGACGTTTGGCTTTCTTCATGTTGTTTAGCGGAGCAAGTACTGAGAGTCGTCTCTCATATACCACTTTGTTGATAGCTTGTCCCAGAAGGACAACTACTTCGTTCAAATCTTGCAAGATTTCCCCCCGGGTCTGGACCTTCCTCGTCTTCTCCTTGGGTATATCTTTGGATGCCAGCCCACACTTTGCATAGTGGTCCTGCGGCCTGATATAGTTTGTTATGAAGTTTCTCCATCTCTTCATCAACACTAATGCTCTTGTGGTGCCCTTTTTTGTCTAAAAGGGCCCTCATGAAGAGGTCCAATTTTGTGGCCCCCTTCACATTTATGAAACAGAAATCTTAACAAATTCCTCTAGTTCCTTCTCGCTCATATGAGATTGACAACGTTCTTTAAAGAAGTCTGCCAGTTCCTGTGGAAGTTCCCAGTCTTCCTTTTTGGAGATAATGTTAGGTAGTAAATATACTTTCTTCGGGGCGACATCTGACCCTTCTTCTTCTTCACTACTTTCTGATCTTTTTTTCTTTCTGGGGTTTTCTTTCTCCCCTGTAATATCGCCACTAATAGAAAGCACCGTTTCCTCCGTTTCACTTTCGTTCATGATTTGAGATTCGTTTGATATTTATGGTTATAAATCTTGATTTTATTTTCGTTTTTCTTTCACTTGTTTTGCTTCTTGTTCCTTTCTCGATGGATTTCACGCAAGGAAGGTAATGGCCAAACCTCATTCCCCCGAAAGATCTGATTCAATTAACTTTTTTTGTTGCGCTCTTATGGCGTTGAAGTGGTGTCTTTCTTCTAGACTACGATCGGGGTTAATGAATACACCGGGCATACTTTGTTTTAGGTTAAAAATGTTTCTCATTACGTTTGCCCTGATATCTCCATTTTTGAACGTCATTTTTAGCATTGCCGATTCTTTTGGCACAAGTTAGGCTAGTCCGCTCTAAGTTGAATTTGCAACCATTTCGAACAACGTTCAAGAAGTCAGCTGCAGGATCATCAGTTTCAATGTAGTTGTGTACAACCAAGTTTAGTTCTCGTCTTTCCTTTTTCTCGATTTCAATTTCGTTCATTGCCTGCTTAATAATGAGTTTGGTTGGAGGTAGATTTTCTACTTTAGTCGATTTGGATGATGATTTTTGTTTTAAACAGTCTGCATAGCTGGCATGAAGGTTTTGCTGGTCCTCTTTAACATCCACCCGAAATTGTGCGAATTTTGCGTCTATATCGTTAAGTTTCGTTAGTATTTTATTTATCGGCGCTTCACTTATGTTTAGGCATAGTAATTTACAGCGATCACAGACCCAGAATAAAGAATATTTGGCTATCACTTTATAAGCATCCGTTTCAAGCGACTGACATCGGGCATGAAACCAAAACAGACATACGTCACATTCAATTGCATTGTCTGAATCTTTTACTTTCAATTCACATTTGCTATTGCAATTCCCCTTACATATGTCTTTTGGATTTGTAGACATGTCTATATTCTCTTTAAGATAATATATATAGGAACTAGTTGTATTTGAGTATTATTCTTTGTAGAAACCAGGTCTTTAAAGTAATTAAAACGGAGGATGTGAAGTTAATTGTAGGTTATTTTAAAAAGAAAATAGTGATGAGAAATTAATTATTGTAGATAATTGGCAAATTTTGTATGAGGAAAATTTGTTGATCAGAGAAAATTTGGTTTGAATTGTTAAGTAAATCGTAAGAGGTAATATAGAATAGGTGTTCCACAATCAAGCCTTATTTCTTCGGAATATGGGGCAGTCCACTGGGGTTAATACCCAATCTCCCGAAAATCCCCAACAAACTAGAAAAATAAGTCAAAAAATAAAAATGAAACAAGTAAGCTGCGCAAAGAAACAATATGTATGTACGACTCAAATTATATGAGGACGTAGGTATGATCGGAGTATATAATGAAATGAAAAATGGTTTGATAATAGCTGATATAACTTACTATTGCAACCGTAAGAAAATTCAAATCATCAACAAAAACACGTCTGGGCTTATCGGAAACCAGGTCTTGAATGATTATTACCATACCATATGCGCGAAAATGTATGTAATATGTAATACTTTTCAAAAAAATTTAAATCCGATTTTGTTTTTATTTTAGAAGTTGGTCATTCCAAACATTGAAGACACCAACTATATAAAGCTGTTAATCTTACGTTCGTCCGGAGAGGGGGGGAGGGGGTCAGTGGAAAAGCAAACAATATTTAGCGGGGGGCGGGGGGGGGGGGTGCGCTTCCAAAACAAACGTTCGTTTTACTAATTTCTTATAGAATCAACAACCGAGTGTGAAGCATTCTTTTAAAGTACAGCGCGCCATGTCAATCGAATTCGACCGAAGAAGCGCTGCAATATTATCCCGAAGGCCCCGAAACCAACGTGCCATCGAAGCCTTCTCATACAGTGAAGACGAAGTTGATCCAGCGGAAGAAGTATCAGCAGAAGATTCCGCCGGCGACAATGACAACAGAATGGACGTTCATGATGACGACGAAGTGCCCGTCATCATGAGATTCTAAAATCTCCATTGGCCGAAGAAGAAAAACTCCTTGTTTGATTGATGATTTGTTTTGTTTGATTCAACATTTTATGTACCACAAGGCTTTCTTCGTTGGTATTTCCCTGACACCTGAAAATTCCAGAAAGTAGGGGGGGGGGGAGGAGGTATGGGTGAAAACGAACGTTCCCAGTGGGGGCTTATGGGGGGGGGGTTAATCAAAACGAACAAGGGGGGGGGGTAAAAAATTGGCAAATTTGAGCGAACCTACTATTTGAATGACCCATAACCACTTGTGAAGCTTTTTCTGTACGTATATGAAAGAATCAACCGGTAACGGCGAATGGGGTTGGAATTAGTAGTAGTGTCAGTAGTAATATCGACAGTAGTAGTAGCGACAGTAATAGTAGTGTCAGTAGAAGTAGTGGCAGTTGTAATATTGGTAGTTGTAATAGTAATAGAATATATCGTTTTATCAATGAACAAAAATGAACAATATCCACTTAATCTTATCCCTACCCTTCGCGGAACTAGGGTCTTGATTGTAAATAGGCCTCCTTGCCGGGGACGACTATTTTTAAGGTACTGGGCTCAAATTTTGATGCCGAAGGTTGGAACTCATATGTTATGTTTATTGAAGGTGTTGGAAGGTGGTCACTTCATATTTGGCTTATAACTTACGGATAAAAGTCCATCGTCAAAAAAATTTTGAGCTGCGCATGCGCAAAACCGAATTCGAAAGATACTTATGATTGGAATCTGAAGTTTTGCACCAAAAAGCATTGTCAATTTTGATAAGATATTCTGGAATAAAATTTCGAAAAAAGTTAAAAATGTGGAAGTTATACGCGTGCACGACGTGTTTTTCCTTAGTTACCTTAGTATTTTCGGAATTTTTTTTTTCACGGGCGGGTGACACAATAGCATAGCTGTGCAGACACAAAAATTCGTTTTAAATAACCTTAAGTAGAACGATCTATGGACGATTTAAAGTTACGCATGCGCAAGTGTTTACGCAGGGTTTTGAGGTTTGTAACCAGATTATTCTGCATTCCTCATACTCAAAAAATGGGTTAGGGTTAGGGTTAGTGTCGAGCTTCTTTTATCTCCTTAACTACTTGTCGGAATCACTTCATAGTTTAAATAGATAGTTTAAATATAACATCAGCATATTATTTCATCGACAAAAATCGTAAAAAAATTTTCACATCACTGTCAGATATCGCACACGCATGCGCCGAATCATTTCGCGCATATTTCGTTAAGACAATATGATACCTGTAAATCTTTGTGGAAAATTATGCTTATATGATGATTTAGGTTATAGTATAATTATTTTCAAAAAAAGTTGGAAATTCTGGGAATTAAGCGCATGCGTCTTAAATTTTTAAATTTTTTCTCGGTTGCCGTAAACTTTTCCAAATTTCTTTTATCCATCCGGTTAGCCCCATCATGTGGTCATTCACATGCAAAGTCTTGTTTCATATAATCTTCGGTAGGGCTCTATATATTTAATTTACGTTTACGCATGCGCAAGCCACTATATCCAAATTTTAAAGATAATTGTCATATATTTCAGATTGATACTATTATTTCCAATTTCCGTTGAAATTTTCCACTCAATATCTTGATTATTCATCGAGTTATGCATTTATGAGGTCGAAACCTAAGTCAGTGGTGAAACTCTATATAGATTACCCTCCAATGGATATCGAATGCACCCTCAAAAAATCTTTCTTTCAAAATGGTCGTATCGCGCTAAAATTTTGGGGATATTTAGAAGGCTATAAGACCAATAATAGCGTTTAAAAAGTAAAAAAAATCTTGTGGTTAGCGTACCACGTGACTTTTAACTCAAGTTTTGTTTCTAAATAGCCATCACTTGATAACTCCGTCATTCCTAACCCTTGGAAAACCATTTTCATACAAAAGATACCTTACATTAAGCCAAATGTGGAGCTGTAAAAAAATTTTAAAAATATTTTTAATTTTGGGGTTAGGGCTGGATAAGTAAAAAAAATTGCGGGATCATCGCGAGTCCAAACCAAAATTTCTTCCGCACTAAAGTAAAATTTTACACGATTCGCACTATTTTCTTCCGCACTTTCAAATTATTTAGGGGTCAATTTCGCACTAATTAATTCCGCACTTTTTTCTTCCGCATTCATTTTCTTCCCTTAAGGTATATGTATTCTTTTTTTTAATGAACAAACTTTATTGAACACCAATGATTTTATAGGATAAATAATTAAATTTCTACCAGACATGTAGCATGTAGGATATGCAGGAGCAAGCTGTAATTATGTAAAATGAAGCAAAAAAATCATTTTATAAATACCGTTATCATTCTTAAAGTCAAGTTAGTGAAAAACGTTTGGTTTAATTTTTAGTTAGCAGAAGTTTCAATGATTGCAGCAAAAATCGGCAAAATCTAGTGACCACAATTAGCAAACGTAGTTATTTACTGTATAAAACCAATACAGAATTGGCATCACTAAATATACAATAAACTACCATAAGAAAGCATTGATAGTAGGTGATGATATTAAACATAAACGGCTGAAATTGGGCAGTACTCCCAGAAGGCCCTAGGGATCTTAATCATTAACAACCTCCAATCACTAGAGTTAATACCTAAATATTGGCATTTACTAACATATGAGACCAATGTAGTAGTTGACAGTATTAATGTGGATCCATTTTAATACTACTAGATTTGGTATAAGCTAGCCTGAAAATAGGTGACATAATAGCAATACTACCATGGAAATTATAGAACATAACAGCAACATTGAAACTTCTATGCAGGAGACAGATTTGTGAAAATTATTATTAAACTATTAACTAACCTTGAATATAGAATAGGTTTAATGAATAATTATTCATTCGCGCGCAAATTTGAGAAGGAGGAGGTCGTATATTGTGCAAATAAGTTTTTGTAATTAGATAATTAGATATTTTGTAACCTAGATAATTTCGTAGTTAGAAGAAGCTTGATTGTGTCTTCCTGCTTGTTCACTAGATTTCTCATTTAGATTCATCTTCGCTTATTTTGTTCAACATTATTTTTCAGTTGTTTGTTTTATTTTTTTACCACACGCAAATCACATTTATTCGGGTAAAGATCTTCGGTAGCTTGGGTCATAATCCCAGGTGACTGCCCCATATACTGAAGATTTCATTTGAATTAACGTTTTTGTTGTTGTTGTTTTTCAAACATTTTCGTTCTCATAAATCCATAATTATAATCGTGTTTTCGTAATTTATTGCTAAACCGTCCCAAAACTGCGAAACCCTTCAATAAGAAATATGTCCTAGAAATCGTGATGAATCCTTGCACTTGAGGTAGAAAATGCAGATGATGCTTTATAGTGTGATATCTGAAGCTTCTGGTTTCATATAAAATACCAGTCACCTGCATCAGCAGCTTTCGATGCAATTTGAATGAATGCAACCTATGAATTATTCTGGGTTTGTGACCAATGTAAAATAAATGGGTGAAAAGAAACTCAAATTCTCAAAAGGTTGTGCGACAATAAAATTGATCATCTTAAAAATTAATTTAATGAGTTATTAATTTAAGGTGGTAGTACCCTCAAAAATAATCTCTCAATAATTAGATCATTTTTGATATTTTGATATTATTAGTGAATCAATATGATAATAAATATTTTAAAAAATTAAAAATGGCGGTCTGTTGCCATGACTATAGCAAAAAAATCACTAATCTGACCAAAAACTTGATACACACTGGCAAAGATTTAGAAAGAACTAAATTAGTTACAAAACCCATACTTTGCAAAAACATAATTCATAGATGGTTCTATAAACCCTAGTAAAAAAAATTTAATTTATCAGATTTTCAAAATGGCAGCACTCTCAATCCAGCTTAATTATTTCTGGCATTTTAATGGGCTCTTCTAGATGACAAAAGACAAATATTCATGTTATTTTACTAGGGTGTATAGGTATCTATAGAATGAAAATATGCTGAAAATTTGAGCCAATTTGGCCAAGCGGTTCAAAAGATATTTCTGCCGGCGTCCCATAAAGCTTCATTTGAGAAAAAAAAGATTAAAGATAAATCACTGGTTCAAAATCCACCAGGTTTGTACAGGGATCCTTCCTTTTCTTTATGTTTGTCTCCCTTCCTTTTTTCTGGCCTCGAAGTACTTTTTTTCGTTTCTAGTACGTTCACTGAATTTCTCAGCCGCAACAAAAAGGCGTTTTCGGTTTCTGGTATCGGATCCTTTGTCATAAATCTTCCAGGTATCATTCCCAATTTTTCGAAAATCTGTAGTGAGGATTTTGTTCCAACGTTAAAATTTGCTACTGCATCAAAAACACCAAGCTTGAAAGTAGGAAGTGTAACAAATAAAAGACAGATTTTGGAACGCGCTCAATTTTGAATTAATTTTCTCTTTCATGACGTCACAATTAGTTTTTGCCCAATTTCTCAATAACTGCAGATAAGTTTCCACAAAAAATTTTCAGTTCCCAGATATGTTAAATGAAAAGTTATTTCTAAGCACATTTTTCAGCCATAACAAACCGCCTATGTATAAGATTAGTAAGTGTATACACATCACACGCAGCAAGCGAGAAGCTATTTCTGAAGTATATACAGATTTTTAGGCATACACTGACCTTGAAAACAGAATTTTAGGCCTTTTAGGCTTTTTTAAACTTGTGATATTGATTTTTGAAATCTACGATAACTTTTGTGTTAGAAACAATGAAATCTTTTTGCTACGTAGCTTCCGAAGATGGCCGACGTGTTTTCTTTGAAAAGAAATCTTTTTTACGCGATGGAGATCGGGCGTGCTGTTGCTGCTCAAGAATCTTTATACATATTTTTACTGATCTTGTTAGCTGTAGATGTTGAAACATGTCCTGGTCTTTGGAGAAACAAAGATTTTAATATTACTCACCAGAATGTTCGGGGTTTGTTTAATAAAAAAGAACAAATCTCTGACTATGTTACACAGAATAACATTAAATTGTATGCGGTAAGTGAAACTTTACTGAATAATTCAGTACCAACTTCTTTTATTGACATTACTGGTTATACTTTTGAAAGAAAGGATCGTGGTTCAGCTGGTGGAGGAGTAGGAATCTTTTTGAAAAATGATATTATTTATCACAGAAGAAATGACTTAGAATTTGCTGAAATTGAACTCGTTTGTCTGGAAATTATAATAAAACACTCAAAACCGTTTTTGGTTTGTGTCTTATATCGTCCACCGAATACATCAAAACACCTCAACAAAAACTTCTCACAGTTTTTTGATGAATTCTTATCAAAAATCGCGCGCTAGAAAAAAGAAGTGATAATTACTGGCGATGTGAACGTTTTCGAATGTACCATGACGAAAATAATAGTAAACCCTTTAAAGAGCTTTTATTACTAAATGGTTTTATACAAATTGTCAAGGGAGCAACACGTATAACTGACACTTCAGAAACTTTGATCGATGTTATTTTGTCAACAATGCCTGAAAATTTGACGAATGTAAAAGTAATTCCATCATCAATTAGCGATCACGATACAATTGAGTGTAACAGAAAAATCAACAATAACAGAAACCTGAACAGATTATCAAGTGTCGAGATTACTTTAATTATAATCAAGTAAATCTACAAAACAATCTCACTGAAGAAAACTTTCTAAATGTGTACTCGTCTACTGATCCAAACATAGCCTGGAACAACCTGAAGAAAACACTTTGAAGATCCGTCAATCAAAACGCCCCCTTCTTCTCGAAGAAAGTGAAAAGCAAGAAGTCACCCTGGCTCACACGAGAGCTCAAACACGAAATGAATCAGAGGGATGCTCTACAACAGAAGTTTCGAAAATCACGTAAAGCCGAAGACTTCGAAGATTACAAGACCCAACGAAATCGAGTAAATATTCTTGCTAGGAAGGCTAGAAACCAGCACAGTCAAAACCTTCCAAGAGAATCCGCAAACGATTCAAATCGATTCTGGAAAGCAGTTAAAAAGATTTATCCAACCAAAGTGAAAGAACCTGTGACTAAAGCCATGTTGATCGGGAAACGTTTAACGACAAACGCGAAAGAAATCGCATCACGTTTCTGGGCTTTCTTCAGTAATGTAGCTTCAGTATTAAAATCTAAAACAATTCCATTAAAAGATACAATCTGGTCAAGACCGAAACCCACAATACCTAAAACCTACAGTACTTTTCGTTTTAGGGAAGTACAGGTTAAAGAAGTCCAAAAATATCTAAAGAATCTGTCCCGCAATGAAGCCAGTGGGCCTGATGAGCTACCACCTGGGATGCTGAAAGATTGTGCAGCGCAGATTTGCCAACCATTATGTCATGTCATTAACATCTCGCTTAAGACAGGAATCGTTCCAGCCTGTTTTAAATTTGGTAATGTAACACCAATTTTCAAATCCGGTTCAAAGCAGGACTTTGACAACTACCGCCCAATTACCGTATTACCAGTATGCTCAAAGATTTTTGAAAAATGTATCCATAATCAACTTTCCCAATTTGTTGAAGAACACAAATTTCTGTCGCCGACGCAATTCGGCTTTCGGAAAGAGAGAAACACAGAACTTGCCGCCACGTTATTGCTTGATGAAATTCGAAAAAACACAGACAAGGGCCACGTAACTGGATATATATTTATCGATTTTAGTAAGGCCTTTGATACCTTAAGCCACGCTCAGATCGTTGAAAGCTTGTCAAGCTACGGAGTCATTGGGAAAGAAAACGAACTGTTTGTAAATTACCTCTTTGGAAGAAAGCAATCAGTCTGCTTTGGTAGAGAGATTTCACAACAAGAACCTGTCACATGTGGAGTTCCACAAGGGTCCATACTAGGCCCTTTGCTATTCTTGATTACTTTCGATGACGTGAGATCGGTAATCAAACACTCAAATATCATCACATATGCTGACGACACAGTAATCTACACCACCGACAAAAACAAAGGTCCAGACTAAACTACAAGAAGACTTCCATGCTGTGGCCAAATGGTTGAAGTTAACAGATCTTGTGATTAACATGAAAAAGTGTCGTTAGATAAGTGTTTGTTGAATTCAAAAAGAGTAATTGAAAAAATAAAGACGTCATTCACAACTGCAATCAATCATCTGAACCGGTTTCTGACGTGAAAAACAAGTTGCAACACTTCAGATCTAAAATCAAGCGAGAGAAAAGGAGAAACAATTTTCACCAAGGTGTAATTATATTTGTCCATGATACTCTAGATGTAAACCTAGTCAACTACTGCTCGGGAGATGGTATGCTGTGTGATCAATACTAATCATTAAAAGCTGTTTGTAGCAGCACTATATAGATCTCCTAGATCTCCTAGATCTTCTAGATCTCCTTTGACTGTTAGCGACTTCAATTACCCAAATATTGATTGGACGGAAATCCCATTCCCATATTCTGCCAAATCTGAAATCTTTGTTGAATGCACGCGAGACTCATCTCTTCACCAACATGTCCGCATCCCAACTCATTTTCGTCACCAACAAAGCTCCACAACGATAGATCTTACAAATACAAAATGATAACAACACTATCACACCTTTCCCCGGTTTGGAAAAGCCATCATCATCTTTTTTTGTTTGAACTTAATATTATTACGGATATAAAGAACAACAAGTCGAATCGGTATCTCTACTTAAAAGCTAACTATGAAAAGATATGGAACACTAAAATATTCAAGGCAATTCATGGATTCTCTCCCAAAGCAACGTAGTAGTGTTGACTGTGGTTTTTATTGTTTAATGTACTTTTGGTACATAGGAAAAAAATGAACCTTTTGACTTTCATTCTGGTGACATGGAAAAAATTATATAGAATTTTCAAAGAATAAATTGCTACTTTAAGGGAAGGAACTTTCGCAGAAGAAACCCTTCTGAACTTGCTAATATAGTATTAGTTGTTATGTTATCATTTTTTTGTGGTGGGCCATTATTTATTTCTAAAATGATTCATATTTCTAAATTGAACTCTTCATTTTTATTCAATCAAATGTCCACAACAGTACCAATTTGAATCCAATGCTCTTTTAAAATTATCGAGGTTGCTGTTTTACCCAGGCTTTTGAAAGACAAAAAATCTAAACTTTTATGCGTGCCTTTTCTAATATAACATATATACAATGCATTATTGACACATCTCAAAATGCTAGATATTGATGACAGCAGTGATACTGCCTTTTGTATTAAAAAGGTTTTAAATTGGTGGAAAATACTAAATGTCAAAAGTTTAGGAGCAGATATAAGAAAGAATGATAAGTTACAGAGTGTGATTTCAGATCAAAATAACTTTAAATTAAATGTAATCCTTGAATTTGGGGATATGGCTTTAAAGATGGGTGGTGAACAAGGTAACCGTATAAAACAGCTGACCTGTCCTACTTCTTCTTCCATTTATCGTACATGTTATGGACTAAGACGAGTTATCCAAAGTATGTTATTTTTGGGATGTTTTCTACTGATCCTTTAGAAAAAGACTTTTTTAAACTGAGGCATGGTTCTGGAGGCACCTATTTTATAAATGTTCAGCAGGTCATAGAGAAAATTTCCATTTATTATCATTATTATCAGAAATTTCTTTTGGGTCTGGTGATTCATATTTCTTGTGTTTATTTGTTAAATAATAATAATAATAATAATAATAATAATAATAATAATAATAATAATAATAATAATAATAATAATAATAATAATAATAATAATAATAATAATAATAATAATAATAATAATAATAATAATAATAATAATAATAATAATAATAATAATAATAATAATAATAATAATAATAATAATAATAATAATAATAATAATAATAATAATAATAATAATAATAATAATAATAATAATAATAATAATAATAATAATAATAATAATAATAATAATAATAATAATAATAATAATAATAATAATAATAATAATAATAATAATAATAATAATAATAATAATAATAATAATAATAATAATAATAATAATAATAATAATAATAATAATAATAATAATAATAATAATAATAATAATAATAATAATAATATACTTACTCTTAAAATGTTAAAGTTAGTGAATGAGAATGTTATATGTATATATATATATATGTAATATAATTAGCTACTTTGTAATGTATATAAATTAGCTAGTTGTTTTGATGTTTTTAGCTATAATATGGCAATTTGTATATATATTTGTTAGATATTTCTGGAAAATGTAGTTTTCACGAAACTATGTGTCATTTTTTGTTTAAAAGTCTCATTCTTTAAGTAAAAATACACAATTTGTGTTTCTAATAGCTGTATATTTATACAAAAAATCGGCCCTCAGTTTTGTAAATCAAATTGCCGTTGCCGAGGCCTGTTAGTAAAGATCGCCATGCTTTACAGCCTTTAATCTGAACAATTTTATATATCTAAGTAACAAATCAACCATTCTCTTCATTTATGAAGGTGTTTTTGTGAAAAATTTTATTTCTTTTTAGTTTTTAATGAAATTTGTTTCATACCCGTTTTTTCCAAAAAAGTAGATTGAAAAAAACGACATACCCAAAACATTGGGTCATTAGTAAGGGAGGGGCGTTAATAAACAAAGTCCATCAACAAAAGTAATATAATCGAGAAGATGTACGTCGACTACATGATATCAAGTTTCTCGTCATTCTCTTCATCGTCATCGAGGAGGTGGAATGGCTGGGTCGCAGTCTCCATATCTTCTTCATTAATGAAAGAAAAGGGATTGGTATCACTTATCTCCTCGTTTGTCATTACAGCTAGTTGTGCTTTTAACTTTTCTGCTCCTGCTTCACAAGTCGTACCCTCCTTAAAGCAATGTATTTGGTCATCTTCAGAACCATTTGTTGGGAGATTTAGGGCGCAAACCTTAAACGACTTGGCAATCATTTCTTTCGATAGATGTGACCACGATTCGAGAATCCACTGAACAATTTTCCGCCGTGGCGCAGCTTTGTTATTTCCAGCTTCAGTAAATTCGTGTAAATCCTCTGCTAACCACTGGTCGAATTTTTCTGTAATGTAGGCCTTGAAAGGTTTATTCCAGCTAACATCGGGGGCTTGAATATGCTTTGTGCACCCCCCTGGAATGACATCCATGTGCACTTTTGCAGATTGTAAGGCTTCTTTGACACTTTCTATTATGTGACATTGGAAAGAGTCCCATACTAATAGCCGTTTTCCGAAAGCAAGCGATCCGAGAACATTCTTTATATAATGGAGAGTTAGCGCTTCGTTCATCCAGCCATTCGCTGAAGAAGCAACAAAACACCGACCTTTAAACTCTTGATTCAATAGGACTGCTTCACGTTTTGCTCCCTTGAATACGATCAATGGTTTTAATCTACTACCGTCTGCTTTAGCTGTCAAACAGACTGAGAGTCGATTTTTTTCGTGCCCTGTTGACTTCATGGTAATAGTTTTGGCCCCTCTCGGATGAACTGTGGTATCCGAAATCATGTCAGCCCAGACAGCCGTCTCATCCATTGCGATTATATTTTCAGCTTTGAAGGCATGTTTTTTCTGAATTCTCAGGACGTGAAGAACATACGAAATCAACTTATCGATTAAATTGACAGGATCGTGTTGGGATATTGTCGTTTTTCTTTGCAAAGATAAACCATACCTCTTCATAAAACGAAAAGCTCTTCGTATTGATCGTTTGCCTCGCATTGCTCATCAAACATAGCTTTCGCTTTTGTTCTGATAAGTTTTCGTGAAACTCTTAAGCTATTGGATCGACGATCGTGAATCCATTCAACTAAATGATCTTCCAAAACTTCATTCATTGCTTTCCTTCCACCGCCTTCTAACTTCTTTCGTTTAGATCAACTTGGAGTTGCAGCAGTACTGAGAAGCTTAGCTTTATTCTGCTTCCATTCTCGAATGCGTTTCCTTTCAACATTAAATTTTTCGGCAGCAGATCAAATGCTGTTGGTCTCTGCAAATTTCACCGCTTTGAGCTTTAAACTCAATGGTATAGCTTATTCTTGTTTCACCTTTGTGAGAACAAGTGTCTTCGTTACTTGCAGTATCAATTTTTATTTTGATACTGAAGATAGTACCATGTACGCCTCTGCAACTCTTCTTTCAAGTTTCAATTTACACGTGCCTTCAAATTCACAGTTTATATAGCGCACATAATACAGGTGTTGAAAATCACATTGGTCATCATGTTTTTTAATTTAAAAATAAACGGTCGTAATTATCCATAAAGTAAGTATGGCGAGAAGTGCTCCTTCTGAAAGTTTTGTAATGATTTATCGTGTTTCCTTTGAATCTGTTGTGAGAGGACATCATATCTATAAGGCAAAGTGGACTCCAGAAAAGAGAGAAATCCTAGTTTGCCGCAAAGACGAACGAGAAGAAGCGAGAGAACATGACAAGCATGCCATCGGTGTTTACAAAAAAGATGAGACAAAGATGAACAGTGAAGTAGGCCATGTTCCGATAGAGTTATCGAAGTTATTGGTGCAATTCTTAGAATCAAACTCACAAAACATGGTCGAAGTTCGAGTCACTGGGAAAAGATACAGAGAAGTTGGACTAGTTGTGCCTGGAACGTACTTGTGCTACACCAAGAGCAAGAAGATCGCAGATGTGTTGTTTAGCGAACTGAATAGAAAGAGTAACTTGTATGAACATTTTACGCTTAAAATTAGTGAAACTGTTTCAAAATATCCACACTTTAAAGATTAAAGAAAGTAGTATTAATTTTGCTGTGAATCAAATGAAAGCCCATGGGCGTTTATTTTAATTTTTCTCTATGGACCTGGGCGTTTATTTGGGAATGGGCGTTTAATCGGGAGTGGGCGTTAGTTAAAAAATTTAACTTTAACCCTGGGCTTTTATTCGGGAGGGACGACAGTTCGGGAGTGGGCGTTAGATCGGTCATTTACGGTATGTAAATCTATGGATTGGCACATACCCGTTTACTCCATGAATTGCTAGCATTTTGTTACTTACCCAGATCTTACGCGAAACCCATCCAATATTTGTAACATACCCGTTCTTGGCAAGTGTTAGTTAAGGTATTTCCCGAAGAATGTCACATACCAGTTTTTGCCATGAAAAAGATCTCAATCAAACATGAAAATTTATGCAAAAAAATCTTTTTTGGAAAAATGACACTTACCCGCTTTTCGCATATAACGACAGCATGGATGGGTGGTGCGATGGAATCAATGGTGAAGATTGTAAATAGAAGTCTAAAGACGATTACAAAAGACCGAGTGTTTATCGATGAAGCTCTTTACACATTCTTGACAGAAGTTGAATCGATAGTCAATAGTCGTCCACTAACAAGTTATCAGCGATGACATTAACGACTTCTTAGCGTTGACACCGAACCACTTCCTTCTAAACAAAGGTTCAGCTAACAACACATTCGTAGACGTACAAAACAAAGAAGTAGATTACCGAGCGAAATGGAAGACGGTCCAGGCAGCTACACAGATGTTTTGGAGGAGATGGACTTCAGAGTATTTACCGTCACTCACCACTCGAACAAAATGGGAAAAGCCCACACGAAATATAGCCGTCGGCGATCTTGTTCCAATGACCAAAGAAAGTTTAAGTCGATCCAAGTGGCCACTAGCAAGAGGCAGCGAGGTATTACCAAGCAAAGACGGTACCGTTCGTGTTGTCAAGCTCGATACAACGGATGGGAGTTTCATGCGACCTGTTGCGCAGATTGCGCTTCTCGAAGCAGCAAATGATAAGTTAAATCGTTTTCTCAGTCGAGTTATCGTTCGCTTTGTCGTTTCACTGGCCGGGGAGTGTTCGTGGATCTCTCGAGAACAGAGCACCAACGGAAGAGAGCGCGGCTGAAACTTCTATTTGTGTTTATTTGATAGGAAGAAAAAACTTTTTATGATAAATGCGCGTTGCGATAAGCGTTTTGGAATAAACCGAAAATAACCAATTTAATCGAAATTTTATATATTACATCGTGCGCATATCGTGCGCTTTAGTACATACACTGCATACAGTTTGTAGTGACACTTCAGCGTTTGGGGTTTCGCATCCCGTCTTCGCATTTTGTTAAGCTTGCTATATTGGCGGAACAATAGTAAGTTTGCGTTTTTCTATGGTGTATTTGGTTAGGCTTTTGTTCCGATTCTGCGGCCTAATTACTATTGTTCATGCGTGCGCTGCGATGTGTTCAATGTTTTGCAATGTGTTATGTGAAATTAAATTCTAAAATAAAAAAGGTATGGTGTTAAGTCGCATGAAAAGTGCTTTATCTGTGAGAGCTTTTGATACGGTTTCTTCTCCTTTTCCTTCATTCTTAGGTCTTGCGTAGATTTGCTCTTCGTTTCGTACCTTCTAACTATCTGTTCAATCGTTTTTTATTTGTCAATGAGGTGTAGCATTCTTTGTGGTAGACCAAACCAGCAATACGGTCTTTAGGTAAGGAAGATATGATATACTGTGCCATCGCAATGGCTGTCCCGAACGTTACAGGCATTAACAGGTTTCTCTATGCTGCTAATGTTTGGATATTTTATTAGCCGCTTATTATGAATTCTTTCTTGACATATACACTCTTTTTTTATAAGAACAATTTTATAAGAACACCAGCCTGAAAATCATGCAAACAATTAAGAACAAATTAAGAACAACCTCAGCATCGAATAAATATAATAGATTAATTTTTTAAGAACAACATGTGACAATGTGGCCATCTAACAAAATACATAACACCTGTTAATGGAGTTTTTTGGAAACTGTGTGCGAGTTATCTTTGACTTTTTCGTCTTGTACATTTTCACTACGATTTTATGTATATAGATTCAATTTTATAAAGCTTTAACATTTTATGTTGGGTTTGTTATCAAATATTCTGTGTTTTTCTTATCTTTATTCACACGTCTGACTAAAGACTAAAACCCTAAAAAGGCTCTCTAAAATAAGAACAAATTAAGAACATTTCAGCCTGAAAATTCTGAAAAAATTAAGAACAGCCAACCTCAACCCCAATTTTACTGGTTCTTATAAAAAAAGAGTGTAATACATAACATATATTCCATTGGGTAGGGTCGTTTAGCAGTTTCATGATCCAGCAAAGAACTCATAATCTTAAACTTAGTTAATCTTCATTATTCAAGCTACATTACAAACTAAACTGAATTGCTGTAGTTGTCTGCAAATAAAGATAAATAACAATAATAATTTAAGCCTTACCAACTAACTCGCTCTGCAATTTTCTTTACAGCTTTTGTCAGCTTATTTTTTTCTACACACTTAACAGCCACGAGGCTTTATGTCTGATGCGAAGAATGAATAAGATAGCATGAATAAGATAGCATGAAATGAGTGAGGACATTATAACGCTATCGAACAAAATGAACACCTTTATTTGAAAAACAATATCATACACTAACTTATTCCGGATTAAATGAGAACACAAAGAGAAACGCAAGAACGGCAACACAGGAGCAAGTGAAAACCTTTTTATTAATTCTATTTATAATTTAATATCATATACACTTTTTAACCCTTTAGCTCCCAACGGTCCCGTATGGGAACGAGATTTTGACAGAGGTTTTCTGCATGTAAAAAAATATTTTTGAAAGTTGTTTGATACCTGTCAAAGGAGTAAGGTTGGAACTACTAAAAAATCATAATTAATTTTTTCTGAAATGTTTATTGAACCGTGTGGAAGGATCAAGGTTCAGCCCAAATTCAATTTTTCGAGGACACTTCACGTTTTGTCTGTTCTCTGAAAAACCGGAAATGTGAAAAACACGTTTGAGTTATAATCTTATTTGCTACTCATTTAGGTTCTTTTATATCTATTTTCATGTTTGCTCAAAAATGTTAAAATAAACTATTTTTCTATTCTTTTTCGAAATTGTATTATGATGAGGATGTCTATTCTCTCATCACCATCGAATCTGAGAGATATGCAAAGCAGAAGCTTAATCGTTCACTTGAACTGCCGTTTGCTGAGCAATCCACCGATTACCTTTCTCATTTCAGTTGAATTAGCTTTTGGTTGTGTCAGAATTTTTGTTGTTTCATTTATATTTTTCAAAAATACGAGCATTTAATATATTGGTATGGTAATATTCACTACAGCGACTTTAATTTCAGCTTACATAACGTGGCGCATATGTACCAAAAAGCAAATTTTGCTTAACATAGACTTACCAATGTTCCTAAAGGGAACATACCAATTTAACAAAAACAAACAAAAAATCAAAAAAGTTTTTTCTTCAGAAATGTTAATTAAGCATTTATTGTGTATTTTACAGACCAGAATCGAAAATCATATTTTGGTCTGTAAAATACACACAAATCATGCGGAGTAGTTGAAATGTTTTTTACTTTTAGAATTTATTTTATGCTTCTATTTGACAAAGTTTCAAGTTAATGACTACTATAGTTTGAGAGATAATGACGATTGAGTGAATTTTAGAGTGTGTCTAAGCTGGACTGTAAAATACACACAAATTGAAAAAAAAATTGCAACCCTATTTCCAATTCTACTTATTTTTCAATATAGATTCCAAAAATAACAAAAGTTTGCTTTTAACAAGAAAAAAATGCGATTATTCATATAGCGACAAGTTGGCCTGGACTACTGTGTAATCGCGTGGAATAGATCTACAAACCCGTAAATTAGGAGGCTTGAGCCCCTGCCAACTTTTTTCCAATCATACACTTTTTTTAAATAAGCAACTAAGGTTTGCTCCAGCCCTGAAAGTTGCTTAGCATCTATTTGAATTTCAGCCCTAAAAGTTGCTTAATAGTTGCTTAAGCACATATGTAGTTTTGATTAGCGTTTCTAACCAACATTGAAGAAATGGGCTGTAACAATAGATTCATAATGACACAAGTTTTTCTTAAATGAGTTAAACACATAATAACACACAATAAGTTTAACATAGAGCACACATTTATTTACAGAATAAATAAAAGCATAAAAATATTTCATTTGGCTATTTTAATTTTTTGTTGCTGCTTAACAATTTGGCCGATCAGCCCTAGTTTCTTATTGACTGTTTGTTTATTAATAAAAAAGTGTTTTATCGTTAATTTGGCAATATTTTTACTTGCCTGAATCAGTGTTTTTTTAACAAAGCTACGTTAAGGCGGGGGCAAACCAGTCCAAAATTCCATCCAACATAGCGTTTTTCAAAGATGTAACACCCCTTAATCTTCCAACAGGTTAGAGAGCTGAATGATTCCCAAAGGAAACTTGTCAGATAAGTCAGTACTCTTATCAAGCTGATCATGGTAGCCCCAGCAACAAACGCTGAGAGTGAAAGAATTTTCTCTGCAAAGAAGCGAGTAAAATCGCATTTGCGTTCCACAATGACCAATAACCTCCTAAACCACTTGATGCTTATGCACGTTCACAAAGAGCTGTTGGATGACTTAGATATCATCGAAATTGGAAACACGTTTGTTGGTACAAATCAAAGAAAAAGAAATACCTTTGGTCTTCTGTCAAAAACTGACTATAAAAAAAAAACGTGAAAAAGTGGTCGCTTGTCTTTTTTTTCTTTCCTTTTACCGGTTTTTGCTTTGGGAGTTCCCAGTCCCCATAATCTTAATTAAGAATGTTATAAACTAGAGCTATAATTTCTTATTGTTATATTGTCTATTTACTCTTTTTGCCTATTTGTACTGAGGAAAAACGAAGAATTTTCAGTAAATATGGAACGAAGAAGGAGCACCAAATGCTGTTTGGATGCAGTTTAGGGTAATCTAAACCTCTGAATCTATAAAAATAATTCGGGCTTGTCGGCCCCAACGACGGTGGGCCCTCCTCCGACTCTTATCTTCATGACTTTTACAGGGTAATATTTCAGGTTTGTTTAGTTTGCTGGGCATTCTCATGGTATGCTAGTGGACACTCTGATGGTATGCGGGTGATTCATTATCATCATCATATCCGGAGCTTTGATTATCCTGCTGTCTGTGTCCCAGCAGCTGGGGTAGACAGATTGATCTGGTGAATGATCGCCTCAAAGAGATGAACGTCCTGGACGAAAAACAAGACTTGTCAAAGTGCGGATGAGCTCATTAAGAGAAAATAGCGATCCTCGATAGGTTATCATGTTTATGGAAACACTTATGATTAAAACATGAGATTTCAACCACATACCATATCGACCGTTGCCCGGGTTAACAATGACCACTTTCTCCCTTGCATCTCAGGGTGGATTTTTATTAAATTTCTTGCAGGTTTTAATTCATATATAACAGATATGAGAATACAGTGGCAGTTTTATCCGGGGTCCTAGGATGTCCCGCGCCCCCTTCCCCATTGGACTCCCCTGCTGACTATCGAATGCAAAAGTACTGTTATGCGAACGTTCTGCACGGAAAAATTGAAAGGGTACATCTAAACATTGTGCTGTTTGTGTCGAGTTAATGGGAGTTCAGAGTTCTAGTCTTGAAGAGAGGAGGTAGCCTACGATTTCTCCTCCTGCGCCGATAATGTGCAAAGCGATTTGATCTCGTAAGTGATGAAGAGAACGGTTGGCAACGAAGTTCAATGCATTCTGTAAGGACGAAAAGTCCTTTTCTGCTCCAGTAAACACAAAATGTCAGAGAAAAATTTGTTTTAGAATCAAATAAAAACCAAACAATAATACTTTAAGGGAAGAAACTTTCGCGAGTCAAAAAAATCTCGAAATTTAGGGAATAAACTTTCGCGATAGGCACTTTTTGAGATATTTCGCGAGAATAAACTTTCGCGAATGACCCTTTTCGCGATTTTTCGCGAGAATAAACTTTCGCGATTGGGGTTGACTTTGTACTCTTTTTTTTGGATGACACCAGCAGAATAAAAAGTGACGATATTTCCTTTTGAAAAATTAGTAAACAAACAACTTTTCACTTTCACTGTTCACTTTCCTCAAAGGCATCGAATGCAGATCTCTCCCAATCGGAATCATCACTGTCATCGTCATTGATTGCTGGAGAGTATCCAATCTGTTTTTCTTCCAAAGTCAACTCACAAATTGCTTGAAGCTGTTGGCTTTCCGTTGTGTTGTCATCTAACAATGAATCGATTTCATGAAACGGATCAATTGGAGGGAGATTTTTGCTACCAAGGCAAATTGCGTCTGTAATTCCTGCAGCTCTCCAACCGCTCTCGATGATGCTTTTTCCTTTGCTGGAGGTCATTTCATTGTAGAAATCGACAACACATTGAGCATGAAGTGGTTTTAATGTGGTTAATTGCAGTTTAACATCTACTGAATTGATTTTCTTATATTTTTCAAAAAGCGTTTTTTATGTCCATTGACAGTTAAGTCTAACGGTTGGTAGAACTTCGTCATGTTTGGTGGAACATTCACAATACAGATGTTGTTTTCGTTAAGAACTGCGTGAAAATTTGACCGGTGAAAACATCCATGATCAGCAAACATTTGTGAGTAGGGGCTAATTCAAGTTTTGTTCGTTCTTTTTGAAGATACGGGACGATAATATCTTCAATGAGTTTGATAGACTCTGCTGAATTAGAGTAATGGGTTGGGTTAACACTTAAGCTGAATTCTTCTGGGAATTTGAAGCGAGGTAGACTCTGCTCAGTTTTCCCACCGTAAATCAGTTGGATTGGTAAAAAATTATTATTAAAAGTGACCCCAAATGTTCCTGTTATGCGTCTTTTGTCACTTCCACCCTCCATAATGACAGACTTTGCCCCTTTTTCAGCAAGAGTGAAATGACCAGTCGGTACGTATTTTAGTGGCGTCTGGTCAATATTTATGATCATCAAATGAGGGATATCATGATTTTCTATCATGGTGACAATCTCATGATGGAACAGAAACTCAATTTCTTGCCTTGCTCCGTCAGGAATAGTGACTTTTGAAGATGTTTTCATCCGACGAACAAAGCCTATGCGCTTGAATATGCTTTTTGCCCAACTTGATGAATCGATATCGATGTTTCTAACTGCGTGAAGGTTTTGAATGAGCGCTTTGGCTGTGGCCTTGGCCAAACTTGAATTTACGAGGGCACCGCGGGAGCTTACTGCCTTGATATACGACTGAACCATCAGGTCAAGTTCACCGAGCATGAGAGGACGGCCTGTTGCTTTAGAGTACTTTGACAGTGATTGTGTAACCTCTCGTTTCTCTTTTGAAGCATCTTTTATCTCCTTTACTACCCTTGTTTTGAACGAGCGAATGGTACTCTCCTTCAACCCAGGAAACTTTGACTTGAATTTTCGTAGTAGAGCAGCAGAATTACCATTCTTACGTGTATAATCACCTATGGTAAATCGATTCTCGTTTTTCCACTTAATATACGTGCCTCTATCTTTAACACGATTAACCTCTTCCGTGACTAAATGCACGTCGACCATACCAAGTACTGTTTGCGCTTGCGCCGAAGTTTCCTCATAAGGATCTGAAGAAAAAATGGATATACATTACATGATTTTTATACTCTCGGTGTAAACTCAAAATCTTTCCCTGTGATTCTTTTCGCTTTTCAAAAGGAAAAAACTTGTAAGCAAAAACCAAGAGAAAAAAATGGTAGTTTCAGATTTCAGGCGGAAAAGAATATTTATAGAATATTTTGAATGTAGGCGCAAAATAGCCAAGGTTCTAAGCGGGGAAAACAAACATGCGTCGAAAAATATAGCATGATTGGTCAGGCTCGTGCCCAAGGGTTATAAACAGTTTCATTAATTTCCCCCTACAAAATTAAAGACTCACCTGCAACAGCTACATTGGTGAAGACATCCTCTTTCTCTGCGATTTCATTTTCACGAGTTTCCAATTTTTTACGTTTTTCGCTTGCTCGTAGAAACGACATTACTACAAGTATGTAACTCTGTTGTTCAATCAAGAAACAGAAAGATTCTCATGTTTTCTCATTTGGAAAAATGTTATATTAACTTTTTTTTTCTGTATTACTGTCATTCATTCATACATTCATTTTCTTTCACTAAAGAACATCGCATCAAATTTTTGTTTTTCTGTCTTTTTGACAAAAAAATTCGAAACATGTCCCCCGGAAAATTCAATGTTATGATTCGAATGACGCTACTGCATTGGAGAATTTTTCGCGATGAATTATTTTGTGACATCAAAAGATGCCGAATTTTATCGTTATTAAAAAGAATTTTCTCAGCGCGTGCTTGAGATCAAATAAGAAAGAACTCCATTATTTTTTATCTCGATGGTCATTCATTTCCTAAATAACATTGTTCTTTCGTGAAGGAAAATTTTGCAAAACTAGTTTTTATTGATCATGTCTACTTCGGAGAAAGTCTTGAAATTTACAGCATCAGTAAGGGGTTTCCATCACTATCAAAGAATATGGTCGCCAAAAGAAGGAGAGAAACTTAATTGCTATCACGAACGCAATAACGCATTCGATGTTTTTGCGATCAAGACCGAGTCCGAAAATGGATCTACTGTCGGACATTTACCGAGAGAGATATCTCGAATTACCAAGTTTATATTAGATCGTGGTGCAAAAATAACCGCAATTCTTTCATTAACAAATTATCGTCGTTCACCCCTTGTACAAGGAGGTTTGGAAATTGCTTGCGATATTACTGTGAAAATGCCAGCAACGATAAAAAGCCACATGATTTTGGATTGGGTCGATACAAAGAGTTAGTATATGATTATTACATTGAACCAAAAGATAAAGAAATTCTTGGTTCTTTCTTAGTAATTAGTTCCCATGGTCCTCCTGGTCGACCGAAAGAAGCTACGTCAAAAAGGAAGAAGAAAAAGCGGTCAAATCCAGAAAGAAATCTTTCAGATATTAGAGAGATGTTCCGGTCACAAATCCGTCGCCAAGAAGAAAATCATGGCAGACAAAAGAGGGATGACAAAGTTGTTATAATCGACTAAGTCTTTAATCTTATATGTATAGAAAAAGTAAAATATTTTTCAAAGGATAGTTATTTGTTATTTCGATCTAATCTCTTGCTTAATGATTTATTTTGCCAACCAAAATTTCGGCTGAAATAGACTGTAAAATGACTGATTTTTATGGCCCTTAAGATAAAAAAATAAAAAAATGGGTAAGAAATATAGAACATAATGAAAGAAATAGTTTTGGAACAAATAAAAGAGGAAGTACACGAGGCGAAGTTGTTTACTGTGTTGGCTGATGAATCGAAAGATAACAGTAAAAAAGAGCAAGTAGTTGTTGCAGTTCGATATTGCTACAAAAATGCAATCCATGAAGAATTTGTAGGTATTGCAGAAGCTGAAGCATTGGATGCAGAAGGCCTGTCAGAAACGATAATCAAATGTCTTCGAAGAATAGGTGTATCTATGGGAAACTGTGTTGGACAGGGCTATGATGGTGCGTCAGTGGTCTCAGGCCATCTGAATGGAGTTCAAGCAAAACTACGCGAGAAGACAAATACTGACATGGCATATTTTGTGCATTGTTTTTGTCATCGGCTCAATTCGCTCAATTCAATCGGCTGGTTGTAGTTGATGTAGTTAAATCGGTCAAATGTGTGGAGGACATGATCTCTCTTTTTAAACAGCTCCATTCATTCCTTTGTAGCAACACTGTTCACAAAAAGTGGGTAGAGATCCAAAAAGACAATAGCCTTGAGCTTATGGAGATAAGTTTCTCCAAGGTTTCTGATACCCGATGGTCTTGCCAAGCTAAGCAGTTTAATGTTATATGGAAACGCTTGGATATTATCATCGAGGTTCTCAAAGACATTACAGCCAACGACAAGGATGCCGACCGTAGAATTGCAGCGAGTGGGTTTAAGCTGCAAATTGATGGCAAGTTTCTGCGTTATCTTTATGCCGTAGGACATATTCTAAAGAAGGTGAAGTTTGCGTCTGATATGTTGCAAAAAGAAACAAATGATCTGACAGCAGCAGTTGACCTGATTGACACTTTAAAAGCTGAGATGGATGCATGCCGCACCAGAGAGAGATGCCAAGAGTTTTGGGATACAGCACAAGAACTCATAAACAAGCTCAAACCTGAGATTCAGGGAAGAATGTTATCGGCAAGACATAGACAACTACCTTCAGCTATGCAAGAGTACATTGTAGAAGCCCCCTTACGTCAGAAAAAAATGGGTTTAAAAATTATTTATAAGATGTCTATAAACTGATAGACAAGGTGAATGTAGAGCTCTCAAGAAGGTTAAACTAGATAAATGTATCTATGATGAAGGGCATAACTGCTTTGTGCCCTAGTACATCAACTACCTTTTTAAACCCAGAACCGCTTGTCACCTTTGGCAAGCTCTTTAAAGCCGAGACTGAAAATCTTCAGTGCCACTTTCAAATGCATGCTTGGTAGGAAACAAAAAGCTGAATGTCCCAACACACTTGCACAGCTCGAATCCTACTTGTCAAGATTGAAAGAAGCTTTCTATGAGCTCCATTGCATCGTTTTGATTGCGTGTACATTGCCCGTTTCATCTGCTGAATGTGAAAAAAACTTCAGCTCAATGGCATTGGTTAAAAACAATCTACGTTCGATGATGGAAGGGGAAAGACTCGACAGCCTTTTGATGCTGGGAATTCATTCAGATCGCAGCCGTCGAGTGAATCTAGGTGAAGTTGTGAACACGTTTAAAGCCCGGTTTCCAAAATGCCGAATTGCTTTATAACAAATACGCGGAAGCACTTTAGATACAATTATCATGATATCAAGTTTCATGGCAGATTATGTTTAAATTTAAAAGAGGTGCAAATCTGCAATAGATTTGATCATCAATGAGTTTTGTGTTAAATTTAGAGTCAAGCAATTAGCCCCTTCCCCCCGTCGGCGCTGTAAGCTCCCTCGTCGGAAAAACCCTGGCGCCACCCTTGATACATCTACGAGTGATACTAAAATTATCATTGATTGTACTGAACTTGAAGATACAAGTCGTAGGGAAAATACAAATTTGACTAAGCTTAGTTTATTTTTTATTCCTAGAGTCCCATGCTATCGAGATCCCTGGATAGGTATCTCAAGACTTCTGGGCAATCTTCCTATTGAGCAGATTAAAAGAGAAACACAGTCTAAGACTGGTTTCACCAGGTTCCTAGAAGTCCTGACTCATGTGAAGCCTAAAGCTTCAAACTGTACTGTACTGTAATAGTAGGCTATACAGCAGGGGTAAGTACCTAACAAAATAAATTGTGGTAATATACTGTTATTTTTCGCAATTTATTATTTACATCAACTTACCTTTTGCAAAGTTGCTGCCAATAACCTGCTCTATCAACCAACTTATCAAGGGATTTATCGCTATGCTCTAGTTATCGCCTCAACAGCGGTTTAACAAGAGAACTTCATAGGAAGTCTATTCTTAAAACATTTTTATACCAGTACCTTTCTTACCTGCCTAATATCCGTTTACCAGATCAGAGTATCCTAACACGTATTACCAGAAGTTCGGCCGGCCGAAGAGATTTTCGGCCACCTGAATTATATA
The DNA here is from genome assembly GCA_963930725.1 of Candelabrum cocksii. Taxonomy (NCBI): domain Eukaryota; kingdom Metazoa; phylum Cnidaria; class Hydrozoa; order Anthoathecata; family Candelabridae; genus Candelabrum; species Candelabrum cocksii. Next base: position 5,319,333 of record OZ005676.1, on the reverse strand, counting down.
AGCCGGCCCAGTTCAAGCATTTCGTCATGTAGTAAAAAATTAGACAATTTGAACATAGCGAAAGACTTATTCAGCATTGGTTTCGATATGTTGTTTTCCAAATCGGATATATATAAATGAAGAATAAAGCTACTTTTTTAGGTTTTAGGGGGGACGATCGCCTCAATCAAGCCACCTGGCTCTGAGTAAGTCAGCAATATGGTAGAAACTTTGTGTAAAGAACTCGAACAATTGTCAAAATTTGCTGAAACTCAACCCCACGCCGCTTATGCAGCTTATATCCACGGAGAGCAGCATTAATTTAGTTATTTCCTACGAACGATGGAAGGTATAGAAACACTCATTACACCAGTAGAAAAGATTATGTATTGAAAATAGTTTTATTCATCGGCTCTAAATTAACGAAACTTGATCGAGAATTGTTTACACTACCTTTCGCGAAGGAGGACTTGGAATAACAAACTTATCAGAAAAAGCGTCTTTCGATTATGAGTTATGAAAAACGATCACAGCACCTTTAATAGCCATAATGATTTTACAGGGCGACACCCTACCATCTCTAAAGTAAAAGATATATAAAAAGCTTCCAAAACTTTAAAAACCAAACGTTTAAATGAAAAAGTTAAGGCTGTCGAAAGAGAAGGCTGTCTTAATTATCTAAACAGGAGTTAAGAACTATTGGCCAAGCGAAAGAGAAAGGCGCGTCTAGTTGGTTATCTGTCTTACCTTTGAAAGAGCATGATTTGCTCTGAGCAAAAAGGGAATTCAGAGATGCGCTCGCTCTTCGTTACAACCGTCCGATTACAGATCTACCTTCAAAATGCGCACGTGGGATATTTTCAATGTCGATCATGCTATGAACTGCAAAAAGGGAGGATTTGTCTCAATGCGACATGACAATCTCCGAGATTTTGAGGCAAATCTTCTCAGTAAAATTGCTAAAGACGTTAAAGAAGTAAAAAAGTTAAAGAAGTAGAGTCACCTTGCAACACCTAAGTGACGAAAACTTCGATAAGAATGTAGTTGATGGTGATCAGGCTCGACTAGATTTAAAGGTTCGAGGCTTTTGGCGACCAGCCCAGTATAATTGGTTCGACGTGCGCGTCACAAACGCCAATGCTGCAAGTCAGATTGATCTTCCCATAGCGAAAATCTATATACGACACGAAGCTGAGAAAAAAAGAAAATATAATGATAGAATAATTAATGTTGAATTTATTTATTTAAAAATATTTATACAGGATTGCCATGTCAATATATATTAATACTGCTATCAAATTAGGTCCTGTTCAATTAATAAGTTAGTATAAAAACTGGTATAAAAGATATATAAAAATCCAAAAATTCACTCGCCTCCAAAATTTAAGAAAAATAATCGTTTAAAACTTTTATAAAATCATCTTCCCATAACCGACTCCGTACATATATTGGCAACTGGTTAAACACTTTTGACGCCATGAACTTAAAACTCTTCCTCGCTATCTCTAAATGCATCTTTGGGAGTTTCAGAAAAATTCCATTATTTCTCGTTTTGTTATTCAACACTTCGAAATACCCATCAAAATTACTGTCGAAATCGCCAGTACAAACTACTCTACGAACGATAGTACAAGCTCTTTTTCTCCAGATATTCACTATATTTGGTAGAACGATTTCTGTTTTGGATTTTCCGTGAATAATTCTTTCGGTTCGTTCTGAAAGACGTTTTATTCGTTGTTCGTTCGTTGGTGTTATCGACAACGCTATCGTCCCACAGTATGTCAACAGCGGGACAATCATTGATGTGTATACCTTCTGTGAAGAAATTACTGTCAATGATGATCGCAAACGATTCAACAATTTCAAACGACCAGATGCTTTACGGTATAATTCATCATGGAACAGATTGAGGTGTAGAGATTGGTCAAGTTTTACACCCAAGTATTTATACGAGTTAACTGGATTTATCGCTATGTGATTAACAGAGACGTCTAATGTGTTCTTTCCGTGGAGGTTTAAGCGCTTGCTCGTACCAAACAACATGGCCTCGGTCTTTCCTTTTTTAAGATTTATCACAAGTTCATTGTCACGAAACCAATTTGCTAAACGGTCTAAGTCTTCGACAAGTTTGTTTTCAATCACGATAAAATCTTTGTCACTAACATATAAAACTGTATCATCAGCATACTCGATGACACTGGCATGCTTGAGGATACTGGTAAAATCATTAAAATAAATCAAAAACAATAGCGGACCCAAAGTTGAACCCTGCGGGACACCGCATGTTAAAGACCTTGGATTAGATAAAGTGTTATTATAAGATACAACTTGGTGTCTATTGAACAAATAATCTGCCATCCATTTTAATTCTTTATCATGCACTCCATAAAAGGGAAGTTTTTTCAATAACGCTGCATGACTAATAGTATCAAAGGCTTTCGAAAGATCAATGAAAACCGAACCGATGAGTTTCCCATTGTCGATTTCAGATCGAAGATTATCAACAAACAGTGTCACTGCGATTTCTGTCGATTTTCCCTTGCGATATCCAAATTGTTTATTGTATAGAAGATTGTTACTTTCAAGATGGCTCACAAGTTGTCGATGTACAATTTTTTCGAGAATCTTCGAAAGCACAGGAAGAACCGATATAGGTCGATAATTGTTAATGTCGGAGGATTTCCCAGATTTAAACAGAGGATTTATTTTTGCAAGTTTCCATTCATTTGGTACGCAACTGGATTTAAGTGAGTTGTTGATGATATGTGTTAAAGGTTTTGCGATTTCTGCTGCTCCGTCTTTTAGAAATATCGGAGGAATGTTATCAATTCCTGATGCTTTTTTGATCTTCAATTTTCTTAAGTCATGAAAAACTTCGGTAACGGTTACTTCTTTAAACGAGAAGGTCGAACGAGTTGGCTTTAGGTATCGAGTAGCTTTAGACTGGTTATTCCAAACAAAATCCGTTAACACAATGGATTTATTCTTTAATACACTGGCAACGGTGGAGAAGTAACTACAGAATGCGTTAGCTATTTTCGAGTTACAAGCAGTGTTTTCCCCATCGATTTCAAAATGGGAACAGAACTCATTTCCATTGTGTTTAGACGGATATATGCTTTTTATAGCTGACCAAAAACGCTGTGGATTACCCATGTTTTCGTTTATAAGGTTCTGATTGTATTTATTTTTAGCTTGTTTTAAAAGTCTGTTGGAACGGTTACGTTGAGTTTTATATGAAGCCCAGTCATCGACATTTTTGGTTTTGCGGGCTTTCCGAAGTAACTGGTCTTTAAAATTCATTTCCAATTTGCATTCCTGGGAGAGCCAAGGGCAAATTCGTCCTTTAATTCTCTTTGAAATTATTGGAGCATGTTTGTTTATAGCTTCAAGTAAAATAACTTTTAGCTCTGACCATGATTTATTTACGTCATCGTGCTTATAAATTGGACTCCAATCGGAAAGTTTTAGAGTTTGACAAAAATCTAAAATCGGAACTGTAATTCATATTTCGGCACTGGATCGTTCTTGGAATGTATTTTTGGCTATGTGTTTTTCGAACCAATCCGATCATATCATGGTCACTAATGTCACAGGGTATAACATCCGAAGTTATTATGTTTAAATGATTACTCACCGCAATGATGTCAATTAGTGTAGAACTATCTTTTGTTGTTCTGGTTGGTTTAGTTATTAACTGCTTAAACCCATTAATTTTTAAAATCGATTTAATTTCTTTATGATCGTTGGTAATGAGATAGTCGCAATTTATATCGCCTATAATAATTACTTCTTTTCTTTCCAATGTTGTTACTGTAGATAAACACTCATTGAACGTGTTGTTAAAAGACTTTGATAAATGCTTTGAACTGTCCGGGGATCGATACAGAACGTTCAAAAGAATTCCTTTTGTATGAGGATACATAATTTCCAACCAAACACTTTCTATATCTTCGTGTTCTAGATCTGTACGATGAGTAAAATTAATACCTTCAGATATATACACGCCCACGCCACCCCCAGGACCAGAATGTCTGTTTTTACTTACAAATCTGTACCCCGGGATTGTTATTTCTGAAGCATAAATGCTTTCTGTGAGATGGGTTTCTGTAACAGCAAAAATATCGAGTTTGAAATCTGATAAAATCGCCGATATTTTATGAACATTGTTTACTAGTCCTCGAATATTAAGATGACAAACCTTTAACCCTCGTATTGCAGAAAGTCTTTTAAGCTCCGGTATATGCCTCTGAATATATACTTCTTCGGTTGGGATGGTACGATGCTCAGAGCATACGAAACATAATCTCTCTGTATGTGTCCCTTTAAAACATTGTAGATGGTAAATCTGTTCACACCTCGAGCACTTAATATTTCCTTGACCACGATTGATGTTTCTGATACATGCACTACAAGTTAACGGACCTGGGCAGGTCTCTACATCTCCACAAAGTAGCACCAACAGATGGAAGAATGTTTTCACGTCACTTTTTACGAAAATATCTCTACGTTTCACCCATAAACTCGAGAAAATATAGGTTTCATCCAGATCAAAATCATCTGAAAAGTTTCGAAACTGTATTCCATACATATCACTTCCACAAAAATGCAGCTGTTTAACCATCAATATAAAAAACAGTAATATTAAGAATCGTACGCCGAAAAAACGTGTGTCCGCCATTTTAATTTTAATCAATCAATACACGGTACGTTTACGCCACTTGTTTTCACTGTAACCGGCAGAACAGCACCTGAGTGTATGAAATTTAGCAGACAGAATCTCAATAAAATATATAGCGATCTATGAGAAGATGTAGCATATCTCTACATTCCATGTCATTCTACATCTTGTTTTCTTACCATGGCAACCCATACCTTTACATCATTTACAAACCCATACGTGTCACATTCTCAGCGTCTCACAGGTCTCATTATCACCTCATTAACCTTTTGTTTACTCGTTGACATTAAACGTCAAAAACTTCCTCTCCACTTTTTGTCAAGAGAACGTCAACGTAGGTTAAGCAAGAACAGTTGCGAAGTTTTTATTTCGAATTAATGGTTCAAACAACGAACTTTGAATTATTAAAGTGGTGATCTCGACGTGATTATTTCACGTTTATTGCATCTTTGTTAATTTTGCCAACGATCTCCCCCGCTGATCTCCTCGCCGTTGTTCTTGGGTTTATCCTAAATCCATCACTGCTATGAATGACTCAGAATCAGCCTCGTCTCCATCCAAGCCTTTGACAGCCGCAGGAAATACTCCTCCTATTCATGCCGTCGCAGCCGTCTCTCTCAAGCTTCCTCCATTTTGGCCATTCGACCAATGCTCTTTCAGCTCTCCTGTCATATCTCAAGCAGTCGGAAAACTTCAAAGCCAGCAACTAGCGACGACAAGTCCAGCTGGCTCATCATCCACTAGCCGTCTTTTTTATATCACGGACCGTCCTACGGGGACACGTTTCCTCCTTGATACATGCACTCGACAGCCGCCTCACTCGACAGTTGCTACACTCGAATGAATGGTTCAAACAATGTGACAACGAAGCCATGACAACAAAGCCTTTGAATTATTAAAAAGATACTTACATGGATTCGATGTCTATCATTTCTAATCGTGAGATCAGCACTGTTGTGTTTAAGAGGAAGCAGTACGATTGAATGTGACCAGTTGTCATCAGTAGTAGATGATTTTACTTTAGCTTGTGATCAGTCTAAAACTTGATAATTAACTGATTATTAACTTATTATGGTTTTCTACTGTACATTTTACAATACGATTTACATGTAATTTTGTAACAATTTTATACGGGAATTTGTGTTGATTGAAATATATTTATTTAATTTATGACATCGTGTGTATATTTTTATTGGATTATATTGTATATTTTAATGGGAATAAATAATTTATATATTACTTGTAATTAACTCAAAAAGTGCTATGCTGGTCTGCAAAATACAAAAATCGTTTCGTCAAATCAGATTATTTTGTTATTTTTTTCTTACAAGAGCCTACCATCATCCAAACTATGTATAATTTATACAATTGAAAGAAGTAAATCATTATATGATAACAGACAAATTTTCCATTTATTAGCAATAATAAATATAACTTTAACATTAATTTAAGGACCAAAAATGACACTTACATACTTACTAACATAGATTTTCTTGATCTACATAAAATTTGCGACATTTTGATGTATGACATGTTTATTCACAAAAATGTTCTATTTTTGACCCCCATCTCATGGACTACAGCTCAACTGAAGACACCAGTATCAAAAACAAATCGTCAACGAGTCAAATTAACAATGCAAAACTATCGGTTAAAGAATCATCAACTAAAAATGCATTGATCTTGATTTACATTTACTTACATCGTGATTGATTTTGATATCTGTTTTGTTAATGAAAAGGCACAAGCTCGAACATACAACATTAACATGCCCTGCAAAATATCTACCGAGACATCATCAGCTATTTTGACAACATCAGTACACAAATTCTTTATAGCACCATTAAAACGGTAACTAACTGTTTTAAACTGTAAATAAAAGTTTTTAATTTTTTGTTTTTGTAATTTTTAACTGTTATGTTTTGACACATATTAATAGCAGTGTACATAACACTGATTTGTATTATACCATGTATAAAGATTTGATAATAAATAAATAATAACATAAAGGCTCAGAATGAATTATAACCTCACCTACAAACAATATCTTTGCTATCAATCGATCGTGAATTGGTACCAGCTTGAAAATGAAGCTCAACAATTGAAAAAAAAGAAACAGCATGCTTATTTATTTTCCATAGACCACGCCTTTGATGAGCAGCAACCAATTTTCTATCAACTTCAGAATCACTATTATAAGGTAAGTCACATTTAGCAGAGACATGAATTGTTGTTGGTAAAGTTCGTAAGCAGCCTTTGAAAAACGTATACGTCGTACGCAGGGGTGGCGCCAGGGTTTTTCCGACGAGAGGGCTTACAGCGCCGACGGGGGGAGGCTAATTGCTTGACTCTAAATTTAACACAAAACTCATTGATGATCAAATCTATTGCAGATTTGCACCTCTTTTAAATTTAAACATAATCTGCCATGAAACTTGATATCAGGATAATTGTATCTAAAGTTCTTCCGCGTATTTGTTACAGAGGTGGCGCCAGGGTTTTTCCGACGAGGGGCTTACAGCGCCGACCGGGCTTTAAACGTGTTCACAACTTCACCTAGATTCACTCGACGGCTGCGATCTGAATGAATTCCCAGCATCAAAAGGCTGTCGAGTCTTTCCCTTCCATCATCGAACGTAGATTGTTTTTAATCAATGCCATTGAGCTGAAGTTTCTTTCACATTCAGCAGATGAAACGGGCAATGTACACGCAATCAAAACGATGCGATGGAGCTCATAGAAAGCTTTACAAGTAGGATTCGAACTCGAGAAATGTGTTGGAGTATTCAGCTTTTTGTTTCCTACCAAGCATGCATTTGAAAGTGGCAATTTCGCACTGAAGATTTTCAGTCTCGGCTTTAAAGAACTTGCCAAACGTGTCAAGCGTTTCTGGGTCTAAAACGCTTGTCGATCACTGGCAATTTTTCCTCCCGCCCTTTCATTTTGACGTTTCTTATCAGTTGATCTTAAGGTGGCTGCATTTTTATTAAAAAAATTCTCCATCTTTCTCTGTGCTGATTCATCTTCGAAAAGAACTGTCGTTGGGGAATGCTTTCCCATCTTAAATAAATCCGCATGTTTTGCTTTTGTATGCCTAAGTGTGTAATCGTTTTGAAAAACTTCATTGCAAATAGTACAGCGAACATTGTATCGCGATTTGGATGCCATTGCTAGACTAACTAATGATTGAAGCAAGGTGTGTAGAAAATTCTAGTATTTTATGCCAAGCATGACTAAAGTCACGTAATTTATTTTTAGTGATCGTTTTTGTATGATTGTAGTGTTCGTATTTTGTTCGTTGCCGCGTGGCTCGTTTTGTGTATAGACTTGTTAAGGATAGTCATCACCCGATTCCACTACGTTTCGAAACTGCCGATTCGAAACTGGCCGTTTCGAAATTGACGATTCGAAACCGGACGGTTCGAAACAATATTAAAAGATTTTTCATTTACGATTAGAATCCAATTTTTTTTTAATACATCATCAACTATTTTTATTTTTTATTATTATTTTATTTTTTTTAACGAGGCTTCCAGAACGCTCATTAAGAATTATCATGAAGACCTCGACCCAGAGTTTTAGTGTATTTAATTTCCCATTTGTGCGACGGTTATTTTTGATGAAATACGGCGTTGTTTATTTATAACAATAAGAATATAAGAATAGGAGAGGTGTTAAAAGAATGTCTAATAAGGATATACAGAATTGTGTTGAACATTCCAAACATAGCTGGAGCTCATCCAGCAAATGTGAATTTGTAGACTAGAATTGACTTCATATTAAAAGCGATTAAATCTTTATATGAAAAGTATTGCTTGATTTTAAAAGTGTTAAATATTAGTTAAGATTAAGTCAGTATTTTCTTTGCAAAGAGGTTTCAGGTTGCAAGTTTTGCTGAAACTGCTTATGAAAAAATCCGCCTCCGATTTTTCAAATAATCCGTAGTAGGCTGTATTAATTTTGGAATAAATTGAGTGTCCAAACGCTAAGTTGCTTGGAACGACAAGAAAAATCATCGTAAGTTCAACTTCACTCGCAACATTTTATGTACGCAACTTTTTATGAATGTCCTGTCTCTCAACATTTAATGTACGCGACTTTTTCTTTTAAAGTAGTTTACATTATTACAAATTTATACTACTGTTTCACTCACACATATATAAACATAGCTGTTTTGCTAACTTTTGTTTCATATTGAGGTTTACTACAATATTGTAAAATGGTCCGAAATACACACTTTACAGATGTTCTTGTAGCCCTCGTTGCATGCGTAATTACACATGGCGTAGGAGAATGTGTGAAAAAAGCAATTTACTTTGGTGTCTTGCGTAATTCGAACGATTTACGTTGAAGTCGCCAACAAACCTTTTAAAATATCCGGAGAGAAATGAATAAATAGATTTCGACGGTTTATTTGGATGTCTATAAGAAATCGAGTAGATAATAGAACGTTTCTTTTCGCCACTGTGTCTCTGGACTTCAGTACTTTATCACAAAATTTATATTGAACAAATACACACAAGCTCCGTCACATGAACGTGCGGATACATTTCAATTGCATATCGCGTGGCCGCCGAAAGGCAGCCGTAATAACCTTCCAAGATAAACCACTTGATTGATTCGTGACTCGAATTCGCGAATTTAAAAAACGTTAAATGAATTTTTTAAAAAGATACAAAAACAAAATTATTTCGAAAATTAATAAAAGTTTCAAAAACGTATAAAAATATTGTTATGAATATTAAAAGAATTTTTAAAAACAAAAAACAAAATTATTTCGAAAAGTTAAAAAAGCGTAAAACAATATTGTTTCGAACCGTCCGGTTTCGAACCGTCAATTTCGAAACGGCCAATTTCGAATCGGCAGTTTCGAAACGTCTGTACACAGTCATCACCCCCGCTAGCAAAATTTTTTGAAAAAGTCTTTTTTACATAATCTAGTGTCATTTTTTATGAAGTTTCAGATTCTGGAATCAGAAATATAAAATTTCAAATATTTATTGATTTATTAGCAATGATATTCTAAAACTAAGTATGCAAATGTGCGAAACAAAATATGCGAATGTGCGATTGTTTACACAATATAATCGTTCGGTGCCACAATAAAGGAGAAATCTAATGGCTTAATGAATATTTAATTAGTTTTTTTTCTTTATTTGTTTTGATACACGCCAATATCGTCACATACACAAAAAGAGATTACACCTATTTAATTTTTGTTTACTCAACCAGTGAACACAGAAAAAACTTAAATTGCCATTTATCTCAGGAACGAATTTTCACCTTTTTACTAGCCTTTCGCGCTTTATAAGTCCCCTTGGAAACGAGATACGATGACGCAATTTTTTTCATCTTAACCAATAGGCTTTTACGCACAAAAGTTTGCCACAGTTTTTAAAAAAAATAAAAATTCACTCCGCGAGGGAGAGTTGAAGGTGTGTTAACAGCAAAAAACACGTTTTTGTGGAGAGCTTGAACAGAAAGCTTTATAACTTTTGATCCAAGGCGTTTCACGAAAAACTGTGGCAAATTTTTTCGGCAAGTGAGTGATGATTCGCGTGATACAACTTTTGTGAAGAAAAAAATGTGATAGAGGGGACTTATAAATCTTCAAAGGCAAGGCATCGTAAATTTGATCTTTTCTTTCTCATTTCCGTTATGCTTGTTATTATTATCCAACATTATATTCATTAAATAGACAATTTTATCAGCTTTCAGAAAATATATACTTTTGGTAGTTTAAATTAAACAGATTTTAAGATATCAAGCAAAAACTGAAATCATGCTGCAAGGGGTGATGACTATCCTTAAACTTTTATTTTCGCGGTGGGCAAAGTATAGGGGAATATTTTGTTCGATATAATTTACGTAAAAAGTCTAGATCTAAATTTAATCTTTAAACAAATCAAAGGCATTTCTAAGAACTTCGCCTATTTCCTCGATTGGAGGAAAACCTCCAGTTCACTTATCTGCCAAAGTCGATTTATTGTCGAGAGAGAAGAAGCGCTGGAGACGAGTTTGCGAATTGTCGAATGCTTAGATAACTGGAACCATTTTCTTGGTCCCTTGGAGGTTAGAGTTATCGGAAGTGCTTTATATTTTCTTATATTTTTAATTGTACAGCTCTTTGCATGTTAAGCGACACTAAAAAAAACGAGAGTAAAATTGAATTTCGCGAAAAAAAATTTTGCGGATAAGGCATTTTCATCAAGTCTCGCGGAATTTAATTTCACGAAATTTTTTCCGCAAAAGTTTCTATCCTTAAGGTAGTCTATGATGTCCTCTTTACTGGTCAAATATTGACATTTTCTTTAGAAACGATTTTTGATAGACTTTTATTTCAGATATTCATTTCACAGAACAGTTCCGTTCAAAGAAAACATTTTTCTTCCATTGTAACTTCTGTTCCATTGGGAATAATAGATATTATAGCCGACTGTTTTCTTAAATGTAAAAATCAAGGGTGTGAAGGCGGATCTCCAGGCTTGAGTAAACATGGTTGTATCATACTCAATTTATCGGCATCTTTTCGTCTTTTTCAAATGCAAATTCATACTGTAGTCCTAAAATTTGGAGTGCATTTTAGCCAATCTAGAAGGTTGAAATTTCAAAGATTTTCTCACCCGTCGGCCCCAACCACGGTAGCGCCTCCTCAGTCACTAAATACAAAAAAAGTCCATAATTTGACAATCTTGCCCCTCCAACTTAAAACCTGTGGCTACGCTTCTGAATAGGGACTGGCACCTTGAATCAATTAGACTGACACTTCAGAGGTCAATATATATTGAATAATGGAAAACATAAATGAAATTGGCCTATCGGCGCCTCGCTGGAGTTAGGAAAATAGAGCATCCTTGAAAACGTACTAAATTTCCAGTTAAATGCGATCGGGAAAATTACAAGCACTTGCATCTACATATTTTAATGCCCCCTCCAAGTACATTTTTAAGTACAATGGCTTCAAATTGAATTGGAGAGACTACTCTAACGTTCATAGTGACCTTTGTCAAAACTCTAACGTCCAATGTGACCATTTTCATAATGGCGCGGATGCGTGAGGATGTACTCTGCTGTGTTGTTTTGTTAGTGGTTTTGCTTGTTGTTAAAAAACCTACATTTATATCTGGTGGACCTACAGTTTACAAGAGATTACATTTATGGTGTGGATGATTATGATGTGGATAACTATCTTACTTCGTCAATATGAATTTATAAACAAACTCACACATACAAACTGAATCTCGAGCTTAGAGAAGCGATATATCTACTTTTGATCCTTGCAGGAGACATAGAACTCTGCCCTGGACCGACAAACAGAGAAATCAATGTCACGGATGTAAGCTGTTTTTTCACAAAAAATGTATCAACAGCGAAAACTTCAACAAAACACAAACTTTTTTACTGTTTGCTTTGTGATCCTAATCTAGACGGGGGAAATGTATTAAATCATACACTCGACTCTTTTGCTCAAAAGCGTAGGTTGAAATTACTTCACCTAAACGTGAATGGTTTGCTCAACAAGATCGATCAGATTAGACTATTGATGAACAATGCAAAGAGTAATATTCACTTGTTTGGAATCACCGAATCGCATCTGACCGACCTGATCCCTGAATCCCTTGTTTCGATTATGGGTTATCATACTGTAAGGAAGGATCGTAAAACCGAAAAAGGAGGTAGAGTAGCGGTTTTTATTAGAGATGATATAAAATGGCACCGAAGAACTGATCTTGAAAGCGAAATAGAATCGCTTGTTATTGAGATATTCCTTAAAAAATTGAAACCTTTCATCGTTTGTATCATGTACAGACCCCCGGACAGTTCTCTGAACAAAATCAAAAACTTTGAAACTCATTTGAACGAATTTTTGACAACAAGCATAGCTGAGGATAAAGAGACAATGCTCCTTGGGGACTTAAATGTCGATTATAACAAAAAAGATGAACACAAACCCATTAAAGAGTTATTCGCTCTTGTAGGACTAAAGCAATTAATTAAAGAATTCACAAGAGTAACTAATAACTCAAAGACTATAATCGATGTTATTTTCACCACACATCGAGAAAACGTGAAAGAAATCATTGGTGTCCCAATGGGCATTAGTGATCATGACGTAATTGGTATAAACCGTAAAACTAATAACACTAGCTACACTCCAAGAAGAATATAAATGCGTAACTATAAAAAGTATTATACCGATAGTTTCAAAGAGGACATCAAAGATACCGATTGGAATGAAATTATCTTCAAAAAAACTCTCAATGACAGCTGGGATGCTTTCAAATTAAAGCTCGTCGAAACCATAAACAGACATGCACCTCTTACCGATAAGACTGTACGAGAAAGACCGTGTCTCTGGTTAAACAACTCGATAAAAGCCAAGATGAAAGAGAGAGACTACCTTTTACGAAAAGCTCGGAAAACCAATGATGTCATAATCTGGAAAAACTATAAATCATGCCGTAACACAATCATCGCTCTCATGCGAAAAAGTAAAAAGCAATACCACCAAAAGATCTTTAAAGAAAATATAAATGATTAAAAAAAGTTCTGGTCTGAGATCAAGAAAATCTACCCCCTGAAATCTAAGAAAGAATGCAGCAATATAATCAACATCGACGAGGATCGTATTACCGATAAAGTCAAAATTGCTGATTCATTCTGCAACTTTTTTACAATTGTCGGCTCGAAACTTAGAAACTCGATTACTTCACTCACGGGCTCAAGATGGACCTACCGTAATTCGAATCAGGTTCACTTAAACACTAACCTCGCCTCATTTAAATTCCAAGCTGTTACTCCAGACTTACTACTCAAGTATCTCAGAACACTGAAAACCAGCAAAGGAGCTGGTCCTGACCAGCTTCCACCTCGCGTCATAAGAGACTGTGCTGACGAAATTGTTCAACCTCTTTGCTACCTAATCAATCAAAGTTTACGAACACATACATTCCCCTCTGCTGAGAAAGTTACTCGTGTAACACCTTGTGTTCAAATCTGTCGACAAGTCAAAAATGGATAATTACCGGCCCATTTCAGCACTTAATGTATTTTCAAATCTAATTGAACGAATCGTCCATCATCAACTCTATTCATATCTCAAAACGAACAAACTCTTACAACATCAGCAGTTTGGTTTCAGGAAACAACGTTCCACGCAGCATGCAGTCTCCCTTTTCGTTGAGACCATACGAAAAAAGGCTGACCAAGGTGAATGTACAGGTGCCATCTGCCTAGACCTACGAAAAGCATTTGATACGGTATATCACTTTTGTCTACTTCATAAGCTACAACTTCATGGTGTTAATAACACAGAACTATTATGGTTTGAAGATTATCTGTTCAACAGGACTCAGTATGTTATCTACAACAACGCTACCTCGTCTCCACATCATATTAACTGTGGTGCACCTCAAGGGTCCATTTTAGGGCCCTTACTTTTTATACTTCTCGTAAATGATCTTCATCTCGCATTGCAGAAGTCAAACCTCATAATGTATGCAGATGATACTGTCGTATTCTACTCTTCAAATTCGAGTGAAAAAGTGGAAGAAGTCTTAAATGCTGAAGTCCAAAAGATTGCTGAATGGATGAACGAGAACTGTCTCATTTTAAATCTAAAAAAAGGAAAGTCTGAATTCGTTTTGTACGGCTCGCAACAGAACCTACGAAAGCAAGGTACCTGCAACATCAAGATCAATTCAGTACCTATTAACGTAGAATGTCAAAATAACTATCTGGGTGTAACACTTGACAACCATTTGACCCTACAACAACATCTCGTAAACATCTATAAAAAAGCTTCTGGTCAACTCAAGCTATTATCCAAAGTACGATACTATCTCAGTCCGAATGTTGCAGAATCAATATACAACGCCGTCATCTTACCCAGATTGTTATACTGTTTTCCGATCATGTTATCCTTACCTCAAAGTCAGGAGGCTAAGCTACAATCACTTCATGATCGTGCTTCTCGAATATGTAATGGAAGTAATAGACCCTGGAAACAGCTATCGATTATCAAGCAACAACGTGCAGCATATGAAGTCTTCAAAGCGATAAACGTAATCAACGAAAATCACTTTAGATTCAAACGTACAAACCATGAAGTAAATACGCGAAGAAACCACAGCAACGTTAAACTGCACCGAGTTAGAACTGAATTTTGTCGTAAATCCTTCAACCATCAAGGTGGACTTATATTCAACAAACTACCCACTATTCTTCAAAAAGAAATATCGGTTGCAACATTTAAAAGAAAAATCAAAAATGTTATGTTTTAGTCTCTGTCTTAACTTTTTTTAATGGATTTTACTTTTCAAATATATACATAAATATTAACCTTTTTGTAAATACATATATATATTATTTATTATAAGCAGGACCCTTAAGGATAACAGGATCTTTTTAATATGTTCTCTGATTAGGACACCTGTATAAATATGAATAATAATAATAATAATTGTCACTACAAAAAATTTTTAACGCGATCCGACGAAAATATAATAAAGAAGATAATAAACATTTCGTGAAATTCGAATGATTCATTTACATTTACATAAATTTGTGCCCAATAGCGCAATCAGAAGTCTTCAATAGATCCATCTGAATCTTATGAGCTGTCTTCAACAGTCTCTTCAACTTCTTCAACATTTTGATTGCACTCATTTTTGCATCTACTTTCGCAAATCACAAACCCATTTTGGGTATGCGGGTTATGTGACATCTTTTACCTCATGGACATAAGCACCAATGCCCTTTATGCACAGCTGCCACGGAGTTTAAAATGCATAGTTGGTATCTTGCGTAGGTTAACTCACCACTGTTTTCCCTCTAACTGGGGTTGGCGTTAGGAAGGGCATCCAGCTGTAAAAACATATGCTTCAATAAACCATCAAATGATAAAACCTACACAATTGTGGGGAATATCATCTTTTGAAAACGTCCAAGCCTCGTGTGTGGGGAAAACAGACATTAAACCTGGATGATGATGATGATGATGATGATGACAAAACGCGGTACATAGAATTGTGGCCTTTATTTGCACCCAAATTTTCTATTCAAAATATGGTAAAATTCCTTAAGAGTTTCAACTTGTTTGACTATTTCAACGATTTTAGCTGCAACAATTCCCAAATTTAATTAATCTTCTTCCTTTCATATTGCCAAAAATGAAAAAAAATACTTTATTTCACACTATTGTTCTTGTAAATTATACGGAGCTTAGAATAGTTCGAAAACATTTGAAATTAAAACATAAAATGTTGGCAAGTAGACACAGCTATGCTCGATTAGGTGATGAGTGCATTTGCACTGGGTTTATATAACTAGCTAGTAATCAATAAAATTAACTGGCTCCCTTTGATATCTCTGGTTATCATCCTCTCTTGAAAAATCTAGGTACAATGACATTTACAATATTATTATTATTATTAGATACAAGGTTTAGAAAAAAAATAAAGAAGGCCTACTTTACGGGAAGAATCGCGAAATTTTAGGGATTTACTTTCGCGAATCACTCGATTAAATCTATTTCGCGTGGAATAAACTTTACAATTACATGCGTAATGCAAGTCTAGCTTAAATAGGTTAGTTGTCTGGTTGAGCAATTTTCGTAGGCGCAAGCGGGCGTCCTAAGTACGCCAGGACTAACCAACTCCATGGCATAGTGGTTACTGTGAGTGTTCGCATTCCAGCAACCCAGGGTTCAATACCAGGTCATGGCGTCAAAGTTGACTCAGCTTTCCATCCATTCAAAAGGTCGGTAAAATGAGTACCAGTTTACTGGGGTAAAGATTGGAAAAGGAGTGGCGCCCTCCCCTATCCTTGTGGTAGTAGCCATTAGAAAAAGGAGCCCTTCGGGTCTCCTTCGACTGCGGTCGCAGACTTTACTTTCATTATATAAAAAATATTAAAAAAATAAGTAGTTGATTAGCAGAAAATAAACGTGTAAAATAAATTAGCTGACTATAAAATCAAGTTTAGACAACAGATCTCTAAGAAGCAGACAAAACTACAGAGATTACAATATGAAAAAAAGTAAAATATAATCGAAGAAACAATATAGAAGTAGCCTTTTTAATTTTTTAACCCAAAGACCTTACATGTCACTTCAGTGCCTGGGCCCCGGTCTAGATGCCTTTTGTCCCTTCTCCGTTGGCCTGTATTAATTTCCATCTGCTAATTGTATAATTAATTGTATTTAGGCACCATGTGGTTTGCGTTCATTTTTACGTTTCATGAAAGTAAGGCTTATATGATTGCACCAACAGGGCTAATTTCAAAGATTATAGAAAAATAAAATGAAAAGCACGTTAAATATTCATGCTTAATGCAATAATTAACTTTACATGTATCATAATCAATCCGTTTAGCGTTTGTGTAATCGAGTAACAATTTCATTGAAGACAAAGTAACACCTCCGGTTGTTAATGTGTTTTAACGCGTTTTAACTCTGTCCAATAGCTAAAAAAATTCCGGCAAATAATCTGAATTTAAAAAAAAAAGAAATTGTGATTGCTTTATAGCGTAAAAGCGATTGAATATTAACACAAGAACGTTTTTTGTAAAGAAACCAGAAACAGTTTTCCAAACGAAAAGTATGTCTTATACGCTACTTAAAAATATGTGCTAGGAAAGGTTTGTGATAATTGGAGACCAAACTATCACTTCATCTGGTTAAACGTTTTAGAATAAACTGCTGGGAGTCATCGTTTAATTTCTATCACATTACACTCTCGGTGAACGAATTAATGTTTCATGACCCATAGTGATTCATTCTACTGTTGTTTGTTATGAAACACGGTACAATAATGTTGAAGAAACCAAAAACTTACCAAAGAATACTAACTAAATTTTAAAATTTACTGTAGAATATGTCACTGTTTTAAAGTACATATATTTAGAATTCCACAATTAATGAAAAATATGAAAATAAATTATAATCACTAAATTTTCCGACCCCCGTCCTTAATATCTATGTTTTAAAAGTCATATTTTTTAAAATCAAAAGTTAATGTTGAAAGAGCTGGCTAGACTTCGCAGCCGCATTTATGTGTGTTTTGTTTACACAATGAAAAAAAACAGAAGGTTTGAAATCTCCTGGAATTGGGTTCCTTCTCTTTAAACATGCAAACGTACTGATTTTTAAAAAGTAGGAATTGCAAGCTAACCATAATAGTAGATTGATTATTTTATTTTGCTTGTTCGTTCACATCGGTGGTGCACCACTACTATATCAATCTTAAATCATATTATTAACCTGTTTAATTGGAAGTTAGCCATTGTTTTTTTTGTCTAATAATTGTGAAATGCAGGTGGAAAATATGTCAACCATAATCTATCTGATTTGGTTCTTTATTCAATTCTGGTTAACTGGTGAGTGTTTGTTCTGTTATTTTCATTTGTCCAATGAACATTCTACTCTATTTGTCACAATAACATACAAATATCAAAAAGTAGAACAATTATACATAGCTACATGACTATAAACACATATGATTAAATACCACATTTAAAACATTAGGAAATCCTAGTCATCCTTATCTCTACATGGACAAAATTGATCAATTGAGTGGCTCCTTAGTACATAACTTCAGGAATATGTATATATATATCATTTGTTTATTTTTAAATTGTTAGCTAGAGCTGCTTTTGCCAGGCCACCATCGAAAATATTTGCCTTTAGCGTCCTCCGACCGACCAATATATATTAAAGAATCCCAGGTCGGTCACTCGGTAAAAATGTTGGGTTTCCGAATCTCCAAATTTTTGTCCGCGTGCTGTTTAGACGATTTTATCTGACCATCGCATCCGTATAGTTACAGGTAAGGACAAATCTACTAAAAAAAAACTTGAAAAACCGGAATTAAAATAAAAAACAAACAAAATGGCAAGCACAAGAGCATTGGGTGGTACGAATCAGCACCACAAGCGCAGTGAGTAAATGCAAGTGGTACACCGGCCTTCAAAGAGACATCTTGGAAAAAATCTGGTTTAAAATCCGGCCAACCGACTCATTTTGTTTATACTTTTCGGACGCTAAAGGCGAATATTTTCGATGGTGGCCTAATTATATTATATAATAATTCATTTTTACTTATTAGGATGCATCTCCTTTGATAATTCGTACCCAAGAGTTCTTCAAGTCATTAATGGAATGGGTGCTACTTTCGAATGGAAATTTATGAAGGGCAATAGCGAAAATTTAAACAAAACAATGTTTTTCTACAAGGAAGAAAATGGACAAAATGAAGTAACAATTGCGGTAAAGGACACTGGAAAGGAGCTCTTGTACAATCCAAATTTACAAAAGTTTTCCCAAGAAATCAAGATTGAAACTGATGGAATGTCTTATGCAAGGTTAACCTTAAATCCTGTTAAATTAGATTTGGATGGTTGGACATTTCTTTGTAAAATTGAGAATGAATTTCGGGATATGGCCCAAGCATCCACAAGATTAGAAGTTGTCTGTGAGTTAATATTCAATATATATTTAATTGTGATTTAGTAAACTTAATGAACAAAGTTCTAATTTCAATTACCATTCAGCTAAATTGACATTCTATATATTTTTTATTTATTATTTTTTAACTAAGCAGGATATAAAAATGGAGTTTAATTTTTACTTATTCTATTGCTTGACAATTTTAAACTATGAATAAGAATTCATTCCTTTAGTATATATAATAAAACAAAACTCTTGTTTAAAACAAAATTTTATGAATAATTGAAACAAGTTTTTCGTGTTTTGCTTTGCCAGTTTAGTTTATTTAATTGCAATTAAAGGTTAGTGAAATTTTGAATCTATTTTCATCTAAACATAATTCATATTTCATATGTGAGATGTCTTGAGTATAAATATATAATTCAAGTTTAAACAAGCTTTTCAGGTTTTGCTTCCAACTAATTGGAATTACTCATTTGTACAGCTTAGACTGTATGGTAAAAACTAATTTCTAAATAATCAGAATAATTATTCTATTATAACTTTGAAGCATATTGAAGCCGTTAGTTTAGGGCTACCACCAAAGAAAGATTTTTTTTAAAACAAGACCCTCATATGTATAAATATTTAATTTCTGTCTTCTTCATGGAAGATAACTTAAAACTGTTTCTCACTTTTCCTTTTTGTCTTTAGACAAAGAATTTTATAATAAATAGAAATAGAATGATTTTTAAAAATAATTTTTAAGATTGATTATTTATTACAAATATTGAAATTGGGTAAAATTGAAATTGTCATAATTTTGCGGGGATTCCCAAGCTTCACAACAAGTTGTTCTTATATTATTAAAATTAAAAATAATTTTGACTCATGGGGAGAATTTAAAATAAATTTGGTTCTGTTAAAACAAGAACTTTGCACATCACAAAACATTCTAAAAGAATTTAATATAATAAACAAAATAATTTTTACAAAAAGTTGCCTCTGAAAAAGGGCAAAAAGGTTAAAAAGTATATACAGAAGTTATTTAAAAGATAAAAATATATTAAAATAATTATTTGATGTTGGCTTTAAAAGCATTTACTTTCAGTTCTTTGAAATCAGATTTGATTGTCTCTGTCTTGTGGCTTCTTGATCCTCTTATACAAAGTAATGTTGTACGAAGTAAACTGAAGTTGATCCTTGTATTTAACCAACTTGATGTTGCTGAATGCTGCGTGTCTTTCTTTTCTGTAATCATAGATATTAAGCGTTTATAAAACATAGAAGTTTCCGTACTTTTCCCTCCAAAACAAGAAAACACCAATGGTGTAAAGGCGGTTCCTTTTGTTGCACCACAAAACTCTCTCCGCATATTTTTTTTCTTTTTTTCGTTTCGTCGATGTGCTGAAGCTAAAGATGAGTTAGAGTATGATTTAGCCAATGGGTTAAAAACCTGTAAATCTGTAAATGCCGAGTCTTGCTTGTGTTTGCTGATTTCATTTTTAGTCTTTCTCCTGACAATGGTGTGAGTTTTGGTTCAGTTTGCACGTCATTGCATACCTGTTGCAAAAGCTCAGCTGTAATATCTCTAATTTCATTGTGTCGAATTGCAACAAACCCTCCTCGTTTGCAAGAGTGTGTGTTTGATAGAGAAAGGCACTCCATAAACACAGTTTATAGGTTTGTGCAAACACAGTTTGTAGGTAATCGTTTTAACTGGAACCCATATCTCAACAATAAACTATCAAAAAATGACTGCTTGTTCAAATAAAAATTGTGCGACTTTAACGGTAAGGAAGAAAGCTAACTCGAGGCACCTGCTTCAGAAACTGCTTCGAGAAGTTTGAGCTTCTTTGCACTGAAGTTGTTTTTTATTTCTTTTAGTAGGTTCTGCTGGTCATTCACTTTATCTCTCTTCAATTCTTGCTTTAAACAGTTATATTTTCATCTAGGTTTAATTCCAAAACTGTCTTTTGTGCAATAACATGATCGGTAAGATTTTGAGTGATCTTACGCGACCATTCATATTGTGAATGAGCTACCTACGATGGGATGATGATCCCGAGATTACCAAGCTTCGTTGGTAGTGAGAACAATTGACGCTCATGTAAGCTAATTTCTTGTTTGCTTAACAAAGTTTTAATAAATGTGTCAATTGCTTTGTCAAAAGGAGCTAATAAAGGTATTGTTCTCATAAAATATGTGTACCGATGTTGTAACCCATGAACAAACGACGAGTATGCTGCATGTGGCTCTATTTTTGCAATTTTTGTAAGTGTCTGAATTTCTTTATCCTAGCTTTTAATCAACTCACTAATAAAGGTCTTTTTGTAATCATCAGAACCAATCACGGCACCAAGGTGTTTTCGTCCGTCTTGTGTGATGTTTAAGTTAGTATCTTTAAAAACTTCCAACGCATCAGTATAAAACTCTGGTTTTACTACGAGTCACGATTTACTAGGCTTAGCAAAGTATCCAAGTAGTGGACCTAGTTCAATAATGTTATTCTACCACTCTTTCAGCGAATCTATTGTACCGGCACCTGTTAAATTATCGACGAAAGCTACATGTTTTAAGGATACAATGTTATTTTTGATTGTAGACATTAATGGTAGGATTGCATAGCTCAGCATAGCAACTGGGTCTCCCTTGGTAGTTCCTTCAGACGATGAGATTTCTAAACCACCTGTGACATATCAACTAGCTGCCGTTTTATAGCAGTTATAAACATAAAGTGCAATCTCTGGACTAAGAATATTCAAGTTATGAAGCAAAACGTTTCGGTTGATTGAATTAAAAGCATTGTTCGCATCGACCTGTATAATTCCATGCGTGTCATCCTTATTAAGAATATCAGACATTGCATGAATGTTAGCTTCACATCCCCCTGCTTGCCCTACGCAAAGTTGTAATCCTCCGGCTGCATCCTTTAAATTTTAATTGAACATTTTTGTTACCGCTTTACTAATCAATCGTCTAACTACTTCTCCAATTCCGATCGGGCGCAATCCCGGATTTTTATCCAAAGGAATTAACCTACACGCAAGGAATGCTTTGAGACTACTACCATTTTCTATAGATTCCGTGCATAAAAGTTTAGCGTGCTCTTCGATCAAATGGCATAGATCAGTACCTGCTTTTCCGAAACGTTTTGTGCCAAGTATGCGTTTCCAGCCATTTGCATCAAATGAGGATGGGCCGGCAGAACCTTTCATTTTCACCGCTATGTTCTGAATCATTTCCACATTTATTTCGTCAAAAATTATCGGGTTTACTTGTTTTAGAGGACCAAAGAGTAAAAGTCCTTCGTGTAAGTGTTCGGCTTCAGTGTGTTTCTTGTGTAACAACTTAACTGTGACTTCATCTATCGGCAAAATTCCAGCGCTTTCAGAGGTTTTTAGAAGTTTTAGAGCTCGGTTAACTTCTCCGGACATCACAAAGTTTCAAAACCGTCTTGCAATTTCGGAAGTATTTGCATTTGACTTTCTTTGACTAGTTTTTAACCGTTCTTGGATTGCACTTGCCTCTGAAAGTAAACTCTTAAGCTTACCACTTTTCCACAGTTGTAAACGCCTAGTTAGGTGATTCTTGTTTTCTTTGTTCGAAGACTTTTTTGACAAGCACTGTAGAAGAAGATTCGGCATGATCATGAGTGTCTCTACCATGTTGTTTTAACCCTTTCACTCCCAGCCATTTATCACAGGTACTCCCAGGGCATATTTTTGGAAATTTACCTTACCAACAATAAATATGAATATCTATAATAATAATAATAATAAAAAAATCAGGTCCTACATTTATAACAGAAAATTGTAATTTTTCTGACGTGGTCAACCTGTTTAAATATGAAATATAATAATAATCTCAAAAACTAAAAAAGCAATCTTCAAGAAATTTTAACCATTTTGTTGTCATTAAATTATGAATAAAAAAATACTTCTTTTTTTAAAAAGAAAAAAAAGGCGCCGTCACAATGTAAAAATAACCACCCTGTTGAATTTTTTGTTTACAAATGAGAAAAAACATGTTTAAAAATTTTTTAACTACTAAATCAATTACAGGTAGTGGAAAAAATGCTTTGGGTAAAATAAAATTAAAACTAGAAAAAATATTAAAATCAGAATTTTTCATATAGCAGGAAAAAAACTTTATGAAGCCTGTCTCTGTCTTCGTCTTGCGGATCAAAGGAATTTTAAAATCAATTGAAATCTGTTTCTTGTCATTATCTTGGAAAAAACTGGAGTTGAAAACAAATCATTAGTCATCCAATATATTTCTATGCAGGCTTTCTCATAAGAAAAAATTAGGCGTGTGGTGCTTCGCACGCCTAACCAAAGTTAAAAACATTTCAGGCGTGTGATATCCACTAAGCCTGAATTTGTCTAGGCATGCGATGACGTGCGAAAAATTTTTTAGGGGCCATACATTCATGACGTCCACAAAAAAGTGCTGAAATTTTGCGCATCCATCACCTTTGGTATGACGTGTAACAGCAAGGTGTTTATTTTTTCATTTATATGTTCAACATTTTTCATTTATATGTTCAAGGCTTATTTCATTTATGTGTAACAATTCTTTTCAATTATGGTCAAGGTATTTTATGTGTTTAAAAAGATCTGGTCCTTAAATTTCTTATTCGTACGGACTATAGGAGGGGTGGAAGTGGAATGGTCGCAGAACATATTAACGCGTTTCTACTGGTTGATATATTTGTTTACTAGTTGTCTCCGCGAGGTTAGGTTAGCTAGTTTAACCTCGGGCGGGAAGGAAACCTGAATACAAGAAAATAAATAACTAATTAAATGATGCTGATTTCAAATCAAGTACCAAAATTGGGATAATTTCACTCCTGATACCTTATTTGGGCAAATTTGGGCTCAAAGTTTAAAATATTCCGTTTGCTTTGAAAATTGGTATGTTAACTAATTAAATGATGCTGATTTCAAATCAAGTACCAAAATTGGGATAATTTCACTCCTAATACCTTACTTGGGCAAATTTGGGCTCAAAGTTTAAAATATTCTGTTTGCTTTGAAAATTTGTGTGTTGAGCTTTGAAAATTGGTGTGTTAACCAGTGCCGGATTAACCATAAGGCAAACAAGGCACATGCCTTAGGGCCAGCCAAAAATGTCAGGTAATATAATTTTTGCCTAATAAATATTCTAATTTAAATTTTCTTCTTTTTGTCGATAAGTCCAAAATACCTGTATTTTCATGCCACTTGTTAAAAATGTGCCTTAGGGTCAGTAAAGCCTTAATCCGACACTGGTGTTAACTAATTAAATGATGCTGATTTCAAATCAAGTACAAGAATTGGGATATTTTCACTCCTAATACCTTATTTTGGCAAATTTGGGCCTAAAGTTTGAAGTATTCCGTGGCGAAATGGTACTGCGCATACGTGACATCTGACAATGATGCGAAAATTAATTTGGACTTTTTGTCGATGAAATATTATGTTGATATTGCATTTAAAATATTAAGTGATCCTGTCCAGAAGTTAATTTGATATAAGAACCTCGGCACTTAAAATCTTTTTGCATTATTTTTAGCATATGGAATGCTGCCAACCCTAGTATATTAGCAATATCTCGGTCAATAATGAAGATTATCACTCCAAATTTTCACCACTGACTTAGGTTTCGAACTCATAAATGCATACCTCGATGAATTATCAAGGTATTGAGTTGAAATTTTCAACGGAGAATGGAAATAATAATATCAATCTGAAATATATGACAATTATCTTTAAAATTTGGATATAGTAGTTTGCGCATGCATAAAGGTAAATTCAATATATAGCGCCCTACCGATGGTTATATCAAACTAGACTAATATAATAATAATATAAGAAACCTCCAACACAGAAATGATAAACGTAGTAGTAGTAGTATTTATTTGCCAACAAAATAATAATAAAAAGATACATAAAACAAAACAAGTCTTTGTTGGCTGGAGACCAATAGCCCTAGCTAATTTAGGGTGAGGTCACCATATATATACCAACGACTTGGCTAGCTATCACTGATCAAATTTATCACAGAAAATGTAAATGTGAAATCATAGCCAGCTGGCTAGCTATATACCTAGTAATAATAATAATTATAGCTAGCTAGCTCTATATTAATAATAATAGCTAAATGTTTAGCTAGCTCTAGCTAGAAAATCACAAAAATTAACTATAAAAGAGAAAAAGTGTGCAACTAGCTAGCTAATTATCCTTCCTAATGATTCCTAGTTTGTTCTTTCCATAGCCATCATAAGTCATAACACAAACTTTATAGCTAGCTATATATATAAATAATTGCATAACTTTTCTTCAATTAACCCTGACCGCCAGTACAATGTCAGCCATGTGGCTTATCGATTTACCGAGATTATCGTAAATTTGAAGACCAGATTTCAGCGTTCGGTAGATTATTTGGTTGACCATATATGAAAGTCAATCGTAGACCATATATGAAAGTCAATCGTAGACCATATATGAAAGTCAATCGTAGACCACATATGAAAGTCAAGTGAGTGAACATATATATGAATGAATCATTAAAGAAATAATATAAGAAACCTCCAACACAGAAATGATAAACGTTGAACATATAAATCAACAAACCTTGAACATATAAATGAAAATATTCAACATATAAATGAAAAATGTTAAACATAAATGAATAAATACTTTTGCAACAAATGAGCAACCATAGTTTACGGCATAATTACATATTGTGCTATGAATATCTATTTTATGATTTACGTACGCGATGTTTAACGCAAAACATTTTTATCACTTATTAAAATATTCCCCTTTCCGCGACTATTATTGAAAAGTTGTTGTATTTTTATGATTTAATTTTCAAAAACAACAAAGCGTCTGACATTCGGCTACAGCTATTTTACTATTGTTTGCCGTATATGTTACTGATGCTAAGTAGAGTGAATTGCTTTTTAAGAAAAATGTTTATCTTTTAAAAGTTGTAAACAAGTGGGAAGACGTTCATGCTCGTGAATCCCAAACACGAGGGCTAAGCGTCATGTACAAGTCTGACTCTCAAAGCCTTAACTTCCTTGTTTACATTGCCTTCTTCTATTTTAATACTTGAGGACGGTTAAGCATTAACCTTTTTAGTTCATGTTAGTGAATCATTTTAAGTTAAACTGAAATACAAAAATATCTTTAAAACCTGAAACCTCTTGTAAAAAGCTGCATGCTTTGGTATATATATATATATATATATATATATATATATATATATATATATATATATATATATATATATATATATATATATATATATATATATAATGGTTTTGTGATTAGAATTCTTCTGAATAATCAATCAGTTAAATAAAGCACATATTTGTCAGTTCTTAAAAATCTTATTCAGCATATTTATCGTATATTTTCTTTAGTTCTTCTAATCATACGATTAGTAACCATAGTAACATACACACTTCTGTCTGTCTACATTGATGTTATCTGTAAACAATTTTTTTTAAAACAAGGCTAGCTGAATGTATTGATGATACTTTGAGTTCCGCAATAAATATTTTTTAATATAAGTTTATTTACAAAGATTTATTCAAATATAAAATCAAACTCGGTATTTAAAGCGAGTGAGTTACATTTTTTGCTTCCATTTTTTTTATCGTGGACTAGTCTTAAACACGGTCTGTATTAGTTTTATATCCAAATTCCAGACAGTCTACCAAAATTCAATTGCACTACGTTTCGAAACTGCCGACTAGAAACTAGCCCTTTCGAAATCTACGTTTAAAACTTATTTATTTAAAACGAAATTGGCTAGAGTATTAAGACCCAGCCAACAAGAATATTTTCAAAAGGAACTGACAAACATGCTAACATGATGCACTACAGGTTCTTTCAACTCAATCACAAACTAATGCAGAAGAACTACGCTGTAACACAATAGAAAATCAAAAGATAAAACATGTTGACAATAAATCAACAAATGAAACATTTTGCCCATCTTTCGACGTAACAACTTAGGCATACAGAAGGAGCAGAGCTAATGTTGTAAACTACGTCACTAAACAACAATCATCACATGTTTTTAATGGTCATTCAAATGAATGTTAATGTTAATTCGTTGAAGTTTTTGTTTAATTTAATAATTTTTTAGATTTTCGGAGCGTTTAATGTTCAGTACGAAATATGGGGAAAATTAAACAAACGTGATATGATTGAGGCGTGCGAGTAGTCGCCTATGGTATGTTTATATACGATACCCATCAACAAAATTAAGCTGATAAAGGATTTCATTTTCTCTAGTGTTACAGGTTACCACATTCCAACATAGTTAATATCCCTTTTATCAGGGTAAAGCTCATAAATATTCATATTGGTCAGCAAATTGGTTTGTTTCGTCTACAATATGCTGAAATAATTTATTGGTTAGGTAAAGCATAAAAAGTTCAAAGGCGTTGGGTTATTAGACAAATGGAAGTTTTATTCGTTCTTCATCCAAAAATGGTACAGTTATTTCATCATCATTTTCAAGTTCATCTAGCTTCTCCCAGCCCCAATTTACGTCAGCATCAGCTTGTCCATCTCTCCCTTGTAGCTGTGCTCTTCCACGTCCTCTACGTCGACCACATCCACCTCTCCTCCCCTTCTATGTCCACCTCTCCTCCACTTCTATGTCCACCTCTCCTCCCCTTCTATGTCCACCTCTCCTCCCCTTCTATGTCCACCTCTCCTCCCCTTCTATGTCCACGCCATTTGCCTCCACCGCCAGGAGCTACAATTTGATCCTCAATATTTTCCTCCATCAGTTCTTGGTTTATTCTATTAAATATTAGCTAAGTTCAATGGTATATTCTCATCGTCATCACAGTCAGCTCTTGGTTGGTAACTGACTTTCCATCACCAGTATGTGATGATGCTGGTTAGCAGCAGGTAGATGAATTCTTTCCTCCTCGTGCCAGTCACTGTCAGAGTCTTCAAAATCTTCACCAAGATCAATTTCTGCGTTTGCGAAGTAAATTCCTGGTCACCATTGCTAGAAATCTTGACTGGGACACCAAAGCTGAATATCTCTGCTGATACCTGGCCAATATATGTCGGGTTTTGCACGGTCATTCATCACAGTGACGCCTTGATGTGCTGAATGCAAGGATTGGAGGATTTCTAAGCGGAGAGTGTGTGGAATGACTATCCTCCGCTTAAGCAGAACTACACCATCCACAGCGCATAGATCATCGTGATACTTCCAAAATGGTTGAAGGTCGGTAGGAAGGTAGTCGTTCGAAGCAGGTATGCTAGACATCACACAATTAATGAGGCTTTGGATTTGGTGGTCCTGGCACTCTCACGACGAACTCAGGAAGTCCCAGGTAACGGGACGGAAGTCTCGGGCAACAACAGCAGCTAATTCGGCTTCCATCTTGTCTTGATTGTCGTAACAGATATGTAGACAGTGTAAGAAAAGAAGGTTGATTCCGGATACTTGGTGTATTGCTCTTCAGGGGGTTCGACTGGGTTACGAGATGTAGTGTCGGAGAAATTCACATTTTACTACTGTAGACCAGTAGCACAAAAGTTCTGAAAACACAGATGTACTGAAATAGAAAACAATTAACTTTTCCAATCTCCAACAACACTATTTTCTTTCAATTTTCTTGAAACTAAGTTTCTATTTTTTGTTTCTTAAAATACACATTGAAACATGTTTGTTTTAGATCTGATCTTTTATAATGCTTTTGTTTCAGACGCTCTTTTATGAGAAGTACCTATATCAATGTCTAATATTTAATTGTTCATTTCACAAATCTACCTGTTCAACTATTTTTACCACTTGATCTTTTTTCTCTTTTTAGGACAGCAACTATTTCAAAGTAAAAATATTATTTTGCCACAAAAATGAATTTATTTGCTCAAAAGGAATGGAGTAATTGGGATTTAATAATAATATGTTATTATTATTATTGTTAATATATTTTAGAGATGTTTCAACATTTCAAACATTTTAAAGACAAGAAATCTTTTTTGAGGGGAAAAAGACAAGCAATAAATTATATATCTTTTTAAAAGACAGCAACATTTTTTAGTTTCAACATCTTTCAATATTTCTAAAATCATTTTCAAGAATGTTGTATACAATGTCAAGCTGTAAATATATAAATGTTACGTCAATAGGTTGTTAAAGAGATCATAATAATAGTTAAATAATAAAAAGTTTATAAATTAAATAAATGAAAATTAAACTAATGTATTAATTAAGTTAAATATGCACAAGGTTGATAAATCTTATTTCCTATAATAACCGGTATGTATATAATTGTTAGTCTATAAGCAACATAACTTAAATAACATAACATAACATAAAAAACTTAATTTTCATGAAATTTTAAACATGGTAAAAAATTTTGTAAAACAATGAAACATTTTTTTTTATTTGTTGGTGAACATCTTTCTTCAAAAGAATCTCAAAAGGGCATTTATGTTCTACTTGTTTTCCTAGATGCTCCCGTTTTCAACTCCAAAGCAGAGAACATTTATGAAAGTAAAGGAGTGCAGAAGTCATTATTGTGCTCTGTTGCTGCCAAACCTGATGCCTCAGTGATGTGGTATAGAGGTGGCAAGTTACTTACTAATAGAACAATGTCTTCTACGTTCGAGTTTCAACAGTTGCGATTGGAAGATGCTGGTAATTACACTTGCATTGCCTCTAATGTGGCAGGCAAAATCAACTACACTGTAGAAGTACTTGTTAAATGTAAGTGAGACTACTGTTTGAGAGAGTTACTAGATTTTATGTTAGAGCACATTTTATAGATAAGCCAATAATCAATAAAAAGCTTACTACAACACGTGTTGGCACATATGTGGGCAATGGAAATCCCACCCGACTTCGATGTGTGGCTGATGCCTATCCCACTCCCAGCTACCGATGGAACAGTCCATTGGGTTATGAAGTGAGCTCGGAAAGTGTTTATGTCTTCCATTTACCAACCCTTGAACAGATAGGCAGTTACACATGTGTGGCAAAAAATGATGCTGGTTCAGTAACACAAAATGTAGAGGTTGTATTGATAGGTAATTTATGATATAACCTGATTGACACATATGTATATCAATTAATCATTACCCCTTAGGGTCACGTTATACACATAGATGTCTAATATATATGTTTAAAACAGACTAACCACATCAGTGGGTATGCGGGTCATGTAACATCTTTGACCTCATGGATATAAGCACCCATGCCCTTTATGGACTGCTGCCACGAAGTTTAAAATGCAAAGTTGGTATCTTGTGTGGGTTAACTCACCACTGTTTTTCCTCTTCCTGAGGTTGGCGTTAGGAAGGGCATCCAGCTGTAAAAAACATCTGCTCCAATGAATCATCAAATGATTAAACCTACAAAATTGTGGGAAATATTATCTGTTGAAACCCCGTCTAACCCATGCTAGCATGGAAAATAGACGTGAACAATGTAAATGATGATGATGATGAGACTAACCACATCAATTTTTCAATGTCTTGTACCTCCTATATTGTAGAATATTGGAGTTCTGAGTTTTCAGTTTAGGTGTATTTATTGTTAAGCTTAAATTTTTCAATTCTGAATATTTCTGTATTGGCTTCACTGTGAAAGAATACTAACTATACAGTATGTATTTATGGCATGATTTATTAAAAATTTTAAAATAAATCATTTGACGCTGAAGGTAAGCCATAGCCATATACTAATCAAAGAATACTCATCATAGTGTACAAAACTAAAACATATAGTGGCTGAGGAAAAACGAATTGAGTATTTAAAAGACTAATTGCAATACCTTTTTTAGACACTGTTTCAAAACACACAACAATAAAATCATAAGCATCTACAACATATACAGATAAATACTTTTCTACTCTTCTACCTCTTGTTGTTAAAGATTTATTGCAGCACCTCTTGCACCTCAAATACTGAAAGAAACTTTTTAAAAACTGATAAACACTAATTTGTTCCTTCTATTCTTGAAACTAAACTCTTGTTGTTGTTTTTTTGGGGTCTGTGTGTGTTTGTCAAATTCAAATAAATATAAGGGACACAAACTGGTATTATTAATAGCATTCTTTTATTTTATTACTTTGTTAATATGATTAACAACAAGCGAACAACAGCAACCATTTATTATATGTAATACACTGTAACTTTTGTTTGAAAGAAGATTTTCCAAATTTATGTAGCAATATTTACAAGAATATTGGAATGCAGCTATCATATGATAAATTAAATGTTTTTAGTGTGCTTCTGTAATATATGTTTTTTTTTGCAGGAAAACCAGCACAAGTTGTTGCATCAATTGTGAGGGTATCCGCAAGATCAATTGACTTTAAACTAATCCCCCCTGTGGATTTAGGAAACGGGGAAATGAAGAAATTGTTTATTCGATATCACACAGGAGATACAGTAGATGAAACTGACATACCACCCAAGGTCACTGAATACACACTTAACTATTTGAAACCCTACACACAATACAAGCTTGATATACTAGTTGCCAATGCGTTTTTTGAAAGTGATGGACAGAACTTTGTGAGAAATACTTCTTCTGCTGGTAGGTGCTACTTGAATGTTTAGAAATGTTTTTGATAGATTTTAATTTGTAGCATCACTCTTACGGGGGTGATCAAATCATATTAGACCAATTATTTTCCGAAATTCTCATAATGCTTTACACAATTAATTCTCAGGAAATTGAATACTGAATGCACCAGTAGAACTCAAATGTTGTCATGAATCTCTTTTACAGCTCCCAGTCCTCCAACAAATGTTATCATTGAAGTGACATCCCCCTACTCAATGACAGTCACGTGGTCAAAACCCTTCGAACCGAATGGCATCATCACAAGGTACTCGGTCAAGTTTTTTGAGTTTGGAACTTCAACTTTCGATAATGTGACATTGATTCCAATGGGACTGTCCAACCGTAAGGAATTCACCAAACTGAAACCATACACACAGTACCATGTGTATGTAAGTGCAAGCACAATCGCAGGGGATGGGGATTGGTCTAAGATGCAGGCAGATTTCACAGAAGCCACTGGTACATATTGTTTTAGAAATCAATATTATAATGATTTCCATATTATATTTTAATTACTAATGGTTTTCATCCTCCAATAACAAATCAAACAACACAAACTTTTTGTCAAAGTCTTAATTTTAATGGCATTTTCAGATAATTGTGGTCAAAAGATAATTCATGATTTTTGGAAAATAATCAGTGGATCGAATCGTAATCTCTTAATTATATCACTTACTATTTGTGTTCAGCACCTAGTCAGCCTCGGGATGTGAAGATAACAATTCAACATGCACAAAAAATCACTATCACATGGCTACCCCCAGCTAAGATCACTGGTCTCATCACTAAATACCAGTTTAAGTTTCGTTACACCATGAAGGAGACCAGTCAAACATTTGAGAAGTTGTTTTATCGTCTACCTGATCGCAAAACTGGTCGCAAATTTGACTTTGATAACATGCTCCCATACACAATGTATGAGATTTCTCTGCGAGAAGCCAGTGGCAAGGGAGAGAAGTGGGGGAACTTCTCTGAGTTGAAAACTATAATAATGCCTGAAGGAGGTGAAACATCATCTATAATATAAATGTTTTAAATATAACTTACTCTTTCGCTTCTGTTCGAAAATGTGATTTTTGTTGATTTCATTGGTCAATATATGCTCTGCATGACTCTGCATATCTGTTTTCGTTATTATGTAATTTAGTTATGCTATGGTCTATTTTGTGGGGTTTTTTGTAGATTGTTAAAAGTAATCCCTATGACAGGACCCAGCTACTAGTTTACCCGTATTCCACAAACTAACCTTAATTCTATTAAAATACCATTGTCAAGTCAAAATTCAAAATTTTTTTTGAACTTGTGCATAACTTGTATTCATAAAATTATTTCTGTTGCATTCTCAACGCAGGCACGTTTGTCTTTCAGAATCAATATGTGAGTTAGTCAGTAGACCTTTTAAAACTAAATATAACTATTAATATATATATAAAGTATCAGATTTATCAGAAAAACTATGTTTTCTTGTCAACCATTTCAAAATGTCTATGAGTATTTTCTTTTTCAACATTCTCTGTCAGTTATATTTGAGTGTTTCTGTTATTTATTGTTTTGTAACATTTTATGAGATACGTTTCACAAAAATTGACTATCATTGTCTTCAGTTCCTGAACCTCCAACTGATTTCGAAGTTGCACATATTGGTTTTGATGATACCACATTACGTTGGCGACGCCCAAAAAAAGTTAATGGTCTTCTCAAAAAGTTTTCCATTGTTTACACAAACAATAGTGGTTTGTACACTGAAGAGTTACAAAAACAGCTACACAACAAAACATTCTACCATCACCTGTTGCATTTGAAGCCCAATTCAAAGTACTCTGTTACTGTGATGGCTCATTCTGCCCTGTACAAATCATTACCAACATCGTCATTGGAGTTAACAACAAACAACAAACCAGGTGTGTTAAGTTATTGGGTTTGCATAGAAACCTTTAAATGCCAAATGCTTTAGGTTTTTATTTTTTAATGAATTTGCAACCGGCTACTATGACCTGTACTATCCTTTGTTTTAGTAGTTGTGTTTAAAATCACTTGACACTTATTTCTAATGAAATGCTTTTTTTGTTTAGTGAGTTGTTTTCTTATGATAACTAATGGATAGATCCAAGTTGTATAGAAAGTCTATTCACTTCTGACTTCTTGTTACCTTGTACATATGTAACGCATTTTGCGTTATCAGAAAAAGATCTCGATTGTCCTCCTACAACTTCAAATTTCACTTGTCTTGAAGTTTCTGTCAATGAAATAATAATTTGGCTAATGTTTCTTATTAGAAACTTAATGTTTTTCCTTTTGAAATTGCTAACTTTTTCCTTAGGCCAACTAAGATCCACTCAATTAAGGAGACATGTGACTGCATCATTTTCTAATTTCGTAGCATTAAATTTCCACTTTCTACATTTTAAAGATTCTCACAGTTTGAGCATTTAAAATATTTTTGTAATTATCTGCATGGTTGTTCAAGTGTTTGTTATAGTTTTGCTTTTTGTTTGATCAAGAATTTTTATGGATAATATTTAGCTGGTGGAGAATACTAAACTATTTATTCATTCAGAAAATAGTTTTTCAAATAAGTTTTGTAATTGATAATTTTACTCTCAGTTAAGTTTGGTTAAGCAATGTTGTTATAAGTGGATTGGTTGTCAGTTAGTTTGTCTGAAATAACGATGTTAACAATTTCTATATCAGCAATTACATGATTTTCATCATCAGTTTCCCCAAATTATTTAGGTCTTGATAATGATCTAACTTGCTTGACTGAGTGGTTCTTGAATAAAGATAGTTTTAAAAACGTTAATTATATGCACTAAAAAATATGTGCATACACAAATACCCTAACTTTTTCAAGCAATCCTAAGTTAGGTTGGAAAGAAATTTTGCTGCTAATGTGATTATCCTCTATGGACTCTTCTTCTGTGTTGGTGCCTCTCTCTTTGTAACGCTTTGTCATCCTGGTTCACAACAGAACAAGCTATGATCTTGGTATCCATCCCTGAGTAATCTCTTGATATATTGAACTCCGTAAACATTGTGCAAATTCAATCATTTTCTCTCTAAACTCGATAACAGAATGAGGGACCATTTCCCCTTCTAACCAATCACAAGGTTTGTAAAAGCATTCCATGATCTCTTGGGATGGCTTCCATCCACTTTTTGGCTTGTCAATCTTTTCAGATGCTTTATTCTGATTGAATCGAAGCAAACAATTCGAATGATATCGACTTTCTGCTGCTACGAAATCAACACAATCTTCCACTCTTGCAAGCACATCGAAAACCCATTGCTCTGTCGCATCTGCTTTGATACATTGTATTTGTTTAGCATAATTTCTCTCAACTTGGTTCGAAGCTGAAATATTTGTTGTTAGTCATGGCGTAAACATCAGTGCCCTTGAGTGCCATTTCCATTGCCATGGAACTCTTTGCTTGTCACTTAAGATTGATATCCTTTGAACTCCTGATGAGGCTCGCTGTTGTCTCTACGCATTTTTAATACTTATTGCAGGATATATATCCGACATGAAATCTACTCTGCCCATATCTTTCTTCCCATGCTTGTGATTCGGTCAAAAATGCTCTCGGCAAATTCATCAAAGGTATTTGGAGGATTCTTAACTGTTTGCAAAACAACCATTGCGTCCAAAATAAGAACACTTCTCTCTGCCAAATTTTCAACTGTGGCATTCTTTTTTTCAGATTTCAACAAATGAACATTGTCATAAAAGTTTTGAAAATGTTTTGAGTAAAAGGCTTTAAGATGGTAAAGCTACATTTTGGGTTCTCAGACATGAACTGCTGATGAAGAGGAGCATCCTTCATCCAACTCTGCTTTTCTTATTTCATGCTGAATTATCATGCTCAATTTTCTGTTTATCCGTGAACCTTCTGTAGCACTGAATGTAATATTTCCAATTCTAATCGTAATTAGAAGTTTCATTAACAGCATTCATCTTTCATCTGACCATTCAACAAAAGCCATTTCCTCCTACTTTCGAATATTTTTGTCAATGTTGTTTCGGTAAATAACGTCCAATAAATCCATCGATATGAACCAAACAACAGTTGTAAGCCATGATTATTTGTCGAAGGCAGCCTACGCAGTATATAATTTAAATGTGAACCCTGGAAATTTTTTAGCTTTGGTCTGCAGCGAACACACTCAAAAGCATGCAAGCATTTGTTCGGCAAGAAAAACTGAATGTATAAGAAGAACGTTTTCAAGAAAACTGCAGCCTAAAGTGAACTTTTTAGATTCATAATCGGTAATGATAAAACGTGTTAAACATAAAATTTCTTAGCTTAGTAGCATGTGCAACGGGGGTGACAAGACACCTCTGAGTGTGTAGCTGAGGCCTAAAATGTTTATGATTGTATTAGAAATCATGATCCAACTTTAAAGATCAATTGAGAAGTTGTCTGTTAAGCTTAATATTACTAAACAATCAGATGTTTCCAACAATACCCACAATATATTACAAATGTAAATGCAACTATAGCAATTTAACACGTTTTTACTTTTGCTCTATGAGTTTTTTGTAACAAGGTTTATTTTTTTCCTTTCCATAATTTATAGGAGAGCTGAATTACTTTTAAACATTTTGGTATCTATTATGATTAGATTTTTTATCATCACTACTTGAAAGAAAGTTTTATGTAGAATGTATTAATTCTTTACAAAAAGATGCACATCAAAGATCAATGTTTGACAGAAATCTTTTTTAGCTGATCAGGCCTTTCATTAAGACTGGTGATAATTGCTGGTAATCCGCGAGGTTGCGAAAATACCAGGTTGAGAAACTGGCGCGGAATAGCCTTCTTGATGAGGGTGTATGGGCCTCTCTAAGCTGTGGTAGGCAACCCATCTAGGGATGGTGTCACGATAAAGGCACCCTTGATAGCCCTAGCGACGCATCAAGTATTCAGCTATTGACAAGATTATGAATTACACTACTAACTGCACCAGGGTTCCAAATACTCAGGTAACCAATTATTCTGGTTCACCTGTAGATATTGGTCCAACCCCTGCTATTCACGGTCAACTTTCTGAATCTGTTTCATCCATTGGAACCAATGAAGGTACAGCTATAAACCCTCCTGGGTGGGCTGTACCTGATGATGATCAAGGAATGAGATCAAAACTGGTTTCATGTAGAAACCACATTTTCACCAGTACATTCAACACTAGAACACTAAACCCACCATCTCATCTAACCAAACTTATCAAAAGTGCTAAGGATAAGAAAATTGATATTATTGCTATTCAAGAGCATTGCTTTTTTCATCCTGATACTAATATTGTGTACCACAAAATTGAAAACTATCATCTTGTTACTGCCTCTTGTTCGAAGAATTTTTCCAACTCTTCCGTAGGGGGTGTAGGTCTCCTACTTTCATCAAAAGCCATGGAAATTTTATCAAGCATAGAAATGATATCGCCAAGAGTCATCACTGCTGATTTTGAGGGTAATCGCAAAACAATGATAATATCGTGCTATAGTCCACACAACGATAGCAGCGATGCAGATATTGATCAGTTTTATAATACTCTGCGATCTACTCTTGAAAATATTCCAGCTCACAATTTTCTTTTAATCCCCGGCGACTTCAATGCCAAGCTTGGATCTGACGATGCTAAGTTCACCTTTCATACCAAAACCAATTGTAACGGTGGACACCTCGTTGACCTCATGGAGGAGTTAAATCTTTGTCGAGCAAACTTAATTTAATTTAATTGTTGTTTATTCACCATATAATAAAAAAATAATAATACAAAATTACATAGAAAAAACAAATTACAAAAATATATGGTTGGTGTCACTCGATAGCATAAAAGCTGAACAATGTAGTGACACCACAGTAGAAATATACCTAAAAAATATCTAGAAAAAATAAATATTATATAATTGGCCAAGATACACACAACATAAAAAACAAACCACCAAGCAAAATATATATTTGTTTAATAACACTAAGCTAAACAATTGATTTACCCCTGATGCTAAGTTTGACTAAATTAGAAAATTGTTTACTGTTTAAGTCAAAAATAGAATTTAACTAATGCATGTTCTTGTAATTTACATCAGAAATATTTGTAATGTCTCTGATTGAATTGTTCCATTCCATGATGCTTTGGTGTTTAATTGAGTATTTACCATGAAAAACTGAATTATATGAAGAGATTTTAAGTTCATTAGCCAGGGCATTGCGAGATGGATAAGAATGAAAATGGCAAAGTTTTGTGAAGAAATTGCCAATCGAAGGGGGGATATTTTGGTTTAAAGAATCAAAAACAAACATAATGTTGAGGAGTTTGATAGTTGACGAAAATGGAAGGATGTTAAATTTAGTAAATGCAGCAGTTACATTTGATCTAAAAGGTTGAAAATTTATAATTCTTAGTGCTGATCGTTGAATAGAACATAATTTATTTAAATTTAAGCTTCCTTTTTGGCCCCAAATTTGACAACAATATGTTAAATGCGAGGAAAAAATTGAAAAATACAAACTTTTTAAAGTTTTTATATTAACGTGGTATCTAATTTTTGAAAGCATGCTATTTGATTGGTTTAATTTTTTACAAAGTTCATTTAAGTGAGGTTTCCAAGTCAAATTTTCATCAATTAAAATAATTAATGTAGGTTGATTGTTTTAAACGTGATCCATTTAACATGATTTTAATTTTAGAATTGTTTTTTTA
This sequence comes from Candelabrum cocksii, assembly GCA_963930725.1. NCBI lineage: Eukaryota > Metazoa > Cnidaria > Hydrozoa > Anthoathecata > Candelabridae > Candelabrum > Candelabrum cocksii. The sequence continues at coordinate 5,280,945 of OZ005676.1, read as the reverse complement.
TGATGTTTCTTAAAAATGATAAATTCGGTTTTGTTCGCATTTAAAGCGATAAGATTTGCATTGAGCCAATCATTCAATCTTCGCAGATCATAATTTACTTTTTTACATAAGGTTTTTATGGACTTGTTGATGTATAACAAATTAGTGTCATCTGCAAAATGATGCACGGTTGAAAACTTTATACAGTTATAAAAATCATTAATATAAACTAAAAATAGAAACGGGCCCAACACAGAACCTTGAGGTACGCCACAACTGGTTGACTTTAAAGATGAGGAAAATCCGCTAATCCGTTAAACACCAAGTTTATGAAATCCAAACACCAGCTGTGGATGTTCGAATATCCTAATGGCAACAGAGCCCACCTAGATTACATTTTGGTTCGTAAGAAATGGCAGAACAGCATCAAAGATTGTCGAGCATATTCATCTTTCTCCTCTGTTGGATCCGATCATTGCATCGCCTCTGCTAAAGTGAAGCTAAGCTTGAGAGTCTCGAAAAAGTCGCCTGCTGATCCTATGAAAGCCATTGATTGGAAAAAAGTCTCTCACAATAAAAATCTATCTTCTCAGTATGCTGTGAGCGTGTTCAATCGATTCCAAGAGCTTTCGCATCTTGATGCAGATAACTCCCATATTGATTCCAATAACATTGACATGATCTATGAAAATTGGATTAAAGCTAACGAGGAAGTTGCTCTATCCACACTTCCCAGAAAGCCCAAATCACGTAAAAATCCACCAAGTTCAGATACCAATGTCACAGAAGCTAGAGAAAATCTCAAGAAAATCTCATCTATTCACCATTCTCATCCATCTCGAACTAATAAAGACAAGTTAACAGCTGCCAAAAAATCCCTTGATAATGCATATGTTGAGGCGGAAGAAGCATTCATAAAGGGGGAAATAGATGATATTGCCTATCTTCATATCAATCAACAGCATTCAGCAGCCTGGAAAACTATAAATGAACTTTCTGGGAAAGGTTCAAAACCACCAGCAATAACCAAAGGAGCTAGCCAAGAAAAACGACTGGAAAACTGGCTTTCCCATTTTAAAAATCTTCTTGGGCATCCTGCAACTCTACCTGAAAATAAATGGCTCCCAAAAGTTCAAATTTGTAATTCCTTGAAGATTCCAACAGGCGAGTATACCATTGCAGAACTAATTTCTGTTCTGAAAAGTACAAAAAACAAAGCTCTTGGTCCGGACAAAATCCCAGCTATTTTGTGGAAAGACCCTATTTTTCACCAATTGCTTCTCGATTTATGTAATTTCGCATCTGCCAATCATGTTTCCTCAAGCATCGGGTTGCGTTCACAAATCATACCCATTCCCAAAAAGGGTGATTTGACATTACCAACAAATTATTGTGGTATTTCATTGCTTCCTATAGCTGCAAAACTACATAACAAACTACTCCTGAATCGTCTTCCTCCAAAAATAGATCTGATTCTATGCAAGAACCAGAATGGTTTTTGCCCGGGTCGTTCTACTCTTGGACAAATTCTCACACTGCGTAGGATAATTGAAGAAATCACATTTTTGCTCTCATCTTTGTTGACTTCAGCAAGGCTTTTGACTCTGTTAACCGCGAGAAAATGTTTGAAATCTTAGGGTTTTATGGCATTCCAACAAAATTTATCGAAGCTATTAGAGTCCTGTATACAAACACACGCTCCACTGTCCTGACATCGGACGGTGAAACAGAGCCTTTTGATATTTTTGCTGGTATTCTTCAAGGTGATACACTTGCACCATTTCTTTTCATCATTGTAATCAATTACATCATGCGAGTTTCCGTCGATACTTTGAAACAAAATGGACTCATGTATCAGCCCAGAAGAAGCTCACGTTATCCTTCTCTTCATTTCACTGATGCTGATTTTGCCGACGACATTGCCCTTTTGTCAGGCAGCCTCATTAACGCCCAGGCACTACTATCTGCCCTTGAATCAGCAGCAGACTGTACTGATCTGAATGAAACCAAAACAGAGTGTATGCCAATTAACATTCGCAACAACATTGAAATTAGAACTCTCTCAAATAACATTCTCAAATGTGTTGATGACTACAAGTATCTAGGATCACACATAATAAACTCTGAAAAAGATTTTAATATCAGGAAGGGCATGGCATGGACTGCATGCAACTACTCTACGGATCTGAAACATGGACTCTTTCCGCCAAACAACACCGCTGCCTAGATGGATGCTATACCCAGTATATATAGATCTATTAGAAGATGACACTGATACAATGACTAGTATTGTAAATTTGCCAACAAATGAAAATGTCATAAACGTGTTGTACAAAAAGATACTTGAGAAATTCGAGACTCAGCCCGTCACTTTCTTATAAAAAAACAACGTGTAACCGAATCCGCAGACCCAAAGATTAACGAGTGAGGGTAGTTGTTTGGTTAACAAGCCCTGATCGATACCAGTGGTATGTTGGTTATGTTACTGAGATAATTGAAGATGAAGTTTCTATAGACCACTTGCACCTTACTGACCCTAAAATCAACAACAAATGGGTCTACCCACAAAAGGAAGACAAGCAATCCGCTCTGAAAGATCAGCCTTTAGATTGCAGTGTTGTTGGTGAATGGGAAGTTGAAGATCCTCGCAACACAAGATTTATTTTAAATAACATTAAAGGGATTCCCAAGTGCTCAGACATGTCAAGGTGACATTCAAGTTCTACAAATAAGATAAACATTTTAATAAATTAAATTGCGAATAGATATATCATTTGCCTAATATCCTTGTTTTTATTTTCAATCTTTCCTGTTTCTTCCCGCTTCGAAGCTGTCCTTGTTGTTATCTCGTTATTACGCTAGGTCCAGTTCCTTTGATTACGTATGCATCCAAATCGAGGCTGTGATGTACCAATTTGTATTGCTACAGTGTATAACTTTTAGCTATCAAAATATCAAGCGCATATCTTCATAAAAATAGTTAACTTTTATCTTCCTGTGATTAATTACACCATGAGTCACTGTTTTCCTGTTGGATGCTCAAATCATTCAAGGAAGCCTTTACCTGGGATATCATTCCATCGATTACCATCAAATCCTGTAACCGCTGAAGCATGGAAAAGGCCTATATCTCGTGAAAACCTCCCACAGACTGTTTTTCTGTGCTCGATGCATTTTACAGACAATTGTTTTGACAAATTGCATGAGTTGAGGCAAAACTTTATTCCTCACACAAAACTGCAATTGTACACAGACAATCGAAACAAGTTTTAAATACACTGCTGTTGCCTCCACGTCTACCCTTCTTTGCAGGTTACCAAATAAATATCAAACCTAAGTTAAATGATGAATGCAAAGATGTTTTGTGTTGTAGAATCTGTTGTGTTGACATTTTGCCTATTGGGACAAGATTCAAGAATGTGAGAGTTGTTTGAACCGCACTGTTGTTAGTGAGAGTTGTAACGATGTTGGTGACAATGTTTTGTCAATTTATATCAAGGGTTTATACATATACCAAGCAATTTATATCAAGAAATTTGGCGGCTGAATGTAAATTTTACTGTCTTTATATACATATACAATCTTCTCGGAAAAACCTCTATTATCTTTTTACAATTAAATACTAATCATAAACTAATATTTAGTCTCGAGGAATGTCAAATTCATTTCCCAATCAAAAAGTAAAGACATAAAAAATCAACAAATCCAGTATAGTTCGACTCCTCTCATTCCCTACATAATATAGCTAATTGAAACCTGCAAAGAAATATTCACTTATTTTTGGGGAAATAAATCTCATGACTATCCCTCAAAATCGCCAATATATTCCCACGCTTGTTCGATCTCGGGAACTTCCACGACACCTTCACCATCTCCAATAAAGTTTTTGTACACCCCACTCTCTTCAGGGTATGTTTTACGAATGGCTGTCACAACACATGCCGGGATGATCTTCCTGTTATATCTCCCAAGCTTTGCATAAATAAACCAGGTAAACTGCCTATATGCTGCATATCTGAAAGTTCTAAATTGGAAAGATACAAAATTTTTGTATCCAACTTAACTATAGATAAACAATTTAATATGCGACTGAATGAAGGTATTACTGAAGTCAAGTTTACCTGAAAGTTAAAATTATTAACTGTATATTTAACACAAACTACTAATGATAATACAAAATCCAGAAAAAATAAATAACCTATTAGGTGTTTTTTCAAAACTGTCTGGGATCCATGCACCTTCGCGGTCTCTCAAACTTGACATCGCTATCCATAACACATAAGGTGGTAGACAACCTGTCAAAAAACTTTCTTCTTCGGTAACACATTTCACACCTAAAAGTATAAATCAAACTTTAGAGTAAATAAGAAAAATACATAAACGTTTATTCTCATAATGATTACTTATAGAAAGAATGTTGCAATGCTGCATGAATCTGATATTGTGAAACAAAAAGAAAGAAAGATATAACTTTAAAAATATAATTACAAAAATGTATTTATTATTTACCTTTGCTTAAATTAATCTCTCTGACATCCAAACAACAGAGGCATTCTCGGTTTGTTGACATTGTTTTACAATTATTACATCCACACCACTCGTTTATTGGAACGTCCATTCTATTTCTTCTATTTACATTATTATTTACATTTTTATTTACATTATATACAATTTCTTCTTTGACAACAATATTATAAATCTTGTTGTGAATTTCTTTCCAATCACCAATATCCTCCCATTCATCACCCGAATCATCATCTTTCTTATTGTTCTTAAAAGACTTTTTAACTGGTTCAAATTGATAAGGAAGAACAGACATATCTTTTTCAGCGCAGGAAACCTTCTGTTTGACTTAAGTGTTTACAAATCGCTTACAAACTGATGTGTCACAGAGATCACGTGACATTGTTGGGGTCTGGAACATAAAATGAAACTTGTAAACACGCGACGTTGTAATGGCGGATTTTTTTTTGGAAGCGAAGTAAAATCAAAATCAGTTTTTCATATATCTGCATAAGAAACAAAATAAGGTTAAAAAAATAATTATATCGATGATTTTAACTTTTCATCTACTTTAATGTCACCTTAACATGTCTGAGCACTTGGGAATTCCTTTAAGGACATTCAACATAAATTCAATGTGTTCACTACAAAATAAACTTTGCAAACTGTTATGATGTTTTTAAATTATAACGTAGTAATTTTTGACACGTTTTGACGTTTTCCAGATAAATACTATGTTTTTTTCTATGTTCCCCTAAATATTTTTACTTTAAACAATTAAAGAAATTAGGAATTGGTTAGATTTTTATGACATCTTAATGTTATATTCTAAATCAGCTTCAAATTTGCTTTAAAATGATATGCCTCATGCCTATATTTTGAAAAGTGAAAAAAGTGTAAAATTTGTGGCAGCAGGTTTACCACCTGACCCAAAAAATGACCTGTAAACCGCCAAAAATGGGTTGTTTTTTTTTTACATTTTTTATCTTAAATGACAACAAAAAAAACTGGTAGCAAGCAACATATTAAAACATGAGCAAAAATTTGGCCATTACTCCCAACCCCTAGTATTTTGAAACTACGAGATTGACTCAAGGTATTACAGAAATCCACTTCTTTTTTTCTTCCTCATCAGCAGTTAACTTGTAACTGACACAGGACAACCAGATAATTAATAATTTGAATTACAGTTTGGTACACAACATTTCAGTGGCATAATATTTAAAATATCAGAGCAGCCAGCGTGACAGCCGCCATCATTTTCATCATCTTCAAGCGAAATTAATCGGCCTTAAGTCAGACTTCAGATCGGCGCATTGCGGAGGCCTGTATTTATAGAGGACCATGGTTTAACCAATACAATAAAACAATTTTCATGTATTTATATATAACATGATAAAAAACATGTTTAGTCAACATGATGTTTATTTGAATTTACTATTTACATATCTTATTCTGACATTTCTGATTTAACTGTTGAATAATTGTTCAGAGCCCTACGTTCACAATGAATCAAACAATGGAGATGGTTCAAATACTGGTGCTATCTTGGGTGGGGTATTTTCTGCCCTTGTGCTTCTTGCAATTGTCGTCATCATTTATGTGTACATATCAAGGTGAGATTTTTTTTCTGGAAAGGTTTATGTTGTGTTATCTTCTCACAAACATTTGTTGATTAAAATCCTTTTGCACCATTTTTGATAGTACGAAGATATGTTGGAAAATGTTCCTCTTTTTATTATTCTTAATTATTTCTTTATTTATTATATTTATAGGCAGTTCTTGTGATATTTTCCATCAAGCTTTTGCATTTATTTGCACTGTACAGCACCCTTTAAAATAGGAAATATATATCCCATTTCGTTTCAACTTTACTGTTTAAATAATTTTTACTGTTGTTTCTAATATGCTCTTCTGGTGAGAAATGAGAAAACATGCTCTACTCATGAATGATGAGATAACATGCCTGTGCTACTTTTAGGCAAATGGTCAAATATTGTTTGATTTAATTAGTTGATGTAAAATATGAATTCATTGTGAATCTCTTCATCTTCTTGTTTAAAATACAACATACCTGCAAGAGTATAAAGTAGTTTCTTTTGGTTCATCTAGGAAGAAGCGCATGAAAAGTGCAAATTCAGACAATTCTAATGCTGGATTCATGAAGTTAGCAAATCGCGAAACCTCGCCTGTCATGGAAGTGGATGTGCCCAAGCATTGCCCCACTGGCAATGGGTTCATTTCATGTGATTACTGTAAGTTCACTTGTAAGTTAATAAACACATCAAGGACATCTGAGTATAACCACAAATTATTCCAAGCACTTTTTAGGTCCGTTATAAGACTAAAATACTCAATCTTCAATAAAAAAATTGTTATGGAGCAAATAAATCAAGATATCAGTGTTTATTAACATCGTTTTCTTCATGTTTTTGTTGACTTTATTGGTCATAAAAACGTATTTCATTCAGTATTCAGTAACAAATTCATTATGTGTATACTACATGTTTGAATTTGTATGTATCATATTGAAGTTTAAATGAATAGGAAGTGTGGCCACGGAATGAGAGTCCTTTCAACATTTGTTTTTGCTTATTTCTCCAGTTTTGTCCGTAAGGAAAGGTTAAGTCAAGAAAATCTGCCTGCTTGCATGCAGGTTTTTTAACCACAAAGAGCTCTTTAGCTAAAAAGAGAAGCTATTCTCTTTTTCATACTGATTGAAATGGGTTAGTGCTACAATTTTGTTAAATTCAATTTTAAGGGGGGGGGAGGTTTTGCTTGGTTTGAAGTCAGATTTTGATATTACATATGGTTTAATGAAAAAATGGCGGGGGTACCTTTTTTTAGCTAGATTTTACTGACATAAGTAAGAAATATAGCAGAAACTTCCTAATTATAATGCTGTGCAACTGTTAACAGAATTACGTAATAATAATTATCATATTCAACATCTTCATTATCGTCATCATCAGTGTCATTTTGAATCTCCTGTCCGTCATCATTACCATCGTCGTCATTTTCACTATTGCTATCTGTATCATTGGTAACCACACGTTGCATTAATAGAGCGGAAATTTTTTTCGGCAAAGCCACTTTTGTATTTTGAATTGGGTAACATTTTCCTGAAATTAAATATGATAAAGAAATAATAAGAAAACAGAACCAAAGCAATATGATCGAGACACAGTATATATCATTTCACATAAGCAGCCACACTAAAAGTTTTAATCATACCATTTATCATTGTCCAGCCATGATTTCTCAGTGACGGTGGAGCCAATTTGTTTTTGTAGTTAAGAAAGATATAGCACTGATAGTTTACTCTTTGACAATGAAGGTTATGTGTATCTGCATCAGGTGGTATACGCACAGTTGACTTTTTCATTTTTGACCATTTCGTTGCTCTGCACTCTGTAAGATTTTTGCTATTCTGATCATTATAAACACCTTTTATTGTAACAAGTTCCAACTGCTCCATGACCTCATCTGTCAAGGGAAGACAACTGCCAACATCTTGTGCACATAAATAAAGATAATCGTTATCTTTTGATAGAAAATAATTACGAGATTGCAAAAATAAAACATAAACACAGTATGTATGCAATGCATTACAAAAAATAATAACTCAGTTGCAAAACATAAAATAAAATGCATACAAACAAGAAACACAGTGACAATAGATTACTCTTTCTCGCTTGCTAAATGTTTTACTCAAAAAACGTCTAAGAGTTAAAAACAACATATGAAGGGATAAAACATTCAATATAGCTATTACCTTTTAACGCTGACAGCACCAGTTCATCACTTGTAATATTTCTCCAAACAGACTTCTTTCCATGCCTGTAAAACCCAGAGACTGCATCAGCTCCACTGTGTACATGTAATTGAACTATGATTTTCGAAATTTGTTCTGAACAGAGTTGTTTACAATCAAATACCTCTCTCTTCTTCTTTAACCCTAGGACGCCAACAATTTCATTTGCAACTCTTGCAGACAGTACCACCACATCTGTATCCTCTGCATCAGTAATAACTGGATTATTATATCCATTCTGCCTCAGTCAATGATATACGAAGAAGATTATTGTGTCTGCTTCTATATTTTGGCATTCAAACTCTTCATGCCTGACCCCACTTTTCAAATCATAACACTGATCTTATACTGAGTAGATGAAGGTTTTGTCTACTTGTAAACTAAGCATTGTGAACTTTAAAAACACTTGAAGCCTGATTTTGTTGCTTTTATTCTTGAAGAAATCGTTGAACTTACGACTACTTGATGATTTCTTTTTTGCTCTAATGAACACACTTTTGCTTCCACTTTTATACTGCAGATGTGATCTTCTATCCTGCTCTGAATCCTTTATTGTAGACTCAAGGTGGTATGGGTCATTGATAAGAATTATTGTGGTAGACTTTTTATGACGCGCATTGATCAACTGAAACATTTTTGCTGCATAATCACTCCACATAAAATTGGTTTCATCATTCTTTTCTCTATCCTCTGCTGTTGGTGAAGATGAATCCAAATGAATCCCATATCGATGATTGCAATATAAGAATCAAATGGATGTAGCTGTACAAAATTGAATTTCTCCAGTAGCTTTGATTTCTGAACCTTCACCATTGTTTCATTTGTGTGGAAGATTGAGAGACACTCCTCAGTAACTCGATTCTGAATGAGTAAAATCTCTTCCGCACCATGATAAAACCTAGTGATAGACCCACATAGAATGCAACTTGGTTGTGTCAGTTATGGGTCAAGACTTTGTAGAGAAACTGCAACTTTATTGGGAGCAACTTTTTGATTGAAAGCTTGATAACGAAGCTTGGCCATAGATGGCACAACCTGAAATACAACTACAGAGTTGTTGCGTGGGTTTTTTACCTGCTTCAATGATCTCTTTTTTCTAGCTAATGGCTGCTACATACTCCCGGAATTTGAATTCTGCAAGTCCTGAATGTTTTAAAATAATACAAAAATATTTGATTAATAAAAAACAAAGAGCTTTTAAAAGAAGATTTCCAGTGCTTTGCATTGACAAAAAATAAAAGTTGTAAATAACAGTTAAATAATATAATTGACTAACTACAATATACAATATATATTATGTATTGCCAACTGCACCTGACTGTCATCTTACATTCCATTGAGAGTTGATTTAAATGGTTTACACCAGGTTTTTATATCAGAGATTTCCTTCTCCTAGATGGATTGCCTTCAATGGAACCCCAAAATGGAACCCCAAAATTTCTAACCATACCAATATGTCACGGTTTTGGTTCAAATTATGCTTCTCCTTCCTTTCAGCAGTACTGCAAAAGAATGGGTGACAAGTGTGTATCTTATCCAAATAGTACCGCTGACTGTTAAGATCTGGAAAGGCGCTGTGCTGTAAAAGCCATGAAAACATATGTGCCATCTTTTGTCTGTCAGCCACTTTCAAAAAATGTTGTTGGTTGCCTATGTTTAACAGTTCGTTTTGAGTTCGACCTGGTTTCCAATAAGTCCAGACGTGTTTTTGTTGATGATTGGAACTTTCTTATGGTTGCAATAGTAAGTTAGATCAGCTATTATCAAAAACCATTTTTCACTTCATTATATACTCCTATCATACCTACGTCCTCATATAATTGAGTCGTACATACATATTGTTTCTTTGCGCAGCTTACTTGTTTCATTTTTATTTTTGGACTTATTTTTCTGGTTTGTTGGGGATTTTTGGGAGATTGGGTATTAACCCCAGTGGACTGCCCCATATTCCGAAGAAATAAGGCTTGATTGTGGAACACCTATTCTATATTACCTCTTACGATTTACTTAACAATCCAAACCAAATTTTCTCTAATCAACAAATTTTCCTCTTACAAAATTTGCCAATTATCTACAACAATTAATTTCTCATCACTATTTTCTATTTCAAATAACCTACAATTAACTTCACATCCTCCGTTTTAATTACTTTAAAGACCTGGTTTCTACAATACTCAAATACAACTACAGACTGATTAGCATAACATGCGTGACAGTAAAGATTTTTGAAAAAGTACTTAAAGACCATGTTTTAAATCACCTTCTATTTACTAATCTGCTCAGTCCTTACCAACACGGTTTCTGTCCTGGGCATTCATGCGTGATGAATCTGTTAACTGTCATGAATTCATGGACACGCGCCTTAGATGACAACATTCCAGTTGATATCATCTATCTAGATTTTGCATAAGCATTTGACAAAGTGCCCCACAAAAGGCTTATTGCCAAACTTAGTGCTTATGGCATAAATGGCCAAATCCTATCCTGGCTGGAAACCTTTCTTTCGAGGCGGAGACAACGAGTAGACGTAAATGGAACCTTTTCTGACTGGAAATCTGTGAAAAGTAGTGTACCCCAAGGTTCTGTTTTCACAGCACTATTATTCATAATTTCTGTCAACGATATCCCCGATATCATCACCTCGATTGCCACTCTGTTCGCCGACGACACAAAAATCTACTGTCTTATGAATAATGTAATTTTGCATTACCATCTGCAAAATGTCATTGATATTTTGGTAAACTGGTCCAAAAAATGGGGAATGGCTTTCAACATTGACAAGTGTGCAGTTATGCACCTAGGATATAAAAACCAATTCCATACATACACGATGTACGACCCCCATAAAGGTAAAAAAGTTGATGTAACCTTGACCAACTGTGAAAAAGATTTGGGAGTCTATGTAGATTGTGACTTAAAGTTCTCTCTGCATACAACCTCTCAAGGCAAACCGCTTAGCTGGGTTAATTTGCAGAACGTTTACCTATATGGACCCCTTCATCTTTAAAAAGCTGTTTACCTCGTTAGTACGCCTTCTGGAATACTGCGGACCAGTATGCAGCCCACAACTTTTACATGACAAACATCAAATTGAAAAAGTTCTACGGCAGGCATCAAAATTAATTCCAGGTCTAAGAAACGCTTCGTACGAACAAAGACTGGTGAGTCTAAATATGCCGAGTATGAGATACAGAAGAATGCGGGGAGATCTGATCGAAGTCTTCAAATGGTTTAACTCGCACTACAAATGTGAAAACAACTTATTCAGTGTTCAAACCAGACGATTTACGCGTGGTCACAACTACAAACTTCGGAAGGAATCCAGTGGACTCGATGTACGAAAATACTTTTTCTCAAACAGAATTATCGAAAGATGGAACAGTTTACCGGACGAATTAGTATGCGCTTCATCGCTCAACACATTTAAAGCACTACTCGACAAATATTTGTGGAAGGAAAAATTTATTATCGATTGATTTTAATTTCTATAAAATTCTTACCCTTTCCATACCCAACACTCCTCTAGCCAACTTCCAGCGACTTTTTATTAAGTCTCTCATCTTTGTGTGTGTTTTCATATTTACGTAAACTATATTCATTGTCATTTCTGTGAGAAAAACTATTTATGTATTTATTCATTTTATAGGTTGACAGGCTATATGCCTATACATTTACTGTAAACCTTGACCTTAATAATAATAATAATAATAATAATAACAGAAACTTGTTTTTTACTTACACTCATAAACATTATATCTTGTTCAATGACCAAATCTGGTGACAGTCCATCCCAATATCGGTTAGTTTTTCTGATGACATGAAAACCTCTCATAAATTGAAGTGATGGATAAACTATGACTCATCATTGTCATTATAAGCAGACTTAGCATATAAATAATGTCCTGCAGTTGCGAAACATTTGGATGATAGTGTTTAAATGTAGGAGCCAGTTTCCAGTTCTCAGTGCAGTTATTGAGTTGTAAGGTATACCCATGTCAGTGGTGTATATTTGCAGTCGCCCGACGGTACGAGACGAGCGATTTTTTTGCGGACGACTGCAAAATTGATTCTGTAACATCCCAACTGTCCGACCGGACAGTCAGTAATTTTTCAAATAATTTTTATAAATGTGCATTTTTTTAAAACTTTTTCTTCATATTGATATTCCGCATAATAATATTCCATATTCATATTTATTCGAATGGGCGATTAGAGTGGACAGCGTAAACACTAATGTACTGAAACATTGTTTGAGTGATTTATCTGATACAGACATCAACGATTGCATGCTGGAGGATGCTATGTGTGCTTGTAAAATAACTCAACCATAATATAGCGCTTAGATACTGACTATTTAAACACAGTGAAAAAATAAAGTTGTGAAATAGACTGTTGCCAACGATATATGAAATAGGAGTCGCAACAGGAATTGGACATTAGTACTTGATCATAATTTCAAGACTCTTTCTAACTCAATTCATTGTTCTGAATCCACTGCGCATGTTTAGTATAAATAGGCCATCTTCAATAAAAAGATTCAGTGCAAGAGGTTAGTGAGAGGATAATAAGAGATATATATAAAATAGGGGATGCAGCGAAGCATCAATGACAAGAAACAAAATGGTGAATAGATTCAAATATTGCGTAAAAACTTCGAAAAATTGTTAGTAATATTTTGTCGCGTCGAACAGTCAATATTTTTTGCAGACGAGTGAAAAACTTAATAGATATGTTACGAACTGTCTGACAGGATGAGTGGTAAAAAACTAAGTATACACCACTGCATGTACTCACTAAAGTGGTTGTTTTTATGATGAATTTCTTTGCTCAAATTCTGTGACATTGTTTAAAATCGTATTTAAAATTGAATGCAATTCAGATGTTCAGGAGAATGATCCAGAAAGTATTTTGTCAATGAGGCTTTGAAATATGCTGCAAATGAGAATCTTCTGCATTGTCCCGAAATACAAGGCAAAGTTCCTCTATGTTCTGTTCTGTTCTCCAGACTCATGAAACTCAGTTCCATCAATGTGAGAGAGAATTAATGAACTACTAAGTGGACCATCAACCAGCATAAGGTCTCAAGTTCCTCGTGAAATTGCTTTACCACTTGACATATGTGACACTAAAAACACTATTTTAGACAAATATACAGGGTTCAAGTTCAATACACAACTATGAACATTTTTAGAAGACATGTAAATAAGTAATGAATATTGAACTGCTATCCTTTTGAGCTTGTGCCAAAATGAAGTCCATTATAGACAAGATACAAGAATAATTGGATGGTGGCATTTATTTCATAGTGGTTTTTATTGTAAGATCTTTCATCATACCTCTCGATCATTCGTTATTTCTTTGCTAGTTTTCTCCCTACTGGTACTGGTGATTTTGTATTGTAATGGTAGTGTAACGGTAGCAATCATTCTCCTTCCACAGAACGCGATGAGGCCATCAGGTGTAAAGACTTTATGATCCACATTGTCTGCAGCAAATTAAAGTAAATTATATGATGCTGTCAACCATTAAAAAGAAAATAGATAACTCTATAAAAAGGAAATTATGAAATAAAAATAGACAAACTGCAATGCACATAACATACCTGAATAAAAGATCCTTGTGTAGTGAGTTACTGAGAAAATGTGATGCAAAATTATGATGCATTTGAACGCCGTAATCATTTTGTAAAGGTGGTATTAGAGCTCTTGGATGTATTTGCTGCATTATTGTCTGTCCAATAAAGTCAACTTTTCTTTTGATTTTCTTCTAAACAAACAGTGTTCATAAGAGTGTCACGATAGATACAGGGATGAAGGTTCTAAAAATACATAATTTTAAAAAAGATCTGAATCTGAACTCAAAGTACTGACTGGCTGATTTCATTACTTTTTATGTTTGCAATATAGCCTCCTTTTATTCTTTAAAACAGAACGTCTGCATTTTCCTCCTCAATACAATGTAAATCATCTAATGATTGATAGCTATTAACAAGGTGTTTGATTAGCTTTATTACATTAGCTGCATCTTCTATATGAGGCTGTTCTTGCCAAGTATCCTCAAATTTTTGTTGGCACTGGAAATCTGATCTTGTCTGAAACAAGAGTAATACTATGTTTTGTCTTGAAAATAATCAAGCAGTTTTTGTTTCATCCACTTAGTTGTCCACGTCACGTTTTAGTGTGTTTAATTGCTCCTATTGGTGCTATGGTTATTTTTTGATGAAATACTCTGTTTTTATTTATAACCACTCACTAAACAAATTTGTAATAGCATGGTCTTGAACCTGGTTAAGAGTCAAACACCTTACCTCTGCGTTTTTCTGGGTAATGTCCTCTCCGCTTGTAACTGACCCTTAATATTTAAACTTTAGAAATCTATTTCACCTGGTAGTTTTTCTTTGAGATAATTTATAACCTTCAAATGTTCGTCTCTTTCTGTATCTGATGATCTTTCTTGTTTCCTTTTTTGTTTGTTATAATAATCCTGCAGAAGAAATTTGATCCTTGATAAGAGATGGTGGGGTATAAATTGTTGTTAATGAACTTTTGCCAACAAGAAATGTGTACTCAGTCACTTTCTATGAAGGTCAAGACATCTTGACCATCATCTCCTCTCATTGAGCTTGCTTGATTTACTCCATTTTACTGTCCATGAAATATTTTTTATCAACATAAGGCCAGAATCAGGTTAGAAGTAAAAGTACTCATCCACCTTAAATGAAGATGGTATTTTTATGACTCCATCTATCGAGGTATTGCTGGTCAATTATCACAAAATGTAAATATTAACCTGCGGTGTATTAAGTGATTGTACATATCACATTTCTTCACTCTCATGAATATGTCATTCGTTACACTACCAACTGGAAGACTTTCATAATTTATTCATGCCTGAGTTTTTCATTAGCTATGATGAATATCTGACACACAGAATTGTAGATTATTCCATTCATTTTTATGTTTTTTGCGATGTTATGTATATTTGCTTGTTGTTTTTTCAATGTACTGTTTCTTTGTACACGTCTTCTATCAGTACTTACATCAAAAACAACTAAATTGCTGAGAATTGCCTGCTAAAATCTTCCTTAAAGCAAGCTCAAATTTAGAAAGATCCCATAGATATAATTTGTAATATTTAAAGTAACCTGTCACTAATGTTCAGTTCCGTGGTTGTTTATTGAAGTTAATTTTCTTCTAGCTTGTAGTATGCAGTGTACATTCACTCCTCTACGACCAATACTTGTGTCTGCGCTGAAAGATTATGTTGCAAAATGTCATGCTAACAAAGACAAGGGGTTCATAGATGAATTCAAGGTGTTCATTTAAAAGAATATTTTGAGAAAAACCATGCTTAAATATTTGACTTATTCTTTCAATTTATTTACCTATATGTAATTGTTAATATTTACTACATTTTCCTTTTATTAGGCAATTAAACCCGAGGGTGACTTTGCATTTGAAGTGAGCACAAGACCTGAAAACAAATGCAAAAATCGCTACGCAAATATATTAGCATGTAAGTATCTGGTGAGGTATTTTGATATCAATATAATATGCAAATTCTAATGTGCAAATTATTACTCATTACTTCTATGACAAGGAAAGCTGGGAACTTGGCTTTCTGTGGTTGTATATAAATACATATATGTCTGTCTGACCATGAAAATCTGTGTATTTAAACCTTTAAAAATTAGTTTTGAGTATCAGTATTTTCTTTTCTATTTATATTAGTATTAGCCCTCTTAAGTTTGTTTTTTTTTAAAAAAAAGAACATCTTCAACCTGCTGATTCCAAATCTTCCCTTAGTTTTGCTCTGGGACCAACCGTTCAAACAGTGTAGGCACACACACACAACCTTACTTGATATATAGAGATATGTGTGCAAGAATGAATTCTGATTTGAAAAGGAAGATTTCTCCTTTTTCAAAACTATCTAGCTATAAATAAATAAAATAGAACCTGGTGCTATTCTTCTTCTTTTGACTCTGTTTTCTAATTGTTTTGGTTTTCCTTCCGTTTCAGATGATCACTCACGAGTTGTTTTAAACACAGTTGAAAATCTTGATGGTTCAGATTATGTTAATGCCAACTATATTGATGTATGTATTTTCTAAAGGTTTTTATTTTTAAAATAAAGTTGCACATGGTGCTCAGAGTGTCAGTTTTTTATTTCATTTTAAAAATACCTGAATGATTCAAGAAAGAACGATGATAAAATGCATGTTTTCTTTTAAGTTTCCTTTCACATTTTACTATACTGAAAATGAATTGCTGAAAGAAAAGACCGCAAAGTCATGCCTAAAAAAAACTTAGTATTTGAAACTTAACTAATAACTCAGAAAATGTATACAAAAGCAGAAGGTGGTTTGGGCATGGTGGAAAGGATGTATGATGATTGTTGTGTTAAGAAATGTAGAGATATGGTTGTTGAGGGACATGTAGGTAAGGGCAGACCTCGTAAGACTTGGGAACAGGTTGTGAAAAAACATGACCTCAGAATGAAAAACATCCATGCAGACCTCGTGCAGAACAGATTGGAGTGGAGAAAAGCCATCAAGTAAACCCGTCTAACCCATGCTAGCATGGAAAATAGATGTGAAAAAATGTAAAAGAAGAAGAAGAGTTGAGTTGCCTTGAGACAACTATAATTATAAATGGCAATAGTTCCTACTTTAAAATGTTTAAAGAAGAGGACGACCCACAAAAAATTATTTTTTGAAACTTATATTGTCTGATGGAGCATGAGAAATGTCTCAAGTTTCGTCTTCAGAAAACTTTTCCTTCCTACAAAATTCAATAAATGTTAAACCACATAACATAAGTTTTACTACTAAGCAGAAGTTGCTTTTTCATCGTTATTAAGAAAAAATCAATTTGTTAATTTCAATTTAAATAAAAAACTAATGTTGTGAGAAGCACAGGAATCAATTTCCGGAAAATGAATAAAGTAACAAAGAGTTTCTCACATTAAGAACAGTTTTAACAACTCATGTCTTTTAATGATTTCTATTTATTGCAGGGTTACACAAGAAAAGCCAAGTTCATTGCCACTCAAGGTATATTTTGTACCAAATATGATTTTTTTCATCAGTTTAACTTTTTTATGTTTCCTAACGCAAATAACTAATGTCTCTTTGCTTGCAGTGGTTAATTGACACATTTAAATAACTAGTTACACATCCCAGGGCCTGTTTTGGCTGCGTTCAGTGACTTCTGGCGGATGGTGTGGGAACAAAACTCTGAAACGATTGTCATGGTGACAAACTTAGTTGAAAGAAGTCGAGTGAGTTTTAGTGTAAATGTTGATTTATTAGGATTAATTGTACGATTAGATATATAATATGATTCAAAAGAAATAATATATCTCTCTATGATTGTACGATCTGTGCAACTTTTCTTACATCTTATTAAATATTTAATGTATCAAATGTGGTTCTTTTGTGCATTTGGAGAATATTCCTTTAAACATGTCGAATCTTGACATTAACAATTTCACTTTCCTTTCGGCAGATTAAGTGTCAGAAATATTGGCCGACATTGAGTGAAAAGATGCAACGCTATAGCAACATTCGAGTTGACATCATTGATGAAATGGAATTGGCCGATTACATCATTAGGAGGTTTAAAATACAGATGGTAAATTAGATTCATTTGCTTGAAGGTGTTGAAATTACTTGATTCTATTATTATACAAAACAGTTAGTTACAGATAGTTGCGTTTTTGCTATTTGTGCAGTTTGTGTCTGTCAATAAATTGTTTTGTTTGGCGCAATTTTTCTCCCAGGTAAAGTCATCTGACCAGCCTCCAAGAGAAGTAGTCCAGTATCAATTTCTGAGTTGGCCTGATCACGGTGTCCCTCAGTTTGCCACGCCCTTATTGCAGTTCATTAAACGTGTCCGCTCGGCTTCCGATGATAATGTTGGGCCAATTGTTCTTCATTGCTCGTAAGTAGGCTTCAACCTATTGAATAACCACACAATTATATGACAACTTGGTTTCTACCACCCCCAAATTACAATTTTTAACTTCATCACCACATTCGAAAGTAAATAAATAAATAATTAACTCATAAATAATTTGTAGAACAGTATGTCAAAAGAATTACAAATATCTGTAGTGAAAATGTAGCATGTATATAAAGGATGTGGTCAAAAATTGTGGGATGTAATGTAGGATTATTGTAGTAACACTTTGTATGGGACTATACATTTATGTACGTTCAAAAATTATTCATCATTTTCAACATCCCCCTCCCCTTGTCCGACTTTATCCTTCAAACGATTACCACGTCTTATTGCATTATCCCCCTAATATTGCATTTCCTATGAGAAATAGGCACATTTGTGATAATGAATAGAATTCTTTGTTTGATTTTTTCTAATGGCTTCTCAACAATAAAAGCGTTTTACTGGAGAGTTACTAGACTATTTTACTAGACTGTTTTTTTATTCTTTCAGACTTTTTTCTGTAAGCGTGCATTTTTAAGGTCTCCTAGGAAAAACCATGAACTTCATGATGGTCGAAATATTATTGCAGCGTATTGTTTACTTATAATAAATAAATAAATGACAAGCTACCTATTCCAAGGTGCTCCAACATTTAAATTCTAACCAATAACGTAATTCCGCATAGCATCATGATAAATTTTGAATAATCAATGATTTCAGTCTGAACTCTTGAGTACCCATTGGTACCTCGAGTTGGATTTTTATTTCATTCATGAAAGAACATCTATCGAGATAACTGATGAAATGTTTTGTTTTTGTTTTCTCATTTGCATTTATTTAACGTCTATGTGTTTTGGGAAAATTGCTTGTTGTTCATAGTTTGTTTACAACACAGGGCAGGGGTTGGGCGTACTGGAACTTACATTCTCATTGATTCAATGCTCGATCAAATCGAACTGGAGAAAGCCATTGATGTTTTTGGTTCTGTCACTCATATTCGTTCTCAGAGGAACTTCATGGTTCAAACAGAGGTGACTTGCATGTTATATATTGCACTCAAACATTGAGACAGAGTTAATTGAACAAGCTAAAGTGACAAGTCTGACCCCATTCATGGTTTATCTCAATAAAAAAGCAAAGAAATAAATGTTTTAAAGCAAACATAACCGAAACATCTAATTTAATGCTGATCTCATTTATTTTATGTCAATTTACCAGGCACAGTATGTATTCATCTACAATGCGCT
Source organism: Candelabrum cocksii (assembly GCA_963930725.1). NCBI lineage: Eukaryota > Metazoa > Cnidaria > Hydrozoa > Anthoathecata > Candelabridae > Candelabrum > Candelabrum cocksii. The sequence continues at coordinate 5,261,455 of OZ005676.1, read as the reverse complement.
GCTAGAGGCTGTTTCTTGTGGCAACACTGAGATAAATGCAAGTGATTTACCGGCCAAACTCAAACACTTGGATAGTCTTAATCCTGGAACAGCGAGAACATATATGCAGGAAGAATTTGAGGTAAAGAAGAAAACTTCCTATTCAAAATATTTCCCTTTATCATATGCCTATTTAATCACTTAATTTAATTCTCTGTTCCTCATTCTGACACATCAAATGTTTATTTCTTCAATGTTTGCAGCGTCTGTGTCTGAACATTGATGATAGTAATCAGTATGAGAGCGCAGTATTACCTTATAACTGTGAGAAGAACAGGTTTCCGGAAGTGCTTCCATGTAAGTACTTGTGAATGTATTAACAAATGGATACTTCGTTATGTAGCTAAATATATATAAATTATATTTTTGTCTCTAAAATAATTTTTTTGTTGGATAATAATACATTGTTTTGAATATTACTTATAATAGTATATTTTATTCAAATTCCACAAACACACACAGACCCCTAAAATAAAAAAAAAATAGAATACAATAGAAAAAGAGCTCATGACCAAGATCACGATTTGATTGGTTCAATTATACAGTGGACTCAAAAACTTTAAAACATTATATATAAATAAATAATAAATAAACTTTTGTATCAATTTTGTGTTTTTCAGCTTCCGTTTAACGGCCGACATCTTGACTTAAGCTTTCTTAATTCAAAACAAAACCTCTACACTTTGTAATATTTTGGTTGCAATCGAATTTTCAAATATCGAACATTTTTGCTCTATTTGCTGTGTGAATGAGGAACGAGTTGGGAAAATATTCGAGATAAAGAGAGAAATAGTCGCAAGGGACCAAGTTTTTTGTTCGAGATAGAGAAGTTCGAGATAAAGAGATAAAAATAGCTTAGAGAGTATACAAATGTCCAAGGGACTGAGCTTTTTGTTCGAAATAGAGCGTAGTCGAGATAGAGAGAGTATACTGTAGTATATGATGTAATGTGGGTGCCGTAAATTTTGTTTGATTCTTCTGAAGATCACTGCAAACCATTTAAAAAGCAAAAATTACTGAAAAAAGCCGACGTGAATAAATATTATAAAAAGAATTTTTTTGATGCCGTAAATTTGTTCCTGTGTTCAAAATGATGAAAGTGGACAAAAAGTGGCAGTGAAAACCATGTGATTTTAAATATGTTTTTTGAAAGGCTTGAAGATTTTTATGATAAGAATTCTTTATGATTTTGACTTATACGTAAAGTAAATACAAATGGGGAATGTTTCTTTCGCAGGGTATAAAGAATAGTTAGCTCCAAATTTCTGTTCTGTTGATGAAATATGTTTGTAAAAAAGATTGTACTTAAAGAGTGAACCTTTTGGTTTCTTACCAACTGTATTACTAACTGTGAGTCACAGTTTGTGACTCTGTGACACAGTCTGTGACTATTACAAACACACAGAGGCGAGCTAACTTGATTATACTCAATTTAAGAAGTGATGCATGCAATTTGCAATCATAAATAATACACCACAACAGGTATATATAAATACTCATAAAAGGCGAAAAACTGATTTTTAAAGGTTTAAATATGCAGATTGTCACAAACACACAAAAAGCACAAACGGCAAGTTGACACAGTTTTATTAGGCAATGGGTGCATTTGGCACGGGATTTATATAGCTAGTTAAGTAATATACAAGTTTTTGCTTGCCAGTAATGAACAGCTGCAAAATATGTGAGCATAGAAAAATGAATTTGTAAGCAATATTTGAGACTTTAAATATGAGAAGATTGTTGTTTAGTCACCCAGTATTGTTTGTTTAGACGAACCAAGCAGAGTGAAACTCTGGCCCTACCCGAATGTTGAGGGTTCAGATTACATCAATGCGAGTTTTGTTGATGTATGTGCGGAAAGTATATTGTGTTTGTCCGTAATTCTCAGCTCTCAGCAGTCTGTATCAGGAAACCTGACACTTTTTTTAATATAACAGTATGAGATAATGTATCCTTCGAGACCCAGATTAACGCGTGTTTTTCATTTTGAACATGCTCTTGATTGAAATGAAACAAACTTTTTATTTGTTACAAATGTGGTAGCATACCAGGAACGCTATTTTAATCTTACAGTCAGTATAATTTTTTACAAAATTACATTAAACCACGAAAACTTTGATGATTTTTCCATTGGTTTCATACAGGGCTACCAACAAAGAGAGGCTTATATTTTAACTCAAGCACCAATGGAGAAGACCATTCAAGACTTCTGGAGAATGATTTGGGAATACGAAGTATTTTCTGTCGTTATGATATCAAGTTCTGTCGAGCGGGACATGGTGCGTTATTTAATAATTAGTTAAAGAATTTCATAACTTATAACGAGAGTGAGTTTTAATATAAATATTTGTTCTGTTCAGCATCACTGCTATCCTTATTGGCCAATGAACAACGAGCCGACTTTATTTGGTTTACTACGCGTTCAAATCTCCACGGAGGAAGAAAAGAGTGGCTTCATTAGAAGGGAATTCCGCGTTACAAACTCTAAAGTCAGTTTCTTATATGTGTTAAGAAAGAAAGACGTATAGCATAGGTCCAATATCATTGGGGTGGTATCCGGACTATTCGCATTTTTGAAAACGGGGCAGAGTCTAGTTAAAACATGTTGTTTTTTTAGTTAGGAAATACACAGGAGTGGCAGGGCCTATGACTCAACAGAGTCCTGTGTATTGGAAAGAAAGATCAATAGATCAATAGTAATAATACCTAAATAAACGGGAATTTATCATACTGCTGGTTGTGTTTTGAATAGGAAAGCTCGTTTAGGGAATCACTGTTGAAATGGATATACTGCCAGGGGCGGATACAGGATGTATAGTTTACCTCTGCTGAAAGTTTTACTGCTTTTTAAAGTAGTGTGAAAAATGGACCATGGTTGGGCAACAAAGAAAATTTTTACTTACCTTAAGTGGATTAATTTTCGCGAGTCGAAAAAAAAACGTATTTTGCGAGGACTTATTTTCGCGAATCAGAGGTTTTCAAATTTTTCGCGAGGACTTAATTTCGCGGCAAGTAGAAAACTCTTTTCTGTGGATGTTTTGCACTTACATCGAAAGAATTTAAGAAGGTTATCTCGATGTCACCTTCATATATGTCATAATAGGCTCATAGTAACCATTTCCATTGGATGACTTGCAAGTGAACTCAGAGACTGTGATAGTAAGCATATCTTTCTGTTGGAGGGAGTTGAACTTGTGGTTTTACAGAACTGCCAGAGTGCTTGATTCGTTTCCTTTGTAACTGAAATATACAAAAGAAAAATGTCGAGAAAACAAAACCACTATATATATATTTGTGTGCGTGCTAGATATTTGGTAATACATGATTCTAAGGAGTCTTATCAAATTAAGTCTGAGACAGTTCATTTAACACTTCTTTTATACGTTGAATTTTGCCTAGCTTAGAATCAATTGAAACTGAAAAACACAGAACATTCAACAAATCGTTAAAATGGTTCTTACTAACTAACTCATGATATATTGGATGATTACACTAATAAATTGCATTGAGAAACAAAGAAACTAAGCTATTTGTTACCTACCACTGACAGTGATGCTGAGCTAAAAATACAATCGCCGTTTGACAATGACCTAAAAAAAGACGAGAGTAAATGTATGCTTATATATAGATATTGTATTCTTTGCTTGACCTCAGAATCTGTTTTACGTGTTACCATCGTAATTGGTTTTTGAACTCGGTTATTTTCGCTCCTTTTAAAACAAAGAAATTCAAACTTTTTCACGAATGTAAGAGAGCATTTCCAAGTTCTTAATTGCTTAATTTCAACATTGTCAAGTTATTCAGAGTTGTCTAGCTATATCAATATTACAGAAGAACCAAAACATTTTCTCGAACTCTTTTGTTTACACATTGCTACTTAGCTTTTTAAAGATAGTTTGAAGCAATTATCTTCTTGTTGTTATATAATGCCACTACGTCATTATATATAAATCAACTAATTTGAAAGCAAACAGTCTTCCATAATTGACCAATTTATATCAAAAGAAAATGCTCAGCATCATTTATCTCTTTATAATTTTTTAAATTACCATGAGTAAAGATCCAATACACCTACCTTGAAAAAACCGTAGCAGTTTTGTTGGCAGTTATACATGATGGTAAAAAACAAAATAAATTATCTTTTCTTAGAGGCGAATTCTATACTTTCAAAACATTTTAAGATCTCTATCACAAGCCAGCATTAGCAGCCATTTTGAATTCCGTGATGAAGTAAAGAACAAGATAGAAAATGAACAATATATTGTCTTCAGCAACATCAGCAAACCAATCATCTTCGAGTATTAAAACTCAGCAAGCCAATCATATAATCTCCCAACATCAGCAAACCAATCACATTATTTTCAAACATCAGCAAGCCAATAAGAATACATTGCTCACTATTTGCATTCACTTTTGCACGCGCGGCAAGTTTCTTCCGCAGAGACTCTTTACGCCAGTCAATATTAAGCCCGCGCTGTAATATAAAGTTAGTTAACGGAATGAATGATATTGCGCCCGCGGGAAGACTTTTGTTTTGGCAATTTTGATAATATAATATTTTGTTCATGTGTGATCAAGTTCAATCTGCCAAAAATTACCCCCGCTTAGGCATGTTGTGCAGGGGTCTAGATCCGCCCCTGACTGCGGTCCATGCTTTTGTCTTGATTCTCCTTTCACCGTGTACGTTGATGTACGCTTGATGGATGTATATATTCTGTCAACAAGAACTTCCGGATGGTTTTCTTTTCCGCTGCTTATCTGACGGCTTTCGACCACTTTTAATTGGCTTCTTGAATCGTTCTCCTACAGATGGTTCATATTGCCAAAAGGACAATGCATGCTTTTGCCGTTGCTCTAGAGACATGACATGCCACTTTATAGAGTCTACAACATTTATCGTAAGCTCTATTGATTTTGTATGGTCCGCTGCCATAAAGAGCTCTTGCTTCGTCATCTTGTTGTCTCTCTACAATTCTTTGTAATGACAAAATGACTTCTGTGCTGGAAAGTTTCTGGTGACATTGTTCTGTCTTCTCTTTAAAATGTAAAGATTCAATATTGTTGTTGTAATAAAGGCCTTGAATATTACTACCTTCTCTGGCACTTTCTATCACTTTCTCTTCAAATATCTTCTGTCGTTTCTGACAAAACCACAGATAATATTCAGGGCAAATTTTTTCCCAAGAATCTTTAAGGATATTTAAACGCTTCTGTAATTCTTGTGGATCACGAGAATCTGCTAAACCATATTATTTCACCGAACCGTATTGACAACCATAAGTATCACAAATGATCTTTTTGGATGCCCCTTTTAGATTATTCAGTTGATTTGATTTTGCTTATCTCCTTTTTCCAGATGATATACGCACAATAGCAATTTAAGATTTGCGCTATCGATGGAAAAACCGCTGAATATTGCCATTTCTTGATCTGTTCCAATACAACTTAAATTTGTTATGCGCGGGCTAGAAAAACTGGGTGTTTACCGACGGCGTTGATTAAACGGATGTTTTGGTAACATGTATCTGTGAGCCAGTTTTCACATAAATTAAATGTTGTGTCAATTGATAAGACACCATCCTTAATGCAGCAAAATTGTACCGGATCGTTCAGCTGAATATCGTTACTTATAAATCCATAATAGGTTTTCCGGAGGCAACTTACGGTCCTCAAAAATTCTTCATGTTCTCTCTGAAAGTTAATCAATGCGTTTAATTCGTTTTTCTCTGGTTTATGTTTGTCTGTCGTTTCCACATTTTGCCGATAAAGCTGCTTTACATTTCGCAACTCATTGCTTTGTGAAGTAGAACCATAGACACCCTGATGACTCATTTACACGATCGTAGGTTTCTTTGATGCTCAGTCCTTCCTTCAACATTTCTTTTGCCTTTCCAAGGACTTCTTTGCTAGTTCTTACTATTATACAAACTTCTTACTATTTCTGTGACAAAATGGGGAGTCGTGTTCAGTGAGGCTATGATAAGCTTGATAAAGGTTTGCTGCCGATGGTGAAATAGGTGCTGTTGATGGGTTTGGTATTGTTCCAATTATTCTTTTTAAGGGAGAGCTCTTTGCTGTACAATACTTACGATGGATTGTTACCATGTACTTTTCAGAGACAATAACTTTCTCATAACAATTGAACGATAATTTAGTTAGTTAGATAATTCGGTTATAGTAAAATCCATCATCATTTCTATATGCTGTACGCGCCGATCTATTGGTGTAATAATATAACTTTGAGTTGTTTCGTGTTTTTATATATGCACCATTATCGTCGGCATTTATATTTTGCAAAGGGTTTTCGGTCATATTGATAATGTAGAAAAAGTTATTTCGGATTCCTTTTACAGGTTTTTTATGATAAAACTCGGATTTTTCTGGATCTTCTGTTAAAATCTTTATAAAAAACTCAGCAGAAGAAAAGTTAGGAAAGTATCATTTTCAAAGATAGAAGAAAAATGTCCGTTAACGTTTGAAATATTTGGGATACTCTGATAAGTGTCTGGTCACTGCAGTAAACCATATGCTATTTCTAGACGCTTCTTGTCTCTGTAAGTAAAGGATTAGGTAATTCAAGAATCAATGAAGATATACCAGCGACAAGCCATACCCCACAACTGTTGGAATCAAACTGTCTTCTTGTGGTAAAAGTTGATTGTATTCTACATTTGTAGTCTTAAAGATGGCTTCTGAAATAAGAGGAGATGTGACGTTTTCGGCAGGTTTACTACAAAGAGAGTCAACGTGGATAATTTCTTTTTTCAAGATATCCACAACATAACCTTGAAAGTGAACACCATCGCACAAAGGAATGCAAAGATAGTGTGCATCAGACATTTGATTTGACTTTAAATAATTGTAGAAATATGGCAGGCCTGCTTTCGCAACTGGTGACCTGCAACCTAACACTTTGACATTCAATGAATTCAATTTGGATAACAGATGATCTACAGTGAATGTGTCAGTTAACGAATTATTATTTAAGCATTGATACAAAGAGTTTTGGTACTTTCCTGTTAGTCCCCCCCCCCCAAAAAAAAAATAATTATAAAGGCACAGTTATATAGAAGGGAAATAGACAGTGATTGATAAAGACAATATTTCAACACAAATATTTCCATACAGGATTTATCTACACAGACAAATTCTAAACAGGTGGCATATATGTGACTATATCCTGGATTATTGTGTCAAACAACAAGTTGTTCCTGTTCTTCTGTCTCCACATCCATTCACAAAGATAAGAATCCAGCATTTGTCTGTTGGTCCCATGTTGTCTTTTATTTCTTGATTTCGCTAGCTTCCAGGAGTTTTCGACATTTTGTGTGTGCGCTCCGGTTACCGGATCCACAAAGTTTATGGAATGGTTAACAGTAAAATGATTGAAGCCCATAACATTAATACCACCATACGCTCTCCACAGATCTGACATTACAGTTGTTCCAGGCAATATTGAATTTTGAATGATTGGCATAAGAGTAGCTGCATTTCGATTTGGAACGGCATACATGAAGCATTCCCTCGTCTCCCGGCAGATTCCACCAAAAACCCATTGCTGTGGTAGAACCCTACCCTGGTGATTTTTACGCCGACTAAACAGGCTTTCGTCGACCTCAACTGTTGTATTCGGCCCACCAATTGCAATGGGGTTTCGCAATAAATCTGCTGCACAAACTTCCCGTAAGTAATTGTTCCAGTCAACAACTGTATATTTATAGTAGTTCTCGTTCACAAAATTTGATGCTGGTCATTTCGTATGCCCAGCAATAAATGAAGAGGATTATATCCCTATAGGGTAACCGAGAGCGCCCAAGCCATGTATCAATGCGTAAGCCAGATTCAGTTCTGCACTGCCTCGATCTGCACCTCCAACGGTCTCCATTGTCGCGTAGCTGCAATGTCATTTTATGCCCATTTGCGCAAATCTTGGGATTGTGAAGCACTCCCCTTTGCTGTAAAAACAGTACACTTGCTTTTTTGTCAGGGATTTGACTTGACAGCGTTAAAAAGTTCATCTTATTCAAAACAAGTATGTGACAACAATGAATGATTTTTGGAATATGGACAGAGATAAAAATTTTCCAGACAATGGAGTCTGGAAAATATGAAAACGAAATATACACAGACAAGTCTGGATATACGATGCAGACAATGGAGTCTGAAGATTATGAAAAAGAAGTCTGAAAAATATGTTGTGAAGCACGCAGAAAATTGTGTCTTTTCGAATATTAATCTGGGGGGGGGGAGGACTAACAGGAAAGTACCAGAGTTTTTGACTCTGCCAATAGATTTATAAGAAAGCGATACAGCTTCGTCATCAATGGGAATTACTGGCATGTTATTCGAATTTTCCGAAGATTTGTCAACGCCTACATCTAAATTGAAATATTTTAACAAGTAAACAATAATAATCAAGAAAGAACAAATTATATTGGAAAAGTTGAGGAGTATTCATATCTTTTATTACAGTATTCATACCTTTTATTACAGTATTCATTTTTAAACCCAAGAGATATTCGGTGGAGAAATTGGACATAAGTTACACGTGTTAAATCGCTGTGTCAGTTGTTCATTAAATTTCAACGTGGCCTTCATTAGCTTCAAATTTATTTGAAATATTGTCATCATTTTCAGCATACTTCACTTTTTCTAAAATGTTTTTTTTAAAATGAAAGATCAAAACAGCAAAATATTGTTCGTTTAAGTTCAAAAACGATCTAATACGGCTCGGTGTGGGTCGGTGTAGGCCTAAAACAATAAAAAATGGGTCGGTGTAGGTCAAAAGCAACAAAATACGGCTCGGCGTGGGTTGGTGTAGGCCTAAAACAACAAAATACGTCTCGGTGTTGTTCGGTGCGCAAATCGATACAGTCCTGTTATGTAGGCGTTTTGGTTATTGAACTAAATAAGTGTATTCATTATAATCTACGCCTACGCAGTGATATTTTAAATTCCTTGTCACATCGCTTTCTGCATTAGAACGGTGAGTCGCGCACAATTTCTCACTTCATGTACTTTGATTGGCGCGTGGAGGGTGCGCCCGATTACGCGCTCGTGTTGGAGATGGTGGGAATACTGCAGAAAACACAACATAAGACGGGAAACAGTTCCATCGTCATACACTGCAGGTTTGTCTCGCCTATAAGATAACTCATGTACATAACGTCAATATATAGTTTATCTTAATGAAGACGTTTTAAATTAAACTTCCGCAACATGTTATTAGACTTGAAATTATCAGTGTAAAACTTTGCCAAAAATCTTCAAAATCCTGCTTGTCTCATCAACAGCTCAATCGGACAGGTCGTTGTTTTGTTTGTTACTATAGTGATGGTTCGGGCCGTAGCGGGTCGTTGGCCGCTCTCATGTATTGTTTGGAGAGGTTGAAGTTGGAGGGAATTGTAGACGTGTTCCAAACGGTCCGCTCTATGAGAACGCAACGGAAGGCTTTAGTGCAATCTCTGGTAAGAATTCCTGTATTATAATAGGTGCACAATAATTACTCTGTAAGACTCAATATACATCAAGGTGTTATATTTGTTATACAATATAAGTTATTATACAATACAAGTTTTTCCTCTCAATTTATAATCCCTTTTCTATAAACCACATACATGTATATATATATATATATGGGTCGAACTTGCGCCGCAGTGACGTTACGAAAAGTTAAATTATGCCATAACTTATGGTATATTATAACTTAATTTTGAATTCTTGTTTTGGTTTTTATCTACTCCAAAACTATATTTTTATGAATATACGCTATTGAAGTTAATTTTTGCGTATAAACCGATGAGCATGTCACGCGTTTGTCCGCAGGAGCAATATCAGTTCATCTACGCGGCCGTCAGGAATTTTCTGGACTGTTTTAGCGATTACGCGAACTTCAAATGATAGTGTAGACAACCCACATTTGCAGTTAAGAGCCTGTGCCGAAAACTGAATATTAATTGTATAAAATTTATATTTGTTAAATTACACTGCAGGTTTGCAAGTTTTTGAAAAATTCTTTGCAAAAGATTCAGAGTTTGTTACCGTGAATGTGACTTTGCGTATTTTATGTTTTATTTGCCTGGCCAATTTGTTGTTACTTAGCGACGTTTTTTGTAACATGCGAATTTTTTAATAATAATTGTTTTTGTGTACATTTTATTTTTGTGCGTGTGTGACCACGCACTGTTATAATAAGATTTTTATTGCAATGGAAATATTACTGCATGACCTCTATTTGGTATATATATATATATATGTTATTCATTTTCATATTTTAAATTTGTTTTCAATAATTTCTTGCTCTTTGTATATATATTTTTGTTTCTCACATATCAACAGAGTGTTATTTATTAGTCCATTTTTCATTGACAGTGTAATTTACGTTAATTTATACACTTGGTTTTTATCGACACGATTTATTTTCGTAAAATAAAACTTATTACAGTTAACTCGAGTAGTTGATTTGTTCTATAGCTGTTATAATACCTTTAGCGTATTAATTAATGTTGGATTAATTTTTGCGATTCGATGGTAAAAAATAAATTGTATTTTGCGGTATTTATTTTTGCGAATTGTGTCTACAGCAGAATTTTTACGGGATTTATTTTTGCAAATCTAATACTAAAGAAACATTTTTAAACGTATTTCATGAAAATGAAAGGTTTTCATGAGAAACAAGTCAGTCAAATTTTGCGAATCACTATTTTTGAAAAATTTAATCCAGCATTAATTAATACGCTTAACCCTTTGACGCGCACAACTTACTGGCAAGGATTTTTTTTAATACACGATTTTTTTTATTAGCAACTGCTTTTATAAGCAACACTACTCGAGTTCAGGAAAAACTAAGCAACTCCACTACTGAGCTTTTATTACATTAAGCAACTGGTGAAAAATATTTATACTAATCATAGCCACTTCAATAGCAATAACTTTTCCTTGTATAAGCCCAGGGCTAATATCAGTTCGTAAGCATTTTTTGGGTGGGCTTAAACATGGAACAAAATTTGCGTTAGTGTTAGACTTTATATTTATTTCCGATGTAAACATAAAATCTACATATACAGTCATTTTCGCTTTCCGAGCTATCATCAGTAATATCTCCGATATCAACATCAGCATCGTCGGTGATTTCAACGTAGCAATCTTGATCTTCGTCGTACTCGTCATCTTCCTCTTCGCTTGATGTTTGGAGATGATATTCCTCCTCAGCTTCGGGCATTTCATAGTTTTCTATGCTTTTGATGTGAACTTTCAAATCGTGTTCATATGTAAATTAATTCATCCCGCTTAACCGAGTCTCGGTTGAATTTGCCGGGATCTCGGCTAGGCGAGATGAAATTTTTCCATATGAACACAAGAGAAAAAGATCTCGCTTAGCTTGTGTGAAAGAATAACGCAGGCTAAGCACATGAAAAAAAAAATCAATTTCTCAAAATGGCTGCAGACAGGAAGCAAAAACAACTACAGAAAAAACAAACTTTTCGCTGGAACACAGAGATGGTGGAAAATTTGTTAGATTGCTTGAGCAATTATAAAGCTGCTAGGTTATACAAAGCGTTAGACTTTGATGCTGACAAATCAGCAATGTACAACAACTTAAGACAAGAAATGGCGAAAATATACTCGGAAGACGTGTGGATGTTTGGTCCTGTAAGTTTTACAGTTTACGAAGAGATAGAGAAGGAAGAATTTAAAGCTTTACACAAAAAAGAATGTGAGCTAATCTCGAAAGGAAGAGGGAGAATTATTGAAAAGATAAAAGATATTCGACAAAACTTTCCCAAAGCTGTCATCACTGGAACCAGAAGTGGTAGTGGAAAAATTGTTTTCGAATTTTATGACATCTTGGTTAAGATATGGGGTGGATCAGCTAATACTGAACCCTTGCCATTTGGTGTAAGGACTAGTTCATTATTAGAAGATTTCTCTCTAAGTCTCCAAGATTCCAGTAATTCTGGAGAAGGAGAGGATGACGGCTGTGCAAACTTTGACAATGATGAAAATCAAGATTTTTCAACACCAAGTAATAATAGTTCTTTTGGTGGGTCAGCTGTTGGTACTAGTGGAAGTAAGAGAAAAGCAAAAGGCAATGTGGTGCCTAAACTTGTAGATAACAAACGGAAACATCTAATGAAAAATTTATCTGCAAGTCAAAGAGATAAGCTTTTTTTTTTTATTGTAGTTGCTCAGAACAAGGCCCTAAAGGCCACTTGAGTGTAAAGAGCTAGAAAAGTTACAGGGAAAGTGACGCAGTTTTCAGATATTGATGAACGTTTGATTTGAACAGTTGAAGGTTATAGACCGATGGAAAGCATGTAGAAGGAAGGGAGTTCCAAAGTCTGGATGTTCGCGGGAAAAAACTGTTCTTATAGAAATCCCTGTGACAGTTTGGAATGCAAACAGTCCATTGATGAGAAGATGATGAAAACCTAGTTGTACGGTGAAAAATTCTGGGAGAAGGTGTAAGAGATGATAGTTCGCTTGAACAACGTCCATAAAAAAACTTGTAAAAAAGACAAAGAGAAGCTACGTTTCGCCGGTGTGATAGGGAGTCCAGTTTCGAAGATAAGTTTGCGCCGATTGCGTTGCAAACACGCCGTTGAACACGGTCTAACAAGTTCAAGCAATTCGCAGGAGCACCTGCCCAAATGTGGCAGCTGTATTCCATGCAAGGACGTATTGACGATTTGTACAGGTAAAGGATACACTCAGGGGTGAGGTAACTCATTTCTCGTAAAAGAGAACCAACCTTCATGGCAGCTGATTTTGCAATGGTTTCAATGTATGAACGCCATGAGAGATCGCTTGTAAATATGAGACCAAGAAGGCGAAATGAATTGTTTTCAGGCAAATGAGAACCATTCATCAAAATTGGAGGTAAATATGCTTGCTTGAAATGATTAATGGAAAGAAGACTAGTTTTAGATGGATTGAAATTAACCAGCCAATTCTTACCCCATTCAACTACCGTATTGAGATATTTATTGAAAACAGAGGCCAAATTAACCTTATCACAATCATCTGATTTATCAAGACAGGAATACAATGTGGAATCGTCAGCGTAAATAATGGTTTTGGATGATAAATTGTCTGGGAGATCGTTTATGTAGAGTAGGAACAGGGTTGGTCCGAGAACTGATCCTTGTGGAACACCAGCATTGATGGAAAAAGTTGAAGATGAATGACCACTAAGGACAACCTTGAATCTACGGTTGGAAAGGAAGGAAAAGATAATTTTAAAAAAGGAACCTTTTAAACCATATGCTTTGAGTTTATGCAATAGACCCAGATGCCAGACTTTATCAAATGCCTTGGAGATGTCAAGAGCAACTGCTCGCGCTTCACCGGAAACATCAAGGGCACGATAAAAATGTTCAGTTATAACTGTCAAAACATCAGCAGTGGAACGACCAGAACGAAACCCGTACTGGGAATCATAAAACAAATTATTTTTTTCAATAAATTCCACTAAGGTCTGGTTAAGTAAAGTCTCAAAAACTTTGCTTAAAATGGAAATGAGACTAATCGGTCTATAATTTCTAGGATTAGAACGGTCACCACAATTTTTAAAAATTGGAATAACGGAGGCAAATTTCCAGGATGAAGGAAAACAAGATTCATCCAAACACTTTTTGTAAACAGCACACAAAACAGGAGATAACTCGGTAGAACATTTCTGAAGAACAATTACAGGAATTCCATCAGGTCCTGTAGCTTTAGTGGAATCCATTTTGGAAATTATCTTGGAAACGTTATCCGGAGATATAAAGCAATCCTGTAATGTCTGATCAGTTTTGGAGGTGAAATAAGGGAGATCGTGTCCAGAATCATCGAGGGTAGAATGAGAACTGAAGAGTTTAGCAAATAGTTCAACTTTATCCTTAGATAAATTAATGACTTCAGGACCATTGAATAGTGGAGGCACAGATGATTTAGAATTGGAATTGCCCCGGACATTTTTAATGATACGCCAAAATTTACATGAACCTATTTTTATTGAATTGATATGATCTTTAGTTCTTTCAGCAAAAACAGTTTTTGCTTTACGAACAACATATTTACAGTTATTGCGAGAGACAATAAACAATTTTCTGTTAAGATCAGTCGGATGACGTCGGTAGCAATGAAAGAAATGATTACGATGGGCTATGGCTGCAGCACATGCTGGTGAAAACCATGACGAAGAATGAGGCTTTATCTGATATTTCCTTGAAGGAACGAATAATCTTATTGCTTCAGATATTATTGAAGTAGTTTCATTAACACAATCATCAGCTGAGTTGGAAAGAATTTCCTTCCAAGGGACAGACTGAATGTGTGCTTGAAATTGTTGCCAATCCGCAAGATCATATCTAAAATAGGTTCTATGCATGGGATGCTCATGAGAAACTTGTCTATTGAAGTTAACTTTGACCAATATAACAACATGGTCAGAACGACCTAAAGGAGCGCCATGAGATAATTTACAGATGTCCGGGTTAGAGGTTAAAAATAAATCCAACAAGGAAGGCGATTGACTGGATTGATCAGGAATGCGGGTTGGAAAATCAACTAATTGCGAGAGAGACTGAGATACTGCAAAGTTATAGGTTTCAACACCAGAGCTACTTGTTCCGTTAGAGAATTTTAGCCATTGTTTATGGTGAATGTTAAAGTCACCAAATACAAAGATGTTGTTTGAGCAATGTTTAAGAATAGCTGAATCAGCGGACTTTGAGACTGATTTGATAACAGAACAGTCTTGGGAAGATGGAGAGCGATAGAGGAAAAATAGAAAACTAGTTGAATGAAGAAGAGACAAACGAAAACACATGAAAGATTGGTCGGGGTCTTCCAGGTCAATTTCTCTAGATATTGGTAACGTTTCCTTAACATAAACTGCTAGACCATGCATATGAATGGAGGAATCCATTCTAAACAAAGGAAGATATTCAGGAACAAGGAAATCATTAGAAGATATACCAGCATTTAGATTAGATTCACAAAGCGCTAATACATCCGGTTTATTTATTTATTTAAAATGGCATTTTAAAACGCGAAATTAATGACCTGCAAGAATCGCTACAATTTCACGGTGATATAGTGGAAGATAAACTAAAGGTAGTTGATTCAAAGTTGAAGGAATCTTCTTCAAACGCTACTATATCAACTATTGAATCTAAGTTGACTGAGCTTGAAGACCGTTCAAGACGGAATAATTTAAGAGTGAATGGTGTAGAGGAAGAGGAAGGTGAATCATGGGCAGACTCCGAGGAGAAGTTGAGGAAAATTTTTAAAGGAAACCTTGGTATAAGATCAGTTATACCTATTGAACGAGCGCACAGATGTGGTCCTTTTTTCCATAATGGAGAACGCAGAAAAAAAAGGACTATAATCGTAAAATTTTTAAGTTTTAAAGATAAACAATTAGTCCTGAACAAATTTCGAGAGAAAAAACTCTGGGAAAATGGAATTTTCATAAATGAAGATTTCTCTGATGCTACAATGAATCATCGGAAACGACTTTTTCAAGAAGAAAAATTACTTAGAGAAAAAGGCAGTTACGCTAAAGTCGTATATAATAAATTACTTACCAATAAATCAATCAATTTTAATATGATACCAAAGTAGATATGTGTGTTGTGTTTTTGTATAATTTTTAATTCTTTCAATAATCATACTTAATTTCGAAAACTTAATATTTCGCCCTTTTTCTTCCATCAATTTAATCAATAAAAACATTGATCCTGATGCTAATTATCTTCATGAATTTAATATTCACGCTCAATATTTTTCACCGTATGAAATTTCGAAATTTTCTAACAAAGTTGATATAAAAAAATACTTTTCAATCATTCATCTGAATATTCGTAGTATTTTTAGAAATTTTAATAATTTCAAGCATTTGTTAAACAATTTTCCAAAGTTTTTTAGTGTAATTTGTTTGACTGAAACATGGTCAAATGGTGACAAGAACTCTTCTTTAGAACTTGAAAATTATGACAAAGTTGAGTCGCACAGGGGTGGAAGGGGTGGTGGTGTTTGTGTCTTTTTGCACAAAACCTTATCTTTTGTGATTAGACCAGATCTTACAGTAAACAATAAACATCACGAATCCTTAACTGTTGAAATAATCAACAAAGATTCCAAAAATATTTTAATTACTTGTTCGTATCGGCCACCTGTTAACTCTACAAAAGAATTTGAGTTATGGCTCAGTGAATATCAAGAAATTATAATGAATGAAAAGAAGGAAATATACATGTTAGGCGATTATAACATAAACGTGTTAAAATTTTAACACAAACAATAACGTGAAAAATGTTATAAATATTTTTATGCAAAACAGTTTTTATCCCATAATCAATAGACCTACTCGTGTTACTAAGGACACTGCAACTGCCATTGATAACATCTTTATTAATTCATTTGATTTGAAACTTGAAACAGGTATTATAAAAACTGATATCACCGATCATTTCCCTATATTTGTTATAAAACCATTAAATTGTAAATCTGAATTAAATTCTACAAAGTTTATTTTAAAACGAATATTTACTTCGAATAAAATTTTAAAGTTTAAAGAAGACTTAAAGTTTACAAACTGGGACTTGTTTGATATCAAAGATCCCAATGTTGCTTATAACCAATTTTTAACACTTTTTCTATCAAAATATAATTTTCATTTCCCAAAAACTAAAATTAAAATGAAAACAAAAACCTTAAATAATCCTTGGATGACTAAAGGTTTAATAAAATCTTCCAAATTTAAACAAAAATTATATAATAAATTCTTTAAAAAACGTACAATAGATAAAGAAAACTCATATAAGAAATATAAAAATTTATTTGAAAAGATCAAACGTAAATCGAAGATTAATTATTACCATAACTTACTTAAATTAAACCAGGGAAATTCTAAGAAAACATGGAACATAATTAGGGAGGTTTTGGGTAAGCGAAATACCTCGCCATCCTTTCCTAAAAGAATATCTATTGAAAATAAGGACTGTTTTGATGAAGACAAGATTGCAGAATATTTTAATGAATACTTTGTTAACGTGGGAAGCAAGCTTGCTGATAAAATTCCAATTGTAGGCAAACACTTTTCGGATTATCTAAATACCTCGACTTGTTCCATGACTAACATTGAAATTACTACTAATGAATTAAATGATGTTGTTAACCAAATAGATATTAATAAATCTCCTGGTTATGACGAAATAACACCAAATATCGTAAAAATTGCCTTTTCTGAAATTTGTAATCCATTAAAACATATTTTTAATCAATCACTTACCTCAGGAATATTTCCAGATAAAATGAAAATAGCTAAAATCATCCCTTTATTTAAATCAGATGATGGTTCTTTAATCAATAATTATAGACCAATATCAATCTTACCGATTTTCTCTAAATTATTTGAGCGCATTTTATATAACCGACTATATAAATATATATCTGAGAATAAGTTATTGTACCAGAGACAATATGGATTTCAAAAAAATCACTCAACTGACCACGCGATCATAGATATTGTTGATGAAATCGCAGAGAAATTTGAAAATAATGAATTTGTTTTAGGTGTATTTATAGATTTTTCTAAAGCATTTGATACCGTAAATCATGATATTTTATTGGGAAAATTAAACCATTATGGTGTTATTGGTAACAACCTTAATTTACTTAAAAGTTATCTATCTAACAGAAAACAATTCATAAGCTACAATAACAAACAAACAACCCTGCTTAATATAACTATAGGAGTTCCTCAGGGTTCAATACTGGGTCCTCTCCTATTCTTATTATACATTAACGACTTAGCCTCTGTTTGTCCGAAGCTCTCTACAATATTATTTGCTGATGATACAAATATATTTAACTCCCATAAAAATTTAGATCAGTTATTCCGGATAATGAATAATGAACTATCATGTTTAAACCAATGGTTCTCTAGTAATAAATTATCAGTCAATACAAAAAAAACTAAATATACTTTGTTCCATCCGTTTCGTAGAAAACAATTAATACCGCTTGATCTTCCTTTACTGTCTTTAAATTCGGTTGCAATAAGTCGAGAAACTTCAATTAAATTCTTAGGTGTATATTTAGATGAAAACTTAACTTGGAAAAATCATATTTCCATGATTGAAAATAAAATTGCCAAAAGTATAGGGATTTTATATAGAGCTAAGTTTTATTTGGATAAACGTTGTTTAAAGGACATGTATTTTTCTTTTGTTCATAGTCATTTAAGTTATGCAAATATTGCATGGGCAAGCACGCATAAATCAAAATTAATGTATTTGTATCGTCAGCAAAAACGAGCATCGAGAATAATTTTTAATCGTGAAAGGTTTGCACATGCCAAACCATTACTAAGCCAACTTAATGCTTTAAATATCTTTCAACTCAATATTTACCATAATTTAATATTTGTCTTCAAACTAAGTAAAGGTTTGGTGCCAGAAGTCTTTACAAACAAATGTAACTTACGGGATTTCCATTACAACTTGCGCTCATCAAAAAGCTTGTTATATAGTACAAGTCTAAAGAAGAGTAAACTTGGCTTATTTTCCTTTTCATACAGAGCTCCCTTTCTATGGAATAATTTTATTTCTTTAAAAGTGAGGGAAATCACTACCTTATTGCAATTTAAGAAGACTATAAAGTCTCTTCTTCTTGAACATGATAATGAACAAGAATTTTTTTAACTTTTTTTTTGTTTTTCTCATTCTCCTTTTCTTTTTGCTTTTTGTTTTTACTGTTAGGGTTACTGTATATCATACAACGCTGAGATTATATCAGAAAATGTAAATAATATTTGCGTTTAAACTTTTGAAATTGTTGTAGTACATACATACACATATATAATTTTCGTAAATTTTTGCATAACTTGAAATAAGGTACTCTATGATAAAACTTCTTAAAGTTTTCTTTGAGTTTCCTGCCGACTTAATACATTCAAAAAAACATTAAATAAATGTGTATATATTTGTTGTATATGTATATATTTGGATAAATTTCCATTGTAACTTTTGTTGTTTTGGCGAAATGATTAAATAAAATAAATAAATTTTCGAACAAAAAAGCTTCAACATCCGTAAAATTTGTTCGTAAACCTCGAATGTTACAAAATGCTAAAGAGAAAGGAGGATGAGAATTCCTTAGTCTTCTAGCTTTGTTATTCCAAGATTTTATTTTGAAGAGGGCTTTTTTCTTATTTGTTTCACAAACAGATCCCACGGTGGTCCTCTTACTCTGTAGACCCATTCCCCCGAACTATCTTCTGCCTCCCTCTGTTTAGCTTCAACTCGAAGTTTATTAAACAGATCTCTTTCTTCTTTGCTCCTGTCCTGATTAATATAGATATTTTCATTTACTTCTTTTAAAATCCTTTTATGTTTTAAAATGGAGATTTTTGTGCCATAATCACAAAGAGTAACTCTTAAAGGTCGAGTTTTACCGGATTGAAAAGTCCCAAGTCTTTCACAACTTTTAATAACGTCTATGCAAATATTTAGTTTTAGCTGGCTTTTTAAGAGATCCAATACTTGCACAGAGTTGTTTACAGAATCAGTCTCTTTCAGACCGTAAATAATTAAATTATTTTTGCGCCTGTTGTGCTCCTCAATATTTTTAACAATTTTTTTACTCAGAGTACGTTCAGAATCTATACATTCATTATTAAAAATATTTTTGAAATTGGAAATTTGCTTATTCAATTTTAAATTATCATCCACTAATTTCTGAATTAAAGAGGAGTTTGTCTCAAGGCTGTTTTGGATGTTGATCATTGAAGATTGGTTCAAAGAATGAGACGCTTCAAGAGAAACAAGGCGAGATTCAATTTTTTCAAAGTAGACGCTGCATCTGGATTCGATATCTTTTTCCAAGAAAATTGCATTTAGAGCAGGTTTAGTGCAGTCCGGACAGAACCAAAAGTTATCAACTTTCTCATTGAGAAGCTCAATGATGTCCTTACTAAACCCACAACACTCACTGCAATAGTATTTGGAACAACGTGTGCAGTGCCTAAAATATATAATGCTGTCCTCACTGGTGCAATTTTCGTTGAAACAATGGGCACTCAGATTGGACCGATTTTTATTGAATCTGTCAGGTTTTTTCAAAATTCGACCGAAGGATGACTTGTTAGATGACATGATCAATGAAATATAATATAGAATGACAAATGCAGAAAGGATTACGACACTCAAACTAAAAAACTGTTTCTTCGGAATATGAGGCAGTCCCCTGAGATTACAACCCAAGCTCCCTAAAGTCCCCAACACTCCGGAAGATGTAGCAGTAAAAGTGGAAATGAGCAAAAGAAGGTGACCTGAGAACAATATTCTTCACCTAGAAAGAACCACCTCGACCGTCCAACGACCCTCGTGGGAATCTAGGATTTACTTATTGCCAACAGGTTGCACACTTCAGTTAAGGGACAAAGTTAAAATATTAAACAGTTTATTTTTATATATATACAATTAAGAAGTTAAAAGATAAAATGATTAGAAATAAAGAAAAAGGGATGGTGCTTTATCCAAATTTCAAAGAACTTTACCAAAAAAACACCACCACAACTACACCAAATTGACTCCACAATAAAATAATGAGTAAACTCCAATAAGAACAAAAATTCAATCCAAAAATAACAACGAACTGCAAAATTTTGAAGAGCTCTTCAAAACACACCTTCTGTTAACTAATTGATCAACTTTTTGAGCTATTTTTAGCTATTGCTAGAGGAGGCTAAAGAGGATATCAAATTCAAAAACGATCTTGCAGAGGTGATGAGATTATCAAGTGAAAGCTTTTCTCGATCATTAGAGCAAGTAGGTGCATCTATGGTCAGTATTGGAAATAGCATGGCTAGATCAATTGAAATGTTAGCTCATTCGATGGTAAATCAACAGCAACCAGTTCAACAAATGTTTATGCCAACGCAGCAGCCAACTCTTTACAATTTTAATCAATCAACATTTACCCATCAACTCCAAGACCCAAATTTTCCAGCCACAACCCAATATCAGGATGATCAGCAAAAACATTGAGTATTTATTAAAAGCAAAACAACATTTAAAACAAACTTTATATTTTATGTGTTGCTGTAGAATGCCAAATTCAAAAACTTTTAATATTACAAACATTCAGAAATGTATTCTGTTATTAGTTTTCTGGTAACTTCCCCTTCTGAGGTATTGCAAGAGTATATTGGGTTAGGTTGATTTTTATAAGTTTCTTCATTTACTTGTGTAACTTGGATTTGAGTATTTACACTTTCTAAATCAATGTCTGTTTTCTTTTCTTCGCAGAAATTGTGAAGGACAAATGTAGCATACACTATTTTTGGAATCGACTGTAATTTAAATTCAAGCTTCTTTGTAAGAATGGACCAGCGAGCCTTTAGCTGACCAAAAGCACACTATAGGATTTCGAGCAGACCTAAGCATATTGTTAAATATTACTTCTTCATCGGTGTTAGGACTTTGATAATCTTTTATGCAAAACGCTGTCAGTGGATAAGCTGGATCACCAATGAGATAACTTCCAATTTTCTCAGAGCCAGGAACTAATGATTGAAATAAACATGGTAAAGTTCCTGTACGTAGCTTTTCATTAATACTTGAATTGGCAAATACTTTACTGTCATGGACACTGCCGGGCCAAATACACTCTACATCCATGAACATGCCTTCGTAATCGCACACTGCCTGGACGCTCAGAGAGTAAAATTGTTTATAGCAGAAGTAATCTTGGGAATTCTCTATAGGACATATTATTGGGATAAGCGTGCCATCAATGCATCCAAATGCTTGTATCATTCCAAATTTTGCTTCAAATTCAGCAACTTTCTCTCTCATTTCATTTTCTGTTTTGGAAGGGAAATAAATCTCGGTCCTAGGTAATCAGATATACAGTTACAAACTTCTGTTATTACAGAGGAAGCTGTATTTACTGCGACACCAAAAGTGTTTGCAGTCATTATTAGAGAACCGGTGTCTTTTAGGTAATAGAGTGTGATAGCCACTTTCTTCTCGGCACTCAATGCCCTGTAATTAGGGGAATTAGAATTGGGTGTAATGTAAGGTGAAAGCATATCAACCAAGTCCATAAAGGAATCCTTAAACATTCGAAAATGTTTAAACCATGACTCGTCTGGGAAAATTCCAGTTACCATGTTATCCCACCATTTTTCTGTTCTCCCAGCTTTATACCAGCAAGAACGTTGTTGTTTTTTGGAGGCGATAATTTTTTTTTCGTAAGAGCTGACAAATGATTATATTTAAGTTGTGTTTTTCTTGTAATAGTCTCAACAAAACCAGACTTGATACTCAGCATGAAACAATTTAACCCTATCAAATTTGAGCTAATAAAGGCACCTATAACTTTCTTCTCCATGATTGCGTGTTTTCATGTATTTTTAAAACAAATTCGCTTCCGTGTTTAATATTTTTTCCCGCTTGAAAGTAGAAGATCATGTGACATTAAAATTTCCCGCTTTATCGAGACGATTTTTTCTCATATGAACACAAGCTTAATAACACCCCGGTTACTGTAACGTCCCGGTTAGGCGAGATGAGTTTTACACATATGATCACCCCCTAAGTTTTCATCAAGATGCTTTTCGAATTGTTCCCTAACAAAGTTCTTGAACGGTTTATTTACAGTAACGTCTAACGGTTGTACACGACTCGTACATCCTGGAGGTACATTGATAAGGATTGTTTTTCTCTTGTGTAGGAGTTTCTTAACTGAAGAGGTTTGTTGAGCAGTGTGGACATCAGCAACAAGAATTTTCCCTGACGACCCAGGAGTAGGACTGTTAGTAAACACGTTTTCCCACTCTTCTTTAATCCACTTTTTCATCACGTTCTCGTCGCACCAAGCGTTGGGTTGAAAATAAACTTTCACCCTTTTGTCCCAGCTTTTCTTTTCGTCTGGATTGATTTGTTTTCTTTGACCACGGAATATTAATGTCGGTCTTACACGAGAAACACCATCCCCAAAGATTGTAAGTTGAACTGTACATTGTCTCTTGTCAAGACCTGAGCTACCACTGACGCACCATACTTCGTCTGAGCCTTTAGCATCATAGGTTTTCCCATCATCTAAAACGAAGGGAGTGAACTTCCCCCTCTTGCGTTCTCTCAGCAACTTAGAATGAAACTTTTGGATGGCTGATCTAAGTTGTGATGGTGGCTTCTGTGAGACGTGTGTCTTTCTTCGAAGACTCACTCTATTTCATCTGCAGAAACCTGCAAACCAGCGTCCAGAATACTTGAATGTCGTAACAGTTGGATAAAGTTCAGTCATAAGTTGTCTAGCTTTGGATAAAAACCACCATTTCTTCACAATCTTTCCCTGTTTGCGTCGTTCTCGGAATTCTGATATAAGCTTTTCTTCTACCAGTGGGTAAATTGCTTTTCTTCCGCGTTGGTTCTTGCTTTTACATTTCTGCTTTCTGATGTTATCTTCATGTTTTACCCAGTTACGTACTTGTTTTCTATCAACATTAAAATGGCTTGGTGTCAGGGAAACGTTTTGTCCATTTGTATAAAAACTCCGAATATAAGCCCAGGGCTAATATCAGTTCGTAAGCATTTTTTGGGTGGGCATATATTTGGGTGGGCTTATATAGGAGTGGGCTTATACATGGAACAATTTTTGCGTTAATGAAAAGGGTGGGCTTATATTCGGGTGGGCTTATATACGGGTGGGCTTATATTCGGAGTTTTACGGTATTTCGAAAAATAAGCAACTTGAGTACCAATTTCGGCATAAATTTTAAGCAACATGAGTTCTACCCCAAATCCTAAGTTGCTTATAAATCGTGTACGTTAGCATTTAAGTGTTTACTATGCGGGTTTAAGAACATCTGAAAAGAAAAAATTGTTTTTTACGTTAACGTGGTTATGCGATTAACCGGAGCTGGTCAATATGTTCACAAACTAATAAACAAACATGCAAAAAAGAAGTTAACACACACAATGAGCAAAAACACTTAGTGGAGACATTAGGTACGTTTGGCATTTGGCGATGGCTTGGGATTTACGTTCCTTATGCGTTAACACGGATTATGCAATTAAACGGATGGCACTGTTTTGTAATTCTGTTCTTTATTGTTGAATGCTTAATCTTTACAAAGACTCGTGGTACGCCTTGAAACAATCTCTGCCGTTCATAAATGAATGCCACATTCAACGCATGTGTTGTTGGTTTTGTTCCCCAATTTTTAACTTGTACAAAATTTGCATCTCCTTCATTCATTGGATTTTTCCATGGTGTGTTTTGGCAAGTCATTTTCTTTTCCACCGCATCTTATCCTTTGGGAGTCATGATGGTGGACAATGCGACCGGTCGTTTTCTACTTGTAAAATGTCCAATCAGATCTCTGGCAACAAATCTGCGAAATGTTTTGGAGTCCAGCTTGTCCATATTGGGAAATTCCTCATGTATCTTGCTATATATGACAAATGCATTGTTGACAGCGATGTCTAACAGGTCGAACATAACCCGTTGGTAGTATTTAATTTTGGACCTATGGTCAAATTGATAAGTAACTTTTTTCTGGCCCATAATGTCCACCCGCCCATGTGTTCATTATAATGTTTCACAACATCTGAGCATGGGATGGACTCTTTGAGGCATGAGCCTTTTTTACTTCTTTTTACATCAGATGACGGAAAAGCCGATAAAAAGTTTGACAGCATATGGACTGCTCTGTTGTCCATCCATTTGGCGAAATATATTTTGTCAGCTTGAAAGCACACTATTTCTCCTCTTTTCATACTTTTGTCTGTTGGAAGTTGTGATTTTGGCAATTATTTCCGGTTAGATCTAACAGTCCCCGCACAATAAATCTTTTTTTTCAGAAGGACATCCTGTAATTTTGGTGAATTGAAGAAATTGTCAATGTATACCTGACAATTTAAGTCTTCTATTTTCTCTGTTAGTTGCAAAACTATTGATTCCCCAAGACCAAACTAAACTTGACCACATTTTTTTCCGGTATACATATCAAACTCAAAAAGATATCCTGATTTGGAATCGCATCGACACTACATTTGAAACCCCATTGAATTGACTTTCCTTTCATATATTGACGAAGGATGTTATGCCCTTTGAATTTCACCATGTGCTCATCAATGGATTGTTTTTCAGTAGCAGATAGTGATGACAAAAATGCATTGTTAAAATGGTTCAATACAGGTCTTACTTTGAAGGCTCTGTCATGGGTAGGATCATCCCTAGCTTTCATATTCTCATTGTCGTTGAAATGTAAATTAGCTTTAATTTCTTCAAATCGCTGTATTTTTATTAATAGTAATAGTCATAGATATAGTCATATAGTCATATTTAATCGACATAATTTTAGCTATAAATGGAACAGATTGATCAGCCTCGGTTGACCAGTAATCACTCAATGATGGAAGGACATGGTATCCCATCGCAATGTGCATACCAAAGAAAGCTTTTATTTCATCCAAATTACTTGTAAAGACTTGACCATTTTGTTGTGCATACAACTGTGTTTCAGGTATTACTATATCTTGAAGAAATTTTTCGAAGTGGGATGTTTGCAAGAATACTTCATAGGGAGTTAGTGGATCACTGGTAGTAATCAATACTTTACCATATTCTGGACCCGGAATAGGAGAAACCGATGCATCAGAGGGCGTTCTCAGTTGTGGATTAGTCATCATTTTCCACTTAAAATTCACAGTTTCACTCCTGGTGTCTGCACATTCTAAGCTGGTTGAAACTTGATTTTCTTCTTCATTTACAGTAGAACGATCAGGTCGTTCCATGACGACTTCCATAATACCATCAGCAGGTTCATTGATTTGAAGATGTTCTAAATCTTCTTCGATGAAGTTAAGGTCTTCATCGCCCAATAACAAATCGTCTTCAATGTCACTCACTCTCGTCTCCAAACAAAATACGGTTAATAGCATTTTTATTCAAATGAAAAACCTTATTACTTTTCGACATTTCACTATTTTCTCTACTTCTTCGTATTGCTAAAATAAAGACAAAAGAAATTAAGCAAAGCATCTAAACTTAAAATTCTCATGCTAAGTTCAGGCAAATGCTTTTTCATGTGAATAATTGTTGCATACAGGCATGCAACCTATGTAGGCTAACAGAATGAACCTTATGTTACAAAAACTAAAAAATGACCTTTGAAGCACAGTGGGACACATATGTCCCATAAAAGTAAATCAGGCTTAGCGCTCAAAAAACGTGACTGAATGCCAATGGCATTGCTGGCACATAAAAGTAGATGCTCTGAAATATCTACTGTATGCAAATCAAGATGTAAAACTAATTTAAAATTAAAAAGAATTAAACTAAAACATGCTGCTGAACAGAACCTGAAAAACCAGAAAACCAAAACTTCAGTGGGGACATGAAATCAGTTCAGAATTTCCATCTAATAACTAGAAATTAAAGTAGAGATATTGAAGAGGCTGCAAACCAAAAATTGTGAAAAAATACCTAGAAGAAAGTCTTGAAAATTAAAATTTAATTCATGGGACACTGGTGTCCCATTGTGCGTCAAAGGGTTAAAGTAATCTTCTTAGAATCTTATATTTTGGATTTTCATTATTATTACGTCAATCCTGAGGTAAGAAGTTTGAGTAAAGAAAACATAACAGAAACCTATCATTTCAAATTGAATCTAAATCAGACTTGAATTCGCGAGCCTAAATTAGAATATTCGCGTATTATTGAATATAACAGCTGGAAAAAAAAGTCATATTATTTGTAGTAGAGTCGATTTATGAAAAATAAGGCCTAACCTCAAAAAAATTGCAAGCAAACGTTTTATGGTTGTTTATTGTAGTATTGGGTCTTGTGAACGACATATCAAAAGTTTACAAAAATTTAAGTCCGGGAAAGAGTAAAAAAGTGACGTTAAAAACAAGATGGCTGGCAAATCATAAAAGTGGCTATATCTCACTTATTAGAGTGAAAATATTTGTGTCTAAGTATAGATTTTAGGGGTCAAGGAATCCATTTAAGCTTATTCGTGAGATGGGGAATCCAAGATGGCCGCCACGACGATCACAGAATCGACATACTCTGGGAGATGTCGTTATGTTTCCATCAGTGAAAGGATTGTGATCATCTTGGCCAGTCTTCGATAACGTTCTTCCCATGATCGATATGTCATCAAGCGACAAAACATGCATTTTCTCAACGTTGGAGTACGTATGCAACCGCTCTTCTGGAAGGCATCGTAGATAGTAAATGAAGTACCTGACAATAGTTCGATTAAAAATGTTGTGTTGTTACTAGGCAGTTTCCATACATTCATGAATCATGTGGAGGCAATAGGAAGATAAATGGATGGGAGTGGGCTGAGACAGATCCTAGAAACAGTCTATGGAGAATGTTGTGCATATGATGAGTGGTAAATCTGTACAACGTGCATTTCGCGGACATCTTCTTGTGGATCAATGCCTTGCGCATCAGATAGTGCAAGGACGAGCCTGGTTCTAAAATCGTCTTGAAAGAGCTTAAAACGCTCTACAGTCTTACGGAAACTGGTGAACGAGACATGGAGTCGTTGCTGAAGTCGGATTTTATCGCAACAATCGCTCAACAGCTTCAATCGAAAGAATGTGAACTATCCAGTGATTCAAAGACAAGTAAACTGTGGATAAACTATCAGAAAATGTTGGGAGTTGCAACGCGAGCTCATTGAGGCTGATCGCACTGGGTCATATCAAACTGCATGCAGCGTTTACAATGTCCATGTCTTGATCTCCCTCAGCTTGAATGACATTGCAGCCTTTCTGTCGCAAACAGTTTGCTAGATCGATAGTAGCCTGTTTGCTTTCCACTTTTGAGAGGAAGTCTTCCTTTTATCCAACGAACTTGGATCTGATATATCTACCTTGTTTGCAATCTTGTTAGCACCTCGTCGCTGATGAGTGGTGAAGACACCGACCCTTTGAAACTCCTCTTGAATCATGCGACAGTTGAGGACGGCTATAAGCTCTACTTCCATCACTTTTGGTTTTTACGTCAGTTTTTAACTGAGAAAGAAATTTAACCATTAAAGTAGAAAATTAGCGGCTATAATCTGACATAAGTACATCACGAAAGAATTTGTCAGTTTTGAGGACCGGTCTTGAGTCATTTGAAAACGTCCTCTTTCACCAGGAGGTATGCAGTAAAGTAGTTTTGATTTGAAGAGCAGCATCATATCAGTGATTATTTGTGCATATGATGGCACAGTTTCTAAAAATGCTGAATTATTGGTAACCGTTACAAATCTTCAATTTGTTCTTGCATGGGATACAACTGCTACATTTGGACAGGTGCTCCTGCAAATTGCTTGAACTTGTTAGACCGTGTTCAACGGCGTATTTTCTTCACAATCGGTGCAAACTTATCTTCGAAACTGGACTCCCTATCACACCGGCGAAACGTAGCTTCTCTTTGTCTTTTCTACAAGTTTTTTATGGACGTTGTTCAAGCAAACTATCATCACTTACACCTTCTCCCAGAATCTTTCTCCGTACAGCGTGGTTTTCGTTGTCTTCTCATCAATGGACTGTTACCATTTCTGGGAGTTACTAACGACAGGAGCGAAAATTGACGAATGTCTTTATAGTTTTCACTTCTTTCTTTTTCGTTGCTTTCTCCCGTTTATTTCGGCATATCTCCCCTTGATCTTGATTTCTTCCCCCTTCTTCTGAAATATTTAGATAAGATCCCAAGATTTCTTCATTCTGAGGTGCTACGTATGTGTCCTGTATCAATTGTTTATAATTTTCCATCAGTAGTAACTTGACACAAGTACCAGGAATTGATGCAGTCACTTTACACGCGATCTCCATACCACCCTGAACCAATAGGGATCGTCTATAGTGTTCACTACTAGTGAGTGTTGCTGTAATAGTTGCTTCATTATCAAGAAAAAATTGTGTTGTTCGCGAGATTTCCCTCGGTAAATGTTCAGGTTTTCCTCGCAAACTTTGGTTGCTAACGCATCGAAAGGGTCATTGAGTTCGTAGAAGCAGCACAGAATCTTCTGTAGTAGTGATATCCACGCACCGCAGTAGAATATTCAAAAATCTTTTTGTAAGACATAATATACGTTTTCTTGTTGCTTTGCAGATAAAGTAGACTACTACGCTCCATCATTTGATAACTAAACGTTGTTCGCACAAAATGATACGAATAAACATACGAAAAAGAAGCTGTGATTGAGATGCTGGCTGCGAAGAAGGTTCATCTACAACTAAACGATCCAAGTACTCAAAAAGTACCGAAGAAGACTGGCATAAGACAGGGAAATATGCTTCTCAGAATGGCCCTGCTGCTATGTACTGTGAGAAAATACAAGGAATGTTCTCCTGTTCATAATGAAAGTACTACAAGGACATTTCGCAACAAGGTTGAGGCTGGTCTAAAAGCTACAAAAACGAAGGGGAATCACCAAAGAAACCCATTCCAATGTTCAGTAGCAAAACGGGACGACCATTGAGGTGACAAAAGAAACATCACGGCCACATTTGCCCTCTCGGGAGAGTTCTTACCAATGCAATTCATATACAGAGGGAAAGCTAATCAAAGTCTCTCTAGATTTAAATTTACGGATTCTTTCTCTCTTAGTGTGAATGACAAGCAATATTCAAATACGGAGGAATCCGCAAATTCTTCAACAAAATAATCATTCCACAAGGGCAGGCTGCTTTACGGGAAATTGTAGAAAACGTAATGTGCATATCCTAATTGATTGAGAAATCGTACTCTTTTACACGAAACGTTAAACGAAAAAGACTTTTTGTAAAATTTGAATAACGCTACAATTCAAAAACTTCAAATTAGTAACAACAATGTGTTGTCAACTCTCAATTTCCCAAATCATCGAAGAAGTTAAAAATGCAAGCGAGTCAAGAGGCAAGTTTAGTACAGCAATCTAAGGGAACTCGAGAGTTGACTAGCAATGACGTGTTATTGCCACGTTGTTTTCAGAGTTTTCATCAACGCTAGTTTACCACACAGAACGGAGGCGAAAATGAGTAATGAAAGAACGCCGGATATGAACACATAATCGAAGTCTTCCTTCAGAACGTCGAACATTCGCGACGGCGTTACACGCGTAAAGTAAAGGTCCAAGCCGTACGCGAGCACGAGAGATGTGGACTCCAATCCCGCAGGAGCTGTGTGGATAGCGCGGATCCTTTCAACTAAAAACAATTCATAGTCACATCTTATGGTTAGATTAGAGATTTGAAAGCAACTATTTTTCAAATTTCACAAGAAAATCCCATGCCTCATCACGTCTAATTTGTTAATGTCATGAAATTTATCGAAAATTTAAGTTTATTTTACCGAGCAAAAACGTAATAGATAACAACGCTTAATACCTGTTTTGTTGTAATTTATTAAAACTTGCGGCGAAACTGGCAACTCAGGTATGTATGGTAGAACGCCCTCCTCTTGTAGGATGGAAGTTTGCCGGTAGCTTCGTCTTGGATCAAAAAAATTCTTTTGTATCGATAAGATATATCCGTTCTCCAAACCGAGTAGTATGTTCTTGTTAGTAATGCCGCGTTGTGTGGTTGTGGATGAAAGGGTGCGAACACCGGACATTGGGAGGAGGTAGCCTTGCGAAAGAACCATGGGCGGGTGACCCGGGTCCAGAGATGAGAAAGCAGTGCTATGCGAAAGAACAAACTTCAATAATGCGTAAAAATGATTGGGAAACTTTGAGAAAAAGCATATTTGTGTTATAAGAAATATAGTCGTTGTCATGTCATGTCATGCCAACTTTCTGTAATTAATTACATCCTTCTACAGATGAGGTTTTTAATATTGTAATTGTATGGGTAATTTAGCATTTTTATCACTATGAAAACTTGTCAACCTTATTTTATTCAGGCAATGAAAATGCAAAAAGAGATGTACGAAACATTTCTTAGAAACGAAGATTTTCCTGATGTCAAAATTCTAATTAAGTTTGGATTATTTCGTCGATATGAAAACTAAAGCAATAATAACAACGGTTCAAAAATGGCAACAAAAGGGTGGAATTGTTTTCTGGAACTTAGAGTTGTCTTTATGGAAATAAACGTGGACAAAATTTCTAAAAATTAACATAAAACCGTTTAACCTACAAAAATGTCCAAAAGTCTAGAAAAGTTATCTAAATATATAAATTGTAGTAAAGTACCACTCACTTGTTCTTTTCTTCGTAACCTTCGTACAACTCGACAACAGCCATTTCTGTTCTCCTAGTTTTGGTGTTAAAGTAGAGATAAATGAGCCAATGTTCTGAAAGGATCAACTCCAACGGTGGTTCAGCACTTCTATGTTGTGCACTGTAAACCACGTGACCTGAATTAAGAAAGAAAACTTGAATATTCAAAACTCAGTGGATTTCAGAATTTCGAGTAAGTGGTGAAATAGCCAAACTGAGACTGAATAATCCCAAAATAGAACGTCTTATTTTGCAGTTTTTAGTTATTACACTAAATATCACTCCTGAATACAACACCGATGAACAAGGAACATAGATTCACACCTGTGACTGCGTCCACTATGTATACGAAAACACTCCCTTTGTTGCCGATAACTTGCTGTGTCATGAAAGCTATCAGGTTCGGGTTTAAATATTTGTAAAGCACTGAATGATCGCCCAACACCCTTCCCACTGAATTAACAACCTCATCGTCATGCTTACTGCCCATTTTCAAGATTCTTTGATTGCTTGGAATGTTTATTGACCACACCTTGTACAAACTGAACGTCACATCGTTATTTTTTAGTTTGTACCCATCAAAGGAACTAGTCGTTTGGTTGATCAAGTAAACATACATGGAGTGAATATGCAGCTTCACTTTCGCGATAACTTCAGGTGTGTTTGGAAAGACGTGGACATCTTTCGGCTTACTAATCAAAGCCACAACTTTCGTAGATTTTTCATCTGAAAACAACAGGTGATTTCAATATCTAGATTTAAAATCGCTAATAACCCTTCAATTGTATAATCATACCACTGGTTAACAGTAAAACCAACCGTGACATAAAAATATACTATTAATCAATTAAGATTACCTTCTATGGGGAGCTCAACAAATTGCAAGTGCTCAAAGGGTTTTGTTGCAACTGGATATTGTATTCCGTTTCCCGTCAGTGGATTAAACGTATATACAATCGTTTTATTCAAGCTTCTACTGTGACCTGCCATTATGCATTTAGGTGGTAACGGGAAATGGGCCGATGAACGTTGTTCAATGATTTTTATTTTTTCCAACGAATGATGCAGTTGAGAGAGATAATAACTCCACACAACTTTCCCATCTAAAAACAAAGTTTATTTTTTCAATTTTATTCCCTGTTCCCCTTATTCCGATTCTTCGCAATGCATTCTGGGAAATGTATTCTGCGGACATTATTGCAGTAAAAGTAGCGCAGCTAGCTACCAAAAATAAAATGAATTCTGCAACACTATAGCTAACATCAAGGTAGCATAAAAACAGTTTTTTTCAAAACTTAAGTTTGCCAGATGGAGTCTCACTTAATATTCCACCATACTAACATTTTTGAAAGAAAAACAATAAAAAATAACAAATTTAGATGATTTTTCCTATCTCTATGGCAACAGATATGAACAAAATATGAGTTATCTGCAGTTATCTTGTGAACTTTTTATCACAATTAGTACAAGCCAGAGAAGACTGAAAATACAAAACATTACTTGTACTAGTATTAGTTTCAAAATTTTACATATATTTATTTAGTTGTAAATATTTCCTAGTACTGTATATAAATGCACCATTTTTAATATATATATGGAACAAAACATAAAATTAAATTTCCTCTTTTACAAATTCAAAACAGGCAACATTATATTAAAATTTCCTCTGCATGCTTCAGTTACCGACAAATCTTTTTCGGCATATGGGCATTTGACCACAACATCTTTGATATTTCCACAACTGTCTTCGGTAGCTCTAAGCCAACTGTGGATTTGAACTTGTTTTCATGTTCTTGTATGGCTACCATTTCATTGTCTAAACCCTATTGACAAGCTTTTGATTTTAAATAATGTTTGTATAAAATTTTGTCCAATATTGTAAATTTACCCTTTGATTCATAGCAGCACCAAAGACAAGCTGTCAATATAGTTAACTGTTGATTTTTCTATATTTGCAGCATCAAATACTGAAAAAATACTGAAAATTATAATTGTAGTTTTAAGTTTGCTATAAAAATCCTCAACAATAAATTGGAAGCAACTTTATTGGAAAACTTTCCAAATATCAATTTCTTGGTTATCAGTTCTTCTTGCTCCTTATTTTGTCTGTACTCAGTAATTGAGGTTTTATAAAAGCATGAATGTTTGTATTCATTTCCTTGAATGAAAGTGGCAATAAATGTACCATGTCCAATTGATTGCAAATCATCACACAACGTCTTGAATTTTTTCAGGAGAAGGTTCACAGGAAAAAAATTGTAGATGCACAAAACATCTGCTCCAATGATGTATGAGTGTTATCTTTTTTCATATCAGCATTTTTCAAACTTAACTTCAGAAAACGTTATTGGCTTGATATTTGCACTCTTTCCTGGTACATTGTTGTAATACATCTGTACATGTTTTTTCATCTGGTACTGATTTCGACTCCATTGTTTATATTCTACTAACTAGTATAGCAATGTTGCAACTGTGCTTTTACAGCAACCACCAGCTCCGGTTTTACAACTGCAATTGCCATACAGAATGTCTCCAGTGCTTTGACATACTTTATTGTCAGAAAATTTCGAAGAAAGATAATTGGTTACAAATAATATCTAATTGTTCTAATTAGCCAAATGTTCTAGATATAGGCCGGTTTAATATTATCTAAAACTAGTTGGAGAACTTATAACAAGCAGGATTTTGCATCAGAGAAATGAGTATAGTATTAGTATTTGTTGAACAATACAGACAAACATAGAAACAAGAACGTACATAGGTAACATGCAGAGACCTCATGCACGTATAATAATAATCTTCTAGTATATAAATATACAGGATAACATTTAAATTCAACGTTGAAGTTTTATTGCCAAATTTAGCTGGTGAGTAAAACATTTTGTATACTCAAAAGTTAAACACAAAATAACAAATAATCTTCAACTTACTCATTGAGTTCACTGCAAACAATCTTCTGGCTTTTGTCATCAATAAAATAATCTTGATGATGTTAAATTGATCTCTTTGTAATGAATCGTCCTTCTTAACATCTACATCATGCTGTTTCTTTTTTGCATTTTCTGCAAACACTTGCAAATGGCGTACTTGCGATTTGATACGGTTCATAAACATATTGAAAATACCACCTAAATTGAATTGAACATCAACAAGATTTTTTAAATTTTAAGGCAGATTCATGACAGTGCAGGTTTAGTGTATTATAAAAGCTGATCTGAAATGTAGCGCAGTTTCACTACACTATATTTCGCCAATAGAAATGTTTGTCAATGATATGTTTAACTTATCGCACAGTTCTTTTAAGGGAATATAATAATATAATAATGAATATAAACTTTTCTAGATTTACAAGCATTTTTCATTTTGTTCCATGTAGGTAATTTTGTCATTACGCACTACCACTTGACACTTGTGTTTGTAAACCTAGTTCCCTGGTACATTATAACTCTCTCAGAAACACAAGTTAAGGAAAACCCACATTGTTGCTGTCAATGAACTGAAAAGAATTCTTATCTTTGAAGAAGCCATTGCATTGCAGCAATAGAAAATACAAAAACAACTTCACAAAAGATCCCTTCTTGTCGTTGATGTTGTACTGAGAAAGTTCAGGAGTAAAAAAATGAGTATAAATGTTAAAATGTAAGCCATTACAAGAAGCTTGTGGCAGCTTACCAAGCAGCTTTTCTTGACTTGAAAAAAAACAAAACAAATGCAGCATCAGCACAGAAAGAATGGAAGCAAATCAACGATTCTCCTGAGCATTATGATAAACTAATGGCATCTTTGAGTGCTAAAGCTGCAAAACGAAAGCCTACACAATTGCAATGGTGGGTGAAAGCAACACCAACAAAAGGTACGCGACTTGTTCAATTCTTTAGGGGCCATACATTTATGACGTCCACAAAAAAGTGCTGAAAATTTGACGCATCCAAACTTTCTACCCCCCCCCCCCCCCCCCCCCTATTTTTGGACATGGGACGTCTACGATCTAGGACTATTTGGCACCCCCCCCCCTTAATTCTAAATATTTAAAATTTTTATTGTTCTCAGGGGCGGATGTAGACACCAAAAAATTGGAGAATCGGGGTTTAAAGAATTATCTGTGTTGATGTAATGGTTCCCGTTCATTTCGTCGCAGATCATTTCGTCGTAAATCATTTCGTCGCAGTTCATTTCGTCGCATTCATTTTGTCGTAAATCATTTCGTCGCAGTTCATTTCACAACCATAACCTAACCCATTTCATAACCCTAACCTAACCCATTTCATAACCCTAACCTAACCCATTTCATAACCCTAACCTAACCCATTTCATAACCCTAACCTAACCCATTTCATAACCCTAACCTAACCCATTTAATAACCCTAAGGAAATTATCTGCGACGAAATGATTTACGACGAAATGAACTGCGACAAAATGAATGCGACGAAATGATCTGCGACGAAATGAACGGTCACCGATGTAATAGAATAAGATCATGAATCTGCTTCTGATAGCTGTATTAGAAATTAAGGTTTGAAATACATTTTAAGAAATCTGTATCAGAATTGGAATATAAAGAAAGACAGTTTTGGTAAAACAAAAGATTTTTCTTCTTTTTATAAAAAATTGAAATTAGAAGTGAAAATAAAAGTAAATTAGAAAGAATCTCATTTATATTGAGGACTGGTACTGACTCTTTCGCTTGGTTCATGCTATCTTATTCTTAACTGTCAGTGTATTTCCAGCACATCCATCACCTTTGGTGTGACGTGTAACAGCAGCCATGCTAGGAAAATAAACGTGACATTCCTTGCATATTTGTTTGTTACGTACATTACTTCGCTCCGGAATACAGACCAACAAATTCAATATCCCTTCTTTATTTTCCTTCTCTGGTATCCTATTAGGACTAATCAATATTGTCGCTGACTCATTCATTCCATTAACTTCAAAGGAGTGGTGTTTATTGGTAGGCGGTGTATAAAAGAGGAAATACGACAATTGTTTTAGAACAATGAAGTTTATTGCGCAGATCTGGTACAGGCTATAAAGTGAAAATTGTGTGTTGTGTATCTTTTCTGTGTATTAAAGATATCTACCAAAATTATTTTTTGCAGACGTCTCCCCATAAAAGGTTTGATTCTTCCTTTATGTCACTTTTGGTACACACCTTGACTTCCAAAGAAGAACAGTGGAACTGGAGAAACAAAACTTTAAGAAAGTGGGGGAAGTTTGGCTGAAGTGTGGAATGAACTGATGATTGATTGTTTTCCAGTGATTTGTGAATACTTAGAACATGCTTCGAAGGAACCAGTACCATATCATGAGGGATGGGTCAGCAAGCATTGTTGTATTATCGCAGTATTTCTTGCAGATTATTTAAAGTGTATCGATTGGAAGTGTTGTAGCCCATTCCAAACCAATTGGCTCAAGATTTTTCCTGATCGATTCCTTGCTGCCACCACAAAGTCAATATAAAGCTGTTCCCTATGACATGTACTGCCCGTCCAAGTGTAAAATCGAAAAAGGCCATCAGGAAGAAGAAGAGTTAGAAGAGATGCAAGAGTACAAAGAAACCAAGGAGCATATAAACGTTGCAGAAGAAAATGTCTGATTTTAAAATTTTTGACATACTGTACTTCAGAAAACTAATGTTGAAATATAAGAAACATGAAAATTTAATCTTGAGTATATTTCCTCTCCAAATTTTCCTTAGGGGAGGGGGGGGGTGAGTGCTTGTTTACATCCCAATCCCAGGAAGGGAGTTCAAACTTTTAAGACATATCCAGACAAGGGGAGGAGGTGTAAAAATTTAGAGATTTTAGGGGGACGTCATTTATGTACCCCCAAGAGTGCAGAATCTGTTAAATATTTTTTATCGCCATTGCGTTCGCACGTTTAAACACTGCCACACATTATTACGCTAGTAAACATATATTTTTTATTTGCATTTACCACACTACTGTAAAATTGAAAGCTCTGTATATTGGTGATTCCATAAACATTTTCCAAGAAATATTGGCAGACAACCAGAACAAAGGCCTGAGGGGAATTGGGAAGACCTATGCTAGAGAAAACCTAGAAATGCACTATCCACAATGTAGAAATTGTTCTAGTGATACTGTAAATATGCCAAAACGTAAAAACCAATGCCAAATGTTAAGTTTCTTTAATGTTTTTATTTTATGCTTTGTTGGTAAAATGCAAAAATCAAATGTATCCAAAGAAGTTAGAATAGAAAGATGTTATTTTTTATTCCTGTCAAGTAATAAATCATATATCTAAACAACGATGTACAAATTCAATATGACAGGACATTGCGGATTTTGCTCACAACCAGGGCTGGTATATATATATACAGGCTTTCTCATTTGTTTTGTTTAATTTTCAACTTATTTCGTGCTGAACACTAAACGTTCCAAAAATATCAAAAATTATTAAATTAAACAAAAATTTAAACAAATTTGCATTCACATTCATTTGAATGACCATTAAAAACACGTGATGATTGTTGTTTAGTGATGTAGTTTACAACATTAGTTATGCTCCTTCTGTATGCCTATGTTGAAAGATGCACAAAATGTTCAAGTTTCATTTGTTGATTTATTGTCAACATGTTCTATCTTTTGATTTTCTATCGTGTTACAGAGTAATAGAAGTTCTTCTGCATTAGTTTGTCTTTGAGTTGAAAGAACCTGTAGTGTATCATGTTTGCATGTCTGTCAGTTCCTTTTGAAAATAATTGTGTTGGCTGGGTTTTAATTCTCTAGCCAATTTCGTCAATTCCGAGTTTGATTTTAGATTGTCATTGAATTGTCATAGTGTGTAGACGTATTCTATACTGCTAGAGAATCTTATTTTGATTGTTGCTTTAAATTGATTAACGTTGGTATAATTAACTTGGAAGATTATATCGTTGTGGCGCTGAAACGCTGGAGAACATTACAGCTGTATTAACGTAAGGTGACATAAACGTTATCGGTGGAAATTAGTAGTTTTATTCATTTTGATTGTAAAAACTTTGGGCGTTTATCTGTTTACATCAACGTCATTAGTAGTATCGAGGAAGTAACTCATTAATAACAAATTTTGCTAATTCTCTTAGGGATACTGACTCTAATTAATGCACAACTGCTAGCCGTCGTGCGAACCGACTGGTTTGTTTTGAATTAACAATATAAAAACCCATTGCAAAATGGTTGTCGTCAAACACGCACTTAGCATATGCATAGTGGTTGTCACTCTATTTACCATCAAGAGACCAACATTTATCGCTAAAAACCACGTCTATAGCAGTATGGGTGAAGATAATGTTATAAATATCAATGAAAATGTTTTGTTGAGCTCGATATGGCAATACAAACAGTCTAATACAATGAATGTTCGCTTTCATAATGCCCTTAGAATATTGTTAATCATATGTGGGGATGTAAAAATTTGTCCAGATCCTTTATCCAAATGTAATCATTGCAACAAAGGTATCCATAAAAATATGATTACCTGCGTCAGATGTTCCAAACCATTTCATATTCGGTGTTTTAAAAGTGTGCTCGCAGAAAAAACTTGTTATAACTGTATTCGCTTAACAATTCAAACCAACCTAACTGATCAAAGCGATACACGCACTTGTTCCCAACTAAAAGAGGTTTTAGAAAAAAAGGGTTTAAAAATCCTGCATTTAAACGTTCGTGGTATCATTGCCAATTTCTTCAAATTAGAAGAATACTTTTCAAGTTTTAAATCAATTGGTATCTTTGGTGTAACTTAGAAAACGACTCTATCGAATGTATATGGTTAGAAATAACCTATCCGAATACTAAAGGTTTCTTTGTTGGGTTCATCTATCGTCCACCAGACACTTCAGATTACTTACCATCAAAATTTAACGTTTTGTTGGATAGCATGTTATCATTAGCTTCATCGCAAGGAAAAGAAATGTCTCTTTTGGGAGATGTAAATTGCAACTTCCTTTTACAAAACAACAATAAAGAGTTGAAATCTGTATTTAATTTATATGGATTAACACAACTAATTACTGAACCAACTAGAGTCACTAATGATTCAACGTCACTAATAGATGTTATTCTCACAAACGATCCGTCTTGTGTTGCCATGTCAACAGTAATACCCTGCGACATAAGCAATCACCATATTATCGGTTTTGTACGAAAAATCAACTTTAAACGTTTTCCAGCAAAAATTATTTCATATCAAGATTATAAGAACTATAACATCGATAAATTTAGATCAGGTATAAAATCGATTGACTGGCGTTCCGTCTACGCTTCAACGCATGTTAACAATGCATGGATAGAGTTTAGAGATCGTTTGATGACTGTAATAAACTGGCATGTACCCACTTCTTCAAAGAAGGTCAAAGGTAGAGAATGTCCTTGGTTAACACCAGAGCTTAAATTCGAACTGAATAAGAAGGATCAACTTCACAAGGAAAGCAGTACGTTCAAAAGATGTAGTCGACTGGCTGAACTATAAACGTCAACGAAATCACGCCAACACAATGTTACGCATATCTAAAAACAAATACCACCAAACTGCACTCAACGAAAGCGTTGGAAACCCGGAGAAGTTTTGGAAAATGATTAAAAAGCTATATCCGACCAAATCCTCGCCTGAAAATGTTTGCTCGACATCATTTAACATTGATGGCGTTATAACAAGCGATAAAACTACCATCGCGAACGGTTTTAATTCGTTTTTCACCTCAGTTGCTGCAAACCTTAAACATAAATCGATACCTTTAAAGAACTTTATATGGCCATATCAGCCAAAATTTGAAATGATCAACTGTCCACATACATTTAAATTTAAATATGTGACTACTAATGAAGTTTATAAAGAGCTGCAAAACTTAAAACCTAAAAAAGCAACCGGGTTAGACGGTATTCCACCACGATTAGCGAGAGACTGTGCAAGCGAGATTAGCAGTCCACTCGCACACATCATCAACCTGTCTCTTTCATCATCAACAGTTCCATCTGAGTGGAAACTCGCAAAAGTTACGCCGCTGTTTAAATCCAGGAGAACAAGTGAAACAGATAATTATAGACCAATCTCTATTCTTCCTGTCCAATCGAAGGTTCAAGAAAAGCTTGTTCGTAGACAATTGATCACTCACCTTGAAGAAAATAATCTTCTTTACAACAAACAATTTGGATTCCGTTCTAAAAAATCTACTGAACTAGCTGCAACATATTTTACTGATGAACTTCGGTTTGAAATGGACAATGGAAATTTAACAGGCGCAGTCTTCATAGACTTATCTAAAGCGTTTGATACAATCAGTCACGCTGGGTTATTGAATAAACTTCCTGATTATGGTATACGATCTACAGAATTCGATTGGATCACAGATTATTTGTTCAATAGAAAACAAGTAGTTTGCTATGATAACACTCTCTACGAACAACAATCTATTTTTACTGGAGTCCCACAAGGATCCGTTTTAGGTCCTTTGTTTCTTGTATATTTCAATGACATGGTTAAACATTTAAAGAACTCTCAAGTTACTGAATATGCTGATGACACCGTAATCTATTACATCAATAAAGATCCAATCATCATTCAAAACAAGCTTTCGGAAGACATGACGTCCGTGTCTGACTGGCTTAACTCTAATGATCTCATCATGAACCTTAAACCAGGGAAAACGGAGACTATGCTGTTTGGGACAGCCAAGCGACTGAACAAGTTTAAAGATCACCAGTTTAAAGTCAATGTAAACAACAATACCACACCAAATCGTATAAGTATCTTGGCATGAAGCTGGATCCCACAGTGTCACTGAGCACTAACTTTAACGAAATCTATCGTAAAGCATCCGGAAGATTGCGTTTATTGTATCGTTTACAAAACACCATCACGTTACATGCATCACAAACCATATACCAGTCATTTGTTCTACCAATACTAACGTACTGTGCAGTGACAAATTTAAATCTGAACAACACACAACAAAAGCAATTAGAAAGCATCCGCAGGCAATCCTCTTGCATCATTAAAGATCGATCTAATGCAGTGATCAGTTCTAAAAATATATACAACCTGATGAAGCTAAGAGCGTGTACGTTAGTAGGAAGATCAATTAACCAACCGCATGATCTCGAATGCTTCAGTAACTATTTTCTGCTAATGCAAAATAAGACTAGAAACTCAAATGCATTGCTGAGACTGCCAAAATGTAAACTGGAGATCGGTAAAAGCACCTTTAAATTCATGGGTGTTAAGATATTTAATGATTTACCGTTATTTATTCGCGTTAATATAAAAAATAGTGATATTTTTGAACGACAATTAAGAAAGTTTTATTCGGATGACCTTTAATTTATATATAGTTTAATTTTTATTTTATAGTTTTTATATTTTATTCCCCCCTCCCCCTCTCTCTTGTATTAACTTATTCGACTACATAATTCACTATTTTGTTGCCATAGATAATCACAGTTTTGTTATCAGAGGCAAATTTGTTGTCGTACATTTCTCATTGAACTTTTTAACTTTTTGTTTCTAATATTCTTTTTTGTTTTTAATTTTAATTTATTGCAGTATATTTTTATCTAATATTTAAACTAAT
This sequence comes from Candelabrum cocksii, assembly GCA_963930725.1. Taxonomy (NCBI): domain Eukaryota; kingdom Metazoa; phylum Cnidaria; class Hydrozoa; order Anthoathecata; family Candelabridae; genus Candelabrum; species Candelabrum cocksii. Next base: position 5,219,629 of record OZ005676.1, on the reverse strand, counting down.
TTGTATTTTTTAGAATATAACAGGACACTTATTGATAGCAGCTAATTTATATTTTGGCTGAATAGTTTATCCTGTATAAATATTCATGAATAAATAAATAAATAAATAAATTTGAATGAATCTTTGTAAATAGAGTTTTTTCTTTGTAAATATATGTTCTATATGTTCTTATTTTAATTCTGCTGAAAAATAGATAATTGTCTATTGAAAACATTTTCTCCAAGCAAAAAAAATACTTATTGCAAAACTTAAAGTATCATCAAACATTAAGCTAAATAAGTAAAACTTATTTACAAAAAGGCTTGAAAGGCTTACAAAAAGGATTTAAAAACATTGATGTCAACAGACAGAAGTGTGTATGTTACTATGGTTACTAATCACATGATTAGAAGAAAGAAAATATATGATAAATATGCTGAAAAAGATTTTTAAAAACTCACAAATATGTGCTTAAACTGATTGATTGTGCAGAAGAATTCAAATCACAAAAGCATTTTTTTATATACCAAAGCCGCATGTTTTTAAAAGAGGCTTCAGGTTTTAAAGATATTTTTGTATTTCAGTTTAAGTTGAAATGATTTATTAACATGAACTAAAAAGGTTAACGCTTCCGTCCTCAAGTTTTAATATCGAAGAAGGCAATGTAAACAAGGAAGTTAAGGCTTTGAGAGTCAGTCACTTCTACTTGATGCTTAGCCCTCGCGTTTGGGGTTCACAAGCATGAACGTCTACTTGTTCACAACTTTTAAGAGATAAACATTAAAAAGTAAGATAAGTAAGATAATCAGAAACATATACGGAAAACAATAGTAAAATAGATAGTTGTAGCCGAATGTCAGAGGCTTTGTTGTTTTTTTAAATTTAAATCATAAATATACAACAACTTTTCAATATAGTCGCGGAAAGAGGAATATTTTATCAAGTTATAAAAATGTTCTGCGTTAAACAATGCATACGTAAATCATAAAATAGATATTCACAGCACAATATGGAATTATGCCGTAAACAAATATATTTTCAGATTTAAAGTCAAACAAGAAACGAAATGACATGTTTCAAAATTAAAAAATGAGATTAAAAATTGATTGCACATCATCGCACGCCTAGACAAATTCAGGCGAGTGGATATTGCACGTCTGAAATGTTTTTAACTTCGATTAGGCGTGCGAAGCACCACACACCTAAATTTTTCTTATGAGAAAGCCTGTATATATACTGAAAAGATTATGGTTAGATTTCTTGAAAGTAGATACATAATAGAGAAATAGTATATAGGTTTTGCTGGTTTTTACAAGTTCAAATTGAGAAAAAAAATATGAACTAAAACAACTTACTGTTTTGTTGCACGGAAAATTCATCATGTAACAAAGCTAACTGTAGTTCTGACGTTGAGGGTGGCAATTCTATGAATTTTACACTAGTCACTTCTGCCAGTGCTTCATTTCTCACCCATAAAATCTTTGTTTCTTTGTTTCCCAGGTTTTGGATCAGGGAGAGTGAATTGTCTTCACAAATCAAAAGTAAACGATAACTTAACTCTTTTTGAATTGACTGTTTGGAATACATATAAACAGTACCACTAACTGGAGCAGAATATTCCTCTTCATTTTGAAACATAACATTTGACTCCAAATGCTCAATTGGAGTATTCAGGTCCTTCCCACCAAAACCCATAATCTTTATGTACTTTTTGCCACTCGCTAAATCTGTTTGCTCAGTTATTTCAAATATGTATTCTTTATCACCCAAAGTGACTAAAGTAAAAAAACCATTTGATGGCAAAAATTTGATGTGATCTGCCAGTTTTGTAGAGTTGTTGATTTGAAACAATGCTGTTCGTTCCTTGCTAAACTTGAGGTAAAACTTATCTGTCTTGAAATCACGGGATAAAAGGTTCAAAGGATGCATATTTTCATAAGGAGCAAAACGTTCATTTAGAATTTTAACATTAAACAAATGACCTTTGTCTTCCAGATGTAACATATAAATGATGGTGTTACTTGGAACCTTACATATTAAATAGATTCCAAGAACTTTACATCTTGCATCTTCGAACAACCAAGGTGCAGGAAAAAGAAATTTATCAAGATAGTTTCCAGTCTCTGCATCAAGGTAGAATATTGAAAAGAATGGATTGTTCCCTTGCATTTTCATACCAAACACTAGAATTTGATTATTGCAACTGGCAACACCAAAAAATGTCAGAAATTCTTCAGTTATTGTGTATTGCCATATTTCAGAACCATCTGTAGTTGATATTACTCGTACTGTTCTATCCAATTGAACTAATAAACTCCCATCTTCAAATAAAAGAGTTTGATAATCTTTCATTATAGCATCGATAATTTTAAAATTACTATCAAACACAGCAGAGATTTTTCGAGGGCTTGATTCCCATTTTAAATGACCATTTTTCGTATCCCACATGCGAACAATTTTTGAAATGCTTCCAGAGATTGTCAGTAAAACATTGTTAAAATAAAGAAGAGTATTTATCTTGTCATCTTCCTCTTTAAAAACTTTTCTCCATATAATATTCCCAGTCTTAGCATTTAAGGCACAAAGGACATTTGACTCAGTAGAAAGAAATACACGCTGATTCCTGGAGAGATTTGACTCAAAATATACATGTTTTGCTTTTCCAATGTATCTTTGTTGCCAATCAAATAAACCCACTTGATCCTCATATAAACATAGACAAAAGTTGAGTAAAAACAGACCTACTACAGAATATATGTACATGTTTTGTACAAAATAGATAAACATTCGCTTGTCGAATGAAACTTCAGCTGCCATTGCTCAATTTTCAAAGAAACAAGAAGCCTTTCGTATTCAAATGTGAATATGGTTATTTTCTGAATACAGCCATTTCAAGAAATCTAAACAATCTGAGATATTGAGATTGCGTTGTTAAAAAAATTAACTATAGATTATTACATAAACTTAATTACTTCATGAGTGACATTCTTGATTTTGAAGGTACACTTAAACTGCTGGACGGGGTTATTGACACTGAGCTCATTCCTGCCTCACTGATGCAGTCGTCAAATCTCGATCGAAATACGGAGATACGGTGGTCTTGGTATTCACGGCACACCCGGTGGAAACTGAAAAAACAAGAAACAGACTCATCTCAATTCCTGCAGTCAGAAGAATCAGTGAAGTGATCAGTGCGGAAAACAACAATCGCCAAAAAAATGAATTTCAACTTCTCCGAAACGAAATGTCAACTGACCATCTCCTCGCAAACCACATTGCGTATGAAAGGTGCTTCGAAATGGCTCACTGCAATCCCGAAAAGAGAAGAACTACTTGTACTTGTTCAAATTCCAATGTCACGATGCAGTCTTTCTTCGGTACCGATGGAGTCTAAAGTATCTCCCTATAAGATGCGCATACGGAAAGAACTGTTGATCATGCTATGCCTTGCATGAAAGGAGGATAAATTCGCCAACGGCGAAGTAAAATATCTCATTGGAATATCTCTATCAAAAGATGTCGAGACAGAACCACATCTATTACCAGTATTACGTCATTAGGTTTTTACCAAACATTGTGCCGAATAAACTTGTTTATGTTGTAGCTTTAAAAGAGTCATAGCACAAAAGTCATCTGCGCGTCGTTGTCATGCCCACTGGCAGCCTACTAGAGGGTAGATGGGGCTCCTTAGCCGTAGTGAAGGCAACTCATCTATCGGAGTGAACCGTAAACAAATCATTGATCCGAGGCTTAGAAATGCTGGCTTAACACCCAGCGGGAACAGTCTGGTTTAATGGGGCGAGTAGAGCCTCTTTATGTTTTGGGTAACAAAGTTCCTTAGTGACGGTGTCACTAATAAAACACTGTTTTTTTGTGATCCTTAACCTTACCTAACGGGGTGAGATGTGCCTCTTTACTCTTTGGTTAGAGAACCATCTTAGAGACGGTGTCTCGATAAAAATACTGGTTTTTGGTGATCCTCAACCATCCCGTAACATATGAAATGCCAATTTCACAAACTTCATGCCGCATCGATCGTCGCGCGGATGGTCCAAAATATATTTTAAAACCTTTACTAGATGTAGACAAGGAAGTCTTGAATCCCCAGTTTTGTTTAATATATATTTGGACTTTGTTCTAAGGTGCGTTGAGTATGAAGTACTTCAAACGTTCCCTGACAACGGATTGAAGTACTCATACAGAATACCAGGTCATTGTTCCAACAGAGAGCAGCGCAGTGTACATGTTCTGAGTGGAACTCAGCGACTTAGGATGATCCTCTATGCTGATGATATTGCCTTACTATGCAGTGATGTAAACGAGCTCGTAGAAGTTTTGGATATTTATAATAAAACGTTCACCCGATTTGGACTGAAAATTTCAACAATTAAAACAGAAACTATGGTTTTCAACGTTCCTGAAGAAATCAAAGCCAAACCATCATTAGTATCAATCGGAGGAGTAGCACTTAAGAACGTGCGTGTGTTTAAATATCTTGGACATGTAATCACCAACAACAACGATGACCCATCACATTATCTTTCTTTCCGTATTTCATCTGCTTTTCAAAAATGGAACGAGCTAAAGTATGTTTTAACTGATAGAAGAATTCTTATGTCCATTCGAGTAAAACTTTTGGAAGCTTGTGTGCGAAGCCGCTTGTTGTACAGTTCACAAACCTGGAGTCTCGGCCAGTGAACTGAGAAAACTAGAGCACCCGATTCTGTCATTAGTAATGGATAGACTATCGGTAAACGGTGATATTCTAATCGATAATCCATCGCGTTACTATCGTATCTAGATTTCTAGAGCTCGCCGTTTGCGATGGTATCACAAACGGCGCGATACTCAATATCGAAAACCTAGAACTAATAATTTCCCGCTCGAGTAATATTAAGAAAAATGGTTACATGGCTAGCTAGTTATATATAATTGATCTATATATATTATAATTAATTAAGTGTTAAATTTTTCATAGGATAAATTAATCCAAAAACTATTTTTTAATAGCTTAGATTAGCTATATTATTCTAACTCAACCAAGCTATAGCTATTATGTTGTTATTTGTTTTGTTGTGTTTTTTAGCTAGATTCTCTAAATTGTAAATTTCAGAAAATTCACTGTTTTATTTTTTTCACAGCTTTCCAGCACGCTAAACTTTTATGCTGGATTATAAAATACCCAATAAACACATCAGTTAGAATTATTTTACTCTCTTTTAGTGAGCTATAAATATCATGTCACGAGTCTTGAAAACCGAACTACAAATTAAATACCTCGAAGATGCCTACAATAGTGGCATGATCAGTTACAATGCCGACAATGTAGTATCCTTAAATTTAATCATGGATGTTTCAATTAAGACTGGATTGACTCAATTGCAAATTAAAGTTTGACACTTCTTTGTTTTTTGTCACTTTCTATACAGTGTCAGTGATAATATTATTGAATATCTGTATTCTGACTAATAGAGATATACTGGCAATATTTCTTTCTTAGCAATGGATTGATAACAGGAAGAAGTCAAGGAGCTTCCCAAAGCATGATAAAATTTATAGTCGAAAACTGAGAGGATGTGACATTTTTCGTTCAGAGTTTCTTAAAAAGTCAGGTATATATAGATAAGTGTGTGTGTATTATAGATATATAATACATAAATATTATACATTACGAATGTATGAACATTATATTGGGCATGTAAATCATTTATTATATATATATATAGTTAAAAATTGGCTTTTTGTCATGGTTAAAAATTAACTAATAATCCTTGAATCATGTAACAATCAGCACCAACCAAAGGTAAGAGACAGGGAAAACAAAAACAAAGTTTAAAAACATATAGGTATAAGTATCTCTCTATAAAAACTTAGCTTTCATTTCTTTTCTCTTCAGTTCTTCTCGTGTGTAACAAAGGTTTTGTGTGGAATGATTCTAAAATGAACAATTTTTGGTTTTTATGAACTTTCCATGATGACTGTGCAAATTCCGCCAATCAAAGAATCACATCGTAACTTTTAAGTGTGGGAAATGTATCAACTGTGTCTTTTTTGAATTGGAATGTATTATTGTCTATTTCCACTTCAGTGTTTTGGAACAAATTCTTTCAACAACTCCTAACTTTCTTTTTTATAGAAAGAAAATAAATATGTATAGATCCAAAATAACTTTTTAGCATATAAAATCAATGATACAAAATCAACATGGCTTTGAAGTGCATTTTTAAAATTCTTTATCATCATGTTTTTACAGGTGTACAGACGTTTCGAAACTGCCGATTCGAAACTGGCCGTTTCGAAATTGACTATTCGAAACCGGACGGTTCGAAACAATATTGTTTTACGCTTTTTTAACTTTTATTAATTTTCGAAATAATTTTGTTTTTTGTTTTTAAAAATTCTTTTAATATTCGTAACAATATTTTTATACGTTTTTGAAACTTTTATTAATTTTCGAAATAATTTTGTTTTTGTATCTTTTTAAAAAATTCTTTTAACGTTTTTTAAATTCGCGAATTCGAGTCACGAATCAATCAAGTGGTTTATCTTGGAACGTTATTACGGCTGCCTTTCGGCAGCCACGCGATATGCAATTGAAACGAACGTTCATGTGACGGAGCTTGTGTGTATTTGTTCAATATAAATTTTGTGATGAAGTACTGAAGTCCAGAGACACAGTGGCGAAAAGAAACGTTCTATTATTTACTCGATTTCTTATAGACATCCAAATAAACCGTCGAAATCTATTTATTCATTTCTCTCCGGATATTTTAAAAGGTTGGTTGGCGACTTCAACGTAAATCGTTCGAATTACGCAAGACACCAAAGTAAATTGCTTTTTTTACACATTCTTTTACGCCATGTGTAATTACGCATGCAACGAGGGCGACAAGAACATCTGTAAAGTGTGTATTTCGGACCATTTTACAATTTCGTAGTAAACCTCAATATGAAACAAAAGTTAGCAAAACAGCTATGTTTATATATGTGTGAGTGAAACAGTAGTATAAATTTGTAATAATGTAAACTACTTTAAAAGAAAAAGTCGCGTACATTAAATGTTGCGAGACAGGACATTCATAAAAAGCTGCGTACATAAAATGTTGCGAGTGAAGTTGAACTTACGATGATTTTTCTTGTCGTTCCAAGCAACTTAGCGTTTGGACACTCAATTTATTCCGAAATTAATACAGCCTACTACGGATTATTTGAAAAATCGGAGACGGATTTTCTTATAAGCAGTTTCAGCAAAACTTGCAACCTGAAACCTCTTTGCAAAGAAAATACTGACTTAATATCTTAACTAATATTTAATACTTTTAAAATCAAGCAATACTTTTCATATAAAGATTTAATCGCTTCTAATATGAAGTCAATTCTAGTCTACAAATTCACATTTGCTGGATGAGCTCCAGCTATGCTTGGAATGTTCAACACAATTCTGTATATCCTCGTTAGACATAAAAATAGTTTTTTATTTATTTATTTATTTATTTAATCATTTCGCCAAAACAACAAAAGTTACAATGGAAATTTATCCAAATATATACATATACAACAAATATATACACATTTATTTAATGTTTGTTTGAATGTATTAAGTCGGCAGGAAACTCAAAGAAAACTTTAAGAAGTTTTATCATAGAGTACCTTATTTCAAGTTATGCAAAAATTTACGAAAATTATATATGTGTATGTATGTACTACAACAATTTCAAAAGTTTAAACGCAAATATTATTTACATTTTCTGATATAATCTCAGCGTTGTATGATATATAACAGTAAAAACAAAAAGCAAAAAGAAAAGGAGAATGAGAAAAACAGAAAAAAGTTAAAAAAATTCTTGTTCATTATCATGTTCAAGAAGAAGAGACTTTATAGTCTTCTTAAATTGCAATAAGGTAGTGATTTCCCTCACTTTTAAAGAAATAAAATTATTCCATAGAAAGGGAGCTCTGTATGAAAAGGAAAATAAGCCAAGTTTACTCTTCTTTAGACTTGTACTATATAACAAGCTTTTTGATGAGCGCAAGTTGTAATGGAAATCCCGTAAGTTACATTTGTTTGTAAAGACTTCTGGCACCAAACCTTTACTTAGTTTGAAGACAAATATTAAATTATGGTAAATATTGAGTTGAAAGATATTTAAAGCATTAAGTTGGCTTAGTAATGGTTTGGCATGTGCAAACCTTTCACGATTAAAAATTATTCTCGATGCTCGTTTTTGCTGACGATACAAATACATTAATTTTGATTTATGCGTGCTTGCCCATGCAATATTTGCATAACTTAAATGACTATGAACAAAAGAAAAATACATGTCCTTTAAACAACGTTTATCCAAATAAAACCTAGCTCTATATATATCCCTATACTTTTGGCAATTTTATTTTCAATCATGGAAATATGATTTTTTCAAGTTAAGTTTTCATCTAAATATACACCTAAGAATTTAATTGAAGTTTCTCGACTTATTGCAACCGAATTTAAAGACAGTAAAGGAAGATCAAGCGGTATTAATTGTTTTCTACGAAACGGATGGAACAAAGTATATTTAGTTTTTTTTGTATTGACTGATAATTTATTACTAGAGAACCATTGGTTTAAACATGATAGTTCATTATTCATTATCCGGAATAACTGATCTAAATTTTTATGGGAGTTAAATATATTTGTATCATCAGCAAATAATATTGTAGAGAGCTTCGGACAAACAGAGGCTAAGTCGTTAATGTATAATAAGAATAGGAGAGGACCCAGTATTGAACCCTGAGGAACTCCTATAGTTATATTAAGCAGGGTTGTTTGTTTGTTATTGTAGCTTATGAATTGTTTTCTGTTAGATAGATAACTTTTAAGTAAATTAAGGTTGTTACCAATAACACCATAATGGTTTAATTTTCCCAATAAAATATTATGATTTACGGTATCAAATGCTTTAGAAAAATCTATAAATACACCTAAAACAAATTCATTATTTTCAAATTTCTCTGCGATTTCATCAACAATATCTATGATCGCGTGGTCAGTTGAGTGATTTTTTTGAAATCCATATTGTCTCTGGTACAATAACTTATTCTCAGATATATATTTATTTAGACGGTTATATAAAATGCGCTCAAATAATTTAGAGAAAATCGGTAAGATTGATATTGGTCTATAATTATTGATTAAAGAGCCATCATCTGATTTAAATAAAGGGATGATTTTAGCTATTTTCATTTTATCTGGAAATATTCCTGAGGTAAGTGATTGATTAAAAATATGTTTTAATGGATTACAAATTTCAGAAAAGGCAATTTTTACGATATTTGGTGTTATTTTGTCATAACCAGGAGATTTATTAATATCTATTTGGTTAACAACATCATTTAATTCATTAGTAGTAATTTCAATGTTAGTCATGGAACAAGTCGAGGTATTTAGATAATCCGAAAAGTGTTTGCCTACAATTGGAATTTTATCAGCAAGCTTGCTTCCCACGTTAACAAAGTATTCATTAAAATATTCTGCAATCTTGTCTTCATCAAAACAGTCCTTATTTTCAATAGATATTCTTTTAGGAAAGGATGGCGAGGTATTTCGCTTACCCAAAACCTCCCTAATTATGTTCCATGTTTTCTTAGAATTTCCCTGGTTTAATTTAAGTAAGTTATGGTAATAATTAATCTTCAATTTACGTTTGATCTTTTCAAATAAATTTTTATATTTCTTATATGAGTTTTCTTTATTTATTGTACGTTTTTTAAGGAATTTATTATATAATTTTTGTTTAAATTTGGAAGATTTTATTAAACCTTTAGTCATCCAAGGATTATTTAAGGTTTTTGTTTTCATTTTAATTTTAGTTTTTGGGAAATGAAAATTATATTTTGATAGAAAAAGTGTTAAAAATTGGTTATAAGCAACATTGGGATCTTTGATATCAAACATGTCCCAGTTTGTAAACTTTAAGTCTTCTTTAAACTTTAACATTTTATTCGAAGTAAATATTCGTTTTAAAATAAACTTTGTAGAATTTAATTCAAATTTACAATTTAATGGTTTTATAACAAATATAGGGAAATGATCGGTGATATCAGTTTTTATAATACCTGTTTCAAGTTTCAAATCAAATGAATTAATAAAGATGTTATCAATGGCAGTTGCAGTGTCCTTAGTAACACGAGTAGGTCTATTGATTATGGGATAAAAACTGTTTTGCATAAAAATATTTATAACATTTTTCACGTTATTGTTTGTGTTAAAATTTAACACGTTTATGTTATAATCGCCTAACATGTATATTTCCTTCTTTTCATTCATTATAATTTCTTGATATTCACTGAGCCATAACTCAAATTCTTTTGTAGAGTTAACAGGTGGCCGATACGAACAAGTAATTAAAATATTTTTGGAATCTTTGTTGATTATTTCAACAGTTAAGGATTCGTGATGTTTATTGTTTACTGTAAGATCTGGTCTAATCACAAAAGATAAGGTTTTGTGCAAAAAGACACAAACACCACCACCCCTTCCACCCCTGTGCGACTCAACTTTGTCATAATTTTCAAGTTCTAAAGAAGAGTTCTTGTCACCATTTGACCATGTTTCAGTCAAACAAATTACACTAAAAAACTTTGGAAAATTGTTTAACAAATGCTTGAAATTATTAAAATTTCTAGAAATACTACGAATATTCAGATGAATGATTGAAAAGTATTTTTTTATATCAACTTTGTTAGAAAATTTCGAAATTTCATACGGTGAAAAATATTGAGCGTGAATATTAAATTCATGAAGATAATTAGCATCAGGATCAATGTTTTTATTGATTAAATTGATGGAAGAAAAAGGGCGAAATATTAAGTTTTCGAAATTAAGTATGATTATTGAAAGAATTGAAAATTATACAAAAACACAACACACATATCTACTTTGGTATCATATTAAAATTGATTGATTTATTGGTAAGTAATCGGAGTCTGCCCATGATTCACCTTCCTCTTCCTCTACACCATTCACTCTTAAATTATTCCGTCTTGAACGGTCTTCAAGCTCAGTCAACTTAGATTCAATAGTTGATATAGTAGCGTTTGAAGAAGATTCCTTCAACTTTGAATCAACTACCTTTAGTTTATCTTCCACTATATCACCGTGAAATTGTAGCGATTCTTGCAGGTCATTAATTTCGCGTTTTAAAATGCCATTTTCTTTCACGACAATGTCAATTTTACTCTCCAATCTTTCCATGGAGGAGTTAAAAAAGTTCATTAATGTCTTCTCGTGCATAGATAAAATTTCTTTGACTTGGTCAAATGAAAAGCTATCTGATTTAGGTCCCATACTTAGGCAGAGTTGGTAATATAAATTATGTGGAATTAAATGGAAAAAAGGTTATAATTATAATTGAACTGGTATCAGTGATATGAACAATGAAATAAATTTACTTGAATGGAAATACTCCGCCCGGTGGCAAGCAGTCGGGCGTTAAAATCCGCACAAGAAAATAATAATATGAAAAGTAAGCACTGCGAAGGAGAATTTATTATGATATGTTAAGTGAGATTAATAATAATTGCTCTTTATTAAGAGAGGAAGTATTTAAAGTCGTTGAAAGAGTAAGTTAGGAGATTTTAAATTATAATCAGTAAAAAGAAATGTTCTTTTCACAACAATTTCCACCAAAATTATCCAAAAAACTTTTCCAAGAGAACCAAAAAGTAAATCCAAACAAATTCCGAAACAACCACTATGTAATCAACAATAATTTCTACTTCTACGACTGTACAAAACAAGTTCAAATTATCAAAAATCCACACACATAAACACGTCTTTCTTCTGCAAAACTTGATGATTAATTCTGATGTTGATGATGTATTAAAAAAAAATTGGATTCTAATCGTAAATGAAAAATCTTTTAATATTGTTTCGAACTGTCCGGTTTCGAATCGTCAATTTCGAAACGGCCAGTTTCGAATCGGCAGTTTCGAAACGTAGTGGAATCGTTTTTACATACTAGTTCTGCAGCATGTGAATTTCCTATGTAAGTTTGTAAATTCCTAAATCATGCTTCAGCTTTATTTCATAAAATATGTATAAAATGTATAAATTTTAGATATGAAAACAGATTTTAGGCAAGCGAATCTAGCTTGGGTGGGTTTGGCTAACGAAGAAAAGAATTTGTATGTTGAAAGAGCAAAAAATTCATCTGTACTTTCTTTCAAAGAATTAGATGAAAACGGCCAAAAAAGGAAAATCAATGAGTTACGAAAGAAAATTCAAGATTCGGTATTTATATCATATCTATATAAAAATTTTGTGAAGATTTATGCTCTTAAAGGCAAAACAATGTCATAGTTCTTTCATGTTTTTTTCAAAACAGTAAAGTCTATTACAAGTAAAGTTCTAAATTTGTTTTAGTGTGATATACTAGGAACATTTGGTTTGGAATTTTTTGTGATGGATATTGATTGGCATCGAACAAATAACACCGTTACCTATTATGGCACAGAGCACGCAAGTGAATTTCCAAGCACAATTAAAAATCTTGAATGGAATTTTGCCACACATTGTCTTGGTATTGTAGTTGTTTTATATTATTAATTAGAAAATAGATCTTACACAAACTTTAAATAAGTATACTGTATATCGTTTGCCAGTATTCTAACTAGATCTACTAGTATGCCTACTTTCTTTTTCCACCTGTTATGTTCCTTAAACGCTATGTTGTTATTTATTCCTTCTACACGTGTTGCGCCGATCATCGATTGCATCAATTATTTATCTTTTTTAAGCATAATGTAGCTCTAAATATATAATATATACATTATCTTGTTACGATTTTGATTTAACAAAATAAAAACTTTATAATATACCATATATACAACAAATATTGTAGCTATTCTATCTATTTTGTTGTTTAGTTTCATTTTCTGCCTATTAAGGATTTTCAGTTTCATTTGCATCTGGCGACATCAAGATTCTAGTTACAACACTTAAATTTAATATGTTTTAATTTTAATAATTTATTTAATAATAATAATTGAATATCCTGTAAGGATCGGCATTAATATTTACATTAACTGCAAAGAAACATAAATGTATGTAAATAATTGTTTAAAAATTTAAAGGTCTGTCCTTTTATTGGACTGTTTTGCACAATCGATTCACGGTTTTGGAAGAAAATGCAACAAGTTTTTTGTGTGTTTTCAGTGAACAACGATCGCGTAGCAACATCTGCAGCTGGTTGTGCTGCAACGGAAAGTAATTCGCTTGGTAAGTCTGTCCTTTTATTGGACTGTTTTGCACAATCGATTCACGGTTTTGGTAGGAAATGCAACAAGTTTTTGTGTGTTTTCAGTGAACAGCGATCGCGTAGCAACATCTGTAGATGGCTATGCTGCAACGGAAAGTAATTCACTTGGTAGGTCTGTCCTTTTATTGGACTGTTTTGCACAATCGATTCACGGTTTTGGAAGAAAATGCAACAAGTTTTTTTGTGTGTTTTCAGTGAACAACGAACACGTACCAACATCTGCAGATGGTTGTGCTGCAACGGAAAGTAATTTGCTTGGTAGGTTTCTCCTTTTATTGGAATGTTTTGCACAATTGATTCACGGTTTTGGAAAGAAATGCAACAAGTTTTTTGTGTGTTTTCAGTGAACAACGATCGCGCAGCAACATCTGCAGCTGGCTATGCTGCAACGGAAAGTAATTCACTTGGTAGGTCTGTCCTTTTATTGGACTGTTTTGCACAATCGATTCACGGTTTTGGAAGGAAATGCAACAAGTTTTTTGTGTGTTTTCAGTGAACAACGATCGCGCAGCAACATCTGCAGCTGTCTATGCTGCAACGGAAAGTAATTCACTTGGTAGGTCTGTCCTTTTATTGGACTGTTTTGCACAATCGATTGACGGTTTTTTAAGGAAATGCAACAAGTTTTTTGTGTGTTTTCAGTGAACAACGATCGCGTAGCAACATCTGCAGCTGGTTGTGCTGCAACGGAAAGTAATTCGCTTGGTAGGTCTGTCCTTTTATTGGAATGTTTTGCACAATCGATTTACGGTTTTGGAAGGAAATGCAACAAGTTTTTTGTGTGTTTTCAGTGAACAACGATCGCGCAGCAACATCTGCAGCTGGCTATGCTGCAACGGAAAGTAATTCACTTGGTAGGTCTGTCCTTTTATTGGACTGTTTTGCACAATCGATTCACGGTTTTTTAAGGAAATGCAACAAGTTTTTTGTGTGTTTTCAGTGAACAACGATCGCGTAGCAACATCTGCAGCTGGTTGTGCTACAACGGAAAGTAATTCGCTTGGTAGGTCTGTCCTTTTATTGGACTGTTTTGCACAATCGATTCACGGTTTTGGAAGAAAATGCAACAAGTTTTTTGTGTGTTTTCAGTGAACAACGATCGCGTAGCAACATCTGCAGCTGGTTGTGCTGCAACGGAAAGTAATTTGCTTGGTAGGTTTCTCCTTTTATTGGAATGTTTTGCACAATCGATTCACGGTTTTGGAAGGAAATGCAACAAGTTTTTTGTATGTTTTCAGTGAACAACGATGCTACTAAATGCATCTTTTAATTGTAATTGTAGCAAAATATGGTGTTTTTTACCTTTCTTGCTTTGCCAGGTAATCTGCTAAAGAGAAAGTGTTACCCAAAAAGAGAGCGAGTTCCGGAAGAGTTTTGGAAGAGAAAGAAGAAATGATTTTTCTCATCTTTATCTGAAATATTTGTTTTGTTTTTAACATAAGGGTATGTGATATAAATATCAATAAAAACTTTAAATCGCTTTCATGTTTTTTATCTTTACGTTCTTTTTGATACAATAACGTTCATAACGTATTATTTTAAACTGGAAAGTTCATTTGTTACTAAATGATCATAAGTATTTGAAAAACTTCAACAGAATTTGAAGCAAAATTTATGTATTTAACGCGTTATGTCGCGTTTTGTCTTTCAGTCTTACATTCATTGTTTTTCTCTCAATTTGTATTTTTAAAATTTCTTACCGGAGGTATACGTTATTTTAAAAAGCAAGAAAATGTAGTTCAATTTTGCTCTTTTTTATTCATTTATTATTATCTTTACGAATCCCTATTGTCAAAATGGATCCTATCGCTTCTGTTTATGCCGTCCCACTTATCGGGAGTATACTGTATTTCTTTTAAAAATCTATAAAAAGCCGTGTTTCTGAAGTATAATACATTGTAAAATTTCGGCCCTCCATTCCCTCCCACGGCCGTGAAAAATGGAAACTAAACTCGACCTCATAACTAAGCCAACCATAACTCTAAGTAACGTTATGACCCTAACATTCGCGGAACTGGGCCAATGACTGTAAATAGTGGAAGACGGCTATTTTTAAGGTATTAAAATTTGGAACCCAAATTTTAATGTCGAAGGTTGTTACGTCTATTGAAGGTTTTAGCACAAAAATCGATCGACAAAAAAAATTGACCTGCGCATGCGCAAAACCGAATTCGCCAACCACTTATGAAGGGAATCTGAAATTTTGCATCAAGAAGTATTGTCAATTTTGGTAAGATATTCTGGAATAAAATTTCGAAAAAGGATAAAAATGTGGAAGTTAAACGCGTGCGCAACCTGTTTTTTCTTAGTTACGTATTATTTTCCTTAGTTACCGTAGTATTTTCGGAATTTAATTTTCATCGACCGGTGACACAATAGCATAGCTGTACATACACAAAAATTCGTTTTAAATAACCTTAAGTAGAACGATCTATGGACGATTTAATTTCACGCATGCGCAAGGGCTCACGCTGGGTTTTGAGATTTGTAAACAGACTATTCTGATATATATGATCGTTTTCGATTTCCATTCAAAATTTGGAGTGATAATCTTCATTATTTACCGAGATATTGCTAATATACTAGGGTTGGCAGCATTCTTTATACTAAAAAAATGCAAAAAGATAGGGTTAGTGTCGAGCCTCTTATATCTCCTTAACTACTGGTCAGAATCACCTCATATTTTGCCTACAACTTAACAACAATGATCCATCGATAAAAAGTCCAAATTAATGTTCACATCATTGTCAGATATCGCACACGCATGCGCAGTACCATTTCGCGCATATTTCGTTAAGACAATATGATACCTGTAAACCTTTGTGGAAAATGATGCTAATATGATGGCTTTAGCTTCTAATATAATTATATTTAAAAAAGGTTGAGAATTCTGGAAATTAAGCGCATGCGTATTAAATATTTTAATTATTTTTTCGGTTGCCGTAACGTTTTCCAAATCTCTTTTATCCATCAAGTTAAGCCCATCATTTGGCCATTCACATGCAAAGTTTCGTTTTATATAATCTTTGGTAGGGCTATATATATTTAATTTACGTTTACGCATGCGCAAGCCACTATATAGAAATTTTAACGATAATTTTCATATATTTCAGATTGATACTATTATTTCCAATCTCCGTTGAAAATTTCAACTCAATATCTTGATTATTCATCGAGTTATGCGTTTATGAGGTCGAAACCTAAGTCAGTGGTAAAACTCAATATAGATTACCCTCGAATGGATATCGGATGTACTTTCAAAAAAATTTCTTTCAAAATGGTCGTAGGGCGCTAAGATTTTGGGCATAGTTAGGGGACTATATAAGACCGATAATAGCGTTTAAAAAATCAAAAAAATTCACCCATGGAAAACCATTTTCATACTAAAGATACCTTACATTAAGCCAAATGTGGGACTGTAAAGACATTTTAAAAATATTTTTTATTTTTGGGGTTAGGGTTGCATAAGTAAAAAATATTCTAACATTTGTAGCGATATCAAGTCGATTTTTTATATGGCTTTTAGCTACATATAGAAGACCTCAAAAGTGCTAATAGTTTTTGGATTTAGGGCATGGGATCGGCGGTAGTGACGATTATATGCAAAACGTGGGCTTTATATATGGGTCAATAACACTGTAATTATAACGAATTAGAATTCGGACTTCTTATATCATGCCGAGAATGGCTTCTTCTTTCAGGGAATAATTCACCAAGTTTTAATTATCAAAATTACGGAAGTTATTCGCCATTGCATTTGCTACTTTTTTGGAAAAAAATTCTTTTTTCTTTATGGGATTATCGCGGGACCGAGCCAAAATGAGTAATCTAGTGCCAAACCCCGAAAAAAATAAAATGATCGAAGTTATAGCCATTTAAATATTGTAACCCTAACCCTAACCCTAACCCTTAACTATTTTATATATCATATTTTATGTCTATGAATAAAATTGGTTTTAAAATTTTATAAGTTTTACAAATTTTAATGTTTATTTATAGTTATTATTATTTATTATTTACAATTGTTGTAATACACGTTATTTCTATAATACTCTCGTAGTTTTTTATTTTATATAGTATAAGACATTGCGTGTATATTTTTAGTGGATTTTTAATTGTAGTTTATTCATATTTTTCGTAGAAATAAAAGTTTATGTTAAAAAAAATAATAATTAAATATTGTTTTTGAATATTTTGCCCGGTTTCCGTGTTTTTTTTTCCGAATTTTTTTTCACGGGCCGGTGTCACAATAGCAGAGCTGTACATACACAAAACCTCGTCTTAAATAACCTTAAGTAGAACGATCTATGGACGATTTAATTTTGCCCATGCGCAAGGGGTCACGCTGAGTTTTGTAGCCAAATTATTCTGATAGGTATGATCGGTTTTGATCACCATTCAAAATTTTGAGTGATAATCATCATTATTTACCGAGATATACTTAAGGTTGGCAGCATTCCTCATACTAAAAAAATGCAAAAAGATTTCAAGTGTCGAGCTTCTTATATCTTCTTACGGTTACCGTAACATCGAGACAAACACTGACGATGTCTTGATGTCACTTAGTTTAATCTCCCATAATAAATCTGCAAAAAGGCAATTTTTTGCCTTGATTACCTTTTTGAAACATTGAGACAAACACTGAACATGTCTTTTAATGTCACTTAGTTTTTAATCTCCCGAAACAAATCTGCAAAAAGACAAAATTTTGCCTCGGTTACCTTTGTGAAACATCGAGGCAAACACGGAAGATGTCTTTTAATGTCATTTCAAGTTTTTAGTCTCCCAAAATAAGTCTGCAAAAATAGAAATTGTTGCCTCGATTACCTTTTTAATTGACACAAACACTGAAGATGTCTATTAATTTTTATAAAATTATTATAGAATATGGTTTAGTCACCCAATCAATTCAGTAAACATTCAATGTGCCAACTAGATAAAAACTTATGTATTTATTATATTTATAACAAATATTACATAATAAGAAGAACTAAAAAATGTAAAAGTTAGAGGTAGAATGCGAAGAAATTAAGGAAAATCTAGAGGTTTACGAAAATCAAGCTGGCATAATTAAACTTTTAATTTTGAAATTAAAAAAAATGCATTTCGTACAATTAATTTGCGCACTAATTATAAAAAATCATAAATAAAATGAGTATTCGTCTTCTGATAAAGGATCTTCTTGCACACTCCCGTCAGATATATCCTCTTCCTCTGAGAGTTCGTCGGTAAACAATTCCGAATCTTCTCGAACAATTGAGAGCGTAGGCATATTTCGCAACTTTTGAAAGAACGATTTTACAAAAACCAGCTGACGGTAAACCAAAACTTTTAAGCCGCCTTCAACTGTTTCATAGCCTTGTTATAATACCTCCACTTGCTTTGACCAATATTCTTGAATGTTTTGGATCTCTCTTTCAACCAGAGATAATTCTTCCAACCCTCTCAATTTACGGAGATAATATTGCACACACAACCTTTTTATGTGTTCGGGTACACCAGGAGTAACTCTGACCTAAGAGTAAAAATATATATATTATTATAATATAATTATTAAGAAGAAAAAAATTATGAATTATAAAGAATGTAAAATGAAAATAATTTGTCATAAATACCTGCATAACGTTTTTTAGCAGCCAAAAGCATGAGACGCTCTGAAACTCTACTGTGCAACAAACTCAGGGTATTTTTAGATTGTTTGAGCAAAAAATTGTCATTTTCTTTCATATAGTCTGATGTCAAAGTAGTCCAACGGTTGATCACAAAATGTTTTTTCTCAAGAGTTTTCAGTGAGACATCTAACCTAAAATTTTGAAAGTCATTAAAATGGCATGAAAAAATATAAGCTTTAAGAATAAATTATGTTAACTGGCTGAAAATGCTTAAAATAATTTTGGGTTATGTATTATAAAAGATTTATTAATTACTCT
Source organism: Candelabrum cocksii (assembly GCA_963930725.1). Classification (NCBI taxonomy): domain Eukaryota; kingdom Metazoa; phylum Cnidaria; class Hydrozoa; order Anthoathecata; family Candelabridae; genus Candelabrum; species Candelabrum cocksii. The sequence continues at coordinate 5,200,422 of OZ005676.1, read as the reverse complement.
ATTTATTAATTTAACAATTTTAATAATGTAGATACACACCTTTTCGCTTTAGCTTCATGATTAGCTATATCACTTAGTTTCGTACTTAGCATTGCCAGAGATCGTTCACGATTAAGGTTTTTTAGTTTTAGGAAATATTGAGACTTCCAATCGCTCTTGACTAAAAATGGGAAAATGTGATTTGCAAAATACAACAAATGCATAATAATACCTAAAATAAATTTACCATGTTTTGAGTGTCTTTTCTTTTCATAAACCGTGTTATCTTCTTCCTCCTTCCAAGATAGCAACACACTATCATCAACCGACACTAAATATTATGCAGTGCAAAAATAAACAAACAAACTTAAAAATATAACAAAAACATTCTAACCAGATAGTTTTGTTAGCAAACTTTTCAGTTCATCTGTGCAACAATAAACAGTTTCTTCAGCTTTCATTTTAAGTGTTAAGAGGGAAGATCCTACCAAATGAAATCAAAATGAAAATAATAAAATTTGGTAATGCAACGCGACTAGATACAAATGGTTAACTACAAGTAATCTGTGATTTTATAACATGTTTTCTTTAGTTTTATATATATATATATATTTACCTAAATTATGCATTTTAATTTCACCAAAATGATACAAAGCATCACACAGGAAATCTGTACGATGAGCTGGTGTCATTTCCTTCGTGATTTTGCCAAATGATCTCAAGAATGACCAAAGACGTTCCATTAATTCTCCATCCATTAATCCAAAGGATTCTAAGTGTCTGATGGAATTCTTCACCTATAGATTTTTGCAGTATTTAGAATCAAGACTAATAACAGCATAAGTAAAATACTCAATTTCATAAATGTTTACAATAGTTTATGGCAAGAGTATATAGAAGCTAAAATATGTTACAAACCTGGCAATCTCCTTTGTGACCATAAGAATGAAAAAGGGGTATACCAAATTTAAACCGAGAGTATTTTTCATCAAGACCTTTACGCTAAAAAGATATTAAATAATTTAAATATGTGCTCACTAAAAATGTTAAACATGAACATTATTCCTTTGAAAATTACCCTCAAAACTCTTCTTTCGTTTAAATAAATCCTTCTTGGTTTTCACTAATAATATTATGCATGTAAATCAAAAAAGAAAACCTTTAAATGTCGCTTGAGAACGAATGCAATATCATATATTATATGCACAGCAATATTTTTTTCTGCAGATTCTTCCATACATTTGTTTAACATCATTACGGCATAACCCAACCTATAAAACAACGTTCTTTTATATTATTTCATCATTTCTTATTTAAAAGGATTCTGAAATTGTTAAAAAAATAGATTCAATAATACCTTTCTCCATAACGCATATTTAGAAACATTTTTGGAAACTCATGCCGACAAGACATTCCAAACACACCAGTTATTGACAATTTATTAGTTTTTATTTTTGATCGCAAATTGCTTCCAGCCTGGAAGTTACTGCAATCCTAGAGAAAAATAGAATAATAGAAAACTTAACTCACAAAACCAGCAATTAAGACATAGAAAAAGCAGCTAAAATAACTATAATTAGTGTATCAAATTAAAACTTATTATGCTCATTCTATTAGCACAAGTCATTACTTTAAAAACTTTTTATATTTACCTTAAAATTATTTGTTTTATAATTTTTTCCTTACCGTATCTTTAATTGATTCATCGTAAGCGTTAATAAATTGATTAACATCTTCATCAGGAATAAACAAATTTGATCTGGTTGATGTTTTGATAGATTTGGAAGAAGACTTTTTAAGTACTAATCCAAAATTCCCATCTAGGCAATAAAAGACACTTCCATCTTCCTGCAAGACATTATCAAGTGTGTTTAATTCTGTTAAATTTAAGGTGTAGTAGGTATTACCTTTGGACAAGCGGAGCATGCTTTAAAACCAGTGAATGATGGACAGAGAGTTTGAAGGTCTAAAATTTGTTTGCGAAATAAACGGTACTGGTCAATTGATTCAATTTTCAAGAACCGGTTAAGACACTTCTTCTAAAACAGATATATATATAAGTTTTATATTATATATCAGTTTTATATCATGTTGATTCTAACTAAGTATTAGATTACTACACATATTATAAGAGAAATTGGTTCTATTTTAAAATTAATTTAATTTATTATAATATAAAATCTGAAATTTATATCACATACCAGATCAGAATGAAATCTTCCAGATTTCCAAGGCAACCCATCACAAAAAGACATTAAAGAGACTTTCCCTTCTAACTGCACTGAAACAGATCAAGCATACCAAAAGAAACAGCAGTACTAGGTCTTTTGGGTGATGAAGGCCAAAGATCCATCATAATCAAGGTATTAAATTCATTATTGCATTTACAAAAATTAATTTCTGCTTGATGAAGATCACCTAAACAAAAAACTATATTAAATATTTTGTTGAAAGCCCAATTTTAAGATCTGGTTAAAAAGGTACATATATATATACTTATACCTGTTTCAGTGATGATTGTGATAATTCTTGTATATTGAGAAGAACAACTCAAGACATGCGGATCTGATAGCTTGTTAAGGAGCACGTGAGGCAAAACTTCAAATTTTTCCTAAAAAACTGCAATTAGTGTCCTATATTTTTCTACATGGAAACTAGATTCTAGAATATAACTACCTAAATAGCTCTACAATGATAGATTGTAGAAACTTCCGAGCTAGCGTAAAGTTATTATACATTGACATCATAAACAACAGCTAGCTAGCCATTTATGTTTTATATTGAAAGCTATTAATATTTAGAGATACATAGAGTTTACAATAAAGTAGTAGTAGGAAGGAGTAATATCTGATAATTTATACTAGCTTTGTGAAAGACAATGTCGAACGCAAAAGAAAAAAGAATAAAAAACTCGCTTTTTTCTCCAGAATACAAACAACTTTTTCGATACTGAGTATAGCGCCGTTTGTGATACCATCGCAAACGGCGAGCTCTAGAAATCTAGATACGATAGTAACGCGATGGATTATCGATTAGAATATCACCGTTTACCGATAATGAAATTTGATGATGATGAGGAGGTGAATGAAGGAGCTCTGACCACAGGGCGTGTGAGTGTCGCCTTGTATACATATTACGCATTCCCTTGTTGGTGATAACTATCGTAAAAGGTATCAGCGCCAGCAGAAATTTCATCTTGCCGGTGTCAGTTCTTCAGCTGCTGTAACTGGAGTTTGCGTCAGGAAGGAAATCTGACTTAATTATGCTTTTAAAACTTTGATTATCTAAATCGTGTCAGTCGTATGTAACTAAGGTATTATCAGTGACATGAAACGATAGCGGGGTCATGGCATTCAAAACAAAAAAAATTGTTACGTTAACACAATAAAATCTGTCTCTTCTTCGTTTATTTCATCTCTTCAAACATTATTTACATTGTGTATACGCAATATGATTTGCGTATGTATGACGAACATTGGAAAGGTTTATGTTCGTTTAGTCTTTTTATAGCTGATTTGTGAACATTTTAATTATCTCTATATATATACATTTAACGTCTATTTATCATGCTGGCACGAGTTAGACGGGTTTACTGATGGCACGCCTCCATCCTACTCTATCCTGCGCCAACCCAGGCTGAATACGTTTCTCATCAAGATCTTTCTTCACAACCTGGTTCCATGTCGTCCGTGGCCTGCCTCTGTAATACTTACTATCAACAACTAAATCTCTACACTTCTTAACCCAGTTATTATCATTCATTTTCTCAACATGGTCAAACCTTCTAAGCCGACGCTTCCTATCCTTCAATGTCACATTTGACATCCATCTAATCATTCTCGTGTCATTACACTCTAGTATGTTTAGTTCAACAGTTCAACTCCCCCATGTCTCCCCACTATTAGTCCAGTAGAATTAGGTAAAATTGCACTTAGACCCTGGCAAAATTTGTATCACGCTGAAACTTTGCACAGATGTTCTCTAAGGGATGCTTAGCCACCCAAAAAAGTCTTTTTATAGGTGATTTGTGAACATTTTAATTCTCTATCTCTCTCTATACATTTAACGTCTATTTACCATATTGGCACGGGTTAAAGACGGGTTTACCGATTTGACGCTGGGAAACCCGTATTTCGCAGGTGGAAAATGGGACATGTCCGAAAAATATGTCCGGAAATAAAGTCCAAATGGGTATATATTATATATATCAAATGAAAGATAATTTCAAACGGAACAACCTTGCTTATGGCTAGTCATGAAAATCTTCTTACAAAGAGTTATTCACGTCGAAAGATAGTCCATGATCATTAGTTTATCTTCAAAATCTATCAATTTTTTTTAGTTTTTTTCACTTTTTTCAATTTTACTGAATTTTTCGACTCTGTTGAGTTGCATGCAAATTGTTCTTAATTTTTTGATCTTTTTTATCATTTAGAAGATATTGCAGTGCTAAAAATTAAAAACTTTTTTTGTTGTTGATAGAATAACACAATCAAACTTTGATGATTTATCGTTAATCGAAAAACGAAGAATTTTGAATGTAATGTGCAATGTAATGATGATTTTTAGACTAGACTGAATTAAAAGTACAATAATAATAAAATTTATTAAAGAGATCAAATAATTGATAGGGGAACTTTGCATACTTTGTAAGAAATTGTTGATGCATGCGGTCATGCTCTCGCTTGTGAAAAAACTTGTTTTTACATTTGCAGTTATTGCTTGTGGAAAATCGTGAAAATTATTATACATCAAGTTTGTGGATTTTCAGAAAAAATGTTTGCAACAGACCTCGTTCAAGTGGCACATTTTCCTGCTTGATTCTACTACTTTGTGGGGATATTGAAACGTGCCCTGGGCCGACAGAAGGTAACGAATTCACAAGATTTATCTCAGCTAAAGCGTGCGTGGTCTAGTGGTCGAAACTTACATTAACACCCAAAAATTTCAGCGGATAAAATTTTGGCGGAAAAACTTCGGCGGAAATAATTTTGGACACTTTTTCCGAATTTCGGCGGAAATATTTTTAGACATATTTTATAACGTACTGGGGGTCATACTTTTATGACGTCCGCAAAAAATGGCTAAAAATTCGAACACCCCTCTCCACAATCGTCCAAATGTGATGAGCCCCTCTCCCCATAGACATGTGGATGTACAAAATCATTAAAATTCCAAGAATAGCGTGCAGCTGGCAGCAGATGACAGCTTTAAATACTCAGAAACTTTTGCGATTTCGCGTTTTTTTGCCCTTCCGCAAAAGTTTTTTCCGCGAAATTTTTGAAAATGCCTGATCCGCGAAAGTTTTTTCCTGCGAAATATTTGAAAATAAGTCATCCGCAAAAGTTTTTTCCCGCGAAATAGTCAAGAAAAAATTTATATAGATATTTTTAAAAACCAATCAAAACAAAAATTTTAATGAATTTTAATGAACGTGTAGATCTCAACATATATCTCAAATAGATCTCAACATTGACATCCTAGCTATTCAAGAAGTTCGACGTACATCTTCAGGCTATATCATATTTGAAGATGATCCTTTAAAAGGGTGGCAGTGGGTGTGGAGTGGGCATAAATGCAAACATGAACACGGTGTTGGCATCATTCTCACCCCTTATGTTAAACATGATGCATACCAAGAACATCATCCTGCTCGCATTATATCAGCAACAATAAGTGTCAAAAATATGAGATTGTCTATACTAAATGTGTACGCACCAACAAACGTTACTAAATTTGAGTCCACAAAAAACACCTTTTATTCTGCATTTAACAAAGCAAAAGAACAATTAGATGGAAACCCTAGTTACAAAGTGGTAGGGCTAGGTGACTTTAATGCTACCATATCATCCAAGAGCAAAGATTGTGGATCGTGGAACTCGGTATTGGGACATAATAATTCTGATAAGGTTGACACAAATGACAATGGTGAAAGAATGCTTAAATGATGCTTAAAGAACAACATGAAGATAATAAATTCATTTTTCCGAACTAACGTATCCATCGTGGAACCTGGAGGCATGCTGCCACAAGTAAATGGAAAAGAATTGACTACATTTGTACCAGCAGTTGGATATACAAACTGGTAAAGTCCTGTAGAGTGTTCATCGGTCCATCTTCACAATTTGATGCTGATCATAGATTACTTGTTATGGACATCACCTTCCCAAAGACGAAACGTGATCTTAAAATGCAACAAGTAGAAACAAACCTTCACTACTTAAACCAGTTGTAGACCACCAATCAATACGCAAAGATCTAGAAATACAGCAAAAGTTGACTGACCATCTTGATACTGCCCTTGACAACACAGAAGATCAAGATATGAATGAACTCAACGAAACAATAGTTAGTAGTGTTAGGAAAAGACTCGATGAGTATTGTCCTAAGCTAATTCCATTGAAAAAGAAAGAACCATGGGAAGATAAGAGCCTGCAACAAAAGGTAGAAGAATTACAAAAGATTACAACAGTTAAAGAAGCAAGAATATTGCAGAAAGAAATAAAGATCAAATCAAATGAACTGAAGAATGCATACTACTCAGAACTAGCAGATAACATCAACTCTGTAGCAATGGCAAGAGAGGTAGAGAAAGAATTTGCAATGGCTAAAAAGTATACAGAAATAAAGAAAGAATCCAAACTCTCTATACCTAACAACAAACTTAAAGATCATTTTCAGGGACACTTTGCTGCAAAAAAGTTTGACCAAGAACTACCACAAGAACTAGCTCATCTTGAAGAGTATCCACATCTGAAAGGCATCATGGTTGAAGTAAAGGAAAATCCACCTCCTGACGAGTAAGAGCTGGAAGATACGCTGCATACTTTCAAGAACAACAAAAGCTCTGGTACTGACAAATTAAAAACAGAACGATTCAAGTACAATTCTAGCAAGAAACTGATAAATGCACTTGTGATGTTATTCACCTTGATCTGGACTTATATATCTGTCCCTATGGTTTGGTTACATTCATCAGTAACCTGCCTGCAAGAAAGGAGCACTTGGTGTTGCCAAAAATTATAGAGGTCTTTCAATAGGAGCTAACATGAGTCGTATTTTGGCAAAAATTGTGATCAACAGACTAAAAGAAGCATATGAAACGACTATCAGTGATTCACAGTTTGGATTTAGACGGAACAAGTCAACAATTGATGCCATCTTCATCTTGAGATCAGTTATAGACAAGTATAATGATACACTTATTGCTGTGTATGTTGATTTGACAGCAGCATACGATCATATCCCAAGAGATTTTCTGTTCAGAGTCCTAAACCTTAGAACGGGAGCCACTCATCTGATGGCTATACTGTATCAAGGAACTGCATTAATACTGGGGATGAAAGAAAAGTTCGATGTATTAGTCGGGTGTAGGCAAGGTGGCCAAGAGTCACCTTGCCTTTTCAACTACTACTTTGATTATGTACTCAAAGTGGCTGTCAGTGAGATCGATAAACAATTCCCAGATGGATGGGAAATAGAGTTCAATTTCAACATACCATATTTATGTTCGAATAGAGAGCAAAGAAAAGCCGGAAAATTAAATGGAGTCGAGATGATCAGATGGCTGCTTTATGCAGACGATCTTGTATTGTTTTGCAAAAATGTCACTGATGTGAAGAAGATAATGAATATCTTGAATGATACCTGTTTACGGTTTGGTCTGACAATCACATTTTCAACAACAAAAACACAAGTGTTCAACAACAACGAGCTAGCAAATTTGACGTCACTACTCTCCATTGGAGAAAATGTTATTGAAAACGTGAGTGAATTTAATTTACATACCTGGGGCAACTATTTAGTAACAAAGACTCTGGTAGTTTTGCAGAATTGTGTATCTCAAAGGCAGTTGGAAAATTTTATGAAATGAAGAAAGTTTTTAAAGATCACAAGATTAACATGGGAACGAGAAGGAAACTGCTTGAGGCATGTGTACGATCGCGCCTTACTTATGAGACACAAGCAAAGTAAATAAATGAAGCTCATTAGAAAAAATTGGAAAGCAGTTGGATGGAGTTTCTGAGGCATTGTGTTAAGGAAGGTTGGGTAAGACAACCAACGCCAGAAGGAGCTGATGAAGAAGTGTACCGACTTCGTTACACAAATGCAGATATCGTAGCCATCACAAAAACAAAAAGCCTTGGAAATTTTTTTTTTTTTTTTTTATTGTAGTTGCTCAGAACAAGGCCCTAAAGGCCACTTGAGTGTAAAGAGCTAGAAAAGTTACAGGGAAAGTGACGCAGTTTTCAGATATCGATGAACGTTTGATTTGAACAGTTGAAGGTTATAGACCGATGGAAAGCATGTAGAAGGAAGGGAGTTCCAAAGTCTGGATGTTCGCGGGAAAAAACTGTTCTTATAGAAATCCCTGTGACAGTTTGGAATGCAAACAGTCCATTGATGAGAAGATGACGAAAACCTAGTTGTACGGTGAAAAATTCTGGGAGAAGGTGTAAGAGATGATAGTTCGCTTGAACAACGTCCATAAAAAAACTTGTAAAAAAGACAAAGAGAAGCTACGTTTCGCCGGTGTGATAGGGAGTCCAGTTTCGAAGATAAGTTTGCGCCGATTGCGTTGCAAACACGCCGTTGAACACGGTCTAACAAGTTCAAGCAATTCGCAGGAGCACCTGCCCAAATGTGGCAGCTGTATTCCATGCAAGGACGTATTGACGATTTGTACAGGTAAAGGATACACTCAGGGGTGAGGTAACTCATTTCTCGTAAAAGAGAACCAACCTTCATGGCAGCTGATTTTGCAATGGTTTCAATGTATGAACGCCATGAGAGATCGCTTGTAAATATGAGACCAAGAAGGCGAAATGAATTGTTTTCAGGCAAATGAGAACCATTCATCAAAATTGGAGGTAAATATGCTTGCTTAAAATGATTAATGGAAAGAAGACTAGTTTTAGATGGATTGAAATTAACCAGCCAATTCTTACCCCATTTAACTATCGAATTGAGATCTTTATTGAAAACAGAGGCCAAATTAACCTTATCACAATCATCTGATTTATCAAGACAGGAATACAATGTGGAATCGTCAGCGTAAATAATGGTTTTGGATGATAAATTGTCTGGGAGATCGTTTATGTAGAGTAGGAACAGGGTTGGTCCGAGAACTGATCCTTGTGGAACACCAGCATTGATGGAAAAAGTTGAAGATGAATGACCACTAAGGACAACCTTGAATCTACGGTTGGAAAGGAAGGAAGAGATAATTTTGAAAAAGGAACCTTTTAAACCATATGCTTTGAGTTTATGCAATAGACCCAGATGCCAGACTTTATCAAATGCCTTGGAGATGTCAAGAGCAACTGCTCGCGCTTCACCGGAAACATCAAGGGCACGATAAAAACGTTCAGTTATAACTGTCAAAACATCAGCAGTGGAACGACCAGAACGAAACCCGTACTGGGAATCATAAAACAAATTATTTTTTTCAATAAATTCCACTAAGGTCTGGTTAAGTAAAGTCTCAAAAACTTTGCTTAAAATGGAAATGAGACTAATCGGTCTATAATTTCTAGGATTAGAACGGTCACCACAATTTTTAAAAATTGGAATAACGGAGGCAAATTTCCAGGATGAAGGAAAACAAGATTCATCCAAACACTTTTTGTAAACAGCACACAAAACAGGAGATAACTCGGTAGAACATTTCTGAAGAACAATTACAGGAATTCCATCAGGTCCTGTAGCTTTAGTGGAATCCATTTTGGAAATTATCTTGGAAACGTTATCCGGAGATATAAAGCAATCCTGTAATGTCTGGTCAGTTTTGGAGGTGAAATATGGGAGATCGTGTCCAGAATCATCGAGGGTAGAATGAGAACTGAAGAGTTTAGCAAATAGTTCAACTTTATCCTTAGATAAATTAATGACTTCAGGACCATTGAATAGTGGAGGTACAGATGATTTAGAATTGGAATTGCCCCGGACATTTTTAATGATACGCCAAAATTTACATGAACCTATTTTTATTGAATTGATATGATCTTTAGTTCTTTCAGCAAAAACAGTTTTTGCTTTACGAACAACATATTTACAGTTATTGCGAGAAACAATAAACAATTTTCTGTTAAGATCAGTCGGATGACGTCGGTAGCAATGAAAGAAATGATTACGATGGGCTATGGCTGCAGCACATGCTGGTGAAAACCAAGAGGAAGAATGAGGCTTTATCTGATATTTCCTTGAAGGAACGAATAATCTTATTGCTTCAGATATTATTGAAGTAGTTTCATTAACACAATCATCAGCTGAGTTGGAAAGAATTTCCTTCCAAGGGACAGACTGAATGTGTGCTTGAAATTTTTGCCAATCCGCAAGATCATATCTAAAATAGGTTCTATGCATGGGATGCTCATGAGAAACTTGTCTATTGAAGTTAACTTTGACCGATATAACAACATGGTCAGAACGACCTAAAGGAGCGCCATGAGATAATTTACAGATGTCCGGGTTAGAGGTTAAAAATAAATCCAACAAGGAAGGCGATTGACTGGATTGATCAGGAATGCGGGTTGGAAAATCAACTAATTGCGAGAGAGACTGAGATACTGCAAAGTTATAGGTTTCAACACCAGAGCTACTTGTTCCGTTAGAGAATTTTAGCCATTGTTTATGGTGAATGTTAAAGTCACCAAATACAAAGATGTTGTTTGAGCAATGTTTAAGAATAGCTGAATCAGCGGACTTTGAGACTGATTTGATAACAGAACAGTCTTGGGAAGATGGAGAGCGATAGAGGAAAAATAGAAAACTAGTTGAATGAAGAAGAGACAAACGAAAACACATGAAAGGTTGGTCGGGGTCTTCCAGGTCAATTTCTCTAGATATTGGTAACGTTTCCTTAACATAAACTGCTAGACCATGCATATGAATGGAGGAATCCATTCTAAACAAAGGAAGATATTCAGGAACAAAGAAATCATTAGAAGATATACCAGCATTCAGATTAGATTCACAAAGCGCTAATACATCCGGTTTATTTTCGAACAAAAAAGCTTCAACATCCGTAAAATTTGTTCGTAAACCTCGAATGTTACAAAATGCTAAAGAGAAAGGAGGATGAGAATTCCTGGAATGGAAATTTCATCAGAGGACAATACTTGAAATATATTGGACACATATGTCGTTGCTCGAATACAATGCTAACGAAGAAAATACTATTTGCAAAACAAAAGAAGCCATACTATCGCGATCCTTGGATAAATATTTCGATAGATGTCTCTATCGAGCAAGCAAAGAGAAAGACACAAGAGAAATTTGGTTTCGCCGCATTTGTTGAATCCAGATTGAACAATGCGACTCCGTGGCATCTAGAATGCTGAAGGAGGATCCTACAGGTACAGGTACAGGTGTGATGTCAAATTCATATTAACGAAATACAAGAAAATTACATGAGTGTCATGAAAAAAGACAAGTAAAATTTACTGTTACAGGAAAGAAACAGTCAGTCGAGGCCACTTACACGGAGCCTCAGATCGAAGAAATCTTAGGATCTTAACTCAACATACTAGTAGAGACAAGAGAGAAATCGAGAGGTGAAGATAAAGGACATTCGCAACTTTTTTGTTCCTGTCGTTATCTAACGAAGAAAGAAGACAAACAAAAGAACAAAATCGCCCTGAAATTTTTATATATATAAATATAAAATATTTATAGTTGGGTCAACCGCGAAAGTTTTTTCCCGGGAAATATTGGAAAATGGGTCATCCGCGAAAGTTTTTTCCCGCGAAATGCGAAAATTTCATGGTTGGCCCGAACCGCGAAAGTTTGCCTGACCTTAAAGTATCCATCGATTCTTTGTTTTTGTGCTAAAATGTGTGACACTTAAAAGATACAAAAATGTGTGTTCGACTTCCTATATTGATTTTCCATAGAAATTACAGCAAAAAAGTACTGTTTTCGAAAAATTTCGGCCGGAGCCCTGAAATAAATATTATAAGCTCATCGGTCACGTTGACCGCCGTACTCATAAATCTTATCGGTCATCGAAGTTCGCCGTCGGTCAAAACTGACCGACATAAGTAACGTTTCTATCGGTCAACTTAACACCATGCATTTGCATTTCAAACAATAATCTCTCTTTAACACCATGGAGACATGCCTACTTAGTCAGAAAACTTTGGGAAAAGACAGAGGAAATTAACTAAATATCGAGGTTGAACGGAATAAATAGCAACATCAACGAAAACACAAATCAAAAGAAGCTAGTATCAGTCTTCTCATTATTACAATTGTTGCGTAAATAAGTATGATTTTTACTGTTTTGCGTATATTTTCGCGTAGAGATATTTTATGTTTTACCCTTCATAATTTGTTATACACAGTTATTCTTTCTCATAGAACTAATGAGTGCAATTTTAACGGGTTATATAGTTAGCCTAGTAGATTCTGCAGTGCTCCAATTAGTTGTTCAAAAGCGATTCGCGAATTTTTGCGAGGCCATGTGCATTAATTAAGTTAATTCATTGTCCATTGGCGCATTTTTATGTCTCCTTGCAATGTGTTTGTTAATCACTACTTAAGCTGTTGCAGGCCTGTCAGTAAGAATTTCGTCTGGCGCGCGACTCTTCATGCGCGTTAACTCATCGAGGCACGCTATTTATTTTTCCCCCTCAAATTCCCAAGGCAGGGTTGTCATTCTTGAGCTCGCGTAGCGAGCTTCGAGGCGATACTTTGATTGATCACCTCACGTTCTGAAAAACTGTTCATGGCGATCCTTTTTTATTGTTTTTTTTATCGTTTTGATGATTTTGGAAGATTTGTTCCTTCTCTAAAGTATTATATAAAATATAATTTTAATTTGATAAATCTATAGGTTATTTTTTTACAAACTACACATACAATCTATTAATCGATTCGACCTTTGTCTGTAGCGTTTAAAGTTACGGCAATATAGAAAAGTTGAAGCCGCTTGAGATTGTCGAGACAACCTTAAACAAACATCAAAAAGAAGAGTTTCTTTTTTTGCATGATTTCTTTACCAATAAAAATATCTTGTTTAGGCTTTTTTGCGTTTAAAAGCACACCTCAAATTATTTTCTTTCCATAAGGCGACTCACATGCCTCAATTATACATATCGCGTTTGTTGTTGTAATTTTCAACTTATTTTGTACTGAACACTAAACGTTCTGAATATCTAAAAAATATCAAGTTAAGTCAAAACAAATTTAGAAGTTGTTTTGCGTGCCCGACCGACTCTAACTTTCACAAAATGGAATATCAATATTACATATTGCCACTTCCACAAAAATATATTTTCATTTTTGTTGCTTACCTACTACAGATTAATAAAAAAGTTTTTAGATGTTAAGAAACTGGTCCAAACACAATGATAAGAAAAAATGTTGTTTTGCTTCGGAATGTTGCACGTGTTTATGGTGAAATTACTGACACAAGAAGATATTTGAATGGACATTTGTACAATGCAGAAAATGTGGCTTCTTTCTTCCACTTTGTTTTTGTGATTTTTAAAAACTTTTTCTTCAATTTCTTACCTTAAGTAAATATCAACTTTTTTCTACATATTTATTTATTACATAAAAAAGGGAAATTCATATAAAATGTTTACTTTTTTGTCGTGGCAATATTCTATTAAACTATGGAACAGTTGCAATGTTATACACATGCATCATCAACCTCATTTGATACAAAAACAAAACAAATAAGAACCGGGGGTGTTTAGTAAAACTCATTTTTATTGTATGCAAAAAAAACCGGAAAAATTGCATTACTATGAAATTTAAAACTTTCTTGAGAAAACAACATTAGATGTATTTTGCACAATAATTAAAAACACGGAAAATCGCGATTCTTTTTCACAAAAACAGTAGTGTTGTTGTTGAGATTGAGAAATATCCACAAGAAGATGTTTGAATGGACAATGTCTGTACAATGCAGAAATGTGGCTTTTTTTCTTCAACCAGTTTCTTTGCCGTTTAGTATTTTTTCTTCCATGGAATGCAGCATAGTTCTTCTGCATTTATCTGTCTTTATGTTGAATGGAACTTTTAAAAACCTGTAGCATCGCGCGTAAACATGTCTGTCGGTTCTCTTCCCTTTTTCTATGATTGACGTCAAACCTTTTGAAACAGTTAATAATTGATAACAAAATTTATCGAAATTAAAATTATATATAATACTTTAGAGAAGGAAAAAATCAGGAAAAACTGACTTTAGAGACTTACAATGTCTAAAAAACTGTGAAAATCACGTTAACTTATTTTGCTTAGTAAGGGGAACGACCGCGTGTGGAGGTGCGCGAGCGCGATAGTTATTCTGCATTTTCATTGAATATTGTAAACAAAACTGAATGTTTTGTGTTTTGATTTTTTTCTTCCATCAATTGCAGCATACCTTAAGCGGATAAATTTTAGCGGACGTAGGTTTTCGTAGTTTTCGCGCGGATTTAATTTTGCGGACGACCAAAGTTTGTGTTATTTTGCGCGGATTTAATTTAATTTCGGTAAATTATGGTTGTAAAAGAGGGAGCTCAACCATAGCTACTAAGACTGCTGTCACAAACACAACGAAAAAACACGAAGTAAAATTGAGAGATATTCGAGAGCTCTTTAAGCGAGGCAAAGGTGTTAATTTAATTTCGCGGACGGCGAATTATCGTGGCTTTCGTGCGGATTTAATTTCGCGGAAAATGCTTAAATCCGCGAAAATTAATCCGCTTAAGGTAGTTCTTCTGCATTTTAATGTGTTTTTCTTTTTTTTTTGTATATAAACAAAACTGATTGGTTCTTTGTGTATTGATCTTTTTTTCTTCCATCGAATGCAGCGTAGTTCTTCTGCATTTATCTAAGTTGAATGAAACTTTTAAACAACTTGTAGCATAGTTCCAAATGGTTACAGCGATATGACGGCTTCTTTGACACGCCAGGTCATTAGGGGGTTAGGATGTAGACACAGCATGCTCAGATTTTCATAACTAAAAACGTGTTTTTCTTTTTTTCTCTAAATGCGTACGCCATAGAAATACGTTACGCTTGGCGTACGAAAAATACCAATTCAGGTACGTCATCGTACATTTTGCAAACTTAGCAGCAAAGAATCAGGCGTACGTGCCGGCGAGCTGGTTTGTGAAAACGTACGCAAAAATGAGAAAACTGTAGTATATTCTATCTTTATGTTGTAGACTGAAAAAAATGAGTTTAAATGAAAACAAACCATTAATAATAAACATAATTCAAGGTCCGATAGATTCACGCCGGTCGATTTTTTGAATTTTAGTTCAAATAAAAAGTTTGCAAAATTTCATCGGTCAACGTGACCGTTGATATGCGCATATACGTCGGTCAACGGCCGTATTTCATCGGACATTGACCGATGACCGACAGCTATTTCAGGGCATGGGATTAATATTCGGACAGAATATAAAAATAAAAATTGTTAAAAAGGAGAATCACCTGAGTGCGCGGCACTTTTGGGAAGTGCCTGAAAACTTACCACGGGTTAACCAAAGCCATGTGAGGGAAATTTGGTAGACTAATGATTGAACCCGGAGACGGGACTTGGGACTGCGAGGAGTTGCGCCAGTCCTTAATTAGCATTGTAAAGCCAATTCGGCTCGTCTGAGGACGACCTAGTATATAAAGGATTAAAAATTTTCCACCAGAGGATTATATAACAACATTGAAAACAGAATTTTGAATTTTGTTCACGACACAAAAACATTGACGTATTGCTATTGACTTTAAGCGTGACACATATCCACCATGATGAAACGGGGGAAATATTCAACATTAATGGATACTTTCAATCTTCCAAAAAATGCTACTCGAATCACCGAACACTCAAAGACATTAATTGATATAATCGTGATTACTAAACCAAACAACATTTGTGAAACTGTAGTCGTTGCAACCGTTTGTAGTGACCACGATATGGTTAGATGTATTAGAAAACTTTGTTAAATACCCGCCAAAGATTATACCTAGCCTTAATTATTGTAATTATTATCACCAAAATCTATTAAATGAACTTAACGATGTGGATTGGATACCACTCCTCAGCCTTACCAAAATCGATCCGTAGAAATGTTCAATTCTGTCTTAACAAATATCTTCAACCATCACGCACCTTTTGTCGAAAAAAAGATCAAAGCCCGTACCTGCCCATCAGTAGAGGAGAAATAGCTCACAAAGTGGCAAAACCCGGAAAAAATATATTAAAGCTGAAACTTTGCACAGACCTTCATATATACGTTAGATCCACCAGGAAAAAGTACCATCATTTAGGCCACGGGAACCCCCTTTTTTACCAATCCCAATTTGGTCCAATTGTCCAAATTGATCAAAATTGTAGTATCTTAAAAATCGTATTTTATATCATTAGAAAGATAATTTTATACTGAACAAATAATTTGCTTACAACAATCTTCAAAAACGTACAGCTTGGCAGATAATTATGCCCAAGTTGTGTATGATGACGTCATCAATTTTATCAAATTTTCAACTTTGTCAGATCTTAATGATTTATACATCATTTGAAAGATGCTGAACAAATAATTTTTTTATGGCAAACTTCAAAAATGTATTCCTTTGTAGATAATTATGCTCAAGGTGTGTATGGTAACTCATCAGTTTTCTGGATATGCAGTAGCAAGGGCTCATCTTTTGGTTCAAAGTGCTTTGGTTAGTCACATACTTGAGCAGTTGATCGCGAATGCAGAGATTGATATGTTGAGGTTAGAGAAGATATATGAAGATGCATTAGAGAGTGGTCTGAGTAATGAAGATATTCTCAATTTGAGTAATGAAATTTGCATCAAAGATATCGAAAAGGTGATGGTTTCATTGATACAGGAAAATCAGTCGAGTCAAGAACAGCAAAGATATGATTGAAGTACATTCGATATATTGGCATTGTCAAAGAATTCATTGTTGCTGAAAGAACTTGCAACTGGTCTTTACATCTCCAGACAATCGGAAAGATTGTAAATTTATTTGCAGCGTCAAGTCATATCAATTTTATGCAACGTCTACAAGGTTATACCTGCAGGAGATGAAGAGCTTGAGGGAAAGCAACAATTTGAAGATGGGTATCATGCTGTTCGTCGATCAGGTAGGTTTTCGGCTGGTCTGATCTTGTTATCGAACAGACATTGATGCGATCTCTTAAAACCAGTGGTGGACGCCAAAGAGAGCGTGGATTTGATGACAAAGTTAGAAATCTATGGACAATGAGTAACAGTCAAACTGCTTCAGTTCACGAAGCTATGGTCACTTTTTCAGGTGTCAAGATAGGCTCAAACGACCAAAATATTGAAATGGGAAGTCAGCGCAATAATGATGATTGTTCAAAATTCTACAGCAGGTATAACCTTGAAGACTCCTCTCAAACTGCCAGTTTGGGTACAGAAAACACCTGTCAACTGAACAGCCTACAGTTCTTCAAAGCGATAAGATACGCAAGTATGCCAACGATGGATGTCTAGTTGGTACGATATTTACTTGAGTCGTGCATTTGACACTATAAACCATAGTGCGTTAATGGACAAACTCAGTGCCTACGGAATTACAGACACAGAGAGTGAATTACGTAATCAACAAATGCTTAACTGAAGACATGAAATACTTTTCCGAATTCTGCAACGAAAATAAATTAATTCTAAATATGAAGAAGGAAAAACCGATCCAATGCTGTTTGAGACGTCAAAGCGAATAGGAGGGCAAAAGAAGGAAGGAAAATACCGTGACAAAGCAATCAACGAAACAGAAAGATACGTGTGCCTTGGCAATGTACCAGATCCTACATTGACTTTACATGACGACTTCCAAACGAAATACAAGAAAGCTTCAAGCAGAATGAACCTTCTAGTAAAGATACGACTATTACTGACTGTTAAAGCTGCAGAGAAAATCTTTAACATGATGATTGTGCCTTTGATAACTTACTGTGGTAACCTTCATCTCGAATTGACGAAAATACAACAGGATAAGCTAACATCATTGAAAGGCATATACAAGAGCATCGTAAACGAATGCCAAGAAGTACGATCGATCGAGAAATGTCTAAAACCAAAAGCTTGTGTTGCAGTGAGAAAATGCTTAAATGGAGACGTTTGCAAAAATTACATTGATTAATTTGAGATAAATCGACACGAAAAGGAAACAAGAAACAAAAACTCTCTAATAAAACTACCGAAAGTTAAACTTGAGTATGCACAAAAATCTTTCTACTTTATGGGTGCACAGCACACATTTATAACAAGCTCCCCGTTGATACAAGGAGGGAAGAGTCATTAAAGCAGTTTATAACAAAATTAGATTCCTTTTATCTTAACTCCTAATTATTTCTTTTAAATAGCATATATAAATAAATAAATAACTTTTAGCTTTTATATTTCTATTTTTATTTTGTATTATAATTTTAAAAGTGCATGTATTATAGCAGTACTCAACAGTTTATCCTGTATAAATATTCACTTTAATAATAATAATAATAATAATGATAAATGAAGATGAGTCAGGTCAATTGGTCAAGAGTCAAACATTGGTTCGCATTTCTAGTGACAGAAAGCTTGAAGATTTGTACAGGTTTTGATTTTCATTAGGAGTGTCATAATACAGTCAGGAAAACTAGATATACAGTACTCATTTAGCAATTTAGGATTCAAGAATTCTAGAGTATCGAGTTAGCAATACCAGCTCTTAGGGTGGAATGAGATTTCGAGTGCATACTCAGAGGAATTTAATAGCTTTTGCTTTTTCTATAATATACTTCCAAACGTAAATCTGGATAAAAGATAGCCTTTGACGTAGCACCAAACGAGCAGTCTAAATGGGCCTAATAGTCTACTCTATTTGTTGAATGATAACATTTAATGTTTTGATCACATTTCACTTTCAGCACTTTGAATGAAAAATTGAGCCAAGAACCGATTGGGCAAGTCTTTATCCACCACGAGTGTAGACGGAAATTTGTTGATGAACGCAAATCCATATCAGGAGATAATGACAAGAATCGAAAACGATTAAGATCGTCCGTCGATGCCCAGGATCGATTTGATTGGAGATTATGTTGTGTTTTTGTGGAAAGGAAGGAGATCAAAAGCATAAATCGACAAGTGAGGTGGAAACCCTCCCCATCCTAACAATTTTTCTCAAAAGATGTGATGATCGGAACGATGATTGGGGAAATGCTGTTTGTTACCGTGCAAAGATATTGTTGCAGATGAAGCATTTTACCACCGCTCGTGTATGAGCAAGTTTTTAAATGATGGTAACACAGGAAATAAAGTTGGGCGTCAAAAAGTATGTGAATGGAAGGGGAAAGTGACTGCGAGCCGCATTTGATGACTGACTCCTCATTTAGTAATTTACTCTAATAACTTTCCTAGGCCAATTTTTTAGCACTACCATCAAAAGCTAAATCTCCGATGTCATTTCTCACACACTTTGCTTCAATGACATCCTGATTTGTCTTACTCATCTGCTTTGCTATTAAAACTTCGTTTTTCTGATCCTCTCCAGGGGCGGATACAGGACTATTCTAGACCGTGTGAAAACCCTTATGGTCCTTTGTAGGAAACCCTCTGGATGCTGACGCTTTTATAGCTGATAATTATTATGAAATAGGCCTAACTGTCATCAGTTGTTTGGGTAAAAATTTATGACAAAAATCTAAAATTTATTTGAATATTATATTCAAATCGGTAAAAATATTGACTCTAGTCTATTTGGTATACCCAGATAACATGGTTATCACGTTGGTGAGCTTTTGAATTTGGATGGTGAACCTTTCTTTCAATGTATTCAATGCCTAAATGGGTGGAAAGAAAAATAATATACAACTTTACAACAAAATTCTATTTGCCTGATAATATATCAAATAGTTCCAGTCTACGAGGATTCTTCTGTGCAAAGATGTCTAAAATTCGTCTCAAGTCTAATTCTACATCCCGATTGATGTTGGTTAAAGCAAGCGGGGAAAGCCTCTCTTGTGACATTGTTGAACGAAGATAGGTCTTAATTAAACGAAGTTTCAAAATTGAACGCTCACATGAATTAGATGATGCAGGTGTTACAGCGATGAGACAAATTCGACATATGTTAGGAAACCAGTTCTTCTTTAAATCTATAACTTTTAAAGTATTCGTAACTGTAGTGGGAATAGACTTTTTAGCATATAGCTCATTCTTCCAATAAATTTTCCATTGGTCCATCTCTGTCCCTAAATTTATTTTGCACGGCAGATCGCTTTCATAGTCTCGAGCAAAGTTTCTTAGCTTTGTTTTCCAAACGTCGTCGTGTTCGGATTCGAGGACAACAGTTGGCACAATATAGTTACCATTGTAATGAATTTTGTGTTCTTCTGAAAATCGTCTCTGGAGTTCTTCGATGATGCGTTGTGGCAAAGGTATTGTCATACCTTAATTGCCGAAATAACATTATTTGATAATAATAAAATTAACCAATAACCGTTGCAGGTGCAATGAGACATGAAAGGGATGAAAATGATCCCGGTTTAGTGTTCGAAATAGCTTCTGATTTCAATGCTAATATTTAGGTTTTTGTTAAATATATTGTCTTTTAATAGCATTCTCATTTTCCAACATCGATATCGATTTTAAATGCTCCCATCGTTTAAATAGTTCGATACTTGTTAGCAATCTGAGTACCAAGTTCAACAATTCTTCCCCAGTTTAATGCAACGAAACTGCGTTGAACAAACAATTCCCATTTGATGTTACCCTAAAAAAACATTTTTTGTTTTGCCAGTCAGTAATAATTTCTAGGGAGGGGATAATTTCCGGATCAAATTGCATTGCCGATGATTTTATGTATATAGTAGTCTGAAATTTTGTTTTTAAAAAAGGCGTTACTTAAATACTTTAACGAAATCCAAAACGCAAAATCCGGAAGGAATTGTTCACGTTAACAACTAAATATATAAAAAAAATGTCTCACGTATTTTGTGTCGCGTGAACATTCTTTGCAAGGTCGTCTCATAATTGACAATTCGAAACAATTTTGTTTTAGGTTTTGTAAAATCCACAAATTCTAGTCACGAATCCAATCAAGTGTTTTGTCTCGGGCGCTCTGACAACAATACGGTATGTATTTCGTAATAACTGTCTTTAAACGGTCACACGATATATGTAAATGCACTTGAGATGTTTTAATATGGTTTCGAATCGTCAATTTCGAAAGGCTAGTTCCGAATCGGCAGTTTCGAAACATGATGGAACCATTTATTTCTGACTAGAATCACTATACAAAATGAAAAAGTATATTTAAACAGAAGTTTGTATTTCTCATCATTAAATCTCCAGATATCACATCGAACTTCTTTAGTTAGTTTGCAGTTGGTCCGAAAGAAGCACTCTTGAACCGTCTTAATTTTCTTGGCCATCAAATCCCACTTTCAATTTCTGAAAAGTCTCTCTGGTTCTGTGCAAGCTTTAGGGACTGTAAATACCCACGGCCCACTAATATACACGGCCCTATATGTCACATAAAAGGCCGATTTCTAACATATTTTTGTAGCTTTTACTGAATACAGTTATTTTCAACGATGGTTAATAAATGTTTGGCTTTTGGTTGTTTTACTGGTTATGATAGTAAAAAAGGAAGTGAGAAAATTTCGACCTTTTATTTTCCTTTGGAGAAACCTGAGTTGCTAGAAAAGTGGAAAAAAATTGTTAATCGAGCTAACTGGAAACCAAATTCAAATTCTGTTCTTTGTGAGAAACATTTTAAAGAGAGTTACATTTTACGTGCTGGTGTTCGAAATAAATTAAACTGGAAATTAAATCTTGTCCCAACAATTCATTCTGAAGGTGCTCGTAAACGCCCATCTGTTTTACCAACTTTGACATCTGAGAGAAAGCCACCGAAACAAAGAAACATATATGAAGATAAAATTAATAACTTCAATTGTTCTGATGTCATTCATACACTCAAAGATATTGATGATATAAAACACTGCCCTGTCAACTATTCATGCAAAAGAAATGAACATTCATTGGTTTTTTATAAACTTGTGTTTGACAGAAACACTTATTTTCCTGTTGGCGAAGAATCTATTCGAATTGACAAAGACCTTCATGTAAAACTACGGTTTATGAATAACCCAATTCCTTTACCTAAATGATTTGTGCATGTACACAATGCAAAGTTGTCTAAATTTAGTATGTTATATCATATATTTCAAAAACTTGAGGGCAACTTACGTAAAGCGCCAAAACTATCTTTTCGATCTCTCCATCCTCACAATAACAAACAAAATGTTGATTTGGCTTTGAGTATTATCCATGAAACAACTATTGCAGCTTGCATAAACTACTTTCCTGAAAGAGTTGATATGGCAAATTTCTGGAAATTAATCTCGTATTGGTTGACTATTGCAAACACTTGGCAAAAGTATACTCCAAATATTCTTAGTAATGCTGTTGTGTTAGAAGATGGGAAAATGGATTTTTATTTAATGTTTGATGATTGGCTGGAATCATGGAATCACATTTCTGATTTGTTTATCAAGGAGCACTTTAAATGCATTAACTTTAACATTGAGAAAGATTATCTCGTACAAGATTTACTTAATGAAGATTACACTTATATCATAACAAGTCGTTTCCAGAGTGACCCGATTGAAAATCGCTTTTCCCAATATCGACAAATGAGTGGTGGTAGATTTTTGGTAGGTCTACTTGAAATGAACAATTCTGAAAGGATTCTGATATGTCGCTGAAGGCTGGCATAGATTTTTGGGGTGATCAAAGCATTAAACAAGATTATACATCATCGGTCATACCTAAGGAACTTATTGAGCAAGAAACAGATATTTGTGATTTGATGCTATCACCGGATAGCACTGAAGTTGGATATACCATTGCAGGCTACTGAGCTAAAAAATTATTAAAGAGATTTAAATTTTCTAGCTGCAAGGTTCTTATGACTGTTTCTGGTTCTGATTTTTCTGTTGAAAAGGTGTATTTCGATTCACTTACACGTGGCGGACTTACTGTACCATCCAGTGATCTGGCTGCATTTATCTGTACTTCTTTTGCAATTCTTGATTATGCGGATACATATATTTAAAGTGAAGAGGCTAGAAAGGTTGCTGAATCAGTTTTAAAGAATTATTCATCTAATTCTCCTTTTGCTTGTAAACACCATACTGAGGATGGTCGTAAATTTGCTATATGTATTGTGGTGAACATTTTTTATAATAATAAACAAAAGCTTATATTGGATGATGTAAGAAAAGACGCAGTAAAAAGGTTTAAATCTAAACAACATTCAAAAGACTTGTAAATCTTCTTTATACAAATATATGTATTTGTTATTTCATTGTAGTGTTTCTACACATTTATATAATTAATCGGGCAATCATCGTTGAAATGATAGGCCTATTCACATTTTTAAATAATGCTTTGCTATAATAACATACTTCAGCAATAAAAATGATTAAAAACACTAAAGGTTTCTCGTTTCTAGCTTTACTTTTATCAGCCTTTTATGTGACATATAGGGCCGTGTATATTAGTGGGCCGTGAAATACCTAATGCACAGGTACTTCTTTCGTACCAGTTAGTTATTGTTTATCGTCTTTATACATCTTTGATTACTTATGGTTGGCAGTTACCTAAAAATGCACCTTATTTATGTAAAGGTATGCCTTATATTATGTATTATAATAAAAACACTATCAATAAGCTTGGGAACTGGTTTATGTGAACACAGCCTGGACCCAGTCGTCATCACGTTACTGTGGTACATAAGCATAAACACCATCATTCCAAACTGCCTTTAACACTCGCCTGCTTGAGCGTACAGAGACTTCTTGATAGTGATAACACTGATAGGCCAGCTAGACATACTGCTATCAAAAGAACTTAAAAGATACAACATTGACACAGCTGCTCTCGTTTTTCTGATGAAGGACAACTTGTTGAGAACATTGGCTATATGTTCTTCTGAAAAGGACTCCCTGATTTATTTGAACGACTTACATTGCAACATATGTGATAGGGCGCGCAAATCCATTGCCGAATTTCATCGGACATTGACCGACAGCTATTTCAGGGCATGTGCTGGGGGAATTTTTATGATGAAGTGTGTTCAAATAAAATAAATTGTGCTAACCTTTATGGGTTTCAAACCACTTTCAAAATAAGCTTGGCCTTTAAAAAATTCTCTCAGATTATCCTCTTTCATCAAGTTGGACGCAACATCATCAACTTCTGATAATTTTATCACAACATTCCTTTGACTTTGTTTCTTTGACTTTTCCAAAATACATAAATATCGATTTGTCAAAATTTCAATGTTCGCGCTTGTTGATGGAGAGGGATATTATTGGAATTACTCGTTCTTCTTCTTGACATTATATCCATTTCCATAAAATAATTTATCAACTAAAAAATAATTAATAATCTTTATTTTAATATAATTTTTATTTTGCATCATTCTGATAGTTATAATGCCAATTCTATATTTTTATTTTGTTCTAGCTGGTTTGTTTTGATTCTCTTTTCACTAACTTCCACTCTTGTTTGTTTTATTTTCACTAACCTTCACGGTTAGCAATTTATAACATAGACCAAAAGTACAAATATTATAGAAAAATAAATATATATCGTAAATGATCGATTAAACGCCCTGGGCGTTTATTTAAAAATTGAAAATTTTAGGGGAGCGTTTATCGAAAGGGGCGTTTAACTAAGAGGGGCGTTTATTTCAAAGTGCAAAAATTTAGATAACACCACTTTTTTATGAAATGATATTACGAGTCACATGCAAGCAGACGACGGTTAAATGATATTACAACTGTTAAAACTCAAATTTCAATAACAGTATCGTCATCACCTATTTTGTTGAAGTCTTGCGTAACATCTTCCTCGTCGGAACTCGTGATAAAAGGATTACTGAGTCTGCTTCGCCTGATAACAAAGACATTTCGATAAACACGCTGTTGGTGTTTACAAAAATAAATTTTTAGTGGGACATGCTCCAATAGATTTATCGCGGCTAATTTTTCAATTCCTTGAAGCTGCCAAAACAAACGTTGTCAACGTTGAAGTAAGTGGTAAAAGAAAACGAGAAATTGGCTTGGTGGTACCTGGAAAATAAGTCGCTCGGTGCGAGTATGGAAAAATAGCGAGAGTGTTATGCAACAAGCTGCAAGAAATCAAAGAGAAATTTTGAATGGAGTTTTGAAAAAAAACGAAGCTCAAAATTGTATGTTTCCAGTGGAAATAAATATAGCATTTTCCTAACAATAAACATTACTTCTTTCTCTTTCTTTGCATGGCTATTACGGGGGAGCGTTTATTCAAAACCTCGCCATTAAAATTCACTCTTTAATTCATTCAATTTTTCTTAAAATTTTTAGAAAAGGGGGGCGTTTATTTGAAAGGGGCGTTTATTACCAAATCAATTTTCACACGGGGGCGTTTAATCGAAAGAGGCGTTTAATTGGAAGAGGGCGTTTAATCGATCATTTACGGTATGCTAATTATGCGAAAACGGATCCATCAGTAAAATATAGCTAGCTTATAGCTTATTACCGTAGTACCTCTAATTTAGTGCGCCCTCTAATTAGTGCGGATGGCCTATTTTTCGAAAATTGAACAATATCTTTTCCTCTATTTATTAGTGCGGGTAGCTAAGTGTTAGGGAATTTTTGATTCTCCTCTAATTTAATGCGGTAATGATCAAAATTTCCCCCAACTATAGTGCGGATTGATATCTTTTATCAGGTTATAAAAATGAAATTAGACTTTTAATATATAATATATTTTTACCTATAGATTTTTAAGCTTTAAAATTGTGTTTTACAGGAAAATATTTCAAATAAATCGAATTCTGTTGGGTACAATTTCTTTCGCGAAATAAGGAAAAGGTAGTATAGAAAAACTATTGCTATTGTATGTATAAGATAGGTCACATCTATTTCTATATCGATTTGATACTGTCCACATAAAAATGAATGACAACGATCAATGCATAATTAGCATATTTATTTTTCAATAATGTTTGTACTTTTGGTCTATGTTACCTTCACACACTTTCACTCAGTTTAGACTCTACTATCCAAAAATGTTCAGAAAATCTCAGTTAAAATGTATTAAAAAATCGAGTTTTTTTTTCAAGTAAGGTCACACAGAAAATGCAACATTTGAGTGAAAATTCGTGATTAAACATATGTTAGCATATAAGAATGTCACCAAATTAACAGCCTATCAGAGGTGCTCTCAGGGGAAAAGCACAATAGCAAAAACTCCGAACGCGATGAAAGATCCAAATCTGCTTAGCTTCACACAAACGAGAAAGGGAAGTAATATGAATGTTTTTTATTCTCACTATTTTTTCTCCGAACTAACTTTCATCTAAGATATTTTTTCACTGAAATTTCACCGTGTGAATTCACTTGTTTCACGCAGTCTAAATCCGCCCATGCTCTCTACCTAGCAAATTGGGAAATCTTTCTTTCTCTGCCCTTTTCATTGCTGTATAAACTTCTAACTTTCCTGTACGTTTTGCTTCTAGATACAGCTCTTTATTCACACCTGTCTTCCATTCTTGCCACAACCTTCTTTTCTCCTAGCCTTATCAACAACATCATTCCGCCACCAAGTCTCCCGTCTCCTGATAGGGCCCTTAGTCCATCCACATACACTATTAGAGGCTCCTAATAGGCTGCCAACTTAAACCATATACTTTTAACATCAGTCTTTATTTCTACTCTCTCCAAGTTTTGTTTAAAACTGGTACAAAAAATATCCCTTACTGCAGAGTCTTTTAATTTCCAAATATTTCTTCTAAGAACAAAATTTCTTTTCCTCTCAGTTCCTGACTTAATGCTCAAGTCATATACAACCAACCTATGCTGACTAACGCATTCTTCTCCTGCAATAACCTTTACATTCCTAAGTAGATTCCGATCTGACTTCCTGATAAAGATATAATCATTTTGGGCACTTGAGTTGCCTGATTGAAAGGTACTGGTCTGCTATTCCTTTTCTTAAACACGGTATACCTACCGACATATCCGTAGCTTCACTAACTCTAATATTCTTTCACCTTTAGTGTTTTTAGTTCCATACCCATAACCTCCATGTATACCTTCATACCCTTTAGGTGTACTTTTAACATGTCCATTAAAGTCACCAGCTATTACCACCGCTAAAAACCATCATAAAAAGCATCTTTAAGACTATCATCATTAAGCGTCCCAACTCGAAAATTGACTTTCTCATCTAAACTATTACGATTTTGATGCAATAACTTTTTCAAGGTCGAGTGATGCTTACAACTTACACCATCACTATCGTGCGCGACACCTTTACACGAAGTCCCGTTTACGCAGTTGTGTTTAAAATTTCCTTGTACCATCATGTGTGTTGGAGCGGGGTTTTTATGAACTGAATGTCCTTCCTAACGTTCAACCTGATTTGCAGATTAGGAAACTAGCTGTTTTTATCGTGACACCATCACTAGGGAGATAACCAACCAAGATAACTTACTTAAAAGTAGAGGTTATATCTCAGAGTTTCCTTCTCCCAGGCAGATTACTAGCTAAAGACTCCCATCAAGCCTAAGCAGGTTAAGGACATACTTAGGACATAGTTGATGTCGTGTAAACGGCACATAATAATTATATTTATGTTGACTGACTTATCTTAATTAGAGGCATTTCTGCTTGTACATCGAAAAATGATACAATTGGTTTTGTCAATGTTAACGCTCGACATTTATTTTTTACTGATGTTTGATCCCAAGAACGTTAAGATGTATTAATATCAAGAAGAGGCTTGAAATAGATAATATTTAATAATCAACAACAAACTAATAAAATTATCAATTAATAAAAATAAGAAGACAAAAATGAGACTTTTATTTTAACACTAGTAAAGGGAAACTCTAATTTTTATATATAACTCTGAGTATCGTGTATTAAACACTCGTCAGCTATAATAAAATTAATATACAATGATAGATACAGATGCGTGCAATAAACTAGGCATTAGTCTTACAATTGGCTAATAAAAATTTGTTAGAATGACTTTAAGATCATTTCACGTTCCGTTTGTTTAAAAGGTCAGATTTAACTGGATAATTTAAAATTTTAACTTTTTCCTGTAAACAAAGTGAGCAGGATCGTGCGTTAATTGAATAACTCTTTGTGTGTTTAACAATAGACCATTTCAAACTTGGAACAACACTGTAGGTTTCTTTTAGCTCCCATACGTGGGTTGATAATGACGTACTCTTCTTATACTTCTTGATGTTAAACGACAGTTTATGATTATTCCAGCGTGTTTTAAAGCGTCTTTCTCCGTCAATCCAATGTAGACTTTGCTCGGTAGGTTCGGTGTTGTGACGTCACTTTATAGACAACTGACGACTGTCGGCAGTCACCATTTAGTGGACATTCGTCTTTCTTCCTGCAGTTGCATTTCAGTAGTAACTCAGAGTTAAAAGTAAAAGTTACAGTTTTTTCTTGACAAGTGTTATATCTGCTCTGTTTAATACTATTGAGCACTTTATATGGAAATATATACTTACACCAACATAGGTAATGTTTAAAAAATTTCTAAAAATGGCTTTTTATCTAGGACAACGGTGTTTAAAGAAGGTTTTGTATTCACATATTATTTTATTAAAACAAGAACATTTTTTCCCTCTTATCATTCATAATGTATTTTCGGCACTGGATTTTTTAAAAGGGTATTTTACAATGATCAGAGTACAAAAGCTCTTCCTCGGTTTTAAAGTAGTTATATGTATCCAACGACTTAATTTAACAATGGACTATAGATGATAAAGTCACAAAAGGAAATGACATTCAAATAACAATGTTAATCTACAGTGTTTCATGGAGATTTTATTTGTGAGCCATTAACCAGTTTAAGTATGGACATCGATGTAAGGTTTCCTTTATCAGGAATTGTGCATTAAATGCGTAAAACAAATTCTGAAGCGTGCAAGAGAGTCAATGTCCGAGGAAATGTAGGCTAATAGTGTATATTATCTGTTTAATATTAAAACACAGTTTCCTTTAAATGCAGAATGGCAAGAGGTTTGACAAAACAAAAATGACAGGAGAGAATAGAGTAAGATTTGAAGGCAGAAGTGAGACAAACCCAAGTAACAACGAAATCGATTTGACATCTAGACACCTTTCGAATGTTTATTTCACATTTTTTGCCAACGATTTGCTTCCTAGTTACATTACAAAACAATGCTACGCCTCGATAAGTCAAATCTATCGCGAAATGTTTGAGCTAACACCGTGCTCAAATTTGAAACCAAAAAGAAAGATAAGTGAGTCAGAAACGCGTGGCACGGTGGTTGCTCGGAAGCATTCGATCATTGCGAAGGGGATGCGAGCCTCCTTCATGAGGAGAAAGTCGAGCAGTTTGCAGCGGAGGGAAAGCTGTACACGTTCTGAAACGAATCTATTAGGAAATAAAGAAATGGACCTTCCAAAGAGTTTGAGGGCAAGTTGGCACGACGTCGGAAAAAATCACTATACTGAAGATAAAAGAAGCAATGTTGTAAGAGTTTTCGATGTCAGCTACTAGCTACGTTATGTCAGTGCATATATTTTCTCCTATTTTGAAATTATTCACAATTTTATTTTTTGATATAGAAATGTAAGTTACTACACATATACTACTATTGGAACTTTTTAAATTTTATTTGTTTTGCTTTTTTCAACATTTTATTGTAAAATTACAGGATACATTTTTACGCGATATATTTTTTTGACATTGATGTCCTGTTTGTATTGACAGTCAGTAATGCTGCTGAAAAAAAGTTTCTTGACAAAGAAACTTAAACATGGAATCACTCTTTTCTTACTGTTAAACATGGACACACTTATTACTTCTAACCTTTGATGCACTGTCTTATTACTTACAAACGTGGACAGACTTGTACCACCACTATATGTCGCAAACGCCACTATATGTCGCAAACTCAACACTATATGTCGCAAACCAACACTATATGTCGCAAATGCCACTATATGTCGCAAACTCAACACTATATGTCGCAAACCAACACTATATGTCGCAAACTCAACACTATATGTCGCAACACTATTTGTCACAAAAAATCGAAAATCAACACTATATGTCACAATTTGATAAACACTTTGGACGTAATTTTCGTAAATTTGGGCCTAAAGTGTAAAAATGTCACATATTTAAATGAATTTTTGCCCAATTGAAATTATAAGACAATTATCTTTAAATTTTGGATATAGTGGTTTGCGCATGCGTAAAGTTAAATTCAATATATAGAGCCCTACCGAATGTTATATCAAACGAGACTTTGCATGTGAATAGCCCAATGATTGGGCTAACTGGATGGATAAAAGAAATTTGGAAAAAGTTACGGCAACCGAAAAAAGATTAAAAAATTCCCTGAATTTCCAACTTTTTAAAATATAATTATACTATAAGCTAAGCCATCATATAAGTATCATTTTCCACAAAGGTTAACAGGTATTATATTGCCTTAACGAAATATGTGCGAAATGGTACGGCGCATGCGTGTGCGATATCTGACAGTGATGTGAAAATTAATTTGGACTTTTTGTCGATGAATCCTTGTCCTTAAGTTATAGGCAGAATGTGAAGGGATTCTGACCAGTAGTTAAGGAGACATAAGAGGGCTCGACACTTTTTGCTATTTTTTGAGTATAAGGAATCCTGCCAACCCTAGTATATTAGCAATCTCTTGTTAAATAATGAAGATTATCACTTCAAATTTTGAATCGTGATTGAAAATGATCATATTTATCAGAAGACCTCGTTACAAATCTCACAACTTAGCGTGAGCACTTGCGCATGCGTAACTTTAAATCGTCCATAGATCATTCTAATTAAGATTATTTAAAACAAATTTTTGTATATGTACAGCTATGCTATTTTGTCACCGGTCAATGAACAAAATATTTCGATAATACTACGGTATCTAAGGGAAATAACAAGTAACTAAGGAAACACAGGTCTCGAATGCGCATAAATTCCACATTTTTAACTTTTTTCAAAATTTTATTCCAGAATATCTTACTAAAATTGACAATGTTTTTTTGAACAGATACCATCTTGTTCAAATTCAAAGAACAGTGTTTAATTTGTGGTGAAAAATGTGTGTCCATCCCAGATAGAAAACATCCAGACCGCTGGCAACGCGTTGTTCAATGCACAACTGTTACAACTGATACATTCAAAGATGTCATTCTGAAGACATGTGATCAGCGCAACGATGAGTGGGCTCAACAAGTTTGACTACGCGTTGAGGGCGCAGTCAGTGATTTACATGCTGCAGATGCCCAATATCACAAAGACTGCATGTCTGCTTTTCGCGGCCTTCGTAATATGCAATCATTGGCATCAAAGGGCATCAAAGGGCATCAAAGGGCATAAAACCTGAAGACGAAGCATTCAATTGTCTGGTGAAGGACATCTTCGATCTTACATTTGGAACTCAATAGAAGTGCATAACTTGTATCATCCATACAAAGGAGAGATGTTATCACGGCGGCAACTTTTGACACAGCTATCTGAACACTTTGGATCGGATCTCCTTATACTTTCAGGCACAGGTGTTGCAAGCATTCTCGTCTTTCGAAGTAAAGCTTCCAGTTCTCTGAAGTTAGCTGCCAATGAAGAGGACGATTAGGTTGCAACAGTGGCGAAGGTGGCCAAACGCATTGTACATGAATGCAAGGAATTGAAGCAGGACAAGTCCACATACAGGACAAGGATCAATCTCGATGATGTGTCGAACACTACAAGTGCGACACTTCAACATTTAATGTGTGCCATAACATCATAATTAGACATTACAAGGCGGAAAACATCATCACCAGTGTAGTTACAGTCCAACCTCACTCAAAATAGCTCTGGCTGTAGCAGTAAGAGACAAGTAAAAAATTGAGTGTTTTTATGACTTTGGCGTTACATGTTTGTATGATGAGACTTTGCGCTTCAAGGGCCAAAGAGACAGACTTCTTGTTTTTGAAAGCCACTGTGACAGAATCTGGTACACCAGAGTTCAATGGCTACAACACCAAAATTTCTCGAGAACAAGGTTACACAATACAGCCAGGTACTAAGCCAGGCACAAACGACCAACATCTGTATCATGTGGCAGTGAACATGATCTGGTGGCATCCAGAGATGTTCTCAAACTTCATTCCCAGATTAGGTGGGATGCACACCTTAATGAATTTTGTTGGAGCAGTTGGTGTTTTGATGAAGGACAGTGGATTTGAGAGCATCCTTCAAGCAGCATTTGGTGGTGTGACACATATGCTATCTGGGAAGAAATTTCCGCAAAATTACTTATTGGGGAGGTAGTTCATGGAGGGGGATTACACTAATGGTTTCACTTGTCCAGGATATAGTTGATTGAGTGAGATTATTCGGATGTTCAGAGTTGTCGGGGAAATAGTTGATGGAGTGGGATTTTATCGATGTTCAGAGCTGCTAAGAAGGTATTCACTTTAGAATATCATCTACCCTTCGTAGAAACAGAATACTTTTGTTGTGGACATTTTGCATGAGAGAAATCTCGGTAACAAATTTACTCGTATCAATAGAACAATTCGATTCTAAATCAGACAAGTTGGCGTGACCATTGCAGAAGCAATTTGTGGGGAATGATGTCAGTGAGAAACAAACCGCTGTGTCTTTAACTGTCAAAGGAGGCAAAACATACAGTTTACTGACAAGCACACTGACCCCCGAAAGACCTGCATCTAAACCGATCAAAATCCTGATCGAAGTCTTGAGGATCACTTAAAGCCTTAAATTATCATTGCAGAAAGGTATAGGTTTTACCGGAGACAACAAAAAGAGGTCGAATCTTTAGCAGAATACATTGCTGTTTTAAAAATGTTATCAGGGCGTGGGGATTGTAAAATGTTCTTAGTGGAAGCCTTACAAGACAAATTTGAGTACCAGAAAATGATTACTCTTAAAAAAAGATTTGGATCTGAAAAAATCTAAACTAATAGCTACGGGATTTGAAGAGTATGGAATTCAAAGCAAAATAATGTCACAAGAAACTCTCAAAACAACACAACAAAAAACAACAAAGTAGGTTTAACATAACAAGAAAACACCAAATGACCCAACGAACTAAAGAAGAGGAACCTGTTACGAAATGCGACAATGAAATAGTAGACATTTTAAAGATGCGAGGAGAAACATTTTGCATTTACAATTGAACTCGACGTAAACAACAACAAAATTCGAAATAAACAGCGGTTCTTCATTACAAATTGTATCAGAGAAGGAGTATAATAATAAATTAAGCAACCCAGTGAAAGCAAATGTTATTTTGAAGACATATTCAGGAGAACAAATCTCTGTTATAGGAGAATTTGTTGCTGAAATCAAGCACACCGATAAAACGCACAGTCTCTCTATTCACGCTGTTAAAGCAGTTCGGTTTTAGAAACAGGTTCTTTAAAAACATGCAAAATAGATTGGTTTACTGTGAACAAAGTTGATTCATTCAATAAAGTTATTGAACAGTCACATCGTTATTTTCTGATAAACTACGAAAAATGAAAGAATTTCAAGCGAAAATAGATTTAAAGTTTTTGCGGAAATAGTAAAATTATGCCATATGGCAATATAAGGTTTTGTGCATAGTACAAACATTCAATAAATCCATTCATTGGGGCTGATAAATAACCATTACCAACGGAGGAGAATCTCTTCAGCAAATTTAAAGAATTAGATCTTCGAACTGCTTACTTTCAGGTTGGGTTGTATCACGACAATCGCAAATATCTTGTTGTAAATACGTTAAAGGAGCTAAAAGAATTTACACGAATGCAATATGGAGTAACACCTGTGAGTACAATAATATATATCAAAATAAACTACATAACTGCTACGTGACGGGCCAATGACAGTGGTCAAAATGAAGACATCACCTAAAAAATTTAACATCGGTCCTGAACATTGTTTCTCAACTCGGTTTGACACTTAACAAGTCTAAGTATAAATTTAACGAGAATGAATTTGAATACCTCTGGTTTGTACAAATTCGTCTAAGCTAAATACGATGCTCCTACACCAACCAATGTACAGGAGTTGCAGAGTTTTGTTGGAAGGATAAACTATTACGGAAAGTTTATCTGAGATATGGCAATGATTACAACACCAATGTTGAAGAGGTATGGCAACAATTACAACACCAATGTACGAATTGCCACAGAAAGGTATTCCATGGAGTTGGACTTCTAGGCAGAAAAGAGCTATTACGTCGCTGAAAACTATGCTGGTAGAAAATATAAGCTGGTAGAAAATATTCATTGAATGGCCTGGAATTTGATGAGATTTGTGCACCTTATCTGTATGGCTGCTTAACTCAAATTAGTCATTAAGTGCAGTAAGCATCATCCCTAGTTTTTACTAATTGCAATAGGCAAAAACAGCTGCTATTGGTAACAGATTATGTAAGCTGTTATTTGCATTGCACTTTAGGCCTACTAACTCATTAGACCAAATCATTATTTTGATCTTTTAATTTTGAAGCATTAAGCCCATTGCTAAACAAAACAAAAATATTTAATGGGCCCCTATTTAGCATGGGCCCGGGTACTTTCCCCCCTCTCCCCCCCCCCCCCCCCCCTCTCGGTGGGCCTGAGTGACACACTCTGATTTGAACTTCAGTTCAAAAGAAACAAAGAGCAATTAAATAAAAGTCTTCACAAAAATAATAGATGTGTTCGTCAATGCGTGATACATAGATTAGAAAGTAAACTCTTGAATTAAAAAATGATTTAGTTCCAAAATAATTTTAACATTATGTTCCTTTAAATGTTCATTAATAACTGGAGATATCTGTTCCAATCAGAGATGCACTGATATTTAATGGAATGTTTACCGTCCTTTATTGGTTTAAATTCTGGTACATAAAGTTTAAACGTATAGAGATTGTTATTGAGAGTCGTTCACGAATAAAATGTTCGATGATGTGACAAGATTGGATATGAGGTGCAAAAAAAGCAAAAAAAGCTTTAGAGACATCAGAACGAAACTTTTAAATTTTATAAGCACAACGTTGTAATGAATGTATTTTATTACAATAACTATTTACTTTTTATCTCCAGATTTGACAACAGTAACTCAAAAAGGAAGAAAGGATTGCGTCGATATCTGCAAAGTGCCGGAGCTTAGCTAACGTGCTGTTTGTCCGATTTAATTATTTTGAAAGTTTGTTAATGTGAATTTTCCATGAAACATTTTAGTCAAGAACTATACCTAAATATTTAATCAAATAAAGCTGTTTCCTATTTAATTTATTTTGAGACCTTCTACTGGGTTTCTTTTAGTACATAGCTACACATAAACTCCGTTTTGTCGATATTTAAAGAAATCTTGTTTGCGTTAAGCCACGAAGTTTTAGGCGCGTTTTAGGTCAGTATTGACCTTTTTACAGATAGAGTTGATTTGATTTGTTAATGTAAAGTAGATTAGTATCGTCAGAAAAGTGATTTACAGTTGAATTACTAATTGAATGATTTAGATCATTAATATATAAAAGAACAAAAGTGCCCCTAAAACAGAACCCTTTGGAACTCCATTGAACAGTTAGTAAATTTAACTTAAATCCATTTAAAGACACATATTGACTACGGTTGACCATGTAAACCAATCAATGGAAACACCTCTGAGACCATAACGACTTAGTTTTGACAAGAGTTTAGTTAGTTTTCACATTGACTTGAAATTGATACATGCAAGTCGTTGTTTTTTGAGTGGATATTCTGTGGTTTAATTTTATAGTATAGAAGTGGAAATTTGTTTTATTTCCTTTTAATTGTCAGTGGTTACTTTTGGGATATTGTTTGGTGTTTGCTGGGTGTTTTTTTTTTACTTCGATTGGCAGATTTTGGTGGAATTTGTGAGGAAAGAAACATTTTTTTTCACTGATTGAATTTTAAACTCTCCTAACTCACTTTTTCAACATTAACTCCCTTTCATTTAAAAGTAATTACATATTACCAACTCATTAAAATCACTTGCAGTTCTTCGTTGCAGTGCTCATATATCCTCATATATTTGTTTCCTTTGTGTGGATTTCAACGCCTGACTGCTTGCCACCGGGCGGAGTATCTCCACACAAGGAACCATATTATCATAACTTTCATATCTATCCACTCTCATACCACTAACTACGTTATTATATTTTATTATTATATTTCTGCTCTCCATAAAATTATGTAACTCCGCAAAGCTGGTTTTGTAGCAGATTTTTTTCTTAAAACATTAATCATTGACATTACCTTTATCATTATCACCATTACCCACATATTTACTTCTTCTTGTTTTGGCATCAATGACCAGGATGAACGACATTAAAGACCGACTCGTTAACTTTGAAAAACACCTTCTTGTTATGTCAAAAAAGGTCGACAATATCGAGAATTTCATGACAAGCAAAGTTAATGAGATTAGTGAAAGCGTATTACATATAAAAGATGTCGTAATAAAAAATCTTGTCGAAGAAAACCGTCGATTAAGAGCAAAGGTTGATGCTTTGGAAGAAAGCCAGGTTTGTTTGGAAAAGGACATTCATAATCTGGAAAATTACAACCGGAGAAATAATGTTGTGGTTGACGGAATTCCGAACTCCGTGGAAGATCAACATCTCGAGGGAGCCATTATTGAAATTTTTGACGCGATGGACATATCGGTTGATGGCTGCGATATAGAGGCGTGTCATCGCATTGGAAGATCAACACCAAAGAAAACGATCGTGAGATTTGTCAACAGGAAGGCCTGTGTGCAAGCCTTTCAGAACAGAAAAAAACTAAAAGACTTCAAATCGCGTACTCTAGGCCGCAAAGTGACAAAGATTTTTATAAGAGAAAATCTTTGTCCTTATTCTGAAAAGCTTTCTT
Source organism: Candelabrum cocksii (assembly GCA_963930725.1). Classification (NCBI taxonomy): domain Eukaryota; kingdom Metazoa; phylum Cnidaria; class Hydrozoa; order Anthoathecata; family Candelabridae; genus Candelabrum; species Candelabrum cocksii. The sequence goes on along the minus strand of OZ005676.1, from coordinate 5,163,527 downwards.
TTTTTTGCCGTATGTTAAAGCGGGCAAATCTCATCTCTGAAACATTTTCTCTCAATGGCAAAGTTTTTATTAAACGTACCACAAACGAGAACAGAATTTTAATTGACTATGTCAATACATTGGTCAATTTATATCCTGATTTTCAGTTTTGATATTTAATAACACTCCTAGCTTGATTAATGTTTTTTGTTATTCCAAAGTTCGTTTTTATTTCTGCTAATTAACAAAACCAGTTTTAGTTCTTCTCTTTTCATGGAAAGATGTTTTTGCAAAGTGTGCAAAAAAACTGTTAACTGTTAACTGTTAATATTTGTAACTCTTGGATACATAAAAAATGCAATGGATTAAATGACATTGATTACCGTTTATTACAATCAAGCGTCTCTAATTGGTTTTGTATTTTATGCACTAGTGAAATTTTTCCATTCAGTCACATTACGGATAATGAACTTTTCCAAGTCCTCAACTCTAATATTATTATATACTCAAATGAAATTCCTGCTAATATGAAATTTCTTTCTTCTTATGACCGTAACAAACTCTTTTCTAAGTTCAATGACTTTTTTACCACAAATTGCGTTGATAATTCAAAAGAAGGAAATGAATTATATTCAAATTTTATAAAGTGTAAGTATTTCAATATTGATGACTTTGTCTCCTCCAAATTTGACAGCAATAACTCTTTTTCAATTTTTCATTTAAATATATCTTCGCTCAACAAACATTTTGATGAATTTTATATCATGTTACGTTTACTTAACTTTGATTTTAGTATTATTGGTTTAACCGAAACTAAACTAAAATGTGACGTTCAACCACCAATTCCAATATCATTAGAAGGTTATAATATTGAACACACTCCTACTGAATCATCTTGTGGTGGTGCACTTCCTTATATTTCTACAAAATTAAATTACAAACCAAGAAATGACTTGTTGATGTATAAAAAATTACACTTAGAATCGATTTTTATTGAAATAATTCGTCCAAAAAAAGTAAACATTATTGTTGGATGTATTTATCGTCATCCATGTATGTCTATTAATGTTTTTACAAATGATTTTATTCTTCCTCTTTTTTCAAAGTTAAATTCTGAAAACAAAAGTATTTTTTTACTTGGAGATTTCAATATAGATTTAATTAAAGTTAATTCTGACAATGAAACTTCTGATTTTTTCAACTTTATAACTTCTAATAACTTTCTTCCGCATATTACCTTACCAACAAGAATTACTGAGAAATCTAAAACAATTATTGATAACATATATTCTAACTGTTGTGATAAAAATATGTTGTCTGGTAACTTAACATCAACAATTTCTGATCACTTACCTCAGTTTTTCATTCAACCTAACTTTTATGCAACATTTGTTCCTCGTAAACACAATATCTTTCGTAGAAATACCACATATTTTGATAAAAAAGGTTTTCTTTCTGAATTTAATAACGTAATTTGGGATGAAATTCTTGAATTTGATAAACTTAACACTGACAACAGTTTTAATTTATTTTTTGAGGTTTTTAACGGATTATTAAACAAGTATATGCCGCTCAAAAAGGTCAGTATTAAAAGCTTCAAGCTCTCTCTCAAACCGTGGATAACAAAAGGTATTTTGACATCAATAAAAATAAGGAATAAAATTTATCACAAATATATTCGAACTAAAGATATTAATAACAAAATCAGGTTAAAATCTCGGTATAATTTATACAGAAACTTATTGACTAAACTATTAAGATGCAGCAAACAAAACCATTTTAAGAAATACTTCGTTGATAACTCAAAGAACCTTCGAAAAATCTGGATCGGTATACAACGTTTAATAAATCTAAAAAGTAAAAATGATTCTGTTCCAACTGTAATTCTAGATGATAATGGTGTTTCGCTGACCGATCCTGTGAAAATTGCTGACAAATTTAACTCATATTTTACGACAGTTGCACATAACATCCAATCTAAAATTCATTCATCTCATACAAATTTTAAAAAATACCTAAATAATCCGAACCTCAACAGTATTTTTATATCTCCAACTGATGAAATAGAGATTTCCTCATTAATACATAATCTAAGTAATAGAAAAGCTACTGGACCAAATAGTATACCTATTGTGATCCTAAAAGAATTAGGTAATTCAATTTCTGTCGTTCTTTTAAAGTTATTTAACCTATCTTTTACGACTGGTGTTTTTCCAAACATTCTTAAAACATCTTCAGTTTTGCCGCTTTTCAAAAAAGGTTCTAAATTAGAATGTTCAAATTATAGACCAATATCTTTGCTTTCAAACATCAGTAAACTCTTGGAAAGACTTATGTATTCTCGAATTTACAATTTCCTACATAAATTTAATTGCCTAAACAAATTACAATTTGGGTTTCGATCGAAGTATTCAACAGCTCATGCCTTATTAAGTATAACAGAGAAAGTGAGAGAAGCTATTGATTCTGATCTTTTTGCATGTGGTATTTTTGTTGATCTGAAAAAGGCATTTGATACAGTCCATCACAAAATTCTTCTCGAAAAACTTGATCACATGGGTGCAAGAGGCATTGTTAATGAATGGTTTGCTTCGTATTTGCAAGATCGGCAACAATATGTAACGATTAACGGGTTTTCATCATCGTTAAAGTCAATCAGATGCGGCGTTCCTCAAGGTTCTGTGTTGGGCCCTTTGTTATTTTTAGTTTATATTAATGATTTTCATAATTGTATAAAGTTTTCAACAGTGCATCATTTTGCAGATGACACTAATTTGTTATACACCAACAAGTCAATAAAAACCTTATGTAAAAAAGTAAATTATGATTTACAAAGAGTTAATGATTGGCTTAATGCAAATCTTATCGCTTTAAATGCTAATAAAACCGAATTTATCATTTTTAAGAAGCATTATAAAAAAAATGATTCTGAAATTAAAATCATGTTGAATGGATCACGTTTAAAACAATCAACTTGCATTAATTATCTGGGAGTTTTAATTGATGAAAACTTAGCTTGGAAACCCCACTTAAGCGAACTTTGTAAAAAATTGAGCCGATCAAATAGCATGCTTTCAAAAATTAGATACCACGTTAATACAAAAATTTTGAAAAGTTTGTATTTTTCAATTTTCTCGTCACATTTAACTTATTGTTGTCAAATTTTGGGACAAAAAAGAAGCATAAATCTAAATAAATTATGTTCTATTCAACGATCAGCTCTAAGAATTATGAATTTTCAACCTTTTAGATCAAATGTAACTGCTGCATTTACTAAATTTAATATCTTTCAATTTTTGTCTACTATTAAACTCCTCAACATTATGTTTGTTTTTTATTCTTTAAACCCCTCTTCGATTGGCAATTTCTTCACTAAACTTTGTCATTTTCATCTTTATCCATCTCGCAATGCCTTAGCTAATGAACTTAAAATTTGTTCATATAATACAATTTGTTATAGAAAATACTCAATTAAACACCAAAGCATCATGGAATGGAACAAATCAATTAGAGACATTAAAAATATTTTTGATGTAAAATATAAAAACATGCATTGGTTAAATTCTATTTTTGATTTAAACAGTAAATAATTTTCTAATTTAGTCAAACTTAGCATCAGGGGTAAACCTTGTTTAGCTTAGTGTTATTAAACAAATATATGTTTTGCTTGGTGGTTTGTATTTTATGTTGTGTGTATCTTTGCCAATTAGATAATATATATTTTTTCTAGATATATTTTTTTTACGCATATTTCTACTGTGGTGTCACTACATTGTTCAGCTTTATGCTATTGAGTGACACTAACCATCTATTTTTGTAATTTGTTTTTCTATGAATTTTTGTATTTTTATTATATGGTGAATAAACAACAATTTCATTTCAATTTCAAGAGGATGACATGATCTAAAGTGCCAAATGCTTTTCGTAGGTTTATATATATACCCCGCACGCAAAGTAGGTTTATATATACGTATATACCCCGCACGCAAAGTGGTCAGATTTAAGAGCCTCTTGGATTTTCTCAGTAATAGTAGTGATTACAGCATGAGAAGTGGAGTATTATTTGGATCTAAACCTGAGTTGGCGATCATAGATGCAATCAAACTTTGTTAAAAAAGAATATAGTCTGAATTCATAAGTTTCTCTAAAATTTTGCTTATGTTTGACATAACTGATTGGCCTATTCTAATTTTGTGTATTACACAGGATGTTTTTAAGATATCGGGAAAAACTTGAAAAGTTCAGATGGTAATTCTGAAGTTAGCATACACAGAGTAATCCGTCGTTTATAGTTCTTGATGCTCGTCTTTTTAGCGGTGCGTGAATGTCCAAGAGCGGTATTTAAATTTATTAAAAAATACATTGAAGCTTTTATTTACATCACCATTATTTATGTCAATGATTTCATTCTATTCTACACTGGTAGACTCTTTGTGAAATGAAACGGTGTTTTCTAACTTTCGTTTATAAATATTGTGTTTTCTAGGTATGTATGATGCGTGGGTAGATAAAATATTGTGGAGGTAATCAGAGATGGATGATATTATGTATCAGAAATAATATCTGGACTTTATAACATGTTATCAATCAGTGTTTTGGATTTGACACGAATGTAGGAAGTGTTCGCGGGAAGAGAAATGCGCGAAATTTTGTGCATTTCGTGTGGATAAATTTTTGCGGATGGACCCATCATGAAAATTTCGCGCGGATGAACTTTCGCGGATGGACCAACCTGGAAAATTTCGCGTTAATAAAATTGCGCCAGTAATCATAGGATCAAGCTCTTCAAATGGATTAGTATGGTGTAGTATTTCGTCATATTTGCCGGCACATTGACAATCAGAATGTTTTTATCTTGGTACTGTTTAACAACTGCGCCAGTCGTTTGGCTAATAAATACATCCATTATCATGAAGGATTTTTGGGTTTCTGGTAGATCCAATTATTTTCTTTCATTGACTACGTATGGAATAATAACCTTATCAAGAAACTTTAAAGATTCTTCCGTGTTTGAAAAATGCTTTGGATTAGCACTTAGACAAAATTCATTAGGAAATGCAACCCTCCGAATACTCCGGTTTGTTTTGCCTCCATATATAAGTTGGATCGGCAGAAAGTTTGCTGAAAATGTGATAGCAAATGCTCCTGTTATTATTCGCTTGTCATCATTTCCCTCGATTGTAACAGATGAGGAACCACGTTTTGCCATTGTTTGAGCGAGTGAAACTCAATTCCCTTTCTAGCCTCGTCAGGAATTTCCACTTTTGATGAAGTTTTTCGGCGTTTTACGAAGCCCATTTGTCGGAAAAGACTTTCACTCCAACAAGAAGATTCTAATTCGATATTTCCGACTACTTGAGGGTTGCTTTTGATTAATGGCAGTTGCTTTGGCCATACTCGAGTTGATGACACATCCTTGCTGACTCTGTGCGACCATTTGGTCCATAGAATCAAATTCTCCAAGCAGCAAAGGTCGTCGATGTTGATGAATATTTTGCTATTGCTTTATTCGGTTCTCTCTTTTCCCTAGAATCAACCTTCAATTCCTCTTCGACTTTCTTACAGAAAGAGAATTCGGGAATTGACTTTTGAATTTTCTGTACGCAGCCATGATCCCATTGTCAGAAGCGTATTTCCCAATATAATACCTATCTTTTTTTGCGAATCTGAATGATAACAATAATGAAACTCAGAGCTATTAAGGTGGAATTTAAAAACGCAACATTTCTTCAAGCGAAAAATACAAAAAATTTAAATCTTTATACCACCCAAGCCTTATTCCAAACATGTAATAAATTACGTATAGTTTGTTATTGATAACTTATAAAAAATAAAACGAGTTAACAAAGTGCGCACGAATGAATGATGATGAATAAAATCATACCTTCTATCCACCGATTGATTTTCTTTTCTTTTATCAAGTATCTGCGATGGAGCTTTTTTGTTATGTTTTAAGTACAGTAACTGAATGGAGAATGGAGAACGTGTTCACATTTACTGTTGCAGTACGTAGCTCTGACACTTTCCGCTTTTCTGATCTTCACGTTACATAATTTTGATATATCAAAGATTTTAATTTGAAAAAAACATTGAAAAGTGACTAGTACTTGTTACACCATGGACGCTGAGTGATAACTTTTTCGCGTCGATTAACTTTCGCGGATCACGAAATTGACTTTTTTTCGCGTGGATTAAAGCCCTATTCACACGACACAAACTAACCCAGTTTCGCTCCGGGTTAAATTAACCCATCTCCAAAGGTGGGTTCGACCCTGGGTTAGTTTTGGAAAAGTATCGTGTGAACGCAACCTGGGTTAGTTTTGGCTATTACGCATGCGCATTCATTGAGCCCGTCACTTTAGATTAGATAGAACACATGTTCAGTGAACTTTGTTGATATTGACTTAAAAATTAATCTATATTAATAACTACTGTCAATACTGTCCCACCAATTATCACTTCTTGGGGCACTTTCCTGTTAATCCCCCGCCAAAAAAAATATATTTTATTTTTTTTAAGGTTAACAAGACTGAAATATAAACAAACTATCAACAACCAATTATCCAGGTATGTGCACCGATATCTTTGAAGATCTTGTGGTACAAATTCAAATTTCGGTACTTTTCCATTAGTCCCCCCCACAAAAAATAAAATTAAATATAATGATGTTAAAATCATAAAGTGCCCAAAAAAAATGTGAGCAATATAGAATAAATGTTAAAAAAGGTTTTTAATTTTCTATTAATCAAAAAATAAAAATTACTAGTAAAAACATGACTCAAACACTTCTACTACAAGTGTGGTGAATTTTTCAACATAAATATTTTCAATTATATAATACATTGAAAGAAAACAATAGATCGTTTATAACTGTAAAAAGACAACAGAAACATACAGAAAAATACCAGCATTTGCACCTGCATGTGCCATTGACTTTATTATTTTGTATTTTAACTTTATGAGAAGTATTTAACAGGACTGAACACAACAACAGCAAAGATAAGTTTGAGTTAGTATTTTAGTTTTGAAACATGAATCTTTTAACTCTTTCTGGCATCGTACACGACAAAGAATCAAGCGTTCAGTTTTTACAGGTGAGAGGGATTTTGCACAATCCTAGAATTTGTGCAAATGGTCACGCAATAGTGTTGCAATTAAGGGACAATGGAGATAGATGGAGATGTCGTACTCACGCTTGCAGGACAGAAGTTGGTATAAGAAAAGATACTTGGTTGGCGGGTTCACGTACAAGTTACCGAGATATTATTCTTTTCACATACTGCTGGACACGTGAAATCACAAGTATAAAGTTTGTAGAACACGAACTGGGGATCTCTCACGGAACTACGGTAGACTTTAACAACTACTTGCGTGAAGTTTGTGCTGCAGATTTGCTTACAAATCCGTTAGTTATCGGGGGGCCGAACACCACAGTCAAAATTGACGAAAGCCTTTTTACGCGACGAAAAAACAATCAAGGACGCGTGTTACCCCAACAGTGGGTATTTGGGGGCATTTGCTGTGAAACCTCAGAGAGCTTTATGTACACTGTGCCAGACCGAAGTGCTGCAACATTGCTTCCAATTATTCAAGGTTCTATTAGACAAGGCACCACTGTTATGTCGGATCTTTGGAGAGCCTATGGTGGTGTGGCAGCAATGGGATTCAACCATTTAACGGTCAACCACTCAATAAAATTTGTTGATCCAATAACAGGTGCACATACACAATCCGTTGAGAGATCTTGGAAATCAGCTAAAGAACGAAATAAAAGACACAATGGTCAACAACAACCACAATTTAGAATTCAAAACTCTTCCTCTTCTTTCATGTTCATTCAACATTAAATTGCAAAATAAACCACCACTACAAGAACTAGACAACCAAACCAACAACCTAACTACAAAATGGTGCAAAATCAAAAATGTTTATGTTTTGGAAATAAACGCGTCATTGGCATAAATTAAAAACAAAAGAAAAATAAAACAAAGAACCTACCGGTTAATTTGTTTCTTTTGTGTCTTCTTGGCGCTTTCTCTTTAAAAGATTCCAAGCAAGCGGAAAATAATATTACGAAAATAGCTGCACGGGGGTGCGTCATCAGCAAAAATATAAAAGAAAAAGTTAACCTTAAAATGCTTTGATATTGAGAAAATCCTTTATAAATTACTAAAATTCTATATGGAAACTGGGATATAAAAATTGTGAATTGAAATTTGTTAGGATAAAAATTAAATTTATCACGAAGCAACCCCTGGATAAGTTTTCTCTACCATCAGGATATCGGTCGAAAATGCATCGAAACATGGTATAAAAAATACGCGTCGATGCACCGCATATTAAAGACGTCGTTTGAACGTCGAAAAAAATCTTAACTTAGAGCGCGTATTTTAAATGCGTTGAATCGACGTCGATTGATGCGCGCATTTTTTCGACCTAAATTCGATCTGAGTTCGACGTCGAAAATACGTTGTGTGCCGGCTGGGGAATGTGTCATATATTATGCATGCTCGAACAGTTGACCGCGGAGCAATGGCGGAGATCGAAGCAACATGTTTTTGACAGAAAAAATTGAAATGTGGCGTTTACTCGAGGCATTCAAAGAATTCATTTCGTGCAACCTTTTCTCAATTTTTGATGGATTTTCTGGACATATTGAAAAATACTATATCAAATACCCTGATTTGGCGGCGATTATCACAAAGACTATCGATATACATACGATGTTAGCCTGAAATTTTCCGGATAGTTTCATCTTATATATGCAAAGTTTTATCAATTGCTAAGATGGCTCATGTCCAACCTTGCGTCAGTTGAACCTAATGAGAATCGGATAACATTGTAGATAAATATGCAGTTTGTTCAAAAACTGGTAATGGAACTATTGGACATTTAAAAATAAACGTCGTTTTGCAATGGCTGTGTTCTATTATTTACAAAGCACTCTGAAGCGAAATGCACAGCAATAGGTTTAACTTTGGTGATGGCAGGTTCCCAGTATTTTACATATCACTGGACTAAGATATCAGTTTTAACAGAACAATACGATTTATTGAAAGAAGGATACTTTCAACTCAGATTCTGTCTATATTTTTCCTCTGCAACTCCTACGGGTCTGGTAAAATGGTCCAACGTAGGGAATGTTCAAGTTATCAATAGATTTTTATGAGAGAGTATTAGTGCAGGTTCAAGATCAATTACCGGGGATCAAGTTACTGTTTTTATTTTTTATTAGTTTATCAGGTCCTACATTTATAACAGAAATTTGTAATTTTTCTGACGTGGTCAACCTGTTTAAATATGAAATATAATAATAATAATAAAGTTATCAAGTTATCGGGTTATTTTAAAGAGAGATTTTTATTTCGAATACACAAAAATGTTAGACGAAACTGTTCACTACTTAAAAGAAACTTGCACTGTTGTCGACGAAAAATCTAAAGAACGTTCTCCAAAAGACATTAATGAGGGATTTAAGGGGAGCAAATACCTTACTGATTCTCGAAACTGATTTTGAGATTTAAATAAAATCTATTTAATAGATTGTCACGGATATATATTGTCATATATACAAACACAAAATCTTAATCTCTATTAAGTGATGAGTGCACGGGTGATATAGAAAGTCATCTTACTACTTCTAGACATTTTCACGTTCCCTTTCTAATTACTGAACCATCCAATATACACCAGTTTAAAATCCCGCCAAAAATAACAATTTAAATCAACATACAATAAACAATTCTGAATATCATAATTCTGTGCAGAATGTGTTGGTCGTTTATAAGTCACAAACAATTACAGATTACTTTGTACAGAGAAAATACAACAAAACGGTTTTACATGGTAATGGCATTATTCGCCGTATATAAAGAAGAATAAAAGAATCCATTCTTTTTAAATCATTTGAAAGGATATGTTTACGTAAGGTTCGGTTGCAACGTTAAAGATATCACGAAGTTGGTCGTTCAATCTGAAAATAATAGAATATTCATTCATTCATTTCATATATTTTACTACTTAGCAATTTACAACAAACGTTATAAAATAAAATACATACTATTATGCATAAAATATGAATAAAAAAGTTACAAAGATATAGCTTGCTAAATACGTTAAAAAGGGAGTTGATTTTCAAGGAGTGTGGCAAATTAGTGAGTAGTAGGGACTTAGTAGAAAACTGATTTACCTACCTTAAGGGAAGAAAATGAATGCGGAAGAAAAAAGTTCGGAATTAATAAGTGCGAATTTGACCCCTAAATAATTTGAAAGTGCGGAAGAAAATAGTGCGAATCGTGTAAAATTTTACTTTAGTGCGGAAAAAATTAGTGCCAAGAAGTAGATTTATTTTAATTTTTTTCATTCTGTAACGGTGAAATTTACTAATTTTATCAACTACACGTTACAGACGTTCTCCGCTGGTTCAAGGAGGATTGGAAACACCGTGTACTATTGAAGTGTGTATGCCATCGTTAATGTGGTCAACAAAGTGAAGCCGTTCACTAATTGAACGCTACAAAGAATTGGTTGAAAACTTTTATTTTGATCCTGCGTCAGATGATTTCTTTGGATCATTTCTAGAGCAGTCAATCGATTTAAAGATGGTCTCTTCCACTAAGCGAGTGGGTGAACAACATGGGAGTATTAAACGCAAGAAACAAGATGAAAGAAAAACAAAAAATAGTGAAAAAGACATTAGAACATTTTTTGGTACTTTGAAGTGTGTAAAATCAAGACGTACCAAAGAAATCTAGATTGATGTCAGTCTTACGTATGTATACCAATGTAAATTTACTTATTTGTTTAGATAATTATTAATGTTAAATATATTTTCATTGTTTATATAAAGGAAAAGAAACATTTTTGGATTAATATAACAGGAACTTAAAAAGGTTTTATCATGAATGGATTTTCTGGCTCTGACGTTTGAAATGGTAGAAATTCTTTATTTTTCGAAAATTCGATCCATTAAAAAATTGAATAGTACGGAAGAAATAAGTCCGAATTGCCGAAAACATTACATAAGTGCGGAAGAAATTAGTGCGAACCGTTGAAAAATCTGCTTCTGTGCGTAAAAAATTATTTAATTCCGCACTTTATAGTACAGTCAAATTAGCCTAAAAAATGGCCGGACCTGGCACAAATTGCAAAAGAATTTTTTTTTTGCATATTTTGTTAACTTGATATATCAGGTTTTACCAAAAATAAGTTCTAAACTCAAAACTTTATTTTAAGGTATATTTGTGGGGTGTGGCCAAACGTGATTTTAACGATTTTAGTGCGTAAAAAATGCACTATTCCATAATTGTCTGATAGTAAGTGATTATAGATTGACATTGACATGAAAACTCTATTAGGTGTGTGTCAGGCCTTGCATGGAATATTCAAAACAAGCATCAAGTGAGCTGTTCCATGAATTCTTTACTAATACTTCAGCATAAGAATTAGTTTGATATTGTTTTCCTGTGATATTTTACAACAACAACAATTTGGAGTAGAGTGAAACATATTTTTCTTGATATGACGAATAGTTGTTACTAGTATAGTCTTTAACTTTTCTCCCCGTATTTCCTCTTATTAGCGCCGGGCCTCATATTAGCGCCGCCCTCTAACAAGCGCCGCACCTTAGAGCAAAATTATGTTATTAGCGCCGCCCTCTAATTAGCGCCGCACCTAGAAAAGCGGCGCTAATTAGAAAAAGAGCAGTAACCCATACAGAAGGATAGTTATACAATACAATACGTTTTTTTAGCTTCTAAATTATTTTTTATCTTTCATCAACCAGGGAAGTTTCATAATTTTCACAAACTCAGACTCGTACGTAAGTTCGAAATAAGTCAATAGTTCTTTTCGTTTCTTCATTTCACGATCCAAGGTCTCAGCCGATCTTTTATTTTGAATTTGATTCATTGCTTCAAAGAAGGATCACCATGTGCAGCTGGCTCTGAGTTATTGAGGCAACAATTGACGGTTCGGGATGATCCTTCTTTAACGGAAAATCGCTAATTTGAAAACTTTGAAAACGCTAATGAAAAAATTTCTTTTGGTGGATATCTCCGATGACGAGGATGAATTTATTGAAATTTTGTATTATAAAAACATTACTGATTCTTTTGTTTTATTGTTTTTGAAGAGCGAGAAAATTCCATTAAATAAAATTTATTTCTATACCATTTTGAAAATTATTTTATAAGCGCCGCCCTCTTATTAGCTCACTTTTTGAGTCAGTTTTTAAATAAGCGCCGGGGGCGGTAATAAGAGGAAATACGGTATATATATATATAGTGTATACTTATAGTAAAAATAAAAGATTAAATGATATTGATTTGATAATCATGGTGTGTCCTATCTGTGGTATTGAGGTAGAAGAAAGTGCAAAGAATTCGTACTCCACACTTTACAGCAAGGTAATAATTTCACTAACAAATGTTTATGAAACAACTGTGCTTACCGATAAACTAATCATTTTGCTTTTAAACCATAGTGATTACCTTAGGCGTGTGAATGGTTTTGTTTATTTAAAGTCAGCGTCGTCCCCAGGGCTATTGACGCAAATCAGAATTCAGTCTAGTTTTAAATAATGGAAGAAATTCTGTTTTAGGGTGTCACAAGTTTGCAAGCTAAAGGAATTGAATGTTGTATCGGACAAAAAGTACACAAACAATGCCGTATAGATATTCTTAAAAATACCATTTCCCAATCTCATATATTACAATGTGAAGAATTAAATATTGCAAGACTACAAATGACACATCCAGAGCACGTTTTTGATTTTAAAAGCAACTGTTTCTTCTGTGGAAATGTTGCCTGTCTAACGTCCAAATTAGATCCAGCTTTTCAAGTTAGGTCATTACTGATTCAAATTTAAATCCAAGAGATAGCTGTACATAGAAATGATGAATGGGGGCATACAATACATGAACGATTGAATATGATTATTGATCATTCACCATGTGCAGAAATCAGTGATGCAATGAGGAATTCACGGGAAAGAAATACAGCACGAGCAATCAACACAGAGAAATGAGTGCCTCTCGCCAATTGTTCTCAGGTCACCTTCCTTTGCTCATTTGCACTTTTACTGCTACATCTTCTGGATTGTTGGGGATTTTAGGGAGCTTGGGTTGTAATCCCAGGGGACTGCCTCATATTCCGAAGAAACAGATTTTTAGTTTGAGTGTTGTAATCTTTTCTGCATTTGTCATTCTACATTATATTTCATTGATCATGTCATCTAACAAGTCATCCTTCGGTCGAATTTTGAAAAAACCTGACAGATTCAATAAAAATCGGTCCAATCTGAGTGCCCATTGTTTCAACAAAAATTGCACCAGTACCTGTAGGATCCTCCTTCAGCATTCTAGATGCCACGGAGTCGCATTGTTCAATCTGGATTCAACAAATGCGGCGAAACCAAATTTCTCTTGTGTCTTTCTCTTTGCTTGCTCGATAGAGACATCCAACATCTTTGAAATATTTATCCAAGGATCGCGATAGTATGGCTTCTTTGACTCTGCAAATAGTATTTTCTTCGTTAGCATTGTATTCGAGCAACGACATATGTGTCCAATGTATTTCAAATATTGTCCTCTGACGAAATTTCCAAAGCTTTTTGTTTTTGTGATGGCTACGATATCTGCATTTGTGTAACGAAGTCGGCACACTTCTTCATCAGCTCCTTCTGGCGTTGGTTGTCTTGCCCAACCTTCCTTAACACAATGCCTCAAAAACTCCATCCAACTGCTTTCCAATTTTTTAATAATAATTGAGAGTAGTGCCGTCAAATTTGCTAGCTCGTTGTTGTTGAACACTTGTGTTTTTGTTTTTGAAAATGAGATTGTCAGACCAAACCGTAAACAGGTATTATTCAAGATATTCATTATCTTCTCCACATCAGTGACATTTTTGCAAAACAATACAAGATCGTCTGCATAAAGCAGCCATCTGATCATCTCGACTCCATTCAATTTTCCGGCTTTTCTTTGCTCTCTATTCAAACATAAATATGGTATGTTGAAATTGAACTCTATTCCCCATCCATCTGGGAGTTGTTTATCGATCTTACTGGCAGCCACTTTGAGTACATAATCAAAGTAGTAGTTGAAAAAGCAAGGTGACTCTTGGCCACCTTGCCTACACCCGACTAATACATCAAACTTTTCTTTCATCCCCAGTATTGATGCAGTGGTTCCTTGATACATCTTATACAGTATAGCCATCAGATGAATGGCTCCCGTTCTAAGGTTTAGGACTCTGAACAGAAAATCTCTTGGGATATGATCGTATGCTGCTGTCAAATCAACATACACAGCAATAAGTGTATCATTATACTTGTCTATAACTGATCTCAAGATGAAGATGGCATCAGTTGTTGACCTGTTCCGTCTAAATCCAAACTGTGAATCACTGATATTTGCTTCATTTGCCTCTTTTAGTCTGTTGATCACAATTTTTGCCAAAATACGACTCATGTTAGCTCCTATTGAAAGACCTCTATAATTTTTGGCAACACCAAGTGCTCCTTTCTTGCAGGCAGGTTACTGATGAATGTAACCAAACCATAGGGACAGATATATAAGTCCAGATCAAGGTGAATAACATCACAAGTGCATTTATCAGTTTCTTGCTAGAATTGTACTTGAATCGTTCTGTTTTTAATTTGTCAGTACCAGAGCTTTTGTTGTTCTTG